>OY754337.1:23126330-24467616 GCA_963573305.1 Pyrrhosoma nymphula | reverse complement strand
CTCCATTTGTTTAACTTTATGTTCGTGCAGGAAGGTATGTATATATCTTAAGTGCGAAAAGCATTCATCGATCACAGAAATGATTACTTACTACTTTATGGATTAAATACATGATTTACAAGAGAAGAAATGTATTAATCGATAATGGCATTTTCCTTTATTATTCTACTAACCATGGAAACAATTGTTTACGATAAAGAATATTTCGATACCATTTATCACTTTTTATCGCCAATTTTAATAACATTAAGCCAATGTGCGTATGAATAGTATGTTTATCAAAGACCTTATGCTGGAATATCTTATGGTTTTGTGCTACTACATTAAATAACGAGTATATTTAGAAATTCTCTCATCCAAATTTAAGAGAATGAAAGTCTATGTACAGAAATCTTGTATGCCTTCGTAAACTAAGAATGCATTACGAAAACATTCATAAGAGTGTTTTTGTGATGCAGAGAGAGGTATTATTAATAAATTCTTAAAATATCAATTAATAAAATATATATAAAAGAATGGGTAATGCATTATGTTTAGCATATAATCAAATTAAAAACAAAACATATTTCGATGTATTTTTAGATAAAGCCTTTCCAAGAGTCAAGGTTTTGGCTGAAGACTTAGGTAGAAAAATATTCCTAGCTCATACTGGGATGAGGGTTTTTTCTTTGGCTTTAGAAACATTTTTTCTGCTTTTATGGAGGAAGGCAAAGATAAACGTATAAAATAAATAGAACAAGAGATCCTACATGAGGAATAATGAATTAAAAAGAACCATAAAACGAGAGAGACCAACCCCTCCACGCGATGTTACAGAGGAAAGTCATGCAATACCTATAAAATGCTAAGAATTCAGTCTGAAAGATGTTCCCTCAGAGTTGACATGCACATAAGAAAGAGAAAAAAAAATAATACAGAATCCTTAAAATGCAATTGAAATACAAACATAGATAGATACGGGTATTTTTTGAAATAATTCGTCGATTTTTTGCTTTGTTAAGAGTGAGGATAAATAGGATTACACAGTCAATTAGCATAAGCGCAGCTCCATCTATAAGTACCTGCTGTAACATATTTCATTTAATAGTTCAACAAACTCTTACTGTTCAAGTCATTTTAAACTTTAATGTATACTTTTCTACGCATAACTATACATTTTTTCAATTTTTCATTCTATTTTTTCCACCTACCACCAAGGATAAATACATTATGTTTTTCAAATATAAACCTCCATAACTCGATTAACAGCTTTTTTCCGCAACAGAAAAATATCAAAACAGAAAAAGATGATACATAAAATGTGACTGAATACATCACGGATCTACATCATCTGTCAATATTTTTGCATAAAGATCCATTCAAATTCCATATAAAGGTAGTAGATAAAGACGCAAGACCATATAAATCATTAAAAAAAGTTAGTACTCTGGTGAAAAACCTTGAATGAAAATAACGCAACCCGAATAAATCAGGTTACGAGAAAATATCTCAGCATACTAAAGATACAAGAATGCTTGTAATAAAAACAGATATTAGAATACAGCAAGAAACAAATGGAGGATGAAGTTAAGCCACACTTTAGGAGAATAAGAAAAGATTGGATAAAGCATAAACAAAATTTTCTGCTCAATTACTTTTATCGCAGTATTTAATGATGCATTACTAGCTATGCTACTATTTTCCTTGTAGTGAAATTACGTGATATCCAATTTCGGATTTGATTTCTTACCCTACCATCTCAAATAAAATTTGCTCTCACTAATACTACAATGTCATTCTATTCAAAATACCAATTATTTACCATTCAAGCATATTTGAAGTTCTGTAGTCCAGGAATTAGTGACTTCAACACGCGTCACCAACCATCCCACTTATCCATTCTCATTTCATACCCTTAAGGGTATGAAATTTCAAAACAATTGTCAAAATTTCATTTTTTCCAAAGTACTGTGAAACATTTCCGAGAGCTTTTCACACAATATATATTTTTTTTTTCCATAAAAATGTCTTTTGATCTAAAGCATTAGCTTTATTACTTAACGAAAATCAATTTATTGGATTCCCATTAGTCTACTCTCCATGTCATCCCTATAATTTGGCATTCCTCTACCGTAACCAACTAGTTTCATCTATTTTCTAATTGCATTGATTTTGCAATTCAGTTCACATGGTCAATACAGCAATCGACCAAAAACATGAAGTCTAGTAGTGTCCAGTAACAGAAAAAACAAATTTATCAAATCCTCCATTATCCGAACTTATTCTTCCTCTACACACGGTAATCTCTACGCACGGTAATCTCTCTCTAATACGCATGCTATCAACTTTTTTATTTTATCATATTCCACGGAAATTATGAAGCTCTCTTCAATTTTCGACTAATGTTTTCCTCTTCTCATGTAGTTCTTCAAATTTGCCTACCTCGGTCGCGGTCACTCGTTCAAAGCTATTATATGTGTATTGAGGGTCTAGAACCAGTAAAAAAGGAATAAATATTAAGGATAATAAAAAAACTTTTAACTCAAATTCATCGAATTCAAAACTACGTAGATAACAGTGTAATTAAAAAATGAGAAATAATAAATAAACTCTGAGATCACCTTGAAATATTTAAATTCGTAAAATAATAAAAAATTAAACCTGCACCTTGACAAGTCCCAAGACATAATGGAAAATAAACATTCGAAAGGAATAAAACTACTACGTTCAAGAAGACTCAAGCCAACACATTTTATTATTTCATTTGTTTATTTCTGGCTTGACCTCGTTGAAATGAAAAAATCCATTTCTATGATAAAACGTTTCACATTTTCATTAAAACTGCGACCGTTTTCATCTTGATAAGGCATCTTCTGGCACATTCTGATGCTTCAATCATTCTATGCATGCATATATCCTAATTACCTACCCCTTCCCCGGAGTCCTGTAAATAAGGCTTGGGTCATTGTACTTCTTATAATTACCCAACATCCAAAAGTACTCGGCCACAACCCAGATGAGTGTGTTAAAAATGCTCTTCCATTTTTCCTCACCCTCCCATTCCCTTACCAAACAGCTCCCCTCCTCCGGAAAAAAGGTTTCATTAACAAAATAAAAATGTATTTATTGCCTGTTGAACGCGTAAAAGGACGAAAGAAGGAAGAAAAAAGTGCAACCTCTATGTCCAAAGATATGGCTTGAATTAATAATGGATGGAATTACTGGAAAAGTTACGGGTCCCGTAGGAAGCTTCGTATCACGAAATAATTATGTAATTCTATAGCATTCCTTTATATCGATATTTCACGAATGAATACTGAAATGAAGAGTAACGAAGAACATTGTCAACATATAGGTAATGCATAAGTGGAACTAGAAGACTCTGGATCAGTAGATACATGTAATTCGTAAATGTTGGAATAGGCCCTAGCACCATTGCAGAGCGTTACACGTTTCCATGTATTACATAACCCCGTCTAGTTTTAAAAATTTTAGGATTATTAAATACCATTATCAATCATGTGATCAAAGTTATTTTCCCGGTGCCATGCCAATGATAAAGAGTTTTCGGGTTTCTAAGAAGTTTATGATGTTGATCTGCACCGAGGCGTCTATATTCCTTGACTTAATTATTAATTTACGAAATAGCTCGTTATTATTGGCCTAGTGGCAACGGTCATGAGTAAAACATAAGAAATGAAGTGAAAACAATATACTTATACTCACTAGCTCTAAGTATGCACCCTGGAATAAATTAGCTGTTACTTCCTTTCTAAAAATGTTAACAGTGTAAGGAAAGTCTTAAAAATTCTCTACTGAAGTCCGTTTCAACGAAAAGGTATGAAACTTCAACATTGCCATTAAGAAAAAATTCTTGCTAGTAGCAGATCATTACATTTGAAGCGTCACTTTACACAGAGCTACCGGCGGCCAGTCAATGGTGAATGCATTAGAGGTGCAGTGCGAAAAGTATGGGATGAAGATCAATCACAATAAAACGAAATTGATGAGATTCTGTTGAAGTAAGAAGGCGGGGCTGAATATAAGGGTGGGAGGGCAGAAGATAGAGCAGGCCAAGCAGTTTACGTATCTGGTTAGTATTTTGGAGGAGAATGGGTTTAGTGGTAAGGACATCAGATGCAGAATTGCGCTAGCTAAAGAAGCATTTTCGAAGAGAAGGGAATTGATGAGGGGGGAGGGGGGTCTGAGAAGAGACGCAAGAAAGAGGCTGGTGAAAACTTTAATATGGAGCGTGTCGTTATATGGGTCGAAACTTGGTCATTGCGAAGGTAGGATGTGCGTAGACTTGAGGCGTTTGAGATGTGGGTTTGGAGGAGGATGGAGAAGGTTAGCTGGATGGCGAGAAAGACGAACGAGGAGGTATTGGATATGGTCGGAGAGGAGAGGAAGTTTGTGGCAGAGGTTCGGAGAAGGCAGAAGAGATGGATGGAGGAGGTTTTGAGAGGAGAGGGCATGTTGACGAGAGTGATAGAGGGGAGAAGACTGGGGAAGCGTGGAAGAGGAAGAAAGAGGATAGGAATTCTTGGCAAAATAAGAGGAGGTAGAAGATATGAAGAATTGAAGAGGGATCTAATAACGGGCCATCCTTAGGAGGAAAGGAGAGACTATGTCTATGAGGTTGGGATGCAGAATGGGGACTGTCCAAGAACCTACCAATCAGTTAGTAGAATACATGAATTAAACCGGCGGCCAGAACCAAACTCCGCCACACCTTTATAAAATTAAATTTTTTTCGGGGTTGCAAACGATAGCGACTAATGTCTTTGTAACCAAAATCTAGGCTTCGAAGTTTCTCGCGCATGAATACCTCCATGTCTTTCAATGTCTAAATGGCATTTTCGCTACTTTTTTATCTACTATATGGAAAGCGGATAGAAAACCAGGTTTTGAATAAAAGTTATACAAATGGAAATAAGAACATAAATATCACCAAATAAAATGACATTTTTCACCTTATGAATGAAGAAATGGAAAATAGTCATGCGTTGTTTTAACATCTAGTTGGAAAAGCAGCACATTGTGAATTTTGGCCAGTTTTATTTCGATTTCAGCCCACTGCGCGACGTTTTGATGACGTAGTCGGCTATGATCACGTCATTGTACAAGTCATTAAAACATCATTGCAGTTGAACACCATCACCTCTCTAGAAACTCCATGACTCTACTTCTAAAGGTAGGTAAATTGTGTTTTGCGACAATAGAACGGAAGCTGTGGAAAAATACTATTTGCAACAATGCTTGGGTTATAAAATGAGTTTAAAAGATTAGCCTGAACCTAATCATATACAAAAACGCTCCGAAACCTAAGACGTATTCCGCATGTCTACGTTCTAGTTACAAAAATTACAGGGATAAGCAGAATCAAAACTCCAATATGTTATTCACTCCCTGATGCCTATAGTGGGCTAATGTAAGCGATGTTGAAGACCTATAACCAAAGGAAGATTCAAAGAACCGCCGAATAGAGAAATATTTAACCATAGTAAACTAAAACTAGTTCTCCTCAACATTTCTTCTACCACGTTGAAATATACTACCTATGGGTTAGAATATCAACATATATTTCATGCAGCGATTACTATCGTTTGAGAACACACGCAGAACTCGAGGTTTCTTAATAGTTATTGTTTGCTAAACATTTACTGGAAGTGGGAAGACGTATTTTGAAATATGAGAACTAGCGTAGTTTTATGATGGAAATAATCATTACATGGAATTATTTAAAGTAAGATCAAAACTTATGACCAGTAAACCGTGCAACATTTTATGGTGATCACTCAGGTAAACTTAACAAATAATTAATATTAAACTTAATAGTAATAATAATAACTTCATAAATGCTATTTTTTAAACTTTCACGTCCAAATCCAAATACATTCATTGCTTTTAACTCACAATGCAATACTGGTGGACATAAGATAAAGTCAGAGAAGTTCTTATTATATAAAAGAAATGAAGCTGCATCCATGAACTTTCTCAACATAATTGCACAAAATATCTGCACGGCGACCATGTAGAGTATAACCTGAGCAAACTCGATTCCGTTCTTTGAAATTAAAAGGCAGCGCCATTTCCTTGGCGATCTTCTTACTCCTGGGGTAATGCATTCAAAGTTTCAAACTCTAGGGGAAAAAAAGGCAAGCCAGAAATCGGGTCCCCCCAGCGTGTATCCTCATGAATAAATTCATCCGCCCTACAATACCATCGCGGCTTTCTGTAGATGAAGGGGATTCGCGTACACCGTTGATAGAATAAGGACAGGGGAGTATGGGGAAAAATTGAAACCCACCCTTTCCACCGGTGTTTGGACTCCCCTTTTTTAAATCTGAAAGGAATTTTCTCAGGCGGGGAGGAAGAAGATAGGGGTTGAACTGCGGGGGAGGACACAAGTGTGCAGATTCCTCTCTGCCACGTCCTTCATCCCGAGTGTCCTTTTCCGTTACGATGAGCTGGCCCCCGCCGATTCCCCCGCTTCGCGAGGTCTCCACGTGTGGGTCTCGACCCGGTGGGCGAGAAAGAATTAACAGGCCAAAGGATTGGGGAACTGGAAGAGGCCTCAACCTTTGGTCTCCCCTTGAAGGGTATGCAAGGTCAAGGGAGTGTGACGTTCATGCAGGCTCGACGCCGCATAGAAGTGATTAGGAGCGATCCGTGTCAGTGGTATATTAAACTTGAAGCGGGTGGTAAAATATTTTTTCCCATCTTTATTGGAAGGCATCGACAGCATTGACAATGATTAAAGTGTCAATTCCTTTAATGAATGACCATTGTAAAACGAAACGCATGCAATTTTTTTAAACTATTCTCACTTTCTAAAAATGTATCCTCTTTCCGTTAATATTAATAAAAGCTACCTTTCTAAGTTATTTTTGTTAACTCATTAAACCTTACAATACAGTTGTTTGTGAAGAAGTTAAGAGTCAAGGCCAGAAAAACCGATATTTAGGAAAATCTATTTAATTATGCTAGTCACGAATGTCATTTTTTAAATTAATTGAGATAAGAAGAGAATTGCCCCATTATGCTAAATTGTAATTCAATTAAGGTACCACACAATCTTAGGTTTTGATTTACTTGAAAATTAGTAAAAGAACTAGGTTCAATTGAAAGATTTCATTAACTACATATTGGAATAAAAAATTCGACTTCTTAATTTCGCTATCCTGTGCAAGGGTAATGCCTTTAGCGAAAGTCGTAATACTTAAACGAGAAAAGGTAGGACTTCATTTTGGAATCACACAGTTGTAAATGAGCCTCCTTAAGCAACATTAACAACGAAAAGCATGTATATTCTAAAGAAAATTTAACTAAATAAAAATGGGTATAACAAAATTACACAACGTATATTTAAATAGGTATCCTGAGGTAGGCTGACTAATCGGCTGAGCAGCATAAACAATGCAAGTAAGAGAGGAGATATTGGATATTGTTCTAGTGTTTTAATAACTTAAATTTTAATTCCTTTCGTTACTCAGCCTTTTTATACATACTTAAATTATTCTAGGAAAGGATTCTCAACCTCTTTATGTCATCTATCTTTTAATACAAATGGCATCAAATTGAGATTTACGTAAAAAAATAGTCAACCACTTTCGATTTTCTCGACGGGGATTTTTCCACTATTTGCCAAAATTTACTATAGTATAATTCTTGCACACATAAGGGATTTGGATGAAGTTTCCACATTTTCATGAGAAGGCTTAGAGATGAAAATCAATTTCAAACTTAGCGGTTATTAATTCTTAAGCTGAGTAGGTGATTTGAATTGGCAATCTTTTACTGGAGGAAAATTATAATCATGTTATCTTTCTAAAAAAAAAACTAAGTTATAAGTCATAACTACGACTACGCGTAGTTTTCAGGAAAAGGGAGAGTAAGATTTTGGAACTGAAAATATTATGAGTTGGATGTAATTTTGAAGGTTATACAAGTTCTCTGGCATTTAAGTCCATTTTCAATATAGTTGGTTGATAATATAAACAGCTCATGAAGAACACATGGCACTCTCTCAATCAATTCCTCTCTATGAAAATCCGTGGATTTTGTAGCTTTAATAAAACTTGTTTTCTTTGAGAACCCTTACTATTGTGTTAAATTGTGAATGATATTAATAAAAACGTATAACATTCTTTGGTTTAAAATGCATAATAATGCCATGGAATCAAAAATAAAATCACTAAATACCGAAGATATTAACGGAGAGAGATGCGCCTTGTGACTGATTGTTCGCGATATGAAGTCATACGCTCATATACTGCCATATCTATATCCGAGCCTGCTAGCGTAATACGCATAGTCGTTAACAGATATAATTAAATGTGGTATTATTGGTCTCAGGGGCCACGGCCGGATCCAGGCACGGTGTCAAGATCTCTAATTATGACAATCTATTGTAAAATGCTTGATCCGTTAATAGTTAGAGACTGAATTTATTGCACCAATTGCACCATGTCGTCGACTTGGATATTGGTTCCTGCTTAAAAACAATAAGTCTCACTTCTCTCTTATCAATCGTCAGTGGCACTCTTCCTATTTTCTCTCCAATGGGAGGGAAGTCTATTATTTTTTTAACAGTCAGCTCAGCAGCTACAGCTATATTTACATATCCATATTATTGCGAATAGGAGGGTTAAGGCATAGATATTTATGTCAGAGGGTCCCTCAGTTACGAAAATTCGATGAGTTGTCAAATATTTCAAGTCTCATAAAACAACTGTGGGAAGCTAGAACACTATAATATCGTAATCATGGAATGCATGATCAAATATCGCATCCTGTATGGCGGTATATGTACTAGTATACGTGCAAATTAGATCATAAATCAGTGGAAGGAGGTTGAATAATAAATTATGCGGGCGTAAAATACGAGAAATCGGAGCTACGTTCAAGCACCTACAAATAGCGAAACTGACGATGTAATTAAAATACCTTATCAGTGAGATTGACGTATTGGATTTTCTGCCAAGGATCGAAGTAAAAGTCATTTAAATAACCGAAATATTATTCTGAAGATGCATATGCATTTGCGCTTTGGGTCGGGAAAAGTATGAACATAGGACGAAACATGAGATGGAGCTTCTATATTGCTAGCAAAAATGTAGTTATGAACGAAAGCAAGTAATCTGCCCATTACCGGATGAATCAGTCAAGTTATTTTCAAACACAGAACTCTAGGCAACACTTAACGACATACTAAAATATCATGTTACGCATTGTCCTTTATGGAAAATGATGTTTATATAACCAAAATCCAGTAGATCACGAAACACTATATAGAGCATCATTCTATCCATTTTTTCTATCCTCGCTCCTATTATACATAATTAATTAATGTCCATCCATATTATACAATACACATGGGAAAATACAAGTGATTGGCTAGTGAAAAATATTATTCATAATAACATCAAAAATTATGATGGGTGGAAAAAAGTCATTACATAATGCATGGCAACAAAGTTTAGCAAATGGGCCATTGTCCATAAAATCCTACTATGAGTTAATAATTTAAATGATTAAAAAAATACTCGGTTCTGAAACTTAGCAAAATTTTTGAGATTGACTTGAGTTACTTGACCTATAATATACTTTTTTCTCTATCTTCAATTCTTCCATTCATTTTACTCTCACTTCAGAAACATTCATCACCGACAAATTCCTTCGATATCATGAATAATCACTAACTTCATAGTTTAATTGGTCAGTCTTAAACTTTAGCACACCCCATTAGATTATCAAGTTTTAAATAAATTTGTATCAATAAGAATCCATCACATGCTATTACCCTCTCTGCACGACAGCCGTACGATGTGAGAACCCAGCTCTCAAGCCCATGTTCTCTCTCCCGCTTCCAAATCGTTGAGCCCCTACAGAGCCATCATGCATTCCAACTTCCACTAATTGCCCCCGGGGGAGAAAAGGAGGGTGAATAGTTTCCAGAGGGGTTGAAACGACAAAACAATGGAATACTACCAGTCTTATGGAAGGAAAAAAAGGTGTACAGCGTCCCAAAACCTCCCTCGGCCTCTCGCCCCTTATTCTCCTTGGTGGAGTGCCAACGAAAGACGCTACAAGGGGGACGAGATGGCGCCACCGCTGTTCTCGAATTTCTCCTTTCTTTCGATATTTTTTTTGGCAGATGAGACGGAGAAGAGGAAACCTTCGGATTTCAGTCTCAGGGTCAGGCAATCCCTTCCTTACTTCTCGTTACCACCGGCTTCGGAGTGGGCGTTGCGCCCCACTCCGAAGGGCTTGCCTGTCCCGTAAGACGATCCCCGTAGTCGAAGAGGTGCTTCTTCCTAATGTGAGGGTAATTCTGTCCTATTAGAGTATACTGGGGATGAGGTTTTTTCCTCCATAAGGAGGCAGCAATGTCTCAATTATTCTCCCCTTTAGGAGAACGTGTCACGAAAAAGTGATTACGTGACACAAATACCTCAATTGGCTTTCTTGATGACGTTTGAAGCGTAATAGAGTTGCAGTACGGGAGTGAAAAGTAACGAGGTAGCAAATACCAAAAGAAATTGATGCAAGGGCAGCACATATTTAATTTGCAATGTATCTGCGACACTGAAGCCCCCAGATCCGAGCATCTACTATTTAGAATTACCGTAGAAATATCGTATTAATTTAAAAAAATCTAAAAGGAAATAGTAGCCGCAGTAAGGTAATCTCTAAAGTCCAATCGCATTAAAATGTTATCGAAATGTTATGAATGCCCTCGAATGATATACGTCGTCGTGGAATGAAAATGCAGGACTAAGTTCACTTATTTAGAACTTCTCTGGATAGAAGCAGCCAAGATGCATAGTCCTCATACGTCTTGTATATACTTAGGCGTTTTCAAGTGACTGAGGAAATTGGTCTAGGTTTATGTCACCAAAATACAAATAATTTATTCGGAAAAAGTTTTGAGTAATTTTCCATCCCTATATGAAATGTTAGTTCATTAGTTTTGCGACACATTTCTGATATGGAATATTTGAATACGAGAAGCAAATTCGCGAGAATACCTACGACTGGCAGGTTTATGGACTGATATATCCCAAATTTCAAAATGTGCCAAAGAAATCAACTCATTTAAGATTTCACATGCACTTGGACATAATACTAACACAATTGGGAGATATTACGACGAATAAATTTAGTTTTCTTCAGATTTAATATCAATCGCTTCCATATAATCTAAGACGATAAAAATATTGAAAAAAATTGCGCAGGATAAGGGTAAATATTTTCATTACGATGGTATTTGTACATGAATCATGAGAACATTCAAACTCGCTGATGCACAAAATGAAATGACTACATCAGCAAATACTTTTCTGATAGATCCGGTTCTGAAGTCAATATTTTTTCGTAGCGTAAATAGTGGGATAAATATATCGGATAGATCGCAAGCCCAGAAAATAAAACGGCGAAGTATTTTTTCCTGAAGAACTATGGTTAGGAATACCCCGATGAAAAAGGTCTAAAAATCAGACCCCTTAAAATTTGAATAATATTTGTCTTGAAACTGATTCCTCAAATGGATTGTATAAACTGCATAGGGAAATATTGTGCAGCGTAATATCCCACCACCTTATGAGGAACCTATAGGCCCGTGAATGTTGACTAAATGTATATAAAATAGATGTCGAGTGGGAACCAGTGACCAGATATTTAAAATCTATTTGTATATTGACAATATGTATAATGTACAAGCACAATAAATTGGAATAAAATATTGAAACGAAACCTAGGGAAATGTAAACTTTGAGAGAGATATCTGATCACGGAAGTCACACTAAACTTAAAACCGTAGAATACACTAGGTAGGACTACATTCTTTTCTATAAAATGTCAATGCGAAATTAAGTGTTAATGCACAAAGTAATTACCTGAAATGAAACTGATGATTCAGTCACACTCCCATACTTATGTTTTACAAGATGAACAAGATAAGGGCTATGTTTAGTGTTAATTGAAAATACTTACATTCTAGATAATGGCAACTTGCAGAATCTCAATTGTATAGCTTGACAAGCTGATATTCCTATTTACAAATTATAAAAACCACCCGGTGTTTTCACCTTGTTGCTCCGCTTATTCTACATGGACAACGGAAATATTTGATTGCAGTGTACGATGCGCCGTATAATAAATACCTTTTTTTGATATTTCAGCGATGGTTATTTAATCTTGCTTTGTAGCTAAATTGAAATGAGAAACGTAATATCTAAGAAAACTTCGGAATTTGCATTTATTTTTTATTTATGACCTAAAAACAATTTGCTACGGCTTCAAATAATTTGGAATTCAACGGAAAATGATTGAAAGGTACATTTTAAAATACTTGCATGAACGAAGGTAAAGAATCATTACTACTTCATCAAATAAATAAAACCTCATTTAAATAAGCTATGCGATAAATTTAAGAGAACCAAAAGATATTTTCCAAAAGAAACTGCCAAATGTGCTTCCATTCTATGTCTTCCTCCCTGTTATGCAGCGTGACAAAAATAGGTTCCTTCTAAGCTATATTCTGTTTTTTTTATTTATACTCGCATATCTTTCAGTTTTCGTCTATAGATGGCAAGTTATTTCCTCGTTCCTAGAAAAAAACTTGACAATATTGGTATTTTTCTCTGTGTCACGCGAATGCCCTTCATAAGCATATGAGCTTACAATCACGGAATTTTCTCTTTAAAGTGACTACTTACTATGGCAGAAGCAGTAATACTCCTGTCGAGAAAATCAGGTCCTCAATCACACTGTATTTTTTACTAAAAATTAGAATAAGGCGTTTCGGATCGGTTATTATAAATACTAATAAAACATACTATGATAGAGTATATCTGTACTCGGATAGTCTGTATGTGTTAGTCATGCTGCAGTTGACATATCTTTATGCCCTTATCATAAACGAATCATAGTACGAAACGAGTCATTTAAGCATTATTGTGTACATAGTCATTACCATTAAAAATGGTTCATTTCTTAGGTCATGGAATTATGTGCCCCGAAAATGAACGCTGTCAACATGAACTACGAATATATTAAGACATACATAATATAAATCAGTCCATTTAATTAATGTTTTTGAATGATTAACATATTTTAACCATTTTAAATTGATTAATATCAAATAAATAATTCTTTAACAACCAGTGCATACTTATGCCAATTTCCTACGTCTCTTGACTATTATACTTTTTCATTACACCTCCTAATCGGGTTTACTGTAGGAATAAATATTAGATTTAATTAATTATTGCTCCTAGGAAGTCCTTGCTTGCTTTGCTTTATACTCCTGAGAACAAGCTCCTGCCATCAGTACCAAATCAAACCACCATGATTACTACGATATGCCTATGCCAAATTAATACTGACAATAAAAACGGAAATTGTCACTTTCCGTTTCCGAACAGTTCCACTTTTGATGCAGTATTCCCCTATCATTGAGAAAATAAAATGTACCTTGTGTTTAATCAGAAGATAGCTTTTCCTGGGGGATAGCTGCCTAGTCACATAAGCATAAAACTATTGTGACAAATTTTGTAATCATCACACCCTGATAATGTGTCAACAAGTATTATTCCCTTTTGAATTGCTCCCAGAAGACCACCGTTCAATTATTTCCAACTTCAAATTTCAATATGAAGCGTTTGGTAAAACGTCACAGAGAATCACATGTCACGGGTCGCGGGGTCGAGAGTTCTGTCTGGAAAGCAATTTTCACCTCCCAGTCATTGTTTGTGTGTGCTTGTCCATTGTTGTTAGTTACAAAGCCTGATGTAAATGGCCCTTTAGGCTGTTTTCAGGATGATCAATAATATAAATAAAATAAAAATCATGTAAATAAAAATGTAAATATATTGCTCAAGTGGTGTACAGTAGAACGAACATTTCAAAGATACAAATCGCACCAGTTCAAGCCCAAGATAATTTCGGCAGCGTCCATGAATATTTCCGTATTAACGGACAACAATTAACCGGACAACATTTACATGAACCGGTTAGGAAGTACCATGACTAAAGAATAAGTGAGCAAGTACTATTATTTCAATACTGCAGCTCTGACGCTCCCTACATCGTACCATTGTAATGGTCACACAAGCAGGTTGACTTGAAATTAAAACGGCATTTGATCAAATTTGGCCACTGTTGAAACGGTGATGATTGCGTTCCCATAAAAATCAATTCTATTTCCTTCGCTAACATAAATGTTTGCTGCTTTGCTGATTTCATTTGAAAGGTTTAACCATAATTCGTAAACAACATTCAAAATGTACGGTGTAACGCGGAAAACCATTCATAAAAACAACAGTTATTTTGGACAGAGAGGAGCTTTTTCATGAATGTGGATGCCTTCGTGTGAATAGTTAATATTGGTCATCATGTATCAATGCACCTACGTATCATTACCTTCGTACACATAGATGTTGCTTCCGTAATGTAAAAGCATTTCACCAAACACTAACAGAATAGAAAATATTTTTCAGGCCCACAGTTAAAAAATCTGAAAATACTACTTATATGACATATCAAGAATATTTTATTGGGTAATACAGCCATTTATTATCATAAATAAACGAGTTATGCACCAATAATGAATTCCCGCATGTCAAAATAGATAGGAATTCATGTAATTAACACAATTGTACACAAGCAGCAGCAAGGCTCCTACTGATTTCACTACCACACTAACTTTTACATCGAGCCTCGTATTTTTCTCGATACCTTCTTAGGAGGCTTGCATTCTATGATAAATCTGGTTAAGTGACCTCATGAAGGGCAGCTCATTTGCGTTTTTTACCCATCTGGAACAATTTCTTGTGACACCAGAATAAGATTGCCCTTCCATCGGAAGGCTTTATTCCATTAAAAGAATGAATACCTTATTATAAGGACTATAATAACAAGGCACTGTTTCTGTCAAGTTATGTAGGTTCGGCCCTCGGGAAACCTAAAGACAAGCCAGCAGCGGTCTATCAGGATCACAGGGGCATACTGGCCACCAGAATCATCCTGAGTTTAAAAAAAAAATGTAAATCTGATAATTGTTACCGAAAGTGATTTGTCTTGTCATTCCCGCCTCCAGAAAGAACCAACGTATTGCTAACTATACAGCCCACATGATTGCAACAAATCTTGAAAGGCATATACATGCATTTGAGGTCTAGTGGAGTTAATTGAGGGAATAATAAAATACGATTTACTAGCTCAAAACGTGATATAATTTAAACAAATGGAGTTCTAGGATTATCATGAAGGGTACACACACCATTTAAAAAAATGGCTTATTTAGTAATTCTCACCCGTTATCATTCGGTGAGACAGAAAAGGAAGTAGAATGCACAGCCAGTCGTGAAAATGTATCATTTTTTGTCGACAAAGTTGGCGAACATGGGCATTTGAAACAGAGAAAACTATTCTGGTAAACTGATTAACAAACAAACTTGCTGATGTTTGAAGTAGTTGGTGATGAAATACCATAGCATGGCCAATGTAGTGACAACCTTTTACATTTTCCTCAGAGGCGGCGAGCATTGTTTTCGGGACGCAGTCTCGATTTTTCGCCCCCTACGAACAGCGTACAATCGAGCACCTGAGCTGACGAGCGTGTCCAACTCACGGCCGTGACCAAAATTGGCCACCGCTGAATCTAGCTTCGGGGCCCGCTTCCGTGAACTCGCCCACAACGGCACATGATCCCAGTCTCCGGCTCATTTCACCGGCCCCTACCTCCGTCGCCCGACCTCCAGTGTCAAGCCCTCTGGCCACGCTACATAACTTCATCTCGCAGCCCGTAGGAACCGCCCGCACCGCGGCGTGAATCATCATGTGCATCCTCCCGCTTAATATCCGCGGGCATAAACTGCACGCGCCCTGCGCACAGTGCGCCCGCAGCCGCACTCAAAATATCAACCCCCAACCCCCTCACCACTCTACACGTTCCCCCAGTCCAGGACATAATCATTCATCGATGCTGGCTAATTATCCTTGACCTCCTTCCCTTGAGCGTCGCACACAAATCACGGCGCGGGAACACGTGAGAAAGACACCATCTTTCATCATCAGCTCCGGCGGTGGCGGTCGTTTTGATTAAAGTCCGGGTCCCGTCGGGTATGCGGTGAAGGCACATAACATGGTGGAGTGAGGGGGGGCCCGTTTCAGACAATAGCCGAGGTACCGTCACCGAAAGGGCCCTCAACCGCGCGAACGGTGGCACTTTTCCACGCCTCACACCGCCCGAAATGCATTTCGGTGAGCAGCGGAGTTGCCTCGATCAATTCGGCCGCTTGGGCAGGAGAGCACATTCGCTCTTCACCGGCGCGGATCCGTTAACCTTTTGTATAGGGAACACTTCAATTTACTTTGTTACCGTGAGACGTGACGTGCGTAATCAACAATGGCAGGTATAAAATGGTGGTCACACCTTCACCCCTCTCGAAACGAATTAGCTCTTTGCCAGCCATTGACCGAGCGACAAAATGTGTTCCTCCTAACCATTTGATATTTCATTATTCACTCAGCAAACTGAGATGAAATAACTACTCATCACTTGGCTCTGATCTCTAAATTGATGATTAACATTTTCCGTGGAGTTTAGGGAGAGAACGATGTTACACATCACTCCTAGATGCCAGGTATGAAAGTTGGCCGTTTTTAACTCATAAAATATTTTTTAATGCCAAATACTCGTGCGCAACGTAAAACTGAACTAACCAAACACTTTAGCTGTCCATCCCTAGTAATCGCTAAGAAACATTAATGGCTGTACTAGGAATGAGTACTAAGTCAATAATAAAACAAAATGTTTGACAATAAAAGGAGGTAGGTACTCTTTTTAATCACATAACTGCATGAAAAAAACGATGAAGATTGCAAAACGTTTAATGCTGTTTTTCAATCTTTATTGAGTCCACAAGGCCTAGACGTAAATACATGACAATGCACGAGTTGTCGCATTTTAGTGTGTCGTTGTGCTATATAGTCTAATGACTATATGATGAATAATAGATCACAAAATAGGTTATCCATAGTGCCCTCGTAAAGTGGATGAGAGAGTAACGATAGCCAACATGACATTTTTCGATGCCCGCACTACGTTCGATTTTTCACTAAAATTACATTTGGCTATGTCAGCCAAATGAGCTTATTGCATCGAGACGGAACTTTGTAGACCCACCATTCGCCACAAATAGCAACTGCGGTGAACCATTAACATGCCCAATTACATTTGCATGGCTTCAGGGAAAGCAGAAATTTTCTCTCAAACGTAAAAAGTAAGGCAAAAAAATTAAGTAAAAAGTATCGCAAATATGAATTTTTACATTAAAACAAAAATATTCATTACAGGATAATTTTAAAGGTCAAAATTCACATTCCTAGTTTGAATTTGCCACCATCATGCATTGCAGAATACCAGATTTGTATTATGAGAATACTGGAAATAGATACAACGACAATGGCCGAACATTACTTCGGTAGTAACCAATCTCAGCACATTTAGACGTATTCAAACGAACAAAATTCTAATTAAAATCCTAAATCCTAGCTCCACCATTGAGCGAAAAAATCTTTGAATATGGAAAAGTAATTCCACTTCTTATTTTATCTAACGTGAAATACAATGACAACCCATAAAAAGTAAGAACGGTATGTCTATTTTACTTTTGGTGCAGTGAAATGGTATTAGTCACGGCCCTTTCACTTTAAAAAGTAATGTATTCTCATTTTGAATGAAATAAATAGAGTCATTTTTGTCAGATAGGCCGATTATGCATGTTAACCATTAACTGTAAATATTGTTTTTTTTAACTATAGGTATGGTTATGGCTGATTTCCCGGCACACGGTATTTTTAGCTCTAATGCAAAACGCCGAAGAAAATCTTATATCCACAAACAATGAGTTCTTCCATGGATATGGTGAAGTCGCTATCATTAATTTGCGTTATAACATTTTATAATTTATATATTGAAAGAATTTTAATTTAAAAAGTTTTCAAATGTTATTACTTCCCAAATTCCGAAGCTTTAGTCCCGAAAATTCCGTCAGTTAGTACGAAAGTGAAATTCAGAAAATTTAGTCTGTTTAAATAATGTCGTTGTGGTCGAAATTGTTTATTCTCATGTCATAATAATGCAATTTATACGATGTTTTATGTAAAATTAGACTTCTATCCGTCAACTTTTAATTTTAGAAGACCTATTTTTCCTCTCCAAGTTTATCAATTTTATTAGTAATCATGTAAAAGTTTAAGAAAAGAAAAATTGTGAATATATTCCTACCCTGATTCATAATTATTAAAATTTAAATTTTTGTGCCAAAATTGTAGCCTGAAAAATTAAAAAAAAAGATTATTTATATATTTTGTGATAATATATATTCCAAGCTAGAAAGAATGCTTTGCACAAAACTGAAAATTGCATTGTATCCATCAATAAAAAATTTCAAACCATTCCTCAAAGGAGTGAAATGGATTTTTTTGCCTTGTCGGAGGGTTTTCTACCCGATCAAAAAGCGTTGCACTTGTTTCGTGGTATTCCCATTTACTCCTTATTCCCTGAGCAGATGAGGCAATTAAGCGACCAGCCGGCACGAGGGAGAAGAAATGCAGTTGCACCTAGCCGCGACCGCTTCAATTCCGCCGTTGAGCAGCTAGGAGTGCCGAAGTGATGTCAGTGATCGATGGGCCAAAGGAACAAGCAGGGGCCGTTTTGCCAGTGCCGAGGTCGGCACTTCATCATAGCTCGGCAAGATCGGGGGAAAGATGATCTCTCGACGAAGAATAATGATTAATGATGCCTATCTCGCAGAGGGAAACCGCGTCAACGCTTGCGGTCAATCCCATGTAGCCTCGATGGATATCGATACACCACGGGAATGTGCTTAGCCAAGGGCGCTTGGGTGATGGAGACGTCTTCTTACAACCCTTTTTAACAGGATCGCCTGGTGAAGGGTGATCATAAGATTTTCGGGTCGCCTTCGGAGGAAGTGAGGGATAGATCAATTCCCAGGAAGCAGAAATGTCAGCGGGGTTGAGGATGCAGCAAAAAGTAAATGATCCGAGAAAAAACGAGGAACAATGAGGATGCATTAGAAAATAATGTCCACTAAGCTCTTGTAAGTTAACGTAAATTTTAAGATGCATTTGGATTAGAATTAATTATTCTTCCGAGCGATACTTCCGATCATAAACATATACGCATATTTGAACAGTTATTAGCTAAGTAAATATTTCGTAAATATGAACTTACTTAATCAAATACCCATTACATTAATTAAACGTTATGTAAAAATATCGCCAAGTATTTTTTTATATTTGCCTTTCACCAAGATATTTTACTTAAGTAGTGTGAATTATCCATGCACACCAATCTTTCAAAAACGATTCCTCTGCAGGGTATTGCCGATGCAGAATATTGAGTCGTACCCTTGACTCTGGCATTGTATCACCACCGATTTATTTACTTTTTCCAGCGTGCGAAATGAGAGAAAAATTGCTTTGATAACGAAGAAATAGCCTGCCGCAGGAAAACACTGACCTGGACTGGGATTTGAACCACGGACCATCGCCTTCCCGAGCCGTGTGTAGTCCACTACACTACTCAAGCTTCCTATTTCCGGTGGAGAGATGGACATAAGGTGGCTGGATGTTAAGCCCTTGCATGTTATGCAAAGATGACCACAAAAGGGAGCAACGGACTTCAAGGAAGCCACAACCCATGCGGTTGCATCCTACAATAGCGCTTCTGCCGTACTAGGCTACGTATGAAGATATTCATGCCTGCCACAAATGTGGTGATGAAATAACGGTGACATCTTCCGATATAAATCTGGACAACAACAAAGAAGTAAGGCAACCTTGAGACATAATATGCCTTGTAAAACAGCATAATTCTCCTCCCTCTACCCACAGTTAATAGCTAAACAGTCCAATTTTATGACAAGAAAATGAATATGTAATCTGTGATCACCATGAAGAACTTAAGTTTACAGGTCTCCCACTTGACAGGTAGAAGTTGAATATCCTTATCCTTTCTCATCCCTTGGCAGTAATGACAGGTAGTATGAAGATTCTTGAAGAATATTTTGGAATATAAAATATGTACTTGTATATGCATGAGTCTGCTTTCAAATGCGTGTTTTTGCATATATGGACATCAAATTATAATGTTTTCAAAATCTTTTGGCGCAATCAAGGATGGACTAAAACTGGCGCCCATAATTTATATTTCCTAAACTGACTGAGTAAAACCTGCAACTGCTTAAATTGCTATTGAGTAATTTTATTTTAGCGAGATAATGATTCTCAAGAAACATTTTAGGACCTTAGGAAATTTTAGGCTAGCTTGCTATTACATGACTTTTAAGTTTTAAACTTCACTTTCTTTCTTTTAGATCAACCTTTTGTCCTTCACACTATTCAACAATAATTAAATGAGATTTTAGGTTCCTCTTTACGTAGGCAACAGCCACCAATCGATAAAAAAAGGACTCTAAAAGATTCCGGAATTGGTAAAGAGCAATAGTTGCACCGAGACTTGGAAAATCACATGCCCGTAAGGGCTTTAATCCAGCTGTTGGAAACAAATAGGAGAGAACGGAACAAGGTAATAGGGTGTCGAGATGGTGACAAAGAAAGGATCTGGCGAGGATTTAAATGGGGCGGAGCGGTGAGTAATGGCCTCTCCAACTGAGGAAAGACAAGAGAAATGCACAGCATTTAACTATTCGTGGTGAATTTGGAGTGGAGAAGAACAGCCACTGTATTACGGTAAGAAAAGGGTGAGGGTGATTGATGAAAGCAAGACACAGGAATATTCGTCATGCATGGGCAAGTGATGCAAGTACATCGACGTAGTGCGATACTTGTTTTCGACCAATTGAGGTTACCACTGTCTATAAATTCAATACACGTATTCTCATAAACCTTTTGCGAAATGAAGTATCAAAAAACTTACAGCGAGGAATCGAAGCCATTAGAAAAAGCCGATTCCATGAAACTTATTCTGCATATAAGCATTAAACGGGAAATTATTTTTTTAACAACACGGTGGAATAGGCCACTTTCGCCAAACAAGGTGAGAAATTTTCCGCCTTTATATCAAGGAACGGATTAAATCAAAATTAAAACGTGTTATCTTAAATTCACAACTATTGGCATTAACATCAAAACGCGTTAAATTGAATGAAATTCGGCATAACCAGTAGGTAAATATTATATCTCCACCATCTATGTAGGTAAATATTTACACTCTGTTTCGCATTAATAATAATTGAGCCATTGAAATACCCATGCGAAACCATATTTTAAGCTTTTATGCTAGGCTTCCTCGTTAACACAAAGGTTTTAATTCCCGTGGCGTCCTCCAAAGCGAAAGTGTACCATATACGTGTACCGGATAATTACGCCATCAGCTACCAAGTCCATTCACACAGATTCATTTAAAAATTTACTCAAATCCATATTATAAACAGCATAATTATTTAAGAGGGTAAATTACCTGGACTATTGTGGTCATAGAGAGATTATCTGATGCCGGTATTCATTAGGCATTGCAGTCCTTCATGAGGTATTTATCCAAAATATGGACGTAAATCATGATCATTAATCGGACCTATTTCCCGCAATTGGAAAAGTATACATGAATAGATCTGCTTACACTGTATGACAAGTAACCAATCGAAACCTCTAATCGTTGTGATATCATAGAGTAATATTTTGCAAAATTCCAATAAATTTAGCATTAAAAATAAACGTGAAAGGCTGATAACTGTTTCGAAAGGATCCGTCAACGGGTTCGAGAAGGTTCCAGAGTGGTTGAACATGTCGCGAGCCGAGGGCCCATTGGATGGAACCTTCGCGAACAAGTCGAAGGTTCGATAACGACAAAAGGAAATAACTAAATGCGTGTCGCCCGCAATGGTAAGGGCAGTGGGTGTGAGACGAGGCGAGCCAGGTGACAGTGGATAGAGACGGTACATGGCAGGTGGTGTGTGGAGAGGGCAGCATCGCTGGAGGATCGAGTTATAGAACCTCTCAGAGCAGAGTTATAGAACCTTGAGAGTCGCCTCGGTCGGTTCGCGACGTTTATATCTGATGGCTGCGAAGCTACAAAAAGAGGCCTTTCGAGCCGGCGGCACGGCCCCAAAGAATAAATTCGAGATTCCTCGATTCTATGATTCGGCGTATCGCAGCCAGTTTGAGCCGGTTTTTTAATTAGACCACTGGAAAGAACAGGAAAACTGGACTAATGCTTGCGCTCCGTGGCCAAGCTTTGGATCGAGGCAGCGAGTAGCAGGCGGTGAGCAGAGAGAGCAGCAGGATCGCTGGCGGATCGAGACAGCACAAACCAGGAGGTGTGCGGAGAGAGAGCTGTACGAAAGGCGGAATAAAAGAAAAAACAGCAGCACACTCAATTTTTGCACGATTCCTACCCCCGGAGCGAGTCGTAATAGAACCAATAGCGTACTATTAAAAGAAATTATAAAAAGAGACTCAATAGGCTTTCTACAATAGTAAATTGACTCTCTCGACTCAACTTCACCTCAATTGCTAAGCTATTGTTTCGTAGACTATTATGCTAACGTTCTTGGAGGTGGAGGGACAAGGGCCCAGAGTATAGCCTTCCATTTAACCAGCATTTAATGGCTTACTTTATTGGTATTGACGAGAAATCACAGCAGAGCACGAATGTTTTCCTTTTCATCTCTATTTTTTTTCTAGATAAGTACCTTCACCCATCAGCCCTTCAATTTCGTGACTGTTTCCCTGCCTGAACTCCTAGCCACACCTTACAGCTGTGGATCTTAGGGTAATATATAGTCATTTTCGTCATTATTATTGTTACTAATGTAATTATTTATTTAATTATTTTATGTGAAGGTAATATCCCTATTAGGTTAATTTTGCAAATAATTTCAAGAAATCTTGAGGGTGACATACCTATCCTCAATAGGAGGAAAGTATAAGGAATATTGACAGGTATAAGTTAGTGATATTCAGACGTACACATGCTAAATGGTATGCTTCTTACTGTGGGCAATGATATTTTTAAAATGAAACACTTGAACATGGAATTACAAGGAATTTATTTAAATCACAACCCTGGTTTTTACGTTGGATGTAATCTTCAAGTCAAGCTGATGCATTACATGAATTCAGATTTGAAAATCTGTGCGGGATAAAAAAAGGTATTTGATATATTTTCCAATCTCGAAGACTAAACGCATCATCCCTCACTTTCTTATCTTAGTGCCTGTGTCCATTTAAAAAAGCAGCATTTTATCACTGATATAACTTTATGCCAACAGGACTTACGAAAAAGGGTATCCTTTTCAGGCCACTGTCAAACAAAATGGTTGATATGAGGAAATTGAACAAAATATAACGCTATATAATCAATTAAGCACTCTACAATTGGATTTTGTTCAGCACGAGGATTGAAATCGCATTCCAAGCGGGATATTTTACGAATTCTGAGCCAACAATAACAGTTACTTTTTTGAAGTCCAGACATGTAAAAAAAAGGACTCAGTACATTTATAAAACGACCGTGGAAAAATGAGAGATACATTAGGTTATGGGGGTTCATATAACAATCCTCAATCGTGGTCAAGTTAAGTATGTAGCTAAAAATAGTATTTCAAACCCGAGCGTTTGTCATTAATGAGCCGAGAATAGAAGTTTCTTTTTTGGGTGACCAGACATGCTAACAAAAGGACTCAGTATGCCCTGAGAGACAACCGTGAAAGAGAGAGGGACAAAAGGGAAGAAATACGAGAGATGAAGGAGGATAGCAGCGACGAAGATGGATAAGGAAATATTTTCAAGAATTTATGAAACGTTCGAGTAAACAAGCTATGGGAAGTGAGTTGGGGAAGAGGGTTTCTTCCGAGGAGGAGGAAGACGGCAGACGCGAAGCGAAGAGAGAGAGAGGTAAGGAGAGAGAGTAAAGAGCCTGGAAGGAGATGAAGCGTGCCCTCCCAATTGTGTGCGTTCGAGTCCGTGAGTGCGGACGAATGGTTGGGAATGGGAGAAGGGCAGTAGTGGAAGTTTAATTGCTGCCAACTTTAATTGCATTACGGTTCGCCTCTCCCAGGATCTTTTCACTCTCGCTCGGGATAAGAGGAAAAAAGAGAAGGCGAGGATGCGAAAGGGAGGAAAAAATAAAGCAGAGGGAACCGCCGGAAGAATCAGTAACAGGATCTCCAACAATACCTTTTTACTTCTCCCCCCCCCCTACCCACCCTCCCCGATCAAACCCAAAGAATCCAAAGAATCGCTACCTTACAACAGCAATGTAATTGGTGATATCCAGATGCAATATTAAAAAAGGGAAAAAAATTACGCTCACCCATGAGATATCCCGCCAAGATTTGATTTTTCCTCCATCTCGGGAAAACAAAAGAACTATTATTCTTCCGATGACAGCTTCAATGGTGGCCCTAAAAATACTCTCACATTCTAAGTTTGCTCCACTTACGTATAAAGAGATAAGTGGAGACCTTTCTAACGGATATAGCCGTTTCAGAATGCAAAACAAGTAGTTGGCCTTTATTTCAAACGCTTTTATGTGGTTTCTTCAAAGAATACTGAGAAGCAACACTACTTCATGACAACATCGACTATGTAGAGTACCAACCATTAATCGCATCATGCATGGATGCACCCAAGCAAAACAATGTTCTGAAAATATGATAGAGTAGACAAAACACAAGTTCTGGAGGGACCAATGGTTATCTGTTGGCTTAACTTGATGATTCAAGAGAAATGAGTATGTATTGTGCTACTTATATTATTCAGCAAAAATATTTTATTATTAACTCATTAACATGTCTTTATATTTCCAATACCTTTCAGCCTATGGAAATAAAAAGTAGCATTACACCGCGTATGTAGGTGCTATTAGGAAATGCAAAGCGTTTATTAATTATTATGCACCTTAAATGCTGCGATTAATGGAAAGAAATGCGTCGTATATCGCCAAAAAAAGTCGATTGCTTGGACCAGGATTGATTGCTGGATTTTTATCTTTTCGAAACTAACCACCACTGCCGCAATTTTGATTCATAATGGTGTTTGTTTTACATCCATACTGCTCCTCTTATAAATGTTGTGTTAATCAAATATAATATTTTTTTTAGCCTCATTCATTACCGTTATACCTTTGAAGGTTTTCTGAAATATTTTGAAACTTATTTTATTTTGAACAAGTGAATAAAGCTTAAATGAAAGTTTTTAATGAAGAAAGGTGATTCTCTCCAGCACGGTTCAACATTTTTGTAAAGTTAGCTTACTGTACTTATTACACGCAAAAATGTTAACTTTTGCATTAATTTATGTTTGCTAATGATAATTAACACAGGCACACATTATTGGGAGTTTAACAATCTCCTTAAATTTTACAAGCGTGCAAAGAGGTGTTAGCAAACATGAATAGGGCCTCCAGTTTTCATAGGGACTGATTGAACTATTTGGAAACTGCTATGGGCTAATTTAAATTATTCCGATGCGGAGCAAGGCCCAAAGCGGGATGCAAAATCACCAAGAACTTTGTATATCCATTTCCCCTAAATCGCAGAAGGGATGTGGGTAGTCCATTGACAAAATGACAGATGCACACCCTCAATTCGCAGAATTCTAGTCCCTCTATAAACGTTTTTCCCATTAGCGTTTCAACCGACAAAAGACCTAATTGGTCAAATCCAACGGAGGGATTCTCTCTTTAATTTTTCCTTTGCAGATGACGGAGTAGGTTAATAATTGAAACTGTTCAATTTCAAGAGCAGGGTTCTCGGTTTCATATGGCATAATTACTCAGTAGAAACTGAAATGAATTGAGGGCGTGTTATATTTAGATCATCAAATCTGAATGGAAAATTTCCCATTTCGATCTATTCATCATCAGCGCCTTGCTAAAATGCAAGGAATTAATTAAATCATCATCTGGTTTAGTACGACACTCGGTATTTCTAAGTAATTCCCACTTATGTGCTGCCATTGCGTAATTAATAATTTTCACTAGCAGCTAAGTAGGAATAAATCTATGCATATAAAAATGGATGTGGGTATTTCTATGCATGCATGTCCCAGCATAACTCAAAAATGGCTTTGCATCTGGGTTGTGTTGTAGCTGTTTACAAAATAAAAAATGTCAGGATAATGTCAGGTCAGCTTAATATGTACTATCAAGAGCCAAAACGAGCAATTTTCACTTAGTACAAAAGCCAAAGATGAGAAATGATAAATGAGATTCTCTTGTATAAATTTAGCTTATATTAACTATTATATTATTTCTTACTTTTATCTCTCTCGTTGAGAATCAACGGGTAATTCTCTTAGTACTACATTGTTTAGCCCCTGATTCCAATAATGAAAGCGCACAAACTATTATCTTTCAACAGATTTGCATCATTCTGTCATGGATTTGCTCTTTTCACATTATCGCAGAATTTAAAATAAAAACG
This sequence comes from Pyrrhosoma nymphula, assembly GCA_963573305.1. NCBI lineage: Eukaryota > Metazoa > Arthropoda > Insecta > Odonata > Coenagrionidae > Pyrrhosoma > Pyrrhosoma nymphula. Next base: position 24,441,154 of record OY754337.1, on the reverse strand, counting down.
TTTTTCGCTAAACTTTCCTAAGTGATTGCCCTATTACAATGTGTAGTTCACCATGGCGTAATATCACGTCACGCCGCAGTGAACGTGTTAACTGTCATATTTGCACGAGGTATCTTTTTAATAAACCCTCTTATGGCACTTAGAAATAAAAAAGCAAAACTGTCCTTTATAAGTCAATGCTATGTATATCGCCCGCACTCCTAATCCTTCCCATCACTCCTCCAGATTACAAAACGGCAGATTCCATGCTATCCAAGAAATCACAGTTATTGCTATGCACATAAGATAAGCCATAAGGAATTAGAATTGATAATCACTCTACTCAAAAATGCAGGGTCCATCTTAAAATCCAGAGGACGTAAACTGGAGCAGAAAGAACTTTCAAACTCAGTTAGTACCTAATTTAGAAGATACGCCATGTACTGAAGAATATCTGTACAGAAGTCGAACTTGAAGGAGAATTGTAACAAAATAATGGAAATAGGCTAATTTTCGACTTCTAGGTAAAGACTGGTAAGGTGTCTACGGAACGCATCAATGTTTGAGGAAGAAACCTAGATACTGAGGAGAGAGGATGAGAATCGGTTGGAGGCACTTCAGACCTGAGTTAGAAGCATTTACGAAGAGGATAAAGAAAAAGTAGACATTAGTGTACAGACGAAGTGGTAAATGGCAGCAGAAAATGGAAAATGAAAGTAGTTAACCAAACACAAATTAAGTTTCGTGGCTGGGGTAGATAATCGTTAAGTATGTTGGGAAAAGGGATAAATAGATAGCATGAGAGAATTAATTATTCCGAGTATAAGTGAGAAGAAGAAGTCTATTTACGGTTGGAGAAATGGCAATCAGAGTTTTATTTCCTGCAAAACCTACCTATGGCGAGGCTTCCCTTAAGAATCAAAAAGGATATCAGTCTGCGCATTTGCCCGGAAAGCCGAAGAACCGTGATTCGAATCCAGGCCCAGAAATTGCTTTCATGGTGCGGCAAAGAAGAAGTTTATTCCATTGGCCAGCTCATCACGCGTACCTATAGATTATAGCATCTGTCGTTGAAGAGTGTATCTTCTTTGAAGTACAGCTCTTGCCTCGAGATTAACTTTCATGTTGAGCGGGAATGACACATAGCAATTTTAATAAATCCTTAAAAAATTACTTAGGATTGAATTGTTGGATTTGAATTGAATTCTTTTTTTGGCAAGGGATTGTTGTTTTGATCATAGGTAGCCTTTTGGCAAACTTATTGACGGGAGCAATGACTGTTTGTGGTTTGATTCCATGTCCAAGAATCCTATCACACATGTCAATTCCAAACAATCAATCTTTGCGTTGAAGAATCACTTCGCCGTACATAATCGAATTCAACGTTTTCTCAGCAATTTCAGTATGTTTTTTAGGAAACAAACTCATAACTCTGAGATTTCGCAATTCTCTTTTCAATTTTCTCTCTCAACGTTGGACTTGGTGAATTGCTTCATAACAGTACCCGAATCGTGTTCTAGACAATAGTGTAAAATGTTTAATTTCCTCTGGTGATAAGGAAATATGGGAGGCCAAGAACCGTAATAGAGGTGGTTGACAATGGGGAAAGGAGGAGGAAGAAGCTTTTTCGAAGGGATGAAGAGAGGGTGGAATTATGTCCAGAATGCACACAACCGCACACAGTGCACCATCTCATTGACCCAAAAGAACGTAAGGCAGTTATACTATTTTCAATAAAAGACGTGCCGTACTAAAATCATGGAAAAAAAATTTCTTAACGCTAGCACTATTCTTTCAATTGATCATATACATTATTTCTGTTGTCAACATATCTTTTTCTCAACTAATACAAAGCGTTCCTCAATAAAAATGGTATCATTGGATAGGGATTTTACCGACTCCCGAAGTACAGTACTAATAATGCTGCGTTAAAATGAACTATTTTTACGAAATTTATCTGAAAAAAATAGGATACAATTCCTTAGTACGAATTCTGAAAATATCATTATTCCTGTATTATGAATATTTCTTAAAAGTACTACCATCAGTGAAATAGGTGGATTCTCATGGCATATAAAATGACATTCTAAATCACTTAATATTCATATAGTCATCAGAAGTTTAAAATAGTCCATTGCATGAGCTTGCATGGCATTTTGAAACAATTTTTTAATTATCTTCAAGAGGCTGTGAGCATGCAATTGCCCTAATTTTGTGGCTTGATGCGAAAAGTGAGGATCCATCTCTCAAAGAAATTACATGCGTCTGGAAATATTCTGAATTTGGGAGCCACTTAAAATTCATAAATGTTGCAAGTGTATATAGATAAAACTATGAACTAATGCAGGCATAAAAACTATGGAGACATACTAGAGAGAGAAAGTAACTATTTTTAACTATAATATATTATTATAGCGCCTACATGAATTTGATTGCCTAGTCCTACGCAAACACTCGGGAATAAAAAAATCTACCAGAGCTATCACTGCAAATTCTTCGTTACCCTTTCTTTTCCTCTTAAAAAGAAAGATTGTTACAATTTTTCTACCCTATGCTCCAAATAAATGGAGAAAAGTATACGCAAGAAGGCTGGAAGAGAACTAGGGGCCAAATGTTCACATCATTTAGGTAGAAGTTACACATTGGCCACAGCCTCCCACGTATATGAAGCCAACCAGTGTCGCACTACCGATGGTGCACTTGTTGAAGGATTACTTGGAGCTAAAGTGTTTGGCTCACTTTGATTCGACCGCTCATGGTATATTTTTTACGCAGCCAAGTTCGAGTTAGACGAAGCGGTTGGTTCTCCAGTATGTCAATTTAAAATGCAAATAACCATGTGTTATTCCATTATAACCGGTCCACCATCATTATAAAGCTCAAGTAAGTCTTCATGTCTTCTACTAACTGTGAAGAAAGTAAAACTGAATTTTCCACTAACTACAAAATATTGCCTTTTAACTGCATCTGACAACGTAGGTCCGAATACCGTGTATTATCTCGTGTAAGTTTCACACCTTTATTTCAAACAACAGTGAGAAAATAGATATTTTACATGTAAGCTGTACGCTAGCGTATGTTTTGCGTTAGCCTTAATGAGCAAAATTCAGAATTCGATTCCGTTTTCCAGGGATTAAAACCTCAAAATGGTGTTTTCAGACAAAAGAAAATGTTTTGGCGCTGGTTTCTCTTCGTCTTTCATCTCGGCGGATAGCTTTTATACATTATCTCCAGAATAAAGACCCGAGAAGACATTCATATAAATTTCCGGGAAAGCACCAGATCCTTCTTCATGCTTTCCTTCTTCAATAGTCTTTCGGGATATACACAACCACCTTATAAGGTACATTCGTCGATGTATTAATACACAGAGGAACAATACACAAAGTATAACTCTTTGATTGGCGAGCCAGGCTTAACGTTTCCAGGGAAAACGTTTCAGTTCAGGCTGATGCCTAAAACATCTACACAACTGGGAACATCAGCCGAGCGGTGACGCCACAAAATGGCAGTGATATGTTAACAGCAAAGCATTTATGAGCGAAACTTCTAGCTTCATTTAATAGCCCAGATATGAAAAATTGATCATAATACATATATGAAAAAGATGCATAAGTTGAGTAGATCAAATTTAAATTTATTTAAAAATGACAGGAAATTTGCTCAATTTAACCCGATGAAAACCTACATTTATACTAGTGCCTTAAAATCACTTACCCGTCAATTTTGACATTGGACTCTTATTCATCCGCGATAGTAGAGATCCATGAGGAAACGAGCATGCGTTTTTGCGAAGTTTTCGCGATGTCAAAATATCGCTGCTTGATCGTCTGAATTGCTCCACGAGTGTTCCCCTCTTCGTGTTGAGGGACAATGGTGGTGGAAAATCCCTCATTTCCTGTGGAAATAAGAGATGATTGCAGGTTTGGAGTCTTGATAGAAGGGAAAATGCTTAGCAAAGGGGATGAATGCTGAGCTAAAGAGGGAATCACGAGGGATTTGAATTTAAATAGACATACATTTGAGCCGGTTCAAGTTACGGCACGTTCAGAATTCAATATCGATTGAAATCACCCTTCAGCAGTCACTGATATGGAAATTTATTAAGGAGTAGTTATGATCTATGATATTTAGGAGTACCTATGATCTATGAAAATGTAACACTGAAGGCATTATTAAAACATTTTCGATCACCGTGGCACTACTCCAGATTCTTAGCAATAATACTCAACAGCTCTGAAAAACAAAAATTTTATCCCATCACAATAAACTTAAATATTGAGATTAATTCTATATTGAGCGGAATTACGCTAGTCGGTTTTTGTTTTTGTACCACATTATACAATTCTCATATGAGCCAACATGAGCACAAGTGGTGTGTTCCTTTATTTCCACAATTTATTTGGGTGTGCAGAGGCATTCCTCCAACAATCTTTTGTTTTTTTGCATCAGCAGTGAGTCTACTTTCAGTGTTTTCTCATCAGAAAGCAGCACTTAAGCGTTAAATATTTTATTAATCTCGCTGTAATCCTCATTTTTCAGAAAATTATAATTTTTACTCACACCATTCTTGGATTAAACGGCTCATATATACCAGTCCAAATTTGCGTCACTCTTGTACGTGGGAAACTATCGCATCAATGAAAGAGATATCTCCAAGTCGAAGGAAATAGGAAATAGTCGTACGCAAATCGAGGCAAAGATGAGTTTTAGGATCGATAAGGTAGGAAGAGCTCATACAAGCCTGTTTTTCGGGGAAATTTGAGCGATGCCGAAACCCCTGCTTTGAATCGTTTGAATTGTTCCATGAGTGCTCCCAGCTTCGTGCACCGGGGAAGACGAAGGTGGAAAATCTTTCTTTCCCCTTAGCATCGCTTCCAGGAGACGACTCCTCTGCTCCCACGTCTCCTCCTCAACAAGGAGGAGGAGGGTTGCAGCACCCTTCTGAATCCTCCCAGTCAGTCTTTCGCCTTCTTCTTCGTCCTTTCTAGTCCCTCCTCACCTCGTCTCGTATCTCCTCCCAGCCGAGAGGTGACGACGCCCCTTTGTTGGGTGAAAGGCGCCGCATGTAGGGAGAACGGGTGGCGGACGAGGAAACCGGTGTCTTTGTGTGAGGCCTGGAGGAATCCAGGTGGGTGAACTCGGTGGCGCGTCGAGATGATTTCTCAGGAGGAAATAGAAGGGGTTGCGGGTAAAGAAAGACCAGTACCTCTCCTCAAACCTTTCGTGGACTTAACGTCATTGCTCGGAATCAAAATTGGGGCAATTTCCTTAATTGAATGTGAAATTCCGCCGATTGCGAGAACCAATTACACGCTGCCAAATTTCTGGATAATAATTCATAGACATTGTAATAATTTCCGGGGAAGGTGTGTTAATTAAGCCATTTGACTGGCGACAAGTACCCGCTCATTTTATTCCAACGTTGCCAAAATGCAATTCATCATCAGCGGTCATTAATCTAAAGATAGATTTGCTGCAACTATCCATTCCGCTTCACAGTCTGCTAACCTGTTAAACTCTCTTAAGTCTTTTCTAAGACAAGCCTCACAATATGCTTCATGTATCCATATATTTCAGTTATTTACTGCAAGTAAATATAAATTAGATGTGAGAATAACCTTTAAGGAAAAATCATTCGCGTTGACCGGGACTCAAACGCGGATCCCTCGATATCGCGCCGAGTGCTTTAGCCAGTTAAGCTACCGAGGCGTCCTTCTCCCCTGTGGATTTTTAGGGCTATAACAAGTTGTTCAGGACTGCCAGACATTATAACGAATCAGAAGCAGTCGAAAGCCACCGTCCGTGAGGTTAAAGCCAAATACTGAACACAATGAGATATTCACTCTTTTTACGAAACTTGAGGATACCGGGACTAGCCATAGCCTTAACTTTACAGAGTTACCCGTAAGTTCACATGAGTAAGAAATTCCACAGAGAAAGGATTCCCCTTGACCGGGACTCGAAACCAGATCCCTCAATATCGCGCCAAGTCAGTTAAGCATCCAATGCCCATCCAGCAGTAAAACACCATATGTCTTGCAGTCCTGAACGACTAATTCCTGTAAAGGGCTCAAAACCCACAGGAGAGAGATACGACTCGGAGGACACGTTGAGTGCAGATGCCAGTCATAAATGAAGCATACTGCTGAAGTGGCGGGCGTGTGTCTCACATGAGTGAAAATTTCAGTGGCTGTGAAATGACACAAATATTTCACACGCGCTCAAGGCATTGGGGAAAGTAACCGGAACGGTTTTGAGGTTCGAGTTCCAGTCATTCTCGTTACTGATTTTCCTCTCCTATTCAATCACAGCACGGCATTCCTATGCCTCTAAAATCTTTGAAATTTCCTTTCACAGGGCCAGCGGATGCAAAAAAACATTCAAAATAATTTTATGAGAATTGGGTATTGGCCACCATTTTAAATTAGAATGCCAGACTAAGTGTTTCCAACTACATATCATTGATGTTTATTTGTTAACCACAATTTTAGTATTAAGAATTAGTTCACCATGTGTAGTTACTAAAACATATTTTATGTTACCACAACAAATGTTAATATGCATAAAAACGGTCTAATTTGGTAACCTGAGTGTTCCACCTCAAGGTATGTGTATGCTTACATTTTTGTTTCAATAATCTGTGTAATAAACAATTTTTAATACTTGTATTTTTTGTTACCGTAGCTGTGATGGTGAAACAATAAAGTTTCGAAACGTTGGCAAAGGAAGTAATGTGACAATTTATTCATGACCAATTATCCACTATAATTCTTCAATAAAATCCAAATAAGTACAAATTACCGAATAATGACTTTAAAATATTGCAAATACTAATCTCCAGGTTGATATTGATTTATTAAACTTTCGACGGCGATAGATTTTTTTCGATTAATAAAAAAGCTTTTCGCGCCAAATTTCTTATTCTTCGACTGAAATATCCGCATCCCCAGCTCAATAGCCAGAAGATGCGACTTTCAATGAGGAATCGAAAACCTTCTAAATTATTTGGCTGCGTACGTGATCTCAGGAACTATATATACTTATGCATGCAAGATATGCGAATGTTCTATCATAGAAAGGTATTCAAAATTGTTTATGTAGATGATTTTCCTGCTTTATTTAAATGATAGTTTGAATTTGCACCTAAACGTGCGATGAAAGTCCGGTGAGACATGAATGCAATGCAGTTTACCACGTTGATATTTACCAATTGGACATTAGGAGAATTTTCTTTCAACAATCATAATATGTATAATACTCTTTTTAAAGTTCCACAATATTAAATGTAACATGGGGAAATTATACCATTTGTTAGGAAATATTAACATGAAAACTCATTTCCCTTGCTCTATGAACATCAGACTATTTATTTTCTTCTAAATCCGTTAGCATTTTTGGGCATCAATAACTAATTAAAAATATCATTAAAACCCTTCATTATTGTTTAGTCTCTAATTAGAGCGCTATTTAATGTATCTACAGTTTTTGTCGGAGGATAGACTAAGCTTAAATCGACCAATATTCGACATCGTTCTCAAACTTATAGAAAGGGATACGGGCCTTTATTAAACGAGCATTGGTAAATAATCGATTGCTAATGACGTCTGCCTATTCATGGAATGTCCTAAGAAATATGTACCCTTTTTAACACCATATCTACCAAAGGTTTTTCTTTAGACTGGAAGAGAAAACCGAATGCCAATCTTGAATTACTACACAGTAAATCGTCAGATTAATTGGCTTCTTGAACGTTTTCGAACGGAAAAAATTTAATAACGTTATCCATTTATTTTTAAGTCAGGGTTAAAAGAAGTATCACGATGTAAAGAGGATTGAATGATTATTGAGATCTAAAGTCCGAACCTAAAGCAGGTGGCATAGTTATTATATTTGGGAAGAATTCGGATGGCCAGATGTTTAGTAGTAGGTAAATGAAATCGATGGAATATTTTTCATTTAAATAACATAAGGAATAGACAGGTAAAAGTCAGAGCTAAGACGCTATGATAATTGTTGAAACACTAACTGGAACGTACCACTTGGTCACTGTCGAAGGATGTTGAGCGATAAATGTAAGCTTTGGAGAGGTGGCTGAGGAAAAGGATAAATTTGAGTTGAAGATGAGTTACGTAAAGAAGAAAACATGTGGACAAGTGGTATACAACATATAAGAAGAGGAAGATCGAGGAAAAACTTGGAGGAATATATAATGGATAAGATGACGTGGTTAAGAAGAAATAATCGCACCAATAGTGGGAGTGGATGAGATACCTGCCAAGAAGTGACATGTTGAAGACGGTGAATTGAAGAAGTCACCAGGAGTGGGCAAAAAACCTTTGATGAACTTAAAAAGGGTTTAAAAAATGAAAAAGTTGTGTGCGTCCGGTAGATGGAATGAAAGAATAAGAAAATACACGATGAATTAAAGAAGGATTTAACATTGGTGGAATAGAAAAATACACGATGAATTAAAGAGGAATTTAACATTGGATGAATAAGTTGTTTGCAATGGAAACATGATGCCATAGAAGGAAGATGAAGACCATATGTACAGACGCTATCACCAATAAAAAGGTCCTATAAACGGTCGGAGAGGAAACATCTTTGAATATTTTGGGAAAAATAGGAAGGATGACAAAATAAAGACTTATGTAAAAAAGAAATAATTACCGGAGTGCTGCAACAACCAGTCTTTGACTTGTTAACTGTTGATGATAACTATGAGAAATCAATATGTAGCTTTTCGGAATAAAATGTAAGTTGTGTGTCACAAATAAATAAATCTAACTTTTATATAATGTATTTACCATATTTCAATAATTGACTTGGAGTGCAACAAGTTAAACAACTCTATTGATTTTAATGAACTGTAAATACTGCCCATGTATATTAATTTCAGAAGTTGATGTCATTAGAATTCTTTATTTGGAGGTCAATGTCTGCAAGAAGATCACATTAATGGCAAAAGAAAATTTAAGGTGCATATCTTTCAAGAAAAGTACATATTTTATCGCGAAAACTAATTTCAATAAATTGACAAGAATACACAAAAAGAAACTTCTAAGACAAATTTGTCGAAAACATAGTTGGTTACATAAAAAAAATTGATAAGATTGAATACGACATTAGGTGTTTTCATTTTAGTCGACCTCTTTTGGCTACACTCAACTCATTCAATGAATTTGAAACTACTTTATCACTTTTGAATATTTTTTTATGACAGTAATTATCACCCTCCAGATAATTATTAATTTGAGGAATCGTATCATAAAGTCATAATGAAATTAATAAATACGGAACTGTTAACACTGAGAAAATTGATACATCTAGTCTCAACTAGTCTAGTCTAACAAATTTGTATAACATGGAGACTTTTCTGAAGTTTGAAATTTATTTTTTATAAACATTAAATATCTACCCCAAAGATTTTTCTGTAGATAAAATTTTTAACATGATGGGGTTCACTTGTCTGCCATAATCGTAAATTTTATTTGTGTGAAAGTAGAATCAATAGCCAAATTTCGGAAAATAGTCCTTCGTAAGTATTTTTTAAATTATTTAAAAGCAATGACAGGCCATTGAGTACATGGAAGAGAATTGAAAATATAACTCTTCAAGCAAAATTGACTGAGCATATATCAAGGCCAAGGAGAGTAGATATTTATGTCAAGGACATTTACGCAGTTTTTAAACGCATACAATAACAGTTGCATTTGGACCGATGGGAGAAGTAATAGTGTAAAGGAATGCAAAACCTAAGTGCAATGAATAATTTTATGTATTTTGATATTATGCTTTCTGTTGGTAAGTTACTGGCTTCCCCAACTGTGTACACAAATGTGTACGCCATATCAACTAATACCGGAGGAGAGTCTGGTAAAACGTGGAGAAAGTAGGCATAGTATTTACAGTAATTAATATGATTATAAGAGACATAACTCTAATTGTGTAATGGGCATAACTCTAATTGTATAATGGGCACAACTCTAATTGTATAATGATTCAAAAAGGTAATATCCATAAATTTTGAAAACCGTGTGGCCGAAAGGTAAACGTTACCAATAGACAGTGAAAAGTGCTTCAATTTTAAACATGCAAGAAGCTTCCACGACGTCTCGAAAGACTTGTTTAAACTAAATACCCTTTAAACTAAATTTTTAGAAAACTGAAGAATGCGTACCACGTAACAATCTCATTATATAATCATAAATCTATTTAAAGTAAGGGAAATCATGTCACCTATTTTTTAAGCTGGAAAAGAATGCTAACAATTCATTGTAGATTAAGGACTATCAATAAGCTATGTAGAGATAACTTCCACAAATTCATTTTAGGAACATTTTTATTGGGATTAAACAATGCATGGGAGCGTGGTGGCCTAGTGGGTAGAACGCTTGGCTTCTGATCGAAGGGTCCCGGGTTCAAATCCGGGTGAAGCCTTTGGACGCCCCCGAACAAAAATAAAATCCTCGGAGTGCGAGGTGGCCCAGGGAAAGGAACTGGCCCCCCTACCATGAATGTGTGAAATCCACACGCCTGTGGCTTAGTCCCGGGTGAGCTCTACCCTTATCTGTCCAAGGTAACCTTTGGGTTGAATCACTGAGTGAGACAATGCATAGAGTTTAAATTTTAAATTAAATATAATGGAGTCAATTACTGAGAAGGTTAAATGGTAGACATTAATCATCTTTAAGGAATTGAAAATAAGATAAATTGCATAAATTTTGAAACTACTAGACCATCAGCCGGCGATAATCGCATTACGCCTACATTGTATCAGGAAGCTTACTTGAAATGGCGATGGGATCATTACATGGTATCAGTTCAGGAATACCGCGAAGAACCAAATTATAACAAACAATTTTGAGACTCCTTACATGCGCTAGGTCCTTGCTCACAAATGCAGAAGGCATAATCTCTTTTATATGAAAGGGGGAATTCAAGGATTTATGAATCCTGATACCCTCGCGTCAATTATCCTTCAAGATACAAACATTTCCTCTTTTAATGGGATCCGCTAAGGAACAAAGAGTTATATTTTGGAGACGCTATCAAGCATTCACTTCAAGTAAGAGTATTAACCATCCTACTTATGATCCCACTCAATTCTGATTTAAACAGCGGTCTCACGATGGCAGCATTTGCAATTCGATGTTTTTACTAGCCTAAAAGGAAGGTATGTTTTCAAGTATCCTTAATTGAACTTTGCCATCATGATGGCCTATTCCATAAAATTTACCAGGTGTCTTCTGAATGATTGTATATCATGGTACTCAGTCACCGGTCACAGACACAGTTGTCACACATATGATTGTTTCTTTAGGAATCATCCGATCATTTTTTTCATTTACAGGAAAGATTTACAGAGAAGATGCTCCTTGTCCAAGGAGCCTTAAAGAGCTGGAGGGACATAAAACCGACCCAGGTCGGGCGACACAGCTTGTATAAAAGATACTCCTTGATTGTTATTGTTGACACTAATTCAGATTGTTGAATTGAAACTGGTAGAATGTATTCATTCTTTTTTGTTAACTGTTTTGAACCTATATTCTGAGGGACTAGATTCTCGAAATAAATTCTATTCTACTGTCGTCACATCAATACCTTATTTTTTCATTTGCCATCTGTCATTATCTCTTTCTGTAAACCTCGTCCACTTCTACCAGCGAGTAAGTGAAATTAGACCAAACGTTTTTAATAAACGCACAACATGATTATCTGGGGTTTTATAATAAAAATCAGCACCCTCCGCGAAAAAACTACTCAGAGATTGCATTTTATTCTGATCCAGAATTTGAGACGAAAACATGATGGAAAGGTTTTCAAAAAATGAATTCTTATCCCTGATTATTTCGCAAGAACAGATGGCGACGCCGTTCTAAAAAATGCCCACTGTATATGTCGGGGCTTGATATAGTTCTGCCTTTTCTTGTGCAATTCCTCTATTATCTATTGGGACTAAATATAACGGTCAAATGTTTTTCTAGTGCTGCAATGACTCAACTCCAAGAAGTAATGATGTTAAAATAACACAAGTCAACAAACAATTCCATTTTCGCTTAGTAGATGGATATGTCGTTTCCAAGAGCGCCTGATATTTTTACGCCAGACGGCTGAAACTGCTCCATTTCATTCTCCAAAGCCAATTGTTTTCTTTCTCAGGACTCCGTATGCCAGGTTCAAGCAGGAGCGATGCAGGCATTTTCCCGACCATGTGCTGAAAATAAAATTGTTTCTAAATACGAATCCTGGTCCTTTCAAAGAGCTCGAACTCGTGTTGTAAACCTTTGGTCAATCAAAAGCTAAAGAAAAGGATTTTCCTCAAAATTGTGAAGGTATGTAGTAGAAACGATGGAATATAAATTTAATGTGCATATCATAACTGCTGCCTAGCCAATCGCCGAAGAACTTCAGATTCGCAGCGCATAGTCATATATCGCTATTTTACTGAAATAAGGCTATTTTACTGAAATGAAATTTTACTTAGTGACCTGATGGTTCCTAGTTCAACGCTGCGCTTTAGAAAGTATTTAAGATAAACGCATGTGATTATGCGTAATTTTTAATCATAACGAAAATGAAAACAAAGAAGAAATTTATTTTCGCTTGTAAAATTATTATTCACAAATATATATTTTTCAAAGGATATTCAATGAGGATTTTTAAATTAATCACAAAATGATTTTATTATCGTTTTTATAAGAGTATATGTCATCCAATGCGTATAAGGGATAAAGAGAACTGCAACAGAAATATAGAGGACGCAAGACATAATATAGGATAAATCTACATTTAGAATATTGGTACAAAAATTAATAGGTTTTCCCAAGAAATGAAAATAAAAAAGAAATAAGACCTGTACGTAAGAGAGGAGAAAACAAAGCGCAAAGATGAAAAGTATTGTTGAGCAAGAAAAAAAGGGGAGAATAGGTAACGAAAATGAATTTGTTGGCTTATTCTTATGTGGTTCCTAGACGGCCAAAATCGATCGGCAAGAAGAAGAAAGATCATTACTTTTCATCGGTAGTTTAACGTTCAAAAGAATCACCGCCAAATTTATCCTCATTTGAATAACTACATGATTTAAGCACCATACCAATATTACCGTCGCACTAAAGTACCATGCCAATATTAAATTAGTTCCAAGACTCATTATTCATGTAAATTATAGCAAAGAGATTATGATATTTAGGCGAGAAATTCCAATTAATAATAAATACTTTAAAACATTCTATGAATTACAATACTGACAAAACTAAATGCGATAAATAGATAATTGCTAACAAAGTATAGAAAATATATCCTAAACTGAAGCATCACAAAATCATGGATAAAATGTAAATGCTGAACAACATTATTGTGAAAATTGTGGATCCATGGGCGATATAGGTCTATCTTAGAATATTATTTCCTGCAAGTAATGACATGAGTGTATCGTTTTATATTTGAAATTTTAAATAATTACTAATCCATTTAAAGAGGAATTTCATAAAGGAATATTTCACCAAAGAAATAATATTACTATGCAAAACTTCAATGGCATAAAAAGTTTTAACAATGAAATACATTTTTGAAGGAATATGTAAAAATCATGAGATAGTTTGAAAGGATCTGTCAAAAGTTGTCATTAAAAATACCAAAATCACGGTAAATAAAGCAATAAAACTTCACGATTGCAACTATAAGTTCATGATTTTGACGAGTTTAAGGGGAAATATTCAGCTTTAAGACCGTAGTTAAATACAGACATTTCCATGTGAATTTCTTTAATGGTGCCTCACCGCATTCTCTGAAATTCTAATTTTCTCATCCTCATATTTTCCCCGAATTCTTGAACATACTTATTCCATACCTCAGCATCAATATAACGCAACTGAGGCAGCAAACACCGAATAAGTCACCTCCTGTCATTAAGTCTTAACCGTGGCTGCTCAAGAATCCACCACCAGCTAAAGCACAATGGGAGACTTTTCCCCCTTTAAAATATCTGCCACTCTCTCAAAAGTCCCCCTTTAATGATTTTTCGGCCCCTAATTCAAACAGAAAGGGAGCGAAAATCACTCTTAATCTCTGCAGGCATTCAGGAGGAGTTGCCTCGAACGAGCGATCTCTTCCTTCCAACACTTTCCTATCTGCCAGTCCCGTTTCCCCTTCCACCCACCTCTCTGCCTCCCCCTCCCTACACACCCAACCCAGTCCTTCTCTACTCCCTCCCCCAAATTTCCCCTTCTGAACATCCGTTGGCAAAACATCCAGCCCTTAAAAAAAAAACCCCTTCCTTCCACCGCGAAAACATCTTTTACATCCCTTCCAAGCCTTCCCCACCGAGCACTCAAAACCTCTTTCCCCTCCCTCCCTCAACTGTCGAAATACAAGTCCATACCACCATCCTCCTCCCTCGAATATTTTCCTTCTTCCCCCCCCCTCAACTTCAACGATAACACCCTCCCTCCCCCTATTTCCTCTCCGTGACACTCATTCCCCCTCTCATCCCTCCGAAAGGTTCTTCTTTCGATCCCACGCTTACCTCCAACCCGTTCAGAGGCCGAAAATTCGCAGAATGCTTATTATATCCCTCAAAAGTGATTGATCTGAGTAATTCAGAGCATTATGTTTTAATTCCCTACGCATTGGTTAAAACCTCTCATTTACTTCACAATAATCATTTTAAAGTAAAATAAAGGTGATTGCCAGATTGAACACTTTGCTTTGAGCTCAGAACCATAATTTTTTAACAGTTACTTCAGGACAATAATTTAGAACCGAAATAGACGTATCCCATAATAGTCCACCACTATCTAAGAACTTGTGACAACCAATATTTTCAATTAACACATTTTGAAAATACTTTAGGTAAATACTAGTTTTTTTAAAACGGGGCATTCATATTTAAACTATTCCGTTGCTCCATGACAGCCATATTCACCTCTAATTAAAAGTACCCCGTAAACAAAATTCATGGGAAAAGAACGGCAATGCTGGTGAACTGAATAATGGAATGATACAAGGAATTTGGAGAGTATAATTGAGAAATGATAAAGACTTGACGATGAATTTCGGCGTTTCGAAGGTAAACTTTCTGCTGAAAAGCCAAATCCGATCAAGCGAATAAATATATTCCAATTGAGAGTGCGATATTGCAAATAAATTAAAGCAATTGCCGCCTTTAAATGAAAAAAATATCAGTTTAAGATATTACTAACAATAAAATTTCATTTTAACAAGCATATATCAATCAATAGTAAGACCAGGCACAAATAGATTTGCTCCACTTCCAGGTTTCTACTAAAATTAACATCCTTTTGTTATTTCAAAAATACATATTGACTTATTATTTAAATGGCCTTGGACATCCACCTCGGAAAACTGCACTAAAATTTATAATTAACAAAAAGCAATCCAAAAGCCTGCAATGGTAAAAAAGTTCACAAATACTGAAGCACAAAAATGTCCCAAAAAGCCATCTCGTCTAAATGGATAGCTCTCTTGTTATGCACTAAGGAACTTTAAAGCCAGCAAATATTGGCTCTCCTCCTTTAAAAAATTTGAATTTTTATGGAGTATAGGAGTGAGTCAAAAAATAGTAAATTGATGTAAAATACGTAGATTATATCAACGCATCTACTTTCATTATGTCACAAAGTTGATTAAGTTTAGATTAGATAAATTGTAGCACGTAAAATACCACATAATTAATTACTTCACAGTACGATTGCCTCTGATGCATTACTAAGATAAATCTAATTAAAAATTGGCATATGCATATCAGAAAAACGTGAAGACCCATAGTCCGGAGAAATTACTCCGAAACTGTGTTTGTACATATCGTTGCGTTATATACCAAATTTATAATATTTTTCTTCTGGCTAGCAAGCATGCGGGTTGCACTACTAAATAGCGGTTTTAACTGTATTGGTGCTAAATTTATGATGGATATCATTCAACGAGCCTTAAGGTTTTTTGCGCATGCCTTAATATTTTTGCCGCTTGGTTGCTTCATTTAGCATTCTACCGCTTCACATTATCTATTTCATTCATTCAAGGTCACGTCACATAGATTTTCATGCTTGATCTATGATTTGAAGAAATTGAGTTCTTGACTTTGATCAAGCTCCCGTGTTATAATCCACACCTTCCGTGAAACTTTTCCGTTAAAATATCCTTTTTTACAAATGTAAACAAGGCTTCCTTCATGACAATGTGGGTTTCATTATATAAAATAAACTCATACCTGAGTATTTTTGGTCTTATAATGACTTCCGTAGTCTGTGATGAAAAAATTCTTCAGTTACATTTATTACGCAGTGAAATCATTAGCAGCCATAATTTTACAAGAAAAGCTCTGCGCTGCAGTGCAGTTCATGTGGATAGACATGAAATGACTTCGCTAAAAGAAAGTGTATGCTAGCACGAAAGGTGAAGTGTGCCCTTGTACTCTAGTCTTGATTCTGCGGGAAATTACCAAAAATTTAAAAATTACATCTGCAGCTTCCCAAGGATATTTTGAGCCTCTGACGCGATTATTTGGACCAATAAGAAAATGAAATGTTTATTTCCATATTAGTTATAACATTGCAAGTGCTACAGCTTCTAAGGTTAAGTCTGAGTACTGCTGATGACTAGGTACTTTAAAAACTGAAATATCTCCCTACATACCAAAGAATTCAGGTTAAGAGTTTAATGGGGTAGTTCAGAAAATCAATTCTTTGTTTAGCTACGTATAAATATAGGATCAATTTTACCAATACCTCCTCGCCCTACCTCTAGACCTTTTCTCTTATCCTTTCGCATTCCTTATGCCTCTTAAAAATGCAAGGTGAAAGTGACAGGTGATAGATGGAGGTACTTATTGGTTCCGATAAGAACGTTTGTTCTTCTCGGTAACATACAAGCCTAATTCCATCCCTGAATGTAGTCAATTCACACGTGCAAGCCTGTTCTCTCTTGAATCTAGAGCATTGATTCAGTTCCTACAGTGAACAAGTCATTTCTATAAGGCTTATTCTGCTAGAACTTAAATATCATACATAAAAAGATTAAATTACGAACACATTATTTAAACAAGAAGAAAGAGGAATTTGGTTGGACATTCCCTGAAAAGACATTGTCTGCTGACGACGGGTATAGGAGAAATGGTGGAAGGAGAACAAGGAAGGAGAAGGAAAAGGAAGTAAATGTTAGACTACATAAAATTTGGCTAAAAATAGACAGAATGCGCCTGGCTGAGAGAAAAGTGGAGGGGAGGAGGAGCCCATGACAAAAATCTGCCATATGGAGCAGAAAAACATGAATGAAATAACAAATATATGATTAGATATCTAATTATTTATCATAAATTATTAATATGATTTAAATAAAATATATTTGAATTTGTTTCGCGATTTTCATTCACCAAATACCAATGAAGAGGTACCTTTCGATGAAATTATTTGGCATTCTAAATTGTTTTTCATTTTGCTAAAATATTAGGATCTAAGTAATATTAATGGCCTAAGATACTGGTTATTTTCTATGGTCCGAATTTGGCGTTTCAATGAGTCATGATTGAAACAACTGATCTAAAATCAGTGAAAAAGATAGACTGTATCATGTAAACGCTACATTTATCTCAGAAATGACACTAAAGACGCGGAATTAATACAGTTACTTAAGTAAACAGATCCTTAAAAATTAACTTTATACTATCTATGGCGGCGGACTACTGCGTACCTGCATGCCAGAAACATACATGAACACAAGAATGCCTTACGAGATGGTGGGATCAAATTTTATGATTTTACATTTTGGGTGAAGAATAAATGTACATAAAGTATTGTAAAAAATATATATGTGCAAGCAAACATGTCAAACCATAAGCCAAGAATGTTAGAGTATAGAACATAAGAGTGGGCTTCATAAAGGTAAAAATGTTTTATTTCATAGGACAGAACCTACTTTTTGAAGACTGAAATACTAGAGAACATTCAAAAAAGGAATGAATACGCGGTGGAATTGGGTAAAATGGTTATCCTCAAAACTTATGCGGCTTTTTCTTTTCCACATTTAGCGGTGATAAAAAATACAGTGATTTGAATGGTCTATAAAATGACATTCTCTCCTTGCAATAACTTCTGAAATAAACTGAAGTGGAAGGTTTTAGGAAAAGAAATTAAATTACTCCAAATAGGGCCTCAGCTAGTACTCATACTCATATTCCTGTATGGTAATTCAACCGCAACGTTTGCAGACGCATGTAATATAGGGTTCATCCAGTCTTAGTATTCGCAGAGTTCTTTAGTAGCCTTATATCCCTATCAAGCTAAAATACAATAAAAGCATGCGCCCTTATTTGCTATACATAACATGCTAAAATTACTTTTTCTTAAGCCTATAAGTTATTTTCAAAGGAGTACATAAATACGCTATCGGCAGAATTTCAGTTTTATTCAAACGTAAGATTAAGACACGGAGTAACCCACAACACAAACTCCATGGAAAAAGGTATCCGTAATCAGATGCAACATTAAAAAATAAACACTCTAAGCGAACAATTAATAAGTGGCTACATCAACGAATTCAGGCATACATGGAAAATTTAGAGGCCATTGTGACGGTAAATGTTTGCGTATGCTTTCCGTTCACTGGCCTCGCCCGAATAGCAGACGTGAAGGCTGAATGTAGAACGAGTCAGTGACAATAAAAGACGGCAATTAAGGAGTGCCATGAATACGACACATATTTCATAGCTTACGAAGCGTATTGACCTAAATATATCGAGTGTTAATACTCAAACAATTGTATTATCATCTTATTACCAAAATATCTTTTCAATTGATTCAAAAATTACTATAGTAAATGTGGGTATTTCTATAGAGGAACAACAACTATTATGTTAGACTGCGTCATTGATTTTCACTTTAAGCCATTGAACAAAAACTGCACTAGAAGGCAGATTTTCCAACTGCACTAGGAGGCAATTCAATAGAAAAAACCATCTCTCGAAATAAACATGCATACGTTTGAATAAAATAAGGATAAATAATCAGATTATACTTTCTCTATTGTGATCTGCATGTTTTTGGTGGAACCTTAAATGTAGTGCAGACTAGGAAATATAAAAACTCAAAGAAAATGGAATTGAATTTCATGGTCATAGGGTTTGTAAATGAACGATGGAGTGCAGACATGAGTAAGCAAATAACTGAGAGGTAAGGTATAAATATGTATGATAATTCAACGTAAGCCACTATTTCATCAAGAATATTTTTATATGATAAGTAACGAGGCTGAAGAAGATTCCAGAGAGGAAGGAAGAGCATAGTGTGGTATTCTGCATAAAAGTTATTTTTAGTCTGACTACACAAGTCGGGGAATTCTGTACGCCAAATAATACATTACAAAGAGGGCTTCAATTTTTTGGAAATTCGACGAGAAAATACGCAGAGATTAGTTAACTCTTTGTCATGCAACTCCATGTGATATCATTCCTTATCTTGAGTATTGTGAAATGTAAATATGACTAGGAGATTTCTGAGAGGAGGATGAGAAGAGAACTGCTGAGTTTGGTAGATGAAGACGAAAACGTGGAAATGTATAATGTGAATAAGGAAAGATTGGAAATGCAAAAAGTTATATTATATTAAAAGGTAGCATCATGATAATACTTCTGATTGAGATCTCCTGAGCTAGCAAAGATGAAAAAATAGAGATTCTGGAAGATAAGGGAAAACTGAAGGGAAGATAAGGTAAAAACTCAGACAAGGGTAGGACAAAACGAAGTTCCGCGACAATGGAAATCCTGTCAGAGATCCTGCATATGGGAATAAAAATCAGGCAAGGGCTTTCTTAAAGACACGTTTTTAAACGTTCGAAAATTTGCTCTTTCTTAGGCTACATCCTTGCCCAGACTGACTGACGCTACCAATAATGGGGACATGCTAATAATTTGTAGGAGATCAACAGAAGTAGAACTAGGAAAATACACCTATCGAATGAATGTTCAAACATTACACCTGATCAAGCGGTGAAATACATATTATTCTCACTCACTATTGGTCTGAAACGAAATTAATCTCGCCTAACACCAGATAAATTCAGAAACGCATTAATAGCATTCTCCACTTAAAACGTTTCTATGAAACCGAATACTATTTAAATTATTCATAAGAAATGAAGATACATTTGAGCCCACAGGTCACAGTGGCGAAGCTTCAAAAATTATAAAATTATCGAAAAACGAAACAAAGTGCCGCGCTAATTGCGCTAACTATTATGCCTCAATTTATTTACAACTCAAATTATAATAGGATTAATTCTTATTAGACAAGTGAATAATAAACCTAAGTACTCACTAAATTTCTAGTTCATAATAAGTAAAGCATTCACTTTTTCACCACTAATTACTTTATTTAAGATATTTTTAAAAACAAAAGTTAATTGGAAAAATAAGACAAATTGGCTTAGCCTTTAAAATAAGAAATTTATTGGCTAAATACATGTCAATAGTTATTTATGAAGACTAAGAATTTCAATGATTCCATTTATGAGTTTGCCACGAGATATATGAAACACAACACGAAATGCACCCAATCTACGTACACTTTGACGGATACGTTAACGAATTATACTAAAATGAGCTGTCCCAATGGTTACACGCATTCTACAAAGCAACTCCTCAGAAATAATTCAAATAATTCCACAACGGAAACAGTTGTAGGCTTGATTTTGTGGAAGTTATCCAATACGGAGGAATTAAAATAACTTACTTATAATATGGCCGGGCCGTGATAATAAATAATTAATAGATTTAACTAAGTTATTTTATTTCATCAAATAATTCCATTATGATGTCAATTTGTAACTGAAGTACACATATACCGCATCTAACTCAAAATTATTTCCATGTGCCTACACAAACTAAAATATAAGACTTTATAAATAAGGAGGTATTATGCAATTCGAAATTTATCATTAGTCCATTCACCATTCCTCATTGCCAAACTTGTTAACAATTAAAAAATAAAACTAAGAAGTGATTCCAAATGCTTTTTGAGTAACACTCAATCGTCTTTCATCTACACGTTTTTAAAACTCACTGTATCCACCGACATACCCCTAAATCTGAGGCTGAATTTGAGAATATTTAATTTAATTTATTAACTTTCCTTATTTCCGAGTCGAGGTAATCAAGAAAATTAGAGAAAGGGCCGTTGTCAACACCACAAAAACGTTTCCCAAAGGAAAAGTTCTTCAGCTGTATGCAGGAAGAAAATGAAAAACAATAATTTATTTACACTCCTGTCTCACGAAGATCACTTTTTTGACAGTCAATGCAACGGTTTTCTAGCTCCAAGACGCAAGTGAAAAATCAGAGAGAATGCTGTTTTGCGGAGTATATTCGGACATTTCTTAATCTGTAACTGATGAAACTAATGCAAATGCATAGTATTAAAAATGTGTACGTTATCAAATTAAATTGGGATAATAATACAAACATTTTATTCCACTCTTTAAAAATGGATGTTTGCTGTTATCCCTGGAATTACGCATGTTATCCATAGCTTCTAACATTCCACATTCTTTCATCGAGCCAGTTAAAGGAAAATAAAACTGAAGTAAACTAAATAGCCTATTTTTTAAAAGATTTTGATGTTTTTCACGAAGGTATTTTACGTTTTTCACGGTAGAAGATAAACTGAAAAGACTAAAAAACCATAATTAAGAGCACTACTGACGATAATAAAAGGACAAAAATTGAGCCAATTAACTATGACAGTTATAAAAGCATCATTATTTTATTAAGTTTTTTTCTACCACTTTTAGACTTAAAAACATTTCGCAGAAGAGTAAATTCAAATACGGTAATTCTTTATTGTACTTCAACTCATTTTTCAGGGGTAAAACACTTTTATGGAGGTCAATCAGTGATCATCACAACTATACTGCAAAACCAACACGCACCAACAGACGAAGCGCAACAATGTTTATATCAACCTTATTAATAAAGCATTATGTGCACTCGTCAGTAAGCAGAAAAAACAGCTCCAAATGGCCAGTGCAGTTCATTTAGCTGAAAAGTAATATTCATACTTCTAAGCCATCTCAGCAAACAGGAAAAAGGATCAAAGACAGTCGAAATAACTTAACGGTCAATTGCTCATACCCTTCTCAGAAATCCCGGAAATTTAACGAGATTTCGTTACCTTTTTCCGGAAAGTTTATTTTCCTCGATAAAGTGCCATCCTTTTATCCCCTTTTTTCAGTTTCCGCCTGGAACCGAAATTCTAACTCCCCCATTACTTTTCGGGGTGTCGTCCTCACACTATCCATCCTATGAGAGGGAATCCAATCCTTTAAAAAACAACTAAATCCTCAAAAGCCTGCAGTCGTGCCTTCTCCTCTACTGTACCTCTCACCCCTCAACGCACGAGGAGGATAAGTCCACCCTACCTCTCCCCTTCCACGCGTCGCAATAGAAACCTTCCCCACCTACCCATTCCTGTCCTGTCCCCTCCCCTCAAAACTCACACACAATCCTCCCCTCTGCCGCCCCTACTCTCTTCCTCCTCCCCACCCACGAACATCAGTCTCTTCCCCTCCGCATTCCCCCTCCTCAACACCGCCGCCCCTGAGCGGGGTAGTTCTCCGGCCCTATACACCATACTTGCGCCGCGCGAGAGCCTCAGTCTTCCCTCAGACCCGAGTCCCTGGCGGTCGCGTTATACCCAACGCTCGACATTTCCCCTCTTCGCCCAACGCCAGAACTAAACAAGAGCCGAGCGCTGTTTTTGGAGCGAGAGAGGTTTTAAGGGACGGGCGTTGAACGCGCGCTCGGAAGCTGTGGGATCACCGGCGAGCTGACCGGGGAGAAAGCCGGTCGAGATCCGGAGTCCCCGGGTGATCGAGACGCCCCCGAAACACCCCTGGTCGTCTCAGCGCGGTTGTCACCGTCTCGCCGACGGAGGCCGGGGTTGCGTGATCCCCTATATACCCTGTGTGCTGAAGAGAGGAGCTTTTTCGGGAGAGTTACTATCACATTGCTTGCTTCCTTGCACACCTATTCCCCATACTATAAGAGTGGTGTCTATTGTAATACGTCCCGGACTTACCCGCGATCAGCGACCGGAATCACTAGTGGTCAGATACAAGTTCACCGTCAGTAAAGACATTTGTTATTCACATAATTGAACATGAAGAAAACTGTACAACACCTGGATTTCAAAGAAACTAATGGAAACTAAATTTCTTCCAGTTGACTTCTGGAAAAAGAACCATACTACGCAAACGGATTAATATATATATTTATATATTATAGGAAAGTGTTGTGCTTTTCCCGAAGTTTGAAACATGATGGGAGGGAAACAGAGGATGTAATCAGTGAATAGTGTTGTAGCCAACGTTTTCCCGTAAGATGTTAATAAGGTTTTTTTCTTATTGGAGTGAGTGAATTTGCTTAGGGTAAACCTTCATCTTTCATCTGTTCTTGTGCTTGGAACTGGGAAAAGAATACGTCCTGGAGGAGATCCCAGGGGAGGTTTTCATTGCGTCGCCAGAAGGGAATTTTTTCCTTCCCTTTTTACATCGCATCCCAACGGAGAGAGACAAGTCCCTTGACGTCTCCTATTCTCCCAGCAACCTCCTTTTTTAATCGGGGAGTGGAGGGATAAAAAGGGGGGCAGGTCGCGAATCCGCCCAACCTCCTCCACCAATCCAAGGAAGGTAGTGTCGGGTGAAAAAAAGATAATATCCAGGTCGTCTGCCGAAGATAATGAAGTGACATGTCATCGCACACGGGAGTTGCGGCCCGCGCCCTGTGGACGGCAGTCGTGCTGTGCTCCGTGGCCGGACGGGTTGCCGCCTTCCAGGGTAAGTGTCGACCGGCTGGAGGGAGACTTACCTCTCCGGGCGTTAAAACCAGGGACCCGGGGCGGGCGCTGTTGACAAGGGCCGGACGTAATTGGGTTGGCCCCAGATCCACCGAACGCTACGGATCTGGGGAGGGCACATTTTGGCGGCATTATCCGATCCCGGGAAGCGGGAGGAGGGTCGTTCGTGTTGACCTTTTTTTCCGGCTCTCTCTCTCACCCTCTCCTGCTTTTCCTCCTACCAATTCGACTCGCATTTGTCATCACGAGGAAAGGGATGAGATAGACCCCAATTGGGTGCCGGGAGAGACATCGGCGTGGAAAAGGGAATTAAGGAGTGGCTAGCTCCACCCGCCGCTAAAATTAACCGCCGGCGAACGACACGAGAAAGCAAATACATTATGGACAAACATTCCGTGGTGTCTTTCCGGAGATAGTTAATCAACGGTGGTCATTGTGATGTAAATGAACTGTTACGGCACCGCTAACGCTGTTTGCTGAGGTCCTCACTGGAACGCCTGAAGATTACCGCATTTTCTTTTCGGTCGAGTGGAAAATTTTGCCGCGAGCTTTGGCACCCTTGATACAAAATGAATCGACTTACCAATGCGTACTGCATTGGACGCCACACTTATACTTCACTTTGGATTATTTTAATTTAAACATTTTACACTTTTATCACCACGCTTTCTCAAACTGACAGCGATTAGGTACTTCATTCCTTTAATACAACAAAGAAAATAATTCGCATTGACCTGGTCACGGACCCGAAACTCTCGATATTGCGCCAATAGCTTTAGCCCCGTTCCAGGTTTAGTCGTGGTCAAGGCGAATGAGTGTTTTCTGAAGAATTTCGCACTACTGTGCACTTGCGGGTGACTCCGTAACAATAATAATACTGTGGCTAGCCCAGATATCATCAAAATATGCAGAGTATATTCACTCTCCACAATGAATAAAAATGCACACATAACTTTGCTTCTAGCTTCAGTCGAATAAATACAAGAATTCTAATTCATTTTTCTTCTTTTTTATTCAATCCATCCAACAATTTAAAATCATTGAGTGCTCATTTTCGGTGTAAGGATGGGATTATGCAGGATAAAAATCACAAATAAATCATTAATAATGAATATTCCAGTCATTGCATTAATTAAAGGTTTATCACAGACTCAGGAAAAAATCATTGATAAAGTCGATCAGATTCACACTGTCGTTTGCAACTATTGTTTTATTATTTCTTCATTGTTGTTTTAGAATATTGTTTATTTTGTGTGTTTTTATTCGTAGCAGTGAATTATTATTTTTATTGCAATATAAATTCATAAAATAAAATCACAGAGGCTGAGGGTACTTCGGGAAAATCAATAGCACTGACGTGTTAACAATTTAGTCCTTATTTGTTTGTTTCCCGCTCCCTACTGCACGGCACCAATCTGACTGACCTATTCCCGCGCTGAAATATGCCGCAAATGTATTGGATGTTTCCTCTCACGCGGAACAATCCCCAATTGAATCCCTGGAGAAATTACCAGACGGGAAATAGCTCGAGAAAAAATCTACTTTATTTTCTATTTCCAGCGACCTCCCCAGCAGAGGAGAACTGTGGCGTTCGATATCATCTCCTTTATAAATGAGAGGAAGTGACTCGTCTAATAAATCATTATTGCCTTCCGTGTTAGAAGGGCACCCGAGAAGGGTTTTACTCGTCGGATTGGTAAATGGTTGCGCTCGCCGGACCAGCAGCCCATTTTCAAGAGCCTATCCTCAGAACATATTTTAAAAATAAAATTAAAAATGGATACTTAAATGTTTTTTTCAGACAAGATGCAATGAACTATCTAGAAGGAAAAGGCACTATAGTAATTCATTTGTTCGAACAAGGCCCACATGAAAAAATTTTCTGGAAAAATGCTTAATCGTTTAATTCACCAAATATGTTTATTTGCTGTCGTTTTATAGTGAATCATCTCAAAGAAGCGAGTCAACGATTGTGAGCTCTACTTTGTTCCTTGCAACTCCTAGAAAAAAAACGATCAAAAAGGACTTGCTGAAAAAACTCCAATGAGCTATTGGAAGCCACCTATCATCACAAATGCGGAAAAGTTAACAGTGTATTTTCAATGGTACAATATTTGATTAAAGGTTATTGATAAAAAATCAGATTTCAAATGCATGCAGTTTAACAGTGCGGTATATGAAATTTATATCTCTTAGAGCATGTGAAACCCTAAAGATTCTCTATGCCGTAGCACATTATAATAGGTACAGCTTAGTTCACCCAGGTGTACATGATTTTTAAGATTCTGGGAATATAAATATAGCTAAATATTATCAAAAGAGAGATTGAGAGAGGAGAGACATTTCAAAGGAGACATGAGATAAAGAGATGAAAAAACTTATTTTCCGCCATTTGGACCGCAGAGATTAAGGTCTGGCAAATATATACCAGTGTTTCCAAATTATATTTGCTTGAAATAATCCGATAAAGACATTTTGCTGTTTTACAAAGGATAATGTACGATCAAAGGATGCCGTTCCATTAATGTAAATTGAACCAATATAAACGCCATTCATCTTTTTTTCAAGGTCAAAAAATGCTGGGTAATACATATTTTCCGTCACAAATAATGTAATTAAATTTGCCTTGATAATACTAATAATATTCTTATGCCTCATTATTAAGAAAGATATTCCTAGCATAAAATAAAAAATCGTTTTACTGAAGAGCATCTGAAGGAAGATCTTTTCCCACTTGTTTAGTAATTCTACCGAGCACAAATCTCAAATAAAATTATTAGGTAATCATCATGCAATTATTCAATTCATTCAGACAGAAATATAATAAAAGTCTTCCTTTATGTACCATCATTTTTAATAAGTTCAATCGTATTACTAACAACAAGTATCACATTAAAATACATATGCAGCATTATTTATAGCACTAAGTACATTCGTGTTCAAACTCACAAATGGCTACAAAATACCCCACGGAGGTGCTCCTCCATTCGTAGAAGATAAATTAAATAAAGTTATTTTAATTTGGGAATAAAACAATAACGCTTAGATATTTATAAGTTAATTTTATATACGATATATATTACCAAACGAGGTAATAACGATAAGATAGTGTAGTAAAGAAGTTTTTATCGGTAGCAAGTACGATATTGAAGGTCAAGCTGGCTATCATTACCATCACTACATTCAGCTTTCCCGGCACGACCAAATCGTTAACATATAATGAAATTTCATCCACCTGAGAGAAAAAACGGGTCGGAGGAAAACGCTGAGCATTCGAATATTACGCATGAAAAGGTAGCAGAAGAGAGGATAAAACGCCAATGATACCAGTTGTTTATATCCCCACCTCCAACATTCTTCCAGGCAACACGAGGCACTGTTCCCCGGGCAACGTCCAATCACTTCGAGCATCACCGGGACAACACTCCCCACAGTCAGTGTTTTCCGGAAGTTATCTCCACGCCACGGAAAAACCAGGAGCCTTACATCGGATGGCGGTTCGGCGACGGAGTGTGTGTTCGTGTGTAAAAACTGGAGGCAGAAAACTAGAACATAAGACTGAGAAAGAGAGCGATGTTCGAGAAAGGGAATAGTAATGAGGGATAATTGGACGAACTCAGAGGAGGAGCGATGGAAGATTGGATTTTGCGGGGTAATAAACAAAGCGAGCAAATAAGATGGCTATTATCTCAATACAAGTAGGAACAAATGAGCTACTTAAAGATAGAGGCAAAATAAGACTGATAACGGGAAGATTGTGTAAGAATATGATGTGGGGTGCAGATTTCAATGTTTGTGACTGTGCGTAATTTCAAAAACGAAGTATTAGGGGCGTTTTGAGCATTTGGCATGAAGAAGAGTCGAAGCAAGCTGGACATTGGAGGAAGAAAAGACTAGCGTATCAGTGTCAGGTATGAACGGAAAAGACTTTTTAGAGCAAAAAAGGTCAAAATTAAGAAATAGGAGGATCTCGAGACGAGCACATTGAAATAAAGATTGGTATGAGTAGAGATTACCCAGTGGGGAGAGACCATGCAGAAGACATTCATGAACTAATTCAAATGTAGTCCACCACTGAATTATGATGAGTATACAACCATAGAACGTTCATTGAATGTTCAAGTGCTAACTATTCATTTGAGACTGTTCATAGATCGTTCATTGAATGTTCAAGTATGAACTATTCATTTGAGACTGTTCATAGATCGTTCATTTCCAGTCCACGAAGTATTATTCAAAAATGCTTCTTGGTTGAACATTTAAAGAACATCTTTAAACCTTTCAAACAAACCTTGTTAAGTTCAAAATCTTGTTTATTTACAGTAATATTGCATTTATATTCGTACTATGTGGCATTATAGGTTTCAATTAATTAATGCCAGATAACTGTTATCGAGATGTGATGGTATTTCCTCAAACTATCGAGGAATTGCCATTTAATAATTATAGTTCTCGAAGTAACATTTATCCAAGAAAATGACTAGGTATATTCGACTTTCTGTTCGTTGGTACTTCAATATCGGGTGCTAGAAAATTCGCGTAGAGTTGTAGGGTGCCTAATAACGCAACATGAGTACAACGACGTTGGGAAGATACAAGATAGGATGTTATAACGTACTAGAATTACGTACCGTAATTGCACAATCGTAGTGATTAATTATAAATTATCATTTTTGTATTTGAGAGAGCAGGGAAGTCAGTGGAGAGGTAATACGATATGAATCGAGAATCATTTCACGAGAACTAATTATTTAAACATTCCTTCATGGTTCATATGTTATTAATTCAAAAACAGTTCAGCCGAATTTCATCTACGTTGAACATTCTTTGAACATTCTATGAAGTATTCCAATGGATGTTCTTTGCACTATCTGTGAGTGCCAATTGAACGTTCATTGAATGTTCTTCTTGAATGATCTTTGAACGTTCAAATAGTCTTCACTGAACGTTCTTTGAACATCTTTTGGACGATTAATTCCCTACTGGGTAGTTGAATCATGGAGGATTTCACTCAAAACACAGAGTTTCAAATGCAATTGCAATGTAAATAAAATTATGCGTTCAAATATTGAAATAATGATAGAAGATCAAAGGCTATAGTTTTACAAGTGTAACAGAGTATAATATGACGTATTTCTATGATAAATTAAATTAAAAGGAAAATTAAACTATTTTATAGTGTTTGCGATGAAAATTGTAATTTAGTCACTAAAAATTCTTTATCTTAAAATTGAATATCTATCATATGATAGATCACCATCAACCACTTACGATAGACAGTGTTAAAATACACTTTTATTTGTCACGGACAATTGTAAACTTCCCAATTACTAAACCATTCTGACGATTCTCACCGAGCTTAATACACACGCCGGAACCTTAGAACCTACAGCAATGAATTAGTATATTAATTATTTTATTACGGAACTTATTCTGAATGAAATAGCAATATCAGAAACCTATTTAAATTTCAAATCCATCGCAATAAATATAGTAACATATAGTCAATTTTATATAAACGCACTATCCATTGCAAAAAAGTGTTCGTGTATTAATATGTATCGAAACTTTCCTTGACTTCTCAGTGGGCTTTGATGAGGCAATTTTTACAGCAGACCATAGAAAATTCTTCAGTTTAGTTCTGAATATTTGAGACAGTTAAAAAAGTTCGTGAAATAGAATATCGCCTAAAACCACTGTTTCCAGCATCACAAACCTGATACTTAAATGGTTCCCTTTACATGCCCTACCTGACCTCTACTTATGAAATAAACGTCAATTGCATGTTGTAACCTCAAGAGAGTATGTAGTGATACAGGTTTTGTCAAGCTGATTTTGCATCTATCTAATTTCTATTGGTATTCAAATAAATGCAACAAATTATAGAATACGTAGAATGAGTCAGGCATAATCTAGCTAGCATAACATTGAGCTGGTAAGTAATAAATTTATGACGACGATATCTACAGCTCACGTCAGTTTTAATTAAATGTGGTGTGGCAGTTAAAGTTGTAAGCCGCATTAAATATTGCACTTTTGTCACAGAATTTATCAGTAAACGCATCGGTCTTATAATTTTTTCTAATTTGTTTTCAACCTTGCTCATATCCATTGTAGCAGGTGATGTTGCTTAATTTGATGGAATCAAATAATTAGTGATTTCGTTAATGGGTTAGTAAAACGCTTTAATTTTTAGGGGGTATTTCAACAATAATAAAATCATGTATCACGACAGGTTTTTCAAGTGAAAAATAGCTTTCGCGATAGTACATCATATTCCCATTTACAACACTCATTTCTCCAAAATAATTTAGTCTAGAATTAAAGAATACTATAATATAATTGGTCAGAAATGTAATATATATATATATATATGTAATATATAATATTAAAGGAAATAGTTCGAATATGAGGGTGGTTTAATAAATTGCTCTGCTATATCATACTTGGAATACCAACATTTCGTTTAAAAACTTCCAATGTTGTGGTCCATGAATTTATTTCTCCGTTTATTCCTATCGTTTACCATGTTATGTCTTCGGTCGAACATAAAAAGTGAATTGCTAGAAAAATGTAAGAGTCAAGTAACGCATTTTAGGTATGATGTAATTCTTTCAAGCCTTCCTAGCGTACTCCATAACTAGTGACAGAAAGATTTCACCTTCTTCGAATTTGTTCAGTAAACAGATAGAAACGAGGATCTTACATCTATGGCTTCATGCCTGGTACTCGCCCGGGCCATTTTCACTCAAAACCTTTAACCATTCTTAAGCGTTGTTTTGCGTTCTCTCACTGCAGGGTGTTGCGTGAGAGATTTATCACCATCCCAGTTTATCCTTTACAGCCGGGTGGGGCTGCGGAGTGCGCGGAAATTCAAATAGCCAACACAATTAGGTCCGGTCTTCGATTAGGATTGCCTTACCGAGGAGGGTAAGCAACCGCAAAAAAGCACTGGGAGAAGTGGGCAAGAAATCTCTGCGATGCTGGGGACCCATTTGAGGCAGCCAAAACGATTCCGGATCTTGGAAAAAAATGCTGAAAGTTTCATGGACGGTGTTGAATTATCATTTTTGAAAATTTAAGGTGTAATTTGTAAACTTTCCGGCGAGGAAAATATCAGGGAGGTTCATAAAAATGAGTGCGTAGCGTAGGATGGTATCATCACATCTCCTAGAGGCAGTGACGTAGCCAGGATTTAATTTCGGGGGAAGAGGATTAAAATATGGAGCAACTTGTGAGTTAAGAGTGCAATTGCAACTGCGGTGCAACAGCCAAAATTTAAATATTTCAGCTGTGAAAAATGTAGAATAAAAACTCAATTGTTTTTAATATTCAAATAGGTATGTATTAAACTTCAGAAAAAATACATTCAAAATTATTTAAAAAACAACAATCATAACTTTCTTCTTTAGTTCCCTTTTTTTAAATTAATTCATAATCTTGAGGTTTGGGGTTTCAGACCCCATGGACCCTCCAGCTCTTTCCAGTGGCTACGTCACTCCCTGGTGGAGTTATGCAAAAACGCATTGCCTCACAAATCTCTTTGTTGCAGTCCGCCAAACTTAGAAGTTTCTCCTCGCGCTCATTTTCCTCTTTGGAGCTGTGAGCAGGTTTTTCCCTAGTTTCGCTAGCAGAAGAAAATTCAGCCTCACTCGTCTTGCCGCCTCCAGCATCTCTTATTTTTTTGTATTACTCAATCCCTATCTCTCCTCTCACGAACTTACTACGCCCTTCTTACTCCCGATCCGTCTTAATGTCTGCTCATTAGTTCATTTTCTTTCCAAAATTTAGCCGAGACAGACGTCTATAAAGCCGTGTCTTCGCTTTGATCCGGTATAAGCGGGAACGTATTACAGAGGACTATTTTCCCGATGATTTCTACGTAATCCGCGTCCACAAAGGGAGGGAAGATTGTTCGGCTGTAATGAATGGTAAAAGAAAGTGCGCTAAGACTTTTTTCTTACTCAGGCCTTGCTTGATACATAAGCATGTGATATATGTACCCCAATTCCAGATTCTCAAAGTGAAAGATAGTATAGGGTCAATGGTTTTGCTTCAATTTGAGTTTCATTTTTCTCCAAATATTAAACAATTATAAGAACCTTTACCAGCGTTAACTTTTATTTATCCGCTAGTGGTATATCCCGAGAATATACAGCATGTTTAGATATTTACTAAAAAAACACAATTGATACTGAATTATAAAACATACATCGCGCTTCAATGTGAAGCTAAAGTGGATAAATATGGACTCACTGAGTTTGAATGTTATTGATAATGGGGTTCTCAATATTTAAATTAAGGTTTTTATTTATTATTATACAATATACTTATAATAGTAATAGACGAAGATACTATATATGTAGTAAAAGTCTTAAAAATGAAATATTACCATTAATGCCACTCCTTTGGCATTTACTTTCTCTATTGTAGAAACTACGTTGCATTTTCATCAATGAGTAACACATAAAATCTCCCAACATGGTATATTTCGATGAAAATAAGAGAGCAGTCAACACTCTCCAAACCAAAATAATTATAATACTAAGCTATGAGTGTGAATCGAACAGCTAGGTAAAAATAAAAAAACAAAATACACTCCTAGGAAAGATTTCCATTGCCTTTTTTCATTTTTTTCAGTAAATTGTGGAACTTAAGTAGCTTAGTTGGTATTCTTCATATTTGTTAATTTTCAATGATATTTCTACTCTGTGCTACTCTGTGCAATTTGACCGCCCATGAGTCGTCTAATAATTTTCTTTATTCTTTTTGTCCTTCATAAAAATCACTTTTCTTGCATACCATGAAAGAGTTATTTTGAGGGCTATGAAAGTAGATGAACAAAAGAAGTCGAGATAGTTAATTGAAGGCTCTTATACATACTCTTTTCAAGACGACATGGCGCAAGTATTTATATAAATTACAGGTATTTCCTAATGAGATGGTACAATGAGCATGAATTCTTTTATTCATAGAACATTTGAGAGGAAGATGTGGGCAAAAGGTGAGACCTTGAAACTTTCACAATATTTATTTTAGTTTTAATGCCGGTTTAAGCGTGAAGTAGTCTAAATGAACTTAAATAATGTAATCAAAGCAGCATTGTCAGTGCTAAAACCAAATTATACACACGGGCTCGTTCGCCCACTAACTACAAACCCAATCCCATTAACTGGTGAGGAAAAATAGCGTCGGCGAAGGGCTGTGAAGCGGGTAAATTATGAATCATACCCATTTGCGAGAGGAGTTACTCATTTACGGCCCTCGAGACTAAAGGCAATCTTAAAAAATGATACGCCATCACGACAAAAAATAAGGAGACTTCATAAAAGCTAGGAGTGTTGGTTGAATGAAAAAGAGCTAAGGAGGCAACCAGCCGCCGCGTCTTCATATCAGGCGAAACAAAAGAGTTAAGATAGGGACATGTCGTCTCCGAGGAAACGATGAAGGACGGGATCAGGGAAACGCTGCAGGCCATAATAACCTTTCGGGTCCTTCTCCTCGACTGCACGGATGCCATCGGTTCGTGTGTACTCCCGTGTATTCCCGCGTCCTCTGCTGCCGGAAAATGACTATTTTTCCTCTTTTACTTACATTACGCGCATCCGAACAAATAGAAGTGGGATGGGAGAGGCTGTTACTACAGCCATTTTACACAACTATCAACTCGCAACCGGTTGGGAATGAAAAGCATATGAACAAGCCTGTGTGCTCTGAGTATTGCGAGGATAAGAGGACATTCTATTCCAGATTGTTCTCGTATATGCCCCCCCCCCCCATTAGATTTTGACTGCTTTCGTCAAAACCGACGATAAATACCACATTTTTGCTCATGTCATTTACAAACATTTTTTTTGTAATTGCAAGCTTGAGTTACTGGGTGACAAAAATAATATTAGAAATTTGCAGATTAGACAAAGAATACAAATTATAGTCATAAATTTGTTAAGACGTATATTTCAAACCACATCCATGATTTCCATTAATTAATGTATTTTGTTTTCCATTCCGCAGTAATTTCCTTGCATATAAAACGCTGACATGTTATTCTCATTTTCCAAAAACATTATTGGTAGAATCGTAACTTACGTCAGTACTTGCATAAAAATTCGTAAATGGTATTAAATTACTTTTGAAATGTTTCATGGATTTCAATCTGTACGGTTCATTAAATGATTATTTTTTATTCGTACGCAAATGGTAGAAAATACTAGTTTACGTGCAGGCTTTAACCGACTTGTGTTCACAAGAGTCCTCACTTCAATTTAAGCTGAGACTGGCGATATATGCCGGAAAGTAAGGAAATAGCAAGAAGCGTGAAGTATTTTATTCACCATATTTTTCTCACTCGTTTATTTCTGAACGAACTGATATACGTACCTGTGCATACAGCAGTATTTCATCCGTCCAATCCCAAATGAATTCCTCCCCCTTCTTTTCCGCCCCCATTTTTAAATACCGTACCCGCTTTAACATAACGTACATTAATACACTTCTGCATGCACACATATGTCTGCATCTACATACAACCAGTGGTCCAACGCAAGGACGTGGGGCATGGTGTACTAGAGCATCAGCTGTAAAAAGGTTAGGGCATGGGGGAAAAGGATCGGAAGAGTGAAACAACGATTGAGTCTTAGTGCATAACGCTGTTTTGTTTCAGTCATTAATGGGGCGTGAGAAGAATAAATGTTTGCACTGCTCTCAATTTTTTTCATATTTCTCCGAATAAATTGAAATCTGATCAATCTGATCATATGTTTTCAAATAAACTTACTTTTCGAGTTAACTTAACGTCCGAGTCTCAGGTGGCTCCCACCCTAGTCCGTAGATTAATCGATTTACGCTATGTTTGCTAGCATAAGAGGAATCTGCAAGCAGCGTAAATGAGGTAATAGTAAAATTAAAGTTCTATTGCTAGCAGTACTCTGGATCGAAACAGCAAACTGTCCTTTTGAAAGAAATAACACTCGATAATATTCCACAAAATATACTGGGATGCACTCACCAGTCAGTGTTTCACTCATCATCATTGGAATTATCACTCTACATACATGCACAAATTAAGATAATTGAGCTACACATTTTTGATGCAGCAATTTCAAGGTTTCTTAAAATGCCCAGTTTATACTGTAGCGTCGGACGGTGTACACAAATAAGAAACGCCTAGTTTCAGTTTTCTTTGTTATATCCTTCTTTTACTCAAGGAGAGCGACTTCCAGACCTGCTCTCCTTCTTCCTTAACAACCCCTCTCTCCCTTCCCCAAAAAAAAACCTTTGCAACCAAACATTTTTACAATTGAACATTTGCAAACTAAAATATATTAAAACATTCCAACTTAAATTATTCCAAATTAAAAACAAATACTGCGGTACGGTTCAAACGCTACAATACACTAATGTCACAAATATGTAGTATTGAAGGTGCTCAGCAGAGCAAAATCAGCAGCGTGCGTATAAGTGTTACGCGAAAATATATTGAATTCCACAGGTCTAGTTGATGCAGAAACGACTACAATTAGGAGAGATAAATCCAAGTTAACACGGCAAATACTCTACTAGTCGTGAAGGAAATTCCTCGGGTTTCCATCCGGGTGATGTTGGTGAGTTGCATCGACGTTTCGACGGCGTAATCTGCCATCGTCCTCATAACCCTGAGGACGATTGCAGACTATGCCGTCGAAACGTCGGGGCAACTCACTAACATCACCCGGATGGAAATTCGAGGAATTTACATCACAAATATTCACCGGGAAAGCCTTAAATCTTACACTTTACTAGTCTTAAACGCGAAAATGTGACAGCAGCGCGAACGGTACATAAGATTACAGTGGAAGACGAAAGAGGAGATGAAGGGGTCGGAACGGCCGAATGGGAGCTAGATGGTCAGGCCAGGCCACCGCAATGGCATCCTCGGGAGGAGGGGGAAGTGGATGCAAATGCTAATTGATGAGCAGAATAAATCTTTAGCGTCCGATCAAAGGGAGACGATACGGCCCCCTTGGTTCTTCGCCCCGCCGCAAGAGACCGCCACTCTCGCTCTGTATGCAACTCAGGGACGGAGGGCGGAGTGTGAAGGGCGGTGAGTGGGATGGGGGGGGTAGGGTGGGGGGTGCGGGCGTGAGGCTAATGCGGCGTCGCGTACGTGGGTGCCAGCGTAACCGATCGACACACATCCACACCACTTCTTGAGACGGCATCTCAACTCTATGCTGCACGGGAAACGGGCTGATATGGTGGCTAGAATACAGACCCATTCAAGGGCTTTCAGGGTTTATATCCCTTCAGTGGCGATTTTTCAGCGGAATCCCAATCCCTAGTTCGGCGCCTTCAAGAAGGAGGTCACTTCAAGTGTAGTTCAAATGAGACGTTGAACTGTGGAACCTAATGCTTTCTTGTCGTTAAAAAATAATCTTATGCCGACTCAAGATTACTCTTTGCCCACTATCCACTCCCCGTAAAAGCTTTCCTTACCGTCCTATCCGTCTATTCTAATAAGTGCTCAAAGTATAAGGTGTAGGCCACCTACTAAAATAACCGACCGACCTTGCTTTACTCTCCTGAATTTTCTATGAAAAAATAGATAAAAAACAGGTAGCCATCCAACCCCTAACGCCTGAGCTCCAGATTTCAATTCCCGCGGTGGCGGAAATATTTTGCTCACAATCCAAACTCTACTTGATCGCTATAATTAAAGACCTGAAAGCCCAGCAGGTAGGCACTCTGTTCAACGGATTAGGTGCTAAACAATGGATCTCTTGACGTATTACGCTAAGCGCGGGGTAATGTCGGCACTAGGCTCCTCCATTTCAACCAACCTTTCATTTCATTCCATTTCATTCGCTCTTCCCTTCCCTCTTCCATTCCCATTGAGAAAAGAACCATCCTTTTTTTACGGTGGTTCCACCGCGACTGTGTGAGTCAGAACAAATATTAAATTCCACATTTTTATTTGTTTTGCTTATGCAATCCTGCTTTCCCTGATGACATGAGACACATACAGAAAACCAAAATTATGATACAAAATATGATGATTATTTGACGAATATATTTTTAATAAACACTTTTCTTCCTGCTAGAGGAGCCAACTGCAGCGCCATCTGTATGGAATTATCGCATTTTGATTTCAATTACAGCAGTTATTTGCTAATAATAAAAAAGTAAGGTGGTAAGATTCTAATTTGTATTCGATTTCTCAGAAATGTTCTAATCTAAAAACAAGTTTAATTGAAAGAATACATATGCTATCTCTTTCAGATTGACGTTTTTCTGTGGTAATCTAAGAGATCGTTAAAAGAGCCTATGCTAAAATCTCCACTTTCATTTATTAATTATCCCAAAAATAGCTAGTAAAGAGGAACTTTTAATCGTAGCGCTAAATAAAACGTACATTAAAAGTACTATTATATAGCAATTTTCAGAATTATCTAAATAATTTTACTAGAGGGGTGAATCAACTTAAGTCTTGTGCCCAAACACATCCTGCCACACGCCCTTGCGTCACCACGCGGGTAAGCATTTGGGACTTTATTCTATCCCTACCGGGCTGAATGGAGAATTCGTGCGTAGAAGTCAAATTACATTGATTAAAAATTACATATTATACAAGTTAAATTATCCAGTATTGATATGTTTCTTGTTATTTTTTATCCTCAAGAGCAAATCATGTTCCCTGTATTATTCTTCGAAAAGTAGTTTACTCTATATTTGCAGTCGGGCAGGTCTTCGGGATTCGTCCACGTTGTCATTTTGGTGGCGACGTTTCACCTACTATACTGTAGGCGTCCTCAGGCCAGACTGAAGTGGAGAATGCTTCGAAAGGGCCGGTATTTATGTTCTTCGTGGGGGTGTCATCCCGCCAGTTCTTCAATTGATAGGTCCCTGGCTCACATCCGCATACTCCATATTTGTCTTTCTAAATGCTCCATTTATCTTTGCTTTGCCCACTTTGAACAAGTATACAACAGAGACACTCGCAAGAGGGCAAAGTCTCCAGAGGCGAATTACGTCTGGGACGGCAAGCTACTAATAATGGCTCAAAAATTATTATTGGTATTCATCATTATCATTAAAGTAAATCTATTTGCCCGAGGCATTATTGAGGGAAAATTGAAATTTTGAAAAAATTCTG
The DNA here is from genome assembly GCA_963573305.1 of Pyrrhosoma nymphula. NCBI lineage: Eukaryota > Metazoa > Arthropoda > Insecta > Odonata > Coenagrionidae > Pyrrhosoma > Pyrrhosoma nymphula. Next base: position 24,403,177 of record OY754337.1, on the reverse strand, counting down.
AAGCTCATAGGAAAGAGTTGCTTAAACGGGATGGCGTCATTGATATTTAAATATGCTTGTTTTCAATAGAAAAGCATGTGGGTATACCATAACGGCATATGACTGCAGTAAATATTTTTTTTAATGAATGACACAGTGCAACGAATAAACTACCCTTCATCTCTCAGGTACATGAAATAAGCCTGGGATGAAATCTAATTGAAAAACCGGGATCTCGGGCTCCAGCGTGAAAACACCGAAATGTTATACCATACCTGACGTCAAATGTACCACCTTGCTCTGGTACCACAAACCTACTCACCTCATGTGCCCTCCATTGCGTGCATGATGGAAATATATTAACAGTTGGCAATGTTAGGAACTTACTGGGAGAGATTGACGCTCCCCCCTGTACGTACTAGGCAAAAGGAAGTCATGTTAAACAGGCGCTAAGGCGAAGGATTCCACCATTGTTCCACCCAGAAAACATGAGATACCACAATATCATAGAAGATAACCCTTTTCATGCACGTAGTCCTCACTTTTATTCTTAGGATCGATTTCCACACTTTCCACATCGTTTGGAAAGGAGATCTAAATGGAATAACTCAGGAACACAGGGATTATATTATGTTGGAAAGGAACACAAAGCGCTCAAAATATAGATCTAAAACTCGTCACTCACACGTATTATATATTTAAAAAAAGTTTTACTGAAATCATTTATGATCCTGTTCGTCAATATTCAAATATGAGCTATTCAATGTCAGTGTAAATGAGTCAGATTTGATGTAACAACGTTGATAAAATAATAAAAAATCGTTAAAAAAATCTAATTATTAACTGCAATTACAGTACAGACTACAGTCTCGATTATCCCAGTCCCAAATAACCGAGGTTCAATGGTATCCGAGATACAGATATTCATGCTGTGGCTGCACCAAGCCAGTTTAAATCATAAGAATGAACGTCGGAATAAGTTCGATCACCTGATGAAAATCGTTTCACGGACATTTTAAAGCCCAAACATGTCAGATAATGAAGTGCAGTAAAGCATAGAAATATCATACCTGTGGTCAATTCATGACCTCCTGAAGATTTTTTCTAGCAAGCTTTTTCGTCCATTGCGGGCCGCATCATCGGGTATAAAATAAGTTTTTCATGTTCATAATAAATCATATGAATAAGCATCTTATTACCAATGGGCCCGTGCAACATTTTTGCAAGTTGAATTTTTCTTATTTATTTTCTTCACGGGTAGTCGAATTAATATAGATGAATTATTTTATTTATTGTAAAGTTTATTTACGGACGGAGTCCTTAAGTTCCATTCCTTAAGTTCCAGTTAATGAATACTGCTTGTCTTATAATCCACTTGAAAATTTCCACACGACTTAAGACAGCTCTAAATAGGTTATATAAAGACAAATTCATAGTGGAAAGCATATCCGCACTAAATATATGACTAGCGCTAAGCGGATCCAAAGTAGACATGACTAACAATGGCAAGCATATTCACAATAGACTATTGGTTTGTTTTTTTATTTAATTTCACACATACAGCATATTTAACAACAACTTGAGAATTATGTGCCAAAAGCCGGTTAAAAAAACCTTTCGAGTGATACCTTATTTATTGAGGAACGCTTTGTATCATTTGATTAAAATGGATGTTGATAGTAGAAATAATACGTATAATTGTCACAATTTAGTCTCCCACATAAGCCTTTTGTGCCTCGGATAGTCGAGACTTAAGTGCAAAGACTTTACGAATACGTGTTTGCACAGCGTTTTCAACGTACCATGTTACCAACGATCATCGCAACGTCGGCAGTGTGAACGAGGCTTGGGGATGTTTGCGGAAGTGTAAGAGAGAGGGAGGAAATGGCTGGAGGGAGTATACCAAAAAGGGAAGGGAGACTGCGGGGCAATGACGGGGGGGGGGGGAAGAGAGGAAGGTGGTTTACCCACGGGGGTGAGGTTTCGTGTGGGCGGTGTTCTCGGGATGAGATGCGATGGAATGCAGTGTGCTCCCAGGGGGGAAGGGTTCCCCTTGCGAGAAGACGTGACGCAGGGAGGAGCGTCTTGCTGTGGCGTGGGTCGGGATCCGGAAAAGGTGAGTTTCTTCCCAAGGTGAAATAAAGATGTAAGGCGGAGCAGTGGAGCCGAGGACAGCGGAGTAGATGAGATGAGGAGGAAGAAAGTGGGGACGATGGGAATTCAGATGGGTGTGGATGAATTCGTTGACGTTGAAATGGGAATGAAGACAATGCAGGACGGAAGGCTAGGGAGCATTTCGCGAATTTGCGAGGATACATCTCGTGATGAAAAGTATGTTTCAGAAGAGGCAGTTTAAATGAAGAGCTTTACGACTCGAAATATCTTTTGTTACTATTCCAAACATCAACTGAGAACATGGCATTGAATTGTTATCATCAGAGATGATAACAATTCATATATCTAACAAGATATCGAGGATATTAAAACGAAACATAGTGGAAACGATATATAAACCGCATGCTAAACTCAAACATTTTCTGGTCACCTGTAAAAACAACCTCGGCCTGAAAAAAACAGGGTTATACTGCATACCATGCGAGTGTGGTAGGACGTTAATTGGTGAGACAGGAAGAACCATCGAGAAAAGAATCAAAGATCATGAAAGAAGTATTAGGCTTTTCCAACCGGAAAAGTCTGCATTAGAAGAGCATAGTCTTGACCATGGCCATGTCGATTTCCTAAATTCCACACTACTTTCCCGGGCGTCCAAATATTGGGAAAGAATAACGAAAGAAGCGATATTGATACAGGTGGAGCAAAATAACATCGACTTCAACTTAATTAGGGCTTGGCGCCCAGTGATTGACGAAATTCAAAGAACTCGTAACGGCTCCCACAACATTGGGGGATCTGCGGCTATATATAACCGCCAGCATCCTCGCTCGACTCATTATCCAGATGATGATGGCTGAGTCAACCATCGAAACGTTGATAAATTAAAATAATCTGACCCGGTGTGAAACCCGAGAAGCCTTCACGTATATAATTCGCCGGGAAAACCTTAAATCCTTTACATCAGAGATGAGTTTCACGGTAACAAAGGTAGTACTACAGAAGATTCCAATCATTGATTATCGCTATTAAATATTAATTCAACGTTTCTTAAATGAAGATAATTTCTAATAAGTTTTATCGGTAATGACGTGAAAAATAAACAACGTAACTTTATTTTCAAAGATTCAACATCAATAATTATTTTTCTATTTCTACACGTTTTAAAGTAGCCAAGTATTTCATTCTAAAGACCTATATAAAACGTAAACATGTCCTTTCACCGCAAATTTGTAAAAGATAATTGATAAAATTCCGCTTATGTTGAATTAAATGCATTTCCAATAAAATATAAATTAAAACTAAAAGTCCAAAGACGCTCGTTACACTTCGTTATAATAAATACAAATCATCATAGGCCCAAAAAGGAAATAATACTTCCAAAGGACAGAAAAGCAAGGCACAAGACGGAATAAAACAACAGATAATGTTGTGGCGAATTTTTTACCATATATTTTTCTCCCAAACATAATTTAATTGATCAATAATTACTAACCAAAAATTTCTAGGAAGCATATTGCACAGTGATGAAGTCAATGCATGATTTAATTTATTCTTTGTTGAAACTTTTCGTGATAGTTAAAGTCTATGTCACAGGATTTTCCTACGTGAGAAATTATACTGCCGAATGCAAAGGAATCAATGAAGCTGCAATTACGCATTGGCGATAACCTCGTACCCAGCTAGCGTATCTAGCAACTGGGAATTTCCACCATTCGGGGAATTGGTAGGAAAGAGAAGTTCTCTTTGAATATTAATGACCACCTGAGAGTTTGACTACCTGTCGGGGTAAATTAGTAATGTGGGCTCAGTAAAATGATTGATCGCTTCAGTTTTCCTTGTTGTCAATTCCCTACATCATTGTGTAGTTTGCCTCATTCAGTAAACAACATTACATAAAAACCATTCATTGGGAAACCGCCAAATATTTATAACATCAATTCATTGATGACAGCAGGAAAAGTACAACTGAAACGTATCAGTTTCTTAAAATGCTTCCTGCTTAGCTTTTCTCAAATCCCTTCCAGTATTCATCCTGAATACATCGTTCGACCCCAGCTCAGAAACAGTTAATGCTTACTCTAACTGCTTACTTCTGATATTATTTTACTGAAGGCGATTTGCCAATTAATACTGGTGAGTCGGAGAAGAGTCAATTTGTTAATCCTATTATAATGAGCCAAATGTAGTTAAAGTATGGATTTAAATTTAGGATAAATGTTTTGTCACATCACTTACTGAACAAACTGTAATTATTTACATAACCATAGCTTGAAAGCTTTCTTAACTGCATGGAAGATGCAAAATTTAAAGATTGGTACGACTCGATAGATAATGATTGGAAAATCTAAATAACATGATTGACATATTCTTCCAGAATTTGTTCCAAGAATGATGATACACTTAATAGCAAGTGATAATGTAAGTGACACTTATGTTATCACCAAATCGAGGACGCAATCCGAGGTCATTGAATTTTGCTAAGACGCTGAATTTCTTTTGGGAAAAAATAGGGGTTGCCGTCTTGCGTTGCGTCTTCACTTCGTAGAAGTTACTACGATCAGTACTCATGACAGCTTAGTACTTTTCGAAGTACTAAGATGTCTTAATCATGAGTGCTGACAAAAATAGGGGAAGTGTTAAAATGAACTTTTAATGTCCAGTTGAAAGTTAACGGTAGGTCAATATCGTTTAAACATTACTTTGTCCTCACCAAAAGAGTGAAACATACCATGAGACAATTAAAAGTTAGGTCGTGATAAAAGTCACCAGACTGCATTACGTCGTGAATCTTGAGTACGAAAACGCGAGTCCTGAGACTGGTTCGAATCGGATGACGCGACCCATCGCCTCATTTGCACGCTGCGGAGGGCGCGCGCGTCAGTGTGCAAGTCGCACTTGAGAATAAAATATCTCCTGCGCTGCAACTGGGGTTGGAGATCGGAAGGAGAGGGTGGCAGATCGGAAAGACTAGGGGGAAGAGGCAGCACCTTAATGGAAAGGGCTGAATTTAAGAACCGAGGGTAGAGTTTGGAGCCTCTAGAGACTCGAAGGTTACGTGCTAGACTAAGGTTACTAGAAAGGATACATGTCTTAAGAGTTTCCGCTAGATACTTAACATATTATTTTACCCGCAGACTAAAAGCGTATGACAGAAAAATGACAAAAAGATATACACATTTTCACAATAGTGGAACAGAAAAGATTGAGAATTATTTCATCCAGTGCAACACTAATGATTGCAACATAAACAAAGCTATACATTTATCCGTAAAAACACATCTTACTCACCATCATTTCTCTCTTACAGCCTCTTTCCTGAATCCTTCCTCTCCATGGATGGTCACCTAAGGTCCCCTGCCAGACATCCTTCCGAGAGCTGGCATAGTAGTACATACACGTAGACGGAGAGAGAGCTTTTTAGACGGGTTGCCAAACCCATTCCTTTCAATGATATAAAACTAATTGAAGAGCCAAAAATACCATCTTTTGATGAGAAAAGTTTTAAGTTTATTTTGCCAGTATTAAATTACATAACTATCTTTATTACTGACACGCTGTAATGCAGATCCAGAAGAAAGTCTATGGTTTTCAGGAAAGACTAATAAAGAAAGGAACCACAAGTTCCAATGTATGGAAGGACATACATTGGGAGAGGATGCTACAGTAGTGGGCAAATATGACGTTGCAGCATTTAAACAAGCATGTTCCCAAGTTTATCCGTTCGAAAGAAGAAGAAATCATCATTATGTGAATGAAAAACTTATTTATAAACATTTATAATTTAAATTTAAACAAAATATTTATAAACTCTCTACTCGCCTATGCTCCCTACCATCATACGCACAAAATGTATCCACTCAGAGCTAAGCATCCCGACCATCATTGAAACTAAATACCGTAACAAATGGTGTGAGCATATATTAAATGCCGAACAACAGATACCCCAGATACTTCTAAACTACAGTTCAACTAGAAAAAGAGGACCAATGAATCGATGAAGGGACCAGTTCCCGACCTGAAGCTGAACAGACAGATGAAATTACATAGGAAAACAAAGATCGGAATGCACCAAGTAAAACTTACATTGGAAAAAAAGGACATAAAAGTGAATTATAATGCAGAAAAGAAGTGGTTAGCTAAGAGGCGAATGGAGGGGAGAGATGCTGAAAACCAATCGTCGGATTGATGACTACTGATGAGGAAAAACATTGAAAAAGGAATTTCGTTAAATAATAGTATATTTTTATTTTCAATTTCACTCCACACCCACAAGCACGGAACCAAATGGTGGTCCGGGAGACGCAGTTAGACGACCCCTGATGCAGGCGAAGAGACGAGAGGGAATATGGGGAATATACACGAAGGGATACGAGGGGAAAGGGAGTCGGTTCATTGGCGTCTCTCGCGAAGGGGAATTATCTCTCACTCCCGGCTCCGCAGCAACCACTCCTCAAATTCATTCACCAAAAGCCTGGCTGCATACCTCATCTCGCTATCTTTTGCTCCCGCTCCCCCGTACACACAGCAAGGCAACCCCTTTCCCCCAAAAACCACCATGTATCTCCCACCCCAGCTTATACTCATCTCGCCCTTAAAACACAACCCTTCTATCCCCCTCCCCCTATCTCCCGCTAAACGCTTCCGCGCCCTATCTTCTTATCTCAAAACGCTAGCGTCCTACACCCTAACCCTCCTACAAGTCTTTCTGTTAGGATCACCCCCGCTCTCCTTCCCTTCATCCCCAGATTTCTCCCCACCAGGCATGCTTACCACGTCCCAACACTCGTCTCTCTCCCTCACCCCATGATACCACCGTATCAACGTCCCCCATCTCTCCCTCAGCCTTGCTTTATGCATCCAAACCCACTAAAATCCCCCCCCCCCCCCCGAATCGCAGTTCTCCGAGCGCCGGTTCCCTAACCCTTCCCAACCAAACGACGACCCCATTGCGCCCGTATATCGCTGCCCTCTCCCTCCTTGCACTTGCCCACCATTCCAACCCAACCGAACGTGAGCCATCGAAATCCCGGGAAACCGCGGTTCAAATAATAATAATTTATTACCTTCCAAAAATCATATTCACTAAACAAAACTATCATCAAACAAAAGCTTGAAAAGCTTTGGGTAGCCTCCCAGAATAAACTGTTTTTAGGCTTCCTTCCTAAGCGTGCATCGCTTCACATATTTTTACATAAAAACAATTCTAAAAACGGACAATGTGCAAATTAGAAAAAACAGAAACTACAAATGAACCAAAAACAGAACAATAAAAATAAATTTTTGCAAAAATACTGTAAAAATAGTGTAGTCATCAACTGACTGGGTAAAGAGACAATTCCAAAGCCATTCGAAATAAAAATGTACTTTTGACATAAACATAATTTAAAAAAAGTTCTACTGGGTTTATTAGCAAAGCATTATAATAATCAAGTAAATTGTAAAGAGTTCCTCACATCGGCAAAAGCTGTGTATTTCCACGCCTAAAAATTAATTTGCCTAAGCAATAAATAAATGTGCCTTCGTATGTCTAGGCAAGAATTGCAATATTACAAATAAGAGAAAACAATGACAGTATTGAGGGAGAAAGGTGCGAGAAAGTGCATGGCAGGTTCTATCTTAGTTTTTATAACTCACAATATTCTATTTACATTGGTCTTAATCAATAATTTGCACCCCGAATTGGAGAAATGTTCTTAATGTTATGTTTGAAAATGTCTTTAAGTTTTTCTAATCGGAAAACGATGGTTCAGTTGGTCTTTAAGGATAGGTAATAAATATGGCCAAAGTGGAATTAGTAGGGGAATAGGGGAATGGCTAGAGCCTTATGGTAAGGCTTGCTCTTAATGAAAGGGTCGATGAGATCAATCGATTATGCCCCCATCTGACGAACGGCTCCCTATACATGGAATTCAAACAGGGATCGGGATTTAACTACGAAAATCTCCACCATTGCTAGAGTATGAACCCCAACTCCCAGTTTTTAGTATTCAGAAATGATAAAGGAGAATTTTATTTCGGCTTCTCGGTACTCCTATTGAAAACCATACAGCACACTTTTCACTCATACTTAGAAGAATGAAATTTGAATTGAATTTTGTATAATCAAGATTATAAGTAGTTGAAGATAATTTACCACATTCAGTTTTCTATCGATGACATTAACAAGTTCACTATTACTGTCCACAGCCGTAATTAAAACAAAATGTTTTACTGTTTTCCATGGAATATCACAATGATGGCTTACAGCTCTGACGCATATACCCTAACATCCATTCCTTTTGTTGCTTTACAGAAGTTATTCAGGAGTTCAATTAATTCCAGTGGACTCTTATACAGCAGCACAGCATTTTCTGCGTACAACAGAACTGGCACATTTTTATCTTCAACGCCACCGACATTCCTTTTTTAACTAAAATTGAAGGGGCTTATTAGAGAGAGTTAAAAATAACATAACGTGATTTTGGTAAGGAAACAATTGTGTGAAATATATAGAATATAAATAATTCTGGAATATATTGCTCAAGTACATATTTTTTGGCCATATATTACCACCGATTTTCGAAATCCGATGAACACAACTAATATTAAACGGAGTTCATTATTTATAATACTTTAATCTAAATTAAATTTGAATTGATCACCAGAGTTCCGAGAACTCTATTCTTTGCTTTCACATGCATTTAAAATTCTGCGGTGTGACAATACAGAGCGAAGAAAAATTTAACGATCAAAAGGACATTTTATCTAAACGAACGCCCTCGGCCAAAATGATTGGTTAGGTTTCTGAAAAACAGTTTTGAGGACTTTTTAAATGTAAAGCTTCAATAATGATAGGAAAGAAGAGGAGAGAATTGGAATTCAACGGACCAGTGGGTACAATTTCCTCACTTTGCTCGACTTTACCCTCGCATGAAATCGCCTTTCACTCACCGACTCGAATTCTAATTTTTTAATCCCTATTTCCGCCCACCATCCCGACTACAGCGATCCTCTGCAAAAAGGGTGCCGCTTTTTGATTGGCTTCATTCACCGTTCCCATTATGTCGTCACTCAACGGGCTTCGCAATCCCAAGAACACCCTCACGCATTCAATCCAGACGCAATTCCGATTTGCACGATGTAAACAGAAATTTCAAAGCCTTCGTTCGTACACCATTGAAAGTGGACGTTTTTACTGCTCCATCCTCATAAAATAGAGAAGACAGTATATTTCTTGTGACGGTGATATAAGAGAAAAGTTAAGTCACAATATCCTTTTTTATAATAATTTTCATACCTTCAAAACTTTCAGAGAGATTATTTACTTTTTCTCCAATTTGAACTCCCCTGAGAATAACTGAAACGATTATCTTAAGAAACTATAGCTTCACATATACACATTATTTATACCTTAGCTAATAATTTACAGCAGGCTGATGTAGTTTTCGGTAAGCAGTTTCCACTTTTGCTAGACTGGCAGGTAAAGGGAAGGATTCGAAATATACAATAGAAAGAAGAGACTGCGGTGCCAACTTTGGTTATTAGGTTATCCTCAAATGGTCTGGCGAACAGTAGGAAAAGGCGTTGAGGAGATCAACTTTTTACGGAAAGGACAAGAGTTTGAATACAACAGACTGTAAAGATTCTCAAGTCATGAAAATTTTTAATGATAAGTATAACTTAGTTGATGGTGATAACAGTTGATGAAGACGAGCTTCGTCGAAACCTAGGTCGTCTTGTTGTGATAAATCTATGTGGAAAAACTAAGTTATACTTAGTTTACTTAGTTACTAAGTTATATACCCGAGACAACGAAATAAGTCATGAAAACTTCGGGAAGTATTACTGTACGTATAGGCATATTTGAAATGACATGCTATTAAAGTCGTTTGTAGAATAATTATGGATTTGTTGCTCTGGATTTTAAGAGTTACATAGAACCAAATCTCATTTTTGTACAATGCAATCTTAGACACCATGAAATAATTGAGTTTAGTCTAACATTGACTCAGATCGATATGTGGCTATATATAATGACCAGTGTAAAGGAAAATCCGGAATATATAGCTAGTAAAATGGTAAGACATATATTATTATTTTTTATTTATATATATCACCATGCAGATAGTGACTCAAAATCAGCAAAAATATGCTTTAACCGACGCAATACACCAGTTAAAAACATTTCAATTACTAAAAACCATGATAATGGGTATCTGTCGTCTTCTGTCTCGACCTGGTACATACACAGGCATGAAAACAATATTTTCTGGGACGAGACACGCCTATTCGACACAGAAAGAAATAACTACATATTAAATTTCATATGCCAAAACCACTCACACGGACCGAACTCAACATCTTTGTCTCTTCATATCTCATATAAATTATTTACGAGACCATGTCAGAGAGAAACTAGGAGTAAATAGACATATCAGGTAAAAATAAAACTCCATAGTCTCACGTCAAGTAGTGGTGAGAACAACAAAAACAAGTTTACAAAATGAAATTCACAATACTTAATTCTCTGTTAACCATACGTTACATGGTGTTCACTCGCGTTCCTGCCACATTCTTTTGGTCTTCAGTTCTGCAGTTCTTAAGAAAAGAGGGCTTTAAAAGATAAATCAATTTAGGCAGATTGGCTAATGACTATGTCATACCATACAAAAAAGCAAAATAGGAATACGATGCCTTGTTCTGATATAAACGTAAAATCATTTACATTTTAAATTGTACGGTTAAAACAAAGCTCCTGTTTAATTAAATTCGAGCTCCTCCTAATTTTCATTAAATAAGAGCTATTTCTCATTTCATTCCCGTGTATAATTGCTTCTTCATAGGTCTAATTTCACTACTAATTATACTGAATACAAACTTTTTGATTCGCCATCAAAAATTACAAAATAAGTTTCGGATTACCCATTTTCTAGAACTCCCGAATTCTAACACAGGTAAAAATCGATGGCTCGATATATAGGAGGTAATGCCCTCGCATTTAATAATAATATCAACCTGCCAACGTACTTTTTTCCTAAGAGTCACAGTTCACTCAATTTTACTCGGCTTCTTTTAGAGAAAGACATAGCGCATGCATTGAATATTATATATTTTAAAGTTCTCTATAGATATTAAAGTAATTTTCAATCAACAATTGGCATATCCTTTTACCATATCCTTGCCTGGATGCACGTATCGAATACACGTATAGGATACACATATACAATATGTCTCAGTTTGTTAGTAAAAATTATTTCCGTTTTTCCTCTCGGACAAGCAAAATAGTAAATAATGACTATTACAAAATTAACTTTTTCTAAATACTTTGTAAGAATAAGCTATAGATAACTGTTTTCGTAGACGTATTTTTCCCAAATCATTACTTTAACAAAGAATCAGAAATAAAATTAGCATTTTAGTATTCTTAAATTGGAAAGAAAATGAAAATTACAAAAAGTTGGGTTTCAATCGCAAGACTAACAAAGAAAGACGTTGAGTCAGAGAAAAGCCTTGGTTATATTCAAAACATCGATAGAGACGCGTCGGGACCTGCCTGATACTATTCATACGCTAAAACTAAATATTATTTTCTTAATGTTACCTATCTAAAGGGAGTCAATAAACATAAAGAGATGTTCGCGAAATCATGAGTCTTTTCTGGAGAAACGTCGGGTTGAGAGCAAATTATTAGCAGAATGTTTTACGCATTCCGAAAATTTAGTTTATATTCTCTACTATGTATTATCTTTATAAATTTCTTTCATCTTTCCGTGCAGCGGCTTTGAAATTTGAATTTTGAAGCCCATCAACTGATTCTATTTTTGGAATTAATTTCAAGAACATCAGCACTTAATCCATCCAGTAATTCACTACAAATTATAGTTCTTCGTAAACTTAAGTAAGTAAGTAAGTAAGTAAATAAGTTTTATTGGCTCTAGGAGCATATCCTTTGGAGCCTATGTAAGTACATAAACACTCGGACAGAGAAAGTACTACATTAAAATAAATCATAGAACATTCTGTATGATGAACAAAGATAACAAAATCATAAAACACTCGGTATAATAATAATAAACTGAAAAACAAAGATTACAAATTCTTATGTAAATTCATATATCAAATTTCATCAAAGACAAATGAAAACAAACATTTATTATAAAAATTTCCAAAATTACGCAGTAATCTCTTTTTTCAACTCTCAACTTCACAATAGTAATTTTCAACAAATATAATTTTTAGTGATTTTCAACAATACAAAATTATACAATAGCTTTACAACAATCGAAATAAATTTTATGAACACAAAAACCCATAAACAGCAAATTCTTCATGCTGATACAATTCAAGTTTCATGGAAATAAAATGAAAACAAACATTTTTTTTAATTATTTACTGATGTGATATCCTTCAACTCTTGGGGAATCGAATTCCATACATAGCATGAACTGATGTAAAATGAATTGTGATACACAGTAGTTTTGTGACAGGGTACAATTAATTTATTTTTATTTCTGGTATTCCTTGTTTTTTTCATTGAATTATCTGTGTAAGGTTGGAAAATGTAGGAAGGAGTTTCAGTTTTTAAAAGTTTGTACATGAAGAGTCCCATTTGAAATTTTCTTCTTTTTTCAATTTTTAACATTTTTAATTCATTATAATATGGTGTGATATGCTCATAATATGAAATATCGCACACATAACGCAAGACACAATTTTGAATTTTCTGTAGCTTTGATATCTGACATTTTGTAATGTTCGACATCACCAAGGAACAGTAATCAATATGAGGAATCAATAAAGCATTTGCTAATTTGAGTCTCAATGATAACGGCATTAGGTTACGGAAGCATTTCAACTGGTGCAAAGTTTTAACTACCTTATTAGAGATGCATGCTATGTGTTCGTCCCAGGTAAGTGTTTTGTTTAGAATAACGCCTAAATCTTTAACGTTATCAGAATAATCTATTTCCGCATCTTGTACTTGAATTTTAGACAGTGAGTCGATGTTTATAGAAGACAGGACCTTGGCACTGCCTATAATAATGCTCTTTGTTTTCTGTGAGTTTAATTTCAAACAATTGTTTGACGCCCATTCACATATAGATGAAATATCTTCGTTAATTTGTGCAATGGCGCTAGAGATCTCATTGCGATCTTTATAAAATAATACATGGTAAAATTTTAAAAATTTCCCAGAAACTTCTTTCCAATAAAATGTTGATGAACAATGAATCCTTTATAAATTAGTGTTACAGTTAACAAATGACCCTTAGCATTTTTTTCGGCTCTTAAAATTTCAATTATCGTTGAAATATTCCAGGGGTAATTCATTCTTCCTCTGAATGGCGGTTGACTTTTCACCCGCAGATCTACGGGTTTTCAAAAAGCTTTTATTTTTCATGGTTACTTCACGCATTTGTAACTGGCTAACATTGTACTTTTGTAATTTCCTCAAATATTTGATAATTCTTCGCTTGAAACAGACCTTTTGATTCCGCAGCATGTCCTTATCCTACACTATCTCCTGGACACAAAGGCCATTTTTTATCACACAAAGGGTAATTTTTCACCCAAGACTATACAGAATAATATCAAATATTTTACATTCTAAGCCCGTTGTAAGCCCTACGTAAGGCAAAGGTTCTTTCAAAATTTATTTTTCCCTGTTGTTACTCTTATAGCGGAATAATTATGCCGCCCTCACAACGTCATGAATTAAAAACGGGTTCACACCTCTTTCAGGCAACGCCGTTCCGAGCAGGCGACGATCAAAATATTCAAGACGACGACACACCTCGACGTGAGTCTTATCGGAGGATAAAATGCGACCCCGCGCCACGAAAATTATTTCAAAGCCCGTTTCCCATGTCGCGTAATTTCATTATCGCTGTCTTTTTCTTTTCTCCAACTTTTCGTCCGCTCCGCTTCAACGGGCATACAGCAGCGGATAATAGCTTTAAACCAGGGTGACATTTACACTTATGGTTTCTCCCCAAACCCTTCCACCCCCCCACCCCCCCACCGCCTTTGCAAAAAAAAACTGCCTCCTCGCAGCTACTGCTAAATTCAATTTTCATTCTCTCGTCACCACCTCCCCAACTCCAGCCACACCCATACCTTTTGTCTCACGGAATCCTTTCCTCCACTCGCGTCTCGTCTTCTTGCCCGCCAACAGCTCTCCTTCCCTCTCTCCCTCCCTGGCTCCGAAACGAATCCCCTCATGCCATCTTCTTCTTCGGGAAGCATTTCCTCATGGAAAATTGCGCTTTAACGCTTTGCTCAATATTAACATACTGACATTGCCGCGGCGGTGAAAAGTTTTAATGCCTACGGACTAGCACCTCCATCGCGAGCAAATTTAATTTTCGCCACTCCCTGTGGGTACCCCCTCACTCACTCCTCTCTCCACGAAATTCCTCCACTCCGATCGCTCAAGAGCCTTTTGTCATCTTATACCGTCACCCTTTCCCGAGCTCACCTTCGTTTTCCCCGGCCAAGCCAGGGACTTTCAACCCATCACGCAGGAGCCTCCTCATAGCACACGCCTTCTCGCCGACCTCGTTCCTTCGACGCGGGTACTCCTTGATCTCCATTTCCCGCGAGCCCCTTTCTAAAAGTCCCCGCTCGAAGGGTGATCAAGTTTCGCTTCTCTTCTCTCCCGAGCTCTGCCTACCTTAAAATCTCACAGTCCTTTAATTAGGAACTGCGTGCGTTATGAACCGCTTCCTTTTAAGAGTGGCGAGAATCAAAAGGGCGAGAGATGACAAGCACTCCGAGCGAAAAATTTGCATGCGTCACCTTCCTTCCACGCCGAGGGGTGGTATTAACCATGAAAATATTCACAACCTTGACAAAGGGCAAAAGGGAGGGTTTAAAAGAAGGGAAAGGAGAGACAAAGCGACCCGGTTTCAATGAATGTTCATGGTTGGCTTACAGGGTGGTACTTATCGAATGGCCATGAAGCAGCGGTAAATACAACTCAACTATTGATAACCTTCTATTGCTGGAACAATTACTCAGGGATTACGAAAAAACTAGGTAAGGCACTACGGCCTCCGCTGATAAATGCTCAGCGTCTGGTTCTCAAGAATGTTGAGGGATTGCTTTAACGACTAGTTAGCAGCAATGCTAGAAGAAGTAATAAGTCATAGATATTTAAAATTCTAAATTATACATCATTTTCTAAATTATAAATTTTTAAGTGTAGAATTTTCATCAGAACTTAGAGCAGAATTAAAATCTAAACATTTTAGTAAATAGGTATTCTAATTGGTCCAGGACACTAAAACATGCTCTTTAAATTGCATCAGCATCCTTCAAAAGAAGATATTTATATTCTTAATATCAGCTAAGGGTTAATAAACATTCATATTATATTGTGTTTAAATATTTTAATGAGGTATTTTTCCCAATTTTTAATTGCGAAGAATTTCACAGGATTATTTTAAAAACCAATGATTTTTAAACTATTTAATCAAGTGAAAAAATGAAGAGCAATCAAAAAACTCAGTATGGATGACATTATATTAAGTTTTCCTATTAAGTTGACTTGAAAATTAAAGTAAAAATATTGAGAAACACTTTTCTTACAAATTAACAGAAAGAAATCTTGGGATTTTATTTCACTCATTTTTATCCAATAAATGATGGGGAATGATTTTAAACTTAGGTACACAAAAAAGATACGCCCTAATGAAGGCTTTTACCGTCCCTCATTGACACGTTTAGTTATCTTGCTATCGACAGCATCATTGGTACGAATAAAGCGTTCTCTAGCAATTAAAAGCCCGATTTCAGGCATTTCCAAATTATTTGAGAGATATATTTTTCAAGGTTTTTTTCGTCTTGTTTCATTGGGCACTGGAGTTTTCCGTGATACGAGGCGTCCTCATCCACTCCAAATCTAAAAATCAACTAAAGCTAACACTTGTACCCCGAATACATTAAGTAAACTACTCTTGATTCTTCGTAGTGAGCGTACCGGTTTTACATCCACCTTATCAATGGTTAAAAGTGGTCCACTAACCGAATTTGCTCTCCATTCAAGCAAAAGGCTGGAGCTTCTGATCCAAAATGTCTTTTCAATGGGATGAGTGAACCGTATTTCGAGGACAAATGTGCTGACGAACTTGGTCCACTGCGGGGAATTGGAGTTAAGAGACTCACTTTGAAGTTTTATAAGTGATTGAGGACAGGAGTATGCATTGATGGTATGCTCAACGTTATTATGACAGTTAGGTGAAAAGAAGGTAACGACAAATATCAGCTATACATCTATAATAATGATATCAGGAGTCTTTTATGGTAAAACTTCAATTTGTTTACTAAGAATAAAAAATGATGTGTTAAATATTGGGATTTAATAGGCATTTCTTACGCCCTATAATTCGGTGATACATTTGCCCACAAGTCTCCAAGAGTTCCATGAGGACTACATGATGCATTTGAATTTTAGGTCGTAATAAACATTTACCAAGTAGTACTAGGAAAAAAAACATTTTAATAATAATGTTAGAATTCAGAAACTACGCGGGATATGGTAGGGTCAAGAGTTACAACTTTTGAGAGCTTAATAGAGATTTACCTATTAACGACAGATTAAAAACCAAATGGCGTCAAACGAGAAAAGGTTTTACGTATTAATTTAAATAATAAATAAGGTAGCTGTGTCATTTAAAAACTGATAAATAAAACATTCCATCTTTATTCATACAGCCAAGACATTTTTAGAATAATTTCAGTTTTTTGTTATTTAAACATAACATGCCTTCCATTATTTGTTCGTACGCAGCATATTTTACTCGCCCATTAATAGCTTCTCTACGCCTATAAAACTACGGGTAGTAACTACATTTTCACGTGATTAATTTTAGAGACCACCGTGAAATTTGGGGACTCCAGACTGATTAAATGGTGAACCATTCATGTGAGTTGCGTGCATCTACACGCAATCCACAAATCACCAAAGCACACGCTTCACCAGGATCGCTTTAAAAAAGCAAGTCTTGAAAAAAAACCGAAAACCGTGGTGTAACCTCGAGAAGACAATGAATGTGTATCACACGGGTGCACGACATTCACGCACATAGGCGCAGCTCAGGGCACGCACACTCACTCACTCACTCCAAGCAGAGGAAAAGAAAAACACAAATGAAAATAAATAAAAATAACTCGGGACGGTCGCGAGCCCACGGGCCGCACGTAATTGCGGCCTGAACACTTTCTTCACGCCCGGACAACCTCGGCACATGGCGGGGGCGCGAGGCTGAACGAGACGGGAACGGTAAATATAAAATAAAACAAGGCCGGAGAGATGGAAAAGGAGAACGGAGAGACAGGGATAGAGAGAAAAAGGAGCCGGAAAAGCGGAGGAGAGGCAATACACACTCGAGAAAAAATATATGTGAAGGAATCCATGAGGGAAGAGAAAAAAAAAGAACAAAACTACAATAAACGTACACATTTATGAAGACTGTTTCGCTGGAACAATGGCACACAAAAAATAATGATAATACTACCCACCTATGGAAGGCCATGTATGCAAGCGGAAATGGCAAAATATGTCAAGCACGGCCAAATAAAAGAATTTGAAAGATTCTGAGCAATTATGCCGTATCGTTCCCCGTGCTCCTGCTACCTCTTCGCTTGCTCTGCGATCTTATACCTGGACTATTTTTGCTCGGATATACCCACTTTATTACATGTTCCACACGGAAAGAATCCGTCCACATGGTAAACCATCGCATTTTCCCGACCCTTCCCGGATTTTTCTCCCATTTCGTATCTCTCTTCTTTTATTCCAACCTCGCAGCAAAACCGCGGCTGCGTCCCATATCACTACTACAACCACGACGCAAAGAAAATATCCTCCACCTTGATTATTGCTCCCTTATCCCTATGGCCGTAGGAATGCAGCACGTGCACCTGCATGCCCCACTATATATTATTATCTCTCTCCCCACGTCACATTCCAAACCAAACATACCGAATTTCCCAGAAATGCTCAGAATTCCGCGGAACTGGGTGACTGGGGGTTAGGTTAGGAGAGGTAAGCCTCGTGGGCGGGACGTTCTTAAGAGGGATGACGGAATGAAGAGAGGAGCAGAAAAAATAAGGAAAACAATACAAGAGTTTTATTCCGTCAACTGACTCGCCCAAAAAAAACGGAACAAAGCTCCAGATAAAATCCATTCTCACCCTGGCAACCCCAGTATAGTGGTGGTGAAACTAAGAGGCAGTCGCCAGCGTGACTTCAATGAGGCAGTCTCGTATGGAAGTGGTCAGCAAAGAAGCGGAGGGGAGAGGGTAGCACACGGTAGGCAGTGCAGCCAACATCACTGAATTTGATTTTACGACGGCGGGAAAGTGTCAGCAGTGCATTTAACGTCAAAATTTTCGATAAAATACAAATCTGGATCCAACTACATTGAAATATTTTGCAACCCATTAGAGGAGCCGATCTAAACAATTGGAAATAATTTGGTGGGATCAGTTTTTTTTTCAATGCACAGATGTGCGAGAAACTTAGCATACCTGCTCTTACTAGTGATACCCATAGATAAAAGTGAAAAGAATTGCATTTGACCGATTAGATTTTATGGCAATTTAATGCTCTTTTAACACGAGATATATTACCTAATAATTCGATTAAAAATACGCAGATTTTCTTTTAAAGGCGAAATAATACATTTTACATTATTAAAATGGTTTCTAAAAATACCAAGGTATCAGGCCTAGCCAAAAATTCAAAAAAGTATAATTCAAATATAATTTTCGCCTAAATTTCGAATGTTGTGCCAATAAAGTAAGTCATAATACGCTTCAGCTAATGGCATAAATTATAGAATATAATTCCTCTAATAAGATTAGTTTCCATGACTTTATGTATGACGAGCACCACCGCATAATTAGATGTACTTAAATGAAATGTGCTCCTAGAATGTTTTAAATTAACTAAAAATTATTAAAATATGGACTCAATGACTCATGATTACCTCTCCTACCACCATAAGAGCCACACAGCGCTAAAATGTCAATAGAAATAGTAAATTTAATATTTTGAGATTGGAAACTAATGCTTACGACTTAGGGAACCCTCAGCCATCTCTTCACATTCCATCGTAATGGTGCTGATGTCTTGTAAAACGCAAGAAATACTCCGACGCAGAGACTGACTTACTCCTTCGTGCGGAGCTAGTGCATAGGCGAGGGAAAACTACTACGCTCAATAGGGTCTTCTTCACAACTGCCACCATGCATCGTAATCACTATAAGCCTGCAATGTGCGGGAACCTCCACTTTTTTTCCACTTTCCACCCTAATGGTGAAAATTTCTCGTAAATCTCAAGAAATAGTCGAGGCGTTAATGATTTATTCCAACCCCCTTCACAAGTCCATGCGCATCCACCCACCACCATACCAACCGTTCCTTCCTTTACTCCTCAATTTTTCCCAACGCAACCCTGCGACTGCTCCCGACCCTTATAAGTCCTTCCCCTCATCGCAAACCTACTTCCCAACCTCACCCAATGTACCTGAGCGTCCTATCTCCCTTTTCTTCCGCCACTTCGAATCCAGAAAAAAGGATGGGAATAAAGAAGCATCCCTGGATCCTTCCTTTCGAGGTAGAAAAGGGAGAAAGAATTAACGGCAGTGAAAAGGCATCCTCTTGCCTCACGTGAATGCGCCACTGAACCTTCACTCCGTACGCAATGCTCTTTGAAGCGTGAATTTGGAAGTGCTTCGGTCTTCCCCCTATTGTTTTGTTAAAATCGGTTAAATGGCTTAAAAGAATTAATCCCGATGCAGGCGCCGTTTGTAAAACACAGATTTATAGCATGGGGCTTGAAAATAAGGCCGGGTGTTTATTTTTTTAGCCGAGCCGGTGGCGAAGAGGGTAACGTCCTCACAATCGGCAATCATGGGTTCAACACTCGCTAAATGCGATTTACACAACGCCACCAGTATGGTAAGCTGACTCCATGTAAATATTTTTGCAACGAATCTAACATTTTATAGCCATTCACGGTTAACAATTATTTTACGATTCATTCAATAGTTTTACAATTATTTCTCTATTTTTAAAGGAACACTACATAGAATGGCAAGAAATCAACGTTAACTTATGCTGGAATTTTAAATGAAAATTAACCTTTGCTAAGGTGTAAAGTGGGTGAAAATCACCGGATACATGGTCAGATCCACGCACTTGAAACATAAAGAGTCTTACGTAGCATTCATCTTCCAAGTAGTACTAGGCCGGCGAAGTAGATCACTTATACGTCTCATGTTTGCTGTGCAACTTGTTATTGACTCCTGTGATGCGCCAGGCCCTAATTTCTCCAACTGGATCACAAGAATTAGTCTCGCGTTTGCGTGATATTTACGAGGTGTGATAAAAAAATAACGGTAATTTTTAAATATCGTGGGCCCCATAATTCCGATTTTCAATAATTGTATTTATTTGCCATATTTTCGTACCGTCAATAAGGAACTATACCTGGAAGTTATGCGCCATTTTCGTGAAGTAATCCGACGAAAAAGCCCCGACCTGCACCACGATAATGCTCCCGCTCACACCTCACTGCTTATTCATGATTTATTTGGTAAAAAAACAAACCGTTAACTTTCCTCAGCCACCGTAATCACCAGACATGGCCCACTGGGACTTCTTTCTATTCCCGAGGCTGAAGAGAACCATGAGAGGACGACGTTTTGCCACCATTGATGAGATAAAAACAGAATCGCTGAAGAAGCTGAACTCTATACCGAAAAGTGAGTTCCAGAAGTGCTTCCAAGATTGGAAAAACCACTGGCGTATGTGTCTTATATTTAAGGAGGATTGGTTTAAAGGGAACAAAATTTATATTGATTAATAAATAAATATTCTTTAAGAAAAATGAAAATTCCCGTTATTTTTTATCACACCTCGTAGATAGTTATTCATATTTCAGTTAATACTGATGGCATATATATTAAACTGAGTACCAGGAATGCAGTCATTTACTGACTAAATATATTTTCAAATACTGGTTTGATAGGTAAGGTGACCAATTCAGGTTAAATACCTCTGTAAGCGTTTGAAATTATAATTCGAATGTTTTGGGTAGTTGAAGCTATTTTATTTCAATCACCCTAATGTATCTTCCTAACACGGTTTGGTACCCAAAAACCCGCAACACGAGGATAGGTAGACGCTTGGCGGTACTTAAAAAAGAGCTACAGGTGGACTTGGATCCAATTCCACGAAGGCACCTTATTCTAGGAAAAAATGCACCGTGGCCTTATTCATAAAAAAAAACAAAAACAGCAATAGTGGTCTGAGCAAAGTGGGCCTGAGGCTGTTCTTAAATTGGAATTGGTAGTCACTTTGGCAGTAGATTCAATAATTTACATATTTTATTTATCCACTTCACAAGTGTTCACCAGGATGTATAGCCTCAAGCAGTAGAAATTTTTAATTTCCACATTGAGCATAGATGCAAAAATGTTCTGGTGAATTACGTCACCTCATAGGGCTTGGGTATTAATGAGCTTCAATGTTTTTTTCTTCTCGCACAAAGTTTTTGGCCGAGAGAATTTAGTAAATAAGTATAAATATCACAAACACTTGTAATTAAGTGAGTAAAATAAATGAAAGGATTAGTACAAATTTCCGTGGCAATTAAATTCAAACGTTGATGCTATCTCTTAAACCGTTAATTAACATTAGAAATAGGTCTCAATTTTCTCCAACTACTGAACTAACTTGGACTTGCTCCACTTGGGCAAAATGGGAGGATAATCATTGAA
The DNA here is from genome assembly GCA_963573305.1 of Pyrrhosoma nymphula. NCBI lineage: Eukaryota > Metazoa > Arthropoda > Insecta > Odonata > Coenagrionidae > Pyrrhosoma > Pyrrhosoma nymphula. The sequence continues at coordinate 24,381,313 of OY754337.1, read as the reverse complement.
TTCAAGCGTAGTCCTTAAGCCGGAAACTTAGTCTACTCGCAACTTTCAGGTTTAGTTGAACGAGTATTTTCCTCCCGGCTAACTAGGCCGGATATATGGAATAAAGGATTATCACACATGGCTTGACATTGAGAAAGTAACGTCTCGCCGTTTTACATCATAGCGGGGTCGCTAGCAATGTTACCTCAATGGCTTTCATTTAAAAAGATTGCTTAGAAGTTTCCAAAAGACATAATCATGGCATTCATTCCTCTCCAAAATAACCACAATGCCATGAAATACACAAATTTGAAAATAATTCTACGGCAATAAATACTATTACTAAACAAGCATTAAATATCCATCTTACGTCTTCGTCACCATTGAAGATGCTGCCTCAAACTGATAGTATTTTAAGCATTTGGTTACATTCAGTTGGTAAACTATCCTGTTTCTATTTATTTCCTGCTGTCATCTTGAAATGTACTCAAGGTACCCGTATTTAGCCATCAAAATGTGACGTATATCTAAACGAAGAATGTCGTTTTCATCATAATATATTCGCCTTTCTTATAGGCATATTAATTAAAATAATAAGCTGTTTAAAATGTAAACAAATCAGGATTCCAGCAAACATTATCCGATACAATTTGTCTCAGCGTGAAACATTTATATCATGTTAGCATACCTTAGAATGATTTAATCACAACACAAGCAAAGAAAATTTTGGAAATAAATAAAAAATGCTGAAATGAGGTGTATTGCAAGTTTCTAGAAACGATTTCAGTCTTGGCAGATGTCTGCGGGATAAAAAAAACACACCAGGTGAAACTATAATATACTACTCCGAGCTCGGTTTTGGGTGCAAAATATTCATAAATGACGTGACTCGTGCACCAGCTCCCACCAGGGAAGCAACAAGGCGTATATATCGAGTCATTCTTTTTTTACCGGTCATTCAAAAATTACGAGAGCTGCTTTGATGTCAGCACTTTGAACACAATGGCAAGAAGGTTTCCACATTTTAAGTCGCAATTCTAGCACTTCAATGACATTCAAATGAAATGTATCGATTTCAAGTACGTGGTAAGAATTAAATGAAATGAATTACCGCCAACGAGATCATCCACCAGGTTGTGAATGGTGGGTATACCTCTAAATATAGAGGTTAGCAGCGAAGTAAGCGAGGTTACGTGACGACTAAGCAGTCGTGAACTAACAGTGGCGGTATCCAGAGGATGTAAGGTAGAGGATCTTTGGGTTGAGACGACGAAAAGTAATACGAAAGTCCGTGAAGGTGTCGTGGCTTGGCGAATTTCTGCCGCTAAATAAAAGTAACTAAAAGTAACCCGAATGAATGGGTAACTGACCCCCTTCACATGAGTGAAGTTGGAGAACGCGTGGGTCTGTGTAGTGAAAATCATTACTCTGTAGGCGCGGTAAGAGTTAAACTAAATGGCTGTAGTACTGCGATAAGGAAGGCCAAAGGAAACCACCAGCTTATTACTCCGAGGAGAAGCAGGTCTTCAACTATTTCTCTGGTATTTTATTTAAAAAATGCGTGATGGAATTCTCTCGTGTAAGATATTCCGGAGGTAAACCCCCCATTCAGATCTCCGGGTTGGGACTACTCGAGAGGTACATTAGTCAAGAACGATAAGAAGCTTTAAGGATTGGTACCTGGAATGTACAATCGCTTCGGGGCTGTGGATGACTCGAAAACGTGAAAGTGAAGATGAGAAGAATGAGTCTGGATGTTTTAGGTATCAGAAAAATGGAATCGCCCGAAGAAGGGGACTTTACGAGCGGCAGCCCGGATTAATCACTCAGGATTATATATGCTCAGAAAAAGTAGCGATATTCAAGTATAAAGCTATCTTCAATGCAGCGAAGGGATAAGTATAGTTAGATCAGAGAATAAACTAAGGACAAGGTGGTGGTAAAAGTGTGCATGCTCACGTCAGATTACGAATAGGACGACCACCAATGACGGAATGGAAGAAGTGATAGAGAATATAAAAAGGGGATGCAAACTTTCATATTCTGGGAGATTGGAATTATATTGCCGAGAAGGTAAGACAGTAGGAAAGTATGGGTTAGGAAAAGGTGACGATAGCGGATATAGATAGATTGAGGTCTGCGTAAAAAATGGCCTTGTTGTCATAAACACACTATTTGGCAGCCAAACGGGAAGAATGTACTCGTGGAAAATTCCAGTAGGCAGAAGGCAAACACACTATATATTAGTGAAACAGTAATTTAGAAATCAAGTAGAGGACTGCAAGAGCTACCCTGGAGTGGATATCGAAAGTGACCATAATCTAGTCATGATGAAATTTAAGAGTTTAAAATACTGAAGAGACCAACGATGAATCGCTGGCAGGTTGAAAGGCTGTCGGAACAGAACACCGAATAGTGTATCTAAATACCCTAGACCAGGCTAAAAAAGATGGAAGAGATTCAGGATCAATCGAAGTGATATGGAAAGAGATCAAGAAAGGAATGATTAATGCTGTGGAAGAGAAGGTCGGAAGGAGAGAAACAGAGAATTGGAAGCCATGAATTACACAGGAGGTCTTGGGCTTAATATAAATATGAACGACGAAAGTACAAAACTCGAAAACAGTGGACGAAAAACAAAGCTGTATAAAATAATAAGAAATGTGATCAGCCCTAAATCAATATATGGCAGAGAAGGATGGATGGAAGACTTACGTTAAGAGATGAAAGGCAGGAAACATTTGAGGGGACTCCCAGGAAAACGTTGAAGCTGCTTACAGAACGGTAAGAAGTTGCTTTGAAGTACATCCATTCAAAGGCAATGTCATTCAGAGTAAAGGGAATTAAATTTTTATTAAAATTGATGATAAAGCAAAGAGACGGAATGAGTACCTGGAGAATCTTTACAGCAGAAAAGCATTGAATTTCAGGATACTAGAAGATAAAGACAATGTGGATGAAGCTGAAAACGGATACTCCATATTAGGAATAGAATTTGATGCTGCAGTAAAGGAGTTGATGAAATTTCCTCGGAGTTCCTGCAGGAGTGAGGACTCTGAATAAGCTATACAGATTTATATGTGACATTTATTCAAGTGGGCAAAGGCCAACGGACTTTTAAAAAAGTATGTAGTAATTCCTATCGGTAATAAAAAAAGAGCCGAGGGATGTGAAACCTTAAGAAATATTATCCTTTCATCATATGCATCGAACATTCTGACCAGAAGCATCCACAGGACGATGGAACAGAAGACGGAAGAATTCCTGGATGAAGGACAATGCAGATTCAGGAAAATTAGGGGAAGGATGGAAGCTATTTTAGCCCTGAGACTTTTCAAAGAGATGAGGATTTAAAACGACTACCCAACATATATTTACTTCATCAACCTAGAGAAAGCATTTGAGAACGTGTACTGGAACTAAATTCTGACTACCCTGAAGAGCAAAGGAGACTTTTTAACGACAGAAGAGCAACATGCAGGCTGTATGAGGTACAGCTGGCAGTGCTTAAATGTGGCGGAAATGCAGAGGAAGCAGAAGTGAGGAAACGAGTATGACAGGGATGCGCGTTTCCACCAATGATCTTGAATATATACATTGAAAAAGCCATAAATGAAATAAATGACAAATTATAAACAAAAATACAAGTGCATGGAGAAAAGATCAGCATACTACGCATGATCAGCATGGTAGTTTGGTTAAAATAGCTCCGCTGTAAGTAGTTTAAAAATAATTTTGAACTAACAGAACGAAAGCGTTACTTTATCCCAATAGGTACTGCGCATGCGCTATGAAAGCTAAGCGAAGAGGAAATTACCGGCCGAGCGATACTCTGCAATATAGCGCTAGGCAAGTTCGCAACGGTTCGCATGGCTCGCATTTAGTGCGAACGGACAGTGGAAAATCGCTATAGGGATCTTCAGTAAATCATAGACACGAGGTGAAAGCTGGTAGCGCGCTTAGCATAACATTCGGTATGTGGCGGCCTTTACTGATGACATAGCAATTCCTGTTTAGAAGAAAGATCTTACGGGAATGATTAACTGCATGGACAAAACTCTGAAGAAATACAATGAAGACTAATGTTAACAAAACCAGGGTTATGGTTTGAGGAAGAAATCAAGAAGGCAGAATAACCGTTAAATTTGGGCAGCGAGATCTCGCGAGTGGAACAATTTTTATTATCTGAGAAGCAGAAAGAGCAACGATGGCAGAAGCAAGAAAAACATTGAGAGCTGAATAGCCCAAACAAATAAGTCATTCTACCAGAGGAGTCTGCTGACAGCTGGCAACACAAGCCTGGAAGCTAGGAAGTAGTTTATTATAGTATACATTTGGTGCATGCTCTTATATGGCAGTGAAGCCTGGACAACAATAGCAAAGGAGATTGGAATTAATGGAGAGGTGGTGCCACTGAAGAATGATGAAGATTAATTGGAATAAGATAATCATTAATGAAGAAGTCCTACGAAGATATTAATATAAAAAAGCATAGTTAAAACTGTGCGAAGAAGGAGGGACAAATTTATTGGACACGTTTGCGGGACAACAGCTTAATGAAAACAATATTGGAAGGAGAAATAAATGAGCATGATTATAGAGGACGACCAAGAATGGAATGCATTAGGCAGATTATGAAATACGCCAAAGTAAAAAATTACGTAGGAATGAAGCGGATGGCAGAGAGGAGAGTGGAACGGAGAGCTGCAGCAAACCAATCTACGGCTGATAACTGCTGATGATGATACATATACGAGTATACCTACACATCACACCATTCGCTTAGAAGGAGGCAAAGTCAAAGAACTTAGTTACTGCTATAGGGCATAGGAAACTACCTTTCTTTTAATAATTTCTTCCGTAATGACATGACCTAGTATACCTTTTTCGCTTCTACTACATTCATGCATTTCTTCATACACCCTCTCCTTTTCTTGTAATTTCTAATATTCCTCCTCTTAGGAGGCTCTTCCACAACATTTACCAATGACTTCCTTGATCAATTATACTCTTAACTGCGAAATTTCAAAGAATATTAATATTATTCCATCTTCATTTTTTCTCAGCAATAGGTATTCTTTTTATTGATTTCGAAATTCACATAACGCCGATTTTAACAAATTTTAAGCCGTAACTCTGGGTGCATTTAGTGATAATCGCTGAGGCATACCACGTTTACGGATCATGTTTTAATGGCTCAGATATGATCCTAAAAACCTCAGTTTTCTCATTCTCAGTTGTTCGGATTAAGGAAACTTTAATACCACCGAAAGTGTTTCAGAGCGATCCAAAACGCCTTACAAGGTGAAATAAAACCATTATCAAAAGAATACAACGATTTTGAAAATTCATCGATCGTGTTTTAGTCCCCAGACGTGAGCCCCAAACTAATTCACTCCAAAATGCCATTTGCCCTTCGAAAGAAAAATCTTGGAATTAACAGTGCCTAATAAAATATCCTAAAGTATCTTTTTTTCGCTTTAATGGCCCACCCTCAATCCCACTCCACGAAAGAAGAAGGGAAATTTCAGCAAAGAAACGGGTGGCGGGGACCAAAGAAGGTTTTATTTCCCCATTTATTATCTTTTTTTTCCTAATATATATTTATACGGGAGGATGGTGCCGGCTGGAACGGCACGCCTCGCATAGTCGCTGTGTGTATATATATTTATGTATATGTATATATATATATATAATACATATATGTATGTGAGACGATGGACAGTGGGAGGGAGAGTGGAGGAGGGAAGGTGTAAGTGAAGGTGAACGCTTGAGTTAGTGTAGCAGTGTGTCTGCGAGCCACGGAGAGGAAAGGCAAGAGTGGTGTGTCGCTATGTGTGTGGGGAGTGGTTGTGGGAGGAAAGGGAGATATCAACGTTGAGGCATTCGCTCACTACGGGTACTCCCGAGGCTATTACGACCCCTTTCTCCCCCCAACCCACCTCCCTCCCCTTTACACCGGGCGTCACCTCAATTATTCAGCAGGAGCCTCATTAAGTCAGGTCGACGGGGTGGGTGAGGAAGAGAGGGTTGGGTGAAGGTGGCATGGATGGAAGCGGGGGAGGAGAGATGGTATAGGAGGGGGGGGCAACAGGATGCAAGGAGGGGCAGTGGGGGAGGAAAGAAGAGGTGCGGGGGTGTTTGGAGGGTAGGGGGGTAAGGGGATTTGGCGCGTTGTAGAAGAGGCGAAGAAACAGCATCCGGTTTCTCTCCTGGCCTGAGGAGGAGGGAAGGCGGGTGGAGAGACCCAGAGTTTTATTTCACCCGAATCGACCGTTATATGACATCAGTGAGGGGGACTCGGGTCTCGCCATTGTTCCATTATAGACAGTCCGATAAATTCACCCACGATATATGCAGTGTGTGACAGTGGGACAGAGGGTCTTAAACATTATACGCAACACAATTCCTCAAGTGGGATGAATTGTCCACCCATACACGATTGAGTCTAGACATGCATATAAAAGGGGACTATAACGTTATTTCTTATTAAAGTCCTTCTTTCTCTATTACTCAGTCTTAGTTAGGAAAATTCCCTACAAGACTAACAAGTGAAATGCAACATCCAACTTCAGGAAGATATTTGAGCAATTTTCAGTGAAATTCGTTTCCTTTCGAATAAAAAAAGATATCGAGCTTCTCTAACTCCATCACCTTATATGTGAACCATGTAAACACTTTTTCTTCACGAGATGCATTAGCCAACGAAGCTCCTCTATCTTATACACTATCACTATCATGAATGGGAACACTTATATCCGCAGTAGACGCATTAGACGAATAAAAGCAATAATCATAAAATCGTGATGGGTTGCGGGAAAATCATGAGCAATAATGAGCCAAGTGTTGCATTTCAAATATTCAGGATAATTAAAAATATAATTTAATTTTAAACCAACGATAAAATAATTGGCATTATTATAGTTATATTGATATTCCCATCAATATATATGAAGATATAAGTAGAAGGGTATGTAAAACATGATAATCCTAATACAAATAAAAAATAGTTTCATAGTAAGGAGTTCTGCACTGCGTGGTTTGCAACCCATCATTACTTTCATAGTCACTCAAACGTGACAATAGAATCATAGGATATAACCACAAAACATATTGTACTTCTTGACCAAATAGCAAAGGGCATGTTGAAAAATACACATCTAAATCTACATACTGCCCTGAGAGCCGCCGCAAGAGAAAAGAAGAGGGAGGAGACAGAGACGAGCAGAATGTTAATGACGTTTATTATGTTAGATGTTAAATCACTAATGTTGCGTGAGAAAAAGGCATTTTTAACCAAACAGTTTGGCAATGTATCTCCCTCATTTTGTTGCCTCGAACAGTTCTGGATAAATAGCGCGGGGTCGAAATAATATCCTTCGCGTCGTACTGGAACTCGCCACTTGTGTGCCAAAGCCTATTGAGAGCGACTACATCGAAACATTTTCCCACGACACCACATTCCAATGCAGATAGTCTAGTTAGCTCCTATTTTGGGATAATCTAGGTCCACCTGCACACGCAGAGCTATGAGGCTCAGAAACTACGCAGTCGAATATTTTGGCCCCTTCCGGAGCACGGGAATGTGCCGGGCGATACGCGCAGGGCTATCAATTTTAAATCAAGCCTTTCGTCTGTTGCCGCGCGAGCGGCTGGACTCGGGTCGTCTATTTTGCGAGGCATGGCGCCTGGGTTTGGGTATGAGGCAAGGGGTGGGGTGGACGCATGGTAGGGGGGTGGGGTCACAGCGTGAGGAGAATTTGAGATACACCCTGCAGGCTGTAGCGAGGGTCGTGGTGTGAGGTTAGGACATGGAGTGGTCATGGGAGTGAATGGATGAAAGTGTGCTGAGGGTCGCGAGGCCATGTCAAACTGAAAGATTTTTGGGATTTTTTTTCCTCTCTTTCTCAACACATCACACTGCTCTAGTTGCACCGATTCGATGCCCTTTCCGATCAATTTGGCTCTCACTTGCTCTCCACTTTTGTTTCATTAATACCGCCACCACTTTTTTTTAGCTTAAGCGAGTTCATTTCTGGGAACCATGCAGGACCAGGGTCCTAGGAATAGACATCCCAAGCATTAATGATCAACGTTGATGAGACGAAGGTGCGTAGTTTGAAATGCGGGAAATATTTTGTTGAACAGTCCTTACGGTTATTCGGAATAATCTCTATCAGTTCACTTTTTTTCACCTTTCATTTCTCCAATTTCATGAATCGCAGGCTGGGTTCACCGAGTAAATAATTTTATAGGGAAAAACATGAAAAATTCGAAGCCGAAGGAAAAACATTAAAAATCGAAAATATTTAATATTAAAAAAATATGAGCAGGCATTTATATTCTCAAATCGATCCCTATCCAATAACAAAATATGAAAAACAAAGCTATAGATCTAATATTTATTCCGTGCACTCTGGCACAATTATCTCATTCGCTACACAAAAAGTAACTTCAGAGGGTGATGAAATGTTAACACATTTGTCCGTAACATATCTTCCACAACCGCAGACTCTATGCTTAGGCATTTGCGGGTAAGTAGACTTACTTCATCTCCATCACGTTACTACGTATCCCACTCTAAAACAAACTAAAGCATATCTTCTATGTCTCTCGATGAAAAGTTATACATTTAAAAATTATTGAGGCAAGAAGTCGTTATATCTCTTTGCTAAAATACAGCATAATATTATACTATAGATAATTTATAACTCATATTTTCCGAAATACAGCAATGACACGTCTGAACTTAGGGTATCTCGCAAATGTCTAACAAAAAAAATGCAATTAATATCGGAGCGAATACTTTTCGTCCTATGCGTCCAGGCAGGTTTGCGAGCATCCAACACTAATGCCAACACGGAAACAGTTTTAAATAGATATTTGAAATTCTTCAAAACAGCTGAACTTCTGAAGCAATTGAAGTATTAAGGGAGTGATGATTTTATATCTACATATTTTATTGGCAAAGTGGGACAAATCTTGTGACAGGATGTGATTCCCCCAATCCGACGATGCGGTTTATCATAATTAGCAAGTAAAATGTAGGAAAATCTTACCGATGACACATGGGGAAAGAGTTGGAGATCGACGAGGAGCGGATTTCAGGGGAATGCAAAAGCCTGAGGGGCTGCTTCTCGCCAATAGGGAGCGAACTGTGGCGCGACGACCGAAAGGGAGCATCTCTATCAAACAAATCATCGCCGCATATTTTCATCACATGGCTCTATCACACGATCGCATTCGGGGACACCGCGCCGTTCGTGTTAATTGTCCGCCGACCACAAATATGGACCTGGCGCTCACCGCTCGAGCCGTCCGCCCACCGCATGGGCAGCGAAGAGAGCGCGGGAGTAACGGCCCATTCTTCTCTTGATTTGCCTAATTCAACTATCAAACCTGGATTTTCCAATTGGTACGCAGCTCAAGATGAATCTCCCGAGCAAACGTGGAGACGAGAGTGTTCCTGAGAGGCAATCAGGGGAGAAAAAGCCAGCATTATAGGCGCTCTTATATTTTAGTGCACAGAGCTTCGTTCCCCAATACCAAAATATCGACGGTTTACTTTCTGTTCACCTCCATGGCTTTAATCATCGTAAATTACTAAAGTTGTGCATTTTTCTCATGTGATTAAGCTAATTGGCCAGAACAGATAACCTTTCGTAACACAACCAGCAAAAAAGGTAGAAGAAACATAGAGGTAAGCATAAAACTCAGCCATTAATTCAATCTCATTAGTGTTAATTTGCAATTTCATTTTTGGTTTCATGAATAAAATGTCAAAATATCGACTGTGTAATGTAAAGCATTAACTTTTAAATTAATGGCGCTTGTGGAGTTAAAATATAAAAGAATTACAACGGTTAATTAGTTGTTTAGCATTGAATTAACTATCTGATTTGGGACGTCAAGTTACGTATTCAGTGCCCCAACGCGTCCATTGCTTTATCTTTAAGGCAGTATTATACGCCTTCTAAGTAACGAGGTCAGTCCAGAAGTTGTCAGAAAAGGTTTCTCTGCGAAGGAACTGTGTTCATCTTGAAAGCTATCTCCATAAAAGGTTGTTTTCCTGAATAGGCAAATAGCAGTCGTCAAGCCTATGTTAAAGTCATTTTGGAAGTTTGGACGCTAAAAAAAACGTAACATTAAGTCAAGAAATGTCACAGAATCATGCACCTAGTCTAAATCATCCTTGGAATGTAAAACTGCAGGCACTTAGAAGTATTTGATACCAGGGATACTCTTCGGATCAACAGTATAGAATGAAGAGTTTGGGCTTGAGCTGATGAACTAGTACCATAAATTATAAGGTGTAAATTTCTTTTTAATATTTGGGAAATATATGAAGACTGGTAACACAAAAATACATCTAGATAAACAATAAGCAGAAAAGATGTGGAACTATACACTTTCATATGCTGGGAAGCTTATGATAACCCCGATCGCAGCAGAGGATGATTGGAAATTAGGAAAGGAGCGTCGCAAACTTGAAACCATTTAACCAGTATTTTTGTAAGCTCCACCGATAAATCACAATAAGCAACACGCATCACAAGCAAAGTAACCACCCTAAGTTTTCTTAACGTAGTATAGGCGCTGGTTCCAAAAAGGAAAAATATGTTTTAAATTTAGTGAGATAAATTATCTCACTAAGGTGCTGCTTGAGCTGTCACATACGAGTTGGATTCAACGGATTCCGTATCAGAACCATCTGTAGCTTAAAAATCTACTCACTGAGCGACAACGCTACCAGATAATGGAAAATTTATAAAATGAAAGACATACCGTATTCAACTCTTTGAAATAACGGCAAGCATTTCGGGAAAAAAATGAGAAATTACTTTTTTTTAGATTGACAGAAGCCGGAAATTACGTATTATACAAGTATTATAATACCAAATATTATTTATTTTTAAATCGGTTCTACATCGGATTTTATTTTTAAATTGTCATATATCTGTTATAAAATTGCTTTATGCAGAGTATCATGTAGGAACAACTATGCCAGTAAATCTCACCTCATGCGTTCCCAGTATTATTTGCACACTGGGCACGGTATATTAGTCTGAGTGGATATTTAGTAGCAGCAATAAAAAAAAACAGTTTTACGATTAGGAAGAAAGGTGTGGATCACATTAGACGAGTACTTGACAGAATCCTACTGAAATAGCTCGATTTCTTTAAACTAGGTATTGGAACATTTAAGTCGGGATGAACGGAGCATGAATGTTTCTGGATTAAATAGACCTCAAATAAGTTTCTGGCTGGTAACCAGCCAATGAGACTCTCCTGGGGGTCAATTCTTGAAACGAAGTGATAATTATTGCATTTAAAAACAACAGACCATCACATAGTTTCCTTGAAATCTTGACCGCTATGTCACAATTTGACATTTTTCATGCAATAAATATCAAATTTTGCAACTAAACATAACTAAATTGGTGAAACCATGGGATAATAATGATATCTACACGTACGATAATTATGACGGAGTCCGAAATTTGACCACGTGGAGGTCTACTATCGAAACTTCATCATTATTATCGCAAGCGAGTATACTAATTTTATTCCTCGGTAGCCTCCATAAAGCATCTTCAAGTCGTTTTGTCCGCATGGGATAATTATTTATATATATAGAGTGGTAGCGTAGGGTGCGATTCTTCTGCGAGATCATGCAATAGTTGGCTATTGTCACGTGCGATAATTATCTCATCCTAAAATGACAGACAATGCACAGTTTCTCCGTACAATCGAATGCAACACCATCACCCGACATTTTTCATGCAATAAATATCAAATTCGGACAAGAAGTCAAAAATACTCCATCGTTGAAAATATGCGATAATACAATATTCGTATACTATAATTATTACGGCGTTCGAGAATTCGCCCCTTAAGGACGATACCATGAACACGCCTCCGCAATCTCTCGGCATCCATTCCGCCGCGTGAAATAGCTTCGAGCGATCATTCCGCCACAACCTCAGTTGATTCAGTCCCGATCCTGACAATATTGTGAAGAAACCTGGTTCTTCTTTTTAAGTTATGGTTGAGATTATCGAGCGATTTCTACGCTCGGACTTACACAGGCTTACAAGTCCAGCAATATGGGGACGTTCATGGTAATGCAATGAGTACGTGTCCCTGAAACGAGCGGTGACATTACTTGAGAGGGGAAAGTGGACGAGGAGATGGAACAACGCGAGGACCGTAGGATTCCGTGGACGTATCGCCGTGTAGCGTGTCGACTGCCGAGTTATGCGCCCCGGGCACCCACGGGCTCTCGCCCCACGGATAGAGTGTGCTCTTTCACGGCCACAGATGAGGGGAGAAAACATGTAGCAAGGCCTGGGGCAAGTGGTTGCAGCTCGTTCGGTAGTGGAGCGCTGAGTGACGAGCGCGATGGATTTTTCCACTCCGGGATGCCCTGAGACGTCCCTTCTAAACAACACACTTTTCGCATTCCTGCTTAAGCTGACTCGGTTTGGTGATTGCTATTTCGAATTTACTATTCCACCAGTATGTGTAGGTTTTGATGCGACATTTTTACATGCTTTCACATCTCAAACGTACCTTTAAAATAACGTCGATGTACCTCCGGAAATGCCTACCGTCGAACAGATACGTGAAATGTAAATATGCGAAAAATTTCCTTCTACCCACACGCCATAAAAGACTTTCAAGAACCTCTCAACTACTCCTTAAAAACTCATCCCACTTTCCACTATTCCATCTCCGTAATTCAATTTCCCAATTACCTTTCCTGTTCATTCCTAAGGCACGATCACGGATCTTTCCTGTAGGTTGTCATCATCGATATCCAAAACGCGAGCACCTACTGTGGTGAACTGTTCGCAGTCACAATTCATGTGAGTTGCTCAACAAATGCGAGAACTGAGGTTTTGAAAAACAGGTATGGCTGGAAGGACGCACATCGCATTTTTTATATTTTCTAAAACTGTTGAAAAATTGGGCGCACTCGAACTCGCCAACTTTTACAACCGCGAGGAAGGATTGGGAAAAGGTTCGCTAATCCCTACACACGAACTGGACAACTTATCCTTTCAGGGGCGGTCGGATGCCGGCCCCTCAGGCACCTGCTAAGGAGAGAGTTAATTACCGGAAATTATATTTGTCCAATGTGTCATGATCTAGTAATTTAGGCAGTGGCTACTACTACTGCTCACCTTAAGAGCATATCTGCCAGTAGTGGATCAGTACGCCTTCTAGAGCACATTTGTTCGTGAGATTTTTGGTGTTCACTGCAAAATTGTTGTTGTAATAGTTCAGCCATAATGGAGAAAGTTAACTGTATTCTTAAGGTGTACAGTCAAAGAGGACAAATTCATTTTATTGGTATATAAAAACTTTAAGTTTTCGCCTTACCGTTCAGTGCTTAAAAATCCCCTCAAACTACTTCCACGTATAATGCTATCGGATACTCCCATCCAGCAACTCTCCTTTTCTCCTTCGTCCATGCCAAGTACTTCTTTGTTTGTACTCAATTATATCTTACTTTTCATTTCTATGGTAACCCACATCTTAACTCTAATGCTCCCATGGTCATTTCCTTTTTCACTCGCAGAAAGCTCGTGGCAAATTTTCAAACTTGTCTAACGCCTGACGTATTATTTGTAAAGAATAAGTTTTTCAGATGCTCATAGCAATATCCTGTTTAGTTTGAAAATCGAAGAACGCGATATTTTCAGGAATAACTTTGTGAAAATAAGTTTTCGACTGAAACAATAATAACTATGTAAATTTCACTGAGGTTTTATTTCAAAACGATCGATCCTCAGGTGAGGATGTCGCCTATGCAATGAAACCGGTCGTCTTGAAATAAAACCATAGTGAAAATTACAAAGTTATTATTGCTTCAGGTATAACACGAAGTTTAAACAAAAAAACTTTTCTTACGAGCCAATAAATCGGCACCTTGAACGTGTAAGGGCTAAGCACATATGATTCATGATCTGCCTCTGGTACTAAACTGGTTCCCAAAGCTACCGACTGGGGGGCGTTTCTTTCGCAAAGAAAAAAGGGGGTGGTAAGGGTGCGCAGGAGGTATGGTACTGACCGAATGGTATCTTACGCATATTAAGTCTTAGAATAAATATATTGTTTATTTGCTGGATTTTAAGTAAGCATTAATTCCATCATAATTACTTCAATTTTATTTTTATTAACACCCGGATTTGGTCATAAAGTCTATTGTTGGGGGACGTTGGATATAGGTTTCTGGAACCAACTCGGGGTGGCTCCAACAGGATGGTTCGAAAACATTTGGGAAACACTGCTCGTTACCAACAGTCAGGTTCGAGTTTTACAGTGTTCCTTACTGGAAATAAATGGGTTTTAAGGAGATTTGTTGCTTATTCGTGGCTGGTGCGACGATTCCTATCTTTAGTCTTGAGAACTTCGTTAACTAATTGAGATGTTTTTTTTATCTCTGAACTAGTTACATTCTTTGAAATGCCCACAAAAACTTGAGACTTATTTTGATAGATTATATGAAAAAAAATTGAAAGCTTTGGCATCATCGTAAAAACTCATTTCTAAAAGACAGAAATTGAATTTACATGGCTTATCGTGCAGTGAGACGTCGGAATGAATGCAAAATATTTAGGCTGTTAATTTCAAAGCTATCATTAACTGATCGATCATGCAAAATAAATAATTTATTAAGAGCTGATGAACTGAAATGTCAGAAGTAGATGACCTAAATGTGTTTCTCTTACTCTGCGAAGGTCTCTTGCAACGGTGAAATAAGCTATTATTTGTTTCAAAATTTATACTATAGAAGACTCAATCAAGCCTTGCATAGTTAGGTAAAGTAATTTAATAGTCTTATAACCTAAACCACAAGTATTGGAAGCTTGCATCAACAATTTGTTTTTTTTCTGAAAATCATTTTGAAACCGCGTCGCATTAAAAAGGGGTGATAGTAATAATGAAAGTTAATATTCCCATTGTAATTTTTTACAGAGCGAATAATTTTCCAGCATTGTACTAACTAAAAAAAACAATTTGGTACATAATATGAGATCGTTCTTCGCAGGAACCATTCCAATAAAAGAAGCGCTATGGCTAGGCATTCAAATTGAACATTGATAACGACCTTATATCGGTGCTTATACACAAAATTATATGATCAAAAAGGTCGGCCAGTCTCAATGTGGATATGCATTGGGTATAATTAGAAAAATACCGGAAGACATTAGACTCAAGCGGAAAAAGAAAATTAGTTTCCACGACACTGCAATTACATTAACGCGATCAAAGACGATACCGCGTCCACAAGAAGAAAAAGAATGCATAAAGGGATGAGTAATGAAATGATGAACCGTCGAGGAACGAAAGATAAAAACTACGGCATTCTCTTAATTTTTGGCTGACAATTGACGGAATGGGGGAAAAAGGGAATATAAAAAAGAAGCGTAAAATAGCCATCGGGTCGGAAAAAAGAGTCGGATGACAAAAAAAAGGCATAAAAAATATGACAGTGCTAAAAAAAACCAGGGGGAGCGCAGTATGGAGGATAGGTGGAGCGCCCAGGAGGTGTTCACATGTTCATTCGGTTCCACATCACTCGCGGCAGTGAAAAAATAAAATAAAAAAGGGGAGGCGAATAAAAGAACTCTAGTACACGGTCCTATTTTTCTGGTCAACGCGCATCGACTCCCCTCGGGCTCTTAGGTAATCACCAGAATCCCTTTTATGGACGCAAAATACTGCATGCAGTTTCTACACGGAAAACTCTGATGTTTCCGGTCTCTCACCCAAAACCCACCCCCTGTTCCTCTGCGGCGAAAGCCAATCTTTCCCTTTTCCCCCTACCCCACCGATCCAACCCATCCCCAAAACCCAGCCTTACAAAACTCACACACCGAGCGACAGAAAACCACGCAGAATCGATGCAGCGAACAGTGCAAGGTCCAGAATTACATTACATGGAGAGAGAGAAAATATATATGAATGCTCAATAGGATAAATGTATACAAAATAAATATCTCCACCCATCTAGATGAAGCGAAACATCGGATGCAAAAACCACGCAAGTGCTCACGGTACACCACCATTAAATCACACTCATTCATGGGGGGTTAAAAAGGTGGGTCCGAGGAGATATGAATTGACGGGAGATAGGAGCTGTCGCCGTGCGATGGCGCAAACATAGATTACAATGTTTGTCACTGCTTCGCGAGAGGGTATGGAGAGTGTTAAAAGGGTTTTACAAACGCGGTTTTAATCAGGACGATTAAAATCAGAAGATAACCAGCGGATCGGCAGTGTTTGGGAAAAGTATGCAATCGACAGATGAATGGTGATTTCGAAAAAAATCCTCGTATCCTATAACACGAGTGGGAATGGATTAAGGTAACCCAAATTTTGGGCAGATTTTACCTTCATTTTGGAGTGGTTATTTATAAGGTTGAATCACAATGCAAAAATTTGGCTACCTCAGAGATCGACTGTTTGATATTTGACCTAATCAATGTATTTCGGCTATCAAATTCACCGGTGAATAATAAAGAGACGAACTAATTTATTTTTATTCATTTTTTAAGCTTTAGTTATGGCTTCCGAACATTGGAAGAGCGCTCTTAAATCCTTTATTCGCCAGCACTAAAGCTTACCTAATGAAGGGCACAAAAAATTGCAAACACAACCAAATCTGGACAACTTGGAATCGGAAGGATCCAAAAATGAACGAATTTAAATAACCCATTTAAATAACCAAAACTTTGCGAAGACAACAAAATCTGGACTACTTGGAACGGAGAGGACTAAAAAATGAACGAATTAAAATAACTCTTGGTATTCAGTACAAGAGTGTTTCTCGTTTCAAATTCACGAAAATTAATGGACAAGCACTTACGATCAGATTTCATGAAATATTGTGCCTTCCAACACACATTGAAAATTTCATTTTGTAATCTTATAGAAGTTTTAAATACTAAGCTAATGTTAAACCAACATTTTCTAACATAAAACGGTTGAAATGTCTCCCTCTCAACACGGCTGAAAAGCTCTAAGACGAATTCTATGCCTCCATTACCATTCTAATAAATGATATGGAAGAAAGTAATGGATTTCGTTTAAGGTATTTGACCAAATAAAGAAATATTTCCCTCCATTATTTCTTGGTAACGAAGAGCTACTTAACAGAAGACAAAAAGTTATCATGGGTATTTTCCCAACTTATACAAATAAGCTGTACTCATAAGCTGCAAAGCTTAAGAATAATTTTCAATAAATTCAGTAAAGTTGAAGCGCACATGAAGTAACGGAACGATATATTCTTTAATACATTTAACAGTGCATAAAATGTTAAATAAAATTAACTCATATGAAAAATATGGATTGCGATAAACGAAGCACGACTGCAACCCGAGAGAAAAAACTCGAGACGGCTTACGGCCTCTGAACCAGCGTGAGGTTCTTACGTGGCATAAGATGTTAACTTCGGTGTAAACTTGGATCGGAAAACCACTTCCGGAGTTCCGTTTTTCGGAGTAATGGCCCACGGTGGGGCTAAAGGAAGTTAAAATCCAATAAAACCCTCAATACCTTTCGAAGCAGTTGCACCGACGACGGATACGGAGTGTTTTTTTTCGTTCGAGCACAGCATGGCTCAGCCCTCCTCAAGGAATGCTTTGACTCGGCACATAAAACGCACCGATTGAATCCAAAAGCCTCAATCGAATCGAAAGAACGTACGCGGCTTCCTTTTCTTTGCTTTTCCTGTAAGAGAGGGAGCAGGAGGTGGTAGAGCGGGACGAGGTGAAGGAGGGGTGGAAAGTGCGAGCAGTCGTGGAAGTGAAAGGTACGAGTTGGTGTTCGTGGAAGAGACGACAGGAAAGGCTCACTCCGTCGCATCTTCCTCAGGGCAGAGGAGGCTGCCGTCTCGTTTCGGGTCCTCTCCGAAACCAAATCCATTCCCGGGGGGCGCTTCTCGAGCAGGGGGACGACGTTGAGGACATCTAGTCAGGCTTAGACGGGTAGGTTGCGCCATACGGGGGCGGGGGGGAGGGCTAGGCTCTGCAACCGCCGACGTTTCTTTGCCAGTGCACTCAAGTGCGCCGGCCACACGCAGTACTTACACCCCAAGCTACGACTACGGAGGAGGATGCTGAACGAGATAGAGAGGCGAGGCGATCCGAGGAAATTGATGTCAATGCAGAGGCGCATATGGCGATGGCTCGGTTCGGGCACGAATTTCGCTGCATTTAGACCCGAAGGAAGCGCGGAACTAGAACTCCTTCCCAAATTCTACGTTGTCCTGTAATTTTAATTCTTCTACTATACACGTTCGCACGTGCTAGAGAGCCACTGCACTTGGGTGACAAGAGTTGAAGTGCGTCAGTTGTATTTCCGAAACAGGAGTGCACTCGTAACTAATTTCTGGAGCTGGCGAATTTAAATTACTTCGTGATACCAACATTTTTACTAACTGTTTCATACTTCATTATGGAATTGCTTATCGAAATCAGTTTTTTGCTTAGAAAGCCTGTCAACCGAAAATTATCTCGTAACCTAATTGCATGCTAATTGCGTAACCTATTATGGTTGTATTTTAGCGGGTGAATTCCAAAAGAGATATAAGAAATTACTGAATATATTCACGTTTAAGTTTTTATAGTCTAAAAACGTCAACTAACTACCGACCGGAGTAGAGAGAATGTATGAGGTAGCTGAACCTAATAATTATTAAAAGCAAGTGGGTGTACTCTCATAGCTTCCTAAGTTTAGAAAACGATCCCAAAGCTAAGGGATTTGAAAAGACAGTAATGGACCTTTATCACCGAAAAAATATTTTACCTATTCCTGCGTTAGGTTAGCC
The DNA here is from genome assembly GCA_963573305.1 of Pyrrhosoma nymphula. Lineage (NCBI taxonomy): Eukaryota > Metazoa > Arthropoda > Insecta > Odonata > Coenagrionidae > Pyrrhosoma > Pyrrhosoma nymphula. The sequence goes on along the minus strand of OY754337.1, from coordinate 24,362,490 downwards.
TGAGATGTAAAAGATTTAACAGATAATTTCTATAACTCTCATACACATACCGTGGCTTATCTATTAGTACGTAAAATTAGTAAAATTAAGTTCAAAATTAGAAGAAAAAAGAATGTTAAAGAACTCAGAGTATTGATTATATTATGAATTCATCATGAATATCATGGAAAATATTCAGACATGATATACTTCGAAAAATAAATCAGAAAAATAGGAAGGAGGTTCACTTAGGTAAGAGAAAATATTAGCGTATCTTTTCTTTAAATCTAAGGACAATTTAACCCATTCAGCGCTTTACACGCATATATGCGTTTTAAAAAGCAGGAGTTTAAATACCAACAACGAAATTATGCGCGCTACGGTGTTCGCTCTCTGGGATGAAGCTTATCACTGAAAAGGTTAAGGATAAAGAAGAAAAGCTACGAGGTTATACTTAAAACATAATGTAAGAATATAGTTACCAGCCCAATTAGCTTTTCTGACATTTATTTATGAAGTAATTGTTACGGGCATGAGACAAATATTTTTCAATAGATTAGACTTTAGGACAAAAAGGTAGAGAAATTTCAAGTAGTTTAATCGCTATGTAACCTGATTCAAACTCATAGTAAGCAATCGAGACTCAAGGGGTAAAAAAAAAAAACATTAAAGACCGAAGAGTAAAATCGAAGAAAAGAAATCCGCATAAATGGTAAAAACAATGGTCTGTTGTTAGCTCGAGGACATCTCAGTCCATGAGAGCTTTCAATGGCTTAGACATAACTAATGATAACCCTTATCAAAAAGTAAACCAACAACATCCCTTTTTCTTTTTTGGTACCGATAAAGGTGATGAAGCATTTCAATGGACACAAAATAACATTTCTATGCCAGAAAATCTGCATGGCCAATTTACTGTAGGTACACCATTTACGCTCTCAGCAGCACATTAGGTATGATGCTTGTACATTAATGAGTTAATGATTTCCGAGCATCTAATGATACGAAAAATTCGAAGAGCGTTGATAACATCCCGAACACTGACCATAATCCGCTGATGTCATAAACAGTGATTTCGTGCCTCGCTACATCATAATAGTAATCAACAAAACAATTCAATATCCAATGAAATCATTCTAGGGTTCATTAAATCTCTAACCACTAGCCATAATTGATTCCACGACTACATGCAATGACGACACTAATTTTCTGAAATAATTAAATGCACGTTAATCCCCCTCATCACCGCACATCCCGAAAGAATGTCGACTGTGCATGGTAGTCTGGGTATAATCACCATTCAAAGACAAACCGAGTAATCGGATTACGGGTCCCCTCTAATCCCGCCTCGTTTAAAATGATTAACCGATTGATAACCGGGGCGACTATCAAAACACCGGGATATGAATCAACCCGCGTCAGACTCATTAAGAGCTGTGCCGACCCAACGACTATTGGCCGCCGAGAACATCAGCGTCGACACCTAGATGCAATAACGCTAACGACAGTGTGCCTGTTGGGTGGGAGGGTAGGGGGCGAAGGGCTATGGAGGAGGGTGTAGGCGAGAGCTGGGACCAATGGGTCTGGGACAAGGAGTTGCGCAGGCATCTTACGGCCTTCCTCCCATCAAACGCTACCCACTCGCAGACTTGAGCCACCGTAATCCCCATAGGGTCCGTTAGAGGATGCAGAAGACAAAAAGGATGAGCGATATGGGTGAGGACGAAGGAGGCGGCCCTATTTAACCTAAGGCCTGCGTCTTAAGGAAGACTGCCGGTGCGTTTCCCATCCCAACTCCCCCCCACACCCAAATAACCCTTTCATCTCCACCATGATGACCCGTCTCCTACGCTCTAAGATGGATGCGGCAATCTTGAGGTCAGCGCTTAACGATGGGCGATAGATTATGCCCGGATTCATCTTCCGGATCTCAATGCATTGGTCCGATCCTGAGGGTTCTTGGAACAAGCTCGTAGTTACTCTCAGTAGTTCCGGGTTTCAATTTACAACCGCCAGCGAGAGGGGTAGCTTGGCGTTTCCGAATGATGTTCACTGGAAGCTCCACCGTTAACGATTCTAATTTCTGGCAATTGACTTCAATCATGATGAATCAGGCCAATCCCATCGGATAGAAATAAAGGTATATTTGTGTGCGTCTAATTCATTTGCCATTATTTTCAGCCTATTCATTCATCTCACAATGACCTTGTCTCCTCATCGTGTGAGACTAAATGTTGTTTCCTGATGGTGCTTTATGTCATATGTAACGTGTATTATTGTTTAAATGGAATCGATAAGGGAGTATTTCGTCTAAAAACGATCAGATGAAAGATGATAAATGTTGAGAAACCTTGATCTAGATCAAAGCGGCAAGAAAAGATATTTTTGTCATGAAGTTTTTTCAAGCCTTCCTAAGATCACCATGAATCTCTTCGGCCCAATTATTGTATTTCCGACACCTCTAGTAATTGGCGCCCCCATACGCACAGTTAAATGTGCCAATGTAATGACTTCCCGAATACCTTCATGCTCTCCTCTCCATTGTTAGCGCCTACGTGGCATTTTACCTTCAGATAATTATTCTTATATTCCACGTATCACAGACATTCAAACTTAGGTCTAACAAATTAGCAGTTTGCATGAACTTTTTCTCTCGTAATTGTCTCCAGCATTCTGTAAAATTTTCGAGGATCTCCAATTAGTATTTCTTTTCATATATTCAGCGTATTCAATAGACTCTTTCTTCTCCAGCTATTCACTCGACTTGACCTTCTTCAGCTTCCAAGGATTCTTTCACCTTTCTGTGGAGTACGTCCACTTAACCCAGTCTAAAATTACACTATTCTATCGCTTTGTTCCCACCAGAGCATTTATTTGACCCAATGGTATTCTCACCGTGCTTCAAATATTGTTTCCATTTCCACGCTTTCTTCTACATTTATCTCCTCAATTCCGCATTTGCAATTATCTTTTACTGTTTTATTCCTTTAATAACTCTCCGGTTGTTCAAAGCTCCACACTAGCTATTGCAATTGCTGCTCCTAAATTTTTTCAATCCTTTGTAAGAACTTCGCACCACAGCAATATTCATTCCGTCTATTTTACGGTAAAGACAAAGCTGCAGCTTTGCCTTTACCGTAAAATAGACGGAATAAACTTAGCAACGGATTCAAGATTTATATTCTTATCTCTTAAATATGAAAGTGAAGAACATCATTTTCTAAATCTGTTTAACATAGCCACTAACCGGAAGATCAATCAATGTTTCTCCATATTAAAGAATATGATTGAAGGTGTGAGTAATTATACACTTGTTTTGTCACGGCGTATTGCGGAATATAGTGTCTTTATGTCATTAATTTCTTTGGAACTGTGATTGTATTAGACATTTTAAAAGCAAATATCCGTAACATCATTAATGTATAAATTTGTTTAGTGATATTTAAAGTGTAATAATCTAAACTATCTCCCAATTTTATGTAGTCAACAGAACAGTGAATATAATCATATACGATTTGCCCACCTGCTTCACAAAAACATTTTAGATATAGAAGATGTTAGATGTAAAAACTATCTAAATATGTGTATTGCAATAGCTCCTAACATTACAATTTATTATAAATACTCTATAAATGCTATTTTCAACACACATTTTAGCCAAAGGAAAAGTTTGTTGTTGTTTTATCCTTAAAAAATTACATTCATCCGATTCACTCTGAAAAAACTAAGGCTAGTAATTAAAATCGATGGAAATTTTTTTAGGAACCAAAATCAATTCAATACCTAATCTGACAGAGAATGCTGTATTCAAAGTAACACCCATAGGGAAATCGCACCATTTACGCGGTGTTAGAGCCCCTTAACAGAAGTCTGAAGAAGCCCGGCGACAATTTTCAGCCGGAGAAGTTTAACGCCGAGCTGATTTAATATTCTATCTCAGTTTAAAAAAACCTCGCCGGTGAATCGAGATAAGGAACTATTCATCGGCCCAAACCAAATGGCTTTAACTCCTCCCGAAAACGAAATCAAAGGCGTCGAAAGGTTAGCCATCGGACTACGGAGAAGCGGGCTTCTCCTCCGAACATTAAGCAGAATGGGTCGTACAGGGTGAAAGGAAAGCACTTTCGGTGGAGGTAGAGGGATAGGAAGGAGAAGGGGCCGTGCCGTGGAGAGGTTAAGGGGAGAAAATTTAAGGGTGGATCAGTTAGAACGTCCATATAACCCTGAAAGCAATCCCTCCGTCCCATCACGCAGCGCCTTAACCCCCTTAAAACTCTGGACCCTCTCTACCTCATCCCCCCCATAGGAATGGTTACCCCCTTCGCCCGTAGTCTCGTGAGTGTCGCTTCGTCTTTATAGGGGGTGGGGGTGGGGAAGCGCGAGAGCCAGGCACTTCTGCGAAGCCTTCTGGGTTCTTTTCACCTCCAAGCCGTTTCGCCTTCCTTTCCGAAAGATAGCCTCGCGCTTTATAATACCCCTCCCACACTCCCCGGCCTCACCTCTTGAACCCTTTCCACACTTACTACTACTGTCTCCCATTTTACTTCGACGTTTCCTTAACCTCGTTCCCGAGAAACAGGTCTTCAAACTCCTTTCCCGACAGTGCCGACACACATCACCGCGCCGAGTCCCAATATCCCTGACTTTTAACCGTAACCGACTCCCCTCTCTTTCACCGTAAGAATTTTCATGGCGCTCTTTCTCTATTTTTACAATTATTTTCCGCGAGGTGAAAGGCTCCGAACTCCCAACTTGATACTTTCCTAGTGTCCTTCATTCCATGCGAAAAAACCTATTTTTCTTTTACGTTTAACTACGTCTCGTGTCATAATTTTTGCTAGCGCCTCGATAAATTCGGCAGCTGGGCATTGAAAATACTTTCTAGCCAAAATTACTTACCTGTTCTCAGGTGGATAATTTTGCCAATTGTAGTGGGTGACAAAAAAATTGGAAAACGCATGACTGAATGCTGCAATAAAGCATCGACGTTTTTCCTCCAAAAAGGAAGCTGATTCTATTATTGCATTTCAAAAATTAGGGCAACTTTAAATTATCCATTCCTATAATATTCAGGGTGAAAAAATTTAAATCGGTCTGAATATGTAGGAAATCTTTTAATTTTTATCATCAATAGTCACTAACAATTCTTTTAATAAGTTTCTTCATTCCTGACAATGACGGTTTTTTCCAATTCAAAATTGATCCCTGAAATGTACAGCATATGTCATTTGTAGTTGTTATTCTTATTATCACTAAATATAAGTACGCAAAGTACATTTTCCAAAACAAATATTATAATAGGTATTTTAAACAAATGTTATATAATATATTTCAGCATCTAAATTTTAAAATCGAATTTACTAGAGCTGTTCAACACAATGTTTTACTCCCATTCCAAACATAACGACTTCTCACGGTCGATGGATACATTCAATACCAAAAAATAATGTAGTTGCTATTAATGAGAAATATACACCTGGAGAAGGTATTTTTGTTTGGAGTACTTATATTAATTTCGACATAATTTGGCATATAGTATTTAAAATGTATCATCGGATATTCGGTTAGAAAATATAATTTTAGTAGTATTTGTTGAAGGAAGTTCTGTGATACAATTAAGTTTAACATTACAAAAATCTTTTTACACGTTGGTATTCCCTAATCCTAGATAATATGGAGATTTTAAAAAACACGTATTTTCTTAAATAGCCCAGAACCACTTTGTAAATGTATTACTCATTCACTTCCATTTATCAGAACAATAATAAGTACATATTATTTCCTAAAAGTTATTGCTAATGTAAAAATACATAGGTTTTATTACACTTCGAGTCATATTTTAAATATCTGGTTTACACTTGATTCAGCGTGTCAAAAATGACATGATAATGAGTTCAATTATCTCTTAGCTCGTTTTTAACTTCATTAAATTTAAAGATATGTACCACTGCATCTTCTTCAATTTATTATGGCATTTCCAGCAATTCTCCGAGTCTTAATGCCTCTCCTTCCATCTTACCACAATCCTTTCTTTTCTCCGCATCCACCTACCTCTCCTTGTCATAGTATTTTTCTTCCTTTCATTATCCTCAAAAATAAGAATCTCGTGGCAAGTATTGGTCATTGAAAACACTGGAATTTCACAAGTTAAAAAAAAAATAATTTCTAATGTAAACCTCTACAATTTTCGAACAGATGCAATTAATTTGTACTTCACGCACACTAACTTGGCGCTCATCTTGATATAACGAGTGCTGTTTTCTACCATTTCCTACCACAAAAATTCCAGGCCCATTTTCTTGTGACAACTATTATTCAAGCTTATCATCTCTCCTTCGCTTTAAATATTTAATAGGAGCTCTAGTAACAGTCCTCCATTTCAAATGAGTGATATTTTCTGCAGCTTAAGAGGCATTGGAACTATTTATGGAAAAAACAGCTTTGGCTGAAATTGGAAAGCCTTGCTTAATATAATAAGTCTTTCAAAGACTATCCTTTTGGAAATTATTTTATTATTAATGAAAACACCAATGGCCACCAAACAAAAATAAACTGCTCTTTATAATGCTTCCATGTTAAAGATCGAAAAACGAAACTTCAGGAATGACATCCTGAAATCATCACAATAATAAAGCTATGAATTGGTATGCTAAAATATTTTCTTTCTTTTTTATATTCATCAAGCTCTAACTCGAAAACTACCAGCCGTTTTTCTAGAGCATTCCGAAAAGCAAGTTACATTTCCTCACAGCACATCAAAAATAGGAATGGAAAAAGTTCAAGGCTTTTTTCCGGTCGAAATATTCCTTTACCACGACCGTAAATATATTATATTTTACCTTCAAAGACCACCGTTTATGATCCAATACCGACACAAGAACTAGGAAATATCTCGACACCTTTCCTTCCAATTGCATGGCATATATGGCGATAAACCAAATATCCTGCAATGATCCTTCACGAAAAACAGCTAACAGATCAAGACTAAAAGAGGAAAAATGTTTGAATATAAAAATGAGAAATCCTTCAGGGAAGCATAGGTTCACAGAATGATTTTATTTTCGACATAAACACGTGTTTCATCCGTGTTTCTGCCTAGCGGCCGTAGGAAAAAAGAAAATCAAAAATACCTTCGCCGTTTATTCCAGCAGATTCACAATAACGACCGTCCTTCACGCCACGAAACAGGTGTCTGAAAAGGGTTCTCAAAGCGTTTCTTGACAATAAGCCATGTAGGCACAATGGCAGAATAAAACTATGAAACAGGCAGTAAAAGAACGCTTCAATATTGTTCAGTCTTGAAAGAACAAACAGTTTGGTATTTTCTCAAGCTGTTTCTCAAGAATCTCTCCTCGACGATAAAAAAGTATCGATTTAAGAAAAAATCACAAAAAGAATACAAGAGATCCAAGAATCATTTGGATCTTTACACCGATAACAAAGTGTTTTGATATATCTAATAAGTAATAGGAATAAGAGGCAATTTACTATATTTAAGGGTGGGCCCGGAACTTGATCCTGCTTCTTGCAATTACGTAAAAATGCGCAATTACAATTACGCTTTTGCGCAATTACAATTACCTTAAATGTTATCTCAAGTCCATATGCATGTCAGGTCTACATTAATTTTAATAAGCTCGCTGATTGTGTTTTTACGATTGAGCTTATGCCTAAATAAATATTCTCATAAACTGAAACAAGAATGCACATATATCCAGCATTACAAAATGGAAACAAAAATAAGTTCTCCGACATATCAAGTTATATTAATGCTTCAACCACTTACTCACTTGCATCACTATCAATAAATTAAGATTTCCTTCAGTATTTCTAAGTAAAACCATAAACTAATGAGGATTTCATATTGGAATCGTATGTATACTTGATGTCTAAATTTTGAGTTTAACTAAGCTGAGATTTTGTATCTATCAGCCCTCAACTAAGAGGGCTGATAGATACAAAATAGCATATATATAGCCTTCAATTTAACCAGAGCAAGGAAGTGTTTCTCCGTATTTTTTCAAGCACGTTATTTTTTGCTACCATAGGCTTACTGCCTACGTAGTCAACTAAAAATATTATTGCTAACGTCTGTTATCGAAAACCATCCTACCAGTAACAATCACGTGAAGAGGTCAATTTAAGCAATAAAAGCAGATTCGATATAATAATATCAGATGGCGTGGCATAATTATAGGCTATACTACGGTAATTAACTCATAACCAGTAAAAAAAACTTAATTTTACTCACGAAGAATATGGATAAATGGGAAACAGCCTAACCCCGCGGAAACAGTAGCTCCCGCATGATCATCAGGGGTGGTTTTACGATTACTATTTACGCGTTCTCGTTATCGTCATTTAAATCGCACACCACTCCAAATAGGTAATGCTCACAGTTACTGCCCTTGGAACGTAATCTACCGGTTAAAAATAGCCATTTAAGGAACATAGTTTAAGGGAAAGGGCTGACTAATGACTAACACTCTGACGCTCTCTAATGAGCGTAATTAAAATATAACAGTAACGCGAGCGCACGTGATCGCATCCTTAAGATTGTCTCCAATCTGGAATTATAAACGTACGATTGTTGTCACTCCTGTCACCAACAGCTGACTACAAGTGCGTAATGACCTCACCGGTCAAAGCAGGTTATACATTAGCATCACTACCATGGAGAAATTTGAGGTAACCATAGCGATGTGGCTAATAAACATAAAATCGACACATTTGCAGTGGATTTTCAATTTTTTCTTTATTATTTTATTTTACCTCAACTATTCACTGCATAAGACCCCTGCGAACGAACAAAACATTTTTCCCGAGTGACCCCTCCATCTTTCCCTTTTCGTTCCCACGAGTGAGACTTCCACCTGCCCATTTAATTAGTATCGTCGGTTTCGTACGTTCACACACATTCTCAAGGAGATCCCTTGCATCAAGTCATGGATAACGAACGCCTTCATAACGAGTGAATCCTAAAGTGCTTGAAAACTGACAGTGAAAAAATTCATGTTCACGGTAAGCCTGCTGCCGTAAGGTCAGAATTTCCGTTTTATTTCTTGTCATAGCCACGAAATACTCACCTCTCTATACTTTTTCTTCACAATCTTCATCATTCAGCGATAGTATTGTTTATTTTCTTCTTAGTATGTTAACTTAGTTTTCTATGGTACCTAAGTACGTCAGTAATCCTTGCAATGCTTTTTTCATTAAAATTTTGCTTCTTAAAATGTTAATGTCGACATGTAGACTTTCCGGAATGGTAGACGACACGAGGAATAGTGAGTTTTAGAGATTGATTGCGGAGCTAAGCCTGAACTTCCAGTTATAATGACTCTCATATTTATTCGCATAGCGAGCCAAGACTTCGATGATCCATAATAATGCAGTATACAAAGTATAAGGCCCAATAAAGCGCGACATTTTGCTGTTCAGAGTTGACGGGACAGTTTCTTTTCCGTTTCCGCCTGTAGCCATCCAGTAAGTTCCGAACCCAAGAACCCAGTCACACAGCTTAGGATGATTGTAGTAAAAGTACTCAAAGAGGCTTCTCGCAGAATCAAACCTAGCCCTCGCTGACTTTTAGTGTACCCTCAAAGTATCATATTATCCTCTCATTCATTCCCCATTCACAATGAGTTTGCATACGTTAACAAAGTGAATGACGAACAACACAAATGCGAGGCTATTACTACTGAAAGCATCGAAAAAAAATGGTGGATACATAGCAGGATATTTCAAATGGTTTCCGATGAATGTGAGAACTATTATGCTTCTACATGGTAACACTCTGATAAGTATATTACTTCCGAGTGAAGGATTCTACGGAGTACAGTTCACTTCTGACCTCAAGAAGCCAGTTGGAGTGTCTTCAAAACGTCGTCATCAGTTGAAGTTAAACGGAAGAGAATGCGAATGATCTTCAGCTTTAATAAACATAATTGCGGATTAAATATAAATATCAGTTATTTCTCTGAGTAATATCAAACTGTACACCTCAATTTTTTATATTTTCAAATCCGTAAAAAAAACGAAAACTAATTTTAAGTTTAATTTATTTGTTAAGAGTTTCAACAAAGACAATGAACAAAGTAATTCTATGCAGAAGGCAAGATATGAAGATCTGAAACCCAGACTCAAGATCGTGACCTCGTTTCAAGAGCCCTCCTGCAGCGCTTCTGTAAAATAAACGATGCGACATAAAGTTCTTCTTGCTACTGTCGAGCTTGCATGAAGTTCAGAGAGCCACTATTCCTCTTTAACTTACGAATGAGCTGCTTTGGTTAATATTGCCTTCCAAGCGGAATTTATGGACCAAAGTGGAACAAAAATAACGTCAATATTCCATAAAACTCCCAGTTTTGCGACAGACATAAAAAATACGCTGATGAAACTGCACATTGAAACAGAAAAACAAAATATGAGAGATTGGCTTCTAGATCCAGCGTCCCAACGTAAGTGAGTCGGGAAATTGTGAAATGAAAGGATTGAAAAGAATGTGGTATCTTATACTGGTTATCTAGATCCTTCATCAAGATCCGTTTTAAAATAATGATTTATAATAGGGTGTGTCGGACGGTCTCGGAAATGTTATTACGAAGACAGTCGTAAGCAATATTCTCTCCCCCGAATAAATTGAACCAATATGTATATATCTAACTGGATCCTGAATATAAAATGCCTCTAGTTATGTAAATGACCCCTCTAACGTGGTGCTAGGATGAGTAATTAAGTCAATAGCGATGCGGAATATGCAGGCTGTTATTCAAAAATCATTGTAAAAGTAACACCTTTTATATTTTTTTTATTTTTTTCATTGAGTTTTCTTTCCGGGTACACATGATATATTGAAAATAAGTTAATTAACAGCTTTTACGACCTGCTACTAAACACTCGAGAAACATTTTAAAATGAATATTTTATATGATTGAAAATTCTTCTATATTTCCTATGAATTGTTTGCTTAAATTATCATTCGCAGAATTGCGTAGCAAACGAATGGAATATGCGGCGACTGAATATTACATTGTGTTAATCTCAGACCAATGCGTATGTAGTCTTAGTGCTAATTATGAACACTGATCACGTTCACACGTACTCAGGCAGATTTACCAGCATTTCTAGAACAGTTAGCATGTTTGAGCAACTCTACCTAAAGCGTTCCCAAATCCATTTCACTAGCATTGAGGAAGATGAAAGTTGAAATGTAGAGAAGGTCACCAAGAATAAAAAAGACAAATCCTCTAGGCGACGGCGAGAAAACAAAATGAAGTGAAGAGTGCCAGGAAATAATATTTCGATACTCTCTCCAAGGGTATTTTCAGGGCAAAAAATTTCATCACGTCACGATCATTTCCTCTTTCAAATGGATGTTTCTGTCGCATGTCACTCATTCCTCCTTTGTATCTCTATGCTCGACTCACCTGCCCTTTCCTCCTTAATGTACGTGTTCAATGGAGTGGAACACCACCCACAAATTTGAGTGCATCGTTATTTTGTTTACCGTAAAGGAAACATGTAGCATTTCATCTATCGATAGCCGTAAACATATTGAGTTCATCAGCAAAACTGTGTTCTTCATCTCCATTACAACTGTTATCGACGACTGGAACCTAGGTCGGAGATGGTCAGATTTTATTTTTACAGTCATAAATTATTTTAGGACTACTGTTGCAGGTTGAGAACTATGTCCTTAACTGATATATTTACTAACATTAACAACGGTTTTTGACAATACTTTCACGCAGAGTAAAATACATATTACAATTTTATTTTTCTTCTGACTTTCTGACAGTTCAGCTGGTAGTCAGCCAGAAAATACAATTATAATCTATGTAACTCTTTCAGTTAAAATATGGTTTTGTAAGTAGTGTTTTCACTACTACAGTTACGTTTAAAAGCCATTAAAAGTTTAACATCAATTGAGCTGGATCCACACTATCTTGTACAACCAGCTCAACTCGGAGAATGAATAATATGGTGGCGAAACCCTCTTTCTCTCTCTCCGTAACCAGGTTATTACGTCGCTTCTTAAGTTCAACTTACATGAAATTCACGCTTCATCCACTGTTTAATAATTCATTTTGAAAATGGCTGCTCTACATCCCTTTTCCAGGTGTGGAAAAACGAGACCGAAAACACAACCGTTAATGGCAAATAATCCCCATTTTTTTCATCTTTATCAATTCAGGCGTGATGGAGCTTACCTAGTGATAATACGCACCTCTTTCCTCCCCAGTCCCTTTACACTTTCAAGCCAATAACTCCCTCCCCATCTTCTCTCCCCAACCAACTTTCTCCTCCTTCCTTTTATTCCGGACTCTTAGCAACTTTCCCTCCTCCCCTTCCTGCCCGAAGCCCCCCGCGCCAACCCCCCCTATCAGTGCCCTCCCTCTGTAAGCTCCTCCCCCTCCCATCCCTCGCCCCTCCTTGCCCACTTTGCCCAGAATTCCCGACGAACCCCTTTACTTGGGGAGATCCACCCTCTCTTCCTTATCCTTTTATTCCTAATTGAACCGTTCCTCCCCCTCTGAGCCCTTGCCGCGTGGCAACCTTCCTTCTAACCCCCCCCCCCCCCCCAAAGCCAGTGGAGTTCTCGAATCTTGCATCCCATTTCGCCCCCTTCCTTGTCCCCGGAGATATTCATGCGAAACTTGCAGAACTCTTCGCCTTGGCCTCCCACGCTGTGAATACGATACGGAGACGTAACATATTTCCCTATTGCCCTAAGGGCGTATCTTAGCTGGCTCGTCAAAAGGTGACCGTGGTCATTAGAGTAGGCGATCGAGAACGGAGGCAATTATCAGATCTAGATAGGTCCACTAGAGACGAAGATGAGCCAGATGGGTACAGGGCTTCTCCACGGTATCAGTGCACGGCTATATTTTATTACGCAACCCCTAAAATGAACACGTTGTTGCTAATTATTATTATTATTTCAAAACCATCCTATTTTTCAGTTGATATAGTAATAAATAATATACGTATTCTTTTTCCTTTCAATTTCATACTAAGAAACTGCTAGAAATTAGTGGTAGTGATTCCATCTGGTCTAATATCGTGATATGGTAATTGTGTAAATGTATCCATAGTAAAGTATCAAGAAAACGACCATAAAATTTGCAAGAGTCAACGATAAAATTATGGAAACAGAGCTATAACAGGGTTTTGGAAACTGGTATTTCAAGTTCGGTCAAATAACATGGTATTAAATTAGCTTCAAAATACATTGATAATTCACATGAGTGTAAAAATATAACTGCGTTCATAAACAAACCCAAAAAATACGATGCCTGAGATAATTGTGCAAGAAAATCCATTCATTTTTCATCTTTTTTCTGCCATGATGGTCGATGAAGTGTTAGAGAAAAATGCAGCTATGGGACCGAAGCACGTGCTCAAGAAAGTCACTGGGCTGGCTCGATCTTCATGAAATGTAAAGGGTTTGTAGAAGAAAACCGGCTTGGTATTAGCTTCCTATATAAATGTGCCTGGATGTACGAGGTTTTGTAAGCCATACGAAGTATCTCGCACTGCATTTGAAGTGATCATTCTTCCATCCATATCATTATTCATTAGAAAGTAATTTTACCACAACCACCTTGCGATGACCCTGATCTAAAGATTAAATCGGTAGTCACTATTTATCCATCCATTTCTCCTTTTGCTACCCATGGCACCTCAATTGATAAATTTTCTTTTCAGGATTTATTGAAATATCTTTTAGTTTTCTCCAGGAGATTGCATGCCGATTACTACGTATATATGTAGGTGCGTTTTAGGCAAGATTTCAATGGCTAACTTCGACTTAAATAAATTTATTCATATCAGTGTACTTTACTCAAGTATTTAGTGTCTCGAGTATGTCAAATATGTATTTTTAAGAAGGGCGTATGGGTTATGAAGCGAAAACTAGGCCATTGGCTAAAAATATATTGATAAGCTCTTTGTAGAAATTGCCTTTTAAAAATCTGCTACATTGACTTAAATTAATATTTGAAAAGGAAAATAGTTCTGAAATTTATACGAAATACCAATGCTAAGTACTCTGTTATCTTCCTTTAAAATATAATCTTTATCTCACATACCACTAAAATATAATCTTTTCAGTTTAGAATTACTCTATCCAAGTTTAAACACACTGAATGAAGTAATCCTGCGCGTACACAGAATATAAAGAAAAATTTCTCTGTTTTTCAAATTACTGCAGAGTAGAAGGTTTATAGCGTAACTAAGTAGATTACCAAAATATGCGGATGAAGTGAAGAAAAAATTAATTTAAAATATTTATCTTTTTTATGTTTTACCAAGAAATTACTCAACGCTAATGCATATTTGGTGTGATTAATTCATCTTAATGCGTGGCAAAAAAATTAAGATACAAGAAGTCAATTTCCATAGTTTTTAGACTCTAGTTCTCACGATTTCATTTTAAGCAATATCTTCTGACAAGGCAATTTTTCAATCAATTCATAATCGTTCCATAAATTCCTTCCTTTCTCAGTCAAGTGCAGTCGGGAAATCAAAGCACACCCAGCACCTTGCCAAGTTAGCCTCAGTTAAGTCTTCTAGGAAAAAAGATCCAAGGATCGGAAATTCTACAGAAGCAGGTCTCCCACAGGAAGTGCTTTCGCGCTTACTTGTCACACAAACAAACTGCGGACGGCTCTCCAGGAACTTTACCAGTGATTTCCAATTTCACCGAGTTAAGAATTTTGAAGAAATTACGACAGCGCTCAGAACTTATTGTTCCCATTTGGGGTAATCTATCAAAAGGTCGCACTGCCTTTAGCAATTATCAAAGACATTTATTCTGAGTTTTATATTCTTCTAAGTCAAGTGGCAACCTTATTGTTTATACATCAAGAAGAAATTTCCAATAAATATGGAGTTATGGAGTTTCCAATAAATATGGAATTATAGCTCCCGGAAAAAAAACGAAAGCAGGAATTTGACACACAATTTGCCACACAGATTTAGATTAATTCGAGGTTTTTTATTCGATGATTTAAGTTCCACTTAGAAAACCTCATAATCAAAGCTGTCAAGGTATACCCGGCGCTTAAAAAAAATCAAATTAAAATAATTTTTGCCACAACTTCTTTATCCATTCACAAAAATTAAAAAAGATAATAAACTTCCAAAATGAATAAACCGACTTACTATTATGCTTCCCAGGAACGCATTCCACTATATATGTAAACCAAGCTATTTCAATTTTTTTATTATTGGGTTCGTCAGTGTATAATTAGTAATTCTCGTCACTGTAATGTGATTTCCTAATATTCTTTAAATTATTACACAATATATATCATTACATTCGTTCTTGGTAGTACAAGGTCTTGAAGCAAAAATATTTTATCTTCTACAATTCTCATTTTGGCGATAGCAATATAAATTTAAAATTATCGTCTACCATGACATCAAGATAAAGATAATTTCTTGTTTCAGAGAAAAAAATGCGCAATCACCATACTCAATGTCTTTAGAGTGAATGCTACTGTGGGATCATAAATAATATCAAAATAAAACATAGGTTCACCCATGATTCCGTTACATAAAAGAGAAAAAATATCCATGCCCATTGCCCAATCATGAATGGAAACAATTTTTTTAGAAGTATCAATTTTTTTCGAAAACAAAGATTATCGTCCTACTGTGACTCGGTATTGATACGTGGACCCTCATAATCCCAGTATCCTCGTGTGCCAGTCGGGGTCAGGAGTTCGAAAAAAGGTAACATCTTCATTAAATATTTTAAGAAACGGACTCCCACGGTAACACGAGTAACTCATTGTAAGAAATTCCAAAAGAACGCTTTCTGAAAAATGCATGCCACTCTATACGAAGTATACATGCGTCCAATCCCACCGCCTTACTCTTCTAGCCTTGGACCTTTCATGTTTTCCGTAAATATTTCAAGGAGTCCCCTTTCTTCCCACTCCCTAGTCCCATATAGTTTTCTTTTCCCTCTCAGCCTGTATTTTCGTCTGTGTACCCATCCCTCCTTTATCCTCTTCTAGAACGACTTCAGGGACTCCCAGTCATCCATGTTTGCTTGCTACTCTCTTACCCTCTGCTAAAAGCAGCACCACTGGGTTCGATGTCGCGGAAACGCATGCATTTTGAACATTAGTTCTTACGTCGGAACGATTCAATGTCTCTTCAAGAGAGCCTAAAAAAAACACATGTAAAACAAACTTCCAAGGATATCGAAAGCGCATTAATTTTAGAACGAAAAATAAATGGGTCGCAAAGAAAATCCTCACGCTTACTAACTGTTGCAAAAAGGAATAGAGGTGCACTGTGATGGAAGAGGTAGAATTTACACCGTTTGTCGAGCACTCATGACTCAGAAGCGGGTGCAAGAAAATAGCGTTCTGTAAATGTTTACTCAAATTCAATATTTGCTTGGAAATTCACAACACCACTGCATATATCAAAAAGATGCTTATAACGAGTTTAAGAATAAAAATCACATAAAAAGTATCCAAACGATTCCCAAATTATCAATCATTCATTTTTACTTGCCAAAACTATAGGTCCGCTTTGATGATAATTGTTCCACGTGATGCGGTGCATAATGATGACGGAAACAAGATAAAATTATAGTTTACGGTTCAAAGTGGCTCAAACTACAGATATAACATACCATGCCTACACTATGACACCGCGTAAGTAATTTGGCGAGATGGAATATATTTGGGAAAAGCAAATCACACATGATTAATCTTACACAAGACCCTTAAGCATTTGAAACTCGTACCCTTCTCGCAAACAAGAATAAATCACGTTTCAGCAATTTATAATACAAATAAGCTCCAACGCTCATTTGATTCTTTATCAACCTCCATGCGTTCTTCATTACACTCCAATGTCTCTTTGAACTCCGCTTCAAACATCTTATGAAAATTCCTTCTAAAGTCTGTGATTTTAAGTTAGAAAAAACAACTATATTTTCCAATATTCCATTTTTTTAATTATACTTTGACTCATATTTTCCTTTGTTATTGGGAAATAAAAGTAGTATTAAGAAAGAGCTCAGTTAAGGTGTCAATTATGAGTTTTAATTATTACTCCTTCCAGCCGCATGAGATAACCGCAGGACCAAACGAACATTTGGCTTCAATAACTACAGTCATTTACAGATAACTCATAATATAAGATTGATTAAAGACCTCTTTTCAATAGCATTTAACTACCTAAAATAAAGCGCTTACTATGCCAGATTTTCACAAATATGTCAATTTTCTATCGTAAAAATTACCGACCTCAATATTGCTGTTTCACCTACGCTATTCTGCAATCCGATGTGATGTGTTGCATTAAAAAACTATTATGGAAGGATATATTTTTGTTCAACATATCTATTAGAGAAAGGTAAATAAGCAATCCGATGTGATGTGTTGCATTAAAAAACTATTATGGAAGGATATATTTTTGTTCAACATATCTATTAGAGAAAGGTAAATAAGAATCGATAGGTTGAAAAAAACGGATAGAAACAATATAAAAAGGGAATAGAGACCGGAGAAATAGATTGTGTATACGACAAAAACACTAGAAAATACTACAATAAGGAGTTCATTTATGAATATGACTGGTCAAAAACATTATGGACAGGTTTCTCCAATGCCTATTTTACCAATTAGAGGGATACCTATGATAATGATGACGATCAGATATAGAGCTAATTTTTCAATAAATAACACCAATTTAAAAAAACGATAATGATTAATTTATTCTGCGCAACATTTATTCGAGTCCATTCCTTCTCTTCTGTATCCCCCTCTTCCTCTGCGCGGAAAAGCCTGTATCCTCAGACCATCTGTCGTTCCACGCACCCACGTTTCACCTCTCTAGGTAGCTCTATGCCATCCATTTCTTATTCTCACGGCTTTCCGCTCTTCTCCCTTCTCACCCTTTCCCATGCAACGTCCGAGAGCCCTTATCCTTTCCCCCAGACCCTACTCATCCTCCTCCCAAGAACGGTCCCCGTTTACTCTTTCACCTGCACTGATACGCCATAAACGTCTTCAGAGAGCCGCTCCCTCCCATGCCCCCCGTTCTCGCAAAGCCTCGAACCCTATCGAATACTTCCTCCACGTCGCTCGAATATATGCAACCTGTGCGCACTCGAATCCTTCCTTCTCTGAAGGGACCGAGAAACCGCACACGTGCACAGTCTCACGGACCGTTAAACCCTTGAATGGAAATTGGCGACCGCGAAAGAAATTGATGATTTCTCAGAGATTTCCGATGTGTATGGAGTGAGAGGATAGGGGGAGGGAGGGGAGGAAAGGATTGGGGGGGGGGGGGGGGAGGAAAGCTCTGCTTCTGAGCGTGCATGTGTTGTGGTACGTTTGAATTTGTATGTGTGTGTATCGATACAATCCGATATTTCTCCCCGCACCAGCGCCTACGGGTTGGACGTGACCGAAATGCGAACGATTCTCGTGACGGCGCGGAATGTGGAGGGAGGAAATTGTTTTCGAATTATGGCCCGTCCTTGTTTTTTTTATTCCTCTCCTCTCCCTTCCAAGGCTGGCTTTTTTCTTACGCCGGAGTTTTCCCGGAGCCGTGTTTCAATCCTCTGGCTTTATGTAGGTTGATTTTTATTTCGGTGTTTCTTCTTTTCCTTCCAGTCCGACCGCAAGCTAACTCATCTAAAGACAATTCCCTCCCTTCCCCTTTGATGCCAAAGCACTCGAGTCTCCGAAAAAATCCTCATATAAAGAAATACCCTTGTTGAGTTAATGGCAGCATGTACCGCGAAATCAACGTTTTACGGATAGGTAGCCACCACCATTTCTATGGAACTCCACCACTACACACATTATCCCACATAAACAGATTATTTCAATATTCTCATGGACTTCACCCATAACTAGGCAATTAAAATTTTGTATGAAAAATGTCTTTTTCTACCTGCTGTGAGCCATTTGCATACCAGACAAAGCTTTAACTATAATGCATTTAAGCTGAATACAGTATATAGTGCCCAACAAAAAATGAGGTCATTCTCAATGAAATAACCTTCTCTTTAATTTTGAAACAAATCTCATCCCATTCAAGCTCACTAAACAAGCAGTAAAATATTAAGAATATTGAATTAAGGCCATAGAAATTTAATCAAACAGAACTCCTTTTAGAAAAAATTAACAAACGTTATTGAATTTTCGAGCAAAGAGTCGAATTTATAATTCATTAAGTTTTGAATACTTTATGAGAAAATAACCGAAGCATTGTTTGCAAAAGTTTTATGTATTTAGTCAAAAAAGTAACATTTCGGCATAATTTAAATATGATTCATTTTACGTTATTTTTAAATAGTAATAAGGCAAAGAAAGTTAATCAAATGTAAATAAAGATTTTTTTTAAGCTCGCAGCCCATGATCTTCTGACAACCAATACCACCTTATAATGTTCGTTGTCCCAGGACTAGTTCATGAGGGGTTAAACGTGAAAACAAGCTGTGGCATTCCATCACATAGGAAAATTAAAGAGCTCTTCAGAGCGTTCTATCCTCTTTGAATCTCACTGAGGAGGAAAACGAGTTTAAAAAATTATAAATAAAGCATTAAATCAGAATCACGAAAAATATATGTAGCATTATTAATCAATGAAAAAGGTGCATGGAAAGAGAAATAACATTCGAAAATAAAAGATTTAAAAATACACCTTTCACTAACAGAAATTAGGTATAAGTTTTTAAATCCATAAGGTGACATCATTAATTGCCTCTCTGCGAGACTAATTTCAGTTTTAAAGGCTCCCAAAGAGTTACAACATTAAATGATTTTAGAGGAAATAAAATAATGAATTTCTTATAATGCGCACAAAAAATGGTCCACGTTTAGAAAAAATGGTACAGAATAAAAATATATACAGGAGTGTAGATGTAGCGAAACTTGGTGGCACACGCTTTTAATAATCATGACTCCAGGGAAAAGAAAGCATAAAAGTGTGGTGTTATGATGGGACTACCTATACAGTGGTCCCTTCGGGAATTTTTCGGTACCTATGCCCGCTTATTAACGCTTGATTTTCTCTCCTTGACCTCAAATTCTCCAATGGTGGGAGATACCAAGTTTTGCTTTGCCTATAACAAAACCTTTTTAATATCTCTAAGAGCATAGTAATTGTAAATCCATGACTCGAATTATTCACAGCCCGAAGTTCTTCATTGTATGCGCAATATCAAATATTAAATTAGAGAGGGGAACAAGATATATTGAATATAAAAACACTAAAAACCACTATCTGCGTTTTTGAACGTAATTAAATAACCAATATTCATCCAATATGACCCCGTGAGCTCCTACATAGTTGATGAGGAAAAGTGAACGTACTCAAACATGGCAGTGAATACCAAGGCAAGTAAACAGTTCATGATTGCATTTTTTTCGCATTATAATGCAATTATGTTTGCACTTTTTTACATTAAATATGGATAATTTCAATCGCCGAAAGGGAAGTAAACTTGTTATCGGTGTAAGTCAATAATGGATACTTTATACATATAGGTTCTGACAACAGCAAGAGTTAAGTATACCATAATTTTATTCTAACACTGCCTTGATCATTACGTCCACTTTAAAGAAAAGATACATAGATATCTTTTCTTTGAAGCGGAAAAGATAGACCTAGTTGTCAGTCTACTTCCAGGTATGGATAGTCACTTCCAGAACATATGAGCGTATTACCATCCACTGCTAATGAACAACTTTGCGCTGAATTTCGGCAAAAAGCATATTTTTAGACATATTTTGATGAAAAATTGACATAAACGAATATTTTTTTAATATTTCCACCATTTGGAAATGCTTGTACACGAGACTGCTTTTACTCCACCTTATGTAGAAATGAATTACGGTTTAAATTGGGAAATAATGACCATTCTAAGTATTCAATCTTGTTTTTGCACATGGAATGTGTGTGTATTCATAAGACATCGTGTACACGCTACAAGAAAAATCAATGTCCTCACCAAGTCTCTAGTATTTCAAATCGATGGCACAACAGAGATCACTTAAAGCTTGGGCATTTTACATCTAAATTTATATTTCCTCCTCATTCTTGGTGGAATGGAGCTTGAAAAAGCCTTATATATTTTCGAGCAACGTTAAGATGGCTATTCATCCTGAACTTATCTTAGCAAGGGGCCAACGCAATGCAAATTTGCCATGAACGAAGCAATATCTGCCCCCTCATCAACCGCTTCTACACGCATACATGTCAGACCTCCTCTTCGAATTATTCGTCTGTCCATGGAACACTCAGCCGCCACTTATACAAAAACCCTTTGTGACCTTGTGCCGAGTCCTCCCACCTTTCACCCCATTCATTCTATATGCTCCTTGCGTAGCATTGACCCTCGCTGACCATCCACTCATTCCAAAGACTCTTCGAAGTCCACCGACTTCGACGGTGAGAGACAAGAATACAGCCGAGCGTTCCGTTTGAGGCAAGTGGAGTGGGGGGCATTATGATCAATCCGAGCAGCATGGCCGGAAGCGGATTTTGGCAGTATACGAGGTTTTGTGCGGAAATAATGGCAGCCGTAAAGACCTCACTTCCTTGTCCCAGCCATCAAATCCAAAGAGGAGAGAAGGGTGGGAGGATCATTCTACACGGGTTATTGAGAAGAGGACAAGGGGGGCCCGGGCGCTACCAACAATGGACCCGTTGCTACGTGAGGCGAGTGAGGCAAGAGACCTTAGGGGGTGGGGGGGAGGGAAGAGGGTAGTCGTTGAATGGCTGTAAGGTTTTAGGGAGTTGGGGCGTGAGGGACTACTGTCATGACACGAAATCACTCACTGAATTAATTCTCTGAGAATTAATTGCCAAAGTTTCTTTGGACCCGAGCCACCTTCAATGTTTCATGCTTCATTGGGGTCCGTTGGCGACTGAAAAATGAGCGGTTCTTAAACGGGGGAAGATAAGAAGAATCAGCCACATGGCCCCCTCTCAAAAAGTTGACATAAATCTATCTATTGACGGATAAAAGAAATAATTCTAGATCAAGCATTGTAATTCTAATTGCAATCTATACTTGAATATAGGTATTACCCATGAATAATTTTCCCAAAGATATCCAGTAATTATGCGCAAAAATCACCATATTTTTCAATGAATAAGAGTGTTACCTAAGTAAAGGGGTAGGCTCAGAAGATACGAAGTCCTATGCCAAGTGAAATTCGAAAATTAGGTTTAGGGTGGTCATATTTAAAGAACAGATCCGCCTCTAGTAGCAAAAGATGATATTACCTAAAGTATCAATCACTTGTGCTTTAGATGAGATTCCCAGGGCCACCGCTTGACTTTCGAACCTAGAATGTGTTGGAATAGAGCGACCAAGGTTAATCGTTTGTGCGCAATCATTACACAATATAATTTTGGTAACTTATTCCAAACACCAAAATAATGTTTCTACCTAATAAATCAAATATTCCCAATGTCACGTTAGGGATAGGTTTTACTAGTAGAACCTTCCATAGGCCTACAACTTATTTGGTAAAATACCAATATTTTATACTACAGAACTCTATTGTACTAGATATATTAATTTTTACCCTGAGAAGATTCATTAAAATATGACCCTGTTTTTACGCTAGCTTTTTTTTAAGGGTGACGATCCTCAAAATTAAAAATTTTGAGATTTTTCGCAAATTCATCGCAGTAACTCCTCTGTGATCGCTGTATTTACGAGTTACTCATGCGCTTCAATATTAACAATCAATTTGATGGGCGCGATAGAGAATCAGCTGTTTTAAAACAATAGCCTTTTGAAATTAAAGCAGAGGGTAGCCAAGTAGAAAGGTTAGAACTACGCAGAGGGTTAGTTCGCTGAGAACTGATTATCGAAGGGTATCGGGTAAGTGGAGACCAGCGTTGGGTTGTAAATGATATTGGAAAGTAGTACATGGCAAAACGGCGTTTCAAACGGGATCAGTACATGGCGTGTTAACGTGGAACTCGGACGAGGGAATGACTCGTCATTTTCGCGGGCTCCGAAATCGATTTCCCCGATTGGGTACCAACGAAGCGATGGAAGATAGAGATGAAAGAGGGTGAATTTGCATGCATTGTTCGGAGATTGAAAAGAAGAGACAGATAGGAAATGAGAGAACTGGGGATTATAACAGAGGTAGGGAGAATGACACTAACGCTACACAGTAAAACAGAAAGGTTGGCAAATATATGAAAGGTACCCATAAGCCATTTTATTATTTATTAATCATATTTTACACTTTCTGGTGAGGTACTGGGTTAATCACAATTACCTCCGGGGTATCGAAGGACTATTTTTCAAAATCTATAACAGATACAGTAAAAGTTACCATATTTGCTTACTTGATACTTAAATTTGCTGGCTTTGCTTCCATCTGCTAAAAATAATAAACATTGAAACCCCAGAGATAATTATGAATCACTATGAATTGTTCCGTTATGATTCCCAATTATTTACGTTCATTTTTTCGTAAATACTCAACTCAATTATCCTACAGTCTAATGTACTTCGGAAAAGACGTAGATTAAGTCAGCGTGACATTTAAATATAGCCACCACCACGCGCCATATTAAATATAGCGCCAAGTTACCACATCACAATAGTTCATGTAAAAACGCGGAGAAGTAAATAATATCAACCAAAACGTGAATAAGAAATAAAAATGCTCAAACAGAAATCACTGAGCTTCAGTTCAACGAAAGAGAAATAATAATATACGGACTACGATTGGGCCATTTAAGAGTAAGATCCCATTTCCCCTCATTCTATGTACAAAGCAATGCAAACTAAATAAAATAACCATGAAAATCACATGAGCAAGCAGCAATGTTATCATGCGCTCAATTTTAATTACATAAAGAGTAAAAATACTGTATTAGGTAAGGATGTGAAGATTTTGAGAAAATTAGTAAGCATTGGCTTTCGATTTTTGTAAGTAATTAAGATATAGAAAGTAAAATATAGATATTATCAACAAAATTGGAAAGTTAATTGTAGGTACATGAAAAGATAGAAGTCAATGCCAAATATAATAGAAGTGTGTTGATGAAGAAAGGGAGACGAGCGAACGGGAAATACTTGTAAAGCGAAGCACGAATATGCATCCTTTTCCAATTATAGCTACAATTTTCACGACATTGGTGAATACCATACCAAAACTGAAACTAAAATTCCAAGCTTATTTTGATTTCTCCCATTTCCAAACGGAATAAAGTAACATTTTCATGCAAAAATCCTACAAACGGTCCAAAATCGTGTCGCATGACTGAAAAAGGATTTTAATGGTATGACAAAATAGTACTCACACCATATTAGTAATGATTTACTGATATATGTACCCTATTTTATGCTGACTTTTTCGAGGGGAAATACATCACCTAACAGTTTTGTTAAACATGCATGGACGCACCGTGAATAAATCTAGTTATTGTCTGATGGTATTTAAATATGACATTAAAGTAAAAAAGATACAACATTAAAGTTAAAACACAATGATTCAGGGGTCGATTCAAAGTAACAACGGATAGCCAAAAAGGGGTCACCTCATAAAGTCACTGTTCTCTTGAACATTTCAAATCCCGCATCTTAAAGGTAGGCAAATAAGTAGTTATTTAAAAAGGATAAGTAGTAGTGAAAAAGTCTCACCGTTATGAGGGAGAGTGGACGCTATAAAGAAACCATTTTTTTCGTTACTCGTCAGCGCGTGGGAGTACTGTATTATTGGCCACGCGATGAGCAAAAGAAAGGATAATGTCTCAAATGCAAAGAGATGGAGCTGGTTCATCTCTCTTTCTCATTGTCTGACGCCAGCGGCTCATACCTTGTCCACAAACACACACACGTTCAATACGGCGCATGCACCGACACAGAGCCTTGGCCGCGAACGGATGAAGAATGGATGGCGCACGGGCAAAAAAAAAGATATATCCAGCTGCTAATGAGGAGATGGGGAGGGGAGCAGGGATACGGTATGACGGGGGGATGGAGAATGGGTGTGGTGTAGCACACAAGTGGCATCTCATTGTGTAGCTTAGCGAACCGGTAAACAACTGTCACTCCCTTCTCTCTTCAATTCTTCGTCCCTCGACTTTTTTTCATTTTTACCTCCCTTTCGCCGGAAAAGAATGAATGGGGAAAAGGGAGCTAAAGATTTAAAAAAAGGGAGAAAAAAATAAACGAGGTGGCAGGGAAAGCGGTGGTTGACGGAAGAATGGGATTAAAAAACTGGAATGAAGAGTTTGGCTAAAGTGCGGATGAATTCCATGAATCATTTACAAGGGATTCTCACTCCGACCTACCCACTTTATTAAGGATGTTATATCTTTTTTCTTTCTCTGTCTTTACCAAGAGACTGAGAAAAAATCCCACTTCCCATTCCCAGCTTCGGCTCGGAGAACATGGAAAAAATTATAATTTAGGTCAAGTGGATAATCGCTGGATTAAATTAATGTTCATATTTTAGGCATTAATTACGGTGCGCGCAACTTAGGTCTTTAGTTAAAATAGAGTACTTTGCCCTTGTAAAATTATGTAAATATGTCTTTACAAAAAAAGATGGCATAGCGTTTCAAAATAAAATACAGGGACCGCTACAACGTCATACAGGTAAAGTCAAAAATATTCCTTTAACATGGAGGCCTTGAGATACCTTTTTAAGAAGTAGAAATTTGAAAAAAGCCTGCAAAAAAGTCTTAAAAACAGAGGTAACTCTTTGCACATACACAAGTATTAAATCACAACAACAATAGTGTTAGGAACAGAATAATATAATGCAAATTAATTAGCATTCAAAAATGTAAAACCACTGAAAGATCTCTCAGCATGGGTGACATGGTAAAGAGCAGTGAAGCCCGCTTACCGAAGATAGGAAATCAAAGTCCCAAAGAATAGAAATAAGTTTAAGTGCAAGTTTTAATTTCATGATTTACTTTGTGGAACTGCGTTGCATGAAATAATTTCTCGCTTAGTATATTCCACCATTGTTTTTTGTTACGAACCATAGTTTCGTCAAACAATGTCATTATCAATACCTAGATAATAACATTGTGTCGAAACTATGGTCGTAATAATAAACAAGGGTGTAATGCACAAAGGGAGAAATTATTTCCTGTTATAGATGATAATAGAACCTTTGAACTGATAAAAAGTTGTCTCTCAGCACCATAACCCTTCCTTATATTATTAAATTTAAGCTATAGGAACTCTCATCATAAGCTATGACTAAATTACGTAAACTATGTTACTATCTCATCGTTGCAAAATAATTCATCAGCAAGTAATTGCAAAATATCACACACATAACTGTCACAGTTCATATAAGGTTAAATTATCTGCACTACATTAAAATAGGGACAAATAAATTCTTCGCAACGTAAAGTTTGTCACTTGTCCTTCGAACCTGTTTTTACTGTACATATCTGTAATAACCTATTTTAACTGTACATATATTTTAAAATATATAATGAAATCATTCTGCTATTAGAAGGAAAGGTAAACAGAGAATTTCTACACTCCTTCTTAAGAGAATATTTAAACAACTCAATAATATAAAACATGTTTTTAGTAATGTAGATAAGACCCGTTAGCAACCCCGCGATCACATCCTCGAGTTCTGTCTCAGTTTTGTGCGTTCCTTTCAGTGGTTCTATTCTTCAGAAATATAACAACCGTAAATGGCTTATCACTCTGGTATTTTTTAGGACTGTGGGGTAATAAATTACCTTAAAAACAAATAAATAACGCGCATCAACGAACTCCACTATACACAAATGACCGATTTGGAGTCCATCGGAATAGGTTGCACCTAATGATACGCACGTCAGCTTTTTGCTTGACCATGTAACGTAGCATAGGAAATATATTTTTACATCTATAGCCACAAAATCAAATTTAAAACTTAGCTGTATTGAAGTATATATTTTTGGATACTATAGATTACTAGTGTACCACACACATAACACAACTTGTTACAATCATAACGCAATTGGAATATGATTTTGTAATGATATATTTATCTTAATTTTTGCTGTAACCAATCATTTGTAATTTTCAGAAAAATTAAGCTACTGAGGAATATATAAAATTTCAAATAATCTCAGTCTCTGGACAAATATCAAGCGAAGGACATGAGGTAAGTAAAGAGAACCTGTGTTCGCAGGAATAGCTGACTGGGAGCTGCTGCCTCGGTTGTGAGGCGAAAGATTTCTTTCCGAGGACAGAATTCGGAGTAGTGTGTGCCAAGAGTGAAGTCAAACAAGCGAGTCGCCTGGAGCGTATATTTGTAAGGCACTATCCTTGTAGTATGTCTCGCTAACGATGTTTTTTTAGGCTAGGAAAAAACGGTACGAATCTGAATCAGAATATGGATGTATATTCCGGGTGAGAGCACTTTGGATGACATGAAAAAGCAAATCCTATAGCTGTGAAATCATGTTGGGACCTAAATGTAAATGTAAAAAAGTGAGTTTTCATGAATTACCGTTTCACAGGACTTTCGACGGTAAATAATTTATAGAGAAAAGCACATGATGCTAAGCAGTAACAAATCAGTAACAAAATAGTGACACATCACAGATCCGCCCAATTACATTTATACTTTCATAAGATTTTTTTCCACTTCACTAAGCCTTTTAACATTAATATGGCATAATGAAGCGGATAGGAATCCTATAGCCTCTTAGGATATTAATGCAGGAGACTGATGTGATTTTATATCATTCCATTCATTTCCTCCTTCCTTTTCATAAGCTATTTTACGAAATTCCATGTTCCAACCTTCCTAAAAGCAGTGTACTGCACGTTATTAAAAAGAGCCCCCCGAATGTAAATCGAATGGGGAGATCCTGTATACTCATACTTAAATACTAGTTTGAACGTTGCTGTATGAATGAGTACTACCAATAAAAACGATAAAGAAATTAGGTCAAGCCTCTAGCTCATTGCATTTTGGAAATTAGGATTTTTATCAATATCTTTTTACGAAAAATATCTTACAATTTGCGCGAAATTCCGCAGAGGAAAAATCAATCCCCCGGGCCGGAGCTCGAACCCGGATTCCTCGATATTATCACGAGCTAGCTGGAATTTTGTATTTTATAACGCAGTAACTTCATGTAAGCTACCTCCAAAACAATTCCTTAAACAATTCTTTTGATTTACGTTTAACTTGATGATCAATTAAAAACTAAAACTTTAAGGCAGAAGCTCACCTCATTGCGATATAATTGAACGAACAAGAAATATTTAATTCATTGAATGAGATTATTACCTCTGGTTGGCATTGAATTCCAATCAATGTATGAGGATATCATTTAAAGAAACTGAACGGTCATTATTTTTTTAGACAAATAATTGTATTAATTTTATTTAATCAATTTTCGTATTATATTATTAAATATCTTTATTTTACAATTTATTAAATGTCAAGTATTCATAACGATTTTATCCTTGGGTTTCCATATGAGCACGGGCGGTGATGAAAATGTTATACAGCATTATGCTGTTAGGAAAAAAATTACTTTTCTCAAAACACAGCGGTTTTATCTGCGATTTTCGTATGAAATGTTTTGAATTAAACCTCTGTCAATTTCGACTAAATCCCTTATCATTTTTGGGCATATAATCTTCAATTCAAGGTAATAACGAATTTTTAAATTCACCATTTCCATTCCACTAATCCCGATTAATGCCAGAAAATTCTCAGATAAATCATAGCTTAGGTGACTGAATCTTAGCATCCCAAGGGGAACAATTTCGAATTTCTAAGGAATACTCTCGTTAAACGACGTCAGCGTTAAATGGCTGCTTTATCATGTATTTTTTTATTTTCGGAAGGAGATAAGAAACTTTTAGACGAGTTGAAGAAATATTAGTGAACTAGACATTTACTAACAGCTTGAGCTACATAATCATAAGTTTCAGAATGCATGATTATACGATGAACGCGATCAGTACATAATATTCCTCCAAGAGATGTAACGCGTACAGTGGAAAGCTTTCCCAAATTTATCGTCCCTCATGTGGCAAACTATTGTACTGTTGACTCTCAATTTTTGTCTGCGAGGACAAAATAGCAAAACCACCATATGATGCGCGCTTTTCCGGACGAAACATTATTTACCCTCTTCTTACAAAGCATCTTTTCCCTCCTTACATCGCAGAGCAACCTGTGTCGGAGAGATAGAGAGAGATGAATAGCTCCCAAGCAGTTGCGTACCACCCTTCGCGTCGCAAATCCAATTTCGACGAAATGCCCTCCCACACCATTTATTTTTTACTTCCCCCCTCCCCCCAGGCACAACCGCCGGAGAATTCATATGAGACAGTAACAGATGAGGTGCTCATCAAGCGGGGCGTTTTATCCAGTTAAGTGTATTTGTCCCTACGCAGTTAATCCCGCTAAGGAGCCTAGAATCGGTTTGAAATATTCATATCCAGGCCTGCAACCTCCAACGGCGGAGCACTTCGGTTAGGTCCGGGGAAATTGCTCGCCCTCCCCCCTTCCTTCCCTCTCTCCGTACTCTCAGTTAAATTGCTCCATTAGCCTCAAAACGGCCTCGGCTGAGTCATCCACATTTCTATCGCGGCACCTTCGGGGCAAGGACCGAATTAAACAGGCTAGATAGCCTTTAGAATTAAACAAATCGCACTGCCTTTCATCCTTAAGGGCTCTCCAGCCTAGATCCCCATCTTACCTCACGTATATCCTCATTCACGAGGAAATGCCGCTCGATCGAGGCGAGAGGAGAGCAGTTTATCCTCCAAATTTTAAAATCATCTCTCAGTGGAAGATGTAATATTTATGCTCACATGAACATAGCCATTCATTAGAAATTGAAGGGAGAATAAATTAATTCCTGATTTCGTTTATTTTTTCAGCATAATCGACCGTGGAAACATCCCAATGTCAATTTTTTACGTTAAAAACCCATTATTCAAACGCTTATGGCCTCAGTCTAGTTAAAATAAAAATTTCAACGCAATCGTAAATGTACAAGTACTGCTTTCAATAGATTGCAGGGAATAAATTTTATCAGAAAACGAAAAATTGTTAATGACCTACTAAAAGTATAACCAGTCATTTATTTCTGTAAAATGGAATTTTGTTTTGCATTCGACGGACCGTGTAGCGTGTGAAAGTTTTTTATTGGCCTGATATGATTCATAATTATTATCAGCTTTTACAACAAAATGAAGCAAGGGAAAGAGATGAACTCATCATTGCATTGACATATAATTAACTTGATAAATCTAGTCATTTTAGGAGGTCATTTCCTCTTTTATCTTCCAATCACAGTCCACTTATCGTCCAGGAAGAAGGCAAGTTGATGAAAATATTGTGACTGAACACGAAAGGCATGGATTTATTGGCTATATTGCAATTATGAGATCGTTTTAGACTAAAAGTAATTATTTACACAAATAGTCGTATAAAAGAAAGTTCATCTAGATTATCAATGTTTCGAAAACTATAAAAATTAAATATTAAAGCCTTAATCACAAATAGTGTGATGATTCGCTATAAAATGACCTCTTGTTCCTCTGCTTGAGTGGGTTCAGCTGCTAATGAAATGCTATTAACGCATGGCGATTAGTAATATTAAAGACGTCGTATGGCCAATATTCGTATCGCTCCGAAAATACAAATCCGAGCAATTAGGTAATGATTTGAACTGGAATTATATAACACTATTTTAGTCAGGTCAAGGGGTAACTTTAGATAACTTCGTAAAAAATAAGCCGAATTCAAAGCACTATGTAAAGGTAGGTCCATAGTCAATGCATACCGAATACCTGTCGATAAATACTTTAATAAAAAATAATTCAAAAAAATAGTAGCACTTTGATGGTGTTCAGTAAAATGGAACGATCATTACTGCTATACGTTCGCTTAAACTCCATAAACGTAGTGATAAATTAATTTGAATTACAAAAAGATAAATTAAGGACGAAAAGTGTTCACATCAATCTCAAATAAGTAAATCCAAGGACAAATATATCAGGATTTGATTGTAAAATGGAGTTTAAATTGAGTAAAAGGATAAAGGAAAGATTTAAAACCTGATTACAAGTTTCCTTGGGATGAGGGGATGAGTTTAACTAAGGACCTCATGTACAGAGAAAATTTATGGGTACGTAGACAACTCTATAGTGCAAGAGATTGGAAATCATAAGCAAAATTACAAACCTGCCCAAAAAATATTTTTCAATCCAAATACTACCTACAAACTTGAAACAAGTTGTAATTAACGTCTCATGAACTTAGTATATATTTAAACATATTTAACTCAAAAAATTACCAGGACACCTTCGGTCAAAGAGGTAACAGATATTTATAATTGGCATGTAGTGATGAGAAAGACAATCGATAAATATCAGAATATGCCATACACTATGAATGTTAAAATAGAATAAAAAATTATTTATCCGTGTCAATTGTTTTTGCAAAACCCCCGAATTATGTTTGCGTAATAAAGTCGGTTCCTACAACCAAACGAAAAGAGGAACGAAAGTATAGGAGCAAGGTTGAAAAAAGGATAAATTTAGCATTGCAATAATTAGAAAAACATTAAGTCTAGAATACGGAAACTTTTCCGGATGAGAGAAATGATGCAAATAGTTCTGCTCCATCTATTTGCAAAACGTTCGGGTTGTTGTTCCTCTCCGTATATCCATTACGTACATTCGAAACATTCCACCCGACATTCAACCCGGCTTTTGCTGCCGGTGATGCGCAAAATCTTGCTGAAAATGAGAATCTCGAGGAAATTTTGACGTCAATAGTTCCTTTACACATACTATACAGGTTCCTTTACAGGTATTTTCCTGCACAGCAATTGACATTCACAAAGCTAATACGTGGGTAGCAATGTGAAATGTTTACTATTAGGCACTATTTTCAAGTCAGAAATAACAGATAGATAATAAATGTCCATATCGGTGTAGAACTTAACGTGGGTACTCAGCAGCGTTTTTCTTGACGTAAAGACGTTCCACCGAGCCTTATTTCCAATTTCAGTTGCCATTCTATTCCATGTAATTCAATCTGCAGTTTATTTCGTTGCTTTTTGGTATCCCTTTTCCTTAAGATGACTTAACACATGAAATTTGACTCCTATGGAAGTAGGGAGAGTAGCGCTGCCTCAATATGTATCGATACTCTCAGGGCAACCTTCTGCTAGTATCCTCCGGTTATTTTCCCAAATAAATGAATGTCGGAAGTAAACAATGAATATGGCATATTCGATATGCGGCAATCATTTCATTCGCACATAGCACGTTTTGATTCCAGGGAGAAGAGGAACTAACAAATATTTACGTAATTAACAATGACTCTGGCCAATTAATTCGTTGTTTGCATGCAGCTTAAAGTAATGTGACCGTACGTTTTATAGGCTACGGTGGGATTTCATCGCCAAAACTACAGGATCACTACTTGCAGAATAAGGATATATCAGTCTATTAGTCTGTGCAAGTGCGAACCGTAGTAAATTACTACCAATATCAATCCCTACTGACATAGAAGTACATGCTATCAAATCAAAGTACCAATTGCAAGCTACTTCTATGGCTACTGTCACTTAAGTAACTCCCACGTTTGAAGCCGCCTTTAGCTTCCCCCGTGACATTTTTTCGATATTCTTCGCCGCTAACAGCTCCCTCCCTCCCTAGAATAAATTCTTACCTCGAATACCTTTAACTCAATACCGTTTCACGTTCCGGAAGGAATAACTTTAAAAAATGCGACAGTATTCCTGGGAAAACGGAGAGGTGTGACAGCCAAACCCCAGTCCCTACTCCAACACATATACAGAATGGCTTTCAGCATGGGATGTACTTCGATGTTTGACGTCTAAACATTGTGCTGGATGCACTGTCTTAATTTTCTTACAAGGGAGATCTCCCATGCACGTTCATACATATTGCTGGCTGGTTATTTATGGAGAGATTAGGGAAACTAAAAAGGTAAGTCATTTGCACCATTTTAGGCTAAGTTGTATCATCTGCTGTGTGTATCTCTGTTTAAATATTTTCTCGGTATGATATGCGAAGTTATTAAGTTCTCCCATTGACACTTTTACGTCAACTAACCGACAGTCTGTTTAAATGTACAGAACTCAGACTTTTATTTATCATTGAGTCAACACTTAGACTACGCCACCTTGCGGTTAACGTTACCTAGACATGATAAAACCGGGGCTATGAGATGGTGAGTGGGTAGGTAAGGCAAAGATTATATGAAAATGGAGATAGTGAAGATATGCCCAGCATCGGAATCGGCAATGGCACTGCATTTATTTTGATTAACATACTCTACCATTAACATGGACTAGAATTAATAAGAATAATAGAATTTAAAAATAGAACAATGC
This sequence comes from Pyrrhosoma nymphula, assembly GCA_963573305.1. Classification (NCBI taxonomy): domain Eukaryota; kingdom Metazoa; phylum Arthropoda; class Insecta; order Odonata; family Coenagrionidae; genus Pyrrhosoma; species Pyrrhosoma nymphula. The sequence continues at coordinate 24,329,124 of OY754337.1, read as the reverse complement.
TTTTGGGCCCACGCTTTTATTAAATTCTCGTCACTCAGCAGAAAAAAGTTGGTTTGGTAGTTCTTTTGGTGAGGAAGGCCATACTGAGGTCATAAAGGATGGAATGGTAATTCCATCGTAGGTTTCCGCGGCATTCAGATGAATTCTTCTTCATTTTCGGGTTTCCACCGCGTAGGTTGCTTTTTAGGACAACAGTTTCGCAAGAACGGGCAGAAAATAAACACTTGTTAACAGCCCTACAGAAGAACGGATACAGGAGGACCGTGGTGATTTTTTCAAGTCAGGAAGCTGAAACTTTGCATAAATATTCTCAAAAGACCTGTGCATGCGATGATTCAAAGCATTTTTCTTAGTACTTTACAATTAACAATTTGCCTGAGGTCAAATTTGCAAAAATTTCGCAAAAATGGTCTACAATCAATTTTCTCACGAAATCTTCAAAATCAAGCTCTTGCTTAGCCTTTATGAGTAAATAATTGGAATAAAAATGATCCAGTTAGATGAAACAGTTTTTCATCTATGTTTTGATGTAGTCTACTTACTTTTTAATCATTATTTACCAAAGATATTAAACAAAATGGCGAACCCTCATTTTTGGTCATTTTTAAAAATATAGGTATGTAGAGAAAAAGTTATTTGCATCGCCGACCATCGCGAAGTAACTTTTATGGGGAAACACTACAAAGGTTCCACAGTGCGAATCCGATGAGTTATGCTGCGACCGTTTCCGATGCCGAATTTCACATCAGTTTTTCGATAGCGCGGCCGAGTCTGGTCAAACCCGCCTGCAACAAGGAGTAAGGTAGCGCGGCAAGTGTGTGGAATGGGTTATAGCCGCATCCACTCCGCTATGGAGATTTTCGAGATACAAACATTAAAAAGAGCCTCCATGTATTATATTTTTGAGAAATCGCGGAAAATATTACCCATTTTATCACATGGGGTAAAGGTTTAGGAGGTACTGAAAGACTGCTTTCTTCGGGTGCACCGCGGGCGTTTCTCTTTTTAGCAACATGACATCGCCTCCTTACGAATACGTACACGTTTAACGGAGACAGCATGCATACCACACAGGTACCAACCACAGTTGGATTCGCACGGCTGCAACTCCCCCGCCCCCTGCACTTCGGTTGGGCGTACGGCGAAGGATCATTTATTGGCACCGCGGGGACCTTTTCTCGGTTATTTGCGGATATTTTTGGGATAACGTTTTCTAGTCTCCAAACAAATGCATTAGAGCATTCGGTTTCATTTTTCAGTGGTGTGAAACAGTAGCTTTTTGGAACTTTAGCTCGGGTTCCACTCGTATTGGTGTCAGCATTGGATCTCTCGAAATTCCCTTTACAACTCGTAGTGGTGTGGATACTTTGCTAACCACTTCAAGAATCCCCGCTTTTTCAAGGTATAAACTCTATTAGGACAACCTGATGTCTATTTTTTTAATGGTTCATTTGTAATAACGTTCTTGGCGTTATTGTTTATATACAATCTCTTTCTGCATTAAGAGGCTGTAGAGTACAAGTTACCTAGATTTTTGACTAATGAACCAGGAGGGACCACAGTTTAATTTTTCAGGTGGAAAATGGGATATTATATATATATAAAATAAATTGGACTCGATATGCTCTACCCAAGAATGAATCGAAGCCTTAATAAAATATTTTTGATCTAAGCTAGGGTTTGAATTAAGCACCTCAGAATGAGCAAGTAGGTGCAGATTATGATTACGGATACCACACAAACCCGATTCTCGACTCGCTTTTGTGCAGGCCTCCGGACTAGTGCTTGTTTATACTCAAGGTGTAAATTTTTTATTTTTCCCGGCATCTTTTTCTTTCACTTTTTTTTCTTTCGTGTCGGCTATAAAAATATATATTTGCTCTCATTTTCGGAAACGGATATAAAAATGCTTACTCGGCAGGGAGGCAACACATGGGTTTTCTCAATTTTTGCTCCGGCTCCCGACGCCCCAGCATCTGCGTTCGAAGGCTTCCCACGCAATTCTTAGCGCCTTCCTACTCCGGGCCTAAGGCATGCTCCGCACGACAGGAATTCCTTTGTAACGAACGATTAACTCCGGCATCAAAAAGACCCCATCATTATTTTTACCGCCATCTTCCCTCGTCCAGAATCGGATTTTTAATGGGGCAAAGCTTAAAGAAATACCTTTAAAGATCTAATACAATTTTGTTTTATGTTTTCTTAACAGCATAAAAAGAAACAATAAAATTAGGTTGAAACATTTCCTTATGAGGAATACTGGAGATTTTTCACCAAAAAATCATATCTTTCTGATGTTTCGTATTCGATGTCCGTACAAAGAACATTAAAGAACTTCAATGCCGAGTATAGCATATGTTATCGTGAGTTTAAAGCAATTAAAAGAATGGAAAATTGTGTATTTTGAATAATGACTACGATGGTTTGGTGTAAAAATTAATCTCACATCATAAAATATAGCAGTAGATTCTCTCCAACTCTTCACCCTCATTGACCTGATATCAAAGTTTAGACCACCAAAATGAAAAACATCCATCGGATGCAGCCATTTATTTCAGTCGATTCAATAAAAATGAAACAATAGCATGTTCCGTGAATTATAGATATCATCCATATCATATCTCATCTAAAAGATATTACATAAAGAAATAGTTTTCTTGAATTTTATTTTAATGTGAATTATGTAGAAGTTTACAGCAGTTTTGCAACCTTCTTTGAGAAATATATGTTTAATAAAAATTATTTAGTGAGCAAAAAATTGATTGATTTGATGGACCAGAATATAACTCACCTCCATTGTATTAGAAGTCCACCACTTCATGGAATGCTGGCTGGATCCTCTCATTGGCCACCACTTGAATTTCATACAACGCTACGCTCACCAGGTTACTATTGAGCATAGATACTAGATGTAACAGTCCAAGAAAGGATTATCCAGTTTTGGTGTCATGAACCCTTCTTCAATAGCAAACATATTTATCCATTGGCTCTGAGCCATCAATGCGAAGCCTACCAATGAGAATGATGGAGTAGTTTTAGTTTAAAAATGGAATTATAAGTACGTAATGTAATTTAGGCTATGGGTATTATTATTATTAATAATATCTCAAAAACTTAATTTATAAGTTGAAAATGGACATGGTAAAAAATAAATCAAATTAGATGAAATAATTAAAAAACAAGAAAAACGGGAATATTTCAGTGCATATAGTGAACATGAGTAAATAAAAGACATTTTTAAACTACTGCTGAAGGTTAACCCACCAACCTCAGACTTAATTATTGGATATTCTACCTATGACCCAAACTCTACACAGAATACCGAAATAATATGTATGGAACGAGAATCAATAATCGATATTCCAAACGTACGAACGAAGGTTTTCCTCAGGGACAAAAATCGTGCATACATCACCTCACCTTCGGTTAAATGAATCTCTAAAGTATCAAATCCAATTATTAAAATTCTACTTCAAAACAATACCATCATTCCGCATCACAACTTTCATGATGTGCGTTTAATTAAAACGAATTTAGAATCGCCAGATAGCACACCTCGCTTATTCGTACACAAAAACATATAATGCTGGATTTTATAATTTCCCGGAAAAAAGTTGGAATCTATTTTTTTCACGGGTTTCACACCGGGTCAGGTTTATGTCATAACCTTATGTGAAATCCAACTATATAACTATATGCAATGAGTACTCCCGTTTACAGCGTATAACAAATGTTTTGCATGAGCTTAGATTATTGGTCTTAAAAACACCCTGGAACCCGAGGGAGAATGTTTTTACGGCTTGATTGATATAAATCAACGCCACAAATGAAGGATACTGGCCATATAAACATGAAAAATTCCTTATATTTACACATATAAAAATGAATCATTGATAATAAAGTGTCACATATAATGTAGCTTCTTAAAACATAAAATTGTCAATGGATTTGTATCTTTCTTTTCTGTCCTAAGACCAATCAGTATATCCTAGTCTTGTGGCTTTTATTGGTACCATCAAACATTTGAAAATAGTGGTCTATCTTCCAAAGTGTAAAAATAACCTTACATTTGATAAAGGCTCATCCATAAAGCAAAGTACTTGAAAACTTTGAAATTGTAAAAATATTTTCAATTCATAATAAAATTGAGGATACTTTTTGATCAATCAATTATTGAACCATAACCTCAACGCGGGCTTGCCCCCTCCAATGATTGCTCCCGGTAAGAACACCCTTGCTGGATCCGTCTAACGCGAAAGGTACTTCACGTGAATGTACCTGCCACTTTAAACATGCCATTAAGAATAGTAATGGGAATATTATATCCAACAATCGTATGTCCGGGATAATATAAAAGTCGATATATGAGAGAGTAATAAAGTATCTGGGCAACTACGGGACTCGGCCCCTAAGGCGGGTGCCATGCAAGAACAACAGATGATACAATGACTATAGCAGAAAAAATAAGAGGAAAGCCGCAGTAAAAACAGGAACTAGTAATGTCAGGACAATGGTGAAGATGAGGAAGCTACAATATACTAAGCAGAGGATGGCATGATAATGTCTTGGAGTTGTGCGAGGTGAGATGGAAGAACAGCATAAGATATTGGAAAGAAAATTATAAGAAAATTTAAAGTGGTATGAGCGAGATTCAATCCTTAGTACCCATAATTTTGAATTCAAAGTTAGGGAAACATAATTAGGTGAGCGACTAGTGATTGAAATAAAAGCACACCCGACTAAGTAAGCAGTGGAAGAAGGTAAGATGCCTAAAAGAACGCATATAGAGAAGTAGATGCATGGTGTGTAAAAAACTGAAAGAAATAATTATAAATGTCCTCGGTATGAAAAATCTAACAGTGAGTGGCATGTGATAGGAATGCGGGACAAGGGGGAAGGGAAGGATGGAAAAGAAAAAGTATTAGTAAAGCTTAAAAAAATGAATCAGGTGGGAAGGCAATTAGATTTCGAAGAATGTTAATTAGAAATATCAAACACTCTTATTAAAAATCACATCAGGAGTAAGCAGGCATGGAAAATGCCTAAAGACACAGGGCAATGTTAAGTCAATTATCAAATTGATTATATCATGGTCCGGCAGAGGTTCATAAACAGTATCAAAACTTGCACATCTTCCCGGGGGCGGATTTTGATTCAAAGGGTTAGGTTAAAGTAGGAGGATAAAGACGTGGAACGTGTAAGTATTGAATGGAGAGAAAAATACTAGAAGCTGGTGGGGATGAGCACAGGTTAAACATAGGTTAAACTCGCTGTCACCTTTGCTCTTTAACTATTATGTCCAGGAAATAGAGAGAGGGGCAGAGGAAGAACTGGATACGGGAATAAAAGCAGGTGGGCAGCTGATAAAAGTCGGTAAAATTTGCACAATTAGAAGAACAAGTAGAACAATTTAATTACTATTATTATTACAATGGAGGAAAATAGGCAGGGTATCAAGAAAATAAGAAGGAAATAAAAGTAAACAAAGGAGGCTTTCATAAAAAGATTAGTAAGTACAGGGGCTTTGTGAAAGAGTTAAAAGAAAAGTCTTATGAAATGTTAAATACGGAATGTAACGTATAATGGTGCAGAGACGTGGACTGTGTGAGAAGAGGGCGAGAAAAGGCTGTTGACGTTTGAGGTTTGAGCGTGGAAAAGATGGGCAAAATTCAATTCGTCGCAAAGGAAGATGAATGAGGAAGCTCTTGATAAGGTGAGTGAGAATATGAAACTTCTGGAAGAGATTAGGAGGAGCTAGATAAGACGGTTGAAACAGGTAATTAGGGGTGAAGGGATGCTGAATATACCGTAATATTTGGGTAAGCGGGAAAAGGGAAGGAAGAGGTTTTATGAAGGCGATGAGAAGAGGAAGTATTCTGAGATAAAGAGAGAAACCGTGTAATGAGATTCGGATCTTAAAATCCTAAAGTTTTTTTAAATTCTTGATCAGTATAATTTCAGAAACCAGTGGATAGCCTTAATAAAATTTAGAAATTACGAAATTCGAGCCAATTCCTACGTTTCAGACTAAATCATGATTTTAGAAGGGGGATATAATAAAATTTCCTCTAAAAGTTCCATCAATCATAGGTCGAGTTTGGCTTTTATCCACGTGCTTGGCACGTGCTGCGTCCTCCGTGGATCATAACAGGCATGCTGAAGCGCCCATTCACACGAAACAACGGCTTTATATGTTTTAAACGGCGACCATCAAGTTTGCCTCTTTTCAGCTCTAGCAAAGGGGCGATGATTTTAACTCGCTGGCAGCATATTCACGAAGAGCAAGGCCAAAAAAAGCACGAGGCTACTCGTCAACTATCACTCGACGCCTTGTTGTGAAGCGGAGTGTTTCGAGGTTCAGGGCAGGGTCGACGACACGGAATGGAGTGTTGCTGACTGCTTAGTGGCACTGACAGGGTGGCAGGGAATTGAAGGAGATGTGCCAACAAAGCCGGGAGTAGTGGTGAGAGTGGATGTATTTTTAATAGCCTAACGATCAGAGAAGGTTTACATGGACTGTTTCTCTTTCGCCTTTTCTTTCACGTTTCCATTCCTGCACACTTCCTTCCACTCGTCTAAATTCTTCTCTCCCAATTACTCGTTTTAAATTCTTATTCATTATTTTTACCTACAAGAATATTCTGCATGTAATATTCATCCTCAACAACCCACTATTAAATTATTTATCACATTGTAAATTCCATACAATTCCATTATCAAGGTTGATACCTTGATAGTGACATTGTATGCCAAAACGATGGCCGGTAAACATAAAAAGTGAAGAATTTACAAATCGAAATAACATTTAACGTAAGTTCCTCAAAGTAAAGCCTGAAATGTCAACTTGTATCTATTGGCTATCATTACTCAACCAATTTATCTGTTCTGCCTCCTCCTAATCTCATGTGGACTTTTTTCCTCTTTAAAGCATAAAATTTATATCTTGTCTTGTCACACGTCCAGAGAATATTTTTCATTCATATACTCCCCCACTTATAATCCACCTACGAATATAATCCGGGGTAGAGCACTTAAAACCAAGTCGCAATACAGTTTGCATGTAAGCTAAAGGATGCACAAATCAGCGGACTTTTTTCAGGCAGCACTTTTATATAACTGGGATTATTCTAAACTAGTTCTCAATTACAGGAAACTTTGGTTGGTCAAAGACAGGCATTGTCCGCGAAAGACTTTGGAGAGGATTAGCAAGAGGAAGGAAATAGTTGCAACCCGGCTGCAATCAATTCGTTCCAACGTTGTGTCGCAAATACCGCCATTCCCTTTTCTCCCTTACATTCTCACCAAATGTGACAAATATTCAAGTCTACTTACAAAGAAAGGCATTTTATGGAATTTCTCGAGACAATTTATGGGGATATGCGATGGAGAATATACGGTATCCTATTTTTTTTAAAGAGAGCCAATTCTTAATTCTTTAATAAATATTGAATTATTTTCTCCCAGAACTTAAGTTATTCGGAATTCAATGCTAGACCTTGATTGATATAGCAGGTCTATCAGCATAAAATAATCATTTGTAGAAGAATTACCTACTTAGACCAATCAACAACGACCAATATATGTATATGCGCAATCTTGCGGACATGAGAGGATTTGTGCCGATTAGATGAATCATGAAGTTCTTTTTCGAAGAGAATTGACACGCCTGGCGCCGCTTTCAAACAGCTTACCTACTAGCCAATTTTTGTCATGGTCGCGAAAATCTCAAAACCTCGGGTGGGGCAAAAGCTTACGCAAATGACAGGTCGTGCGGTCGCTTAGGACCGCGGTAACGTAGCGATGTCAGCGCGTTTGGGATGAGAGTGAGGAAGGGCGGGAAGGGTGTTGGGAGAAAGCAACAGGGGAGGGGATTGGGTCACGGGAAATCGCAGGCAGAAGCGTTCCCGGGTTGTCACAATTTGGTCTGCCTTCGCAGCCGATCCTCCCCTTGTACACACAAAAGCGAACCGCGTATCGAGGCGATGTCGGCATGAGCTGATAACACTGCGGCCTGCTTCACCCGTAATTACCCGCCCCACTTGCGTACAAGCGACATCGGACCCGGAATAAACACGGTAGAGGATATTCAGCCAGTTTTAAGAACCTTTTTACGACTGAATTAAAACCAGTTTCCTCGACCACTCACGCGTTTCATTGCACCAAGGCAAAAACTTGTGCGCTTCGCGTTCGTTTTTTCAGTTTTGTGAACGAAATTATAAAAAAAAAGAATTTTGAATTAACACCGTCAGATTTTCCGGATATCAGTTGTCAAGGGACATTTTGCAGTTTTTCCGCAAGGTAGTATAGGAAAATTTCAGGCACTAAGGCTCGTTTTTAAGCCTGGTTAAAGTAAACAGCAAAATAACGTATCCGGGAAACTACGGGACTCGGCCCTCTAAGGCGGGTGCCATGCAAGAACAACAGATGATACAATGACTATAGCAGAAAAAATAAGAGGAAAGCCGCAGTAAAAACAGGAACTTGTAATGTCAGGACATTGGTGAAGACGAGGAAGCTACAACATACTAAGCAGAAGATGGCAGGATAATGTCGCAACAGCAAAATAACGCACCATTTTTTGTTAACTTGGGGAAACTGGAAAGATGTTCTTTTTATATTAATATCGGTTAGTGAGCGTGAACATTATCAATGGGGGCTGTAGGGGGGGGGGGCTGCAGTAAATTTGATTTTTATACCGAAAACATATATGAGCAGGGATTATGAAAACCGGGCCTAAGCGTTTCCGCTTGCCTGTCACCAAAATATGAGCAACGCTTTCACAATGATTTAATCACCGGAGGACCGAAGTGGCGGTCAAGCCATCACGTTCACCTATCAATGACTGCTTTTTTATGAAATGTTGGTGACAGGCTCATGGGGCTCAATAAATAAAGTTTCCGTGAGCTTCACGTTAACATATTGACCAGATATAAGCTTCAGCAATTAAACCAATAACTTATATATGTAATCAGGTGATCGTGTCATTTTACCGTCAGTACTTGATATGCCAAATGCCCCCACTATCAAAGCGTCTTCTAGTCAGATATGTAGTAAAAGAACGTCAGAGCATAAAATTATAAACAATCGAATAAGTTTTAATTACTTTAAACCTCTCAATGCTGGAAAGTTGATAAATGACACAATCAAGCAGCATAAAAAGATTAGTTGAATGGCCCAATGAAGTAAGCAAATCAAAGGAAAAAACAACATTTAACTGAGTAATTCTTCGGAAGCAAATGTGTAAATACGTTCTTTGAAAACATGAAATAGCACTGAGATGGAGTGAGGAATGCAGGAGTAGCTTTGAAAGCATAGATAAAATGTAATAGGAATAAAAATAGTTTAAAATAATTTTATTTATTTATTAAGAACAAGACCTTTTTACACGCCACTGTTAATTTACCAAGCAGTTCAATTAATTTTAATTGAATTAATATTTCGGAACCACCAATTACGGCAAATTTAAAATAAATTTCCTGTGACTAGACTACGTTCCATGCATTATTGATTTACCCAAGCAATGAGATGTAAACAAAAAGTAAGATTTTACTGTTGACTCAAAATTTTAGCAATTATACTTTCCAAAATGAAAACGTGTATCGACAAAAATAAAATAATGAAAGAGCGAGAGAATGAAAAATTAGGAGTATTACTGTCCTAAACCACAACAGGAACTTAAAATTTGTATTGAAAATTAATTAACCTTACAATATAGAATCAACAAAAAAAATGCCACAACAAGCGTAGCAAAGAATTGATTTTAGTAGTAAAATTGAATTCCCAAAAATTGTGATAATTGGATTTTGAGCCAGTTACAGCTCTAAATTATTCCAGGCAAGAGTAATCTTCAAGTGCAATTATCATACAAGGCACATGGTCATATGCAGAAAATCCAGTAATTAGTAAATGTAATTAAAAACAGGAAACTAGACCAAATTCAGTTTTATGTTTAAAAAACCAAAATGAAGGGCTTAAAATTGCTTAATTTTATTTTAATTCAAAATTATTTCCTCCGTAAACAATTTTATTTCCAATGGGCTTAGCACACGAATTATAATGGGTTTAAATTAAATAAATGGGTAAAAAGATTATGTAAAGAGTATTTTCGCCACATTATTTTATAGCGCAAAAATGTGATTACATGACAAAATAAGTTGGTTTTATTTCTTATTCGTACTAAGCTACTTAATTTTGAATATATAACTTTTATATTTTGTGCCTTACATTTACAATAAATAAATATATCTCCAAAGACATTTCATGACACGGGTATTTATAAAGAAACATTATTTTTCTTCGACTCAATTTTTAAAAATAATTTTGGAGGATCCACACGAAATATAAGAAAAAGTTCCTACACACACAAAATGAAATAAGCACCGGGCAGCAGAGTGCTGATGAACAAAAATGAATTTGCGAAACGTCAGCGAATAAATAAATGACATGGAATCTTTAAAAAAAACCGGGCTTATCGTCTCCAGAAAAATATAAATAGGAATTTTTAATAAGGACTTATCAAAGAAGAACCCTTCTCTTGGACTACAACCTTGTCGTGGTGGAAGGGCTTGCGTGCTCCGATGACACCTAGAGCTTAACCGGGGAAATGAAAAAGAAGTATCTGGAGAAAGTGGATGAGATAATGGGTGAGGAACATGGAGTTAGATCAATGGAAGATGAATGGGGAAGTTAGAAAAATGGAATTGTAGAAGCAGCGAAAGCAACGGTAGGCGTAGACAGTGCAACTAAAATTAGAAAACCTTGGATCACGAAGGAAATGATAAGGGTGATGGAGGAGAAAAGGAAATGGAAGAGCCTAAACTCACAGCTAGGTAAAAGAAAATAACGAGAATTAAATAGCAGGCTTAGAAGAGAAACAAAGAAAGCAAGAGAGGCGTGGTGGAGAGAACAAATCGACTCGTTAGAGAAATACCAAAAAGAGGGAAGAGCAGATGCATTATATAGGAAAGTAAAGGAACTGCCGGGTGGTAATAAGGGAAGGGGAATTACAACGATAACAGATGAGACGGGAAAGGCTATCGTAGTACCGAAAGAGATCCAGGAGAGGTAGAAGGAGTATGTTGAAGAGCTGTATGGTAAAGAAATAAGGCCCAATAGGTTAGATATAGAAACGGAAGACGATATCGACAGAGATGGCATCGGACTAAATATCCTAGATAGCGCAATCGAAAGAGCCCTACGAGATATGAAAAGGAATAAGGCGGTGGGAATAGATGGCATACCTGCAGAGATTTTAAAGAGCATGGGGAAAAACGAAAGAGGAAAACCTTTTGCGCTTATTCGTAGGATTTATGAGGATAGAGTGTGGTCGGAAGTCTTTGCGAAGACAGTACTAACTCCTATACCAAAGAAGAGTAAGGCAAAAACGTGCGAAGACTATAGGACAATAAGCTTAATATCCCACGTGGCCAAAGTAGTTCTGAGAATTGTAAACAGAAGGCTAGAGAAGAAGGCAAATGAATACCTGGGTGTCGACCAGTTCGGGTTTAGGAGAGGGACGGGAACGCGAGACGCTATAGCGGTGATGAAGACAATAGTGGAAAGAAACCTAGAATATGGGCAGGATGATTTGGCATGCTTCGTAAATTTTGAAAAGGCGTTTGATCAGGTGGAATGGACGACATTAATGGGACGGTTGAAGAAATTAGGGGACGTTTGGAGGGACAGGCGTCTGATTCGGAATTTGTAAATGAACCAGACGGCGCAGGTTAGGGTAGCCAATGGAGAATCGGGTTGGGCCACGATAGGACGGGGAGTGCGGCAGGGGTGCCCACTATCACCGTTGCTTTTTAACGTGTATTCAGAAGAAATGGTAAGGGAGGCATGGATGGAGAAGGAGGTAGTGGTAAAGGTAGGAGGGGAGCTGAGAAAATCAGTGAGATTTGCAGATGATCAAGCATTGGTTAGTCAGTCTGCCAAGGGTTTACATTCAATGGTGAATGCATTAGAGGTGCAGTGCGAAATGTATGGGATGAAGATCAATCACAAGAAAACGAAAGTAATGAGATTTTCTAGAAGTAACTAGGCGGGGCTGAGTATAAAGGTGGGAGGGCAGAAGATAGAGCAGGTCTACCAGTTTACTTATCTGGGTAATATTTTGGAAAAGAATGGATTTAGTGGTAAGGACATCAGATGCAGAATTGCGCTAGCTAAAGAAGCATTTTCGAAGAGAAGGGAATTAATGAGGGGGGAAAGAGACGTAAAGAAGAGGCTGGTGAAAAATTTAATGTGGAGTGTAGCGTTATATGGGTCGGAAACTTGTTCATTGCGATGGGAGGATGTGCGTAGACTTGAGGCGTTTGAGATGTGGGTTTGGAGAAGGATGGAGAAGGTTAATTGGATGGCGAAAAAGACGAGCGAGGTGGTATTGGATATGGTCGGAGAGGAGAGGAAGCTTGTGGCTGAGGTTTGGAGAAGGCAGAAGAGATGGACGGAGGAGGTTTTGAGAGGAGAGGGCATGTTGAAGAGAGTGATAGAGGGGAGAACACTGGGAAAGTGTGGAAGAGGAAGGAAGAGGATAGGAATTCTGGACGAAATAAGAGGAGGTAGAAGATATGAAGAAGTGAAGAGGGATCTAATGGCGGGGCATACTTAGGAGGGAAAGCGAGACTATGTCTATGAGGTTGGGATGCAGAATGGGGACTGTCCAAGAACCTACCAATCAGCTGGTAGAATACTTGAATGAAAAAATCAAAGAACAAATATATTTTAATTAAACCAATTTATCAACATCTATGGTGCATTTAGCATTATCAAAGTCGTTAATAGGATACGATATCTATAAAGGAATCATAAATTAACGGAGAATTTAAGAAGAAGCATATGAAGTGCAATTTTTTATGGCGGAGGTCAAAAAAATAGGGCATAGAGCTGTTACCTTTAGATAGGGGCTGAAAAGACCTAAGTGTACTCGAAGAAATTAAGAGATCGTCGATAAAAAATATACCAAAATATCACAAAATCTCAATTGTATAATATCGTTCTTATTATGCTTAATAACAGGGCAATGCAACTTGATCTGATTTTTTTTATAGGTCTACGTGAAGGTCCGAGTAGGTCACCACGGTCACTCATTGGTTAATATGAGATTGACCCAATCATAAACCATTACATTGCAAATCATCCAATACATAACTTTTCATTAGATGCACTCCATAAATTCAAAAGTTAGAACACCTTTGACATTAGAGGATCATTAATATTTACTGTCATCTCAGTCATTACAACGCTTGCCATATATGCTTAGTACCTGCTTCAACGCTTATCAGGTCGTATTATAATCATAGGTCTCATAATCTCGACTTATCACTCATCACGTATCACTCGGTATTACTCTCTGCTGTAAACGCTACATGATATTTAGAAAAACGCCTCAATTAGAATCTATATATTGACTGAAACCAAATCTGCCTGCTAGGAAAACCAACTCGAGAAAAACCTCAATTGGTGATAGACCGAATGGAGGATGCAAATAAGAAATAACTAATTTTTTTAAGACAATCAACGAATAATTATTAATACCTTTCGACTGAGCAGCAGCCAATTATAATGCCTTTAGGTGCAACTCAGAGGAAAATGAAAGCCATGATTAAGAAGTAAATTAAAAAAATAATTCATTAGATAAGAGAAAACATATTTACGTATCTAATAATTAGGGTGAAGTGTAAGATTAAAAATTAGAATGTAATTATTAACAAGAAAATGCAATTATTAGCTAAAAAAAGGGTGAATTTCATTTTAGAGAGCATCATAATTAAGTAAATCATTCCTGAGGAAAAAGAAAGAGAATGGACCAGAGGATTGTTAGATTTTGGAAAAGGCGAGTGACAGTGAGTTTGAAGAAGGATTATGATTAAAAAGGTTCAGAATATTGTATTCCAGGGGAGAAATAAACTAGGTATGCTATCATTAAGTAGCACAAAAATAAATTTAAACGATCCGCATATTCTTCTTGACAATAGGAAACCATCAAAGCAAAAGAGAACACTTTTCCTCATTTCTCATTTCCTAAACCACACCAGGTTGCAGTGTGATTCTTAAATGAGAAGAGTACAATGAATGAAAAATCGAATTATGACACATAATCTGATCATAAACTATATTTTATTACGGTAGCCTACCCTGAGCGTTGGCCAGAAAACAAGGAATGACAAAGTAATCATTTATTCAATATCCTATCGTCAAGTAGGAGTTCATCTGACGCCACGTTCAAACCGCGTTCCTTTGAAAAGCGTCAGATCCTCGCGCCATAAGAAAATAAAATGAAACAAAAACCAGAAACGCCGCGTGCAGTTCAGGGAAACAGGCTCACCGAGATGTTAAACCCCGCGGAGTGCAGCATGTAGGTCGAGAGGGGTCGCAATATCTCGGATCAAAGAGAGTTATTAATTGCAACAGAGCCTGGGTTTTATTTTATAGATAACGGGGAAAAAGAGAGAGAGGGAGTGTGCAAAGAGACGAGTTTTGGGCGACAAAAGGCATTCGTTTTATCTCCTTAGCAAGCAAGCAAGCAACGTGGCAACCCCGAAAAGCTGGTACTTTTCCTCGCACCCTCGGCTCTACCAAGCTCTTCAAAAAAAAAAGGACTTAAACAGTGAGGAGAGGGAAAAGTTAGGCGCGTGGGTGGGGAGAAACGGTTTGGTAGGGATTTCGAGGGAGGGGGTGTTGTCGAGAGAGGTGAAAGTAAGAGGGCTCGGGAAAGAGACGAGAAGGATCGGGGATGGTGCCAAGAGGGTGTTATATGTGTGATGGGTGGGGGGTGAGGATATTTTGGAGGTGGCGGACGAGGCACCCGTGATGGCCACAAAAACCTCCGCCGTTCCCACACCACTCGACCCGCCAGGGTTCCGCTAATCCCTGTTCTGGAGTGACACGATGAGTTGACCTGGGGATGACATTTTTGGCGGGGTAAAGAAGCGTGCGGGGAAAGGGCAGTGTGTGAAGAACGGGGAAGAATGGACGAGAAGGAGAGGGCAGCGATTAGGAAGGGTCTAAGGGATGGGATATCAGGGGACGCGGGGAGAAAGAGTTTGCGGCTTCTGGGCACAAACAAGGGTACAACTAGCGGACGCGAGTTAGAAAAATGTCCGAAAAGTAAAGGAACTGAGTAATCACTTTTTGGAAACAACGGTATCCTACTTCCAAGAGAAACCACGTGTATACATTTACCGTATTTATGCGTGCGCACCTTGAATGGATGTATGTTGCACGCCGTCTCATAACGTACGCACTAATTACAGTTAATCCACTTCCCACAAGAAAATATGCACAGAAAGTCTGGGTTTTGGCAATCATTTCATATCGCCCACCTTTAATACCGCACAGTACATATTTTTGAGCAGAGAATTTTAATGCAATACGATATGTTAATATGTATATTTATCTCACATAAGGTAAAAGGGCTAATCCATCACTTAATTATAAGCGGATTTTTAGCTCCGGTATGATATTTAAAGAAAGTATGGCCTACACACGCACTGCATACGGTATTTCCAGTATTCATTTATTTTCCATATCCCTAAAAATAGCCTTAAGCTACACTACATCAGGTATGTTTCACTAATGGTTTTGCAACAAACACAAATCAACACGCCCTGGGTCATGAAAAATTCAGTCAGCTGTTAATAAAACCCGTGACCCTGAATTTGCTGGTGAAGATTTTCACCACCAAGGCAGTAACATTTGTGATTTGACGCTTATGGCTGAGAAAAATTAAGAAAGAAACTTGAAATTCCAATTCATTTTTCCGCATGAAACTCTCATTGAAAGCATGACACTTTTCCAAGCAGGCAAGAAACCAAATTAACCGGAGGAAATATAACCCGCTTATTCACGCATAATTTTTCCAAAATTATTCAACTAACGGTTTTTATGTGCTAACAAGCTCCTTGAAGTATGACTTTTAAAAATAAAAGGAGCTTGAAAAAGGTAGCGCAAAACTGCCTTCAGAATTAGTAGACATGGGTAGCATGTTGGTCTGCTAAGCCAAGAAGCAAGCTGAAGATGCGTGATTTTATTCCTGATTCTGGGCAATTTATTCTCATGGACGTTTTCACGTATTTTATTTCAAAATACAAGCAGTAAAAAAATAATTGATGCGCAACTAAGCACGGCTAAAGCACTGTAATTGGTTTCAACCTTATAGGTTTGAACTTATTGGAAGTACTAATTATCCCTGATGGACCTCATGGGGATAACATTTAGATCATCTGAATCCTCCAAAATTGCCATGGGAGTTAGGGAGACTTGGTGGCCCGAGCATTGGACCAAAACTCGAAAGTCTCGTCATTCGATTCCCGGCACAGGCCGGTTTCCTCTCACGGCAATTTTTGTATATTTCATTGCCGGCATCGAAGGAGTAAACAGAAAAATTATGCGAGGAGCTGTATGGGTGCCTTAATTTCAGGAACATGAGTTCATCCTGATGGATACATTTTTACGAAACTTATACATTTAACAATTTAACATCAACATCGAATCGAATGAAACACCAACAACTCGATTACACTAGTGAGCTGTTATCTTCACAATCATCATACAAAAGACAATATGGCAACATTGATGCATCATCTGAATGATAAAGATTGATGAAACTTATTACCCAATTTATTGGTGTGCATCTAAACACATTTATCTCTTCACTGTCCTAAACATGCTTCTTAGTGCTCAATGAAAATTACTCAGCGCGTAAAATATACCAACGTAGTTAGGATGTCAGTTAATGGAAAAGAATGCCAAGCTGTTGCAAAGAATTTAAAGTTTGGCAAAATTGTGACTTTCAAAATGTTCATTTTACCTAATTATGTAACATAAAAGATCTTAAACGCACAATATGTCCAAAATATTTCATAGGATGGATTTCCAATATAATATGACAGCCACCACCCATTAATGAACTAAAGTAAAAGAAAAAATATGAAATATCCAATATGAAAGACGATGTTACATGGTGCTTGAAGTGATTAATGACTTCAATATCAAAGAAAATCCTCACTTATGCAATTTTTCCTTGGTTGTAAATAAATTGCTGTTTCTATAAATATCTCTTTACCATCACGCAGTGCTGATTTTGGTATCATAAGCATAGTTTTACGCATCGTCATTAGTGACTAAAGCATTTGGACATAGCTACTTCCTAGTTCATTACAAAGGAACGATAAGTTAAATAAATCAACATTGTGAATTTTTAATATCAAAGAATAAGTATATAAAAGTAGGAATAAATACAAAATATGCTCTTTCAAGTGAACTCGCGCCATTCTGTTTCACCGGTACATTGAAATTACTTATGTTATTGGAAAAAGACTTACTATGGATGCCAAAAAGTGTGTTTCAGATGCAAATAGGTACGTTCCGTGAATTAATTTTGGAACTGAAACACTATTAGTACGCTTTCATAATTGAAAATTAGAGCTAAGCGAGAATTTGGAGTGTCGCTATAGGAGATTATTTGAGCAGAAAATTTAGTTAACTTTGAAACGCTCATTAAAGTGCCATGACCGGAGCGAGCTTCGCTAAAAGCAATTTATAAATCAAAACAAATGTCCAATATAGCAAAGAAAATAGCTTAATGGGATCCACGTACCAATTTCCAAAACTTTGAATCGACAATAAAATCAAAATCTCTCGATGATTTTGCCAATAATTTCAATCATTAATCGATTTTAATTAGTAAGAATGGCAGAAAAAGAACTCAATGCTACTGGGTAGTTTTATGGGACGAGATATGGAGGAATTTCAAAGTTACCAAATTATTTTTCATTGCAAAAGAGTTTTGATTTAAATAGTTTCCTACAAATGCGTTTTCACACCTCTATTCCATATGTGAAACGGTAAAATAAGTGACCTGAGTTTATAATCTTGCATAACTTTGTAAAATTCTAGTTTAATGCAAAAATAAACTTCGATAACCGCGGAAACCTTTACTTGGCAAATACTCTTAAAAACAAACTGATTACCTAAAAGTTGCTATTTTAGCGACGCAATAAGTTGTATTGAAAATCTAATGGAATCAAACAAGTAATTTTCAGGTTTTCATTACACTGATCAAATTATGGAAATGAAAGTTCCCAATTTTCCCTTACATCGTAATTTTAAGCTGCTGAAAATTAATGAAGCACATTTATAAAAGTGTACGTGATTATAAAATTACAACCAAATATTAAAATCCATTTCTCAACGAAGATAACATAAATATCTCGCAGGTACAGGAGTTTATCAGAGGACTTCTCCACTTTTTGGGCATTGCCAAGCATCATCACGAGAACGAGGAGGATGGGGGCCTTCTCATACAGTCCGCTCAACGGGCAATTATTCAACACGGCCACGGCGATGATGTATTTTGGCAGAGGCTATTTTGGATCCAGCAGCTCCCAGCAAAAGCGCAGTGATGCATTTCTCTCCAGTGTGAGGAGACTTACCCCAGGCCACAACTTCACAGTGAGAGATTACATGCCCTTACATTAATACCTCCGCAATGAATCGCAACACTAATTGACTCTAGGCTGCTCGCCAGAATCTCAACCTGCGGCATTTTACGGAACTAAGCAGGCGTGATCGCTCACCATGCAGGTATCAGCAACGCAGCGTACATCATCAACCTGGGGCATTTTCTTTAATGAAGCCAATTATTGATATCACTATCAATAATTCCACCGATAACTCGATTCATTTGATAGAGTAACTATTCCACTTTACAACATCATCGTATTTTTCTCTGCCTATTTTACTAGTTGGGAATCAGCTGATTAAACTAATTCAGGAAATTGTTAAAATATAATTCAGTCTTCTAGGTCTAATACCGAGAATAAATCTCCGACAGGAAAGTAAGTGATGGGTATGAATACATGTATTCATGTATTTTAACATTATTTCATTTCATACGACAGATCGTAGCCTGCCGTTTACTTACTTCTAACTGGCCGAAGAAATCCATTAGTATTCAAATGAGAGGATTCGAAATTATGATATTTAATAATGTAAGAGAAACAATTGCACTTTTCCACAAAATGGTTTATTGCGTACAACGCGTTTCGGCTCACAGAGCCATCATCAGGTACAAGACAATAAACCATTTTGTGGAAAAGTGCAATTGTTTCTCTTACATTATGAAGAACTTCCACGATATCTCGCCTGAATCTGTTGAATTTATTATGATATTTAATGCCTACTTCACTGCTAAAAAAAAATAATTTTATACATGATTGCACTAAGATTGGTTCCCTCATCACGTATCCATCCACAGGCTGAGGGTAAAATGATTTCGCCGCTTATATCGGATAATTCACTTGGTAGGTTATATTAGCATATTAACAGTTTGTATCTTTTTCAAAGGAATGCCTTATCAGCATGTCAAACAGTACAGATTGGTCAGATATATCTGCACAGTTTATGAAGTGAAAATCATGACTAATTATCAGCAGCAGTAATTTTCACATATTTTTCGATCAAATCATTATTACCTTTAAGCTATCCACTTTCTCTAGGAGATATATTACATGTCCTAAATCCAAACATATACAACAGATTACTCTGTGCTCAGAGATGGCTAAAACAAGTCAATCAATAGCAAATGTATTATAAATTTATTTGAACACGAATAAATTATAAAATAATAATCATTGTGACAATGGTCTCCCGTCTATGAAAACAAGAAATTTTCAACAACTCTATGACAATAAAGGTATAATGGTAGCCTTAAGTAAGAAAATATAGCTAGAAATTTTTTTTTTCAAAAAAAAAGCGATTTTAGCATAGTATTTATATTGCAAAGGCACAACTGAAGATATATATATATATATATATATATTATATATATATATATATATATATATATATATATATATATATATATATATATATATATATATATATATATATATATATCTGAGGACATTGTACAAGTCAGTCATACTTGAACTTCGTCATATTACCTAAGCAATGGCAAGCGTTCCTAAATTACAATGATGGGTGGTTTAGCGGCTAGTAAGAGAGGTTGCCCAACTTTCCCTAGCCAATTGGCTGGGAATATACATTGAAGTTCCGGCATCAAAAATAAAGCCCTAATTCACTGTAACTGCCCACCTTGTCTTTAGGTTCTTGCTTTAAGTGACCGGCTGAGGGAGTTTGGAATATATTTAGCTTGTCAAGCTAACCAAAATCGCAGAGCAACTATAGACAAAGCTCTTAAAGGATTTAGCAGAATGTATTTAGAGTTTTTTTCATGAAATAGAACTTACAGTAACATAATGTGATTCATATCAACTATAGCTACGCTAAACACTAGAGAGGACCAAACTCCATTGTTTCCCCCCTCTCCTAACTCCACTTTTTGAAAATATTATAAAATTCACCACTAAAATTTAGCATTGTAAAACACGAAAGAACAAATTAACATAATTAGAGATTGTTTCAGGTTGCCCTCTTATAAGATCCAACCGCACAAGAAACATGGAAATTTATGGTTGTAGACATGGCAAATGGTCTCCCACTATATCTGCAGACAGTGAAACAGTTCCCGAGGAAAATTGTGACGCTTGCCCCACCAAGCAGCGATTACTATTTGGACAGCTTTAACCCACATATTTACAAAAAGGATCAATATCAACCTCAATTTAGCGACTTCTTTGACCACCTAGTGTGCATATTCCACCTGGCAAAAGAATTTGAACTCATATTATTCACAGTAATTCTGAAAAAAGACAGCAAATTATATAATAAGGCCATCTTAGGAGTCTAATGATTATAAACATCCTCGGAAGAACTTAAACTTGAAGATGGATCCACGCCTGACATTTTTACAATCTCAGGCCTCCATATGCTTACACAATTACTTTCTTCATCTCAGCGTACGTCCCACTTAAAAATTATTTTCCCATCCATAAAACCTTTTCTCTTTCTTCCCAGCATGCACAACATACTCCCCTCTATTGTGGCCTTCAGAAACACATCACTCCTCATTATCCTTTCCAACAATCTACTCTGTCTACTCCTCTTCCACTCGATAAGTCTTCACTCCTTACCCACCATACCAAGCACTTTCTCATTTTTCTTCCTTTTCGTTCACTGTACTTGTTTTCATTCTTCCCCCCTGCCTGATAAAACGGGGAAAATACGAGCAGAAAGCATGGTATATGGGAGAAAACGAGGAAGCATAGAGAGCAAGGAGAAGGATAGGTCTCAGAGTACGCCATTTACTTAAAGTATGTGAAGAAAATACGAGGAGAATTGAGGAAAAGAAATGGCGAAGTTAGCAACTGCGAGATAAGAGCTATACGAGGGGAGAGCGAGGAAGCCTAACATGTGACGGAAAGCAACGAAGAAAGAAAGGGTCACGGAAACATTTGGGGGGGGGAGTAAAAAGGCTAAGGGTCAGGGAACGGAGATGAGAGAGAAGTAAAGGAAGACTTACAAGAGTTCCAGTTTTTAAAGGGAAGAGGTGAAGGGGGGATGGGAGGGTAGGGAAGACGGAGAGAGAGAGGAAAAGCTAAGGAGCAAACGGGGTTAAGTACCCCGAGAAAAGAAATACTCCCAGATTGTTCATTCCTCCCACATGTGTTTCCCACCCTTTATAGCGGTAGCGAAACTTTATGGCAGT
This sequence comes from Pyrrhosoma nymphula, assembly GCA_963573305.1. Classification (NCBI taxonomy): domain Eukaryota; kingdom Metazoa; phylum Arthropoda; class Insecta; order Odonata; family Coenagrionidae; genus Pyrrhosoma; species Pyrrhosoma nymphula. The sequence continues at coordinate 24,307,511 of OY754337.1, read as the reverse complement.
TGCCGGTGCAAAGCGTGATGTCAAGGAGAGGAGGACTCGCGTGGTAGGGATTGACTACAGACCAGAGGGGAGCGGATAACACTTGATAGGCAATGCTGCCACCATTATTATTATTCGGCTAATGTACTAGTTAAGGTACGCTGAAATGAAAAACGGTAAATATCCCATATATTTTCACATGCGCAGGATACTATCAAACTACACTATTTCCTTCTCCCTACATACGTCATGTCCTTCTTTATCCCGTCCATAAAACCTATTCTCTTTCTCCCCCTTCCCCACTTACTCAACATCCCCCCCTCTATCATGGCCTCCAGCATCCCTTTGCCCCTCATTACCGCTTCCAATAACCTACTTTTCCTCCTAATCTCCTTCTGAAGTTTCCCCTCATAACCCACCATATCAAGCACTTCCTCATTCGTCTGCTGTCATCATAACTCCCATTGACTTGCGAGAGTGATAAAGTGTCGGAAGCGCGTTTTCACGACAATGCATAAGATTCATACGAGGCTGAATCAAAGAAGAATTAGCTTATAATGTTTGAATCAAACAGAGAAGCACACCTAAACGTATAAATTGAGAGCCATATAGAGCGTGCGAAGGCAACTCGTAGGGAATTAACTCTCACTCATATGAGGGCGTTCTGTGGAACTGCCACCATGTTTTGCTACCACTATATATTTTGTTGCTTTCATACCATATTATACGTACGCAATAAGATGTATTGATATTCGATGTACCCAGGAGTGTATGAGAATAAGTGATTTTGTGAACGTTCTGGAAATATAAAATGCAGCTCAACAGGCGCTGCTAAATGGAATGGATGAGCTAAGGTGAGCCGGGATTGCTCTATTAACCTTTCATTCTCTCTTTGACCCTTGTGAAAGCAGGTTATGTGCTTTTTTCTAGAATTTTCTCCAGGGTAACATTGAGGCCGGTTTGGGTAAGGTAAGTCCTGAAGTGACTTGCCACGTAATTTTCAAAATGGCAAATTTTTCAATTTTTAAAAATTCAATTGGCAAATTTTATGTAATAGTTAATTCTCAATTATAACTCGTGACGTTAAATTGCGCAGAAGGTGAGTGAGGAACATCCATGGATCCGAATTTCCCGACATTACGAGATCAAATAATGGTCACAGAAAATGACACTGATGACTACTATTTCCAGTAGGTATAACTGGAAAATTCCACATATTTAGAAAGAATGGGGTAATATATATCGCCATTCAATTATGCAAGAATAAGTTTGAAAAGGTATTTCACCCGTATGATCAGTTCAAGTATGTTTTTAAAAACTCTGAATTACACATGCTCGCCTATAAAATAATTCATTTAATGAAAAAATTATTCATTGCGGTAATAAATAAAAGTGTTTTTTTCTGCACTCTTCTTCACCAACATAAAGGCTAATTTAATATAGCTTACACCTAAGTAGAAGCCAAAGAATAAGACCCGAACGTTTCTTGATGATTTTTGGAAATTTTGATGAAAAGAGGCAAGGAACACAAACCTTTGCCTGTATTTACCATCGAGCATTACATTCCTGAATGTAGAAACATTACATTTTTTCAACGCATTCGCTCAGTGGAGTATAAATTTATATCCCTAGGAAATATTGGTGAAATTGGAAGCATCGTGAACCACGGAGTGAGTTTTAATAATTTTTTTAAATGCATATGTTCTACGAGCACAGATTTATTCACGGTCCCCAAGCATAAATCCTGAACAACTAACAAAGAGATTCTATGAAACATGATCCAAAATCCTAATAGTAGTCAAGTTGCAAAATAAATGCCTAACTTAAATCCTCAAGATGATTAACAAAGAGTAATAAAGGTGGAAAGCTAAGGTGTATATTTTTGTATCTCCAAGCTATATCGGTATAAGTCACTGACATAAACGCTTTCCCAGGTTTCTGTTACAAATAAGCTTTACGCAACTCAGAGATTCTCATTTAATAATTCGCCCGAGGAAAAATAATTAATTTACTTACTGAAAATAACTATTCATAAACCTAATAGGAGTTAACTAAAAATGAAGAAGACCTATTCCTAGGAGATTCAAATTTATGTCAACCAAAAAAGCACAAAGCGCAGTGAAACCAATTCAAATCAAATTTGGAAGGGTACTCTCATCGAATCCAATGAGAGCTAACTCCTAACCTTTTGTCCCTTCATCTCATTCAAAAAAGAGGTCCATTCCTTCCACGGAAAGAGTTTAGTTCTGCCATTCCGCCAGAATATTCTCAAATATTCTGGAACCATCATCCACTTTAAGTCAAAATATTGCGTCGGAAGTATTTGAACTAAACTCTGTTTCCATGCCGGCATCTACAACGACTTGCTCGGATCGAGAAACGCAGGGAACTTATCCTTTATTTGTTCCGAAGCTAAATCGCAGCCAGGCCTTTTTTAACGACCGGAATCATGCAAATAGACTGTACTTCTAATAAAGACATAAGATATGTAAAGGACCATTTCTTCATACGTGCTTTTATCCACGTAACCTTTGAAAAAACGGGATTGAAAAATATATAAGGAATAAAAAAATAGAAACGCCGAAATGTAACAAGGACCGCAGAGAAAAGAAGTGAATTCCAGGAAGGTAAAAGTAAAAGGAACTTTGGAGACCACTTTGGCACATGCAAAAAAATCTTACCAATCTACATATAGTAACAAAGTAACAAGAATGAAAAGAATGAGTAGATGGGACTTTGCCTGGGGGAGGGGGGAAGATTAAAAAAAAAATCCTAGCCCCAGGGACTTCCCTGGAGTGACGTGAAATCCGCTGGTCCCCACTAATGGCTGAATGTCCGTTCGAAATGACGTTCTGGTTGAAGCCAGGCGGAGAAGGTGGAGGGGTGTGGGGGTGGGTCTTGGACGGTGGAGGGACTCAACTCAAGGTTTAGGGAACGGAGGAGAGGGTAAGCATTCAGGGAAGGGACCAAGGGTTTAGTTATCTCGTGGGACCTCCTCCGCATACCCCCCACCCCTTTCTCGTGCAGTCATCGGCGTTGGTTAGGTACGCGAGGGGGGGTCTGGGAGGCGCTCTGGGAGGGTCGAGCTGTCCGAGAGGGCTTCCGACTTCGGTAAGGTGACGAGAGAGGGGCGATTGAGAGGACTAAGGGAAGTGCGGTCGGCGGTAATAGGGCTTAAGGTGGATGGATGGATTAAAATCGTGCAAACCAGAAAGACTCAGCAGAGCAGTTGTACATGGTAAGGAATCCACGTGGAGAGCGTTGACAGATCTACTACACTCGTTGCATTCATGCTTCACTATTATAGATGTTAACACCGGGAGTACCGATGATTAACAATGGCCAGGCAAGCACACTAACATGCACGTAAATAACAATACCCTCCGTCACCTTTTTCAGTAGAAAAGGTCATATATGAATCACCCCAGGCATTAAGGAGTGAACACGTATATTGATACTGGACAATTTCCGGTTGAAATCCTAAAATCGAAAGAATAATGCTGGATTGTTGGGAAACACCTTTAGGTGGCCTAGGAGAAAAACCGGTGCAAATAATACCAGAAGATGAGAAATAAGATTTAATGGATTTTTACAATTCATGCAAAATAAAATTGTCGATACATTGTAAAAATTAATTTAACCATGCACATAACCAGCACATGCATAATTCTCAACATTTTGATTTATTCAAGGTAGGTTATAGGAAAAATATCCTTAAATCTCCGTTAATAATAGATATAAGATTAAAGAGAGAAGTTTAAGTCGAGATTAATTAAATTTACCAACCTTGAGGTCCTGTTTAAGGAAATGTGTCATTAGCCACGCACGTATGGCATTCGTTTATAGGAGGACGGAGCGAAATTTTATATGAAAAGTTAAGGTAAGAGCGAGTATATTTCATTTCTATGCCTCGAGCAACGTGGAACAAATCATTACGATGGCTTAACAGAGCCCCCAACATGTGCAGTTTTGCTGCAGTACCTAGCTGTAGTTCATAGCTGATAGGAAATAACGAGGGGGAAAGGATGGCCTCTGACTATTAATTGGTTCAAATTCACAAAATAAAGATAAAACTACGATGATGTGAGCACTGAATAGAAGAATCACGTTATTTATCTTTATAATCAACAAATCTTCACCAATACTGTGAAACCGAGCGGTGCTATATCAAGAGGGAAAGACACTGATGGAATTCCTGTCATTTTTAGTAGTGTTGAAGTTCCAATGCATTTTTTTTAATAATGGTGCTTTTATATCTAAATTGAAAATACTGTAAAGATACAAATGGTAAATTTAGACCTGTCGGAACATAGAAAATAACCATTTCGTTATTCTGTTTCGGAAACAAATGTCTACCTAGACCAGGAAATTCTACATGCAATACTAGATCTCCGGATTAGAACCAATGCGGCATCCAAGTGAAGAACTATATGTTATATACACACAGAACCTTTGCATTACCCATCATGGCCTCCTCATCAACCATAACTCGGGAAAAATTTAGACACTCTCTCCTAAGCTACCAATAGGTGTAACACTGGTTCTTTAAATTATTTAGGAGGCAATGTCAGAGACCCCGTTTAGTTTTAATCCAGTGCGGCGCTAGAATTTACATATTTCTTTCCGTCTTTCTTGGCGAATTTTAAAGACAAAAATATATATTGGAGAACATGCGCCCTTTTAAAATGATATAAGAGACTACGTAGGCTGCCTCAGAGAACTATTTTTCTTATTCATCTGTTATAATTTAATGCAATTTTATCAATAATATCCTTGAAGGAGACCAATATTAGCATATTAGATAGTTTGATATGTTGTTGGCATTTCTTGACTTGATAGCTGATACTGAGTTTACGATAGGCATCCCCACATGGTGAGTTGAATACCTGTTATATTTATGTCATAAAAATTTAAGCAATCTCATGAAAAAAAAGGTAGAAGTAGGTATGTCAGAGCCGTATCACGGATTTTCCGACGCTCCTGCCACCCGTTTAGCTCTTTAAACCCAGGCAATCGGAGCCCCAGCACGTCAAGGAAATCGTATGCGGATGCAATCTCACGGAAGGAAGGGTGCGTGTAAAGAAAATAGGTGTCAGACAGGAGGAGAGGATGGGGTTCTTGTCTGGCGCGCGTGGAGCGGGTGACAGGGGATGGGGGCGGCGGAAGGATTGACGAGGGCTGCGAAGCCAAAGACGAGCGACCTGATCAGCGAAGTGAGCGAAAGGGCAAGGATGGGTGGGGTGACGGAGGACGAGTGCGTGGGCGGGAAGAGAAAGGGAAAGAAGGGATCTCGGGAAGACTGGGAAGCGCGCTATGCGGACCCGGAGAATTCTTCTTGCGGTGAATGAGGGGAGGGGGTTGTGAAAGGGCCACGGGTTGGTGGGACCAGTGAAAAAAAACTCACTTGCTCCCGTCCATCCCTCCCAGGCGAGTCAATAATGGACCGGGTCAGACGTGACCCAGGAGGGATTGAACTCTTGTGATGGGTCATAGGGAAATAGACGAAAAACCGTTGTCTTCGCAACCGTATGCTTCTCTAGAATCATGGTGGCATACGCATGCCGTTTGCACTGTCAATTTTTAAATTTGTTATCCTACTAGTAATTTTCTTTCACATTTCCAAGCTTAACTTCCCCTCTTAATGGTTAACATTTCACTTCCTGGGCATTTTGCCGGTTCAGACAACTTCCGTACCTACCAGCGAAGTCTACCTATACGAATTCACACTGCACTAACATAACTCTGCGCTGCCATCACCAGGAATTGTAAGTAGCAAAGGAATACCATTTGGTTGCTTTCAAATTATATTAGGATTCCCGTATCTCTTTGACGTTTTTAAAACTTAGAATTTGCCTTTTAGAAAATGACAACCCCCTTTGCTAATTAATCAAAATAGCACTTTACCATTCTCCAGTTTGATCGACTTTCTTTATTATTTTGCTGAATTTTTTCCGGTTTCCGTTGCAACACCAGAGCCTTACCGAGAACATGTGGCAGCGTTAGGAAACTACTACTCCGTCGGTAACCCTCGCCCTTCATATTGCATTCAGCGAGGAAGCAGTGTGAAGGGGGAATTATTACCTGCCCGCAATAATCCTTTTATTTCCTCATACTCTTGGCCTCTCGTCAGAGGGAGTTGTTCCAAATCCTTTAACTCCTCTTCTACTCAGTTAATCAAGTGGTCTGCCCTCTATCACTCTCTTCAACATGCCCTTACCTCCCAAAACTTCATCCATCCTTATTTTATCCTTCCAATGCATCCTTACTATCGACATCCTTACCTCCCGCATCATATCTAGTACTTTAATTTTAGTAATAATCAGTGCCGGTCGAAGCTTTTTTACAAGTGAGAACAAAATTTTATTGACCTCCCCTCATAAATAATTTATTTGCCAAATGTGATTTCTTAATCAAGACATTTCTTAACCATTCATTGATAATTCGCAGACTGGCCGCCTCTACATCTGACCGCCTGTGGCTTTTGCCTACGTTGCCCATGCCTCGGGCTGGCACTGGTTTTAAAATTAATATGCCTATTAAGGAGTCATTAACAATATTTAGAAAGATGGAAAACGAAGGGAGAACTGGGGAAAGCGAAGCAAAGCGGAAAATCTAGGAACCACTCAACAAAATGTGTATAATATTTTTAAATCCATGGTATGAGTCGATCAATCTCGTTTACTTTCAATTAAACCATCTCATAGCCATAGCACTATGAAAAAGCAACGTTTTGCACCATTTAGGACAGGAGAGGGTAAGTTGATATGGTTGATATTATCAAGAATCAGAGGAAAGTAGAGGAAAAGCTCGGCGTCGACATTTGTGTACTCTTAAAGATATGCACAATAGAGTCCAAGTTTTACTTTCCAATCGCAGGGAAGGTTAATTCAGTTGATATGCTGCCCAAAAGGAAGTAGAGATCGGGTTTCAGTCATAAACTCCTTGCTACTGCTACCATCGACGAGGGAATCTAGTACTTACTCTATAAAACGTTAACCAGTGAATGAATGAAACGTTTTATGTGTTTCATTCAAATGTTTGTGCAATGAACACAGACAATAAAGACCCCGATAATAAAACAATAGGCATTATATGAAATATGAGCAAAACATTATAAGATTGTAGGAGTAGCAAAAGCAAACCGTTTCTTCTCACATAGCGATAATCTTCCCTTGAGACTAAAGGTCGAAAATATAGATAAATATTTTATCTGTTTACTGTATGTATGGTATTTGATACAGATGATATTTCCTTTTAATTTTTATTACTGAATTACTACATCTTAAGAAATATAGAGGTAATAATATTGGAATTAATCCTCTAAAGAATGATAGAGGCCATTACTACGACCCGGACGCATTGCATGAGAAACCAGCACTGTAGATCTCAAGTCTCTTATATACATTCATTTATAGGATTTAAAGTGTAGCTAACGCACAAAACATTGTTATGAAACAGTTTTTTGCTAAGATACCTCCACAACTAAGGTGATTCTCATGACCAATTAGACGAACGTGCGTTTAAATAACGTTTCTCAGCGATTTTTGTACAACTTCCCATTGTGATCTCGGACCCCACAAAAATGTCTTGGCACGGAGTGGTATAATACTTAAACTGGCCCATTAGGAATCCAATGCGCCATCAATCACGTCAACTCTCAATCAGTTACAGTTTTTATAAATAATTTATTTTCCTCACGCATCGACTTTAGAGTCCTCAAAAAAGACGGGCGACGACTCCTATTCCTTTGCCTGGAATCGATTATTTATTGTTTCTTTTAGGTTTCTTGTTATTGATGATTACGTGAGATAAATTGTTAGGTATTCATCGATGGCTGTGGCGGCTTGTGTCGTAGAATCTTGAGTAAGCTTTTGACAGACACAGAGCCACTGGAAGGCAAGAAAGAAGTCTGATTGACCTACAAGCAAAAAACAATATATATTTCCCGAGAATCTTTTTCAAGCGATTGTTGAAAGGAAACAGAGCACAGAAATTATCTTTATATAATTTCCAAAAGAGTTAATGGCATCTCTATAGAAAAATTATTTATTGCGCCGAAGAATGTCAGAAACACGATTAGCAGATGCGATAGAATCACACAAATATTTCGAAAAAATGTGAATAAAGAGAGATACAAGTAAAAAGGTATTTGTGAGGTGAAATTTACTTGCATATTGAAATAATGATAAATCATTATCTTTCAAGTAAAGCATAAGTAAATTATGACATATCAATCGAAGAGGTGCTAACTATTATGTAAGTCAATACGACATACTTACTAACGATGTGCCTACCATCCCTTATTCTTCATATAATTAAAGGAAGGAAAGTACCCTTTGTTTATTATCTCTTGATATTCTCAACACGGTACTGATATAGAAGAAGTAGTAATTTTTACGATTTTTTATTTAATAAAGATTTCAACCACCACCTGTTATCATATTGCCACAATAAATACTATACTATTCAGGAAATTTAAAAAAAAGGCCTAAACACTATTGACGATGCATGAATTATTTTGTTCTTTACTATACCTATGTTATTAAAATTAGTTTTTCATGAAATGACAATTTAACATATTAAGGTAAGTTACTGAGGTTTCAAAAGTCAAATACATTTAACACACGAGAATATGCGAATGGATTTATTTCATGCTGCGCTCCTTTCGGTCAGCATAGCTACAACAAGTTCTCTTTACGTGGTTTGACGAATTCTTTGCCCGTACATTTAGTCGTACGTTGACATCACATGACATCACATGTCCTCTCGTTTATATATCTCCTCAAATTTAATTCCATTCTCATTCAAACCTTCACATAATATGTTGATAATATACATAGGCCTAATCTCTTCTAACCCCATTAATAATTGAACTATAATATTCATGTTCCTAATGGCTTTGAATCTATTAAGTTTTATTTTCATTTAAATGTTACAACTCTACTCTTGCAGAGTCAGAGAGTCTTCGTATGGTAAACAAGGAACAAATGAAAATGTGCAGGTGCAAAACTTAATGGAATTCAGAAATATAACATGAACTTTAAAAATAACAGACGTGTAATGGAGTTATTATAGGCACTATGGCAGACAGAAACGTAAAATGCTATAATGTACTTAGTGGGAAATATATTCCCCAAGTAAGGAATGATTAGAAAATTAAAAATTGTTTATGACAGGCGTCCCAAATTCCGTTACCATAAAAGTTTTAACAGACGCAATAAAATCAATTTTCCCAGCTGAATTTGAGTCATTTTTATTTGTATCATAGTTCTTACTTATTTTCTATTGTAATAAATGAGTTCAATTGTTCGTTTATTTGTCCATATTACGTGAGCTGGTACATTATCTGTTACTGCAGAAAAAATATTGCACATAATAACCCTGTTGTTGAGAGTTGAAAATTAGACAGTTTTTATCGAGAAGAAAATCCCGAAAGCCATTAACATCGCCGAATTGATTCCCTGACTTATCGGGTGCTAAATCATACTCAAGCGTGAAAGAGTGCAGTATACAAGAATAACCTACTTCCAGTCTCTCTTCCAATTTCCTCGAGCGAAGCAATATCCATCGTCTCCACGCGGGAGAGTGTACACCTCTAGGGTTTAAAAAAATGAACGTGAGCCCTCACGTGGAGGTTTTTGGAAAGAGAGAGGTAGCAGGAGGCTGAAGAAAAAAATAGAACAAAGCAAAAAATAGACCTTTTTCATTTCTCTCGTCCCCACCCATCAAGGTGCCGCGAGCGACATTTTTTTTCAAAGGAGGGAAACTTCGTGCTGGACACGAAAGGTTCCTGCAATTTTGGCCCCATAACTGGTCACCGCCGTCCGCCTCTGACTTACCCCCCTAACCCTACAAAATGGACGAGAAAAAGGGTGTGGAAAGGGAGCGAATGTCCATGAGTGAGAAAGAGAGAGAAAGAGTAAGAGAGAGATGGGATAATCTCACAGGCGTCCCTGGGAAGAGAATATAGCGAGCGGAATCGACGAGAGGGTGGGATTCGGAAAAGGGTTGCATAGGGGGGAGGAGGGTCAGTCGCTCGGGGTGTGTGGAAGGGTTTTGAGAAGGGGTTAAATGGGTAAGAAGACCGTAGCGAAGAGGGCGATAGTATTACGCTGTGTGCGAGAGAGGTGTCAGTGTTCGTTTGCCCTTACCCGTCGGGTATGTACCGGGTAGGTATTCCGTTTCCTGAAAGGTAGACGACGGGACCGGGATTTTGTGGGATTTGTCCGCGAGGCGGGGACGTGTGAGGCGGCGAGAGAGGCGAGGCTCGGAGCCTCATGGATGGACGTGTGGACGGGGGCTTCTCGCAGAAGGATGGGGAAAGCGGGTGAAGGGGTCGGTGGAGACCGTAAGGGGGTGTCAGGGTGCCACACACTAGAGGGGGGGAGGAGTTGCTCCGCACGGGAGAGCGACGCGGGGACGAGTGAAGTGCCAGGACTAACACTTGTCAACGCGTGTGTCAAGGACGTGCACTCACAGGCACACTGCCTGGTTTACGGGCGAATAACTTTTTTTTCTCATTTCACCCTAGGATAAAGTTTGGATAGGCGAGAAATATAATAGTATTGAACACAACGCTCAACCTTAAACTAATTACTGTCTTACGTTTCATCATTGTCTCCATTGGCATTCATTCTGCGAACATTCATTCAATTTAAAATATTAGTTCTTTTGACAAATTTTCCAATCATTATGATAGCACAAATGTTTTGGTACTCAGTCGCACTCACTGGTGTAAAGATATACACCAAAGAGAGTGAACTTCACCAGGAAAGTAAATTATTTGACACCGGTCAAGTCAAATAATCGACCCTTTTTGATGTGTATCACTTTTCTTTGTCTACGAAAAAATAGTCTTTTAAAGTATTAGGAACAGAGTGCTTAACCTTATAACTAAATACGGTCTTTCATTTAATCAATGTCTTCATTGACATTCTTCCTATGCGCTTCATTTAATCGAAAAAATCAGTAATTTTCACAAACTACGAAGAAAATAGTTCGAAATTGTCCACACAAAACGATTAATGTTTCGTGACCCAAGGCGTCATCAATGTAATAATATTATAATAGGGAGAGGCACATCTGGAAAAGGTACGGAGAAACGGGTAGTTTCCGTGCCTGCATAACCCATCATACTGTTGGAAAAGTATTTTCCGGGTTAAGGCCGCGTTGGTCCATTTGGGCGGACGACGGCGGAGCTGGAATGCGCCCGAAACTGTCGTCCGCCCAAATGGACCAACGCGGCCTTAACCCGGAAAATACTTTTCCAATTAATCACCGCGGAAGCCTCCGTACCATCATACTGTTCTTTTCGGGGTAAGCATAGTCAAAATATTTACATTCTCAGTGATAGGCCTGTAAATCTGAGTTTGCTTTAATGATATCCTCAACGCTGCCCCATTCTTACATGCCTAATTGGCTTCAGTTGCACTCATTCATTGCTTCATGCATGCTTTCCTATTCTTAAGACTCCTAATATTTCTTATTTAAGAGTATCCACCACATTAACCTATAGTATTTTCGGTCTACCTCTTCCTCTCACACCATTCACTCCTCTGTCACAAATCAGGTAGTTTCCAGTTTCACTTTACTATGGCACAGATTTAGGAGACGGAAATGGGATTGATATTAGCTAGAGTGTTGGTTTCCCAGCCTGACAACTAGAGTTCAAATCTCAACAGTAGTGGAGATCTTTTGGTGTAAACCTGATCTGTAGTTCCATGTGGAGTGCATTCCAAGGATACCATTCCGATTGTCGGATGGGACATTAAACATGACACGTTTCCTTCAAGGTATGATGACGCCTAAGCCGGCTTACCCGCACCCTCCTACTCTTCCCCAGGTAATATTTCTGTAACCGACCAACTGTCCTCAATTTCAATCGAAACTTACCACCAATAGTATATTGCTCAACATTTCATTCTCTTCGTTGGCATTCCTCAAGTAGGTACCCTCATTCAATGGAAAATAATAGCTCATTCATTAGATTTACAAAGAAAAAGTTTGTTAATCCTGAAATATTTTTCCTCAAAGCAATTTCTTTAACAGAGTGCGTTTTGGTTACTTGTTCACCATCATCAGTAACAATATAAACCAGCTACCGTATCAAGCATTATAGCAAAGATCTTCTCCGCAACTTCAACAATCCATTGTTTCCACACCGTAGAGATCATGGAAGATTCAATCTAAATGATTTACTTTAAATTTTAGGGCATCCAAGGCATTAGAATAAGTAATATATCTTTCCTCGCATAACTCACAATCGCAATGCAAAAGATCAAAGCACTGATTTACAACAATAACTCTCTCGTTTTTACACTTAACTTTCTCGAATCCCTCTATCGCGTCTTTTCTTTATTCAATGTAGGAAATCTCTAGCTGTATGGCTTTGGAAAGCGTAATTTTTGCACATAGTTAGCGCTACTTGTTTTAGCATGTGAAACGTATATCAATATGAAATTCAGGGCTATGTACATAAAGACGCCATATGATGACTAAGCGCCCGTTTTTCGTAAATATTTAATCGACAAACGAGTTTATAAAAGATCTTCAACTGCTGCTTAGTCATGCGACTGAAAATGAATTTACTTAATTTAATATATTTAATGAATTTATACAAAATTAAATATGGAATTAGACTTAATCATAAACATAGCTACACAGCATGGCTAGCCAATGAGGCATGGTGCTCTCAAAAATCTTCAAACTTTAGGATTCATTCATGCTGTGCATCATTAAATTGCAGTGCAGAACAGCAGTGTAAAGCCCGGGACCCAACGCCTATGCAATGCAGCAAACAGAGGATATTTGACTAGAATATGCATTATATAGCTTTTCACAAAAATAAAATTTGTCATCATATCATAGGTTTCATCGTCATTATTTTTTTAGAAATCATTTGGTAGCATTAATTTGCTGCTCGACCTGACAATTATCACGCAGTTAAAAAATTACAGAAAGCTAGTTTTTTCTCCATAGATACCGTTTCCTATGGTGCCTTTCTACGTGGATACCTTCACATCTTCATCTTGTCATGAGCCCGCATGTTCACCTCCATGTATAAAACGCAGAAAAACTACAGCGATCCTCGATTTTTCACGACGTAATACGGCATCTGGCTGGAGAAGAGCAGCGAAAGAAGTCACTCTACCAAAAAGTGACGCCATGGAAAAGGCGCTGGGAGAGCGTGAAGAGACAAGTGCGACGGAGTTTATCGTGCATAGGGAGAAAAAATAAACATGAGAGCAATTCAGAAAAGGTAAACGGAGAAATGGCGTGTCGTTGTCAAAGTTACGCGCCCGTCTCCATGGTGTGGAGAAGCTCTCAAAAGTATTGTTACTAAACGCCTTTTTAAAAGGAACACGCCCTTCAGCGGTTTATTTTATTTTATCCTCATCGCATCATGTTTTTCTTTTTTGTACAACGCCGTGAGTGGTAGGGAGATAAAGTGCAGGGTGGGAGGAGGGCGGGGGAACCTTTTTTTCCGTCATCTTATCTCCGAAAATCGCGTTACCTCCATCTTCCTCTCCTCTCCTTCCGATCCCCTTAACCACAAAGACGTAGTAAGTATATCCCCGTAAAAGGAGAAGAGGTCCCGGGAATGGAGTCTTGTTTTACATTTAAGGCACTCCTCCTCCTGCGGATGGAACACTCTCCTGACCCCTCCCCACCCCCACCCCCACATTTCTCCCTATCCGTAGGGGATGTCCGCTTTGCGTACGTACGTTAGAAACCAACCTACTGCGGTGCTCACAGGGGCGGATCTAATTTGGCCCGCAGAGCTGGCTGGCTCGCCGGAAGGAACGCGATTAATGGAGCTGGCACCACGCTGAATGCTACAAGGAGAGAGAGAGAGCACCACTGCTAAGCACCGATGGTATGGTGCGCCTGCGATGTGAATATAAAACGGCCGATGCATTGGATGGGGGGAGTGAGGTGGGAGGAGAAGTAGGCAGTACGTTTCCAGTTTGCTTGTGCGAGGATCAAATGGCTCGAAGAAGTATTACGCAGTCGTCGCCGCGAGGAATACAGATGGAGAGAGTTTAATCGGGAGCCATTAGAGCCCCCTTTACACTGGCCCCGATGCATAGTTCGGCCGCCACTGCTAATGCAAACAAAGTACGAGAAAATTGGGTTCCAACAGCGATTTATATGCGAGTAACACAGCATTGATTGATGCCTAAGGGAAAATAAAACGTGAGGTGAGCTGCACAAGACGGATAGTGGGTTTTAGAATTACTTTCGAGTCCTTTGAATGCATTTTAAGAAAGGAACGACTTTTATACTTTTTGGTGGGATTAATTAGTCGATTTATGACACTGCCAAAAATGTTTCCTCTATAAAATTACAGAAGATATGCCTGGAAATATATACTGGTCGTGGACGGCTAAGTGGCAGGCTCGTTTACTCTCTCCCATACGCTCATGACGTGAAGCTTATCTTGGCTGCTGTCATTGGCATGGACTGATAATAAACAGCGAACACAAAAAATCAAAATATGCTACAATATATATACAACTGATATCAAGCATGCACAGCCATATTTTAGTACTTTTTTAATATTTCGTACTAGTATTTATTTTATTTTCGCTTATAAGAGCGATCAATTACTAGGAATGAAATAACAATGGGGAAAATGAAATTATCAACTGCAATCAGAGTAGTCTAGATTATTCCGCCCCAGATAATATCAAACAGCCTGCAACGCATTCAATTCTTAAGCGCTATTTTTATCCCGAATCAGGGGTAACGACTGACATTCACGCAACCCATAAAAGAATAATCATTTCGATTCTCAGATATTGGAGCTTATAATACATTTCCTTAATGGAATAGGCAATTACGTCGTCCTTCTCAATAGCAGCACGCGTTTTCATTAAATTTCCATACCTATTCTAAAGCCTATTTTCTGTTAAATTATTTCAAGCAGTAAATTAACTTTTTAATGGAGCATTCTTATAAAATCATAAATGGCATTCACCAATCCTGGAAAAATTCGTCAGTTATATAATTACAACTCAAGAATGCTTACTATTCACAAATAGTAAGCTAAAAGGGGAAGATTAATGTGCCAACTGTTAATCATAAGCACGGGATAAATGAAAAAAGGTAAAATGTAGCAACTTAAAATAATAGTTCAAAACACTAACTAATTATCCTTAAAGTTTCAACATAACGGAGCTACTCATTACAAGGCCGAAAGCACTATCTGGAGAAAAACTTTAACTCCCTACTCGCAAAGACTGCATTTATCCGGTAACTAACATTTATTAAAGGAAAAAACCCCAGAAAAAGTTTTAATCTCCGTTCTTTCTTCTATATTATGTTGAACATCCTTGAGAGAGCTCAAAGGCCGGGGAAGCGGTGCTATTTGAGACATTACCCGCACTCTCTCGCGTATATATTTTTTTCTCGGAGAGCATGCGGGGGAACGTACTTACAAATGACACGGGTGAATTTCTCTTGGGCGCAAAAAGACCAACCGACCCGTCTTAACCCACATCCTCAGAAGCCACCTGCGAGAGCGGGACGAAAACACACTTTATTTATTTTTGAGCCGTTTATTATAAAAGTACTTTTTTTCCTCGCGAATTTTTTTCCGTAATTCCTTCCTCCTTTCCCCCTTCTCCCCATTTCCGATTTTCTCTCCCCCTCTCTCACTCACCCCTTTCGGTGTCACTCCTTACTCTCGTACGTTTTTCTCTCTGATGCATGGCGACGCGAATTAATTCGTCAGCAATTGGGCCGACGGCTCAGAAAGGAAGTAATTGTTTTGTTTCAACCCCTTGCTCACTACCCCTCCACCCTTCCCCGACGTTCGAAAAAATGAAGAAGAAAGAACAAAACGGAGGAGACATGGAGAGACAGAGAGAGAGGGGAGGGAAAATGTTCAAATTCGCACAACATTCGCACTAATGCCTCTCCAATAATTTGACTCGATTCCGTGTAACCCACGCTATTTTCTTTTTCACCCAGGCATACACCTTTCACTTCCACTTGCGCTTATGAGCGTACATTTTTGGGATAAGGGCGACGGAAAGGCAGTAGAAGGAACATGACATGAGAGAGAAAGAGTGAGAAAAAAACGGTTTTTCTAGGAGTATCACAGTTTTAAGAGTTTCCCTACACTTCGCTCACTTTTGCAGCCACTCAAATGTTTTTTCCCCTTTTTTAAATCTTAATTTTACATTTTTTTTCAAACGAACGCTCTCAGCAGTCGATAAACAAATTAACTCCAAAGAACCCCCTTCTCTCTTCTTCCTCACCTTCACGTCCAACCGTCCCACTCTTGGTTTCATTCCAATCCTACTCACCCACTCGCCACCCACCGCTCATACGTCTCTCTCCGAAAAAAATAATTTAAAAAAAACAAAAGTAACTCGAGCGCCGAATTTTGGCGGGACCATCACACTGGCGATATTTTTTGGGGAGACGGATGAAAAGGGAAGCATTAGAGGGTCGGGACGGACGCGACCCCTGAACCAGCCAGCTCCAATTTCCCAAAAAGGCCTTCTCCCCAGCGTCGCACTTGGATTAACAACTTGAACATTGTGAGGCGTGCTCGTTTCGCCCTCCTGCCGTTCGAGTGGGCCCCGAATCAATCCGTGAGTGGAATAGAGGTTTAAAAAGAGATTCGCCCATTTGACGAGTTCGCTAGAGGTATTGAACCAATTATGGCCCGGTAAACTGTCGTAACAGGTTGACTGACTGCTTGTTTCAGCAGCAGCAACGAACAATTATGAACGTGTGTAGAGAAGTAGCTGAAAAACAATTCACAGATCAAAATGTGAGGGTAGTATAGCTTTACAATATCACAATGCTCTGGAAAGTGATTTGATCAATTCAATCTATTACTTTCACGGCTTTTAACACACGAAAAACTGACCAGTCATCATAGGAGGCCAAAATATCCAAATATCGGGGAAAATACTACTGTTTTATTTGTCAGAGGAGTACAATTAAACAAGATAATATACTGAGTGCATTACTGGATACCAAAGTAATAGCTGTACCATAACACACTCTTTAAAGGGAATATATTATCGTCGCACTATATTTATCGTCGTGAAATCACTGGAAAGCACAATTTTCCGATATTTTCTTTTCAATGGGGCAACATATAAAAATCGAACTAAAATAATATATTGGTAAATTAGCATGTAGGATAAATTTCACAAGAAAGGGAAACAGCAATGGACAGCGAGATATACTGTAAAACGGCTTCAAATTTGTTACAAAGGTATTTCCCTGCTTGAACTAACTTGGGTTGTAAGGTGACTACTTTCGGGCTCCTCTCAATTTGTGTAATAGTTTTCATATTTGTTGATCGTCTATGCTGAGCTCCAACAAGTTACGCTTTTAGAAACGCTGCTCTCCTTTAATAGATATTGCTCGCTTGAATATGATCCAATAAAATTTCAGAAGTAAACACAAAGTATATACTGGCTAAATAAGTGAAGAACAAGGTGTGAAAATATCTTCCTAATACCAAGTTTATGAGAAAAATTACTACCTACTACTAATACTACCTACGCATAATTAAGAACGAAGGAATTGTTAAAATGAGAATTATTCCGTACTGTCCTTTAATTTACATCTGTCTATTATAGCAATTAAATATTACAGCAAACAAGAAAATTTGACCATTTTGAAATTTCCTCAGCACCAACAAACTGAATAAACTACCTTAAAATTCATCATTTGAATGAGACATTAAATCTCCTTTTTAACAACCAAAAAACTTAACCGCGAATAGAAATGACGTTATTATAAGTAGCTTTACTCGTATTTTCATCCCTTTGAATTAAAATTTTACTGTCTTTATTAGTAGCTTAAAATTTTCAGAAATTTTGAAGGCCAGCACGGAAAGTTATTTGTTTCAGTTTTTTTCCTCAAAAAATTGGAAATTTTGGGAAAAATATTCTTAGTATTTCCAAATAAAATTATAGTTGTACCTACTGATCGAATAATAAGCATAAAAAATAGTTCCAGAATTTTGTAAGAATACAATAGCAGATGACAGCTCTGCAAAAACTCAGTGGCTATAATTCAATTGAATTAATTAGGCAATCCTGAATAACCGTATGAAATGGAAACCAAAAATGGATAAAAGAAAAATTTACTTGGCAGCAGGAGACTTATTGCAGGTTCTGCCGGAACATTTTTGCTTAATTTGTGTATTTTAAAAAGGCGTTATACAGATTTAATTGGGAGGAACATTAATGAAAATAGGAGTATATCGGCGAGATAAGAGACTCATCCGTTACGCCGGTACGGGCAGCTAATAGAGAATTAGGATGAACAGTTATGTGTCGCAGGGTAAGGCTTCCCAGTATCACCTTTGCTTCTTAAAATTTTTGTCGAGGGAATGATGAGAGGTTTTTGAGGAGATAGGTGTGAGAGTAAAAGTATGATAGCTGATAAATTCCGTTAGATTCACGGACGACGAGGTGTTGGTCAGCCAATCATCCAAGGGATTGCAAATTTCGTTAGTGGCAGTAGAAAATAAGTACAGCAAATACGGAATAAAGATTAAACTAAAGAAAACAATATAACAGAAATTTTCTCGGACAAATAAAGCGAGGCTGGTCAAGAAAGTAGGCGTGCACAAACAGGAGCAAGTTGAGCAATTTAATTAATTTAGTAGTACGCTAGGAGTTAAATGAGCATAATAGCAAAGGCATTAAAAAGAGAATAGTGCTAGTGAAAGAAGTATTCAGCAATATGAGGGAGTTATTGATGGAAATCTTGAGTAAGGATGCTAAGAAAAAGCTGGCAAGTAGTTAAAATAGTGGGTGGCGTTGTATAGTGTATGCTTATTTTTAGAGATAAATATTGCGAGGGGTAAGACAGATGAATTACCTGAGTAGAAACGATCTTTTACAACCAACTCTAGCCAACTCAATGCTGCTGATTAAACAGGTGATAGTTTAACTACAAGATAAAGCAGTTCTCTAATTGTGAAGTGTTTCTTGGAAGATACTTTATTACAATAATTTTCTCATAATGCTGGAGGGGCAACTTAGAAGGAGCAAAAAAGTGAAAAACTTTTCTCACAGAGTTAGATACTCTTCTTGTTTTTTGGGTGGGTCTCAATGACTCCATCACACCAGCAAGGATTATTTTGTAATGTTTTCGTCCTGAAACTGAGACCATCTCACAAGGAAGAAACTGCATATGAAGATGAATAGGAAGTTCCGGGGAATTGAAAAATACGGGGGGTGTCGGTCCATAGGATCGGTGGGAAGATGGGCACGTGTCGGAGCGGTGGGCGGGGTGTGGGAAATGGCCAGGAGTTTTGTCTCCCTCAGACCAGCACATCTGGAGTAGTGGGTCCGGATGAAGTTCATCGAGGCACACGTGGGATGAAGGAAACCACGCTCTCAGAGATGCTGGCCTCCTCGGGATAGTTCCGTCCTTTCTGGGAGGAGTTCTTCAACCCCTTAATGTACCGTGCCCCTTATTCCATTTCTACCAAAACCTCGTCAACTACCCACCCTCCGCTCCCCCGTCCCACGTCCTCATTCTCTTTCTCGTCATCAACTCATGTTCTTCGCCCGGCCACTTTCTGCTACAACTATCCCATTTCCATCTCCACAAAGTCTCCCGTTCCCATCCTTCCGTCTCACCTACACTCGCCCGTAGCGAGCAACCCAGCCGTACAAAGGGACTTTCTCTCACCCTCACCCATATTTGTGGAGAGCCTACGTCACCGCCGCTCACTCGCCTGACGGACCCCCAAAACCTCTCTACTGGTCCAACCTCTTCATCATCCTCTCAAGAATATTAACCCGAAGATGTCCCCATTTTTCTTCCAACATTTCGCAACCAAAAAAGATTCCTTCGGCTGACAGAGCGTTTCAAATTCTTACGGAACACTACTGCTATTACATTTGCCCAAAAAGAAGTTAGAATCTCATATAAAAGGCTATTTTTTAATAATATATAATGAAAGGGCTACAAATGATGCTTGGAAAATCATGGGGGGTTTGTGAAAAAACAAAGTATCCCAATACCATAAGAGAGAAAGAAGATTCTTAGTGCTAAAATAGTGAACCGATGCCTTAACAATCACAGATGGCATTTCTATTTTTAATACACAAAGGTATTTTGGATTTGGTTTTGACCAATCGACTAAAAAAACTGAAGCAAGCAGAATAATATAATCACTTGGGTATCACTTTGGAGAAAAGTGTGCATACTTGCAAGAAAATTAGGAAGATAGCGAAGCGAAGGAGGTGTCCACAAACAAAAGAGAATTAATGACGTGGACCTTGTGTAAGAATGTAAAGAAAAGACCTACGAATAGTTAAGTATGGTGTTGATGTGTAAAAAAGTTAACTCTGAGGACAGAGAAAGAAAATATGCTGCAGTCATTTGAGATGTGGGTGTGGAGGATATTGAAGAAAATGCGGTGGACAAAGGAAGTCATTTTATGCAAACAAGGAAGTGCGTTTTATGGTGGAGATTTTCGAGGTTTGTGCTGATAATCAGATACAAAGGAATGATAAAGGGGGAGGCTGTTGGTTAATCGAGGAAAGAGATGAAAGAGAATAGGTTTTAAGGGCGGGATAAAAGTAGGGATGACGTATGATGAGAAAAAAACATTTAAAGAGATAGGGGCCTGCCCCTGTAAACATCTAGAGAATTTATACTCCTGTCCATTTTAACCTACCGGTGGATCACCCTTTTTATATAAATAAGTAGTTATTTTGATGTTTTCACTATAGTAAATGTTTAAATCATATTTCAATGTCGTCGTAGAATGCATCGCTGGTGTATAAAAGCATTCAAGGCTTCAATACAGCCATTTGTCAGTCCATTAAATGAGAGCGAACACTTCCCAAATGGTAGCACAGTTTACACAGCTTCCCCTTGTCTAAATTAAACACTCCATAGTATTCAGATAATCAAATTCAATTGAACACGCTCATCGCAGGGGCATAAGTATTGTGGAACTTGGTGTTACCCGCCAACGGAGAGTTTACCCGCCAGTGAAGGCGAATCAACTGTTTATGGAAGGAAAAATGGACCAAAGAAATACCATAGGAACCTCCGCAAAACCCTCATCCCCTATACCCAGCCTCTCTTGTATCCGTTACACTCTCTGGCATGATACGCTTCAGAGGCGACAGCCAGTAAGTCTCGCCACTTCTAAAATAGTTTAAAACCCATTAGATTACTTTTAATTCTCAAACCGTGTCATTTTCTTCCTAATAAGTTATTTTAGATACAAGATAATCAATACTGTCTATTGCTTTACCTCCTCTGTGAATTCTCGTTCGAATTCTGCGTCGAATTCTCAATGCTGGTAACGACTATAATGCCGCGATCTCTGTGGAGCAACCTTTCCGAGTCTGCTACAGAGTCCATTTCCTTTCTTTCCTTTCATCTGTCATTCCTTATTTCCTCCGGGCACTGCTTCCTAGGAAAGCATGCTACATATGCATACATCTGCGAACGCAAAGCGTGCCGCGGAGTTCGCCGGGTCCGCTTTCAATCGGGCCTTTTGTGAAAGGCCGCGGAGGACGAAGGTCTGAAGGAGGGAGAGGGAGAGAGAAAGAGGGACGGAGATGGTTGAGGGGAAGGAAGGAGGAAAAGGCAAAGGAACTGCGATGGACAGAGGAGAAAGGAGAGAGGCAGGAGGAAAAGGAAAAAATATTTGACGGGATCGCGCAAAACGCCAAAGGGGAAAAAGATCCGAATCGGACGCGAATGAAAGGGGAAGAAATCGCGCGGGGCAAGAAGAGAACAGAGAGCCGTCATCGAAAGGAGAGACGAGGGAAATGTTTGACAGGGGTGAGAGAAGGTTTTTAAACATGAAATGGAGCGACCACCTCCTCTGAGCTTGACCTTTTCCCTAAAATCCTTCCTTTTGCATTTACATATCCAATACGTTTGACTTGAAAATAACTACTAAAAATACATAGTACGTCACAACTATTGTTGTTTTCCATATCTTGATACCATAAATTTTTTTAAGATGTCAATTTTGGAGTAGGGAAGTAAGAAGAATTAAGGTGGACGGAAAGGAAGACAAACAAGGAAGTGTTTGGTATGGTGGTTGAGGAGAAGGAACTTCTGGAGGAGATTAGCAGGAGGCAGAGCAAGTGGCAACGATGCATTAATTGTTCTAAGATGAAGAAGGGCTTTTTATTCTCCTATTAAAAATTACTTTAACAGTTAGACTAATCTAATAATGAAATAGTAATAATCTTGACTTGTTCTCTCCAAGTGACGAAGACTTGAAACATAACGGCCTCTATCAAACTAAAATGAATGAGCAGTGAATAGGAAGAATTGGAAGAGGAACGAAGAAGGCCAAGGGAGAAACTCTTATGCGATAATTTTAATAATGATATTAAAATGAAGAGTTGTGATGGAACGATGAAGCGATCTTAAATGAGAATGAAGTGAGGAGCTGCAACAAAACATTCTTCTGGTTTATGACTGCTGACGAAAATAACCTAGGCAATATTTCCACCTAGGATAATTTTTCAACATCATCCGTATTTTCTTATTTTCATTACTGTTTTAAGAGTAGAAAACACGGAAAATTTAGTAGGGTTAACAAAAACTAAAATTACATATGGTACGATGACTATGGATATAAGGGACGAAAATATAAAACCACGTATTAATTTGGTAACTGACGACAGTTCAATGAATGGCGCCCATGAACCAGTATCAGAATACATATGCCAGATAACATTGAAACAAGAAGATTACACAAGTACAGGACACATACGATCATTGTTGCGATTCTTCTTAATGAGTGAAGCAAGATAACCTAATCTTTTTGAAACTGTAGCAGTTTTTTAGACCGAACCAAGGGTTCTAATTTGGTATCACTTGGTAAATAAAAATATCATGCCAATTTTCTAAGTCAGCAGAGTTTGTAGAAATTTTCAAAGTATAGCCTTCATAGGTGATTTATATCCCCAATTAGCCAGTGAAAAAGTATCAGAACAAAATAAGCACATATGTATATTCATTCGATTACAATTTTCTCTTAGTGAGAGAAAATTCAGAACTCACCATTATGTTTTGGAGAACATTGCTGTGAATCAACTTCTGTATCGCTGTAGTAGCAAAATCTGTGCGATGCTGAGTTAGTTCGGCGTAGTTCCCTTTTCCAATTCAATTTTCCCTATCCCTTTCTTCTCCATGGCTTAAGGCATAACACCCCCAATGTCAGAAGCCCCTGCAATGGCTTGTAGGGTAATACTCATATACGTAGGTGCATGTGTTTCTCAAACTGAAAATGAAAAAGATCAAAGGACACGAATAAGTAAAACCTTCGTAAAAACCATCGCATGACAAGGGTTTTAATGATAAACTGATTTTCACTTAATTTTTAAACTATTTAAATTGCAGAGGTTGATTGATTTAGAGACATAAAAGAGCGAAAATCATAAAATATAATGTATTGATACAATAGAATTATAATAATTGAGGTACCAAGAATTACAGTGCTAAAATATTAGGTGGGAAAAGAATAACTCGAAACAAAATACCATTAGACAACTTTCATTATAAAATCATACCGTTGCATTATAAAACATAACATATCTCACTCGAAACGACTTATTAATTAGTTAGCCATGACACAATCTTAGATGGTGAGTTGTTAACGGCTAATCAGTTTAATTTTACATTAACACTTTCTCAAATTCCTGATTGTACATGATGATACAAAAAATGACACGCCGTGTGATCACTACATGAAATTAAGGTGTCTTACGGAAGCTAAGTCATGAATTATATAATCATTTCAGGGCTACAATATGATGAGATATTCTATCTCCTGCACGTCAGAGATGCGGGAAGTGATGGAATCACAATGCAACTGACAATTAATTAACCAGCTGGTTGGCAATTAGGCGCACTTGATTGGATTTGAACACAAACAACAACAAGGAGAAACACAAACATTTATGTATAACGTGTCGATAAGCCCACACAGTAGGAATGAATTTCGCAGCTAAAAGCTTAAAAGGCACAGGTTTAACACCACCTTCGCCGATTCCGGAATGAAACACTAATTTTGGAAAGTAACACATTCCAAATTAATTCAATCTAAAATTAAGTAGTGTTTATGCTATCTGTCACGCATTCATGAAGGTCAAAATTTAGCATGACCTCCCTGCACATCATTACCACTTACTAACAATTATATAATCATATTATCGGCCACCTTCTCCATTCACAATAGAAAATGACTGTACCTGTACTGTTGTGGCTTATCTCGAGGCATTACCATGTAGCATACGTAGCCGATCCGCTCATCCCAAAATTGATGATATAGCCGGAAACGGTGGAATCTACACATATCCATATTGCAAAGAATATAATAACTTCGCGTGTATTTTTCCACGCTATCATGCGCAACGTTATAACGTGACTAAACGTATCGATCAAATGGATCAATAAATACTGCGGAAACAACTATGATTGCCCTTTTTAATATGGATCAACTTATTGGCTATGATTATTGTCTGAGGCTGATAAGCAAGTTAGGGCAGCTTTAAATGGAAGGAGTACCTCTAATAATATTTTATGGGCCTCAAGCCCTAGGCTCCGTGCACGAGTTCATTCATCAACTCGGCATACGTCCTACCCCTCTTTGTCCCATCCATTCAGCCAATTCTCTTTCTTCCCCTTCCCCGCTTACCCAGCATTCTCCCCTGTATCACGGGTCTCAGCATCCATTTACGACCCATCACCTATTCAAGACAATAATTGCTAAAAACTAGTCACCCATTGAAATATGCCGCACGGGATTAGAGAATACCTATGGAAATGAAAGAGCGGGATAGGTGAATGGAAGGAGGAGGTGGATGCAAAAGGACAGAGGAACGTGAGAGAAAGAGAAGGGCGAAATTTTGAGTCGGAAAGCAAAAGATCGGTCACACGGGGGTTTGAAATACGTGGGCAAAGGATACGGGGGAAATATGTAAAGCGAGGAGAGAAGGGGAGAGCAGAATGAAGAGGGAACCCTTGAAGTGCCCTCGCCTGTTGAAACCCCGGCTCGCAAGAACCCCTTTAAAAAAAAAACCTTCGACCCCCGAAAGAGATCACTTGCCCTCCCCTCCCATTCACTAAACATCCCTCCCCCTTAAACTCTATTTTTTGCCACTCTTACTTGAGTGGAGAGACGATAGGATTCATATGTGCCGTGGAGGAGAGAGACCCGATTCCGCTCCATATATGCATATGTATAAACACGCAGGAAATGCGTCTCAGCTTCCTTCCTCGACCTCTCCGTGTTACCGCCCCGCCTCAATCCCTTATAAACGCGGGGTACCCTCACTCACCCCAACACGGCTACCTAACCCACATATTCCCATCACTCCCCTCCAGCGCCACCTCCAATAAAGTCAACGACGGCGGACTCGTAAATTCCTGCGAGTGCGGGAATTATTTATTTTTTTTAATTTTCGAGTCGAGTCACCAACCTACCTGTTAATGGTACTCGAAAATTATCACCAAAGGCAGTGCACGGTGCCAGCCCCCCCCCCCCCATTTCCTCGCTCTTAAAGCCGACGTTTCTAAAATCCGTTAAAAATTTCTATTAGTGCAAACATCGCCGCATCCAAGAGTACTTGCTAGCACCAATTCCGAGTCCCTTGCAACGATTTCCCAACCTGGAAATGCCAAAAAAATGTGAAAAATCTCTTGTAATAGAGCTGTTACTCACCAAGACGCACAAGAAATGTTATGTTTTTCGTGTCTCATAAAAAAAGCAAAAAATACAATAGTTTGATAGTTTCAATGCAGCTAGTGTTCACACGGGGAACGTTTCACTGGCTTTCGAGTTATTAGGGTAGAAAGCTATTAAATTAAATGGGGCACCAGAAAACATTTATAATTGCAGTAAACACAGGTGCTTTGAGAAGAGAGATAACACACATCTACCGTCCCGTTTCTACTAGTCTCACATTCAGCCTTCAAGATAGGGTCTCCGGTAAAATCATTGCGATGGGTGATTTTAACCACTCACCTTGCGTGTTTGTTTCTCTCCCAGTACTTACTTGGTTCGCCATCCTACCTCTCTCCTCCTCCTACCTTTCCCTCCACCCCCTCTACTTCTACCTCCCCTTGCCGTCGCGCAGGTCTACGCCAGGAGCTTTTGCGGTAGCTATACACGACCCGAACACATGATCGCTTCATTTCCAAACCGAAAATCTAACGTCCTCTCGTGCCCGCCAAAATCCCTTCTTGCAAGCACAGACGACCCCCCTACGACCGAAACTAAAACCAAGCCACTTCTTCCACATCCACTAACAAGTCTTCCCGCCACCCATCACCCCACCTGAGAACTGATCAGCGAACCGAGCTACCCCTACCCGCCACCTTCGCCTTCGGAAAAAAATATTTTGAAGGGACGAGACGAAAAAAGAATACTAGGCCATTATATTTCCTAGGGGGTAACAGAAAGCCTTTGTTATTTTTTTCGACCCAGGGAGAGTGTCAGCAGTGTAAAAGTAAATAGGATCGCTTTGAGAAGTCCCAGTCTGCTTAAAAAAGAGAAATGGAGACGAAGGAAGGGGTTTAGCGCGAGGAGTTCTGGAAGGGGATGAGGTTTTTTTAGTTAAACGGAATGAGAGAACGACATGGAGGGCGTGGGGGAAAGAAGGGACAGCGCGCTGTCTAATTGAACCACGTTCAAGGGCTTGGCTTCGTCCGAGTAAGAGGGCGGGGTAAAAGAAAAAATAAAAAGATAAGAAAACACAAGGAAGAAAGGAAGGTCGAAAGCAGAGCTGGATGGACAAGACCGGTAAAATAAACAATGCGGACAAGGGATAGACATTGGATTAATACTACCAATATATCGTTTTTTATTTAATACAGATCTAAACGGTCAATATTGATAAAATATCGTTGTTCAGCCGTAGGGCATTGGTGCGAGGCTTCCTGCATTTTTTTGGGTATTCACCGCGAGCGTTTTACATGCTGACGATGGTTTCGCTCATGTTTCAACGAACGTCTTCTGGTCAAAAACAGTCGATAATGTTTTCATCAGAGATAACTAACGCGATGAATATCCGGAAATATGAAAGAATCGTTGTAAAATGTCAATTTTAATCCCCAGAGTTACTCCATTTATGTTACAACAAAATTCGTTAAATCCCTAGAAATCTTCATAAAATAGGATTGCATACTCTAAGAGTTAAATTTCCAATTGTAACACTCATTTCACCTGTGATTTTATTTGAACGAATCCAATATTTAGGGTATTCACTAACGAGATAAGCTTACGAAACGGCTTTAAAAAATTGTGCAATGCCATTAGAGGTTGTCATTATCACTGACATGCAAATTTTGTAAAAGATACGTTTATAGACCAGTTTAAGCCAGCTCAGCTTATTCCAGCTCATTTCTTATTTTACTTACTAGCAATTGAAAGCAATCGTTCAGTTTTTCGAAATAACCATTTAGCCACAGATTTCGCATTGTGATATTTTCATCCGATTACGGCTAAAATTTATAGAAGAGTTCAAATGTACAGCATGATATTGACTGTCACAGGCAATTCACTGATTATGGTTCAAGCAGTATAACTGCACATTAGAATGTATTTTTTGCTGAAGAATGAAAAGCTAGTACCGAGTATAAATGTAGTATTAACGGCTGCCATTGGATAAAACCAACAGTTCTACAATGGTGAGAGAAAATCAGTCACTAACCATCGAAGGGAAAAAACCGATCATCAGACCAAAAATACCGATATTTATTGACCATCAACCATTGATTCTCTGTTTTATTCTTCAGTGCCCCATCCATTTCATTCTCCTGTTAGTCTGAAAAAAGTTATGTGACAATTATTTGTGGAAGATTGGTGGTTACAATTTAGGAAAATACTAATATTACCCCTGGTAAAAACGGTTATTTCCTTCTCTATTGCATAGCAGCACGGATGTATTTTATTACAGATGACAGGAATAGGTTTAGTGCGGTGGCTATAATACGAGATTTTCATTCCGAGGGTCGGAGTTCGAATTTTGTTAGTGATAGAGATATTTCACCGAAATTAAGATCCCAACGTTGATCCAATGTAGAAGTGGCTTTAAGCGTAAAATCCGTCTTTCGGAGGGTACGTTAAACTGTGAATCACTGGCGTCTTCCACATGGCCCCTTTCTCCATTCACATACTATTTATCAGGCTACACACAGGTCTCCAGTGGCTTAGAAAAGTTTTAATTCTTCCTTATCCTGGAAAATAAGGAAGTAGAAAATGATGACTACTCAGGCGACGACTAGTTTCTCAACCGGTGATAATGAAAACATCGGTGACAAACAATCGATTCGAAATATATCGGACCACTTCTATTAATGTTCATATATTGACCATCGAGTATCGATTATCTTAGACTGCAGAACATCGATACTTAACCCTGTCGCAGACTTCTCCTTTATCCTAAGGAGATGGAGTTGGGAGTAAGCTGACAGATTGGCGTGGTGTTTTTCGGGGGGAGGAGAATAGTGAAAGCCCCCTGCATTTCCAGAGAGACCCGAGAAAAGCTTTCGCCACAGGGGTCGGCCGGCATGAGTATCACACACGAGTCACTTTTTTGCTGGGTGCGGGGAATAAGGCGCTGTTGGCGCTGTTTGTCAGGCAGCGTGTTGAAAGAAGCGTGAGAGATGCGGTTCGGATTTCAACGGAACGGGTAATCGACGTTTCGATGTCGTAAGTCACATCTTCCTCATCATCCGAGAAAACCAGGGCTTTCATTTCTTACATTTCCACAGTCTCAATCTCCTCCGCCGGCCATTACTGGTCCTTTCTATAGGCTCATTTGCCAAGATAAACGATGAAAAAAAATATTAAGGGGCTTCATGATGATGTCATGTATATATATAAATTCAAACTTACAGGAGGTAGGAGAAAGACCTACCTCCTGTAAGTTTGAATTTATATATTTGTGGTCAATTGGCGAAAACTTCAAAAGAATATATATATATATATATATATATATATATATATATATATATATATATATATATATATATAATCACACACCACCCATAACATAAATCTCCCATAACACACCACTTCTCATGGCCACAATAGACGTAACTTCACTTTATACTTACATTCCCCACTCAGAAGGTCTAAAATCAGTCCGCCATTTTCTAAGTCAACGTCCCACTCCTCACGTACCTAGTACTGATTTCCTGGTAGAACCCTCTAAATTTATTCTTACCCATAATGCCTTCTCTTTCAATGATCTTCACTACCTCCAAACCAAGGGCTGTGCCATGGGCAGTAGATTCAGTCCCTCTTACGCCAACCTTTTCCTCGGTCTTCTCGAACAGAACTTCCTCTCTCAAAACCTTTTAAAACCTCTCCTCTGGCCCCGATACATAGATGATATTTTCCTACTTTGGCCACATGGCATTGACTCTCTAAATTCTTTCATTTCCTCTCTCTACGCATCATCCTCTGTATCTTTCACCTCTAATATCTCCTCCACCCAAATAACTTTCCTAGATGTTGACATCTCTTTATCCAACTGTAAATTTAGTACCTCTGTCCATATTAAACCCACAAATAAACAGCAATACCTTCACTTTAGTAGTTGTCACCCCTCTCATACAAAGCGTTCTCTCCCATACTATCTCTCTATCAGAGGTCATCGAATTTGTAATAATCCGGAGTCCCTTGACCATTTCCTATCCAACCTACACCAGTCTCTTCTCCGCAAAGAATATCCTGACACCCTTTTGTATAAAAAATACTCAGAAAGTCTTACCAACCTAAACTAACATCAGATTCAAACTCTAAAAATCTTTCCATCTGCACCACATTCTTCCCAGGCATACAGTCCCTAAAGTACCTCCTAAAAGAATTATTTCCCATCCTTTCGAATAACCCAACAACTACTAATTTATTCCCTAAATGTCCATCCGTTACTTATAAGCGTCCCCCCAACCTATCAAACTTATTAAAAGGTTATGCTTATTATTTACCACGAACCGACTCCCGAATAAATTCCTAAATTCTCATCTTCCTTCCGTTTCCTCACCCTCCTGTACCACCTCTAACATTGTTTATATACTTCTTTGTAAGCTATGCCCGGCATTTTATATTGGACTTTGTAGTACACCTCTTAATATCAGAATAAACAATCACCGTGCCTCATGCAATCCATCCTCCCAAAACTTCTCTCACTCTGTCCCTACTCATGCCGCTTCCCATACCACTAAATTTGATAATTGCTACAATGTAGTTGTTCTGGCCTCTCTACCCCCCACAGCCACTCCAATTACTTTGAGAACTTTAGAGCAAGCTTGTATATTTTATTTCAACGCTCTTCAGCCACCTGGCCTCAACAGGTCCCATTAATTTGTAAACATCCTCCCCTCCCCCAACCTTCAACATTGTACTTATAATTTTGTAACATCTTCTCCCCTCCCAACCTTCAACTTTGTATCTTTCTGTCTCTTTAACTTGGTCATGGCAACTTCCCCATCTCGTCTTTTCCATTTCCCTTACCTCCATTCCACTCCTCCTTTACTTTTCACCTTCCCTCTCCTCACTGCTCTCTTTCCCTCACCTACCCAAACATTTCCTCTTCATTCTTCCTATACCTTTCGCTGAAGAAGGTGGCGGAGATCCACCGAAAAATTTACATAACCCGTGTGAGTGTCTTTTTATTTGTTTACATTTTAGTCGCACTTGTGACAAAGTTTTTATATATTTTTTTGTTCACGCTCGTGAAAGCTTCCAATTATATATATGTGTGTGTGTGTGTGGAGGCAGTAGGTATGGCATGATGTATAGAAAAACAAAAGAAAATGCTCTGACAAAAATGGTCAGCAATGTTCTGACATTTTTCAAGTGTTGAAAGGATCTCTTTTTTGTGTTTCTATACATTGTGCCAATATATGTATATGTGTGTGTACATATATATATATATATATATATATTTCGGAAGTTAAACGCGACCTTTCTCACAGAAGAAAGGATACAAAAAACAAATGATTTTTGTATTCTTCCTTCTGTGAGAAAGGTAGCTTTTAACTTCCGAAATATCAGAAATTATTGTGTGAGTGTTCCTTTTTTTGTGTCTATGTGTAATTCCAGGTTATCTATATATATACAAACATATGTATAGAGGGAGAGGCAGATTCTAAAATGCTCTCGCGTGACAGTCGGAATACTAACTCCGGAGATATCTTCAAGCAATTCCAGAATAAAATACGCAATTGTATGTGGTTTCGTATGAATCATCAAAAATGCAAATAACTGAGTCCCATTTTTCATTTGCAAATTTCAGTTACAAATAAAAGTCGTACAAAATCGATATACCAATAGAAAGAAAATTGAAAAGAGATTTTTATTTTACAACCGAATGTTGTTGTCCAGTCGAATAATTGTTGTACAATCGAATGTTGTGTTTTTTTACAATCGAATTGTTTTCCAGTCGAAATTGTGTAAGTTTTCAATAAATATATCGATATTTAGCTGACTTTTTGCGTTTTTGAGTCATCGTCCCTGTAACGACAATGCTTATTGTTGAAGCCGAGATTCCGTACATTTATTTTCACTCTGGAGGGGTTAATTTTTTTATATCACTTAAGTGAGAATACGTCATAAAATACGGAAAATAACGTCATTTTTCGTAGTTCCACTCCGCAACCCAGGCGGCGTGACCATCTTTGTCTCTTAAGTGGTGGTCTGCAGGTCTTTTATTTGACTCACCCGCTCTCCCAACTTTTGATCCGTATCTTTCAACTCTTGATCCGTTTCATTTGCCTCCGCCACTTGTTAGTTCCATCTCACCAGTCGCAAGGAACGTGAAATGGAGCCACCATCGGACCTTGCCCGATCGTGAGCCGATCAAGGGAGCGAAACGTGTCTCCCGCGATTCCCGAACGGAGACATTAAAAAGGTGAATCTAAAAAATAACCCCCTGAACTAATAAGGAATAAATAAACGACTACGCATACTAAATACTGTTGTAGCAACCGAATGTTTACCGAGATATTAACGGACTATCAGTTTAAAATTCGTGAGCGGTGAAAGTTTATCTGAATAACGGAGTTAAGATTTGTGAAAAAAGTTTGATAAAATGTTTTAAATATTCTTAACTAAATTAATCACGCATAATTTTTTACAGATATTGTGAATACCATATTAAATACAAAACACACTAAACTCAACTTCCTACGACTTCACTACAAGAACGAGAGGAAGCACGTGAAATCAAAGACGAGCGAAAATTTTTATAACTGTGAACAATAATTTAAAGGGATTGTTTTTACACAATAACATTTACTCTTTTTCTTTTTTCCTTATTAAGTTTCTTATTTTTCCTTTATTAAGGTGTATGTTTCACCTCATCCTCTCGATGGGCCGTTAATGAATTGTTAATGGTATACTTAATGGTATTTGCAAATACACGTCACATCATGGGGATTCTTTTTACCTTATGAAACAGTTTTATTAATGTAAAGAGAATCCCCATGTATATCCATTGTAGTTTTTATTTCTTCTTGCCGTTGAATGTAAACGGGCACCCTCTAAAGCAAAGTTGTAAGTATTTTAATAAGGATCAATATACAACTCGTCAACCTCATCAACATACGCAAACGAAGAATTTCCTCTTTTTAATATTGTGCATGATTGTATTAATTTAAGTTTGTGGTAATTAATTTTACCCTCACCCTCATTATACACGTGAAATATGAGATTTCTAGGAATAGGAGTGTAGCACTTGTCTTATGAAAACGTGCACTTCTATAGTATTATTGGATTGAATATTTAAGACTAATTTTTAAAATTAAAGCAATAGTTGCAACTGAGGCAAACATATTTTTAGCTCCACTATTCACAAAATTGCTCTCATCGAAGCAAATATGTTGGTTTAATTTATGCATGGCATTACACTTCCCATTCACTAAGAAAAGGAAGATGCGAGGTAAGTTTCCATATTATTGTATTCTTTTGATGATATTAAATTAAATATTTCATTCATTGATACTGGTAGATAATGATTATCATTTAAATTCGAGCGAAACATCGGTGCATCCCCTGCATAGGTGACAAAATTAGAGTTACAACAGGAATCAATTCATTTCTCATCGATTAGCAAAATTTCAACCGAAAAAATTGTAATTAGCATTAGGCACTGAACATTTCTCTTGATTGGTGGCTGACTTCGTTTTCTCGCATTATTTTTTATAGAAATAATCAAATTCATAATAAACACCCGTTCACTTTGACGCTGGTTTAATGGACAATGCATTTTAAAAATAACCCGCAAAACTCCACAAGCTCCCTCCGGGTGTAAATTCATATATTACATTCCCATAACATTAAAAAAAAAATATGCGCGTGAATTACATCAATAGAAACATCAAGCCGGCTACGTTACGTGTCTCACGATAATGTTCTTGTCGTGGGAACTCCCGATTTCTCCGACACTCGATAATTGGCCACTTTACTTTAAAGGTAAGATAATTTACATTAACAACTGTTCTCAGTAGCACGTATCAGATTTTTTCATCAAACCTCGATTTTGTCTCACAAGGAAATAGCCCTCCATTAATTTTAAACTCCTCGTGGTTCGATTTTGTATGCTTGAGATCAGCGACGACATATTCTCACGAATCACGAGCGATAAAAATAACATTTATTCGAGCCCTCTAAAGGTAGGACGTTTTAAAGTGTAAATCTCACCATTGTAGTTGAACAGGTTGAACAATTGCTCTATCAAGCAGCATAAAGAAAATAACGATAGACATTTTTGTCTTAACCTCAGCATGTATAACAGGAGAAAATGATATTTGAAAAAATATCTGAATTCAAAACACGAAGGAAAGAAATTGTATGTTTCTAAATTGGAATTATGCACAGAAAAACCTATTATAAATCTAAATAATAACTTGTGGGAGGCAATATAAATATACCATCAATGCTAAAATTTATTTGATATCTCTTTGAAACTCTCAAAAACGTAAAAATCTCTAAAAAATAAGTTTTTATTTAAAACTTACAGTTAAATAAGTGAATGCTGAGTACTTGAATAACGGTCAATTATGATAAATTACGTAAACCCAAGTATCGGGCCAGTTAAAAAAATTGTTCCCACATCAACACTGAATAATATTGAGGTTAAAAAAAATTAAAATGTGCTCATTTTCACCAGATACTAAACGAGATGGGGTGAATAAATAATAGTAATGAGATTTCATAGCTGTGTTCCACTTTTTTTTATTAAATATAGGTTTGTGTGACTAGCTTCAATTCATTATATCATTGTCAAGCACGTTATGACATTATTGTCATCATAATGTGCTTGACAATGATGTAATGCATTGAAACAAGCCGCACAAACCTATATTTAATAAAAAAAGTGGAACACAGCTATGAAATCTCATTATTATGAATGACTTCCAACACATCTGCCCTGATACAACTTTATTTATGAATAAATAATTTTAAACCTATACTCTTTATGGAAACAAAAAACTTTCTGTCACCTATTGCTATACATAAGTAATATTATCATATTTTTCCTTATCTCATGGAGATGCAACATGATAAGAAAAGATGGAAGCTAATCACTTGAGCTTTACATACTCTCAATTATTACAATAATTCAAATCGCAAACTTCATTTTAAAAATATTGATATTTATGCATCCGATTACTCTCCTCTTTCCAATGTTGATTAGACCCAGTTTAATAAAGATCAAGTACCTGCCTTATGCTTGTTACAGCCTTCGTTAACTCCAGAACTCTGAATAGAAAAGTAGTTGACTCCATGTAGGACAGCCAATCCGCATGAATAAAACCTTTCTCTTTTGAGTCGGGACGACACTCTCATCAAATGAACGGAGAGGTCCTGGTGCCTTTTTTCCTCGCTCTTTCCGACACACGAGCATGAAATATCATTAACGATGTTCACCGTTGAATTCAGATCGCCATAAAGCTTTTCGCTTCGTTTAAGCTGGCTATAGAGAGGGCTTCCCACTCCCCGATACTAAGGTAACTTAATGAAGGGATTAATAGGCTTTGCCCACGAATAATTCATTGGTAATCGGGTAGGCGATGCCCATTCTTTTGGCAAATGACTCTGCTGCGCAGGACGCGGCCGCGTCAACGGATCTAGAAGCCCAATATCTACGCATTAATGTGCTGAACATTCCGTTTCATTGAAAGGCAGAATTTGGGAAAATTATATTTAAAAATAGCATTTCAATGGAGCAAACACCTGTCCATACTATGGCAATATACATCTAAAGATACCTACCTCTGAGAAACGAGTAATAAAAAATAAAAATCGATCACGAACCTGTTTTTCTATCGTATTTCTAAATGAATATACAAAGCTAAATTAATGGCTAATATTTTGTGTGTTGTCATGCATATCATACAAGTAAACTAATGCATATCCACACTTATTCTGTATGCTGCATGCAGCAAAATCCATCGAAGCCCATGCAATTTCTTTACCCTTGAGAGCTAGGAATGTAAATATATCAAAAAATTGTTGTTCTACTGGGAGGTTTCTATGAGAATGTTTTGGGCGTCTAATAATTAAATTCAATAAAATGGAGGGAAGACATCATTGTGTGTCTTACAAGCTTAAACTCCTACTAAATGGACATTTTTTGTATTTCATTGGAAGAAATCAATTGCACTCGATCTTCATCAACATAATATTCAGTGAATCCGCAGCAATAATCCCTATGGTAAAACTATGACTTGTGCACGGAGTTCTCCAGTGAAACTCCAGTTGAGCTGGTGACAATTATTACCCTAGAAAACATGAAAACAAGTGCAAATTATAAACTTGACTGGGATCCAAAAGAAAAAGAAAACTTTTCTAAAGATTTCCCATTAAAAAAAAAGGTCAGCACAAATATATGTCAGTGTGGTCTCAGGTTACGAGGGAGGGTAAAAATCGATTCAATGTTCATAAAAAAACCTATACACCAAGACTTATTAACTCCCAATGACATGAACGAGGCTTTAATGTAGAAGGAAACGTAAGCAAAAAAATGGGAAATACTGGGAAAAAAAATATTTTTTAACGACTTTAAAAATTGCTCTCGTCGACATTTATTTCCGTTTTTTTCCTTTGACGTCGCAAAAACCTTGGCAGCAGGGCAATTAAATAGCGAGGGGACATATATCCTTTATCCCTCTCACATCTCTCCCCCACACCCAATCAGGCACACTACCCCATCACCAGGTGAACATATATTCCTCGCATCTAAGAGTTAGTTGATCACCACATAGGGGTGATAGGAAATATAATTGAGGAGAAAACGACCAAACTATCGGTCAAAAAATTATTTTTCCTGTTTTCAATCAAGTAGAAGTGAGGGTATTTTAAAAGTCTACGATGACTTCTGGATTATAGGTAAGAGAAAATAATGGGAACGGAGGGGCATGGTGAATGAAAAAATATTGAATACCATTGTCATTCGATTCAAAGAATAAATATATAAAACAATAGAAAGATACCGATAAAAATACATTTATCTGGGAAGAATGGAACCCCACATCAAATTTACATTTGGGGAAAATAATTTTATACTTATGTTTTAAAAATATGGTTCAGAAAATATAAGTTTATATAAACACTAAGGTGTAAAAAAATTAGCCGCGTTGTGGCGGATAGATACACGAGAAGTAAAAACCTAAGAACGGCATAGATTAGCATTCTTGACGAAAAAATTAACACAGCAGCTTAACACTTGCACTGGAAAGTGTTTTAAAAACTTGCAAGACCTAAAGACTCTTTGAAATATACTGGGATATAAAATCTAGATTCTACACTCTGTACAGTACAAGATCAGAAGGAGTACTAACAGATCGATCTTTTACAGCGGAGGAATTATTACCTCATCATCCATATTAACTGCATTCCCTCTATGGACCAGACAAGACAGTGCAAAGAGAAGTACCCCAATATTTCACTTGTGCAACGAGGCAAGACGACTATCAACCAACACACATTTCAAATTTTACATCTTCCTTTTTCGAATACATTTTCTTGTTCCCTTCAATTCTTATTATTGATCTCCAAAACCGTAATACGTAGATGCAAATACTGCTCGGTCGTATGTAGATAAATACCATGGAAAGCTTATTCCTTCGGCCAATTTTAACTCCCACAGCAACGCAGTGCGAGTTACAATTTTTAAGCGCTGCTTACAAATTAAATTATGAATAATTAGCTGGATTAAAAAACATCCACAAAATATTAATATTTTCAAGATATGCAAATACATTAAATCAAACATATCTCATTTGAAAAAATTCTTTGAGAAAAAGAATGTATTTTATTGATCAAGGATTTTGAACATAAGTCGAGTATTAACCATACTCAAATCCTCAATTAATGGCAAAGATCTAATTGAAGAAATAAAAACACCAATTAGCATAGTAAACATCAAAGCTTCACCTCATTGAGGAGTACCTTCTTTTGAGTATAATTTTCAAAGAAATCAAGGGTGGGAGAAACACTGACGAGTAGTTCTTTGAAGTAAAGCTAAAACTTCAGAGGAAAGGCAGCGAAGCCGGAAGCTTAAGCATTTTAATAGCTATGGGAACGCTCAGAAAGCTTAGATAAATTCTCATAATCGTTTAATTCACAACAAATTTCGGAATATATGCATAAAAAAGAAAAATCAGGCAAGAAATTACATAAAAAATACTTCATAATTTATTCACCAGAGAATAGATATCCCAACTGCGATTCCAATGGGATGTGGGATTTCCGATTTTTACAGAAAAAAATTATGGTGATATAAAATCTGCTCTATAATCTTTATAGGTACTTAAGCATAGCTTTACTATTTGGTCAGATAATTTTTCAATAGCTTCCCTGAAGATTACATTTTAATTTTTCAATGCATTAGCAACAAGCGGGTAAAAGTGCGGCTAATCAAGATATTTTTGAACTGTCAGTAAAATTAAAACTGTTATAGATCAACAGGAGTAAGTATGACATAATATATGCAAAGCAGACAATGACCTGAAAATATTTTACTAATTCCAGTAAAAAAATAGACGAGATTGTAAAAGAGCTTTATGAGAGGCAATGAAAAGTTATTTCATATAAATATACTTACTGCTAGCGCTAGAGACTGCCCACTTATTATGGTGATAAGAAATTGCTAAAAAAGGAATTATTCCTTCAGCCAAAGGACGTATTACATAAGAGGATTTTGGCATAAACCACTATTACAATAACCATGAACAAAGAGAGAAAATAACGTAGCATGGGAACAAATTCCATTTCTTGATTTAGATTTTATGAATAATTTTGTCCCTGCAAAAAATATCTCGAAATAATTGACGTGCCAGAGAAAAGTACTATGCAATATTCCTCTCAATATTTATTTGTTACCAGAAATGAGGCAAAGATGGAACCCGAGGTATGAAACTCGTGTGAACGTTTTTCTCATTTTATGTCACAATTTCACAAAGTACAATCACCGACCAGTAAGGTAATAAATTGTCTCTCACAACTGCATCATGAATGTGGCCATAAATAATGATTTTCTACAAAATTCACATATTAATACTGTGCGTAGCCATACACCCAGGTACAAAATATAACACCAAAAAGATTGCATTTGCCAGAAAATAGTTTGACGACCGGCGACTGGGGGTCAAGTCAAAATATTTATCCAAGAGGAGTTACCTAAAGCTGGTCTAGTGTCTCAAAAAGTCTACTAGTTGTAACAATGACACAGAATAAACATTTTATACAACAAACAATACTATCCCCCAAGACACTGATTGGTTGCAGCAACATCTTCCTAGAAGCGCAAATATTAAGTTAACATGTTGCTTAGCGTTTGTTTGCCATCGAGGCCCACGAAATCACCTTTTCCACCTAATATCACCCCTGGAGGCAACTACTTCTTTTTTATGTATTTCCCCAGTCAGTGGCAAAAATAATAAGTCACCTCATCCGAGACGCGAGCCTTTTTGAGTTCGCTACCCCGGCCGTATCCTCCCAAAATAGAGTGAGAGCAACTCGGCAAACGTGAAAGAGAGGAAAATCCTCTGGAACCACCCCACCTCCCCCCTCCAACTCGAAACCGCTCCTGCTCACTCGAGCGCCCGGGAGAGCGAGGAGTGGACCGCGCCCCGCGCCGCGAATGAGGGAGCAGAGCAAGAGGAGGATAGAGATCGGCAGACGGACAAGTTTCGAGAAGCAGCGCACGCAAGTTCCGCGGCAGTGGTGAAGGACAAGTGGCGCGGAGAGTAAACGAAGGGCTCTGTGGCGTCGAGAGGGGATGGGCGGGTTGGGGGTGGAGGGTAGGTCTGCTCCAGACTGGGGCAGGTTGAACAGGGGGGTTGAGGAAGGGTTTGGAGAATTGGTGGAGGAGGAAGAAGAGACTTGGACGTGGGGCGTGAGGTTGCACGTACAGAGTCCAGCTCTCCTCCTTTCTCGGTCCTCACTCATCTCTCCCTGCTCCTTGTGTTCCACCTCTTCCCTCTGCTGCCTGCCGTGAATCCAGAAACCTTGTAAGTGGGAGAGGGGGTGGGCCGGCCACAAAAGTGTTGCTTGTGGAGTGAAGCAGCTCCTTGAGGGAGGCTGTGGCAAGTCTTCCCGTCTCTCCCGTCCACCTCCTGCTCGAGAGGACCAGATTCTCTCTCTTCTGCTTAAGTCGAGCCCTACCAGACGCACACTTTCCATCTCCGTTCCCACCTCACACTCTCTCCGGCCGGGCTTACCCCTGAAAACACTTCCCGAGTCTCCCTATATCTCCTCCCTTCCTCGCGAATATATCCCCTCACTCTCTACCTCTACACCTGTCGAATCACGGTCCCACCTCTTTCACTCAGCCCTTTCCTATTCTCTTACCTCCCCTCAAATATACCCGAACTTCCCCTGCTACCGTCACTTTTGCAGCCCTTGTTAAGTCCCTGCCTACCATCGAAAATTTCGTTCAGCACGCTGTTTTTCATTTCGACAGTAAGAAAAAGGTATATCACAGAGGAACATAATGTAAATGTAATCTAAAAAGGGCATTATACCAGTTTTGTCGAATCACCATACCCATTTCTCTACATTATATTACTGTCATTCAAAATTAACTTCCAACCTCTTATCATGACGTAGAAAATATGTATACTTATCATCTGTCTTCTCCTCCCCTCCAGTAACTTCTTTCTAGCTTTTAATTGGACTTCCTCCTTTTTCTTTTTCCCCTACTTCAACTAAAAATCTTTCCGTTCTTTTGTCTTATTTTTGGAATTTCAACGTCCTAAACTCGGTTAGAAATCAATAGAAACTGAATAATGATATTTTAAAGCCATTGCTTATTTATATCCTCTACATAGCTCCATAATACTTAAATTACCGAGTCTCTCCTACCTTTTCCCTGCTTATACGATGTTTTTTCTTCTGTCATGGCCTTAAACATCTCAGTGTTGATGTATTTTATATATTCACCGTTCCATCAACATCTCTACAAAACCTTTGATGCAAAAGATCGTCCCTGGTTTAAAATTCCGTCAGAGAAATTAGTGTACAATGATGAGAAACATTTGAACTATTAGTGATTAGAATGCACCTGTTTTCCTTCTAAACAACTAAACATTGGACTAGAAGTTACCGAAGGATTTTAGGGGTTATTGAAAGGTGACAAAAGCGAGTTCTGTACCTCTTGACTGGGATTTAATGTAATCTGAACCGTCAATGATGATGATCAAATGTACACCAAAGACGGTGAAATTTGTCATGAATAAATGACGACTTGATCGGGATTCAAACCCGGATATACTAATTACCAGTCGGATGTGTAGCACCAAGCCATCTTAATTCAAGGCGAATTTTAGCGAGGGTTTATACGAACAAGTAGTTCTCATCTCCCGTCTACATTGTAGCACAGTAGACGTTGTCGTGCATGATATGCCTTTGTCGCGGAGAATAAACCCAACATGATAATCAAAAGTTTAAGATAGGTGAGTAAGGAGTTTATGAAAATGAGGAAATGATGATGGCTCGGTCAAAATGTTAAATGCGTGTGAGCAAATGGTTTGATTGATTTGAGTTACTCTTTGTCGCCATTATGCGTGTTACTAGCAAAGTAATTCTTTTCAAACAACTCTTAAAGTATATTCCAGTAAATCCAAGTACTTATGTCTTGAGATTAGGTACCACTCAAGATATAATTAAGTATTCATTCCGTAAATATATTCTAATAACCTGTAAAATAAATATATATAACCCTAAAATAATCTAATATGTTAAGCGTTACTTAATGTAATTTCAAAATATTTCTTGATTATTTATAAATCACTGACTGAACCTCACATAGTTGAGAACTGGAAAACTCATCATTAGGTGGAGTAAAAAGTCGTTCCTATTAATTAATAATTTAACTGCCGTAAAAATTAATCCAAGCACCAAATATTTCAAGGGAAAAATAATTATGCTCAGATACCCAAAAAAACCTTTTAAATTAAAGTGTAAAGCGATAACTACCCTTAAGTCTCTCCATCACTGACGATATTGTGTTAACTAAAAATTAGTTTAAAACATGCTAGTTATATTATTTATAAATCTAGTTTAACACAGTTCGAGAGATAATGACCTTCCATAAATAGACTATGTCAGTTCACTGAGTGCAATGGCCTTATGTACACAAATAGACTAAATTTACCCAGTTTCAAAACTTTAAAGAATGTTAAATGCTGCATGAAAGGTCAGCAGGCATAATGTCAAATTATTAAAATGCAGAAAAAATGGCAATAATTATTTTGAGATTTTAATGATCTCTGAACTATAAGGAAATACTTTATAATCAACGAAACATGAAGGCAACTTTAATCGAAGCCACTTCATTGATCCTTCCTGTCTCCAAAATTCACGCTTCCGTTGAAAAGCCATTCAGATTTTAAATGAATACATTAGGCCAGGGATGACGAATCCCTTTTGACGTACCTTGAAGGCCTTCACAGGAGGATAGCCGGGAGGAATTTCTCTATCTCCACATCCCTGCAGTGAATTTCCCGTTGAGAGCCAATGATCTACATTCCTTCGCCGTCCACCACCGCCAAACCCACGGCATCCCTTATCCCCCGAACTGTCTACCTCCCCTTCAACACCTAATTCTCTCCTCCCATTCCCCTTTTATATGACCATCCCCGCAGTCTACTTTCTACTCCTTTCTCCATTTCCTCCACCTCCAACCGCATCCCCCATCCCCCGTCCAAAGTGTCATGCTCTTGCCTTCTATCCCGTCCCTGCGCGGCCATCCCCTGCATCCACTGGTCCACTCCCAAGCCTTTACCCCTACCCACCATCATATCCCCCCTTCCCACCCTCACACCGGGTTCAATTCTCAACATTCCCCTTCGCATGTTCCCCCTTACCTCTTCCCCCCCTTGGACATCAACTTCCCCCAAGGGAGTGACTCCGCACGTACTACTGATTTCTCTCTCTCTCTCACACACACACACACACTCGACTCCTGTCTCTAATTCTTATTTTTTTCTATCTTTTTCACCCTTCCTTTTCTTCTCTGTCTCTCTCTCCCCGGCACGACGGCACAGAGTCTCCCGCTAGCTCCGCGCGGCGGGGTCGACGCGCAAAAATTTTTACGTAGTCCCACATAACCCGTGTCGCCTCATTTCGCAGAAATCACCGCCGCCCGCCGGAGGCCACGGGGGAAGGCCCTGGAGGACAGGAATGTGCGAGTTACGGCTCTTCTCCGCCTTCCTCCTCCTCCTCTGGGATTGCGAAGACTAGCTGGCGAGCGCTCTCTAGCCACTCCTCCCTATCCCCCAGCCCCCTTACCCACTCGCTACGGTTTTGAGACCAAGACGGACGATTGCAAAAGGTCATAAAAAGGTCGAAAGGAGGAGCTGAGAGCATACAAGAAGATTGGGTCCAAGTCATAGTTACCTGAAAATCAATAGATATGGTACTTTCCACTTTATTTTACATTATCAACACGCGTTTTGGCGTTTTTTGTAGCCATCATCAGGTACAACGTAAAATATTTATTAAAAATACAGGTAAAGGTTAATGAAAAATACAGTGGACAGTACTATAACTACTGATTTTCATTTTCGAAATCCT
Organism: Pyrrhosoma nymphula; assembly: GCA_963573305.1. Lineage (NCBI taxonomy): Eukaryota > Metazoa > Arthropoda > Insecta > Odonata > Coenagrionidae > Pyrrhosoma > Pyrrhosoma nymphula. Next base: position 24,264,463 of record OY754337.1, on the reverse strand, counting down.
GTACCACTACGTATCGCCGGATACGATTGACTTCAGATTTACCTGATTTAATATAATATCAATTAATGAATAAATTTAGCAATTCTAATGACCAACTATTAATCGAATCTCAAACTGTTTCCATTTATTCCCGCACAATAATAAAATTACTAAAACTTCACGGTAATGGCTGCAAGAAGGATAAAATTAGTTAATTATATGCAGTATGCATCGATGCATGTCACTAACTCCGGCACATTAGATATTTACTACTTATTCGACTAGAAAAAGAGGCAACAGGAGGGACAGAAAAACCATGATTATCAATTATTAACATATTACTAAATAAACTTCCAACATCATTGTTGCACGTCACTTTATGATTACGCAATGATATCTGAATAACCCAATGATTTGCTTTTTTCCCTTAAAATGATTTTAAGCATGGAGTTGGTTATGCCAATGACAAATTTCACATCTTATTACTGCCAAATCAGAATTCTTTGAAAACCCACCGATCAACATTTGCGTTCATCGCAGTTAATATTCCAAGCAATTATGTTAGCACAATCAACAAAATGGCTTAAAATCATGAACACTTCATTAGTCAATGCAAACGTTTGTAAGTTAGACGCTAAATAACTCAGGGAACACAACTATTTTTGTACGTTTCAACGAGTGTGGCATCTATCGACGCTGCATCGGAATAAATTAGGATATATTGTATTGTAATTAGATCGTTAAAATAAAACCCAATGCAATAGATTACTGAAATAAATATGAGGATTGTATTACAAAAAGGACTTGAATGAAAGAAAGTTAAACATGTAATTTCAAGAATAGAACAATCAAAATATTTTAAAATGGCGTAGTGATGCACGGTTTCTTAATTTTTATTTAAAGTCAACAGGAGGATAAGAGATGAATGAAAAAACAGGTTATACGATGGGGAAAGGACGAAAATACACAGAGAAATTATCATTTGCTATTCATTCAAGCTCACCCGCTTCATGAATATGAGAAGTGAATTAAAACTTGTTCAAAAATCTCGCGCGGTCTTCCAGCATGCAGGTCCTCCCAGTGACGCCTGTAGGTGTAAATTTGTTACAACGGGAAAATGGCACACAGTTTTGTTTGAGATGGTTTGAGCGAGATACCACTTCACATAAACCTCGATGATATTGGCCACATTATAAATAAAATGATCACATCTTTTCAACGATAACAAAATATCAGCCACTTGCCATTATATTTTTGTAGATATTTGCCAAATACACCCATTTTCCATTGGAAATGGTACTGGTGTACACTACAGAGAAACTTGATTTTAAAAATGAAAAGTTCTAACCCAGATCTCGTCAGAAATTTAAGCGCAGAGTTTGTATCGGTACATTTTCAACTATTTTAAGAGATAAATCAATTATTCAGCACAGTAATGTTTACAGATTCGCAAAAAACCTTCCGTTGAGAAGGCATTTTCAGCGTATTGTGAAAAATTAGTCAAATTTTAATCCTTATTTATGTATGTTTAGTTAGTTACTTTGGATTTCAGGCAAATTAAAATGAAGTTTTTGCGCCATCAATTATACGGTATTTACTTTTTACAGTAGCTTAAAACTAAAAAATGTTAGAAAATCGTAGTAGAAAGTAGGAAAATACTTCTTATTTTTGGGAATTTTTATTAATTACCAGCCGTTTTAACAGGTAATGAATGCATTTTCTAGAGCCGATAACGTGGCTCTCGCATGCAATAAAAATCCAAGGGCATGAACCCGAATTTATCGCCTACCTGCGCAGCAGCACCACGCCTCGCGGAAGAGTGGATGGAAGAATATTCTTGCTCCGCCGAACTCCCCAGTTCCTATATCTCACTCGGCGTATATCTCACACTCCCAACAATTCACACCAACCTCCATCGCTGCCCTACTCGAACCACCTTTTTTTTCATCTTCCGTCTCCACTGCCTCATTCTTCAACCCCCACCCCCCCCCCCCCACCCTCCTGCCAACCATCCCCTCTCCTCTCTCTTAACGCCCTTCCACCCACCCCCCAAAAAATAATAAAATCGTCTTTCCCCGTCATGCCTTGCCAACCGGATATCAAACCTAACATCCTTTCCGCCCTTCCCCCTACCGCTCCACAATCCTTCTCCTCCCACCGCTGGGCCGTGGCTTTTCGTTCGGAATTCCATAAAAATAAATCCTTCCTGCGACGTCAAACCCCGCCCCCATTCGCGTCCCTCCTCCCTGGTATCCTCCACATAGCGTCGTCTCCCTCCAAAACCTCTCGGCCCTTTCCCTTCCTTCTTTTTGCCTTGGGAGTCCGAGATCCCAAAGCCACGGAGACACTTCCTTCCCGTCCTAAACCTCCTCGCGCGCCCTTCCCACCCGGGAACGCGGCGAACATTTTGCATCCTAATCTGATTCCACCAATATCCGCCGCGTCTTCCAAGGAGGAGGACGACTCTTCCGCAAAACCCCATCCTCGCCAACCCCTTACACCATAAGGAAAGTCCTCCCCTGCACGCCCTGGGAACAACCCAAACCACCCTCTTTCTCACCAAACCCTAGTCTGGTTAGGATTCTCATACGCTCACACCCACCCTTGATCCCCTTTCTCTTGCCTGTTCTTCCTCCCACTCCCTCCCCCCTTTCCCTGAAACAAGACATGAAGCCGGCATATTTTCGCCTACACTGCTGCCAGCGGCTGTTTGCGCCCGGATTTCCCCTCCCCCATCCTCCCACCACTTTTATTTAAGTTTCCGTCGCCCTCTCCTTCCCTCTCGCACGCTCACGTGAGGGGTAGGAACCCTTGGATACCACCATCTTTGATTTTTTTCCCAGTCACCCCACGCTCTGCTTTCCCCCAAAACTCGCTTCTCGTGATAGCGGGTGGAAAAATGTATACTCTCCCGTCCTTATCTCCGAGGAGAAATTGTCTGGCGTTTGTCGCAGCGCTTTGTGCCAGAAACACAAATTCTCCTGCCAATCCATTGTATTTAGGTTTGGATGCGGTCGCCTGGTGTACATTTATGCGACATCTTGTCGCCAGCCACGTCAGAAAGATTTCTTCCTATTCGTGTTGTGTAAATTTATCACATTAGCTCACAGCATACATATTTTCAGAATTGCAGCAGTTTGGTGATCTAATTTCTATATTACACAGTCTGCACTATGACTGGATAGGGATAGTATGATGACTGGAGTACTTACTCGCCATCACGAGTGCCCAGGTTCGGTTACCCGCAGTATCCGAGAATTATTAATGGAATGTTGATCCCTACTTTGGTATGTTGTTGATGGAACTTTAAGTGCAGCACTCTGTCCGTCGGATGAGACGTTAACTTGTGGTCCCCTTGGTTTCTATGACCAGGCTAACGCCAATGCCGGGCTTCACGACGCCGTTACTTCTTCCCCGAGTAATCCTTCTCTTACCGACCTACCCACTTACTCTAATTGGCTCAAAATAACCCAGTTAGCGGCCGCCTCCCCAAATAACAATCAACCATCCAATAAACCAGAATTAGGGCCTTAACCCTATGATATATAAAAAAACAAACCCGAGATGGGATTCGAAGCTACAACCGCCTAGCAGCCATGCTGATGTGTTAACTACCTTTCAAACGCGGCTAGCTTCTGTTTCCTGGTAATTCTAACAATGAATAATTTATCTTTTACCTTAGTCCTTATTATAATTTATCTTAGCTACTGAAATACGGGCAAGCTATTCAAGTGCAGAAAACATATTAACGAATACCTTATCGTTTAAAAATTGTGATTATATTGTTATGGTGAACATATTGTTATGGTTGCTATAAAGTACTAGCCTCATATACTTGACTAGGTTATACTGAACTGGATCATCAAGTTCAGGGATGGAATCCCGGTAAATTAAAATACAACCAAATAAAATCTAAAATTTCATATAAAATTTTTAGTGCTTCCATGAGACTAATAAATCGTTTTCTTTATTTCCAGGTAAGCATGGGATGGTTCGATGGGTTTTTCAATGGCACATTTTCACGGAATTCCCGGATAACTCGATAAGTACCGCCAAATTTTGTATTCTTTCGTCCTATTATGGAAATATATTAATTGGGGTTCGTTTGTACGGTGATTAAAGCCCATACGGTTGTTTAAACCCATTCCCGGGTTCACATGCTCGAGTCGACGGATGTTTTCTTTGTAATCCCGATCTCTTCTCAATGTGGTGAGTACTTAGTGGCCAGCACTAGGTCCAGATTCTGGGATGTGTAGCTATGTGTTTTTCTTAGTGTTCTTTATAAAAATAGGCTAATACCAACGCCGTGTCTACTTGCTATTTCACGACATCCTTCAACCTTCTACCTATACTAGCCTACCCAAGAATCCATTATTTTGAAAATTAAATCAGCTGTCGCATTCTTATTCTGATAATTATACCTTTAAGTCAATACACGAACAATGTCAGCGACAAAACTCAACTTTCACCTGAATTGCTACCAGGAAATGAGGAGAAACGTTTTCCGCAATATCAGTCATTAGCCAGAGTCCCGAAAGATAGTGTAAATTTCTTGTTAAATAACTGAAACACTGTTCAAATGGTAGATATATCTTGTACACTGGAATACTTTATAAGTGTGTGCCACGAGTAATTTATATTAAACTTTCAAAATTCACGTATAAGTTTACGCTCTCTATGTTCCACTACCAAAATCCTAGCGATAAGTAAACAAACATCCGAGTGAAAGTCTTGGAAAGTCCCCAGGGTTTTTCGTGCGGGAAAGTTAAATTGTATTCTGAATTTATCACATTTTCAGTGGATTTGGCTGATGCGTTCCGATATCAAACATTCTGTTGAGACAATCAGTTCAATATTGACTGACTCCCCTTAATTCCAAGCGAAAGACTTATTTGTCAATAAAATTCGTCCATGTACACCGCATTTACGCATATACCATACCATCGTTTAAGCCGCGCACCTTAACTTTAAGCACACACAAGCAGGCTCTCTCGTCTCCTCAATCGCTCTCTCCGTCTTCTCAACCCATACGGGAGTCAGGTGTTGCGTAACGCTAGGCTTTCCCGAGATTACCCCCCATCCATAAGGAGTGTTCCACTTCAAAAACGTAAGCTTAAGCATGTAAACATAAGCGTAAGCAGTTAAACACGTTTTTTTTAGAACCAACACGTACAGTAGCATACCAACGACATCTAGCACCGACAAAAACGCTCCACTTGAAAATCGTTTGCAGAGGTTGTTGGCTTGAAGAAATCCTCACGCGCAGGACTCCGAGAAGCCTCTCACTCCGCTCGAGTAAACGCACCAACGAACGGAAGTTAATTCCTCATTCACAAAGTGAATGTATTTGAAAACGCCACGCTGTAATGAGGATGCGATTGGGGGGGAAGAGGGTGAGACTGGGGTGAGAATGTTTTTGCCTCTCAGCATTTCGAAGCTCCAAACACCGCGTGAATTTTGGAGTGTTGGCTTTTCCTAGCCCTTGGTACGTAGCGCGCGCCGTCAGACCGCCAGCCGACGCTAAGAATCGATATCAATCAAATGCTGCAGGCGCACGCTCTATCTTCTCGCGCAAACATGCAATGTAGAAGATGTTTGCATCAAAAGTGTAGCAGAACACGTAGCAGGTGTTTCGCAGAGCCCCCAGTTAGCGCGGAGAATCACGAAGCCGGAGCGATTAGAGCGCCGTTACCACTCCTTGAGCAGTGATCGGTTGATTTTGATTTGGAGGTCAAAGGCGAAGGCACGAGTAATATTTGAACGAGCCCGCTTGCGCCGGTAAAAGTCCCCCAAGTTCCCCCATATGCACCAAACTTGTAAGAAAGAAGAACTATCCGTACAGTCCAGTGATTTAATAGCCGTATCAACCTCATCACACATGCATAACTAACCATTCCTATGGGATTTTTGCATTTGCAAGTTCAAAGAAATGCATACAAAAATAATTACTAGATAGAAATTGACGCCAAACAAAATTGGAAAACTGCCTTTTTTTCCTTAAAGGAAATACAAGGAAATAAATAATCCATCCGATGTGTGTGATTTTTCATGTCAGTAATTATAAAGATAAATTTTTCACACAAAAATTATTTTCAAATAGTAAAGGAAGCGAAGCATCATGAGAAATTTTTCCTCGAATCAAAATGGTGAGAATGGAGTTGACGTCCACAAAATTGGAGAAAAACTTTAGTTAAGTTTCAAAAAATATTTTGTTTTCTTTTCACATTAAGTAAATATAGTTACAAAAAGTAAAACAAATGAGCATCACGAAAAGTTTTCACGAATGCCTCCGAGGGATACATATTTTCAATTTGGAAAAAAATAAAAATGTAAGTGAACGCGTTATCAAAGAGGTATTTCCCTAAAGACCGGAAGGACTTTTCCTCAATAGTTTGATTCCGTAAATAAGTTTAAATTTAAAAATATTTAACATTTTTACACGCGTTTTTTCAATTACGATTTAAAAGTTTTGCTAAATTATAAAATTATTCTCATCGATGGCACAAAGGTTAGTTGAGGTCATATAGCTAGTGAGACTCAAGGCCAAATATATCCTTAGCTACTGAAATACAGAAAAGAGGTTCTCACCGAGACTGAAAATATCTCCACTTATTGGCACATTTGCGAAAATACTCGCCGGAAATATGAGAGAACTCGTGACATTTGTTGAGCATATATGGACTTTTTTACCAAAGGTTACTTTTAATTTATATCATTTTTACAATGACTGTGGCGAGGCATAGCATGGACCAAATGAAAGTTTGAGCAAATACAACTAAAGAGCAAATACAACTAAATACAACTAAGAGATGCATCTATTCACAAATATAATTCCTGGAAAAGTTATTTAATGTCTCAGAAAAAGTTAAAAAAATACATATTCAAATTTTCAATGTGTAGTTTAAGGCACACAATATTGGACCAACATTTCACTACGAATGCTACAGCTCCATAGGTATATTAACTAAAAATTGTACATAATAATGAAAGAAATTTAAATATCACAGCATGAAAGGATTTTCTGCGTTTCTTCATTGGCATTATCTAAAATGCCAATGACACGAGGGCAAATCGTTATACAGAAATAATCGTTATATTCCATGCTTCATATTCGCAGGAAATCATTGCTTCTTTTTAATAAATTATCTTCTCTTGATAAGGACTTGTGATGAAACTTATTGACGCAACTAATAGAACGAGTTTCCTTAGAGCATAATTGCAACGAACATACTATCGAAAATATAAAATTACTTTCATTGGAATTTAATTACACTATTGTGAATCAATAACACATGTTGTTAGGGGATCTGAAATATAGTAAAATAGGAAGCCTGAAATTTAGATTTCTAAAAATCATAAAACTTTAATGCACTTATTTTTTTAATTAATTTTGATCTTATATAAAAGTTCTTCTCTATGCGCTAAATATTTTTAACCAATTTCTTTTATGAAGCATGGAAACAGGGAATTAGTACAAAGAATATAAATATGCTTTCCTAAGATAACCTTTCGTAACAAACACTCCCGACTGCGAATACGAATAAGATTTCAAATGCCAAATACTTGATGTGAAAGACACTAAAAATTGCTGTTTTCAAGTTGATTTTAATAAAACGCTCTAGTTGAGGCTGAGGGATAAGACTCACATTAGTAGAGAGTTATACTGAATATAATTTTGAGATGTGAGATACACACAGAGAATTGCATACGTGGTGTTTTATTATCTACCGTGTCAGTATTTTTTTTTGTTGAGACAAAATGAAATTTTGAGATATCTGATGAAGGAAAATTTAGTACTACAGATTTTGTACTTTTCGCCTACAGATTTATGTGGATGATCATTTGAACTTACATCTGATTTCGCATAACATAATTTAGAAAACAAATTTCGTTGAATTACAATTATAACAGCGTATTGAAAATGTTCTACTGAAAAAAATTTGAGTCATTTCGTTCATTCAAGTTCGTCTTTTTGTTAATATTTTTGTTATTTGATCTTGCGCTCCATTAAAAAAATATTTCCGAGGAAACCATCAGCGAAAATTAATTGCTAATTGAACTGAACGATTAAGACACAAACCATCTCCGGCCTCTTCTCCGTACCTACGCATTTCACACCTCACTTGTACTCGCGTTTGCTCCGCACGACCGGAAATCTCTATGTCTGAATAGCGAACACATTGGCGGGCGAGAAAAAAATATGAAAAAAAAGGTTAGTCCGAATCCCGCTGCGGCGCGACGTCCGTACTCTGACCGGTCTGTCCCGTCCCCGTTGTCATGGCAACCGCGGGGACGGCACGACCGCCGCCGTTGCAGGCGTCATTAAAGCCCCGGAGAGAGAGAGTCGCCGTCAACGAAACTGACGAGCTAAAGCGTGCGGGACCGGAACTCACCGTAATGACAGATGCATGCATACACCGCGGGAGAGCGTTGAATTGCGGGCACATACAGCAGAGGTAGGATGGAGGTGAGTGCGAGACAGACGTATATATGGGGCCTGAGAGGAGGGAAAATCGCGAAGAGGGATATATAGGGGACAGAGCGCACGCTGACTTGGTCGGGATAACTTGTGTCAGTGTGCGAAGGAAGCTGTAAGCGAATGTAAATGGACTGAACGTTGGCCACGAGAAATAAAAATCATTCTTCGTCACAGGGTTTCGCGGGAGTGACGGCGTACATACGGCACACACACACCTGCTGAAGCTGTTTCCGGCGCTGAAAATTCAAGTTTCGACACAATTTGAGGGTCATCATAATCTAATAAAGTGCGGCAAAGCCTGGGCAGACTGAGGCTGGGCGGTTCCCCGTCCCGACTTCCCCTTACATGAAAAGGACAAGCTGGAAGGGTGAAGGAGAGTTTAAAGGCTGCTTCCCAAGGGATAAATAGTGCGGGATAGGAATTAAAAAGGATGAGAAGATCATGGAGGCACGAATGGCGAATCATACAACGAAGCGTGAGCATAAAGATGGAGGTGTAAAAAAATAAGGGCTGGGTTGGAAGGATAGAAACCGTGGGTTCGGGGAGCAGCGGAAAAGTGGGTTAGAGACCCGTTTCTGTAATATTCTACGTTCTTTGCTCTACGAATGGAAGGGTGCTTTCGCCGATAGAAGGTAAGGTCTGAGGGCGAGAGAGACGGCGCTTCAATTTAGTGTGACCTCGTTACGTACCCTCGCGAGACAGGAAATAAAAGAAAATTAGTCATGATTAAAGTCTCCGCGAACAGCGGTTGTTCAGGGGTTTACTCAAATGCGTCGACAACACCGGAACGCGTTTAACGTCCCGCACTTCCAGGCTAGACGCCGCGCAATGACGTGTTTTTTTTGTCCTTTCGCAGTCAATTATGCGCGGGAATTACCTTCGCTTTACTAATTCATTTCCCCGGTGCCATTCACCACGAGAAAGAGTGGGTATTAACCCTCGAATACATTTTGTTTAAAAAAAACTTAAAAAGTCGAGTCCTTGGAAAATTAATCGGCGTCGGTAGCGGCGATAAATAAGTACCAACAGAAGGTGGATTCATTTGATGCGGGAACATGGATTCGATTTAAATTTAATAGCATATATATAGCACATGAAAGTGAGTGTAAAATTTCTTACACGCGATGAATAGCTTAATAAATCAATTGTAAATAACTACGTAATGGCAGCGCCATCCCCCTAAGATATCTCACAGTCTTCTACCCGCTTTAAAAATGATTTATCCATGGAATTTCTAATGGATCCATTTTACGACAGCATTGTAATTTAATAGCCTAAGGTAATTATGCTTTCCAATCAAGTTTTTTCATCTCATACTTCTGAGCAATAAAATATCATTGCTCTTTTTTAGAAATCTAAGCCATTATTTATTTTTTAAAGGAAACCACCAGTAATCTTTAAGGTAGGTACTTATGTACGACAAATACTTGGCCCAATATCCAGTAATGTGGTCATAAGATTTGTAGATGCGACGCGAACTCAGCAAACATTTGTTTAGAAAAGCTAGAAAGTTCTATTTTCAATAAGCTTAATATTGAACTAAAAATAGATCATCATCATTCATTATTAGTCACTCCATCCTAAGATCGCTGACTGCAGCGGTTCCTCCATTCTATCACATCCTCTGCACTCCTCTATGCTCTTGTAGCTCTTGTTTCGTATCCCACATTAGTTAGTCTAGATGTGTGTCCCTCCTTGAGGGGGTTAATCTTTTATTTCCCCATTAATTCCTTCCGTACCTATTCCTTATGCCTCGAAGCGTGGCCTATTCATCTGGACCTCGTCTAACTGGTAGTGATCCATATGGTTTTCTCCTCGTCTATTCTTCAGTGCACTACGTTTCTAATCGTATCTAGTTCGTATTCGCCCAGTATGTAGTTCGCAAATCTCCACTAGGGGAGGTTTGGAAGTGTTTCGTCTGCCTGATCAAGGTCTAGAAAGCCTTCTCTTCTATTTACTTCCCTCGTGCGTCCACTCTCGTACGATCACTGGGGATAAAGATACCTCTGCGAGTCCGGTACTCAACTTGGACGCCTGACGCAGAGTACCCTCCAATTTTCTTCGTGGCGACCTATCTAAATTCTTTCTCATTTTTCATTTTACGACAGTCCAACTGGTCTTTAGCATCCCCATTCGGCAGCAAGTTTCAAAAGCCTCTATTATCTTCAGTTCAAGCTTTCCAATGGTCCATGTCTCTTGAGTCATATACCGCAACACTCCACAAAAATGTTTTCTGATACCTACCTCTTTCTTATTGGTAATCCTATTTTCTATGAATATAAGAGGTATTTTTATTACAAATACTTTCTTGGTTTGAGCTATTCTTTGCTTGATGCCCGTAGACCTTTTTCCATTCCTTAGCCACTATGCTCTAAATGAAGGAGAAAGGTTCCACTTGTTCAAGCACTTCTTCGTGTGGTGTGGTGGAAACTTTTATTGAATGGGTAATACATCACTTCGAAAATAAATTAATGCAGATAATTAAAAAGGCTTTGATCTTAGCAAAACAATTTAAAATACTGAATGTTTAAATCCCAATATTGGATTCAAGGCTTTTTTTGTATCTCTATACACTTTGTACACTTGAGTTAAGGGTTATAACGAATGGCACAGAAGAACTTGCGAGATGTTACCAAAATTATAAGATAGAGCTTTGAATTATTATGTTGAGCTCAAAACATCGTACTTTGAATAGTTTGTTCCCGTGTTGGAGCAGAGAGATTACATAAGGCGCGCAAAATCACTTGATAAATAGTTTATAATAATATGTAACATGGAACTACAATGCTATTTTTAAAAACGACCTCAAAAAAATGACTGCGTAACAACTTAGAGATAGAAGTTGTTGAAAGAGGTAAGTAGTCATGACAATAGCCTCACGTTCCCTTTTGCGATGAGCCTTCGAAACGAGCTAAGTTCAAAGCGATTCCTTAAAAATAAAATTCCTTCGAGTTCCTTCTTCAATTTCTCCGCCGCCCTATTACAAGTGGAAAGGGGATGGAAAGGAGGATAATGTCAGAAGTGAGCCGCGATGACTACCATGGGCAAAAGAGATGAGTGGAGGAAGAAGGAAAAGAAGGAAGGAGGGCATTAAGGAAGTATTTGTCCCTTCTTGAGAGCATAAAACCGGGGAGTGATGCAGACGAGTCCATGTGATGAGGTAGAGGCTGCTCTGGTAGGGGTATAAAACTCGAGTTAGCAGCGCGGCGCATTAGCAAGCTCATCCCCCGTCGCACAATGAATGCCAAGAAGGGAAAAGAGATCCTTTTCTCCCCCAGGCATACGAGGACAGGAGGTGGGCGTGCTAAAAATGCGTCTGTGTATACGGGTACTGATGGGATGGACGAAGGTGAACTGTTGCCAGTGGAAAAAAAAATTAAGAAATTGAGTTTACCCATCCCACCCCTAACCCACGTTTTCAAGGCACTTCGACCCGCGTATCAATTCCGTTACAAGAAGAGTCGCTTACATTAAAGTTTTCCGCTTTCTTCTTTTCCAGGAAGCGATTCTCTTCTTCGATGAAAAGCGCTGTACAGCGTTTAAATGCCAACCTCGGAGAAAAAACGACTTGGGAGGATTAAAAAACGCAAACAATGTTCTTCGTATTTGTTTCTTTTCTGAGAGTTCATGACAAACCACCCAGAGAGAGCAAAAACAGTAAACATTTTAAGCCTTCGCAAAATAGTATTAAAAAGAAAAATTCGGTTTGAGCATAATGTTAATCGTTTCTACTCAGTTAAAATACTTAAAAATAAATCTAGTAGCAAAATATTATTTTGTACCTTTGGACTAAAACTCCCCACTCAAGTAATTGAAAAATATAGATATTATCATTCGAAAGTAATACATATTTTTGTAACAAGTAAAGCTCCGAATTAATTATAAACTGGAATTAGTCACGTCATGATACATATATTGCTAGATCGTAAAGTTCGAAAAATGACGTCTTTACGATAATTAACGTTTTTCCAGAATTGACTTTCAAACGCAAGGCCTATCTCCTGAAGCAAACATATGTTCCTCAAGGAATTGGAGTCAAGTCTCAAACTAAAATTGGCTCGTCGCTAGTCCCACAATCCATTCACTCGATCTTTTGTCAAGTGGATAACAAGAAAGGTGACGTTATCGATTCAATTTACTTTTGCCGATTCTTAATCCCAACTAAAGGTGAACTACTCATGCGGATCCTCTAGAAAAAAAACTATTGGAGCCACAATCACTCATACTTATCTTCCAAGTTGGAGACGGCTAATCTAAAATAGGGATATAGGCTTTTATAGAATGAACTGTGGCAGCTAATCCTTTATCCTCGTCGCCCTTTAAAATGGATTTTGTCAACAAAACAGGGGCCACCTAATTATAAATAATTTTTCGAACAACGAGGTAGCCGTGCCTAGTGGTCGGTGGAAAATTTAGCACCATCAAATGACCACTGTAACTGTGTTTCTCTTGTGTACTAACCTAATGCCCATTAATTTGTCTCGTTAGCAATTAGTTAGCCATGATGATAATCAGGGTGTGAAATTCATTCAATAGGGTAGGAGATAGTTTCCGTTTCCTCTTCGACATGTCTTTTCAAAAAGATCCTTTGCTCATGAAATCAAACAGCTTGGAGGTGCCCAAGAAGCCTCTCCCAGATTTAACTTCCGGACCTTTAGCCTGTAGCCAAATTCTAAACTTACTGATATGCCAAAGATAACTCGTTCATAGTTCTACTAAGTAATAGCATATATCTATTTGCTATTAGCTTACTATATTTCTAGCTTGAAAAGATGTAGATGCACTTATTTTTCCCGACTTTTCCCATTCGTTTCAAACGCTTCATTACTGGAAGTGCAAGGCAAAGGTTATTAGAAGACACATGACTAGGTAGTATAGAGTGATTAAAATATTTTCACCCCAAACCACTGACGTAGGCAGACAAAAACATAAATTTAGAGAAATACATTGCAGAACAGATGTGCAAGAATTGCTACATTTTCGGAAAGAGGAAAATAATATCGAAACACTAAACCACCAAACAAAAACCAAAACATTCGCCATGTTCCTCTTTTAGCTCATTATTCGTGCTCCCCTTCTTTCCTTGGCTTGTACCGCAACACCACCCGCCACACGACGGCGGCACACTAATGATAAATGTATGTGAAGAAAATTCCATCGGTTGCTCCATGATGTGAAGAAGAGGGATGCTTCTAATCAGCATGCGGCAATGGATAACCATTGAACCCATTCGAGCATATATTATTGAGATTAAAGTAGTGAAAAGGCAAAAGAATCATCAACCCGGGAATGCCACCCTCCAGAAGTCCCGGAGAGATTGAAGTGAGATGGCATTCATTCAGTGAGTATAGAACCGTGAGGACCCCGGAACTAATCTTTGTAGCGAAGAAGGAGAAGAAGAGGATGTGTGTGAAGTTGATTCCGTTCGCAGGACGAAGGGGAGAGGTGAATAAGACGGGTGGATGAGGATACGAAAAAGGGAATGTCGAGTACGGGAATGGAGAGGAAGGAGAAGGGATGAAAAGGGAGGAGGAATAAGGGTCAGGAGGGAGAGCGGTGGTGAGCGGCTGTAAAATGTCTCCTGAGCCAGTGTGAGAGGGTAATACATTAAGTCTTCAAACGACAAGCGGTGACATCAACCGAACTCGGTGATTTCGGCCGAGGTGACGGCATGGTCACCAACACACACCCGCACGCAGCATACAAGAGGGCGCAAACACATACACAGGGTGGGTCTGATGGGGAAAAGGCTTCTCGCCTTCCTTGGGCAAGAAAAAAGGCGGGAAGAAGGATTGGGAAGCGTGTGGGGGTGGAGGGAGGGGGGGATTGCCACGGGGGCCAGAATGAGGCGAGGGAGAAGAAGGGTCATAAAAGGGATTCTCCCTGAGACGATAGCGGATCCGGGGGTTGGGAAAGGGTGCTGCAAACTTAGCCACTTGGGCGCTAGACGCGGGGGATCATAAGGGAAACAGTTTATCCACTTTTTAGGAGCTCAGTACTTTATCCGAGGAAGTCTTTCACCGACCCTATTTTTCTTTCAACAGCCGTTCCGAAAGTACCTCTTTTCATGACAAAGAATCATGTGCGATAGTAAATTTATAATTATGTTCTGTTCGATCGACTGGCTCGATTTTCTGCTAAGAATAGTCTTTGTAACAACCCACCGATTTAAGGAATTTCAGATCGACTTAAATCTGTAGAAACGTTAAAATTTTCTCAGCCTTAATAATCTTCTTTAACACTTCATGGACAAAATGTTATATTGTTTAGAAACGATTTTTCCCTCCTTCACATTATACAATGAAAGTAAGAAAAGCTTTAGAAGTATTAATATAATTTATGAATAATATCGGTTTGTACCGAATTAGTTACATAAGAAATTAGTTAATGAGCTGAGATGACAGAGGTATGTGACGTTCAGAATAACTAACAATAGACGCTTTAAGATGATAATGCACAAAGGTAATAATTTGTCATCACTTTTCCAAATAACCAACAGGAGATACATATTTATCAACTGGAACGTGAAATAAGTGGAAGGTGTTTGGACAACTAAATAAAATAATATTCCATTCATCTCTAGGTAGTTCTTGCCTGCATCGATTATTGGCATATCTTCAGCTACGACTCAATCTATTAAAAAAAAACTTGCTCACGAGAAACTTTGTGGTAGTATTGCATGATAAAAAATTTTATTCCAACTTCTACACAAGCCACAGGTTATTACACAATCAAATGACCCGGGTTTCAATGAATATGATCATCATCATCAAGTGCTTGGTTCTGGGAAACTACCATATAAGCAAGTTGCCTAGATGAAAGCACCTGATGATTATTATTCATTGAAACCCGTGTCGTATGTGAATTAATCTGTAGGTTGAGTAAAAATAGGAATAATACTTGTTATCAATCTGTAAAGTTTTGAAAGAATTATACGATGAAATTTTTTAACGAATTAGTAATTGAAGTAGTTATATAATATAAATGTATCAATTTGTACCGATTAGCAAAGAGGATATTTCAACATTTTGTAAACTAGCACCTACTCTAACAAGATAAACATCTACATCCAAATTTAATACCATCGATGGAATATATTTAAAAGCACGTCGTAAAACGTCACACATCATTGAAGGCGATACAACATACAATGGGAACACACAACCTACTTTCATGCAATAAAATATGACTTGCAAATTAAAGCCAGGCTTTAAATCTTCCTTTAAGAATTTCTGTCCCAAAATTTGTTTTTATTCACCTGGAGTTTTCATAATCTTAAACGCCGTCATTGTCCAGCTGGAACATATTAAATAAAGAAGGGGGAGAGCTAGCAAAGTCAAATCTACCTGCAAAAAATTCTCCAGTTCCATTACGAAGGAGTGACTTTTTAAACCATTAGTTGCAACTGTGTGTGAGATTTCAGGAAAAAAAGAAACAATGACGACCCTTAAACTCCAAGTGAGCGAGAAACATTCGCGTGGGATGATTGCTTCCCACGCGACCCCGTTTCGAGATTTCCGCTCTCCTATTTCTTCTCCCCTCTTTATTTTTTGCTTGACCGGCTCGGATCGTTAGTTTCAGCCACTAACGTTTCAGCGACACCTGCTTTGGCAGCATTGTGTCATGAGCCATGGGAGCCGCGGTGGAGAGGGACGGCTTGGAAGTGGACTCCGTAGAGGGAGGAGGAAAAAAGGAGCTGCAGGCAAGAGGAAGGGCGAAATGGAAACGGCGAGGAGGGAAACGGGCGGAGTTGGGGTGGGACGGTGCAGGCGTACACGGCCGTGGGTCTGCGCGATACTCAACGCTGAACATCGATACTCGATGGAAGCAATTTACCGGGCTGGCCGCGACACTTCAAATTGACGAAATTTATCGAGTACATCCATCAAGCAAAGTTAGTATTTTCATACGGCATTTACGAATAAAAATTACACCGTGAGGACAAGGTAATGGACAAGGGACCTTCGCGTCATCGCCAAGTTAAATGGATTATTTGTCACAGACAAAATTCAATTTTCACTTTAGCATACCGAGACGCCGTATATTCACTTCAATTATCTATGCGGGAGCACAAGGAGGGGACGTTGGGTGCGGGTTTTCAAGCCCCTTATTCCCCTCCCCCTCTCTCATTCCCACCACCTCACCTTACGGCGTGAGGTGGGTCCGTGCGATACTCAAGTGTTTCAAATCGATATTCAATGCAAATGAATTTTAGTTGGCCAACATATTTCACCATAGTGATAATTACCAAGTGACTGGGTTGGGAGCCGTTGGAGGCTCGGAGGCTGTACGCCTGGCTTAGGTTACCTGCTTGAAATTTCAGATCAGGCAAGTTTCAGTACGGCGCGGAGGATATTATTTTGATCTCTCGCTATACCTATAGAACTGATAGAAGCGACGAAAAGAATGCTACTTTTCCCTATTACCTCCCCTTCCATGGCTGGTGCCCTAATACCCGCTGCAACACGCCTCCGTCGCGCGGTGACTCGCAGGATAGTATATACAGGTAGATATTTCAATTTGACCACTACTTATAGTCATCGAGTATATGCATCAAGCACCGTTAGTATTTCCATATTGCCACACCAGTGAAAAAACTATCACGCCATCGTGGATTTTGTGGTAACTGATGTCCGCAAAATCTAAACGTCGATAATCATCGTCAATATCGTGTTTCCAATCATATCGATATCGGTAGATATTAAAACTATCAAAGCGCATATTACTATCGCCAAAATGAAATTATCAATTTATAAAATGTTCCTATCTAGACATCAATTTTTGTACAAAACGAGGATATCGGTAACTAAATTGCATTAATTGCGATGGGGCAATTATCGGAGATACTATTTATTTTTAACGTTTTTAACTACCATGAAAAAATAATTACCGTGACGTCGATTTACAACCACATCTTAAAGAATTACACGAGGGGCGAAATGTGATTTCGGTTCTTATGGAAGGAGCTGGGGGTTGTTTCGAGGGCAAAGGCGGCACCGGAGGGGGTAGTGGGGAAAAGAATGATGGGGAAGGCGTTAAGATGGCAGGAGGGGGTAGGATGGATAGTCAAGAGAGGGGGTTGGCTGTCTCGAGTGGGGAACTAGGGGAAGGAGGGTGAGTGAGTGAGGCGAATGGGGTTGGGAAGGCATAAAAGCGGGCTGCAGATGAGGGTTGCATGTGTGTGCGTGAGAAAGAATGAGAAGGACCGCCGCTCCGGTCGAGAGGGGATGAAGTTAGGAGCGTAATAAGAGGTGTGCGCGCACATGGGCATAGTCTGGGAAGGGGGCACAAAGAGGAAAAGTGATAAAAAGGAGAGAAATTGGCAGAGATTTTTGCGCGCTGCGTAGGGGTGTGGAAAAGGGAGATTTGACGACAAGAGAGGGAGATGGTGGAGAGAAGAAAACGATTTGGTGAAGGAGGAAGGGGTACAAGGAAGGGGTGAATAGTTACGAGGTAGACCGAGGTAGGTGTGCTGGCTTGGGTAGGGTAATGTTCAAGCCGCAAATAAATGCAAATGTATAGGCATGCATGCATTACTCAGTGCCCAATTGGCAGGTGTGCCGCTCACTTTGCCGCAAACACAGACTAGTGATAAGATAAACCTTAAAACCGATTTCCAAGAAGCACAATGAGATATTTCCGTGTGCGTGAAAAACAATTCATCGGTATAATCAATTAAATTTTAAATGAACATTTCAAAAACTTTTTAATGAAGTCAACGAGAATTAATTATTAATATTTACGATGAAAATATTTTCAGCATAGTTATGTTATGGAGATATGAATTGGGGGCATTGTGGGAGAGCGTTACTTGAAAATACAACTCAACAAAGACCTTAGATAATGAATAAAAGAAAACAGCAGCACACATGTCCCCTAACTCAAGTAATAAAGTACAAAACATTGTATATGCAATGCGGGTCGCATATGCATCCACATGTACATAATTTTACAAGCGATAGTATAGGTAGTTGTATTCACCACATTGCATCAGCCATTTTAAATTTTTGATAATATATTAGGTTTCGGTGGCCCCAAAAACATATAGATAACGAATTTCTTTCCCTCTGTTTATTTATCTCCTCTTTAAAATATCCGTGACAGGGGCACAGTGAAGAAGTGTAATGGAGATTCAACGCCTCGTAGAAGACAGAATGGCTGAAGATGAAAGGAAGGGGGCATAAAAAATTGTATTTTATGGACTCGGAAAAGAGATTAAACGTCCGCCTTCAAAATCGCGAGGAATTGTTCAACGGCACAACACGCCCATAAGTTTTAACCACTCTCGTGCCCATTTGTCATAAAAACATAGCCAATAAAGACCTTTTTTTAACTTCATTGCAACCAGTTAATTTCAAATGATAACAGCCGATGGAAGTAATAAAATATGTAGTGCTAAAAGATTAAAGACCGAAAAATTCTCCACTTTGACAGCACAAAAGGTAAAGAGCTTCTATTTTTTAGGCAGCACAGCAAGCATTACAATATTTTGTGCATGGCGATTTGAATACCTTAAAGAATAAAATTAAAAGCATGTTAAATTATTGATTTTGTCTTTCGTATTTAGGGTCGTTCCGTTGCTCATACCGTAAATTGATTATTGAAGTAATTTTCACGATGCAATATACAATTTTATTGTTGAAAGAAATACCTTCATTGAACACGCTATACATCACCATATAAGTTCTATAATTTATTTAATCTGCTCATGCTTTCATTTTAGTAAGCACTCATAAACAATGGCAGGGTACTTAAATTTGCGATACAGGAGTGTATTGGGGCGGGGATTGAGTAAGTGCTCTGGGACCGAAATTTTACCCAATCCTAATAATCAGTGAGCTTCGTCCATAATTGATCGCTAGCCATTGTTACTAAAACAAGAATCAGTAGCACGATGAAAATCTGATTATTGATAGAAATACAACACAGTTTTTTTCAAGCATGCAAAAATACATTGTGATGGTAAATATATGCTTATGTTTGGCACTAATGGCAGAATATTGATGATCATATAATGTTCAAAGTCTGATTCTAACTACACCAGTTGCTTAAGTCCCTTAATTCGGCTCAATGTAGATCGAAAAATGGCGCAAAATACCAATGGTCTTTATAAATTGCAAATAATATAACCATATGTCTTGGTGTTTTATGACGAATTCAACCCGATTTAAAGAATAGATTTTTAATTTCATAGCTGGCATCATTTATATGCCTCTATCATGCATCAATTCGAATGCGTGTTTATTAATTGGATAACAAAGAATAGATCTACGTCTCATGGGTAATTCCATGGACAGATTCCAGCTAAATTATTTTCCCCGTAGTTTAATGTAAAAAGACTAATTCATTCAATACGGTTGAGATGGAATCCAATATCGCTTTCAAATCATAATTGAACAAAAAAATAATGCGTAGTATGAATTACTTGACGAGGGTAAAGCAAAATTTTGTTAATTATTAATTTTTAATCAGTTTAACTCATTCATGGAACCCATTAATTTTAATATCATATACTTTTTCTTTGCATGAAAGTAGGCGTTAATCGCTAAAAAATTTCATGCTACGGCGAGATAACTACATTATGCGTGCATTTTTATTCAATTTTACGTTACGAATGGCCATCATATATAAAAGCTTCATATATAATCTAATGATGTCCCTTGCCTAAATGTGAGCCATTCCAAAGGCTTTAAAATAAAAAAATAATTGATAGTTATTAGGTAACTATGAGGGATAAAGGACAAAAGGACAATGATAGCAGATAATTTACGTTCGTGCTATTATTCAACATTAATATCTCTTTCTAATTTGGTATAGATTATCTTAGGGGACAGTAACTCCAAAGGTACAAAATAGTTTATAATTGAAACTTCGTTCATATTGAATATATTTAATATATTAACTTTTTGGAACTACTCGGACGCAGATGGCTGGTTACTTTTTAGGGAAATAGACTGATTTATGTCGTTGAGGTGGAATATAGAATTAATTATAGCATGCCTCTTTTAATGCAGGCACCTAATCCATTATCACTCTTCATCTTGGAATGCTTCCTACATCATTTTACACCTATATATGAACCCTAATCGCTTCTCCCTCTCCTATTTTTATCGATTTTACTCCCTTATGTCAAAACCAGCATCTCATTGTCCCTTATAGCCAACTTTGCCGCATTAAATTGAATTCCAGAAACATATTTCCACATTCAACGGTAAAGAACTTCTACTTTTTCAAGAGGTGTCCTAGGAGCGTAAACACATCATACTGTAGCGTGATTTAAATTTACTTTGAATCACTTTCATTTCAGGAAAAGATAATGTAATTTAGCAATGAATTGTGTTGCAATTGGCAAACGATTAGTCAGGTGTTTTTTTTACTTCCACAGGTAACTAACTTTAGGACGGAATTTTTCATTTTCGGAATTTAGGACGGAATACATGGAGGCAACCCTAAAAATCACTTGAATAGATTAATCGTCAAAATTATAATCTAGCATTACCTTGGAGCAACCGTCAAAATCACTCATTATAAACAAAAAAGAAAATGATTTGACCAAAAGATCTGGCTTTGGTCAAGAGAAATTTTTTCATAGAACCCCTGCAGATACCGATGCCTCTCTGAATCCATCACCTGATGAATACTTTCCAAAACAGATTAAGCCGCAGGGAAATTCTCCATTTAGTCCCTCTGCCATTTGCATTAATGCAATCCAAGAAATACACTTCCCAGAAATTGCTGATCCATAATAAGTAATACAATAGTTCACTAAGGGCAAAGCATGGCTGGATTTGGAAAGTGGGTATTGATCCTTGATTTCAAAAGAAATTTCCATCTATTCCACTTCCGCGAGTTTCATTCTTGTTTTGCTTTGTTTGCATTCATGGTCCGCATTATTCCAGCTTTTGTGTCGAAAGTGTTCCAACCTATTTTTTTCCTCTCCTTGTTCCACGGAGGGATATTCCGCCAGGAATTTCCTTCTACTCCTTTCGCTTGTTGTAAGGCTGATTCAAACGGACTGCATGTGCTCCATTCTCACCTTCGCTCCCACCTTCTTCTTCTTTTCTTCCTCTAAGTCGGTCGTTCCCCAGTGGTCCTATATTTTTCCTCAAAATCGCCCGAATCCCTCCCATCCCCCCTTTGCTCACTTCCCCACTCAGGGACTTCATCGTTTTCTTCCTCTCCGACTTTTCTTTCTGAACTTATCGTTCGTCCTCATCTTGCCTCTTTCTTCAGCCAGACTTCCGCATCCCCTTCTTCCTTATTTTAACTTAAACCCCTGCTCCATCCTGTCTTAAAGATCCATCTAGATATAAAACAAAGATGGCGACAGGATGTACCTATATGCGATACGTACACTCTTGACTCAAAAGTATTTCACCGGTGGGCCTTTGGGATAATGAGTGAATTCATATAAAAAGAAAAAGAATAATATGTCAAGGACCGTATCTTCACAGATGTTTGTTTGGTTTAGGTGAATTATTCTCAGGGATCGGTCAGAGTACTGACTTCCCCCCTCCCTTGGGTTTTGTTTTGAATCCGGGAAGTAGAGGAGATTTGTCTTTCAAGATCCAATGCCTGGTGGAGCGCTCTGAAGGGAGTACAACAACAGCACTTTTTCCACCGGTTGGGAAGTTAAACAGTGAACCGCTTAGCACCTTCCGCTTATAGTAGGGTCAATCCAAGGCCAGTTTTCTCTCAAATCATTATCCTCTCATCAGATAATTCTACTCATTCCGTCAACTTTCTAGCATTGTGATTGCCCAAATTATTAGGTTTACAATAACCAAAGAGGCGAAATTTTCCAGGAAATCATAATTTAACCTGACCAATATTCGAACCTGGATCTCCCAATTTCCGGTCAAGTGTGTTAGCCAATTACACACATAGATCAGGCAAACCCCGGCCGACATTCACCTAAAATTATGTGATGATGTGTGTCACTGGCTTACATATCTGAGCGGTAATTGGGAGATCCAGTTTCGAATCCCGATTAAGTCAAATTATTTTTTCCCTGCTAATAGTTGAGGAGGCGTCCAAAAACTTTCCATATACGCCAATGAGGACCAGTGTAGGTTGATAAATTGTATGAGAATGGAGGAAAGGACCTGGCGGAAGGTGCCAGTGGTCCATAGTTTAACGTTCCATCCGACATTCACCTTGAATTTACTTGGCATAGTGTGTAACTGACTAGCAGATCTGAGCGGCAATTGGGAGATTCGGTTTCGAATTCCAGTCAAGTCAAATATTTTTTTCTCGGCGAATTTCATCCCTCGGGTGCCTACCTATTCCGCACTACTCACTTATCCTCAAAGGCACACAAATAAGTCGATTGCCAAATTTAAGATCGTAAATATGATCAGTAATTTAAAATGAAAATAAACGAGGGAATTAGGAAAACTCTCCCAAATTCTGTGTAGGTGGATGAATTGTATGAGAATATTCAACCTTGAGAAAAATACTGAAGTTTTTAAAATTAACATCGTAAATATGATCAGCAATTTAAATTTAAAATATGAATGAAATGTTTTTTTTTTAATGCTGCATAAACTGAATTGGATATGGTAAAATTATAGTTATAGTTGGATCTAACTATGACCTAATAATAATACTGCAACCATAATTAAATCATTCAACTTGTGCACTATATAAATTTCTAGATTACAGTAATAATGAAAAAATTCAACCGTAACAAATTCTAATCGTCAACAATTATTGTTGACGATTAGAATTTGTTACGCTGTCCTCTCACAACTGACAGTACAATAATATTGTTATTTTCGTTGAGTTTGTTGTTGCGAGGTTATATTGTGGTGAAAGCTGTGTTTAAGTTCGAGAATTATATAAAGTCCTAATAAACTCTTTATTGTACAGATTGCCGGGAAACGAAAGAACCAAAACTATTATGATTTCATAATCAGTAAATGGACTCACATTTAAAAGAAACTCATTCTTCTATATTTAAAAAAAATATGTTTACTTCTCCCTAAACATTATTATTTTCCCTTTTTCATGCTAAATAAAAGAGTTATGTCTCAAAAAGTAATTAAAGAAGCTGTTATTAATTCCTATTTTTGATAAAAACTGTTTTGAGTGGAAGAAAGATAATATTCCATGGCACATTATAGTAAATAAATATAAAACTAAAATTTTGTGTTTTTTCCCATTTTCAGACAGTATTTAGTGTCCAAATATCAACATATTTTCAATGGTAGGTTTTTCTGTAAAACTTCAAATTTCTTAGTTATAAAGTTTTTTTTAATTTCCTGAAAAATGAGATTTTGGAATAATACTGTTCTTCCACTCAGACGTTCAATTATGATACATATTGAAATTTTTAAAAATGGTCTTTCCAAATGTAAATTTTTGAAAATACTGTAAACCATTAAAAAAGATATTTGTACATACCCTCATAAATAAAGAAACGTTCTATTATAAACAGTCATCCAATCATGGGGAAGCAAATGAGGCCCAATTTGGTATTTTCAGAGGGACGAGGAGGGAGATAAGCGGACGGCACTATAATTTTATATCAAGACAGAATAAGCTAAGCTTAAAAAAGAGAGAGAATACTCTGATCTGACCAATATTTTAGGAGAAAGAAAGTGCAAGAAAGGTAGCATTCATGCCTTTTTGTGTATAAAATGGAAATGAACGTATGATGATTAGATGCAAGGTAAAACAGGGATAATACCAATCATTAATCTTTTCAGGAGTAAAACTAAATAGGTATTTACAATGCTAAGAAGGTATAAAGTCTCAAGGAAAGTCTGGGGACCTCAAAGTTATGAAATTTCAAGAGCATACGGCATTTAAATTCAAAGAATTATGCATAGCATGTGAGGCTAATATATTTGATACAAAATATTCAGGTTCAGGATTGAGGGCTACGCATTGAGAATGATTTAGAGGCAGTCACACAAAGTGAGCGTATTTCATTATTGCTTCTATATGCTCAAACATTAGCGCCAAAACAATGACTCATCACAATGAAAATTATTAAACCTTTATTTAACCTTGAATGTATATTTAATTCTAAGTAGTAACCATTGTTTTACATTATGCCAGGAATACGCCTTCACTGTAACCATCTCCTACTGGCAGAATTCCATTCTTTCTTTCTGTTCCTCACAATGCCCTCCAATCTGCCGATACTTTACTCCATTGTTGGAGCCCAAAATTCAATATTGAAAATCGAAAGAATCCAACGTACACAAGTCCGTTATTTGGTCACACTAGCATCTCACAATCAGACGCAAGGGCTTCGTCAAATGCATGACGTGCATAGCAAGTTGCCATTAAATTATAAAGATTTCTAATTAATTCGCGACTGCTTGGATGAGCTCATGTCGTATTGTTGTTTCACGATTATCACCATCATGTGATGCTGGAATATTAAGGCAAAGCTACTATAATTGGCGATTTACCATCTATGAAAATATAAAAATATGTATTTTAGAAAGAGTTGTTTGCGAAATTATGTCTTATTGCGATCAAAAATACAATTCACCCACGCTTCATTCCATTCAAATATATAAGACTCAATAATTGCTAATTTGTAATTCTCTAGAATTAAGAAGACATCGTACATGAAACAAAATAAAACATAACATAACAATTTATCATATATTGACATCAGTTAATCATAAAGATTGAGAAGCAAATGTGGAAACTTAAACGATTTTCTTGACTGCCCTTTAGATTCGTACAAGTTCTGCGTCCTATGGCTTCATTTAACCTTTATCGTACGGATTTAAAATGCCAGCTGTGGGCACTGCCGACCGGATTACACTTGGGGTATTTAGTAGTAACTGTATAGTTCCAAAGTTCTAAACCCAGCGCACATTTTTCTGCACGCACGGCCCCACTTTCCCGAGTACCTTTAAATGTAGACTAGTCCTTTAAAGATTAAGGGTCCTGGTTAAAGGTTGTTTACTAACCTCTGTCTCAATGTATAGGATACTTATTCAAAATAAAATAAATAAATGGCCTATATATTTATTCAAGATGTCTTGGCCTTGACATAATTACGACACTCAGATTAATATGACTCCAGAGCAATTTAAAAAATATTATTAAACCTTACTAATCAATTGCAAAATGAATGAAACGCCTACCTCTTTCAAGGGCATAGAGAGGCAACCTCTTTTAAGAGAATTCCCGTCACATAATGACTGTGATAGGATAGATTTCTTGGACGAAAATGTTATTTAAATGGCAAATCACCAAGATAAAAATTCACCACTCAGAAGCTTTAGCTAACGCAGCGAGCAGAATTCACATCGACTCAGCTTGACTCACAATCTTAGTATGAACATTTCGGAGATTTTACTTGCTCCCAAACAAAGGCAACATAAGAAGTTGTCGAGGGGCGAAAAAGAAATATCTTTAGAGCTCAAAAGAGCAACAGCAGCCCCGCTTTTGTCTTCCATTCCATTTTACGCGACTTCCTCTCCGCCCTCCCACTCAACCCGTCTCCATGCCCAAGAAATGTCCTCTCCTCCCTATTTCTCCTCCACCATTCTGAAAACCCTTCCGTTCCGGATTTCTCCTTTTCTTCCACTTCCTCCTTTCATTGCCCCCACTTCTTCCCTCTTGGCTCCTTGTTCGCTTTTATTCTCTCCAAATAACCTCTACTGATATCAACGTTGGTTATAAAATTTAAAAAAAAATGAAGGCCAGGGCACCCTCCTCTTCTTGCCCGGTGTTTCTGTCCTTATATTGTAAAACTTATGAAGACAAAAGAATAATTACTTCACCACGCATTCACAGGGGGAAATATATTACACTGCTAGCCAGTCGCTCAATTCCAAATAGCACTGGACCTGAATTCCGAAACGGAAACGGAGTATTTATTTTTCTAAAATGAAATCAGATAGGTGCATGTAGCCCAATCAAATATAGACTGTTGTTCCGCATATAAATTTTCAAGTTGGTCTATTTGTTAAAATTTTATGAACTTCTGAAACAATATAGGTAGCTTAATTCTAATTTCATACGTTTTTCGAAACTCTTATTATTTGGTAGAAGAATTTTATTGCGGATCCAAAATGGACTGAAGTGTTCTCCACAGATTATAAATTTGAAAGGTCATTGTAGGATACTTAACGAAAAGAGAGACTGGAGAGTAAATTTTAGGGGTGCCGAAGGAGGGTAGAAAGTAGATGGTAAACATTCTGGAGAGGCTTTGAGAGTGGATTAAGGGCGGGGGTATTGAGAGGGAATACCATGTTACAGAAGATGACAATGTAGTTGGAGGAGAACGCTATGGTAGGCACTGAAAAGGATGGAAAATGTTTGAAATTATATACAACAGTTCGACGTAAAGTGAGGCAAAAGATACAAGCTTCAAAGAGGATTTTTTTAGTGAAGTAGATACGTTTATGCTGGAAACTTCGTAGATGAACCCCGAGCAAAAGGAATAAAGCACAAGCACGCTACTTATGATTCAGTAAATAAGAGGAACATCAAATAATGACAAAAATAACTCACGAAGGTGGGAAACCAACTCAATATATATAACCTGTGCGTAGCCACGGTATCAGCGTTGTTAATTTTCACGAGAGCGGAGCTCATTGACCAACCAAGGTCTGAAGGCTTAATAAAATACTTCACTTTTCTCTGCACTATTCCTTACGATATCTAAAAATAAAGCTAACTTTCAGGAGGTCAATATTCACTTACTGCGAGAACTAGGGACCACCTGTCAAAACCTTAGGATAAGAATTCTTGTAAACTCTATGAGGGAGTGTACCATATGGAGCATCCTATGGAAAGTTAAACGTAGGACGGGCGAGAAGACAGGCCCATACGAAGAGTACGGGAGTATGAATGGGCCACGAAACAGAAACGACTCCACCTTTCCTCTGTTTTATATACGTGTGATTGGAACCTGGACACACAGTTGATGGAGTCGAAAAAGGTGAAGACCTCTACGATTACAACTACTACTACCCAAGGCAAAATAATAGTATTACACCTCAGGAGCAAGAGCACCTATAAGTCGGCAAGATTTGTACTCTTCATCCCACCCATCATGGGAACGAATTTTCATCTCAGTCTAACTGATGAACCCATTAGCCAATCAGAGCCAGCCAGGGGTACAGATATCATACATAATACGGAGAAAAATCATGCAATACCACTTATTAATTGACGATAGCCACATAATGGCTGGAGAAGCAGTCGTCACCATTGAATATCTTGACGTGGAGAGACCCCGAAAAAACCCTGTAGTATCAACGGAAAAATGAAGGAAAGCATTGATCCAACTTGAACCAAAAGACTCATTGTCAGTCAATAAAAATATCCCGGAATTTTCACATTTATTGATAAAAGGCACAACAAAAAAAGTAGGTAAATTTACTAAAAATAACAATCTTTTCTTCATGTTATTCCTTCCGATTATTTTTACTTCCATAACACCGTGATATCTCGCTAGCTTCCATTCGCTTGTATATGTTCGAAAATCAAATAAATAGCAATATAAAGATGAAAAGTGATATTATTTCTCCGAAAAATATAAAAATATAAAATAAATAATATTAAAGCACATAGTGAAACGAGTGTAAATTTTAACGGTGTGAAGGAAATGTTATCCTAAAAAAGATATCAAAACAATCGAATATCGGGGCAATGAAACTTATTAATTAGCTTAACCCATTTATGCCGAAGGTTTGAAAAATGCGAATTTTACCCTGATTTTTACATATTATAGATAAAAATACGTATGAATACAATATCCGAAAGAAAAAACAATGTATCTCTTGCCAATTATTAATAACGAGGTGTTCCAAAAATGGAACACTAGGCAAATCCACTACCATGACGTACTCAGTGATAACAAGCAAATCATTTTATTCAGGCATTTGTTAACTCACTATTAAGACATATCGGGGTGAACACTTAACATGCAAGGATACGTTGCATTTTTTACATTGAAAAGTGGTAATTTTGTGACATTGGACACAGCGAGTTTGCTTTACAATCGTATGATTCATGCCGTCATGACGTGAGTCAAGGTTACGCTTCATAGATGGACTCCCTTTTCTACCAGGCTCAGCAGTATTACCATATGTCTCTATATAGTGACAGGCCACACGGCGACGAAATTCAAGATGATCTATTGGCTTCACACCGTTTATTTTATGCAATTGCCAAGCATTTTGTAAAGCCAGCTCAAAGCAGAATAACAAGGGGCTCGAGTACCATTTCTTTCCACGGATTGATGCTCGATACTCGTCAATATTTTCATCAGCTCGGTCCACTCCTCCCATATACTGATTATAGACCTTGATTAAATTTGGCTGAGTAACTTGTATCTTTTTTTTCTGCTTTTGAGAATAACGACTGACCTATTGCAAAGGATTGACACCGACACCAGATGATGCAACAGTCACAACACTGTTATCATTCCAACTACAAACAATATTGCCTTTTCCATCAAGTGGGTAATCAAATGTGCCCCTATCTTTTTTCTTTAGGGTAGCATCAGATAGTAAAGGTTTGTCTTCGCGATCTTTTCTCGCTGTGCCTGTTGCTTGATGGCCCATTGAATGAAGTTTATCAAGGAGTGCAATGTTTGTGAAAAAGTTGTCGAACACAAAATGGTATTTACCAGGATGCTGCGTTGTGAGTGCCTCAGTAAATTGCAAAACAACTGAAGCACCTACACCATATTCTTGGTATTGAGTGTTCGGGTTTTTTCCTTGATAAGGCTGAAACCAGCAAATGTAGCCTAGACGCGTTGCACCATACCAGAAT
This sequence comes from Pyrrhosoma nymphula, assembly GCA_963573305.1. Taxonomy (NCBI): domain Eukaryota; kingdom Metazoa; phylum Arthropoda; class Insecta; order Odonata; family Coenagrionidae; genus Pyrrhosoma; species Pyrrhosoma nymphula. The sequence goes on along the minus strand of OY754337.1, from coordinate 24,235,245 downwards.
GTATACCCAAACCGAATATGCTTACAACGAATGAACTGTTTGCACCCGTGACGACCGAAATAGAGAATCATGGCCTCATCCAAGCTGAAGTATATTTCATTTGGTACAAATTTCATACATCTGTCATTCAGTTGCTCTATGAGAGGTCGCAGCTAGGAAAACTTGTCCATGTGGTTCAAGTTAGAATTGTCAGCAACATGCAAATTTGAAAATATTGTTTCAAATCGGTCACGTCTCATGGCTCCACTAACTAGAGAATTATGCGAATCTGGTCTTTGCTGCCAAAACATACGCCGTCTCGGAACAGAGACGTAACCACTCAGAAAAATTATTCTCAAAAAACACCAACAGTCAGTTCAAGGTTTACGCCCTTACTTGCAGCATATAAATTGCAATATTTGACAACCATATCAATCACTTCAATATCCAGAAAGAGTTTTAAACATTCATCAGGGGTTTTCATTTTTGTGATTTTTTTCTTCTGAAACTCTACCTCCTACTGGCTGGGCAGTCAGATCGGCTTTCTTCCAATTGCGTACAACTTTGTTTACCTTTTTTCTTTGAGCAAGAAGAGGTTGAGGCGAAGCAGAAGCCGATGCACCGTCATTTTTAGTAGTATCACCATTCGGTATCAGCAAAAGGTCAGCATGGTCAAAGTTCTCGTCAGAAGAACCATGAATGAGATGAGCAGGAGCGCGCAGCAATGAACCGGGAAGATTGTTAATTGTTCAAACATCGTCATCCCCGGAGTCCTCGTCAGACACAGGTTTTGTTGCGTTATCAGGGGGTTCAATGATGATATCACGTACATCTACGTAATCTTCTGTCTCTAATAGATCATTTATTTCATGCACTGTCAAATATCTCGACATCCTGGTACTTTTAGCTAAAGGCGCGGTCACCCTCCACTTTCTAACGGACGGGACGCAAGACACATCCACTTCATGAGATCGTACTCAACATACAACTACTGTAAAAATTGATCACAATTCATCAGTTGGTTATCGATGTATTTATTCTTTCACTGAAATGGAAACTGATTATAGCCAAGACATAGCATCGTTTCCCTCAGTCACATAACATCTAATTGCTTACTTGATTTAAAATTAAAGTGAATATTTCAGTGCGCCTGAATGCACGCATAATAGTAGTGGATTTGCCTAGTGTTCCAAAAATGGAACACTGTTAAATAAAAGCTTATAACTAAAACAAAATAGATTGTTTAAAAATTTTCTTCTTAAATTACTATAGGTTAACTATTACTGAACATGCAGGGGAAAATTAGCAACATTTGGGCATAATGGCAAATAGTTATTAATATAACATTTGAGATGGTCTCAGAAAAACTGCCTTGAAAAAAAAGACCGATATTTCTCAACACACTGGCTGCGATGGGCTGGCAAAACTGACTAATTCTTTGCACCACGTAATACAATATATCTTTATAAAGAGGTACAGAAAGAAAAACCGTGGCATATTCGTGTATTATGAGTCGTAGTCATTAAATTAGAAAGTCGCATCAGGTGTTCCAAAAATGGAACACTAGGCATAAATGGGTTAAAAAGGAAATGTTTTTCATTAAAAATTCTTTAAATTACTTTTTCTTGCTATCTCAACATAAATAATGAAGGATATTACGTTTTTAATACAAGGAATGTTAACAAAATAGTGGTTTCCATAATCCCAGGTAAAACATCACGAGGGCACCTTATTGACGCAGGAAATGGAAGCTTAGCGTATTTAAGAACGGCTTTTGAACACCGGCATTGAAAGTGAAGAGCGGGTAAATTTAAAAGAAGCTGCGAATGGCTGAAGTTTCTGAAAATAGTCGGATGAAGGACAAAATAAGGCCACTCAAAGAATAATATGACAAGCAAGAGAGATCACATGATAGAAACTAGGCGTCAGGAAAAAAATCATATGACAAGATTGTACAGTATCAAATAGAAACAAGCTAGCGGAAAACATTTATTAGTAAATTTGGGATAAACCATCAATAATGATTATAATTTATTTCCTATTTCATTTTCAAAGTAGTTTAAACCAATTATTTTATTTTAATAATGTACTTTCCAGTGAGAGTAAAAATAATGGAAGGTACACTAAATTTGTAAATCTCATTCAAGGACGAAACTCCCGAGACATATTTTAAGCCCCTCCAATTATTCCGTGTACTAAAAATAGAGAAATAGGGCACACATTCGCAATTTATTTAAAAAATACTCTTTGGATTTATTGTTCTGAGCACGAAGGGGCATCATCTTTTTCAAAGTTGCGTGCACCCAAATCATAAGAAAGACGTTCTCTGAACCTGAAATATTCGTGGGAACCTTTAGAAATAATCGACGATTACCAATGTAAGTGCTCCGAAGGACTCATATGGAAATTTACTACGAAAAACTCCTGTATATAAAAAAGGCCAAATATATTTTCCAGGCCATAAGCTTACAAGAACTGCCTTTCTGTTCGTCCAATTAGATAGGAAACAGTATAAACCCTTGTACCCACTGCCGAGATAAAAATGTATATATATGTACTCAAGCTGAATTTCATTGCCATTAATAAATTGATGATTAATTTCTCTCCCATTGCCGCTTCATTAACTTCTGGGAAGCAAAAGGAGGCAAATAAGCAACGAAGAATGATTTCATTTTATTAACTGGAGTGGTCCTCGCAGAAGATTAACCCCTTCTGGATTCAAAGGAAAAAGAAATATACACGCTTTGAAGACGTTACATTTCATAAGGAAACAAGAACAGGCCATGGTACTTACGAATGTCCTTTGACAAAGCAATTCAAAGTTCAGTCATCGAGGTAAATATAAACACTGAGCTTAGACATCCCATGAGGATATAATCAGAAATTAACATAACCGAATACATTTCTATTGAAAAGAAAATAAATCCTTCAGGCAAATGTTCTGTTTCGAATATAATCAATTTTGAAGATGAGGGACTAGGAAAGTTGCCGGCGAAAATTTGTTATCATAGAAATATTATCCCTAATCTTAAATACAGAGGTCTGGAATTAAACTACATCAAAGACAAAATAATTATTACAATAAGAATTTAGGCCCTAGAATAAATCTCTTACAGAAAAATTGAGCAATGCACATCAATGCTATCGTAAAAAATTAACGGTATGGCATACGTTACAAAGAAAAATAACGTCGAATTGAGCACCCAATTGAGTGAAATCCGACAATTCAAGTTAAGGTAATCCAAGATTCAGATTCCACGCTCAACTATTTGATGACTTTAGTCCCTAACATCTTACATATAGCATTTTCATCACATTAAGGTATTAGGTTTTGTTAAGATGTAAATTGGAGTTCGCTTGTATGGTACACAGAAATGCATACAAATAATTAAGAAAACGCAATAAATGTTTTTGTATTAAAATTACGGCACTCAGAATAACATTTATTCATAGGCTGATAATTACATAGCCTATGGAAACCTGTTAAATATTTTTTAATTTCTAAGTTTAGAGAAAATGAGAGCTTTAAAAAACTAATTCTAACTCTGTGAATTTACCATTATTGGTTTCAGTTTTTAAGAAATATAAATTTTCTTGTTCCTATTGCTGACGTCAAGCAAAAAAGAGCATTTCAGCTAATATACGTAGTACCTAATATTGTGATAACTCATAGTAAACAGATTGTGCCGAAATTTAAACAATTACAGTACCACACTTTTCTCACAGAATTGAGTATAATTTAAACTCTATAGAACAATGGTGTGAAATTAAATATATATATATTCTGAGACTTTCTTGACTATTTTTAAATAATTTGACTTTTACAAAACCACTTTTTCATCTAATAACATACACGCGGGTTCAATGAGTAATCATCATCATCAGACGTTTGTATTTGTTTTGTTTGTGTAACTATGGTATTTGTAGTTATGTGTCGTCAGAGTAAGGGGGTAAATGAGGAGAGGAGATGAGGTTATTCGAAATGGAGGCCAGGATAGGGGAGAAGGATGAGCATAGGCTCTCATTAATGAGGGTGATGTCTGGGTCATACAAAACTTTTAAAATTTCTAGTTGTTCTCGTGAGTCCAGTTCCCGTTGGTCATTGCAAAATTTTAAAAACTGCAGTTAAAAATCACTCTGGTGGTTGTAACATATAAAGTGCTTAGCAAAATTACTTTTGCTCTCATTTTTATTTTTATACGTACTTAAATGTTCTTTTCTTCTCACATTGAAGCTTCGTCTTGTCTGTCCCCTATCCTGGCTTCCGTTTCCAACAACCTTATCTCCTCTCCTCATTTACCCCATTCCTCTGATGACACGTAGCTACAAATACCATAGTTACACAAACAAAACATACATACAAACGCCTGCTGATGATGATTACTCATCGAAACCCGGGTCGTATATGTAATAACGACCAGGATTAAATGAAAAAGTTTTTTTTTTTTTAAGTCAAATTATTTAAAAATTACAATGATGTACCACAAAGTTACCCTAGAACAAGTTACCTTTTCTTAAATATGCTTTGTGTGATCTCGTTTCCCATGCAATTATATTGTTGAGCAAACGTACAACCCAATAAATGAAGTAAGTACAGCACAGAAACATAAACCATACAATACCGGGCCGTAATGGCCTATAAAATAAAACTAATATAGGAAGAGCGTGTAAGAATAGGCTGATGGTAAATATTTAAGAATCAGAATGAGAAACTGGAAGGAACCGGGGAGCTGAGTCAAGATAGGGATATAAGAACATGGAAGTGGAGATGGGAAAAAAGAGCTGTCAGGTTTAAGGAACGAAAGAGTTTCGAGATGAGGATTCGCTAAGGGGTGGATGGCAGGGTCGAAAGTGATTGTAAAGTGTCTGCGAAGAAACAAAACAACTGGTGAGACGGGGGAGCAGAAGGGCAAACCGAAGCGTTTTCCATTTCCCTTTTTCCTTTTGATCGGGTGGGGTAGCACGAACGAGTGAGAGGCGAGCGCAGGAGAAGGGACCGAAAGAGGAAATGAAAAGTAGAGACACTTTTGGCATGTACGGGGTGGAATGAAAAAATATACCCCTACTACACCCGCGCATAAATATATGCAAATACATATAAAGAGTGAAAGCCGTTGACGGTTCTTCCCGAAAGTTAAAAGGTCTTCCCCAAATGAAGGGAAAGATCAAAAGAGTACTTGAGGCAAGATGGCACCGAATCGGAATAGGGTCAGGTGAAAAAGACTAGATGACAAAATACAGGAAGAGAAAGCAAAAAAACGAGTCATTTTGTACCACAGTGACATCTTCGAAGTGAGAACTTCCGGAAAAAGCTTATTGCAAAAGAATCTGATGAGGAAATAGTATTGAATACTTTCACGCATCTAAAAAAAATAACTACATGATTACCTTGTCTACTACTTCTATCCAAACAGATATGTCAACACAGCAACAGAGGAACTATTCTCCTGCAAGAATTCAGCCAGTAAGATTCACTACGAAAAGCATTTAACATGGGAAAAATTATTACATCCATGTCATGTAAGTTCGGAAAAACAGGTGTACTACCTTATTTGGCGGTGAAAATATTGATATTTACAAGCTTACCTGACACAGGCATACCAAGAAATGAAAAAAAACGCCTTAGTTCGTATTTATTTTGATAAAAAAATTAGAAGTAGGTAGCTACTTTCATCGAACTCGATGAGCACAGAGAAAAACAAGATATGGCCGATAGTGTAGTAAATTTAGATAATGCATTACGCAATGTGAAGTAAAATATTCATGAACTCTTTCTATGTACAATAGTTCGCGCATTGCTACAAAGTTAGCATTGGCTTGATTCACGGCAAAGAATAACCAGGAAAGGTAGATCCCATAGAAGGGCACTATTTTCAGACAATTACTGTAACCGAGTATGCGAGAAGCAAAACCTTTAAGAAAATTAAATGATAAAAAATATGTAACACAAAGCATGGAAATAGAATGCGGAAGAGGCGGGGTGCATCGGTGATAAAGCGTATGAAACGATTTCACGCCGCCAATATTACAAAGAACACAGCATATTGTATTTGGAAGATGTACCAACTCTTTCATTCGTAATATTACGAAGATAGAAAAGTATTTAGTTGATACAGCTAAACAAAATTGGAAAAAAGAAGCACACAACACATATGGCCCAGCTAAAGATGGCCAATTATGCAGCATTTGAGTCAAAGTTAAAAAATAACAAAAGTAACACTACTGCCATGAAGTTGACCGACCGAAATGGGATTAATGTTGCGGTAATCTAATAATTTTGCTATTTCGCCTCCCTTTTCAAATTAAAATTTGTGAAGAAAGTTTTAAAATTCGAAAATATTTTTTCCCTATATAAGTTAACCTTGTCGAGGCCGTAGAGCCGTAGAGCTCAATTACCTTGATTTTTCCCTATATAAGTATTTAAACTACTAATGAAGATCAGAGCGGATGTACCCCATGCGCCGTCGATTGAGTAATTAATCGTTTGAAAACCGCGTTAGGGCAAAAACATTTTGAAATTCATTGGTATAAAACGATATTTCTAAGCTAACCATTCAAGAATATTAGTTTGAGGGTTCTATCTCATTATGATACGGAATCAGCATGCTTATAGGCAGGCTAAAAATCAATAAAACCCAAAGTTTTAGTCAAAATTTTCCTAGTTTCACGACTAGTAGTTTCATAATGGATGAGCGAATATCCACACTATTGATAATAGGATTGATTACCCATCATTAAGTGTGACAATGTATGCGGATTACCCAGTACCTAGTTTGGTAGGATTGGCGCCCTAAAATAATTGTATATAAATAGATTAAGTAGGTTTAATAAATAAAATAATTTATATCTTCTTCAATGTGACTCCTATCACCATATTTTATCCAATTAGCTGTGCTTGTAATATTCTACATACGTAATGGCCTTGTCTCACCCTATTGCAGGCATCAATGTCTGAGATGATAGAGGAATATCAATGTCTAGGTACTGCAATTTCTTTCTTCCTCTCTTTCTTAAAACATTGTTCAATGGATGATCTATCGTTGAAGGACCATCCGGAATTAAAAAAACTAAATTTCCATAAAAATCGGAACCAGTGAACTGCTATATAAATTTAATAATAAAAAATTAAACATTTTAGGAGGTGCATCCTAGACCCTCGCCTAAGACTGGCAAGATAAGACGAAGAAAAGACTAGAAAGTGTCAAAAATTAATGAAATATTAAGTTGATAATTGACAATTTTAGCCAATAAAGTAAAAAACTCTGTGAAATTAGCTGAACAGTTAAGTAAATTGACCACTCCGGCGAATGCTAAACTATTATCCTTTGACGTCAAGAACCTGTTTACTTCAGTTCCCGTAAAAGAAACCTTGAAGATTGCTAAAGACATTTTGTTAAACTCGGCTATCAATCCTATAATTAGAGATTAGTTGATACACCCTTTAGACATATGCATGAAACAAAATTATTTTTTATTCAATTGGAGACACTACCTCCAACAAGAAGGTTTAGCTATGGGATCACCATTATCTCCATAACTGGCTGACATTTTTATGGATGATCTTGAACGTAAACTTTTCAATTCCAATTTTAACCTTTTAAACAATGTATTTTATTAGTTTAGATACTTGGACGATGTTTTATGTTGTTGGACCAGGAGACATAGGCAAGCGGATAAATGTTTAACCTTCTTAAATTCCTTACACCCACATATCGTTTTTACTATGGAGACAGAGTCAGAAGGTCAGCTAATTTTTTTAGACCTGAGCATTTCCGTTTCACAGAGCAAGCATGTCTTCGATATTTACCGAAAGCCCACATACACTGACCAAGTAATACCAACTGATTCTTACCACCAAATGTTCCATAAAACAGCTGCTTTTAACTCTATGATCCACCGAGTGTTAAATATTCCGTTTTCTAAAGACAATTTTGACAAAGAATTAAACACTATCAGACACATTGCATCGGCCAACGGCTATAGGCCCTCCTTAGTAGAAGGCATTTTAAAAAGTAGGCAAAAAAGTTAGCCATGCAAAATATCACTTCCGCCCAGGTTTGCAAGGAGAAACAAAGGCGGACTAGGTTACCATATCTTGGCCGCGGATCGTACAGAGCAGCTTGAAACTTTCCCAGGGACAAATATGAAGTCACTTTTTACACTCTACTCACACTAAGAGACATATTTAATAATGCCAAAGACCCATACGATCCCATGAAGAAATCCGGGGTATATGAAGTGACTTGCGACACGTGTGAGGGTGTTTATATAGGTCAAACGTGGCGAAGTTTTGAAATCCGCATCAATGAACATAAGACGTGCTTGTCAAACAGTGATCCCAAATCCCACCATGCCAAACACTTGATAGAGGAATCCCATTATACAAACTTTGACGTGAATATCCTCCATTACGAGAAAAAGGGACGACGCCAATTATGTAGAATTCGATGTTCACTCCCCCATTCTATCCTTGTCCACCTGATAACCCAAGCCTGTACTCCCTTCCTCCCCCCATCCTCTTTCCGCTTCTTATCTCCATATTTCACAAGACCCCTCCCCCCCCAATAGGCCACTCCCTTCCATACTACTACCTCCTTCATTGGTCAAGAATTTTTCCCCCCTCTTTCCTTTTGCTTATGTATAAATATTCCCATTGAAGACATGTGTAGACCTGATGATGACGCCCGAAGAAACGTCGAAACACGTGTTGTGCAATATTTTACATTAAAATTTAAGTGGACAGTACAGCTACTGCAGTTTCATTTAAGTACGTTTATCTGAAATAATCAGAAAAATGGCAAGCAGCAAAATAAATTTTAGAGGCCTGGCCGTAAATTTCTTTTTCAGGGGCAGATATAAATGAGGGAGGGAGAATTGACTGGGAGTGTTGTGCAAACACCCCCTGGCGGGGATGACTCGAATCGCAAAGCAGGGGATATAATAGAAATGTCTGTTGGCATTGGAATAAAAGATGAGCAGTATGTTAATGAATTGAATTCCCGTAAAATATATCCAAGATCCTTCGCTTAAGAGGAACATAAAATTCTCTTCATCTTGATAAGTGTGAACATGCCCGATCGCCGGTTTTCAAAAGGTAAGGTTCACTATCTCTTGCAATACGACAAAAATGTTTTGTTGACTAGAATTCGACATTTTCATTGGTTCATTCGTTTAATATTCGGTATATATAACCAAAGACATCATTAAACATGATTAACCAATCAATTTGGATAGAATTCGGAATAAAACTCACCTTCCTTTGAAGTATGTCATTGGCACTTTATTGAGTTAATTAAATTCAATTAGTTAAATTCAAAATTGTCAGGTGGTCTCACTTAACATTTACTTTCAAATGATTTTCACTAGTTACTACTTCTGAAGAAAAGGTTAAAACTGATTTGAGCAATAAGGCTTTGCCGCCATTAAAAACTCATACGGTAGGAATAAATCATCACAGCAATGTAATTTTCTCCAGATGTTCAATCTGGATGAGTAACTCAACTACGATAATTCTTATTAAAATGTCGTGCTTGTGTTTGGTAACTGTTTCATCCATTTATATATTATTATATTTTATATCATAATTTTCGAAAGCTGAAGACTACCCCTTGAAAAACCTCTGCAGTAAAAAATGTTACGAGAGCCTAAGAATCTTCGAAAACAGGCGAAGGAATATTTCCAAATGTTATTCATTATTTCGGTCCTCCGAGCTCCGAGTTCGGTAGCTATAAATAAAAATAACAACGCATTGGCCAACTCCTTGTGATATATCAGGCGTGATTCCGGCGCAAGGGATGTAGAAAGCTTGCCTTTTATTTTTTAGCACGTGGAGTCGCCTTGGCAGGGAGAGAGATGTGTTCTTTCTGGGCCACTGGACACTGAAACTGGTCAACAATGGAAAATCGATTATTTTAGTCATGAGGGTCCTCCTACAAGGAACTGCCTCGGGTCGCAGCTTGTTTCGGAGACAAAACTATGGCCACCAGAGATTGTAGAGACCCTTAGACAGCAGCATGGGGTCAAGTCAACAGCATCCTTAAAAATATTATCACTTATGATTATGAGTTAGCATACAGGCAAGACACGCTTCCATTACAAGATAGTATCATAGGTATATATCTTTCTTTGGTTTCAAGCACAGAATTAATTTTAAAAATTAGTTCATTTTATTGCCATTTTATTGCTAATGGTCTACCAATACCATCGTGGGAATTGGTTCTTAAATTTGAGTTAGAGTCCTCGGCTGCTGTGGTGGTTTTTTTCATTTTCAGGGGGAGGATGAGAGGAAATGAGCCTTCAAATAATAATTTGGGCACAGGCATCGCAGAGTATATTGCACATTAATTCCTAGGTCTGGGTTTTAGGTATTTATATCCTGATTACATGTACAATAAGAATAATGTGGTTCAATTTATCATATATATTCCTAAAAACAACATTGGAAAGTTGCATAAAGGAAGTTCCGTCACAGCCGTGTTAGTCAAAGCAAATACTAAATTCCACCTTTTCGCTTGTGTTGTTTAAAGAAGATTGCTTTCACTGAAGACAACCCTTAGCTATTATGAAACAAGGTTAAGGTTAAACGTACTACGCAGATTCCTTGTCGATTGTCTTTTTAATGCATACTAAAAACTAGAAAACCTCCTGGTCAAGACAAGATACATAATGAGTTATTAAAACAAGGGGGAAAAATTGACGGAAGAGTTTTTCAAACTAATACAAATTATTCTAAAACAAGCACGGTAATTCTCATATTCAAAAAGGGTGGGCCAACTTATCTAATAAATTACCAAGGAATCAATATCCTTGATACTGGGATACAAGGATACCTAAAACTAAACACGAAAATTATTAACAGCTTGGTTAACAGTTACATAACCTTCGCAGAGAAACAACAAGGTTTCAGGAGAGTTAGATCGTGTAACGACGCAGTCTTCATTACGAGAAAAATTAGAGAGAAATCCATCAAATATAATAAGTCAACTTTCAACGCCTCCTACATATAGTCAATACCACCGCCAAAAAGTGCAACATAATAATATCTGCCTAAAAAACAAATGTTAAACCACATCCAAATGCCCACTCTGATCCAAACTGGAAGTGGACGACAATTTTATCGAACAAGTAATGGAGTATAAATATTTAGGGATTTATTTTTCCAATCATGGGGATATTGAAAATGAAGAACTACAACAATTCAATAAAGAAAACAAAGTTAGTGGCTGCCTGAATCACACTATCTGGAAAAACAAACATATTAGAAAAAAATACCAAACTCAGAATTTATAAAGCTGCCAGACATATCATCGCATACACAGCCTAAACAAGACCAGGAACCTCTAAAAAAATTACGGCTAAAGGAGAAAAGAGAGATAAGAGTACTCAGTAAAATCTCAGGAAATGCCTTATTAGACGTTGAAGTAAATGACGATATAAGAAGAGCATGTCGGATCGAAAATATTGTTGACTGGAAATTTGAATGGAACGATCCTGTAAATAGGCTGGATAGCTATATAAAAGATTGCTCAAGACAACGTATCAACAGGTAGACGAAGTGTAGGAAGGTCCAGAAGACGATGAAAGGACAAACTAAGTATAAGGAAGGTCACTGGCCTAAAATAGCAGAAGGGAGAAGACTTTTTCCGGACATATGAGCTGATTGCAGCGACATTTCTGTGGCAATTACACATTTTGATCAGTTCCTACAATTATTTGCCAATAACTCGAAAACAAAAATAGATTGGTGCCTATATTTCATTAAAATTCATTTCCTGAGATCATTCGCTTCATATGAAGTTTTCACGAAAATGGCATATGCATTAGACAGATAATCTGAACAATCATTTATCGCATTTATCAATGTGTAATTTCAAGTGCAAAATTCCACAGAGGAAAAATTCATTCGCCTTGACCGGGACTCGAACCCGAATCCATCAATATCGCGCCGAGTGCTTCAGCCAGTTTAGCTACCAAGGCATCCTCCTACAATGTGGATTTTTGTTCGCACACCTACTAGGAAGTAGGACGCCTCGGTAGCTTAACTGGCTACAGCACTCGGCGCGAAATCAATGGATCCGGGTTGGAGTCCCGGTCAAGGCTAATAATTTTTACTTTGCGGAATTCCAAACTTATGTGCACTTGCGACTCACTCCTTAACGGTAACTCCGGTAACTCCCGTGGCTAGTGCCGGTATCCTCAAAATCTTTGTAATTTCAAGATCAATTTGCGAAAAAAGTAGCAGAAAAGGGTACAATTTTGTTGTTGATTTCAAACATAGGACACGTTTTTGAGTAAGTAGTCGAGTACGAATTTAAAGAAGTGAAATTTATTTAAAGGTGGGGCCAACTTAAGTGGAACAAATATACGCATCTCTCTTTATTTTAAAACACAGAAATTTCTGAAAGTGTATAAGTAAGCATCAACAACATTAGCTATGACTTCTACGTCAAATAATGAAAGAAACATAGTATAAACTTTAATAAATGATACTTCCCTTCAGTCAGTTTGTGTTATCTCTTTAATACGTGGATAAGTAAGAAAACTGTTTTCCGTGCCCATACACCTATGAAATAACGGACCGTTTAGCCCGATGGCGCCTAACTTCGTACAACCAACCTCCCGATCAATTTCACTGATGCACGCGGTCCGCAAGGGCGGCAATCACATTATGAGCAGGACCTCTTCCACTCCCAAAGGACCCAACAATGAGGGCCGTACCCCTTCGAGGTAAGGGCTGGGGAAGAGTATGGTGGGGAAAGGGAATAGGACGGTCAGGGGTAGGAGTTCAGGAGAGGAACGGAGAGAAGACTTTGCGAAAGAGAAATAATTCCCTGCGAGAAGAGAAGACGATGGGTCCATTCTCTCGCCCCAATCGAGCAAGGGGGAGAAGAGGAAGGACGCGTGGCAGGGAGCGAGGGAGAAGTGGCCTGGGAGTCGGAGAATGCCTAGTGATGGAGGAAGGGGAGAATAAAATGAGAGAAACAAGAATAGAATGAAGAAAGGGCCGGAGAAGAATTCTTCGGGCAGACACCGAATTTCCTCAATTTACATAATAACCCTAACATTATTATAATCCGCCTCACAATACGCAGTAAATGAAAGAATATTTATCCCAGTATGAAGGGCCAAATACACTGTAAAAGAAAGGAGATGTGGTGGAGTTTGCCTACAGTCAGGGTGTTTTCAAAACATGGATAAACCTAAAATAGCATTTTTTTAAACTGCTTTTTTATGTACCCCACTTTCTGTAATTCGCAACACTAGTAGCATTCTTCCATTACGTTGCAAGGATCTATTTTAAAAACTTTTTATACAAAACTTTTATCATGTCAATTGAGATAAAGGGAGAAGAAATAACAGAAATCTAGACGACGTAAAAGAGAGATGAAGAACGCCAGTCTTAGACCGCTTCACGTGACTGCATTCTATACTCATGTGAAAAATGGGAAAGAATTATTAAAAGAAGATTTAAGAAAGGAGGAATAAATAAAGGAGAATTAATAGGCGATATGATGCTGATAGCCGAGAGAAATATTCTAGCTTTAAGCCAACGATGAATAAAAAAAGTATTTTGATGATTAGGGAGAAGAATTAAGTGGCCAGAATTAATGTATTCAATAACTTACGGGGTAACAACTTAACCAAAGATGTGGCCTCAGTTTCCATGTTGCGACCAATGTTTACCCTACATCGGTAAAATTGAGAGGTTAAATATGCAAGTAATTCACTGATCTCTTTCAACGTACTTTTTATTGTAAGTGCCATTGAGACAAAGGAGCTTTGAGGGGTTTCAAAAAAAGGAGCTTAATGAAAACATATCTGATGAGTTACTTTGAGGATATTTTTTCCGTAACTAATACTAATACTGAAAACCACTATTTCGGCAGCAGTTTTGTTTTGCGGATAAATTTACTTTTTTGAGGCTTAATTTATTAATCTTTATCTTAATTGGTAAATTAAGGTTTATTAAGGCATGATACAAGGGTAACAATACAAATATTTCAATGTTAATGACGGCCTAATCACCATACCTGATTTTATTCTTCAACTCTGCGCACGGCCTACATCATTTTATCATATTCAGCGTCCGTTTTCTTTTCCCTCATTCCCTGCCTGCCCAACATCTTCCTCTTTTTCGCGATCTTCAGCATCTCCAACCCACATATGCCACCAGCTCCATCCATTCACTAATCCTATCTCGACATGTTTCTATCAACCTCCTCTCCTCTAGTCAAAATTACTAAAATCTAAATCACAAGAGCACATCCTTTGCAAATCTCCGTAAGATCGGAGGAGCAATATTTCCCATAGCAGGAAAAATATTACCATGACTCAATGCAGTATTTTATAAGTGTAGTGTTGTAATAGGTTTGGATGGAGTTCTCGGTGGGCTCTGAGCCATTTAGACTTACTTGTCCATTGTTACAGCGATATTCCTAAGAATTTACCCTTGGAGCCCTATGACCTTGCCAAAGGCCATAATGTCCCCAATGGGCATATACCTGGTGTCCCTGAGTTACGGAAAGGGTGTGCCCAGGTACCAATTCCGAGTCATCTTATCTTCAATTCCCATGTTTTGGAGGGGCTTGTTCACTCAATAGTGGCCGGTTAACTGTCCTACCATTGTTAATCCTTGAATGGCAAGAATTTGGCTGTTTGTTGTTTTCCATACGTCATGTTGTTGGGCTGTATTCCATGCAGTATACTAACTGAACATCTTGGAGTCCATACGCAAGTATTATTCCCTTAACTTCCTTCCTTCAATTTTTTTTTCTTAGTTGGTAATGGTTGCCTCCGTGGCCTTTAAGTGAGAACGCAGAGCGTCAGTTTCAAAAGAGCGCTCTCCATAAGACCCATTCTGTCAACTGTGTGTGAAAAACTTTATAGACATATGAAAAAGACAACCGCGACTTATGCGTCATGTAATGGACAGAAAAAGTTGCTACATTATGTCACCATTGGGATGGGAGAAAAGTATATGAAGGTCGGGGAACGGAGTTAGGAGGAAAGGACATGGGGACAAGAGAGAGGAAGAGTAAGGCGAAACTTCCGAGCGATTGAGGAGAGTTGAGAAAGGGGGAAACGAAAGGAAACGAGGAAAGTCTAATACGGGCTTTTCATTTTTTCCCATTCCCCTTACCCTCCGTCTCTTTCCACGGTCAAACGTCTGGAGGGACCAACAGGCTGTGTGAAAGGAAAAGAAAAATCACAAGGGGATGAGGGATGATGCGAAAGGAAGTGGACGGAAATGGATGGAAGATTTGGGGACTTGGGAAAAGGAGAGAGTATGGGATAAGAGAGGAGAAGAGGCGGGCAGTTGGGATTGGGAAGCCATAGGAAACGAAGATAGCACGGGAGGGAAAGTGCACGAACCAAGGAGAATGTATTGAAGCGAAGCGGAAGACAAGTCTTCAAGAGACGGTAAGAAAGAGCGCAAGTTTACCAAAGCCATGACAACGGCAAAGCGAGGGTCTGAGAGTAAGGGGGATTGAGGAAAACAGAAATATGGGGTAGTAAAAAAGGAGAGATAGCCAAGTATACAGAGTGAAAACATACAAAAGAGGATGTCTCGCAAGAGAGTCACAACAAAACCCGGGGATAGCTCTCCATCCATCACCATAGACCGGCGGACGTCAGAGTTTGCGACGCTCAATTCAACAGCATGGATCTAGGAGAATATTCAGTACTAGAATTTCTATAGGAAATGTACCTACTCCCAAACAAGCTAATTCCGCACTTTACCGGTTTATGGCATTCTCCAAAGCCGAGAGGACAACTTAACAGTATTTCTTTGTGTGACAAAAGCAACGTAAAGTTTCAGTTCATTCCATTAATGCTATTTAAGGTACTATACGTCAGGTAAAGAGCCAACTTGTCATTCTGGACGAGGAAATACATTGAATAATTAAAAAAAAACTACTTCCAAAAACAGTCAAATAAATAATAAACCTAAGATTCGTGGCAGCAGGCTACCACCACCATCTTACAGTCTAAAAGTTCACTTTATGTTTGGCCAGAACTTGAATTTTTACAGGAATACAATAAATGCCAAGCAAAATAAAACTAAGTGCATAACTCTTAAATTAAGAAACCACCGTTTTGTTTGGGCTAAAACGAGAAAAAAATGTTCTCAAATGAAACAAAATTATCCTCTTGAAATAGATCAGGATATTTAAAAAGTCCACCGATTTGATTTAATTCCCATATAAAGAAACTCATTCGCTGGCGGAAGTTTTATTATAAATCAAAAATAGAATTCTAAAAAGATGACGTACAAAACTGGAGGGATTTTTCATCTATATATTGTGACTTATCTTTAGACCCGTACGTATCCCTTTATGATATATAAGTGAGTACAAACAGACGCGTTGCAAAATTCACTGACTTAAGTATTTATTGGCAAAGCATTTTATTGGGATGGTTTAGATGAGGAGAAAGTACAGGCATTTTTGACGAGACAAAAACTATTTTAAAGTCATAAAGAGAGTGATTTTCTGGCTCCAAAATACTAAGTAAATGGAAATGGACACATTTATTTTCATTCCGGCGATACCTACTGCATTAAATATTTAAACCATGTTGAGTTTAACACATCGACATGCAATGGGAAAGGACAAAGAATCTTTTCTATATATTCATTTTATATTTCGCCTCATGAAGCTTTCCAGGCAATCAATATATATGTAACTACTACATACCGTTATTAGCTAAGCAGCAGAATCAGTATCGCACTGCTGCACCATCAAATTTGAGTACTTTTAATTTTCACTCACATAAACTTCAAATGTATGCAGTGTTTTGTTGCTGCAAATAATCGTTTTTGGTGGAAATTCGCCCCCTTTTGCAAAAATACTATCCTATTTCTGAACTCAAGACGAGAATACTGGCTCTCTTAGTACTCCTGAATTTGTGGAATTCCTCAGTAACGCTGACCAGTCTGCCACAGAAACGTTTCCGGTAGTTAACGGGAAGAGCCTCAAAGTTATCGCACTTTTGGGCGGAGAAACTACTGAGCCCATTTCATCACTCTAAAATACGTAGAAAAAATGATGGCGATACACGATATAGCTCCACAGAGTTGCATTAGCTAAGTTTACCTGAAATATCAATGAGCTACGCAAATACAGGTTTGCGTTATTGACAAATGGTGGTACTAACGCATACAAACCGTTGAAACACTCGTATTACACACATAACTCACTTTTTCCACGCAGGATTTCCCATTTTTAACGCCGCATGATATTCTATTTTATACTACACTAGCGAAAATACCCGTTGATTCTCAACGGGAGGGAAAAAACTTGAAAATAATGTAGTAGTGCTGTTTATACAAAAGGGAAATTATTTCGAGTAGAAAAAATATAATGAAATCGCTTTTAAATTTATATCAAAAGGATAAAAAAATCGAAAACTGAATAATGGTATGCTGATAATACATAGATGATGGTTTATAATTTAATCGAAACGTAGTGGAAAGCGGAAGATACCCGTTGAAATTCAATGCGTGTGAAAAGCATTTAACTTATTTTATAAGAAAACCACAAATCCTGAAGAATGGTGTCAGCGTAGTCATTAAGGAGTTTGTAACCTATCTTGTACGTTGTGTTCATTGTAGTAGACACGCTGACCATTTTCCAGGTGCACGGAGAGATGAGTTACCGTTGGTCCTCTTACGTTGGTCCGTTACCTTGGTCATGACGGGAAACCCAAAAATGGGCCACACAGACTCATTACTACCTAAATAGCACCCAGGTTGATAGATGGTCACCTCGTCCTTCCGGTTCTCTTGAGCCGTCTTCTGAGTGATTGACGGCTTCATCGCTTCCCTTGTATACATACATGTATATGCATTCAATGACTTAATTGAGTAGCGCTATTCAACTTTGATATGTGCGTTTAGTATCTTAATCAGGATTGGATAGTAGGGTACAATCCAGCGGTTGACAACGTGAAAAGGACCATTTGTAGCGGCAGCCATGTTTATTTGACCTATCAATCCATCGTTACCCGGACTGCGCCTTCGAGGTAAAGAGTAGCCATTATCATTGGTTACGATTTCTAAATAAAAAATCTATGGTGATTCTTAGTGTACTTGCCGATTTTCATGCACGGATGTCGTTCATTGTGCAGAACTTCCGCTCTTATTTCGGGTAAGAAGCATGTAGAGACGTCATTATGGTTTCCGCTATCTTAAAATAGAGTAAAGTTTCTAAAAAGATTAATCTTTATTTGAACCAGATTTATAGTTGTTTACCCGACCGAAGGTACGGTTCGGATGAAATTTGTGCGTCTCTTAGCGTAACCCGAGAATAACCACGGGGAGATACTTATGCGATCGCTGGTGGACATGTATTTGAGCATCCAACTCTAACCTTTGTCGTTTCTTTTTGCAAGGGCTCATTTTCTCGCAAATAGCACATTTTTCTAGCTTTAGATATGTATACGAAAGGTTACTCTATTTTAATTAAGCATGTTGATGGATATATTTTTAATTCCAAGGAGGGGAAACACAGCGGCGAGTGAGACTTTAATAAGCAACTCGATGATTGAGTGAATGTAAGTTAATTGCACTATAACACTTTTAAACATATATAAATATTTTGTAAAGTTTATGATGTGGGAATTGGTCTAAAAAACAGTTCACAGTCGTAATGAGAAGCAGGCGGTTCCACTACGTGTAATAAATCTGAGTATTAAACGATAATAAACAAAGCTGTGTTTGTTGTAGCCAGAGAGGCATTATTGCCATTACTATTCGATGCACATAAATATTCTTGCACGTTTCATTGCTTGCGTAGCCTCTTTAATTCCTGTATGTGTATTGTGTATCGTTTACTACGTAAGTGTTCTCTCATATACATGCAGTACCCCTATGAGAGCTACTTTGAGAATAGACTTTGAAGAGTAAACTTGTAAATGTGCATTGAATTATCGATTACCCCCCGAAGCAATCTATCATGGGGCCTTTGGGACTCTGGGCTCGTCTTATACAGATTTCCTTTCTACGTGTTATGATGGGCCTGCAGGAGAACATGATATTAAAATGCTAGAGGCATGAATATCCTTTAAAATCAAATCTCTGGTTGTCAATTAAATTTTCTATTGCTGATTTTAGAAAAAAATGTGAGATTTTTCAGCTAAAATATAAATATCAATCAAATATGAAGCCTGAAGAAATCAATAGATAAAAAATTTATTTTTCAGCCATCCGATAAAAAAATCCCGAGCCTCTATCTTGAGTGAAAGTGCTTTTAAAAAGCAAAAAATGAAACCACTGCACCGAACACAATGCTTAGCATGGACCATCAGGGGGGGGGGGCCTTTGGGGTCCCCAAGGGCTTTTCAATATACCCTATGTTCAGCCAGATACCTATATTTTCTATCTACATAACAATTTGCAGCTCATTCGGTCCAGTAGTTTTTGAGTGATGGAGCAACAGACAGGCAGACGGAAATACTGACACCATAACATTTTTATATATGTAAAGCAGAATTACCCCTTCGAATTTCGGGATGACACTTCCTTAATAAGTTATCATATAAGAAGAGAATAGATTGAAGATAATGAAAAATTTCATTCTTTCGGGTATCCGATAAAATAATTTTTAGCTCTCTATCTTCAGTGAAAGTATTTTTTGAAGTAAAAAAACTTTAACCATTGCACAAAACCCAATGCTTTGAATTGCTAATCAGGTTAACTGAGCAAAATGAATTTCCAATGCGTTAAAGACCACAGCTGGTTGTCAAGGAAATATGCTGTTGTTGATTTCTGAGAAAAAATAAACCACTGCATGAAACCCAATGCTTAGCATTCCTAATCAGCTTAACTAAACTAAATCAATTTTAAATGTGTTAAAGACCAAAATCTGGTTGTCAAGGAAATATGCTATTGTTGATTTCTGAGAAAATGTCCGTTTTTGCTGCTTAAAACGTGGTTTTCAGACAAATACGAATAGGAAAAGATAATTGATTGAAAGAATTATAAACTTCATTCTTTTAGCCATTTGATTAAAAAAATCCCAACCCTCTATCTTGAGCGGAAGTAGTTTTAAAAAGCTAAAAATTAAACCACTGCACCATACCCAATTCGTAGCTTAAACCACCAATTCACCTTTTCAAGGGACCTTTGGGACCTTTTTGGGACCTTTTGGGGCCCTGAGGTATTTTAAAATAGCATAAAAACCTTCTCCTTGAAAAAATACATATATGTGCCAACTTTCATGATGATCGGTGAAACGGTGTCCGAGTCTATGAATCTCGGACAGACAGACAAACAAACAAACAAACATACAAACATACAAACATACAAACATCCATTTTTATATATATAGATACGTAGATACCTAAATCATAGTCATGTAAAGTGAACATACTTACCAAGCTAAAATTAACTTTCAACGAATATATGAGTCTCTTATGATGCAATATGGGTCACAGAACCTTTAAGTTTTCCATATAAGTCAGCGCGTGTTAATCTATAAAGGATTAAAATAATGGTTGTCGCTCAGTTTTAGTTTCTTCACCTATTCAACGACAGGGTCAAAACTCAGATTTTGAATCACAAATACCTAAATCGTGATGAATTTATTAATTAAAACTTTCTGAAAGCACAAATAATCTTAATATGAATCGCCAAACTCTAAAACTTTGACAAGCGTAAAAAATACTAAAATCGAACCAAACCCCGATGTCGAAAGGCAAGGAACTTGAATCAGATTCATACAGTGCATATACTGCCATGGGGAGACCACGTGTAAGTAGCTCAGTCAGTCTGAAGGAGATTTACGCGAGAATTACGTGTCTACACCCTTATAAGAAATGGAAATAAGAACCCCAAGGCCGTAATATCAATAGGGCACGGGGAATGAAGGTAACAGGTTACAATGTAAGGTGCAAAAATAATAAAGACCGACAGGAAAAGGCAAAGCAGAGTAACTCAAAAACGCAAACAACGACCAAAACTCACTCACAACCATTCACCCTCTAATCATACAAATACAAGGTAAAAAAAGAGCCCTGTTTTTCCGTTGCACTCAGCTCGGAGGTCTCATTGGTGAAATTTGTTCCATCGTTCTTCAATAAACTTCACTGTCCCAGTTTATTGATTGAAAAAATTACGTTCATCTAATTTTGGTAGTCTCATTCTTTATATGAGTGGCCACTTACAAGGGAAGGATGTTAAAATAACATCGATAAATTTGAAACCAACCGTTTGCACAATTATCTCCTACTTACCCTCGGAAAGGGCGATACATGAGGATGATTTCACTACAGAAGGTCAACGATGCTCCGTGAACGGTGATCCTGCACGAGAACGATCAAGTTTACCGAGAAGGCCAGAGCTCCGTGAAGGGTTCTGCATCAATGCGCCTTTTGTCATGGTCGGTTCGCCACATGGCGCTCACGGGAGTCTTTTCATGCATCATAACTAATAGGGATCAAGTCACTGTACCGCTGCACGCAAATTTCATTGCACCTGAGCGATTATGACCAGAGCCCAGAATCAAACCTAATTGGTTTGATCTTCTGTTGATCGTTTGGACGGTACCTTGCCACGGAATCTTCAATGAATGTGGAGGAAATGGGTCTTTAGACTAGAGTTCTAGTCTCAAGGCCGTTTTGCGCAAGGGATTTCGCTTAGTAGTAGAAAACATTTACGCCTTAAGCGCTCATTCTACCTGCTTCTTTAAATTAATACGACATTGAATACATTTTAGGATTATAGCATAAGGTTAAGCGGTTTCCTGACAGACTTACTTACTGGCCGTCAGGATTTCCATTCCCTTGAAACACCCCGTCAGGCTCATTTCCTCGGCATCAACACGACGTAGGAAATGCATTTCAAAGGATTCAAACGCAAATCTGCGAAGCGTAATTGCCTCAAATGCCTCATCCCAATCAAAAATCATATCACTTCCAGTCGCAAGAGGACTTCGAAATTTAATTGGGATGAAGGTAATGCAGCTCCAAAGCATAACTCATAAATCAACGCTGACGTAATCAGTAATAAATATATAAACAGTAATATACGCTAAAAACAAATTACTGCAATACAGGAAATATACATAGTCCGGAGAGGTTTCCGAGAAAAAGTATGGACTAAAATCGTCAAATAACAGACCACGATAGACATCAAACCAATTAATCGCTTACTAATATGCCTAATATGGGAAAACATTACAGCCGCTGCTTCCCTTCAAATGGTCAGACTTCGATTATTTCCCCTGGTTTCTAATAGGAAACAATTCTATCAGCAATTATGGTCTTTAGGAAAAAGGTCATTTCAAATTTAATTTAACACCATAAAAATAACTCAAAGTAAATATTGTATTATCATTGAGTAGTGTTCTTTGACATTTGAAATTATTCAAAATTAAAAATCGTAATTAATAAGAAAACGAGCAGTCTCAAATGAATATCAAGTTGAGAACTTCTTCCACAAATGTTCATAAAGAGGTTATTCAAAAAATGAATTTGATTGAATTTTCAGCAAAACAAAGAAATTAAGCAAATTATTAAATCATTAACATCAGATATTTAACGGCTTTTGCATTTTCAAAAGTTGTTGAAGTAATAAGAAACCTGTGTAAAGAAACCTTAACGCTTACACATTCATAAACAATCAGAGATATTTTCTAGGAAATTAATGAAAAATTTAGCTTTAACAATCAGAGTAATGATAGCACTACATATTTTTCTTTCAATTACTTGTAAGTCTTATTTGTGAAATGGGAAATAAGTACGATCACAGATTCTTTGGCATTATGCTCATATAAAATTATTTTCAAAACGTAATAGGCTTGTGTGATAAATGCTAAAAGGCACAATTTAGCAAGCGTTAACAAAAGTTGTTACCATCGTTTTTTTTTACGCAGCTGCGGCAAATATAAGTAAAAGAAACCGACAATTAGCAAGAGAATTCAAGATAATTCAATTAACCCACATTTTATTCCGAAAAGATCTCACTGTTTTTTAATAGAAGTCAAAGGAGCCCATTATTGAAGACTGACATTGGGGAAAAATAATGTCCGACATTAGTCCTAAGGCCTCCCCGCTAATCGCGCACTTAAAGAAAATTACGTCGATTGACGATGAAAGGAAGGAATGTCTGCAAGCGAGAGCGAGATGGTGAAAGAAAGAGAATGAGAAAAAGAAATTTAAAAAAATAAGTTGAAAAACCTCCGGAGTTGAGGGCTTCGATAGGAAAAGAATGGGAATCGCTTAAAAGTGGGCGGTCAGATGAGGAGCGGGAGAAGGGGAGGGAGGATGGAGGGGGAACGAGTGGAAAGGGGGCACGGGATGAGGAGAGAGGGATCACGTGGTGGGGTGGGGGAAGTTGAGCAGAAAGGTAAGAACAACACGTCCGGAGGCAAAGCTTTTGAGCGAGACACCAGCACCCGGGCCCGGGGAAGAAGAAGGAAAATGTATTGAGAAAGGAAGGAGAGAGGCTGCGCGTCGCTGCGAGCTGAAGGAAAAGGGAAGGATTGGGAAGCGAAGACAGAGGGAGAGGTAGAAAAGGGAGGAGGTGGAATGGAAGAAAAAAGAAAGGTGAGATGCTTGGTGAGGAGGAGGAGGGGAGTCTTGAGAAGAGAGGAAGGAGGTGGTGTTGGTGGTCGGGAGTGGAAGGTCTTACGCGATCGATTGCTCGAGGCTTGAAAGGGTTATTTGTTTCGGTAGTGCGCAGCCAATAGGGGCAAAGGGGGCCGACGAGGGGACTTGAGGGAGGTTGAGGTGAGAGAGGAAGGGAGGAGGACCCCCTCTTGTGAATGCCACAGAGTAGGCATGAGAAAGAGAGGGCACTGGAAGTAAAAAATGTTTTCCTCGAGGGTAAACCTTAAGGGGTGATATTTCACAGTTAGGATCTTAGGTAGCGAGAGCCATTGCTTTTGTTTAAATTCTTTAAGTTTCAAGAACCAAAGCACGACCTCAAGTACAAAAAATTAGGAGAACTATCAGGTACAGTCACTTCACGATCACCAAGTACCGCGATAACCTACAACACACAAACCATTAATATATATCGGCGATCAAAGCTCCAAAATCTTTGGTTCTCCTGAGCTCTCTTTCTCAGTACTGTCAGAATAATTGAGAAAACTTACTAATGTTCTATGAACAGTGTCTCACTTAGTTAAGCCAGTCCTTTAAACAGTGCTAATTGCTGGTGTGGAATGCTTGGAAGTTAGTTGGATTATCCACTAGCCTCACCCCTAGCTGTTTATATGGCAGCTAATTTTCTCATTTTACCAAAGTCTAGAACATCGCCTGAAAAAACACTCACTTAACTGAGCGAGACGATGTCCATGGAATATTTAGATGCCAAACAAATAACTCTTTCATTTGAATAATCAGAGATGAATCAGGAGAGCCAACCTATTTCGACCTTTGTGTGCTGACTTATAATAATTGCTGGGATTGACTTTCACATTACTGAATAGGATGGCTGTACATAAACTCATGCCGATAAATACATTCATGTTCGTTAAATCATGCCGATTCAATTCGCAGAAGGTTTCCTAAAAGTGATAGAAAGTTTCCCGGATTCGTTTGAAAAACGTTGAGCCACCTACCTCATGGTAGAGGGCGGTAAGAGATTCGGACTTGGGAATGTCTGTGAGCCAATTAAAACTCGTTTAATGAGGACCTTATGTCTTTTATAGCTTAGATCCTCAACTGTGGGGATAGCAGCAACCTTTCTCCGAGTTTGTGGAAACTCTTATTGATTACTTATTAAGATAAATGACATTTTGAAATGAATACGATTTACCGCTATGCCTATATGTAATTAAGAAAATATATTTTTTTAATAAATAAATTCTGGCTGATATATTTATCACTACCCTTTTCCCATCAATTGATTTCAAACGTGACACACAGAATCCATTGGATGATCACCACCAAAAGATTTAGTATTCCTCCTAGAGACCAACCACTATTAAAACACTTATATAGTGTTAATAAAAATTACTTAATAATTGTGTCAATGAGAGATGGCTGTAAAAAAATACCTAATTCATGTCATCATTGTAATTAATTTTTACCATTATTTTATAAATGCATATTTTTCCAGGTGCCATTGATCTAGAACAAATAATATATGCATACGATAACAATAGATTTGTATTTACCCATTAATTAAAAAATATAAATAAGCTATTTCAGCGTTTAAACTTAAAATGATAACTTTTTGTCATTCGAGCATCTCTTATGGTTAAAGCTATCATAAGATGATGAATTCTTCACCCACGAAAGATTCTTCACCCCCCTTAAGAAAAATAATCCTAACAGCAATTTTCTAACAACGCCGTAGGTATTTTGGTCATAAGGCTTTAATCATTTTGCTCTACCGGGATTCAAAACCGGATTTCCTTATTTCCGATCAGGTGCGTTTGCCTGTAATTCAAGGTTAACTTCAAGTGTTCGAACGCTGGTCAAGTCAAATGATTTTATTCGGGAGATTTCATCCCATTGGTGTGTAGTAAAAAAAGGGGCATAGATAGTTTGTTTTTTTACATTATTAAAAGAGTATCTATTCTACGCTGCTAATTGCTCATTTGCACTCGAGAGGAAATAGTTAAGCCTCAACACTTGACACATTTTTGGTGGAGAAGCTATCTTTAAAGAGAGAGAAACTTTTACTGTTTTCGAACGCGCGAGAGACATAAATTTGAATGAGGAAGGGTAAATTGCACGGGCGACTAATGAAAACTTTTCTACAACTCTCCCCATCCATCCACGGCACCCACCCACCCAACCCCTTTTTGCAAAAATTAATATGGGCACCCTACGCCTTCCACTTTATCACTTGCGCCACTGCCAACCTTCACCTCGAAGGCCCGCTAGCACTCACACTGACTCACGCGTCCTTTGACATCCTCCCCTCAACTCTCTCCCATCCAACCATCCACCATCCTCCCTTCTCCTCTCACAGTCCTAACGCCCCCTCCCCGATCCCCCCTCAAGACGGCGACGCCAACAGTTTCCCTAACCCCTCCTCCGCTCACTTCTCGCGGGGGCCCCCGCCGAGTGTGATTACAGCTGGGAGCCCTCGCTTCCAACCTCCCCCTGCCCCACACACCGCGCCCCAACCCCGCCGCCCCATCGTTCCGCTGCGCCGAGGGCAAGCCGGCGCCTCTGTGCGGGGCATCGCTCTGGCATTCCGCTCCTTTGAGCCGGCGGCGCGACACGCTTGCTGCCGCAGAGGGTGTCCCACACCACCCGCCCACCCCCAAACACTTCTCCTCACACTCCCCCCTCCCTCGTCTCAAAGACTAGGTAAGGAAGGTGGTCCGCACCCAGGGGACTCAGATAATACAGGACTGCACTCGTGGAGGACGAGGAGGACATGACACATGTCCGTTCGCAAACCAACCAACTCGAAAACGGCATTTCGTAACCGACTATTCGTAAACGGAAAGTATGTAACTGCGAAAATTTGCAACCAGAAAACTCATACCATGCTATTTCGCTGACGCACATTGTAGTGAAAACTTCATAACCAGAAGTTCAGTCGAAAGATAAAAATCGAGGGTGGTAATGCAAGAGAATTTTCGCGGAAGTCTATCATAATGAATAACAGTATAACCGTTCTTCGAGAGACGCTTTGGCAATTGGAATTGAAATGAATTCTTGCATGAAACTCTTAAACTACTTACCGTAGAAAAATGAAACTAACGGCACTGCATGTGGAATTCACCAACATGAGGTGGCTTGCACAGAAGTAGGTACACATATGTAGATCCAAAGCTCATGAGTTTAAATGAACAATACATTATTATGCCAATTGCTAGAGTGCCTCATGAGAAACGGTGGTATTATTAATAATTATGGTGAACTGTGCCATGAAAATTCTCATCCTTTTCCGCATTTGGACTTAACTTTCGGAAGGTACGTGGCCAATAACGAAATTTTCATTTACAAAATAGAAGGCTAAGATGTCTGCTTACGAATTGTTGCGGATATGAAATGTCGCGATGAACTGTCCGTATTTCGTTTTCGTTTTGGTTTGTTAATAATGGACATGACTGCGCACGGGAGTATCGACGACATCCGCAACAGAATAAGGAACTTTCATAAGCACCTAATAGAAATCTCATCCCTAAGTATAATTCATTGTGATATGATTTTGAAACACATCGAATAGAATGGTTATAATTTGGCGTTATCGTGGCTATTGGTTCTAAAATAGCTACACACTCTTCGTAAGTTCGTGTAATGAATAATAAAAGTGCAAGAGCTCATCGGAAAAGGTTCTAAAAAGACGTTTTTTCGCTGATTTTTCAGCGCAAAGATATCTATATTTCTGGAGCAACATTTTTCTCGATACTAAAGAAAACGACTATGGGATAAGAAATGTTGGTATTAGGTATTCATGACTTTTCATCAAAAATGAAATTGGTGCGGCATAGACTATTTGCCTGTTCAACAGGAATCGGCTCTATACTTAATCATTTCTCCTAAACGGTAATAAATAGGTTCAGCTATGCTTATCAGGAATTTATTCGGAAATTTAACCTTAGTGTGCATTTTTCTGGCTACCACGGCTATGAAGAAGCAAGCAGACCTGGGAAAGGAGATTGTCTACAGATCTTACTGTATCTTTTTCACGTTTACATTGACAGAAGAAGATGTGAGCCATTGGACGACTGACTTGATCACCGAATTAGAATGTGACCACGGTTACATATTTTATTAACTAGATACAATAATGGAAATGGAAAAGGAATGGAATTTTCCTAAGTAGAGTTCGAACCCTCTGTAGAAACAAGGTTAAGCAACACATAAATATAGAATTAAGATGAAAGCGAATACCATGAGAATACCATTATAAGCTCTAATAGTGTCTAAGCATCCATTGTCATATGCCTTTGTCACAACCCATAAAGTAAAATGTAGGTGCAGGTAAAGAGTGGCAGGCCAAGTTAGAGCTAAGCAGGTTCCGAGGTCAAGAAAACATTTAGTCGTCCAGGAATATTAATTCACCGGCACAAATAGGAAAGTGGTCCCAGGAAAGGGCACGTCCGTGCCCAGTGTCAGTCGAATACTCAGGTCGAGCCTCCCCAGTCAGCCTAGTAAACGAGTGGCCCTTAGCGAAGGAAGCACTCCAAGTGGGTAGTCAAAAATATTAAATGGGAAAATTAACGATTGTGGCCTGTTATTTTCAGTGGAAGATAGTCACGATGTGGAGGCTTTAATTAACAAAAGAAGTGAAGGAGGTTTTGTTCTAGCCCGAGAAATTTGCGTCGAGATTAATGATACACCAAAGCTTTAGTGCGTTGCCTTGACGAGTCAGTAATAAGGATAAAATAACGAAGTTTTCGAAGTCCTTACCAATAATTAAAATAGTAGCCTTGCTGTGAGTGTCGCGAGAAAAAATCAGTAATTACAATCTTCCTCCATGAACATAACGAGATCTAGCAAAAATATGGAATCCCTTAATGGAACTATGCAATATGACTTTTATGCCCCCATTCCGTTCAAAATGGAAGCCATTGCTTTGATTAGTCATTTCCGATAAACAGTTCACTAATTGGCAAATAAATAAGTTTAAATTGAACCAGGGAGCATTATTTGTTGATAGTCATTTTTTGGATGGCGAAATTTGTTCCTCTATCACTACTTTGTAATATAAGGCGATGCATGCAACGAAGAGAATTTTAGGTTTTCCCATTAACGAAGGAAAATGGAAAAATAAAAGCACATTATTAAATGCAGAAGTATAATTTATCAAAACTATTTCAGCGATTAATAATTCCAACATAGCTGACTTTCTGCCACTGCAAACTTTTAATTGGAGGTATTTCCAAATAATTTCCTTTGTTACATTTTGTCTCTTGTTTTGGAAATTTCAAGGAAAACGGTATGGTAAAATGTTGCTAAGCCTATTTTCAAAAATACGAAATATCTTCACGTTATTAAAATGAGGTAAGGGAAAAATTGCTATACGCAAATTCTCTACCTTATAAACGGTTTCTTTTTGATGCCGTAATTCACAACCAAAACACATAATGACTCATTTGAAAAAATAAATCAATATTTAAAACGTTTCTCCATAAGGGTAAATAAGTCTAAAAAAATTGAGGAATAGCAAGAACGACAATTAGTTTTACTTAAATAGGGACACTAAAATTGTATCATTATCATGGATATCTTTTGACGAGTTTATATTCACGAATTACAACTCCATTAGCCTTGAGATATTTAGAAGAAATAACCAACCACCAATTAATTCATACACTTTTTAAAATAATCTATATGATGAAACTTTGCAGATGAGGATAAATAAACGAAGTCTAAGCAATATTTGCACAATTCTCCTTTTTCCCCATCATTCTTCATAATTACCACATCAGATCATTTGTTGTAGAAAAACATTAACCATACTGTTAAACCTCGCACAAAACTAAATCAATGGCCTACTGCCATTGATTTGGAAAGTATACCTACGTACACCGTGTTCATTCTGTTTTCCTAACATCATAAAAGACTACCATGCACGTCAAGAAACAAATACTGCGCAACGATATCAGGGGAAAACAAAAATCCACCAAACGAGTGAATATCTCACCAAGGCTTGATTTCGGCAAATCATTGAAAAGCATCTTTTGAGCGAAGCGAGAGGCAAAGCCCAAAGCAAATGGAGATGAGGAAGATAAATAAATCAATATGAGGAAGAAAGGGGAGAGAGGAAAATCCGTACGAATCTTTCAAGAACAAAAGGGACGGGATGAAGTAGACGTATGCCAATAAAAAAATCCGACCGGAGATGCGGATTAGGCATATCCCCGCCTGCAAATTTCTCATTCGAAGGACGTGTTCGATTTCTTACGATCCCCATCCCCGTCTACACGAGTCCCCATAAACTAGCACCACCTCCCAATACCCGGCGACGAAAGGGCAGAGGATGCGGAATATATGCAGATAGATTGGAGTGCCGGGGAAGGGGGGATCCATGAGGGAGGGGGTGTGAAGGCTGGTTTGGTATCGCTCAAAGAGGTTGAGGAGTCGGTCGGCGAGTGTAAAGAGATGGTGAGACAGTAGAGTTAGTGAAGGGAGGGAAATGGGCGGGAGATGAGGAGAATGGAGGGGAGACTGAACACGGGCTCCATGTTCTTCTCGGATCCTTCTTCTTCTCGGGCAAATCTCAGACTCTGTCCCTCAGACCCTATTAATTATGCCGGGGCTGCTGGGGGAGGACCTTGTCTCTGTGCCATTGTGCCGCCAACGAAGACGGAAGAGGCCGCCCAAAATCCAGGGAGTGTGAGCGAGAGAAAAGGAGAGGAGACCCGGGCCCACCCTACACGGGGAGAAAGATCTTTTTCTCGACCCTCTCAAGTAACCCTGCTCCTTCCCTATTCTCATTCCCCCGCAAAATATTCTCCCAAACACCAACCCCTCTCGCACGCGGCAGCACCCTAAACAGCACCCACCCTTCTCTCTCCCTAGCCCGAGAAAAAAGTCCCACCACCCCCATCTCCAGCATCCCAGTTTCCATTTACAACCCTCCGCTCGGTGCTTCGATCAACTCCTCTCGTCTTCCGGGGCCGAGAGACCCCCCTTTATTACGTTTATCGAGAATTTCCCTGAGAAAAGGAGGCCCTCCTCCGGCGCGAAGAGAAGAAATAAGCCCGTTATGGGACGGTGTCCCGAGAAAAAAGCCACGTATCTATCTGCCAAAGGGTCTCCTCCCGAGGGGCTTCTCCGGATTTTTCGTGCGTCGAAAACTTCCTCCGAGGAAGCAAGGAAGCGTTCATTCTACAATATAGACTCCTGACAAGTAGGTGAGCATAAAAAATCCGTCATGCTCAGCGGCTCTCACCATTCAAATTGTATCCCTTTGCGTAAGTCTCTTTTGTCATTACTCACGCTGAGGAGGAACCCACCAGCATATAAATGTCACTGAACATTGTACGTTTACATGAGAATGTTAAGTTAAAATATACTTAAATTTAAACTAAAACTAAGCTGAATTACGGAATACTCACCCTTATTCTCTTCAAATGGTTGCAGCAGTCTATGCAGATGCAGCATATTCCTGGAACAATTCTAGTACAGGAAGCAGATGCTGAAAAAGAGTGGACCACTCCCCCCTTTCCTCAAGTAGTAGCCACTGCTAATCACTAGAAGAATTGCTAGCTATATCTTGTCCTGCTGTGGCTTTGCTCATAAACTGGCCTTACTGTGGGGCTGAAGAGGAAGTCTTCTCGAATCTCTCCCATAACTCGATAGATAGAAGATATTCGCTCAAAAAGAGAAGGAAAACTGAACTGTTTAATGTGCTGTGAATTTGCTCCATTTTAAAATTCCAAAAAATATAGATTATGTTGAGAATATGGCAATAAGGGCCTGGACCTGGCAGTGGGGCTTCTTGATGTAGTTGTTTTCTTCCTCCCCTAATGGCTTTCCAAGTGAGTCTCATCAAGTTACTGGCTCCTATATCTTTCGGGGTAATATACACGAATTAATTGAGCCTATTACTCGAAATTACGTGCCAGCTTTTACGTTTGGATTTTCTTGATAAAGAGGATCAAACATCAAGACCAAGGAGGATCTATTTCTCTCTCCGACTGCTGCAGAAACTTAGTACTCAAGTCACAAGATACAAATCACATGAGGAACGTTGCACTAAACCGAAGCAAGACTGAGCTTCAGTGATGTCACGAATATCACGCGTCGAGGATAGGGAATATTCTTTTACTGTTATTCACATTTGACTACGATAGTTCAATTCCTTCTCTGCTTCTCGAGAATCCACTAATGCACAGTGCACACCATCTGTGGAAGAAAATAGTACAATGGTTTTAGAAACAATGTTAAATGTCTACCGATACCAACAGCGTTTTAAACATATTTTCCAGTCACCCGGATGGTAAAATACAGAAAGCAAAGTATTTCTGCATAAATATATCTTTTTTACTATTTTCAGCAGAGAAAAAATCAAAGGCGGGTAAATTACGCGTAATTTAATTGCGAAAATTATTCATTGCTAAATTGAATGTAAACCGTCGTTTTGTATATATCAGCGAATCCATTATTTTATTTAAAACTAAGTAACAAATTATATATATCTTTTAAAACAAAAATATTTAAAAAAATAACATATTTACAAAACATAGCTTACAATGTGGTTATTTACAAAAGCTGTAAAAACCATATAACCCAGAATTTCGAATCTGATAGCAATATTAATTTCGTACAAAGTAATTACTGAGAAGGTTTCACTCAAATTAAAATAGTTATATTTCTATGAAATAAATTCAAGGCATAAAACACCTAGCCCAACAAAAGAAATACATAAAATAGTTTGGTAAAAGGACATAATAATAACCAAATAAGATTTTGGGTATTTCTGCGTTTTATTTGTCTTTTTATCATAGCTTCCCACCTAATATTTGGATCGTCTCTAGAATTAAATAGTAACAAAGTAGCCTCCGACCACTTACGCAATTGTAGCCGAACTCACGACCACTGCTGCATCGCTGACTATAATTTCAATAAAAAAGGTTTACACCGGTATTTCGCGCAAAGAGGCTATTCCAATTTTTAAAGATTATAATCGTTTATTCGGATTGAAATAATTAAGTCCTCTAGCAACCTCTATTGCTATACTTGACCTCCAGTACCAGAGCTTTATCAAAATTATTATATCATTGCTGCAAAAATAAACTGTATTGTTGTGTTATATATATTTTGATTAATTTCCATTATAAAAGGAAACCCTTACAACCTTCCCTAATGGGTGTAAGGAATCTAAAAATTAACCAAATGTAAACATAGTAAACAATTATTAAATACTCATTTTCAAAGTATAAGCATGATACATAAGCTTATTCTGATATGAATCATAGCATTAGACATCAATTACTCATGCTCTTGAATAATTTATGTGAGTGTACTTAGTTTCAGCTACATCAAAGAAAAATAAATAACTTTTCTTCCTCACATCAAAGAAAACCTATCATAAAATAAAAAAATCTTAGGTCAAATTAAGTTTGGGCTTCACTTATTACTCGAAGGAAAGTTCTTAAGGCCAGGAAAAATTAAGGAACAATACGCTCGCTCCACCCAAAACCCTTTTGGAGTGTCTCTTGGGGATGCAAACCGCGACTATATTTTTCTTTTCCTTTTTAAAGCGAGAAGTTAAATTATACCGAGTAAATTATAAAAGGAGGACTTGAATCCCTAATAAGTATCGGGGATCTTGAGGGAATTATTGAATTACAAAAGTTGTCCCGAACGGAATTGCAATGCGGCGAGGGAGGAAGACACAACCCACTCCGAGATAAATCCTGTTCCTTTTATGGGAAGTGGCTCGCTTTTTATCTTGGCCGTGCTTTTCCTTTTTATTATCATCCCGCTGTGAGGAGGGAGAGGATTTTTGTGCGAGGAAAATTCGCGAGGAAGCGAAAGAATTACACGTTGAATTAAAGGACCGTTGTCATCCCCGCGTTCCAGCACCGGATAGGAGAAGGAAATACCGGGCTTCCGAGCATTGAAGGACCGGGCCGGCGCGGTGGGGACCCCTGGGGGCTTTGCAACGCGACGTGAACGGAAATGGCCCCAACGCTAATCCAGGGAAAAATCGCAATCAAGGATCGCCAGTCGCACGAATTTCCAGGCGAAATTTTTATGTCGGTCGTTCCAGTAGTAGTCGGTTCCCGTCATCATTACTAGAGAGGAGAGAGCCTGGCGCTTCCGGTTTCGGACGAATGTAGGTCAAACGGGCAGAAAGATCCGATTTTCTTAATGCGTCGGAATTGTATGTGAGGGCTCGAGGCTATCCGGGACTGTGGAGCGGCGACGAAAGGCGGGACGTGGTGATGAATACATATGCGAAGGTCTCAAGGACCTGAGAGCCGGAACTGGCCGAGGGTCGGGTTTTGAACTACGACATAGAAGTGTACTCGTCTACGCACTGGTTCGTGGATACAGTTATAACTTCCCACCGTCTCTACGAGCTTCGGACCCCGAGTATTTGAAATGGAGAAGTTATCAGAACGTGCTTGGTAAACCCTTTCAGTGAACCCTTCAAACAATCCAAGGGGCATAACATATGATTTTTATGGCCACCATAAATTGAATTCCAAACCACGAGAGAGAACCTCATTCTATACTTTCTCCTTGAAATGATGCACAGCCCTAAAAACTTCGTGTCATAATATGATATATAAAATTATTCATAAAAAAACTATCATCGAAATGCATTATAAGTGGGAACCATGGCCAAACAAAGAACTACACGGCAGGCTTAATCGCCAAATTACTAGGAAATTTAACTGAATACTTGACCACTTTTCCCAATACTTAGGATGTTAAGTTTTTTCAATTACTCAATATTACAATTTTCCTTATTTTATATAAAAATAATGCAACGGGTTTTTGACATTATAGTATAAATGCTGAATCTTAACAATATCCGAACTAAAAAATAGAAATTATAAACTAAGAATTTAAAACGAAAATATGATGACAGTTTAAAATCGTTTACTAATCGCCGTATAAATATGTTATTAGTGTACTGTAGTGAAACTTTACAGTGTAAGTGAAATACTAAAAATAAGTTCTCAAGTGAAGTCAGCTACTTCTTAGAATAAAATGCGAAGACAAAAAATGCGGTATGAATGCCTGCCTTCGTAAAACTCAATGTGTCATTCCTTGGTACAAAATATTAGTTCAAAGCAGCAACAAAATCCTAGTCACGAAAATGAAGTGATGATGGTGGTTTTCAGCAGCATGTCGGTGTCATTTTACATAGCATCATGTTTTTATTTCACCCGTAACGTTCAAAAGGTGAGACCTTTTCGAAAAAAAATTTGAAAGGGAAATGGACAAGGAGTTGGGTACCATGAAGACAGAGGACGCTCGTGTATGTACCTACCGTCCTACACGGGATGAACGGGTACCCTTATTTATTGTCACTATGATATTTTTCCTTTCCAGTGAGAGAGAGGGGGAAAATAGGTAGAACTGGGAAATATCTCACTCACCTTACCCAATTCGTTTTTAAAAAGAAGGGAGACACCCTCCGCCACCGTTGGGGGGTCGAGAGGAGAGACCGTAATGTCAAAGGAAGGGCCTCGGTTCGCAAAAATATACAACAAAAAGTACGGGGAGGAAAAAAAGGTAAGCATAACACGCGAAATAGGTAAGGCGAGTCTTCACGATCCTCCTCCTCCCCTCACGAGCCTGCCGACCGTCCGTCCAACATTTTCCTTCGCCACTTTTATTCATTTGATTCGAAATCACTATTTTTTCTCCCCGCATCCTTTCCCACCGACCATAACCTCCGTACCTCCTCAACCTCCAAACTCCTCTTCCTTCCTCCGTTCCAATCCTCATTAAAATTACCGCCTCCTCGCTTTCCGGCGAGGGCGCCGTCGGCCGCGCTCAAACACACACACCCACACAAACCATAGCGGAGTATACACATAACTTGCACGCAAGCCACCGCGACCTCCACCTCCACCTCCGTCTTCTGCCCATTATTTTTTCCCCGAACGAGAAAAAAGTGAATGAGAAAGAAAGATGACGCACGATGTTTTTTTTCTCCCTTCCCTCATATCCACCATCCCCCGACACTTGTACAGCCACCCACGGGTCCTCATTTGCTTCACCCTCTGCCCTGTGCCAAGCAAACTAACACATCTCTCTTTAACATCAAGGGGAAGAAAAAAAGTATATACAAATATATATATTTATATATACACACACACCTACGTTATGGAAACCTTCCCCTGCGGCCACCACCGCAATCCCTTCTCATCCCCCTCATCAATCATGGAGCGCGAGGGGGTAATCTGTCCTATGCGTCTTAATTTCCAGAGCATACGTCCCGCGCAGATGTATAGGGTAAAAAAGGGGTGGGAGGGATCCCGGTTAAAGTAAGGTGGAATAAGGTCCAGGAAGCCCTCGAGCTCATTTACGGAAGGGTTTCCCTTCACCCCCAACAGGTTCACCCTCCCCCGCCCTCATTCCTTCGTATATAAAACCCTTAGGATATGCCTACTCTTCCCGGGCTCTGACCCACGTATTTACCCCTTGGCCTGTACACTGTCCTCCTCTGATTTTCTTAATAATCCGACCTCGGTAAAAAATAAACACGGAATTCCTTCCTAACATCAATGAACCTGTAGGGCAGGCAAGACTACCCCGAGTATTATTCTCGTTGTGTTGGCTTTTCAAAACTGACAACTGAGGTTATTTGCGTCAAAAGAGATGGGCAGATAGAAGAGCAAGAGAATAAGTTGAGCTTAAGTTGTTCTTTCCCGGAATCACGCACGCAGAGACTTTACAGGTTTCTCAACCTTTGCAAATAGTATCTTTTTGTTGGTTGTCACAGCACATTCTGAGGTTTGAAATGACCTGAGGATGCTAATTGAAATGGTAGCTAGACCTCCATCCCCAGAAAAGTACCTTCGGGTGATGAAATCGGGTAGAATCTCAACTATCTTATCGACAAGGAAAAAAGTCATTAAGAGTTGAGACAGGGTTGAAAATCCCCGGTATCGACATTCTAACACCATGGGGTACACATTTCAAAGTCCACTATCTGCCAGCAAGACGTACTGTGCTTAAACGTATCTCCAACTCTCACTCAATGAAGCATTGGGATACTTCTGAGGCGTTCACGCGATCTTTGGGAATCGAAAGGGGATCCTGAAGATAGACGATAATTCCTCCAGCTGACACAAAACCCGACCAGCGACAGATTTGGGTTCTAGGTTTTTTTTTGTTATTTGTCCTTTTTAGCCTGGTGGTGGCGAGGTAACGTTGTCCCGTACTAACCCAAAGGTTGCGGGTTCCAGTCTCACCTGCGTGTTTTTCCCTCATCCTGGATATGTGTTATCATATTATAATGAACAGGTATAAAATGGCGAAAGCTGTTACCAATATGAATTATTATTATCATATATTTGAGGATATTATCCTAAAACAAAACCAGAGCCCCAGTCGGAATTCGAACCCGCGACTTTTGAACTTTTAGATCAGTGGGTTACAAAGCTTGCTACCTAGGCTTACTGCCCCAACTAATTCCTGCTGCTGCTTACTCTCGTTCCACAATCCTCACACCCAACTACAAAAAACTATCAGCACACCAATCAGGTTAAACGCTCCCCACTCGGTGCAAAAAAGGCCCTTAACCTTCTCAGATCACCTGTCCGATCTCAGACAGTTCCGATGCCACTCCGGAATAATTTCTCGTCAAGATCTCCTCGTGTACACGTATCCCCCTACCTCCGCGATCCACCTAATCACGCCACCGCGCCGCGAGGGGCACTGCGTCAGCCGGAGTGGAGGTCGTGGGAGCCCACGCGTCGACGAGGCGGGAAAGAAAGAACGCCGGGGGAAAGAATCAGAAAGCTATGTTCTGCGCAAGTAGAGGAATACTACTGAGCAGAAGAGACGCTATTGGAGAGCATCATTGCATGCCACTCAAGAAAAGCAATGAAGCGAAGGTGAAGTCCTTGAAAAATTTTAATTTCGTACAAGGACAACTACTATATGCAGTAAGCGACATTCACATTCAAGAAAGGAGTAACTAAGCTTCTGTAAAATGTTTAAGAAATCTATAATCAATAAAAATATCTATACAGTCGGCAAAAATTATCATAGATATTACGACTGTGTTATACGTACCTGCTAATCGATCAATATCAAAGAACAACCTTGAAATGACAGCTACCTGCAAAGTCTTTGCTCGGCGCACTATTAAACATTTTACTGAATTCATTTTAAGATAACTTCATGGGACATGAGTTCGTCAGAAGTCATACAATTTACTGATGGAACCAGAAATATCGAAAGGTGTTTGTATCCAACAGGTTATCAGTATGAAATGCTAATATTTATCAGGGGTTTACATCTATAGAAATAAAAGTTGCATATTCTTTGCCAACTAATGCTTAGTTAGGTAAACTCTTAGTCCATATGCATACACTAGATAGGCCCGACTTAAACGTAGGCCTGTATCAGGCATGTATACACTGAAGACCACGGAATGTATTGTTTTCCAAAATACGAGTTACAACCATACAATAATTACCAAAGCACCGAAGTTATACCATTCTCGCTCTGAATTTGCCAATGTTTAACGCCAGTAAATCTCCTTGAAAATATTTTATAACGTAGCTATTGACATGTACGTGACATGGTGCTCAAGGGGAATGCTACTTTATCTCCAATGGATATAATTTGACCAAATAATCAGAAGAAAAAAAATCTGTCCTGCGTTTACTCTTGTGGTTTCCATTGTTTTCCGAGCAACAAAAAATATTTTCTGATATAGGAAACTATGGTGATTAATATTTTAACATGTGATTGATTTTAATAATCTAAGCTTCGCAAGTATGTAATATATAGGCCCAGGATCGAGGCAGTGAAACTTATTTATAATAATTAATTAATTGTGGTATCCTGCTTTTTAACACATATCTTGAAAGAGTTTCATTGAATTGCAAATTCCCAAGCAATTGAATGTACTGGAATAAAATGGAACAGGTGGTGCAAAATGATTGAGCAGTGGCAGAATAATTCATCATAATTTCCCAAAGGTTAATCAATAGCATTTAAAATGGCATCGCATGCATTATGCAGAGTAAAATTATGGAGATATACCTTTGAAATGACAGACCAAATAGTTCAAAGTAGAAAAGCCAATTTTTCTCTTCTGGAAAAGTCACATCTGCATTTTTTTAAATTGAGACAATTACTCACTAGAGGGAAATGTTTAAAAAAATTCACCCAAACCAGGTGGTAAGAGAATATGAAATGCGTTTCAAGGGGAATGCAAAATATATTCACACAGATTTCTACGGGTGAAGGCATGAGAAGTAGCTGCAGCTCTTTGGCGCGATAATGGCCGAGTTTCATCGCGTTGTCATTGTGGAGTGCCGCCTGAGCGCTGCAAGTCATTAGCGCTGGTTAAGTGTGGGAAGGGGGGAATATGAATGAATGTACTCCGGATGGCGGTAGGAGGTCAGGGGAGGAGGTCAAGGAGCAAGGATAAGGACGAGAAAGCATGCTATCTCTCGTCAGTAACTGTAATAAGGGGCCAAGAACTTCCAGGCTCCCTATTACAAGAATTTTTGTCCCGTGACACCTAAATCTTTGATGACTAACAAAACGGGAACACTTTTTAGCCCACTTTTTAGGAACATTACCCTACCAGAGAAAAATAGTGAGCATCTTGCAGGAAGTGCAGTGAACCCTTTGAGAAATCCTTTAATCTCACAGAGCCATTGCATAAGATGCTCCTGTCAAACGTGGGTCCAGGCAACGCCCTGTTATATTATGCTCGATGGGTGAGGCAAAATAAATTCCGGAATAGATCCAAAATGTGTGTATTTTCATACATTGTTACTGAGCTGATTGTTTTTGTTTGAATGCATTCCTATATCCTTTTCTTGTTTTGTTGTTTTTATATTGTTCCACTGTAAATTGGCAAGCATGCTGTATGTGGGCAATTTTTATAAAAAAATAAATAAATAAAAAAAATGCCAATGTCACTAAAGCTGTGGGTATAATTGAATTACATATTATTATGCCAAACGTAACCTTAAAAAAATAAACAGGGATAAAAGCTCTATAACTTAGTTACCAAAACAGGCATGCATTTAAATAAAATCACGGAAAAATTATGATCTTATCAAATATTTATCACACCCAGAAGATTCCATCATTATTAGGAAAATTTAGTTTGGTGTATTTTTTGCGTAAATAGAGACGGTTGTGAATCATGTTTAGAGGTGGAAATTGTGCTTTTTCCTAAAGTCGAGTACCGCGCAACTATTTGCCGTTCTTGGCCAAAACGCGAATGTCTCCATATAGTTGTTCATTCATAAAGGTTAAATCAACGATAAAATCATGGAAAAAAGCTTAAAAGATTAAAAGGAATATTGGCAATTACAAACACAACATTTTTGATAAAATTGTAATATAAGCCTGATTTTCAACAATATTAGTTTTGATTTTTCTCAATGGTGATTACTAATATGAGTTTATCCCAAGCTAATTTCAACGGAAAAGTGATAGCGCAATAGAATACACAGCTGAAACATTTTATTAAAATAATGCTGCATCTGATCTCATATAAATAATATGCATCCTTATCTACAACAATAGTTAGAAACAAAACAGAAACATTAATGGCACAAAATATTCTCTGCCTATTGAAAATATTTTCTGGGATCATACAGGATTTCTAGCCTTAGATCCTTTTCACCTCGTTATAATTCAATCATGACTTTTTATAATGTTACCTTTCTGTCATTGCTATCATCTAAACATCATCATCATTGCTAAACATCTAGGAGCACAAAAGCGTCGTGCATGTCAGATCACTTATCGATTTGGTATCAGCTCTACTTCGGCTCATTTCCGTTTTATTGAATTCGTACATAGTCTGGAAATAATCCCCAGTTTCGGAGTCACGTCATCGTAATTAACACAGATTTCAGGCAACATAGAATTTGAAGTGGAAGAAGATGGACATTTTTATGTTGGTTACAAAAAGATAAGTTGATGAATTGGAATGGGGCTATCGAGGGGAACGGCCAACAGTAAGGTTGGGAATGAAAGTTAAGTTAGTTAAGAGTGAGCCGATACCAGAGCCGTTTTCAGGGACTTTCGGAATCCTTTTGTCAAATCTCATTACCCGTACTAAGGAATAGTCTAGTTTTCCTCCTTCCCCTTTACATTGTTTACGGAATAACCCGGACTCGGTTGTCCCCTTCAAAGTTCCGCTTGGCCTGATTTGTCTTGATCAGCCGCGGTTCCAAACATCTCGGTTCGTGGAAACTTTCCTTTACACCCTACTGTGATACTCAGTAAATGAGAGACTCCTTTCGGTGCTAAAGATCCTTATCGGATCTTTCCACCGTACATTTTGCCAATCAGGGTACGTCCCATCCCATTTGTCTCAGTGGCATTGATTCTTCTAATGAATCCCAGAGTCCCCTCTCTTCACTCTAATTTCTTATACCCTCCAGTATCGAATAAAATATCATTAAGTCTGCTTCTCCCCTACAAATAAGCCCGTCTCAAGTCTACCAGAGCCTGCCTATTGCAGCAAATAAATTACTCCAAATGAATCCTCTGTGCGCGCAAGACGCTTTTATAGCCTCAGCATCGTTAGCACACATTTATTTCATATACGATAAGCCCTCGCTACGGCAAATATATTTTGTACTTCCTAGGCCAATTATGGAAAGAGGATGAGCATTGAGTTGGATATTTTTTTTATTTTAGGCTAAGGGAGAGATTCAAAGGAACAGACAGGTAAAAAAAGAAGGCCAATGGACAGCTTCTAGGCACGGTAAAGGGAACGAAGAAGGTTAACATGGGATTTTGAAAAATGGAGAAAATTTTTATGAGAGTATGTGAGATCTAGAAGATTGAAGGAATTGACGACGAAAGGATTCTTGATAGACATGGAATGAGAAAACCACGCTAGTCGAGATGTTGAACTGCGATCTTCTAATGTAACTAAATAATGAATAAATACACCGCAGTAAGGGGGAGACAAACTATGATAAGTCAGGAAAATAAAGGAATAAGAGGAAGCTGTAGCATAATAATTCATTGAGAGAAGTATTAGTAGAATAATTAAAATATATAGGAATATTTAAGGCTGAAATATATGCAAGAATATTGGGCAAGTAGAGCTTATTTAGTAAAACACCTGACACATCGAAGTGTATGGATATGGTAAGAAACATAAACAACCGAAGAAGTGACCCTTGATTTGAGGAGATGTACACAAACTCCAGATGATGTACCAACGTTTTTCAATTCTGATCTCCACGACCATCAAATATGCGTAAAAAATCATTTGGTGTTCAGAAGATTGATAAGTTCAATGCGAACCTCAATAACTTGTGTTGCCCCAGAAAAGAATCATTTGTAGGAGGAAAATTTAATATGACTTTAATCGAGTGAGCGATGTCAAAAAATATCACCTCGGGTATATCACAAATGCAGGCCTTGGTCTTTAGGCTGGTAACGTTCGGTCTCGAAAACCAAAGATCGAGAGTTCGAATCCCACCACTAGCTTCTAACAATTATGGTTTTTGGATATGCCGTGCGACAATACCTATTGTGTTGATGTATCTGTCCAAGCCAGTTACAATATTATACATTTTTGGTCTGGCCTCACTTATATCCGGCCCGGAACTCTCAGGTCCTAACCCTAACGCTCTATTCATTAGGCCACAATTCCTCCGAATAAAATTTCAATAGACCATTTGCGTTTATCATTAAGTGGGGGTGATTAATTACTACTCCGTTTGTAAATGCTGAATAATAAGGCCTCATAACGTCTAGTCCACGATTGACTAATAAGGCCTCATAACGTCTAGTCCACGATTGACTTTTCTTTCAAGCAATAAACAAAAACAAAATTTAAATTACGGCTATTTTTCTTTCCAACTCATCCCTTAAATGCCTACGTAATCTCTTGCTCCCTGCTATTCACCCCAGCTACTTTCATTTCAGCTCTTAAGTTGCATGCCATTTCTTATTCGGCTTGTCTTCTTGACACGCCTCCCCTCGAGCCCGAAAAGCTGAAGTAAGAAAGGCATTAGGATCTAGATTGACTAGTTAACCAGATGTAAATTAAGTCATCAGTTTACCACAGCGTGGCATTTACAAATAAAACAAATATTGATCTTTTCCGAGTTTCTTATTCCGCATTAGTAGCAGACCAAACTGTAGAATGAAGTCGTCCTCGCGTTTTTTCTGTATTTTATGTCTATTTGAATGTCTTTTAGTCACGAACAGAAGTTGATCCTTGAAATATACCTTGCCCGTAATGATATGCCTTTTTTATGGATTTACGACCTAAATGTTCCCTTTCTTCCGCCGTTTCTCGCGTTAAACCGTTCCATCTGAGTAAAACATTCAAACTTCACCATTATTACCACGTTTTGTTTCAGGTGTAGTTCCTTATTTTCAAATTAGTTTCCATGCAGCGTTGGCTTCATTTTTCTCCCATTAATCACTCATTCCACAATGACGTAGCGACAACGATGTCATAAAATGCATACCAGTTTCACGTAAATCAATAGCTGGTCAGTCATTTGGGGGAGGCATTAGCCTACGCTGTTACGAAAGCCACCTAGGAGACAACAGCTTTACGACCCATTTGATGGACCGAGTGATTCACTTTAGGTGCTCTCCCAACTAGGGATCGGGGTTGCACTGAAAACAATCTGATACCTTTGGAATTTGAACCCGGACCCTCGGAATGGATAACCCCTACCCTGGCAACTATGTTCAACCATGAATCACTTGTTAATATTCCATGTCACAATCCCACGAAGTAAATTCGTCTATCATCACGTCCCTAGCCAATACTTATTGTACCCAATCACCTTCACACAAGCCAACCAACGCGTGAAACTCGTAAATGTGACGATAATATTTTCCAAATCGGAATAATTCATATCAATCCAATTCGA
Source organism: Pyrrhosoma nymphula (assembly GCA_963573305.1). Taxonomy (NCBI): domain Eukaryota; kingdom Metazoa; phylum Arthropoda; class Insecta; order Odonata; family Coenagrionidae; genus Pyrrhosoma; species Pyrrhosoma nymphula. Next base: position 24,191,815 of record OY754337.1, on the reverse strand, counting down.
TGGATCCACACGGGCAGTTATCAAAGCAAAAACGGGTTTGAGTAAGATGTGAACTTACCTTTTGAAGAGCACCACTCCAGACCAATGTTTTCCCTTTCTTCCAGTCTTCAATTTATAGCAATGTTTTTACTTTTTCGTATTAGTAGTATCACCTACATTTTCTTGACTGCAGTCTACGCTGAAAAGTAAATTAATAAACATTAGAGTCATATGCATATGAAATATATACCATCATGCAAATGAAAAGCTTGAAAGAATTTTTTTCATAAATTCACAAAAATACAAATTACTATTTCCATAGATAAAATAGGGACATTTACTTTTAAAAATATCAAGAATAAATATGCGAGTGAAAAATTAGAACGTTTCTCAAATCATTTAAGCACGTTGAAAAGAAAACTGTTAATGAAGAAACTAGCCTTCCACTACAGTAAAAATACCTAATTTTTATTGACGGTCCCAAGACTTGACCATTTTTGAAACTTATTCCTTAAAAATTGACTCAATAGAAAGGTATGATTGTTATTCTGTATTGTTAGCGTTAATTTACTCTATACGGAAATAAGATACAAGAATTTTATCTATGAATCTCATTTATATATATATCATTTGCAGCCTTCCTTAAAAATATTTTACTTATTGATTTAAGTATAATAACCAGACACAACCGAAGGGCACATGAAATCTTGCAAAAAAAAGAAATACACAACATAGGACATAATTGTTGTTTACCACAAGATGCTATTAATGGAAAGCATGCTGAATCCACCATATCTGCATTTCAATCCATTCCCTGTCAACAAATACTCTCAATCCTAAGATTACAATACGAAATATTGAGAAGGAGGGGAAAAACAAACAAGAGTGTCTCAAACAAAGAACCAGGAGGTAAAGGATGCACTGTGGCAAGAAAGCAGTCCACTAGACGGGACGTTAAAATTGTGATTACGAGAAGATTTTATAATCAATAGCATAGTGATGCTGGCGACGTTTGGTTTTGCATTCATTCACGCACGACTACCCATTTGGCAACTCTACCAGCATAATATTATATCACTAACCACCGCTTAGTCTTTAATCAAGAGACTCAAGATACATAATGTTTGCAAAATGACCTCTTCTCTCGGATCACCTCCGATTCCATTACTGGGATATTACGGGACGAGATTAGTTACAAAGAAACTTTAACCTCCGCAGCTTCCGAAAATATCCTTCCTCGGCAGTGATGCTGGAGGGCAAGAAAAAAAGGTCGAGTTTTTGTGCGCATCCAACAACCTCCTTCATGAGACCCTTGTATAAGCGATCGCTTCTTTTCCCTTTAACGACCCTCTCCGGGAGGGACCCTCTTCCATTCTTGGCCCTTTTGCTTCCTTCATTCGTCCTACATTAATTTTCCCCCACTCACTCACTCACGCCCCAATTCGGCTAATTCGCCACCTCCGGCCTACCCCCTACCACTTCTCCCCAAAGCCTCCCGCCACTTTTATCCATCTCGAATGGGCCATCGGACCCTTTTAAACAGCCAATCTCAACTCTTTCCCACCACTCGTCACCTCACCAATCTCCAAAAACTCCTTTCCTTTCTCTCTTCATCTCTCTCGCATTCCCTTTTCCCTCACTGGCATTCAAGATCCTTCTCTCTCGAAAACATTCGATCAAGCCATCTTCCTAGACTTCGCATCCATCCGTCGGCTGAGATTTTTTTTTCTCTCTCCTGCATCCCGACACGTATCCGTTTTTGACTGGAAGACGTCTAATCGATTTCCTCGCGCCTTCCTCCAAAAACCACGTACGTTTACTTTACTACGTGTACTTTCTTCGATGACTAATGATATGAAGAAGTCAAATTGGTCTTATGGGCACACATAAATTATCAATCAAACACGTGACAAAAGAAGATCGGTGCTGAATTGAGTCCTATCGTCTGAGTCGACCAGCGGAGGGATATCTATCGCGTCGTCAATATTGTTTATCCATCTGTGACGTCTAATTGTGAAGTACTATTTGATGTAGGTACTTTTTCTCTTCTTGCGATATCTCCACAGCAAGCGTCGTCACATATTGACACGGATAACGTGTGAAAAGGCAATTTCGCAATTATCTGTTAAATACAGAAGGTTTTTAAATGACTGAGTTCTATTTTCAAGTATATCAACGCTACGAGACTGAAATTTTTCTGACACTCGCACGTTCGGAAAAATTAAATCTGCCACCATTATCATCACTTGACACTCTTACGCGCAATTGATTGACCAAAAAATGTCTTCCTTCTCCTACCATCTCTACCGCTTCTTTGCTATGAATATCACCCTCCTCCATTTTTTGAAAGCACATTGATTATTTGCCTTTCTCCTCCACAAACAGAGCCCATAAGCTTCCAGGATACATTAATTTGCTAATTTATGACGATGACTGATTACAACACACAAAGCCTTAATTTGAGGATTTTATCTACTATGTAAATGCTCAAACAACCACTCATGCCCTGAGAGGTAAAACACACTTGGGTAGAGGGATGGACTTGAAACCACCACCTTAGCATTGGCTGGTGAGGACTTGACTCCGATGCCATTTAAATCCTCAATCCACAATAGTCGAATCAAATACATGCCTAAACCCCAACAGTAGAAAACAGATTCCCTATAGACGATTAAGGCTTTTTTTGCCCAATATGAAACTATAGGAGCAAAGATTTCCGGCTTAACTTCAAGAAGCTCATATACGTCACTTGATAAAGAAGTACCGCTAATACCTTTATTACTGGACTATGTTTTCGACATTATCGGTCATTAGCATGTTGTAGTCGACATTATATCAGATTGATTATATTTTATTCTTCATTTCGATGGGAATGAGACATGATCCAACCAAAACAACTATTACGACTCTAGGAATTCAAATGAACGATGAAGATTTTCTATTGAGAATAATCTAATTGATATGAATTGAGTAATTACGACTCTCAGGATTAAGGCAAATAATTATATTTACGTCCCCACCGGCATGTCTCAATTTCCCATATTTTCCATAGTGGAAATGGTAGTTGTATTCGTAAATAGTATTACACTCAAGATGAGAAAGAGGAAAAAATACAAAGAGTAGAAATTAAAACAAGACATTGAAAATTTCACGCGAATCTTCAGTTGTTATTCTGATTTAGTGGCCCAATTGCACAAATTGCAGCCGTTAATCTTATAATTTGACCGATGTTTATTATTTCAGGAGATTAAAAGCACGATAAATTATCCATAAATGAAAACTTCAAATAGGATGACTTCTATAACTCGTCTTACAGCAGGAAGTACCTCGTTATATAATTTTAACCCTATAACGTTTCGGAACTTATTACCTGCTTTTTTATGTAACTTCAATGCATTGTCAAATCCCGTGATAATAATGGCTATTGTTCACCCTTCAGTTTACTAAGTAGAAGTACATAGTCTTTTTAATGATTAAATTGTAATACTTTTACCAAAAGAGTGCAATGAAATTACTGTTTTTTAACCTATCAAATGACATTATAAAAATAATCCACATTTTCCACGGTTGTGAGATAAAATGGCAGCACAAACTTAAAAGCATAAGTGAATCTTCTCAAAATTCTTGTTGAGTCAGGCAGCTATAAAATTAGGCCTGAAGTCCGTCTGCTAAAGGAAGGAAAGGAAAAAATATGCGAGAGGAAGGCCAAAAACAAGATAATAACAAGCGACACTCGAAGGAAAGGCTACAGGAAGATTAAAGTCAGGGGTGATAAATATAATAAAGGTTAAGAGTGGTATGTACGAGGTCATCAGAATAAGTTTTGTGTACCCATTTATTATTATTTTAGCTTTGACAAGTGAACGTAAAATGTTTACTAAACCCTATTACATAAACTTATTCATCAAAAGGAAGTTTCAAAAGGAAGTTTTTCCTTAGATTTGATCCTTTAAGCACATAAAAAATTTCACGATGGATGCGTTTGGAGTGTGTCCGCAAATATTTGACAAGGAAATTGCCAAAACATTTTCATATTAAATACCAACGTCTAATGCCTACCTGGAATAAAGAAACACTTCCTGTAAACAAAATAACGAGGAACCATAGAAGCAACATCTTATAATGATATAAAAGAACGCTTTCCAAGAAATTCTTCCGCAATATATTCACCGGATGAAATAAGTTTTGCATTGATGAATTAAAAAAATACTGAACATTCTTTGGGTCATTATAATAATATGATAAATCACAAATAGACGCCAAAATAAGCAAATTATTACTCAAAGCTCGACGTTTTTGCTGCATTGGGGGTTAATTTTCGATCGCTGTGATAATTAATGTATGCAAAAATCACAATGATATCGCATGGCTTCGTCGTTTCAGTATTGCTGCGTTTCATTTCGTTTCGTTTCATTTCGTTTCGTTTCATTTCATTTCATTTCGCATAAAAAATATCATATGGTGGTGTGGCATGCGATACTTTAACCGAACCGTCTGATAATCTGTTATTCTTGCTAGTGGTATTTATCAATACATTGCGAGAATGGACCCCATGAGGAATATCTAAAACATAATACTTTTTTTGGCTAAGAACAATTACATATGTCTAAATACATGTACGCGCTGAATGTTCTAGTTCTATTAATTTTAATAAGAATTATTTTCGAAATATTCAATCGAAAGATCAAGGCACGTATCTCCTCATTATCATGGAATAGCATAAATCTTGGATAGTTCAATAATTGGTGTAGCGAGTGAACGGCTGGACAGCCTGGCAGAGCGTCGGTGAGGGCGCGCGGTCCTTACCCTGGATGGGAGGGGGAGTTTTATGACCCCGAGAGGCGACTGTCCTCTCCTCTTATGCTTTGTAAAATATAGAAAATAAACCAGTACCATGTGGGCTCTGAACGCGACAAGTTGTTTTCTCCTTTACCAACCCTTCTCCCGCCAACGGACGCTACATTGGCGCAGTCGGTAGGATCGTTCTTCGATCCGGAAATTTCGCGTGCGGTTCGGCGGCGGCAGCCATGGCGTGTATAGTGATGCCGGAGAAGTTTGGTGGTGCAGGGGACTGGGAAGACTGGGTCTTCCAATTTGAGACGGTAGCGGAGATAAATAAGTGGCCTGAGGAGCAGAAGACGCTCTATCTGAGACTCTGCCTAGTGGGAAACGCTCTCTCTGCGTTTCGCGAGCTTCCAGAGGAAAGCCGGAAGAGTTACGCTAAGGCGCGGGAGGCATTAGGGCGGCGTTTCAACCCAAAGGAAGCGAGTGAAAAGGAAAAGGCGCGATTCATCCAAAGGACGCGCAACCCCGGAGAAGACATCGCCACCTTTGCCACGGACCTCGGGCGCCTCGCTCGGCGTGCATACCCTTCTTGGCCCGAGGATGCGAGAAAGGCCCTTGTGCGCGACCGTTTCTTGGATGGACTTGATGGGAACATCCGAGTGTGGGTGAAACAGGCGAGACCTGCTTGCCTCGAGGACGCTATCGGCGTTGCCACCGAGATGGAGGCTATCCATTTCGCGGAGTCATACACCAGGGGAGTAAATGCACTGGCGCCGGCGACCCTCACCACGGGACCACGAAGGCGTGGAGATGGCGTGGAGAGCCGAGGGTGCGGTCGCGAGGACAAAGTGGAGGCCGCATTAAGACAGAATTCAGAGACAATGAAAGAGGTCTTGGAATTCTTGCGAGGAATCGCTGTATCGGGTGATGACGACCGCAGCCCCGCTCCTGAGTTGCGGCGCTCAACACCCAGGGTGAGGCGTAGAGACCGGCTGCGTTGTTGGATGTGCGGCGAAGAGGGGCACGTGAGAGCCGAATGTACACGCCCTTTCTCCCCGGGAAACGACGAAAGGCCGAGGAGGTGGTAACCTTCTCGGCCGGTGACGGAAAAAGTACTCGAGATGCTGCTTCACTGCTCGAGGGCGTCGGAGGAGGCGCTGCAAAGGAAATTTGGACGATTTTGTCCGATTCAGTGCCCCTGGTGCGAGGATCAGTTTCGGGGATCCCCGCTGAAATGCTCATTGACACGGGAGCGGCGGTGTCCTTGATCTCGGAAGAGATATGGAACCGTACCGACAATTCGGGGAAAATGAAGAAAGACGAGTTGGCACTAGTGACTGCGAATGGGGAGCCATTACGGATTCTCGGGAGGGGAGAAGTGGTACTTCGCATCGGAGGGGAAGAGTTTTCGCATGATGTACTCATCGCCCCTCGTCTACCGAAGGGATGTCTCCTGGGTGCCGATTTCCTGCGAGCACATCAGTGTGACGTGGCTTTTTCCCGGAATTGCGTTCTCATCCGCGGAAAAGCTGTGCCTTTTCTCTCAGGTGAGGAAAAATGCGAGTTGTGTTGCGCCGTGACTTTGAAAGAGAACGTCGTTATTCCTCCTTGCCACGAAGTGTTAGTGGAGTGTTTGATGAGCTCGCATCCGGGGTTCAAGGGAATATTAGGGATAATAGAGCCAAATCCGAAACTTTTAGAACGTTATGGCGTGTTCGGTGCACGAATTTTACATAAAGTGAAGGGTTCCACGGTGCATATGCTCTTCCTGAATCCATCAGCAGAGACAGTGACTCTATATAAAGACACGAAAGTGGGCGGGTTATGGGAGTGTGATGGAGAAAAAGCGGAAGTGAGTAACGAGCCCGTTTTTAGTTTGGAGAACGCGTACCTTCCCCCTGCATCTTCTCTCTTTGATTTAGACTGTGCCGAAATAAGTGAAGGGGAAAAGGAGGAACTTAAAGTAGTGCTGGATGAGTTTTCGGATGTGTGCTCCAGAGGACCCTACGACTTAGGACGTACAAACATCCTGAAACATAAAATAGAGACCAGGGATGTGTCTCCGATTCGACAACGTCCTAGGAGATTACCTATTCACAAACGGGAAGAAGTGCGACGAACCGTAGAGGAGATGATGAGGGACGATATAATCGAGGAATCGTCATCTCCTTGGAGTTCACCGATCGTCCTTGTGAAGAAGAAAGACGGATCGACGCGATTTTGTATTGATTATAGGCGTCTTAATATCGTGACGCGTAAAGACGCTTATCCAATTCCCCGCATGGACGACATTCTCGATTCGCTATCTGGCGCCACAGCTTTCTCCACAATAGATATGGCGTCAGGATACTGGCAGTGCGAGGTCGCGGAAAGCGATCGGGAAAAGACAGCCTTTACCACCGGTGACGGTCTCTACCAATTTAAAGTGCTGCCTTTCGGATTGTGCAACGGACCCAGTACTTTCCAAAGACTAATGGACCTAGTGCTTGCGGGTGCCCAGTGGAAGTCCTGTTTGGTGTACTTGGATGACGTAATTATTTTCGGAAGGGATTTTAGAGAGCACATAGGAAGGCTAACAGACGTGTTGGTACGTCTGAGGAAGGCGGGACTTAAAGTTAAGCCTGAGAAGTGCCAAATAATGAAACCCACGGTGAAATTTTTAGGCCATGTAGTGTCCAAGAATGGTGTCACGACGGACCCTGGAAAAATTGCCGCGATAACACAATGGCGGTCCCCAGCATCTCTTGAGGAGCTTAGGGCGTTTCTTGGAACGGTGTCATATTATAGGCGGTTCATAAGAAATTTTTCTCAGTTAGCCTGCCCCCTTCATAAGTTGACCGAGAAGCATACTCTATTTAAATGGAGTACGGAATGCGAAGACGCCTTCCAGACGCTAAAACGGAAGTTAACGTGTGCGCCGATTTTGGCCTTCCCGCGGATGGACTCCGAATTTACGCTCGACTGTGACGCTAGCGGAATGGGTATCGGGGCCGTGCTTAGCCAGAGGCAGGAAGACGAGGAAAGGGTGGTGGCCTATTACAGCAGGACGCTCTCACGCGCCGAAAAACAATATTGCGTGACACGGCGTGAACTTTTGGCGGTAGTCAATTCTACACGCCACTTTCGACAATATTTGTTGGGAAAACGTTTTGTGGTGCGTACCGACCATAATTCCTTACAGTGGTTGAGATCCTTTCGTGAGCCGGAAGGACAAGTTGCTCGCTGGCTCGAGCAATTGTCGGAGTACGACTTTTTGGTGGTGCATCGGCCGGGAATCAAGCACGGGAATGCCGACGGTTTATCCCGGTCTGTGTGTAAACAATGTGCCTGGGGGGAGGGGGAACCGATTTCGGCGGAAATCGACGCCGTCCTAGGGGCTCCCAGTGAAAGCGTAAGGGAAAGGCAGAGGAAGGACCCCGTGCTGAGAAGGGTAGTAGATGCACTTGAGGCCGGAATTCGGCCACCCGAAGGGGAGAGAAGGGGTGACTGCTTGGGGGCGAAGGCTTTGTGGGCACAATGGGACAGATTGGTGTGTAGGGATGGGGTTCTCTTTCGAAGGTGGGAGGGAGAAGGGAACGACGCCGACCGCCTACAGTTAATTGTGCCGGCTGAGGCAAAAGAAGAAATTCTTCTGTCTTTACACGATTCACCCGTCGGAGGCCATTTAGGGTATGAGAAGACTCTGAGCAAAGTGAGAGAGCGGTACTATTGGCCCGGATACACCAAGGACGTGGAAGTGTGGTGCCGCACGTGTGAAGGTTGTTCGCGTCGGAAATCCCCGCCCCATCCGCCAAGAGCTCCATTGGGTCATTGCCCGACCGGAGGACCGATGGAAAGAATTTCCATCGACATATTGGGCCCTCTCCCTCAGACCAAGACAAACAATAAATATATATTGGTGGTCGCCGATGAGTTCACCAAGTGGACCGAGGCGTATGCCATGTGTAACCAAGAGGCGGAAACAGTGGCGCATCAAGTGAAGGGCTTCGTGTGTAGGTGGGGAGCGCCTCGGGAAATCCACACGGACCAAGGCCGCCAATTTGAATCCCGCCTCTTCCAGGAGATGTGCAAATTGATGGGGGTGGTAAAAACAAGGACATCACCCTACCACCCCCAGTCCGATGGCCAGGTCGAGAGGTTTAATAGAACTCTATTAGCAATGTTGAGCCAATGGACGGAAAATGAAGACGAATGGGATGAACATTTGGATTCTGTCATGCTGGCCTATCGTTCGGCCAAACACAGCAGTACAGGATTCACACCCTATTTCCTCATGTTTGGGAGGGAAGTGCGCCTCCCGATTGAGTTGGAGTGGGGGGTCCCTGATGTGCAGATAGGGGTAGGGCAGCGAAGAGAAGGCGACTACGTGAGACGCTTAAGAGAGGGTCTCGAGAAGGCTCATGATCTCACTCGGCAGAGGCTGGGGTCGGCTCACCTCCGACAGAAAGAGCAGTATGATCGCCGGTGTCATGGCACCCCCTTTGAGGAAGGGGAGAGAGTGTGGCTCCACGTACCCGCCACAAAAAGGGGCAAATGTAGGAAGTTTCATCGCCCCTGGGTTGGCCCCTTCGAAATCATAAAGAGACTGTCCGACGTCACGTACAGGGTGAGAAACAAAGACAATCCTCGACGTCGCCTTGTCGTACATTTTAACCGCCTTAAGAAGTGGGAGGCGAGACCGGGAGACAGCGAGGACAAGGAAGATCAGACCAAGGAAGGGGACAGTGGAACAATGGCGGGGCCGGGAGAAACCCAAGTACAAGAGGAAAAACCAGCAAACGCTATTGAGAGTGGTTGGAGAATAATCTCCATTCCTCCGCCGCTGGAGTCCCAAACGCCGGCGGCGGACGGCCAGAATTGCAGAAGAGAGGGCACTTGGGATCTGACCACGGCGCGGTATCCCAAAAGGATTTCCAGGGAACCAGATAGACTCCAAGTCGGGCTCTAAAGGGTGGGGAAGAACCCATGGGTCTCTTTTTCTTGCTTTCTCTTCTTTTATTTCAGAAGTTTGAAAAGGAGGACCAAGGCACAGCAGATACCAACTGAGCCGGTGCATCCTTGATCGCGGGGGCGCGATGCTTCCAAAGGGGGAGGCAGTGTAGCGAGTGAACGGCTGGACAGCCTGGCAGAGCGTCGGTGAGGGCGCGCGGTCCTTACCCTGGATGGGAGGGGGAGTTTTATGACCCCGAGAGGCGACTGTCCTCTCCTCTTATGCTTTGTAAAATATAGAAAATAAACCAGTACCATGTGGGCTCTGAACGCGACAAGTTGTTTTCTCCTTTACCAACCCTTCTCCCGCCAACGGACGCTACAATTGGCAAACGTTCTCTGGTATCTTTAAGCAGAGAATCCTACTGAGTATTTTCAAATCTTGAATGAAAATTAATTATAAGATCCGAAGGATGTTAGTAAAATATCTTTGAAAAATGTCATGGAAAGCTGGTGTGCAATTACAAGGACTTATTTATGCTAAAAGGACTGTTTAATAGACCTATAACGAATTTTATACCGTATTTTACCTGTGGCAGAGCAGTGAATCTTTATCAATGGGAAACCTTTAGAAAATGCAGAATAAAAACGTTCAGTAAATGAAAAGTGAATAAATCAATGGAATTATTCATAAATATGCCAATGAAGTATGAAAGGAGCATGAAAAAGAAATAATCAAATTTATTTGATTCTTATATAATCTAAAATATTTGTACGTAATCAACGAATACCACGTCGTCTCTTCTAGATTTCATTCAGCACAAAATAGTTGATGAGGTTTTTCACAGGCTACATTACTTCAAAAAGCATAATAATTTACTCTCCTTTATAGATCCGTATCATTAACTATTAACTTCACATTGACTGTAAACCTGACGTGGACGCTAGCTCGTTCAAATGACCCCCGGAGCTGAACGGATGGGAGCAAGAATATCTGTTCCTGGTAGGGCAGTCCAATTGACCATATCCAAGAAAAAAGGGCAAAAGACAAATGAAAGATAGTCCCCGCAGCGTCTTTACCTCAGTGAGGCGGCTGCATAAAAGTGTCTGGCCCCAAAGGGACGGTCTTTTTAATTATGAGTGTATAACATAAAAAATATGTAGGTGAGATTAATGAGAAAGCACCTAATTTTTTTATTTCCCAGGAAAAAAATTATACGAAAACTGTAGATGGCAGACCTTCTGTATTCATACAACCCTTAACGGTTATGCTGTAAAGTTTGTGTTAATCCGAATGACTATTTTCATCCGCTGACTGCAGATTTCGGCTTTACCCCACAAGTTCAAAAAATACTTACTCAACACAGCGGTGATGGACTATATCCTCAGAGGTATAGAATATATAGTGGTGACGTTTTGAGAATCTACTCTAATAATTACCGATGTGTACCGTTAGTAACTTTCACATAAGAAATACACGTGAAGCTGAATATTCATTTGGCTGTAGCAAAATTAAATTAGAAATAACGGTTTTCTGTTATTGGGATGGATATCAATAGAAATAAAATCAAATAAAGATTCTTATTCCTTCATTCTAACTTTGTATTCCGGTCGAAATTCCGCAATTGTTGCTAAAACGAAACGATTTTTTGCAATTTTTTTAGCATTTTTGTGTCATCGTCCCCATACCGACTACACCTACTTATTGTTTCAGTTGAGAGGTTCCGTGTATATCCATTAACTCCATGATTCTTTGCACTAATTAAAAAATGAATGGTTTATTACAATGAATTAGTGTTGATTTTTTTCCTTCCCGTTGATATTCAACGGACACCTCCTCTAGTCTTGATATAACGGAAAATGGCTACTACCATGACAAACGGGTTGAAAATAATTTTTCTCTTTCTGCTTAAATAATGCAAACTGTTGTTGTCTAACACCAATACTGGCGAACGTATTTTTTTAGACACTTCACATATTTTATGAATGAAACCAGTAATCCTTTCGCGAAGAAAAATATTAACGGCGGTCAAAGGCGGCTACTTCAAACATTATCGCGAAAATATGAACTAAAAATCAAAGTTCATATACGACCAACGCCCGCCAATGGAAGTATCAATATAAATCAAAATGCTCCCTTAGTAAAACTGCGAGTTCAACCCGTGAATTTTTATGTGTTTAAATATGGGGAACACTGCCTAGTCTACGATTTTTACATATTACATCGTACACTTTTACTCAGCAAAATAGGGAAACAATGATAGAGAAATCGGTAAAGATTGGGGAACTATTAAACTTAATGGATATGGGTAGATACTGGAAGGGACCCGAAAGCAAGGGACATAAGGGGATGAGAAGATGGAGGAGGGAGTAGGAAGGTAGTGTGGTGAGGGGTGCAAGGGAGAGGTAATGGCAAAGTCGGCGGGCAAGAGAGAGGGTGAGTGACTATTAATTACTAAGAGGTCGTTCCGGCCCGACGCCATCTTATCTCGTTCGGGGCGAGAAGGAATGCTGCACAGTTTCTGCGAGGGGAAGGCGAGGGAGTGGTGCAGGGTTAGCGAGAGGAAACGGGGTAGCGCTACCTTCGACGGTTATTCATTAAGGGTCAAGTGGGCATCCATCACCCTCCCGTACTTCTTACCACCCTCTACTAATTTCCTATGTACAACGCTCACCCGAGACGGATTGCTCTATCGACGATGCGATGGCCGTTTAAATAATTTTCCCTACCCCAGTGGCAAAGTTTTAAATTCGGTCCATTTCTTCCTATTTCACAAAAAAATATTTCATCTCAAATAGGTGATGAGAAGCACTCTCCTGAAGCCCAAAATAATTGTCGTTCATTATAATACGTGCCTTCCTTTACAAAAAGCCTACTTCCTCCCTACTCAAGGCAATATGTGCTTAAAAGTTTCATAGAAGTTCGTTTTAATTTTGTCGTTACCAAGCCAAAATTAGCCATTGTGTGTAAAGACTAGGCTACAATATTGACACTTTTATATACCCCTATGAACAAGGAAATGCATGTTTTATTTCAAATTAATTGCCCATATTTACGTGTGAATGGGAGACTTTTGTCCACTGCTTTCTTTCAGAGAATATCTTGAACAAATGGTAGATACAACCGATAGTAATTCAGCTGCACCTATCTTTAATTAAGTTATCAAATTGAATCGATGGTTAATGGTAGAAACAAAAGGCCTCTTTGAACAAAGTGATTTTAATCCTACGATAAGAGAGCAACTAACCAATGAGATGAGAGTAATTATGACAAAACATTCATCCATCTGAGAAGCCTCCAGAATTTCAGTCGAAACGCTACTGACGTTGCTAATTACTCACCTTTTAAGCTCAGGGAAGCTGGCTCAGGGAAAGTAACTTTAAATCAAATTTTAATCTATAAAGTGACACCCAATTAACAAATATCAAGTCAAAAATAAAAAAAAAAACATAGAAATACATAAACGACCTTTTATTTTTCAATTCAACAACAAGTCTTAATTTAAAATACCAACGATTCTAAGCCATTAATTTAATTGACAAATGTTATTCACTCAATCTGTCTCCTCGGATATTTTAAAACATGACGCTGGGAATTCCTAAAGAAGTAACCGTTTTTAACGAATATGGACTGCCGAAGTTTCATGGAAATTAACTTTACTAGGATTCAGGCAGGTTTCCGGTCAGTAACCTTACTAGGCTTCATTTTCAGCTCGCTTGATCACTTTGTAGCTCAATTTTAAGCCTCCAAAGATCTTTTAGGCAAACAATTTAAATGCTCTTAAGCAAATCGCTCTTATATCTGAGTTCAGAAGAATTGTGAATGCAATTTTCATAACTATCAATCGCTTTTAGACAGGCAACACCCCCTTTATTTCAACTTTTCAAGAACCCAAGCCTGCTAATAAGCACAAAAACCCAGGCTCCGAGTTTTAGGATATGAGCTATCATGCTCTCATGGGATAAACCAGCAAGAAACATCGTGAAGGCAATGGTAGATTGCAACAATTGAAGATAGATATAAGAAAAGGAATCGCGCGATACAAAGTTCACTTAAGCAAGAAAAGCTGAGCGGTGTTCATGATGAGTGATAATGCGGTTCATAGTACTTATAAAACTGGTATTATTAAGCGAAACACACATACTGCAAATCCAATGCATGGATTTCAAAATTCATATTAATACTCGTAATTTTACAAGTATATAAAGTTCAGGTAATAGTGTGAAGGCAATTCAGTTCAGGTAATAGTGGGAAGGCAAATTTCAGGCAATAGATAAAAAGACGATGGATAAGTGAGGGAGGGATTACTGGGAAATAAAGGAACAGTCGAGATGAACCTAGAATTACGACCTTAGCCTGCTCTGGACGAAAAAAGCTAAGAGAAACTCGGTCTAATGTCCCATCCGACGGACGGAGAACCCATACTTGAAGTACAGTCACTTCATGATGTATCGTGACACACTACGCTAGCTGTTCGAATGGGTCGGCTGTCGAAGCTCGAAATACGTTGACTTTCCTGGGCCGTCTCTGGTGCCTATGAGAAATAGCGGATACAATATTCAATATCCATGAGACATTGCGCCAGGTTAAGTAGGACCGCATTCTGGGAGTGCTCTCATTCAGAGGCGAGGACAGACGTGCACCTAAAAGCGGCCTTGAGGATTGTGTAGGTAGGAAAGAAGCGAATAAGGAACGGAGAAAGCGGCGTGGTGAAAAATCAATATTAAATGGAGTAAACGAGCGACTGACCATACGTGTGAGTACACTAGAAAGTAAGACGAAGACGAGCCGAATACAAGGGAAAATGGCCTCCTGTCTACGTGTGATGAAGCAAGGAGATTGCTATCGGCTAGACTCATCAATTCTTTGAGCCAATCACGAATCACAGATATTATAAATGACATGTTTTTGGAACTTTATGAGACACTGACTAAAGCCATCGGACAGTAGTCGTTGGATGTTTATATAAGTATCCTTATGTTGGAAAATCAATGTCGAGCATATTTAGAATAAATACAGTACAAATAAAAAATATATTCAATTATTATCAACGTCAAGTTAAATTTAAATCACGTTTCATCATGCTTGACGGGGTTTTATTTACTAATAGATAAATAAATACAATAATGTTTCGTAAATATTTATTTATTTTTCAATAAGATGTGTGCTAATCTTCATTATGAATTTCACCCCTTGCTACCTCATGGTCATCGACCGCACAAGTCTGGCACAAAATGACCTTGTAATGAGGTCCAAATTTCTCTCCCTTTACTTTCTAAAGTAACATCTGTCAAAGCCTGTGTCCTACTCTCCCTGCCACTCGTTAAACATTAGTCCCAATAGATTTTCAATGGATTTCAAGTCCGGTAATCTCGCTGGCCAGGATAAATGATTAATTCTGTGGTGGTTCTCAAAATATTCCCGGCACACTCAAGCTGTGTGGACTGGTGAACGGTCTTGTATGAGGATAACATCTTCACCTTCCGGAACCACACTGTTAATCTAGGGCTCCAGGGTTTTCTATAACAATTCGATGTAACAATACGCCATCATTCCCGCAGGTATTTTGATCAATAGCCCAGGCCCTACAGCCGACATTGCACCCGTAAAATCTGTTGATATACTCCCAGATTTGTTTCGTTCTAAGATATGGGAAGACGAAAACCTATTAGAAAAGTAATTTTGAGTTAGTAGGTTCAATATGATTTAGGTAAATACCGTTTTTATCCTTGTAAATACCAGCAGCACGCCTGTAGATCATGCCTCGCAATTATTACGAATAAAATCCATAAAAACAATTTTCTCACGCATTGTAATTTAATTGAAAGCGGAAGATGTTGGAATTATATATAGAGGTAAATAATTATTGTGGAAAATTAGTGTTTTTTCAGCATACCACGCAGTATATTGAATTAGATATGCAGTATTGAGCTGAGAGTCAGGCGAAACGGGTACAGTCTCACATCCTTATGTGTAACGCGCCCCTGATTTTTTATAGTTGATTTTCGGGAAATACGTGGGCGTATTACAATCGTAAATAAAAACTTAGAACGTCAAATTACTGGGATTAATAATTTACAGAAATTTGGAGAAAAATATTTTAAAATTAGATTATATTTAAAAAGTCCAATCTAGACATAATGTAAAATTTCCGCCTCATTTCCAAAATTCCCAGCTTAAGAAATGTTGGCTTTGCAAAGGAAATGATATAATGTCACGACTAAGTAATCATGTAATTTTGTGAAAAAGTATATATGACAGTGCATATGTTATTCATAAACAAGTAAAAATGGGTTAAATGAACAATTAAATGAACAATTATTTTAATTTCCGAGTTCCTCTTTGACACCACAGGCTAATCTTTCCGTCTTCATTGCTTTGAAAAACCTTTTCGTCGCAGAATATGGACCGTCAAGGGAGAATTCCTCATTGCGGAAATTCCTCATTATCGAGTAATACTCGTCCCTTGTGGTACAGCGGGGTCTTGCAGATCGCTGTTGGCCCTTATTAGCCATCGGTGAAGAAGATTACGATCTACTCCGAACTCGGTGGCTACTTCGGATACCGAGGCCCAGTCCTTCACCAAACCCACCATCAGAGCGCGCTGGGCTGTGCTGGTCTCGCAAAATGGAGCTCTCTCCATTTTCCACTTCGTAAGAGAAATGCCGAATAAGATTACGAGGCCATTGAGTTTACAATACCCTTACTTCCCGCATTGAATGCATTTCATGTTTAGCGTTCTAACGCGAACGAAGCCGAGAACATGGTCGAAATTATATCCCACCTGACTTAGAACATATATCATAGTGTAACCGAAAATTCTCACAGTCACCAGAAACGCCCAGGATAGCCAACGTGCCTAATAGCATCTGATGCTTATCATAATAAAAACCAAACTAAAAAAGGACCAAAAATTTTAGGTCCTATAGTACATACTATATAATGCTGTTGGCTTTGCAAGGCGCACCAGCCAACAGTATTACATGTGAGCGCAATTACTTACTTTAGCCCTAAAATTATAATTTTATGAAATTATGAAGAGGAACTTTTAGCGATCGTTATCCCAAATTCGATCTTTCTTCGAAAAGGTCTCAGGATTGTAGAAAACCAAGGTCCATTTTATTCAATTACACGCATTGACATAATTCACATTATGCTAATCAAGCCACAAAGATACATCAAGGAGTCGACTTAAGTATTCCACACCCAGAATTTGTCACCGCAAAAGAATGGCACGTCAGGAAAAACTTTTCAGGGACGAACTTTTGCATTCAATTAGTGCTGGGGCAAAATCATACTAGGAAAAATAATTTATCCCAAACAACTCAGAAACTGTATGAAATTTAAAGTACCTTCTCAACTCAAACACATTCTCTTGCAAAGTTAAACACTGTTTTCCATCCAAATTAATATTCATTCCACCCGAGAAACTTACGAGATAGAATTTTCAAGTTATTAAAAAAAATGAGACGCAAAGAAATCTGCTTAAAGTTTGCCTTCCCCCTCTAGACGGTCCTGAGGCAACGGCTCAACAAGTAGTAGTCGTCTGGGCGTCTTTGCTTCACAACCCCATGGCGTCCGCGATGAGACCGCTTAGCGGCAACCACCAAATCACGCCAGCCATCATTAAATCCCCGAGCAGATTGAGATGAAAAGGGTCCGGGATAGTTGGTCCCTTTACACCAAACTCGCCCAGAATTTTTTCCTTATTCTCTCTCCCTACGCCGAAAAGTATTTCAGTCGTTTGCACTCCAAGGCCTTATGCTTGCATCAATCAGAGGAGGTGCAAGAAGAAAGAGACAAGAAAATAGAAGAGTTTTCCTCGAAAAAAATAAATTAATGCTGCGAACGACTAAACGGAAAACGAGATGAAAGAAGAGACGAGATGAGGTATAGTACATGTATTCGAAAAAGAGGCAGATTACGCAGTAGCGGAGCCAGAATTTTGTTTCAGGGGGTGTCTATGTTGAGTATTAGCGGGAAGGTGGGGGGGGGGGGGAAATATTATTAAGATTATGAGAAAATTTGTGTGTTTAGGCAATTAAGGGTTCAACTGCAACTGCGGTGTAAAACTATTGAAACTGTGAAAACTATTGAAATAATCCAAAAAACCATTGTGTGTGT
Source organism: Pyrrhosoma nymphula (assembly GCA_963573305.1). Taxonomy (NCBI): domain Eukaryota; kingdom Metazoa; phylum Arthropoda; class Insecta; order Odonata; family Coenagrionidae; genus Pyrrhosoma; species Pyrrhosoma nymphula. The sequence goes on along the minus strand of OY754337.1, from coordinate 24,173,997 downwards.
TTGAAAATTACGAACATGCATGTTTAAAAAATAGTTAAAACTGAAGCATAAATGAATTCAACATATTTGTCAAATAAAATGTTGCTCCTCCTTTAGTGCCAAATTTTAAAAATAAATTCAAAATTGGGGTGGGGGGTCCAGGCCCCATTGGTCGGGCTGAGACTTAGTGACGTTGCTGGGGGGGTCCGGAGCACAGGACCCCCCCCAAGCTACGCTACTGAGACTACGGAAATAAAAAAGGACACTTAATAGCCATTGCGAGACACTCACTATGTATCCCTACGGGCCCAATCAACCTCATCCCAGCATTGGCTCTGTTCGCTCGCCGACAAGCGCATGCAAAAGAGACGAGAAGCAACGCCTCCAGCTGCGAGGCCGTAAACAAAGAGGACGCAACGGCGGGGACCTGTGGGTCGCGCAAAAACTTAGTTATAATATTATTCCGCAAAGTTCCACTCGCGTATAGTGGGGGCTTAGATTCGACGCAGGACAGGGGATGGGATGAGACCCTCGTTTTTGAGGGCAAACGAGGGGAGGGATTTAAAGCCGCCCGCCAACTGCTGCAAGGGGTTACGAACGAGGAAAGGTGAGGGTAGACGGGAGCGGGAAGTGGGGCAAGGATAGTTGAGAAGCGGGCTGCGGCGTTGTTAGGGCTTAGAGAGGCTGAGCGAGCGGTCTAGACCCGGGTGGAGTGCGGGGGATATTGAAGAGAGGCTGTAAAGTAGGATGAGGTGGTCTCAGAGTGTGACAAAAAAATATATGTCCGGGAAGATGAGAACAGGTGAGCTAAAAGAATGCCATGATGAAGTGAATGACAATAAAACACATTAATATGAATTTTCTTACTGGGGGGTTCCATCAATAAGTAAAGTGACTATACGTACCGGTTTTTGGGGTGTTTTTCCCGGCGTCCCAAAAGATTGAAAAACTGTTTCATTTGTACCGGGTTAAAAATTTTCCGTTTTTGTTACATAAACATCGCTTTTTAAGTGGAATTAAAAATATTTCTCATCTTACGAAATAATCTTTTAACTTTAAATTTAATTTTATTCTTTCATTGAAATATTGCATCATACATATATTTACTTTCAATATTTATAAAATCCTGAGCTCTTAATGACGTAGCAATAGTTGAAGTTAAGCAAAAGTGAGCGGTGTAGGCTTTTCATAGAGTAACACGTTTTCCAATGCTTCACTAGATTAGAGAATCATGTATGGAAAATTATAATTGCTCCAGGTGTACGTTCGTTCACGAACCTCCATAAGACATGCGCTCGCGTAATCGTTATTTTCAATGGCGCTCTTGAGAGCAAAAAGTTATTCAAATTTTGTCAGGTGCTTCACTGCTATTCTCTTCCTGTCGATGCTGTAGCTGAACAGTTCCAAAGCTCTGAAAATATCGACACGTAGAAGTTTGAGGCAACAAAAATACGCGACTATATAAACACTTTGAATTTTGTGTGACATGCTTGTAAACACATTTCCTAGAATCACCTAAACTTAAACGAAGAGAAAAACATCGAGACGCCAACGGAGAAACCTCGCCGTAACTCTTTCAGTCATTTTTAATGACAAACAAAAGAGTTAGTAGAAGAAGCAGGACACAAAAATATTAAATTTTATATTTTCTTTGAATATGGGCGGAAGAAATCTGAAATCCCTCATTTACCTCGTTGAACAATTATTGCAAGTACAATAGTCCAACCAAGAATATTCATTGTTATTTCCTCTATATACGATCATATACGTCAATAAATCTAGGTCAGGCAGCACCGGAAATTTCTTAATGGGAATTAATGGAGATTGAGAGTGATCCTAAGCTATAAAGATAAAAGGCATGTCGAAGCTGAACAAAGTTATTTCAGGAATTAAATATAGGCAGAAATTCTCTGTTAATGTGGAAAGAGGAAAGGATGTGACAAATAAACTATTTAATAATACCTTATCAAACTAATGAAGACGATGAATTAGTACTATCCAAACTAAACTTTATTACAGACCATGGTTTCAGTTATTCATTGCCATTATGATGGTGGAGTTGAAGAGTAGAAGCACGTAGAAGCTTGCATCTACACCTAGGCTCAAAGGAGATCGGGGGAGGGGCTACGGTGATGAGGAGATAGAAAGAGAGGAGATAGACCTTAGCGGTCGACGTCAAACACTACTTTTTCGTCGGAATAATGATTGATGTTCAAGGGGAATAGGCATCTTATAAACGGTCATTTACGAGAGATCCTTTGAATAAGTACACAATCGCGAACATGTCTAAGAATTCCTATTTACATCCTTTGCCCAGTGTATGTAATAATTCTGGAACGAAATCACTATGATGGCCACCTTCTAATAAATTCTCACCGAATGATCTCATTAAAGGTAAAAATATATGTTTTCTCTCTTTTTTTAAGATTTGGAATGGCATTACCCGTAACCGGCTTACGTTGCCTATCTGGTTTTTCCCCGGTATTTTCCACTTCTTAAAACGAGGTCGGTTGAGTCACTTCACGCAGTACCTGGCACGTTTGTATTTTCACGGCAATATTCTATAGCAGGAGATTAATACTCTTCTCCTAACTTAAAAAAATACAATTCATTCGTAAATTCGCTATTAACAGGGTGCGCACTATTCTCCGATATTTTGTATTTTGATTTCAATATATTCCAAAATCGTGAGCACATCCCTATACTGAAGCGCTATCGGGAGAAGCTAATAGTTTTTCTCACCGATAACACCCGTAAAAACAAACCCTTTCCAAGCTCGGGTGAGAAAAATGAGGAAATTTAACAAAACACAAGTATTATCAATCAATAACTGAACTAGCGATATATTTCACACATAAAACCATCGAAGTTACAAGAAAACTACCCACAGGTCGAGTGCCAGGCGACCGTTATGAGAGTTTCCACTAAGAAAACGATTAAGAGACACAAGTACGAGAGGTTTAGCTTCTCTCCAAGTACAAAATGACTGAAAATCAGCAGTTTCACACAAAGGTGTCACTCGGTCGCCGTCTCGAATACATAAGAGAGGGCGTTCTAAGGGGTGAATCAGCTGGGGGGGGGTTGTCGGCAAGGACGAGGTTGAATGGCTAAGCTTAGGATATAGGCAGCTGGTAGCCTTGGAGGGGAGGAAATAATGGGATGGGTGATAGATGGAGTGGCAGTTTTCAATTGGTGCGGCAGGAACTGTTTTCTGGCTTCGGCCGCAGAATACAGGATCACAGCCTTTGTGCCTTAGTCAGAATTACCACATTTTTGGAATCCTTCCTCAATTTAGGGGCTATATAAACGATTCAGGATCTGGTGAGGCAAAGGCGCGGAAAAGGCGTGGCAGAAGGCGTGGCAGAGGTTGCTGGCAGGAGTCACTGCATCTTGGAGTCGTAGGCATTTTGGCCGTCGATGGTGCCTACATGGTTAGTTAGTTAGTTAGTTAGCGCTCATGGCGGGACGCGCCTCGGGCAAGTCCTTCGGCTAAGTCCGGAGGGTAAACAGTTCGCAGAGGGGAAGAAGGGGGTGGAGTGTATAAAAAATGCCACAATACTAAATACGTATTATGATCACAAATGAATCTATCGCATTTGTTCTCTGTAGTTAGTTCCATGATATTACTAAACATACGTATTAACTCTAAGAAAATATTGTGAATAGATGCTGCGAGGAACGCAGCCCAAGTAGAAAATATCATCAACTCCTCACGCATTAGTTGCTCTGATGAACAGGTACTGTTGGTAAAAGCTTTGATTCAGAGTATATACAAATGCCTAGCGAAGAAATCACTTTTCTTTACCGTGAATTTCAACCATCATAAACATCCCGGATAAAAATGCTTTTCATCATCTACTCGTCCATCTCTTCGTGATTTTTATTAATAATTAAAAACAACGAAACTTTTTCATTAATACTTCATCAAGCGTTCAAAACTTTGAAAAGCCAGGCGTACGGAAAAATATTTAAGAAACAAATTAAAATACCTCTTAAAACGTGATGGACAACATTCCAAATTAACAACACAGAAGTGTAGAACGCCAAACTGGCCTATAGAACGTTTTGTAAAATTATTTACACTGCATTTAAAATTATTATATACTGAGAGCAATGGCATTCTAAATCTAGTGTCATATATTAATCATTGAAATAAAAAATTTATCAAAAGCTAAAGTCTACAGCTTTTATAACATTGATGACACTTGCGATGGATGCTATTCCCCCTCTACTTATATCCCCAGTTCGCGACTGGGCACTGAATGATTGTGTTGGATGACGAAAGGATAGAGTGATGCTACTCCTTTGATGCGTAAATAAACATATTGTGCATACACCGATATTATCGGCTCAGTTTGATTGAATCGGCATGCATGTTCAAACTCAGATTCGATAATAGCTCAGGCATTCGTAAGCCAATATGACAATTAGTGTATTAGCCACTTTTATCATACGGTGATGTCGTTAAGCAGGTACATAAAACGGCTCATAGGCAAACATTCATCACTTCTGAATAGAAATTACTCAGTTACGCCATGAACTCAAAAATGTCAACTCTATCGAATTGACAATGGAGCAACTTCCAGGTCTTTTCTGTTTGCGTTTACAGTCAGTAGGCAGTTTAATGAAATTTCCATACAGTGAAATCGTAGAGAATTGTTGACCTATTCAGTGGTTTTGAATCATCTTGCAGCCTATGTCAATTACTTTCCAGGAAAATGTACGATTGAGAGAAATCGTAGCATTGAAAATACATGGAAAATTAGAATACATATGCGACCTGATATCAATTAAAAGGTGAAAAAATTATAAAAGCATGAAAAATTATTTATTTTCATATTTTGGGCTTTTATCCGCCTGAGGTTCCCCATATCATTTTCAATTATATGTCTTAAATTAGTCAGAACGTTACACGCAATCATCAATTTGACCAGGTTTTTAATTAGGCTGAATAAAAATGGAAGAGATAATTATTTGAAATAATTCAATTCTTCCTCTGAAATAAAAATCAAAAAATTGCTAACACTATCCAAGCTACTCAGAAAAAAATTGTAAAATATTGAAATGGACAGGGAGAAGAATTGCAGGAATGATGATGTCTTTCTTGCAATTCAGATTATTCTGTAATAAATGCACAGAAATAAAATATCAGGTCATAAAAACCAGAGGTAAGCAAATCTTCTAACATCCAATCTCTATCTTATTGCTGTTCTTCATGTTACAATCTCGTTTTTTCATGATCCTTTGAAATTGATTTTTCAAATGCACAACATATTCCTTCCTAAATCTATGTTCTCCAGGTAGTAAAAACTGGCCGGATGCACATTCATAATCTTAGCACTTTTGACTTATAAGTATGAAAATAATTACAAGACCTAAGATTCGGCAGATGAGGCAGATAAAGGTGGCTATTTAAACAACCTTCTGTATTACTCAGCAAATATTATGTAAACGCCAATGCTTTTATAAACGTCCATACGAGATAAATCTTAAAAGTAAACAGTTCTGCAATGCAAAGAATTTTTGTCACCAAAATATTCTGCCATACAAGTATTATATTCCAAATAATTATCATATTTGGAATTTAACGAACCACAAAATTCAATACTCCAACATTTGAAAGAGAGAAATTTATCTGTCCTATGAAATATGAAATATGGTATAAACTTGGATTAAAAAGATCATGAAACCAAACCAATGCTTATCACTAAAAACAAATCTACAAACAACCAAGGGTGACTAAAGCATGACGTCAGGACACAGGTGTATTCCTCCAAAAAACAAAATTTTAATTCCAAATATAGCGACTTGATGGAGGAGAATGATACAATGAAATCTGTTTGGCACAAATGAAAATGAAAAGGCTGACCTAATTATGCAGAATTGTTTGAGAATACGATGAAATCTTGACTAGATACAAGATAAAATAAAAGCAAAACCAAGTCTAAATTCAAGATATATTTCTCCTAACTACTCACGATTCTGACGCCAAATATAGCGACATGACCGAGGAAAATATTATAAAGAAATCTCTTTCGCACAAAGGAAGATAAAAATGGACGAACTAAGTAGGCAGAATCGTTTCTGGGGAAGCCTGAAAGAGGAGCCGCTCTCTGAGGTGAGTTTGCTAGTGAGAGCGTAGGAAGAGGAAGGCAGAGAGAGAGCGGGAGATGAGTAAGGGATAAAGTTGAGCGGAAAGAAGAAAGCATGGAAGGAGACCCCCTTCTTTAAGAGATGCGGAGGAAGAAGCCGCGCGGCATCTTCCTCCGGCACCGGTACACCATGTGGGCCTCCTCACGGTACGTCACCCACCAGGTGGTGGCGCTCCAAAGTTAACCCCTGGGCGCCCCAAAGCATTAAAGGGCCGTGCTAATGAAGGTAGATTGATAGCCCCGCGCGAACCGGTGGAATGAGGAGGCCAAGAAAGAGAAAGGTGTGGGGGTCTTCGATGAAGGAATACGGCGTCTGGTAGGGGCAGGGAAGGAAGTCAGCGGGTGGGGGTAAGAGTGCGGGAGACACATCACTTGGGGGTGAGGTGGGGGTGTACACGAGTAAAACAAAGTCTTCATATAACCCTTTGGGGCTTTGGCGAAGGCGCACGGTCTGGGCATCCGGAATTTCGTAAAGCTACGAGAATATTTTTCCTACTCCACCTCACCATATTCACGGGCGTACATTCGCTCATTGCGTGTTCATCAAGTCCTAGTTTCAACCGTGGATAAAGTGTACCGCAAATAAAGCAATGAGTGCGAATTAACTTCCCCGGAATCAGTTTTTGCCTTTTTAGTTGGGCTAAAAAAATTTAATCTGTCCCGGGTATATAAAAAAAGCACTTTTGAGAAATCAGCATTTATTTTTGTAATAAACCAAAATATACGGCATCTGCTGGCGATGAAATGAACTTGGTGAACGGAGGTCAGTAATCAGTAATTAGAAACCTTTGTGGTAGAACATGCGATCAAGGAAGGAGACTTAAAATTAAACCGCAATTCATAGGCATAATGTAAAGAACACATACATTTATTACAATTGTGTGAAATTCACAGTGAAAAAATCAATCGCCTGCACTGGGATTCGAACACAGACCCCTCAATTCCGCGCAGAGTGCTTTAGGGGATCTGGGTTTCGAGGGATCTGGGTTTGAATCCCAGGGCAGGCGAATGATTTTTTCACTGTGAATTTCACACAATTATGTGACCATCAGCGGGTGACTCCGTTAAAGTTACTGCGCGGCCGGTTTCGCAGTTCTTTGAACATACATTCATTTTCACAACCACATGAATAGGAAAATTGCGAGGACTGTTCTTTTGACAAGAAGTTAATTTCGTCGAACCATACGTATTTAACTATTATGTTCTTTTTGGCCCATCAAGGTTGGCTTGACCCGTTTTCAAGGTTGATTACATTAATGGGTGTTATACTTTAGCTGAAAAGTGTGCCCAACTGGTTACGAATGGCGATTCGACCTCCGGTGATAATGATACATCAGTATCACACCTCATTTAATAATGTTTTATACATGAGAACAAGTAAGTAAGAATTCTATGATCGTGAAGTAACGTATGCTCTTAGACAAATTTAACTAGAATGTTGGTGCAATTATAATGATTTTGTAACAATAAGATATTCTAGATGATAAGGATATTTCAAGTGACATTAGGTTAATTTTTAGACCGCACTTTACCAAAGTAACGTCTTTGTAATTATTTTATATGAAGCTGAGGATATAATAGTATATGGAATAAAACAAAAAAGGTCAATTATAACAAAGAATGATATTATAAATGCAGATATTTACAGAGACATGTATACCTACCACAATGTTACGTTAAACACATTATTGCACCATAATAAATGGCTATCACACACAAAATATAAGAATTTAATTACCAATCATATTTTCTTTTTCACGCCAGATATCCAATTTTCTCCCCACTCCGCTCTCTCTCCTCGCTGGATGAGATAATCTTTCATACAAGTTAGTGGGGTTAATTGGTATTCCAAGGTAATTTTTTTTTCCTCTCTCCTCAAGGTCTGGTTATATTAAAAATGTAATTATCTCTTATGCGTTGGGAGTCTTCTCCAGGCGAGGGGTATTATTCAGCTTCTTGTTAACATATTTATCATTACGCGCGGGGACTGACGGAAGAATTTATAGCCAAGGGTACAACCTCAAAAATCTTCCCGGCAAAATATGCGCCGCAAAATGTTTCAATTACGACTTGGCTCCTACTCTTCCCTTCCCCGCAACACCCCTTAAACCAGCCGCGCGGCCGTTTAAGACAATTTTTTCCAAGGAACATCCGGATGCAAAGGGCATTTCCCCGGCTAAAGGAGCATGATAATGACGAAAGGATTTTTTTTATCATTATTACTTAACGGGGGACCGGGGGGAAACATGGCTGCGGAGATGGCGATAAAAAAATTTTATGACCCCTCGCGTATAAAATCATCTCGAGTTTATTTAACAGGAAAAGCAGGGACCGCCTGGAGGGCATTAAGAATTATTTTTCTTCAGATTTATTTTCTTCTACGAATCAAGCAGAAGTTCGAAGGGAAGGATTTCCTTGTAATCTGAAGGAGGAGATAAATAGTTACAAGTACCCCAGCAACAGTATCTTCCCTTTAGTCGCTTCTTTTCTGTCAACAAGCATTATCCTTAAGCATGTTGAATTAATTTGAAGAGTATGATGTCACAAAGATGTCTTAAAGTCATCATGATGATGCTATTTTAGACTCAATGTCATTGGTTTAAATAGTATTTCGATGCTTAGAGTTATAAAAAATAAATTCATATTTCTTTTAAAAATGGTTAGATAAAAGTTGGCAGCTTATAAAAATATATATTTTTGACCTAAAATATTTTGTCAGATACATAAGTTGAGAAATATTTAAATGCTATAAATTATCATTTAAAGTATTTCTCCAATCTGGAATTATAAGTGAAAAGTAGTAAACAAAAAGATTTTTCTGTATGTATTTTGTAAAAGATTTTATGTTTCTAAATGACGTATCGCTGAATTATACGTGTTTTTTAAAGACTGAGATTATCTCACAGCCAAAGGAGTACGTCTAAAGGTTGTAAACACGAGCAGTTCTTGCAGACGGAACTATTCACTGCTTCCACAGGATTCATTGCCTGAGGGAAGCAAAGCGAAATAGAGTAACCGGGGTATCCGAGATCTCATGAATTTACTACTCCACATGGCAGCAAACAATCTTTTCCACAGTGAATTTCGCCGAAATTAGACAAATAATTTATGCAAGAAATGCCTAAACGAATTTACCAGACGCATGGCAACATTTTTGTGGTCCTGGCGAAATGGAATTATTCATCCTCCTGACGTCTCATTCTTCCACGCAGGATGAATCCAAGAGTCACCCACGCAATATCGCGTAGCGGTTTCTTCTGCCCTATTTGGATGAGAACAGCGGAAGAAAAAGGAGGAAACAGTGGGGGAAAAAGGGAGGAATTCCCTTTCTTGGATGAACTCCTTCCTCTTTTGGAGACTCACCAGATAAAAAAGAGAAGAGAAAAATGACTACGGGACCATCGCGCACTCAAAATAATCTCACAAGACGCCCTCCCCTTCTTTAGCGACACGGGAACGAGAGCGGCGAAGATGACGACGACAAGACCTCACCGCGACAATGACAGAGAACACGCGAAAAGAAGCACGGCGTGGGATTAATAAAATGACAGCTAGAAACACGACCCAACATACGGACACGGGCACACTCGGTCACCATAGCAGTGCAATAAGGAGGTTCGGAGAGGGGAAAGAAAGCTTTAGTTAACCGACTGAGGGTGAAAAAACTTGAGAGGAATGGGATGTGAGAGAAGGGGAGGAAAGAGCATACAAGACGGGGGTACATACAGTCGGACAGGAGAGTTGTTCATACAAAGGAATGGGCCAATTTCTTTTTAAAGGACTGCACGACAAATATCCACCTCTTCGCTCTTCCTCCAAGGCCCCAGACAGGGGTGGAACATTCTTTCCCCACTGAGACTCTCTCCCCCCCCCCCCATCCTCCCATCTATTCCATCAACAGACGCGACGGCCCATTCCATGCACGTGTGTGCAGTGTTTTTTCCTTAGAGCCTCTTTTTTTCAAGATAGCCTCGCCAAGGAAATGGACAGGAGAGAAGAAGAAATAGCCGCGAATGAAAGATTATGCAATGGCCGCGTAAGTAAAACACAGATGGTAATTTAAAATGAGTGAGATCCTCGAGGAGAATATATATTTTTTTAACACACAAAAACCATATTCTCATAAAATTATCGTAGTTATAATGTATGAGAATATTGTTGAGGCTTTTCTGGGTACCTGGGCACAAAGGCACCCGTAAATAAATAGGCAGATGAACTCGCCAAAATTGGCGCAAGTCACAACCCTACTGGGCCCGAACTAGTTTAACCAGGTGCTGATGACGTTTACATATTCATCACTAATGATACCGAGAAAAATAAAAAGGGGTTCAGCCTTGGGGATGGCGGATTATTCGAAGTTACCTATATCACTCCGCTTGCTCCTTCCCTCACAGTAAGTAGCAGCTGCATATGATAAACACAACATACTCTTCCGGTTGGCAAACATGCTCACCCAGCAGTCCGAAGAGCTAAAGATTTACTTTTTCAGAAAAAATTATCATGCCAATGTTTTCCTTTTTATTGTCTATGATAAGAATGTTGTGCTTCTTGGTCACCCTCTTATCTACAGTTGAGAAAACGAACTAGCGGACGCAAATACTTAACTCCCCGGTGATATTTTGCAAAGTCTTGGATTATATGTTCATCCGGCATACTAAAATGATGCTTATATAAAAATAACGTAATTTTAAATGAAATGCATTTCATATTCTGATAGTTACTGTATCACAGGTGAGAATATTTATTCCAGCCCGAGTTATGCAAGCATATTATTAAGGTGAACCCAAAGAATGGACGATGAATAAGAAAAGGTAGAAGATATGTTGAGCTGAAAACTGAAAAAGTGCCAGGAAAGAGGTGTATTGATACGGAAAGTAAATTAGACATGACTCAACGAAACCTACCACGAATATTATAAATTAGTAAAAAATAAATATTATGATAAAAAAGAAAAAATGATGGACATATAATTTTGGACTTAGTCTAAAATTAATTGCATAAAAAGCCGAATTAAACATTCCTATCACGACATCTCTCCCTCTCTCACTTTGGCATTAATTTAAATGTCGAAAACTTAATTAAATGGTCCAACAAGATGATAAGGCACACACAAACTTCATACGGAAGAGAATATGTTAGACAATGCGCGGAAATATTTATTAATCATAATGTTTCAAAATTTAACACTACATCCTATCTCAAGGAAGTGAAGCGAAACAGCTCAATCCAAAATGTGCATATTTTCCCACGGTTTGGCGGGCGATGTTTTGTGAAGTCCTCGCAAAAATTTCGAAACTCCCGACTCAAAATCATGCGCAGAACTACAACAGAAGAATCAATTCACATTAAGCCCTGATGCATGTCACAATTCTGCAATCCACAGCAGGCGATGTTGAAAGACACACACTGCTGGAGAAAATATGAAGATCTGACTAACCTACACATCGGGTTTTCCGGAATATCGGCAATACTTTCCGCGCTGCAAGACGCAGTCGTACATATGCATCGGGCGGTAGCTACGTTTGGGGGAGGTGAGCACTTTTTTCCATTTCGCCAACTGCGTTCAACTCGCGATTAAAAACGGGAGCTCGCGCATAAATTCCGAAACCCCGGACATTTTGCGGCATCCCTCCCTCCATCCGCATGTGTGTACTGAATTTTTTCCCTCATAATAAAAAAAGAAGGGAGGGGAGGAGGAAGAACTGAGGCGAAATCGGGATACGTTGGGGGGGTTATGGTGGGAGAACGGGAGAGTTAACGGATTCTCCCAAGCATCCCTATGAATTCCACATCCTACCCATCCCCCCACCCACCTACCGCTGAGGAAGGAATACACTAGAGCTAGGGGGAAATAGAGAGAGAGAAAAAAATCCCAAACACCGCTTTGAATCCGTGTATGCGCCGGAAAAAAGAGAGGCGACTTTCAAAAAAAATCCTCACTCACACGAGCACACCGCACCCACCCTCCCCGTGGAGAAGGAGTACAAATACATTCCGGAATCCATAAGGAACGTGAGGGTAGATGGGAGAAATAGGGCGTGGGTAGGTAGGGAAAAAATATAGACTGGATCTTAAACCCCTCCACGTCCCGTCTGCCGTGTAAGGGTTGAAGGGAGGAGGACCAGTGAAAAAGGATGGAGACAACGGGTTTCGAAGGATGGAAAGGGGGCACAGTCGGGAATTTGAATGAGAGGCAACGGGGTTGTTTTGATAACTGTGTTGGGGTATTGCATAGAGCTGCCAACTTTCTTCCTACGAAAATTTGGGTCAAAAATTAGGGATTGGAAGTGTCGGGGGCAAGGTCGTGGTTGGATGTGATCACTGCCCGATGGCTAATTAGACACCGTTTTCGATATTGCGTTCCTAGTTCATTTTGTTTCCATCGTGCCAGTCGGTGGACATGGGTCCTAAACACGACATTTAAAGTCACTCCTTACTTATTTTTTTATTCTTCACCATTAGTACGACAAATAATTCCAAAAGTTTACCGCACAAAATTATAATAGCATAAATAAATTTCAGGGTACAAATTTGTTGCTGAAATAAACAGTTGCAGATGAGGTCTTTCATTCGGCTACCAAATCAGAACGCTAACACGTTGCAGTCGCGAGATGTACTGAGCAGAAATATTACACCATGTCCAAAATGGATGCCAGTCTCCGCGGACCCCACCCGCGTCTCGCAGGCCAGGGTTGTTTTCGCACCGTTCCTACACTCAATCTAACGTGGTCACATACATTAAAATCGTGTTATTAGTCAGAAAGTTAGAGCTACGGAATGGATATCATGCATACGGAACTTCTTCTGGTACCCAGAATGTGTCAGTAATACTAGGGTCCTAAGAAGACTTCCATCCCTTAAATGCCAAGAATTTATTCTATTTAGCCGTATATTTATTTTTCCTTTATGGTGAAAGGGTTCCTAAATAGTTTAAGACATCAGTTTTTCATATAAGTTGCCTTAACTGCTAGGGCTCTATTTCCACTGTCATGCTTAGAATCTTAATCATATGACAAACTCAATTTCAAAACCCGGGATGGGATTTGAAACCGTGACCTTAGGGATGACAGAACAACCACAGCGAAGGACTGGCCGCGATGGTTGGATTATTCGTCACCACCTGATACTGTGGTAAAAATCAAAATCTAAGAACCAAAATTCCGGGCGTTATTTGACTTTCTCCCGAATAATTCATTCTACGTAAAATAAATTAGGAATTTCCCTCAAAAATGAGGAAATTTAGCTGGGTTCGTTTGGTGTAAATAATACACAGTGAAAGTTACCAATTTTCTAATAACTAAATATACGTTAAAAATTGATAATTCCTCATCCATCAAAAAGAAGATTGTAGGCAGCCCTAGTTTCAGAAGAGGGAGAAGTGCCTGCTCATAATTCATCAAAATAAGTACGTTTGGCAGCCCTTGGTTTGGTAGAGGGAGAAACCTTCTCCATGCAACCACTCTCTTTCCCCCGCCGAGCTTTCTCTCTCAACCCATCCCCTCACCTTCCCTTTCCCCAACCAATATTCCACGAAACCGCAACCTTGCCATTCCCGAGCGTTCATACCGCTCTCAATATTCGGCACCACGCGTGGAACGTACGCTCATATCCCCTAACATTCGTTCATCGTCCCGGATCCGTTGGCTAAATTCCCCAAATCGCAGATAGGCGGGAAGGAGGGCGAATGTCATTCGGTGAGAGTGTTTCAAAGAGTTAAAAATCTGGCGGGGCGGCTCGAAATCTCGGTGTATGCTGTTGAAAAGCAATAGAAATTTGTGAGTCCTAATCTAATCAACATCAGCAGTCATAGTTAGGTATGCTTACCTAACTTAGATACACGTGCCTACTTGACTATACTCCATAAACTGAGTGAACTAATCATGCCTATGGTTATCAATTCACTCTTTGCTGATGGGAGAGAAGAAAGTAGATCTATCGAGAACTCTGAGCTCTATAGAAAAAAATAAAGAAATACAACTTGAAGATTTATGCAAGGATAACAAAGACTATGGCTTTTGGAAAAAAGAAGCTAGAGTCACAGCCAAACTTGAACAGAAAGATCTTGTGCAAATAAAAGGATTTTTCTATATGGAAAGCAGGATCACCAGATTTGAAAGAAGCAAAAAAATTGTGAGCAGAATACCACAAGCTGAGAAGGCATTCTACCCGAACAAGAGTCTTAGCAGTAAGGCTATAAACACAAGGAAGCAGTTAATTAAAATATATATTTGCAGTATGATCTTATATGGCAATAAGGCATAGGCAATTACAGCTGCAAAGCGAAAGATAAGAGGAAAGAGAGATGTGTTGCTGCCAAAGAATTATGAAGATCAAAAAGAGATAGAACCACTAACTAAAAATTCCTACATAGTTGGATAAAAAAGCACATTGAAGACTCTTGAGCTGGAGAAGATGAGAAAAACTTATTTGGCACATTTTTCGACAGAATAGCCTATTAAAAACAATAATGCAAGACGAAATGAATGGTAAGAAATAGAAACGAATATAACGAATCCCTCAATGAGGAGTCATTTATTGCAATGGAGGAGCAATGGAGGCATTGCCTCATTATGAAGGAGGTCAAAGTGAAAAATTTTGTAGGAATAAAGAAGTACGCTGGTAAGACAGTGCAGTGGAGAGCTGTAGCAAACCAATCTTAGGACTCATGACTGTTGATGATGAGTCATCAATCAGAAGAATGATTTAATGTAGCTTCCCAATCCTTTCTCGTATCCATCAACAATTCTATTCCTTTACAATGACAAATTATGAAATATTTCAGAATGTCTTCATGTGTTACATACTTGGCTCTCCTGCAATGCTTTGTTTAAAAATCTATTATTGTTTTCAATAGGCTCTCAAGCCCACGGAAATAATAAAAGAGAGAAAAGCTTTTAAAAACGGACCAGAGGATTTAGTTGTAAACCACAACTGACCCGGGAAAAGGAACTTCCCCATTTCATTAAACATGTGAAGTTCATGAACCATTGGAGTAAGAGTTTAGCTCAACCCTCATCTAACAAATTAACAGCCACTACCATCTAAAAGGAGATATGTGACAAAGAAGTAGGGTGGTATTTCCGTGAGAAAAACAATCGTCACCTGCAGATGATGGAGGAGCAAAATCGCTTTATTGATGATCATTGAAGTCATTTACGTCACACATTACCACATGAAGTCGTAACAACGCAATAAAATCAATAATCAAAATTATCAATATATTTTCCCTAACAATATTTTACGTCTAAAATGCGGAAAACTTCCTTTTATTAATGTAAAATTTAATCTTTTCAAACTACTGACCACTATATTGGAGAGTGATGATTAAGTTTCAATTACTCGTGGAAACAAATCATTGCCATTGACTAAAATACTCACAAATTCGTTATTTCGAGAACACAAACTCTTATGAAATTCATTCATGCAAAGCAATATGGTTACTTCCTTTCCCTTCCCAGAAAACGTCAGCAGTATCCACCTTAAATGATGCTTTGCTCCATAGACGAGCAAAAGAGGCGAGCTGATACAAGTTGAATCCCCGGGACTCACCCACTTTCCTACACACGGAACTCCTTGAATATCGTCATACCGGTAGTAAAACATTCTAACTGCTAAAAATGTGATAACCAAAATTGAACCTAAAAGCATTTTTAACTCCCGTCACAAAAAACGACAGAGGATAGGTTTACATCCGTTGAAAAGCTCGAACTCCTTTTGATGTCCTTTTTGTGTACAGTTGAAATAGAAATGCAGTCAGGCTCTTAAGATTAAGTCTGGTAAACTTAAAGCGCATTCGTAGATGCTACGCCGTCCAAAATAATCCACCAGGATTTGTATCCTGGATACGGTGCTCACGAAAGATTTGAATATCATATGCCCACATAGCTGGTAGAGACGCAACAGCGCCCACTGCCTAAGCAGCCATTTCTGTTTGCACTTGACATGGATGCAAAGAGAGGCAAATGCCCAAGGAAGGTAGCTTGTCAGAGTGAGTGACTACATGCGTAGTGGTTTCCTGAAGGCATATAAGGGTGATATGAATAATCCGAAAAAAAAGAATGTTCAAAAGTGTTCATTTTTAAACAAAGCGCTTATTTTCCTGATAAACGCATTAGACAGAAAATCAGAGCTTAAGAGTGTTTTTCTGAAACATTTACGAAGAGGATATTCCATAACACATTTCCCTGTGATAGGTTGTATTTTTTCTCACAAAATGATTGATGATTGTTTTTCTTTTCTTTGATTTCAGGTAAGAGTTAAATCGAATGCCATCCATGTGATGAACCTTAAAAAGTAAGTTTCGCCATTTTTTAAAACGATTATGTAAAGTGATTTGCCTAAGCTCGTGGCTGAAAATTCATTGATACCTCAGTGTAGCAGGTGACTATAATAATACTTCAGTGCATATCCAACATGATACAAAATCAACCCTATCCAATGAGATTTCAAGGGGCAGCATGAACTTAGAGAGCCCGGAAAAAGATTGTATTCAATTCTTTGGAATCTCTGCAGGATATGGATCGAGCATTACAGCAAAATACATATGACTGACGAATATTTATCTGCATTTCATGAAAAACGGATAAATCTGCTTCATAATAGCCTTTATTTATCAATTCATCTAAGTCGGTTATTGAACCAAGTACAGATAAAAATCCTTGAACACTGCTGATGAAAATCTATAACATAATACCCTGGAAATATGCAGCTCAAAGCACAATCTCTGCAACCTAAGATAATTGATTCAAAAGTATCAGACAGATATCTCATTAGAGTTTGAAACAACAAGCTCTAAAGAATGGCTTTTAAAACCGTTAACAATTAGAACATATTTACAGTGGTACCACCAACAAAACCTACACGCAAGCAAAGTAAATTACAATCCATTTTAATTGCTTAGTGCAAAAAAGAAAAATGAGTATTTAATAACTTATCCACTCCAAGGACTAAAAATTTTACATTGATTGATTGCAAAAATTTCATCTTTTGTTAAACTCATGTGCATGTTTATTTCTAGATATACAAGGCAATGTCAAGATTGAAAGTTGAGATAAACAGCTACGGACGTTTCAGATAGTTAGATGATGCCATTGGAGTAGTTGCTGAGCTTCATTAATTTAATAATACATAAATCACGTTGATGGGTTCAAAGTGTTACCAGATAAAATTTTATTAAAGATCAATAAGCCATGAGCTGCTGATACAATTACCAATGATATAATGTCCACGTTAGATCATTAATATCTTACAAAGGGCAGGTGTTAGCTGTAGATAATGGCTCTCGTCTTACATCATCGGCTTCGATTCGAATTAAAATTCACTGGATGACGCCATGTTTACTCTCTAGGTTTACTCTCTTTAAAAATAGATGACTGATGACACAAAATACTCAGCAAACATCAAAGTATTTCTACACAAAAGTTCCTGGTCCTGGAAAAGAATCTTTTCCGTCAAAACGAACATGCTCTGATGAGAACCGGCAAAATACTTCTTCAAATAGTAGTAAGTTACTAACGTTTGAGGTTTCTGAGAAGCCTGTTTGTAACATTTTGTGCGAACTTCCCCGTTCGATAAGTTTTGCTCCATCTTTCAAACGCATCTTTCTCTTCACGGCTGCGTTGAACTCCATTGGACGACCCTTAACTTCCCTTGCCCCACCACTACACTCCGGAAGACGATAACTTCCCAGTCTCAGCATTGCCCCGACTTAATAAGGGCTTCAATTAATCAATCGATCTATTAGTCCATCCCTTATGCTTCCTCTCCTTCACCATGGCTTCCCTATCGGCTCTGAGCCTAAGAATTGCCAACTCTTACACGCTACTTTCTATTCCCATCTTCGCATCCTTGCATTTTCAACCAACTCTCAACCTTACCCTCTCACTTCTTCAAATTATTCATAGAGATTAAAAGAATACAACCAGCTTACAACGATCACCTCACTATTCACCAATTTCTTCGTGCGAAAACAGCTAAACCTATGGAGAAAAACGACTCATTTCATTTCCCAAGTAATAAAAGAGAAATTAGTGCAAATATTTTACAAGATAAATATTAGAATAATTAGTAACACACGGATAATAAACAAAATATTTCGATTACAGCGTATGACATGATGTAAAAGATAAGGCAAGGGCATTGTTACGACTGCTTGAAAGTTTGAGAGCGAGTCATGGTCAATATCTTTCATATCACATTTACACACTCTTAAAATCTGCAGATTAGCTTTAATCATTCCAAGCCAAATAGTTCATGTTGATATCCATTCGAGGTTTGAAAAAGATAATGCATTGCCGAAAAATCTTGCGTGCTACTGAGTAACATATTCAAAGAGTTGGACGGAATAGAAATTGGCTATACCTAACCATACCTTAGCAATATATATTTGGTTTATGGAAACGAAAAAATAGAGAATATGCTCATTGTGACACTATTGTAACCCCCTACTGGTGCACTAACTAAGAATGATTAATAAAAATACCTATGAACATTTTTTAAACAAAATACTTGAATGAAAAGGAAAATTACCAGTAAGCGGAAAAAAAGCAGCACTAGAGTTAAATATACTTATAACACGGAGGTTATTCAGGTTTCCATAAGCATTCCTATAAAAATAAAAGCACGCAACTTCCATTGGGACGGAAAGGAGTAATGTAAATCGCAGATAATACACAATGAAGAAGCCCCATGAATAAAATGGGAGATGAGTAGGAAGACGGGAGGGCACGAAGATACAAAAATTGAACTCTGAGAAAAGAATATAAAGAATGAGAATTAAGACTCTTGAAAATAAAGCAGGACTCTTAACATTATCCACTATTATTAAGATACGTGTTTATAATTCCAATATTGGGAGATGCTGTTGATCGGCACCGACGTTTTGTTAGTGAAGTGTACAATCGTCTTTAGGGTAAATAGTATTGAGTTGGTAGAGATCAACACCATATATCGATAGGAAACTCTAGAACTTTTCACTCTATTTGCGTAAGCTGGTGACGCCACCGAGCCATTTTAAAACTCAAGACAAATTATCACTGGGGTATCTGAATCCCAGTGTAAACAAATAACATTTTCGGTGAGAATTGAAAAAGCATTTTCATCTTGAAGTCATGCGCGTGCCTATATTATTAATATTATTCCTATGGCATTCCGCACGGAATTATTTCAACGCCCAAGTTAGTAAGAATTCCACCTACCCATGCTCACGCACTTCCACTTTCTCTTAAGCGTTTGGATACCATTTTTCCCGGGATATCTCGCGTTGTTTATCGTTCCAAAATGCGATCGCGAAAACGTTCTCACCTAACTTGGCTCTTGGCTCTGGCTAACTTGGCTCAACTATAATTGGCGACTGTCTTCCTTTTTCGGGGAACTTGCTCTTCGTCGTTCTATCTCTAATCCCTCCCATTCCAACATTATCCCTTCATTTCCCTCTCTTCTTCCACTCCCTCCGTTCACCCCCTTTCACTCCTGGTACATCATCTCACTCCGTTCCCGCACATGTCCCACTCCTCTCATCCACGTGCTCAACCGAGCCTCAAGGGAGCAGCAATAGGATCCTTTCTCTCCCTACTCGCCTCCCCCCACATTCACTCCCCTCCACAACTCCCTCTCTTTTCCCGGAAAGTCTTAGTCCCCCTCTCCACATTTGCTCCAACTTAACTCCCCTGCCGCTTGCCTCCACCCTTCCGGAGCAATCTGGATCCCATGGCGACGCGAAGAGAGCAAAATCCAGCACCCTAAATCCTACTCCGTTGCCATCCCCCAGCGTTTCACTATCCCGGTAATTTTCTACATTATTTAATTTTTGGTAAGCTAGCGGTTTGATGATTAAAATCACTA
The DNA here is from genome assembly GCA_963573305.1 of Pyrrhosoma nymphula. Lineage (NCBI taxonomy): Eukaryota > Metazoa > Arthropoda > Insecta > Odonata > Coenagrionidae > Pyrrhosoma > Pyrrhosoma nymphula. Next base: position 24,154,024 of record OY754337.1, on the reverse strand, counting down.
TAAAATACACCTTTTGACAATGAATTTCGTTGACTTTAATACTGATAGACACTTTGATAATGATAAGATTGTAAGAGGAATGGGGTGGAGAAGGAAACAACCGTAGCCAACGTGGCTTTAGAGAATCTGCTCATTGCCAGGATAAAACGTATTTACCCTCATTATTAGCAACTTTCACAAAGTTTCGTTGTCTACAAATGATTCATTGTCTGTTCAGCACCTCCTCTCATCGAGTGCATCCTACTAACCCAAGGGCCGAGCCATATTAGCATTTGGATATCATATTGGCACACCGCAATTTACTAATACCTCACATTGTTACATGTTGGGTTATAAAAGTTAAATGCTTTCTGTTAACTTTAGCACAATGTTCATCGGAAGACGCTCAGTAGGTATAGTTTACTAAAACCAATATTACCTAGACTTCTAATAGACCTATTGTAGTTTAACAATCACACGTATTAGGTAAAGGATACTGACAGTTTCAAAATGTTATTTTTCACAGAAAATGAAGGACCTCAATAGTTGAGATTCATTTGTCCACGAAATTACTGCTCTTGTTGAGTAGAATGCACTTAACACCTGCGTGAATTTTATAACATATTATTATTGCTAACGCCTCACCCCGCATGCAGGGGCCTCACGTGATTTGATTTTCAGATGAATTAGTAGCCTATGGCATCCATGAATTAGTAGGATTGGTACCAGTAATCAGTATCATTACCTTAAAATGAGCATTGCATGCAAGAATATAATTTTCCTGCCTGCTCTTTGGTCCTCGCTTAGCGGCTTAGGGGAGCATAAGGGGCTCGACATTTAACTGGGACGAGAATTGAATACCTGGTGCTGAATAAGCCCCGCCTGCCTCACACCTTGCGCGATACATCATCGATATTGATGTATTGAAGCTTAAACCATAATGGTAGCAAATTGGAGGTGACTAAAAGTCAAGTAAATTGTACTCTAAAGAAGAATTATGTAGATCAAAGGGCCAGAGAGACCAATTATGCAAAGTAGAAGAAATTAACTTACTGGAGTCATTCAGAGGAATATAAGCCTCGTGAAAATAACGAAAGGATATATTTATTACTGCATCCCAGAATGTTTAATGTAGAATTAGATTACATATATTGATATCATATCATGGCGTACTTAGCATAATGCTGCCTGTTTCCAGATTCATTTGCTTCATTACGAGGTAGAAGGTGCATTCTCCTCTGAATCTGCAATATAAAAGGCTACGCGTACGCATACATGTACATGTATGATTCACTTTCTAGTCATAGTAATTCATATGCGCAACCATAGGTGGCAACCGAGCTCACATATGCGTTCTCCATTAACTGACACATGGCGCTATATGCATTTTTCAAAACACAATAAAGGGAAACTGCTTTAAAGTTACAGTTCCACTTGCTTTACCAAAAATGTTGTATACAAAGAAATATTTGGCTATTAGATGTTATATATTGTTTACCATAGTCACATGATTGCTTTTTTTATAAAAGACCTTACATCAGTTTATATTTCATTAATTACTTTATTCATTACTTTTTGGCAATTTCCTCAATATTTTAGCCTGTTTCAGCAGGATTTTTAACTTGTTTGCAAATAAAAATACATAAACCCATATTATTGATATCAATGAAGAGAACATATTATTAATTTACACAGATCACAAGTATGCCAATAAGTCACTTCCTCAAGTGACCAACCTTCCAATCCAAATCCATGGAAAATCACCCTCGGAACCACCGCGGCAGCCGAAGTGCAAATACCTTCGTGCTGTGCGAAATATTTAACAGATGAATTTGCCTCCTCCGGACGAAAGCGGTCGTGAAGCAATGAAACCTGACGGAAATTCTCAGTATGTTTAATATGCCATGATATATCACAACCCGCGATTTGATATTAAATTTTGTAAAGGGATATTTCTCACGTCACAATATCGCTTAGCCTTTGTCCTGCTCCACTCCAAAACCTCCTCCTCTCCTAAGCTGCTCCCACTCGAGTGTTGCTCCATTCCGCAGGATTAGGTCTTTTCCATGTCTAAACCCGCAACCGGTGCTGCTCCTCCCCATAACCTAACACGCTCTCTCTCTCTCTCTCTCTCTCCCCTGTCCTCTCCTACCATTCCCACGCGCTCTTACACCATCTCCGTTCACCTCTCCCTTTCCCCCTTCATGCAACGTCTCTCTCTCCTTCTCACCATTTTTGGTACAGAACAGACTCCCTTCCCACAGGTTTTATTTTTCCGACCCGTCACACAGCCACAGGATATTCCCAACTACGCGTGGGAATTTAGTCGCCGCTCAGATGACCGCGCGTCAGGGCTCATTGTAGCATTTTCCGCGCTGACGTCGCTGCTTTATCATTTCTCCTTCTTCATCACGTTCTCCTTTTTCGCTTATTCGCTCTAAATGCCACGACGGTCATCTTCTTTTACTTTTCTTGGGAAAGGAGGTATCGGAGAGAATAATCCAACACGGACGAATCCGCGGAAATAAGCGCTCTCGAGATCTCCTCAGAGGCACGTGGCCGTTATCGATTATGTCAAAGTGTCTGTCTGCTTGGGTGATCATCCATATTGCCTTCGGATCCATCCCGATCGCTGAGGAAAAACCTCCGGCATTACATGAATCACGGTTGGGAAACTCATGAATAACACATGGCCTAAAATAGTCACATACTAGAAATAAAATATTCCTGAGACAAATGGTGATCAAAACCTGAATTATTTGGAAAATAATTCCAGCAAAAGATTTGTTTGTCCCGCGGGTTAGTTTGAGTTGCTAGACACAGGCAACGGACTGGTGTTTACATGAATGCGCAATAGCCCATGTGTGAATGACAGGGCTCATCAATTCGGCTCCATAACAGAGTTAACGAAAGGTGACTTCAAGCGACGTTGCGTGAATGTCGTCTTTCAATGACAGAGCTATTTAGAATTCCGTAAAAAGCAGATGATTGCACCGCATGATTGCACTTGCTATGGTATTCAGTAAATCCTTCAACCGGCAGGATAATTGATACCTATCGTCCATATAGACATCTTCCAAGCCCCATTCCTTAATTCTTGATTATTTTTAAAGCTCAATCATTACAGCATTTCCAATTCTGGGAAAAGATTGATAAACTAACCCATTTTAATGATTCTTTCTAAAAAACAGCCCATATTAAAATGGTAGACCTTATACACATAAATTTGTCTCCCATATATCAATTTAATATAGGAAAAAGAAATCAATCACCACTAATTATTATTTTTTGCAGAGGTACTTCATGTAACATCGATACTGGAAATGTAAACATCATCATCATCAGTAGTCATCAATCCAAATATTGCTTATCTGCAGCTCTCCACTCTACTCGCCTCTCTGCCAACCCCTTCATTCCTACATAACTATTCTCTTTTACGTCCTTCATGATTTAACTGAGGAATTCGTTTCTTGGTCTTCCTCCATGATCTTCCCGTTTATTACTCCTTCCAAAATCGTTCTCATCGGGCTATCGTGTCGCATAGTGTGACCAATAAGTTTTTATTTTCTGCTTTCAAGAGTTTTAATTATTCTTCTTTTCTCTCCAGCTCTTCTTAGGACTTCTTCGTTAGTTATTATATCCATCAATTTTATGTTCATCATTCTTTGGTAACACCGCATCTCCATTGCTTCCACTCTCCTTTGCTATGCAGCTGTTATTGCCCATACTTCACTGCCATATAAGAACATGGCCCCAATAGATCTTTTAGGCAAGTGTTTCCTTACTTCCTGTCCAATGTTACTAGCTGATAGCAGACTCCTCATCTGGTAGAGTTACTTCTTTGTTTGGCAATGCTGCTGAAAATGTCTTTATTGCTTCTACTAGTGCTGGTTGTCCTGCTTCTGGATTTCATCTACACACCATAAACTTGGTTTTCTTAACATTAAACTTCAAGTTTTATATCTTCATATTTTTCTCCATACAGTTCAGTATTCTCGTCAGGCATTCCTTCTTCCCTGCAAGAATTGTTATGTCCTCAGCAAAGCGTAGGAAGAAAATATATATTTCTCCATGCACTTGTATTCCTGTTTTTAATACTTCCTTAATTTTGTTTATCGATTTTTCAATGTGTATATTCAAGATCAATGGTGGTAAAGCGCATCCTTGTCGTACTCTTCTCCTTACTTATGCTTCCTCAGCATTACCACCATATTTAATCACTGACATATGCTCTTCATATGGCCTGCATATTGCCCTTCTGTCGTCAAATGACAGCCCTAGTTCAGTTTAGTGAGCATTCTATTCCAATTCACATTGTAAAATGCATTCTCTAGGTAGATGAAACAAATAAATGTGGGATGGTCCTTTTGGTTACTCTATAATTCTCAGGGCTAAAATAGCTTCTCTTGTTCCTTTAATGTTGCAGGAACCGAATCGGTTTTCATTCAGGAATTCTCTCAACTTCTTTTTCATCTTCGCGAAGATAATTCTGATCCAAATTTCCGATGCATGTGCTGTAAGGCTAATTGTCCTTAAGTCTTCGCATCTTACGGTCCTTTTCTTCTTCGGAACCGGGATTGTTACATTCTTCTTAAGGTCCGTTGGCATCTGCCCACTTGAATTGGTGCCATTCACCAATCATTAGAGCTAATTCAGGATCCTCACTCCTGTATGCTTACGGAATTCCCAGGGAAGTTTATCAATTCCTTGCACCTTTCTCTCCCAAGTCCATTACTGCCGCATCAAATTGTGATCTTAACATGGGGTATCCTTTTTCACCTTCATACATAGTGTCTTCAATGCAATAAAATCCTTGGCCTCAGTAAAGTTTGTCCAGGTATTTTTCCTTTTTTAGCTTTAAATTCAGATTTAATGAGAACTGCATCGCTCTCAATCTGAAAAACATATTACCGTTGATTGGATTTTCGTTAAAGTAACTTCTCTCTGTTCTGTAAGCAGCTTCAACCTTTCCCTGGGAGAGATTGCCTTCCACATCTTTACATATATCTTTCATCCTTTTCTGCCTTTTCTTTCTTTGCAGCTGATCGCATTTCTAATCATTATCACCTCGTGCCTATATTGTAATGTTTGTTGGTGTACCGACCCACGTGGTCTCCACCTTCACTCATGTGGAGGACTGCTGACCCCTCCTCAGGGCAACTAGCTGCCTATTAGTTGGCGGAAGCCATTCGACAAGTCACGGAATTTTCACGGGTTTTCGTTGCATTTTTTATCCGTATTCATCAAGGACGATATACGAAACATTAATGCATAGAAACATAATTTCCTTTTAAAAATCCATTATGTTCTACTCTCACCGTTTCCTCCTTCAATATTTTCATGGCTTACACCCAACTTCCTCCGAAAAAATTTAAAAATACAAAAACATCAATATTTATTCTAAAATATCTTCCTCTGCCGATATTGGATATTATCAACAATCATTAGGAGTCTAGTCAGGTTTTATATTGCATTACTGCTGTACAAATACAGAAAGAGTGGATTCCTACGAGTTGTTTGATTTATAGTCATGAGATTTCATCAAATTGATACTTAGAAGGTCTAAATTCCTCGAATACTGGCACTTAAAACATTCTGAAAAGCAATATAGCAATTTGGGACTAGGTGCAGTATTACTCACTAGGGTTGATTCAGGGGAAAATTTTACCCCAAGGTTAGTCAATTTCTGCTTCTAAGGCAACATTTTAAACTTGATAAACAGACTCCACGTGACACATCTCCTTTCTTTCCATATTCCCTTTCTTTTTTTCCTTTATTACGCGGTACGCAACTAAAAATATGTTCCTTTCTCTCTCTTTCTCTCTAAAAACAGTTGACATGCCCGATTCCGTCCACGATCCGTACTTCCTTAACCCCAATCCAGGGTTTTACCCTGGTGTATGACACTCACAAAGAGATCCTAAAAACCAGCGAGACAGGAGAGTTCACATTCGCATTCCGAGCTGACACCACATATCTGCGGATCCATTCCTATTCACCTCGCCTTCCCGGCCCCGGTCTGTTTCGCACATCCCCTTGAATTCCCGCAGTCCCCCGCGCGAGGCTGGCCTACCTATTCCCCTATTCCCCCTGCTCGCCACACCGAGAGCTTTAAAGTGTACGAGAACGGGAATTATGCATCTACCGAGTCCCTCGAGATTATTCGAAGTCCTCGGCAAGAAACGAGTCCCTTAAGCCGGGGAAGTTGATCTTCAAGTGGGTGCAAGACTAATTTTGGAATACAGTCATTAGCTTAAAAGAGGGCTGTATAATCTCCATATCAATCCCACGAGCTAAGAAAGACTATTATTAGGTCAATCTCTTGAAGATAACTGATCGTTCTCGCGGCGAAAACGTCGCACTTTTTCCTAATTGCACCAATGTAAATGTGAGCCTCGTACTCGCTAATCAAATGAATCGTGGCTTACACAACACACGTGGATTCGAAAAGATGAGTTTCCAAAAAGAAGATGATCAATGCTCTATTATATGAGCTAATAAAATATTAAACACATTTGTACACATAATTTGAGATAATTTTTCTATTTAATAATTATAAGATTAGTATAACATTGCAAGCAAAAGTATCTTCCAGTATTGCCGGAAATGAGAAAAAAACAACAAGTCGCAGAACTCTTGGTAGCTAAAAAGGGGCAAAAGTTCAATCAGCTCTTCGAAATAAATGTAAAATTTAAACTGAATGGAATTACTAAAGCACACCTAAATTTATATTTGAATGCGACAAATCATCCATTTTACGCCGCATTTACTGATAGAATAAACAATTCATCAAAGATAAACAGTGCGCATGGGTATGAATGAGCTACTGTTGATCATGTCCTACCATTGTTTCAAAAGCTTATACCTTCAATGATGTTGAGATCGGTTAATCACAAAAGTAAAAAAATAAAATTTTTACTTCTCCGCACACATTTATTTCACCGACTGATTTCAGCGGTTAAAACGTATTTTAAAGGTTTTCATCGTTTTTACCGTTTTCTTGGTTTAACTGTTGAGATCAGCCTGTCAAAAAATATGGGTATAAGTTTATTTCTTTTGGCATTCTGGTTAACATAACTTACTCCCACAAAGTAATGCATACGTATGCATTGTATGCCAAACTAAATATCAATTCGCAGAGCCAACAGATATAAGCAGGAGTGCATTCACACTGTAAACCTTCAAACTGCAATCTTTAAAGCACCATTTTCGCATCAGTGACAGACATTGAACTTTTCACTGAATTACTGACTCTAGAGCACTAGAAAGTTAAAGAGCAAATGATTCACCGCTGAAGAGTTTAACATTTAATATGCTATAAACAAATCATACCAAATCTTTAAAACTGTTATTTCTATCGGAACTTTGCAGGAATCAGATTGGTGTGGTGGCTGGAGTACGCTACTCTAATCCCGAGGTCATGAGTTCGTAAACCGGTAGTGATGTTTCAATGGAATTTCAGTCCCCGTCCGTAGGATGAAACGTTAATATGTGGTCTCTATGGCGCCTTTAGTTATGAGTAAAATAATACTGACGCCGGATTTCTCTCAACCCTTCCACCATTGCCCATCTAATCGCTTCCTGACCAGCTGCCCGCATATCCTTCCTCAGTTGTCGGTTCCCTCACCAACTACCCAAATACCCTTTAAGAGTTTAAAGTATTTTTATTTCATGCATTTAACTCTATCTCTTCATCTCTCTCTCTTAACGTTGTCCCGTTTTGTATTGATATTTACGTAAAATATTTGTATATTCGTTCATCCACTCTTATACGAGATGTTGCTATAGATCTAATCCAATCCTTGTGTTCTTTTTTATTTTAAAACGACCCAATAATGGGTATACAGATCAAATCATGTACTTACTTTATTAGTATTTGTTATTGTGTATTTTTTTTTTTATTATTAGGGAAACTCATGGATTATAAGTAGGTTTAAAGGCAAGAGAGTAGGTATATATTCTCCAGATTTTTACAGGCGCAGACCCCTCTACATCTACATAATCTTTCTTCACAGTGAACAATAAACGACAAAAATTTCCCCAAGAAATCAACTTTGTTATCCATATTGGTATGCTAACCACAGATATTTGTGATTGCCATTTCAAAGCTTTGAAAAGCCACGTGTTCCAAATTGGCATCTCGGTGGCTTGCCGTCACCACACGATACCACACTCTAGTTTACATTTACATCAATCTGAAGGATCAAATAATACTAGTTAACTGTCTTCCACAAAGTAAACAAAAACAGCAATTTCGTTAAATTGCGAAAAACAAGCCTAATTTCTCTTGAAAAAACGCTGTATAGCTGTTAACGGTATCAAAACCCCCCGGGTTCCTGATGACGTAGTGTTTCCACGCCACCAATTGTGCTTCATCGTTAGTAGAAATAAATTCGATAATACTTAATTTATTCGTGAACATTTAAGAATAAATACTTCAAATACAAATAGTTTTTAAAATGATTTATGTTCCCCATTTCAACAAGCTGCAAAATACATATATACTAACGGTCCCTCTCCATTGTGAGAATCTGTTGTGTAGTGCACGCTTTTGAGGCTTCGCCTCGTGATAAGCATTATCGATTTATTCTAATTCATAATTAGTTGTAGTTACTCTAACTTTGGGGCATAGTGTAATGCATTTTGGTGACTACTCACCCCCTGCCACACACCCTGAGGTGGCTTGCAGGGTAATTTGTAGACGTAGATGAGATATAGATGAAGCTGTTTGGTGGAGGAGGAGACGAGTCTCACTCTTTCCCCAAAGATAGAGAGGATATTTATTTCTATCCACCTATCTGTCTCTAGGCGAAGACATTGATAATGACAGCGCATTAGTCTCGTCTTTCTTCACCGCTCGTGATTAAACACAAGCCCCCCTTCCCTCAGTTACACTTCGCAACAGTGCCGAACCGATAAGTTGGTGATCCGATTTCCCACACCCAGCGCATTCCGCCCACTCTTAAGGACGTTTTACACGGCGAATGATCTTGCGCATGATCATTCGAGCATTAATTCGCGAATTAATTTCAATGATGACCTGAAAAGTTCCTGTTTTACACGGCGAATTAATTCAGTGAATTGTCTGCGCAGACAGAGTACACAGTGGTAGATCTATCGATTGTATTTTAGATTGCGGGAGATTTCCGACCAACATAGTTGTTTCGAAAGACGGAGAAGACGGAGTTTTGTTTAGATCATGAATATTAGAGATACTTGGATATTCGCTTACATTATTATTAAGTTTAGATATTCGTTTAATTATTCACTTAAACACTGGGTAACTGAAAACGTTTCGTGAGAGACGTTATACCATTGAAGATGGACCGTTGAGACAATGTTAGCGACCGCTGCTGAACTGTTTATTAAGGCCGTTTTACACGATGAAAGATTTTAGCACAAACGTATGTACTACGTGAGATTGTACGTTTGTCTCAACGAAATTAGAACAGGTTCTATTTTGCGTTCAGGCATTGAGACATTCGCACAAGCGTTCATACAATTTGCCGTTTTACACGATACATTTTGCCTCATGCAAGAGTTCACGGAAGAGTTTGTACCAGTTTGTACAAACAAACGTACCGTGTAAAACAGCCTTGCGGCAGCCACAACTTTGTCGCGATCAATATTTTATAACAAGGGTTTAATTCTGCGAATTGAAGTAAACTCACTATCAAAACAACGAAGATGGTCACCTGATATGAATATCACGGTGACATCAAACGAAATTATTGCGATATAAAATGACATGTGGTGCTTGCAGCAGGTCTGATTACGATCTGGACGAAATGTTTTAAGTTTTTTAAACGTTTTGAAAAAACGCAGTTCTTTGGATTATGAATTTATTTCGTTTTGTTAAAAAATGTTTGCCTCACTCGGGGGATACGAAGCGGCTTTACCACTCGTTCTTACCATTGGGAGTCGGACATGCTATCCACTCGTCCATCGATGTCTTGTTCAGGGTAGAGCATTTTTACAAATATATACCTGATATAATCATTCGGCAGTGAGGAATGAATGATATACTGTGAATAAAAGGATGAAAGGAAGAACAATAAACAGGTCCAAAGAGAGAGTATTGCACTAATATCTGTTCTCCGTTTCTGCATTTGGTAGTATTCCCAGTCTTTAGCCTTAAACTATGATGAAAGCTGTAGTGTAGATATCGTTGATATCATTACGAACATTTTTCTGCCATCCATCCTGAAGTCAAAATAGTGCCAGATTTGTTTTACTCGTTGTACTGCACCCCTGAATAAACAATTCAAGGTCTGGTTAAATCTATTTAGGTTAATCCTATGAGATTTCGATGTTTTCATATTGCAAAATCTTCAAGATAGTTTTAATCAAATGACCATTCCACGTCTTCCAAAGCGTGTGCATTTCATCCTGCCTACAGAGATATTTATTTCCAAATACATTGTTATGGCTTTCCTTTCCTTCATTATATGTTATTATGAGTTTGCTTTAGCTAAGTGAGGTTAATTCAATAGCAAAACAACCAAGATGGACGTCGTGCGCTCGTATAATGCGATCTTTCACGGGATCATGCGATCAAAAATAGAACATGTTCTAATTTTGATCGCATGATCATGCACATGACCAAGAATTAGCCGAATGTTCCGTATTACACGAGGCATTAACGTCATGTGCATGATCATTCGAATGATCATTCGCAAGATCATTCGCCGTGTAAAAAGTCCTTTACGGAACTTCCTTCCCCGGTCGGCCACATTATACGGGTCACACTTTCTACCCGACACGCACGAGAGTCTGCATGCCTGTGTGTGCGCAAATGCTAAAGCTCTTATTAATGCGTGCCACCCTTAACGCCGACAGCCATTGTAGGCTTCACTTGATTTTCCGTAATCTCGGTGATCCTAACTAATGCGCATCGGTGTGGGTCATAGGAAAGTTATGAAATGATCTAGAGCCCTCGACAAAGGCTGGATGCTCGAGGAAGAGGCAGTAAAGAAAGCTTTATAACACATATACCATAAGACGTTAAAAGCTACTACACATCACACTACACTTTCCCTTGCTCTCATAGGAGTTTCATAATTTTCATCTACATCTACGTGCTACATTTCGAGCCGCCGTAGGAACGTGTTGCAGAGGGTATTAGTACTACAGTCATGTAAAGAGGAGAGAATAGGGAAAAGGAATAGGATAGAGGACAACAGAGAATTTCATGTAAATGGAGTATCTCAGTGTCACGCTCTGTTTTGGTTCTAGGCACTGATGCTGAGTGAAATCATATGAAATTTTGAACCTATCACTTTGGCAGTACTTCGGAAGTACCACCACGTTGGATGGAAGAATTAAAATGGACATCAGGCGTAGAATAGCCCAAGCTAAGAAAGTGTTCAAGATGAAAAGGTGTTGAAAGGATATAGGACTACGAACGAGGAAACAGTGTGTTAAAATATTAGTGTGGAGCGTGGTAATTTACGGCACAGAAGCATGTGCCATTGAAAAAGTAGACTGGAGAAGGTAACATTCATTCGAAACCTGGTGTTTGAGGAGCATGCTGAAGATAAAATGGACGGATAAATTAAGTGATGAAGATGTTTACAGAAGAGTAGAAGAGGAAAGAACCATACGGATGCCTTGGACACATCTTGAGGCACAACGGATTTGTAAAGAATATATTTTAGAGAAATGAAGGGCAATTTCCAAGAGGAAGGGAAATGGGCAAATACATAGATCAAGCATTGAGTAAAGTGCATAAGACGAACTACCTAGGAAATGGAACTTGTAATAGATTGGGAAGGATGGGGAACACCAGTCAACCAATATTAGGATTGAACGACGAATGATGATGAGACTTTGGCAGTGTATCTCTGTTAGTTTCTCGTTTCTATGAGTTCTAGAAATATAAATTAGCAGTAAAAATAATCATGCTTGTCAAACTGAAAATAACCCGAACAGAATGTTTCAATACATGTAAGAGCAGCGTGTAGCCTCCGGCGTCTCTAAAGTCTCTAGTAGTACCCAACCTAAGTCGTGTTACACTTTATGCTCACATGTAGCAGTTTTAATGAAACGTGCAGCTTTCCTTAGTATTTTTTTTTAATTTCGCAAATTTAATCTTTCTCGGCAGGGCCCCAAATGCTCGGCGCTTATTCGAGATGCGGCCTAGTTAGAGATAAATAGCATCTCTCTTTCATCTTACATAACTACTACTTCCTTGATCAATCTTAGTTAACTTAATGTTACACACCAAACCAAATCAAAAGAACATTTATTAAGGATTTAATAACACATTTATGGCTATTTAAGTGATTTTGAACTTCACCAAGCAGTGGGAATACCTAGACCAATATCTAAAATTAATGTCAGCTAAAGCTACGAAAGCACAAAGATAACATTTAACTTTCAAAATTGAAGTACACTCACTATAATTGGTGTTATTTTGGCCTCCAGAATGTCACTTTACTGTTTCTTTCAACTGACATCGCATACTGGCAGGCAATTAGCATTTCTACGTAACATATAGAAATATTCCGTGAACAAAATCCAAAAGAGAAGTAGAAATGATTTTAAAATAACAGAACTAGATAGTGCCACGAAATGTTGTATACATCACTCTAATTTCTGACGACAAAAATAGATCACTTCCCTCGAAGGAAACATTTAAGCACCTAATTGTGGAATTCAGGCACGACCATCGCTATTCTTGACTGCTAACAGAAACATGCCGGCAAGACGTCAATCTCCGGGAACCTCATTCGGAATTCAGAAACAAAGCAGAAACTGAATCACATAATCCCGAAGCGCGGGTGGGAAGAAGAATGGAGAAAAGACGAGGGCGCCGCGCCTCCCCGATTCCATCAAAACCCGACCCGGCAATTTCTTCTTTTTTTTCTTATCATCACCGCTAACCTGCTCCACTTTCATTTTCGAGACAACAACTTTTCCGCATCGATCACGTCTCTCCATTGTTGCTGCCGCCGCTTGCTCGTCGTCTGTTTCACCGGCGCGACGCTTCCCAGCCACTCGGAAGACGACCCACTCGGTGGCGCGAGCGAGATCTCTCGAGAAGAAAAGGACGGAGTAAGATTTCCTGCTTCCCATCACGAAAGCCTTCCCTACCCACATCCAATCCCTGTGATACGAGCATCGCACCCTCTCTCCCATTCCCGCCCTCCTTAACCTCCCACAACTTTCGGCACATCGCAGGAAACGACGTTTCGTAGAATCCAACGTCAAACGAGGGGCACATACATACTATATACCTGAGCCGGAGAAGGAGACGAGTTAGCAATTCAAAGCCGAAAAATCTGTTTCTCCTCCAGCGGATTTTCCAGCTGCTTTACACGAAGGGAGACGACAAAGAACTCGGGGTTTTCAACATTTAACTCGACACCGAACGCGTTCACTTCCCAGATAGAATACTTTAGACACCCAGTCCCAGATGTTTGAATGTCAAACAAACCGTGGTATTCTGAGAGAATTCTTACATGCATACTTTTAAACCGCATTGCTCAGGATATAGCTATCAGTTTTAAACTCATTAATTTCCCATTAATTTAAATTAGCTTCGTCAATTAGTAATAATACAAAGCTAGAAAACGTTTTATTAGACCCATTAAATTAAAGCGTTTATTTTAATGTCCCAGTTAAAATGCGGATTTTATTGATTCTAACGTGTAACTCTACACTTATAACGTAACATTTAGCGATAGGTCTAACGTATTTTAAGAATTTAATGATAACCACTAAAAATTGATTATTATTGCGAACCACAGAAATGTTCTATTGTTTTCAGATAGAGATCCCTGTCACAAAAACACGGTATGAAATTCCACTAATTATGTTATTGCTGTCGAGCAGTTTCGACGACTAAAGCGTCATTTACAAGACAAAACCATAGTGTTTGTACCGTGTTTTTGTGACAGTAAATTCTATCTTCAATTTCACAAAGTATCGCCACAATCGATAAGTTTTCAGATAGTTTCGTAACAAAAAAACGAAAATTCTGATTATGTTAATAAGGACCATACCATTTCAAATGTTATCGGGCATATCAAATATTATTATTAGCTGTTATTTTGCCTTTTTATTCACAGTATGTCAGTGTATTACTACTTATAATTAATTTTTAGGACTGGAAAAATGCGTGAACAAGTTGGTCGTTACTTGGAAAATATATTTTATCCTTTCTCCACCATTAACTTATTTAATATCCACAAGACCATCAGAACACTAAAAAATGGCCAAAAAGCGACGTCAAGAACAGAAGTTTCACATAACATAGACACTCCTATGTTATCGCATTCAAAGCAGCACTGGCTGTGCATTTCATTTTTTCATATCCTATGATATTATCAAGAGCACACAATAACAGCAATAATTTTTACATTCTACAATTTGCGCATTCACTAGCGCTAAATGATTGAAATTAAAGAAATTAGCGCTCATGTAAATTGAAGTATTTTATCTCAATTCTTTTGCTATTAGCTTCACAAATGTAAGATAAAATAATTGGCAACCAAATAAACTTCATTCGAATTTTAACAGTGCATGTTAGTGCAATTAATCAGCAGATATAGTTATTGAGACTGTAAACAGTTATAAAATATCATTTAAGCTATTATGCACCCCTCAATTCTTTTAGGCCTGGTTTTAAAATCTCTAGAGAAATATTTTCTCGGCATGAAAATCTAAGTTAAAACGCTCTCCCAGCAGTAACGCTCAGTTCAACTTTACAGTCTGAGGTATAATACAAAACCTGAACTTTCAAGTATTGTAAACTATAATTTTATGTCATCTTCCGGTAAGCGTTAACCAGATTTTATTAAACCGGGAAATTATAATATATTATAATTATATCAAATTCTATATAGTACATTCTACTCTGTTTTCTTGTTGTCCATTGTTGTACCAGTATTGTATTGATCACTCTTTGAGGCTGATGCATCTGAGATTGAGAGAATATTACTAGATTATGAAAAATATTTTTCCAGGAAAGTATGAGAAGGGAATTTCTATTGCCCCGAAGAATATTGGTTATCGTTTTAGTTACAGCATTAATAAGGCAGTCACCATAACTGAGTATTTTACCGGCTGACAGGTGGGTTTTCCCTAACGTTCCCCTTTTTGAGAAATCTTTTCATTTGCCTGCCGATTACTTGCTTACCATAAGATATCCTCTATAAGTCCCTTTACCATTCGTTTTGCCAATCAAAACTCCTATCCTTCTCATCTATATATCTCCTTCCATTCAACATTTCCTCACCTCCAATCAAGTCCTCCATCATCATTTCCTCCCTCCCCAAATCTCCGTTGCCGATTTTCTTTCCTATCCATCCATACATAAGACTTCCTCTTTCGTCTTCGTCGCTACCCAGCTCACCTTATCCATTCTTCCCCAAACCCACATCTCCAATTCTACGAGCCCTCATTCTACGAGCATCCTCTCCCCACAGTGACCAAGTTTCCGACCCATTCGGTGCCACGCTCCATATTAGACTGTTCAACAATCTTTTCTGCTAGTCAGATCAACCCTCACTAATTTATTTATCTTATAACAAGCGTCCTTGACAAGGGAAACTTAGCATCTGATGTTCCTTCCATTAAAGGTAATATACTTACTACTTGAGGTACATAAACAGTTCCACGTCCTCTATTTTACGCTCTGTTACCTTATACTCAGTCCCAATTTATAGAATATTTCATTACCTTCGTATTCTTATGGTTTACCTTCACCCCATACCTTTCACACATTTATATATCTTTGATGCACTCGCCACTGACGCCTTCCCTCCAATTTATATTCCCACCTCCATCTTCCCCAAGCTTCGCCAACAATTTCTTCTGAAAAAAAAGGTTAAAAAGAATTACGTTAGATGGCAGCCCTCCCTTATTCCCTTCTCCCCATTGTGACCCATTTCGATTCCCTATCAGCTACCCTAACCTGTGGTGTTTGGTTCATGTTAATATTCAGAAAAGGCTTAAATTCCTCCAATATGATCACAATTTCTCTTCTTCAACGCTTCAATTAGTAACTTTAGCAGCCATATTGATTTCGTCCAATCCACTATGTCAACCGTCTTCTCAAAATCCACGAAGCAAGCAAACATGTACAGGGTACATAATAAGCTTCTTTCTACTAACATACGCATCTCTCCTGTAGCATCCCGCGTTCCCTTTCATAAACCCAAAATGGTCGTCATTAATATTTTCCTCACCGTTTATCTCATATCTCCAATTTATAACTCCGCGAAAAATCTTTTACAAGTGCGAAATTAAACACTCTACCAGATAGTCTTCAATTTCCTACGGTATAAGAAGTACTATCTACAAGAGCTCCACCGCTCCCACTACATCCTCCTAAATTCTAATTTAAGAACGTTTTACTCTTCCGTTATTCCGTACACTAATTATAAAACATGATTGCTTACAACGACTCGTAGTTCTCTTTCCATTTAACCATCATGAATACATATTACCATGCAACGCTTGATAATAACGCTTTCCCCTTTTCTGCCTAACATACTAAGTCTAAGTTCCTTGCAATAATACTCTTCAACATATTCCTTCCACATATTCTGACTCTAAGAAAAAGAAGGGAGCTGAAAAAATTAAATTTAGGAAATAAAAAGTGAAATAAATAATACCGTACTTCGCAGCACAAGACGTTCCATGTAAGAGTATGGAATATTCAGGGTAATTTGAACTCAAACCAATAATTATCAATTCTGCCTTTCAGAGGCCTTATATTTTAAGTATAACGCTAACACTCTAATTTAAGTTAACATCTTATTCAATCTAAAACGCCCCTTTTCTATCATAAAAAGGGATTATGAAATTTGATGATGCCTGTATTGGAGGAAAAATAAAATCAATCTTTCGGATTGTTACATGAATAAAATATCTCAAAAACGCAAAAGAGTACCTTTAAAGAGTAAATGGTTTCCTTTTCCATGCAACCTTCCTCTCCCATGCAATATAAATTTATTAATAAGTTCTTTTGCCACGTCTGGAAAGATTTTTGCAATTTTCATGTAGCACTTTAATTGAAATTTTTCTTGAAACAAACTCTGTTTCATATATTTGTGTTCATGATACAGTAAAATACTTTGTACTTTTCTACAGTATTTCTATTCGCACGACGCGTGCCACCGATTAACGACATCGTCAGGTACACTTTATGAAAATAACTAAATACTGTAGGAAATTGTTTATTTTAAATTTATTTATTTTAAATAATTGTTAAAGTACAAAGTATTTTACTTTATCATGAATACAAACATTAAAAACTTCAACAAAGTGAAGCCCGTCTCCTTCAAGTTTATTCATTTCACATATAAATAAATTAATCTGTATATTAATTTGTCATTCAAATTTCCCATCATGTGAAATTACAACAATAAGAATCAAATTATTTGCCTTCCTACCACTAAGCAATGAAGGTAGACAGCATAAGCAATCCACGTAAAATTTTCTTTACGTCACATCATTTAGTGTGCAACTTCATAGAGAAAATACACATTTTCCAGCTCATATTTATTTTTTTAAATCAATACTAGGTTAGTGTAAACTGGAATAAATAGAGGCAGTAGGTAATAGCCACTATATATTTGGACTTCTTCAATCTTCTCATGTGCATAGCAACCATATTATCAATCTTCCTAAGACAGACTAAATAATTTGTTATCGCTGTGTTGAAAATGCTCAAATAATCCAACTTTCTTCTCAATGCAGTATGAGATTACACGAATAGAAATACAAAATTTGACATATTTGCAACAATTAAACAAAGTTCAGACAGTAAGTTCAGTGAAGGGCATTTGTTGAACTGGGAAGATAAACATCATCTGCTTTGTATTCTTTAAAAAAAACAGCAAGAAGATGAACTTAGGAATAAAATTCCTGCATGGTTCTTCGGTTTATTTATTTCTCTCGATGCAAGAAGATAATTTTTTCAGATGTGTGCCGATAATTTTCGCAGCAAATGCAATGTGTGCAACCTAGAAAATGTATATAATTTAATAATGAGTTTTAACATGCGAAAGAGGATATTATTAAGTAAATTTGGACTAGGCGAAATAAAATTGAACTAATTATTTAATGGTAACCCTCACTTTTTTCTTGAGAGTCTAGGACCTACAAGGACTTCCTCTCAGAAAAAACGACGACTGCCCAAAAGTATTCTTTCTGCCACTCTCTCTTGAATGCTGCAAAGCAGTGGACCATAGCGGGCAGTGTATTCCCAAGGATATAAACAACGCGAATGTTTTAATGATGAAAAATAGCCTCGTGGATCGTAAGTCTTGCGTAATAAAAAAGAAAAATTCTGAGGCGTATAATGCGAGCTTAAGGTAACCAGAGCGGAAAAAGACTCGAGAGGCAAACTTTGTATGGTAATGCATGATATTTCCTAAAACAAAAAAATAACTCATTTCTGTGGTTTCATTTCTAGTAATTTTGCAACAATCGTATACGAGCATGCGAATATATATTTTTCGAAAAATAAAAACCGATATTATCAGGCATATTGTTATTCTTGCCAACAAAGCGGGCACTCGAACTATAACCTTGTCAGTCTGATTCTTCTCTAAATAATGAAGGCACCTGTGACCTGCAATACAGATCAGCGGAAGAAATTAATACTGCAATACTCCTCCAATTGCACAGAAAATAAATATACCCAAGAGGCAGCAGAAACTATAACCAAGTTAAGAGATAAACGGGAGTTTTGACACAGAATCGGTACGGAGGGGAGATATCTATAACTGGCGGTAATGAAACAAAATTGTGTAAACAAAAAACTATTACTCGTTTTTTAACACTGAAACTTTTTAAGGCATACGAACTTACGAATTTATAGGAGTCGAAAGAAGGATAAAAGAGTGTTTTTGGATTTTGATTGGACAGATTGAAATGGCCACTACGTATTGGCACAACATCACATCCCTCTGTCAGGTTAAAATTAAGGTTGCTCGACATAAACTACGTGTGAAGATTTATCGATTGGATTTAGTTGAAATCGATTAGGAATCAATAAGCTATCAAACAAACTCTATTCCAAAAGCTAATAAAAATTGAGATTATAGCTGAGAAATATTGAAAAGGTTTCGAATTTCTAGGAAAATGTTTCAACATGTACACTATATAGGAAACTGAATGGGTGCAGGAAGACGCAACATGATGATAGAGATCTAATTCCAAACATTATAACATCATAATTTCATCCAAGGAAAAATTAGGAGTGACAGACGCCCACAAGTGTGTTAGCAATGAAAGTTGACGGAGTCATTTCGTTCTGTTTCTTAATTTATTCATTGCTATTCATGCACATCCCCAACTCGCAAGAAGACGCTTCATGCTATAACCACCTACGGTAGTGTCCGATACACTATCATAGTTTAATGTGCATCCGTGTGAAGGCTTCCGTGTCTTGATGAAATTGTAGATTTAGATCTTCCGGGTTTTCCTCCGCACTGGTGCATTATGTAGGAACCTAAAACAGTTTCGTTGGCGTTTCAGTAGGCTTCTTCAGGTCAGTGAACTTAAGATGTAGGTTCTTTGGGCGTTTTTTTATATACATCATCCGTTGGGATTAGATCCGTTCTGATTTGTTGAAGTCACTTTTGGTTTCCCGCGCAATACTCGCTTCCATGCGTAGGACAGCAAGTAACTGCCTCGTCTATTGTAGTTTTCGGGAGTCTTCTTTCAATTTTTTCCCATATAATTCGCGGGAATTAACGTTTTTGTTTTGCTATTAAGTTTTCCTCTTAATAATTAATAATGTGAGTGGGACCCATCCATGTGTGTTCTGCTATGACAGAGAAGCGTAGCTGTGTGTTCCTTTTTGCCCTCAGGTGTTCTTGCAAACGGCATTTCAGTTCCCTGGATGTAGGTCCAACGCGAGAACTTCCACAGCTGCGCTACACTTGGTACATCCCGCCTTGGGTTTCTTTTGGCGCCCGGTCCTTGGCTTTGCCAACACGTTAGGAGACTTGAAAATACAATTCAATCTCGAAACTATGTTGTATTTCGTGTATGTAAACTATGTAAAACACTTAATTTTTGGATTAATACATATTAAATAAAACTAGGAAGAAGGATAAAGATGGAATGAAGGACGAGAAGAATACATTTGTATTAACATTTCAGAAGTAAAAAAGTAAATAAATGTTCGCTATCAGCAGTGCAAAAATCCGCCATCATTCTCGTTGTATTATTAAGCAAATTATTGGAGAATGAAATATTTTTTGCATCAAAAATCCTATTGCTCCATCACGGGCATCACAAAAATATACTTTCGACTTAAAATGAACGCAGTTATAAGCTTCGCTGACAAAACCCAGTGTTTTTTTATTCTCGTTAGGTATTAGTCTCATACATATTTAAAAAAAAGTATGGTATATTATTCAATCCGAGTCGTTTAAGAAACAGAAATGCACTGGCAGATACAATATTTCTATGAAATTCATAACATGATACCACATTAGCTACTAAACTTTGCATGCGAATCTAAATTATGTTGGATATTACCAATATAAAATTCTGCAAATGAGGGATTTAGTGAAAGGATCTATAGATGTTAAAGACACATTGTCATTACGCATTATATGGTTCCTCTATCTCACAAATAACGGAAACATCATGAAAAAGGATAATCCATATCGAGCCTTTTTCGATGGTAGAATGGAGGGTATTATACAAAACAAGCTGGATAGAGTGAATTCAAACCTGGAATTTTGTTAAATATAGTATAAAATATATCATTAAGTATGATATAGCCCTGAGGAAGAATAATAAATATACGAAACGTTGGAAAGAAGGAGTATTTTACTGATCAATCAAAATAGACCCATATCTCCAGAAAAGAAAACATGAATTTAGATCCGATTTTTAAGTATCAGGCGATAATATGTGTGACAGACAGCTTTATCACAGAAACCTTGGTAATGGTAATGTTTTGCTGAAACCTAGGTTGGTAAAAGAAACTTGTTGTGGAAATTTATAAAGTGTTTCTATGTTAATGCTGTCGATTAATTTAGATATTCGGAAGATGTCTTGCAAAGTGCACTACAGAAAGAAAGTGTGGTTCCAATGAAAGATGTTTAAATAAACGAAACACTCGACTGGGTTTGGTGAGCGGTAAAATCACAATTTTCGTTGAGGAATGTTCAAAGAAAACGTATGCATAAATTCGCACGCTAGGCTTAATGGAATTCCATTTCTTTTATAAAGCCGTTCGTGCAAATAAGTTAAATTTTAAAAGACATAACATTCTAGTAGGTACAGGCAATTACGCCAAGACAATAAAGGATAAGCCAAAAAGTGTAAAATATAACCTTTTGTTTTACTTTAGATAGTAAATTAAATGGCATGTTACTTTAGTATACATTTACGAAGATCAGACGTTTGAAAAATAAAATAAATAATTCCATAAGATGATTCATTCCTATTTTACGTTTCCATAAAAAGGATATTATTTTACCATAAAAAGCAAATGATACGCAAAATAAGTCCTAATTGTACTTTTTATTTTGACAAATGTATGGCATTAAAGCCTATTAAACAAAATATTTCCATAAAGAAGGTAAAAAAAATCAGAATTTTTAATTTTTATAAATAATTTTCATTCAACTGTAGGTGAGTGAAGCTTAAAATAAAACCCACAAATCAAAAAACAAGTTCTTCGCCATAAAAATATGTGTACACTTGGTAGGTGAATAAATGAAAAATTAGAGGATGCATAGGTACCCATGGCTTTAAAAGAACTTGAAACGCAAAAATATTATGACCCCATCCGAAAGCTACGCTTTTAACACGCACGCAGGGTGAAAATGTGCGACAACACCCTTTTATGAAAGTCAACTCTTACTTTCCCTTACCGACCCATATGTATTCATTAGTATGCTACGAAATATTCACGGGGCCTGCGATAAAAGCGGGGAATTCGCTCATTCCGTGGCCATTAAATCAAGAAAAATAAAGATTTTATTTCCACCAAGGCCATTTTTCCGGGGATCCGGACAGTGAATCGTAAATTAAAGAACTCTCCAATTCTCGTCCACTCATTCTCTCTCGAAAATGCGGTTCTGAACCAGAGGCAAGAGAATTTTAATTCTTATTTTTATAACTGTTTGAATCGTGGCATATAACAAGTAATGGCGAAAGTAGAAGGCGAAATGCCAAGCTTTGGTCTAAACTTAAACACATCAACGAAGAGAATGTTTGTATATAAAGAAAAGGAAATAAATATAGCATTACATGCTAGCAAAAAGGCGTTGAAGTTGGGGATGGATATATACGTAAATCAGTGGAAACTCACAAGTAGATATTGATGAAGGCTTCCGCGGAGTGGTGGAATAGGCGTGGCTAATTTTTCGAGGCTTCCTCCGCGTCGATACATCTTAGTACGACAGTTTCGCCGGCGTTTAAGCAAACGTCTTCAGGTGTGAAGTGTGGATGCAGGTTTATGTCCATCTTTTATATGCCTTGGTTTTTCCCGCGTTGAGTACACCGTAAATATTTATATAAATTTGGACTGCTTTAAAGCAAAATGAAACATGTGAAACTGCACCCTCAACGTACTCCCTTCTTCCTTAAGGTACCCGAAACCGTTGAAGATTTACGTGGAACACCAATACAATATAATGAGCAACATGTTGAACTACGAGAGTCAAGAAAACAAACTGATCTCTGTGACTTTCTAAAGTTTACCACATAGCTACAACTACACAATCCGTTCACCAAGCTCTCCGGAAAACTAGTGTCTTTGGAATCTGGATTTGTGAGTAATGATTCGGTCAACTGTGGACAAGCTTATGAGATTGGGCTTAAAGCTACTGACAATATGAAAGAGAAATATTTTGAAGAGCTCAAACTTAAAGAGGAAAGATATGGTAAGACACAGCAAAAATCAATTATAAAGTTAGATCAAAACAAGTTATTGTTACTTCCCAGCATCTCTTCAACCGTATATTGTGTATGCGACAGCCCCAACAAATTAAGATTATATTTGTAATATTAATTGTCAGCACGTCCACCATCCATGTTTTATTATGATCGAAAGGGTACAAAATATTCTCTGATGAAGATGTTTGAGGAAGGTGTGGTTGAGAAGCTTGATATGAACGATGATACTTATGTTTTGGAAGGTGAATTCCTGCTACACGAAGTACCATGGCCAAAGAATTGTACTAATGGTGATGTCCAGGGAATGTATCGCGGATATATTCACAATAAGTATGAGGAAAATAATATCGTTGATTTTGAAGGCTATCACGAAGACCGTACTACCAAGAATGAAGAGCAGAACAGAAGGGCGGAAATACATGCATCCTGCGATATCGTGTTTGAGAAAAACACCATTAGTGTCACAGCAAAAGAGGACTTCTTGGGCAACAAAACCAATAAACAGAAATTGACGCTAGCTCTGGGATCAAAACTTCAAAATCATGGACTGAAGGTGATAACAGCGGAAGAAGATGCTGAATTAGACATTGAAATTACAGCCATAAACCAAATTAACATTAGTACTAACGTTGTAGTGTGGGTTCAGATAAATATTAAATTGTATTGTTAGCTGTGCTGTCTCCTGAACGGAAAAAAGATATATTTTTGTAAAGAGAAAGGTGGTGCTATTTTGTCAACAGTCATAAACAAGATAGAAACATTGATTGTAAAGTACAAGACTTCCCGACAACTTCTACTATTTACCCATGCATTGACCGGTTGTGATACCACCTCTTGTTTTTATGGTACAGGGAAAATAAAAGCAATTAAAATGCTTAAGTTACCAGAGACTCTCAGTTGGGCCGAGATCTTTCTCAATGTCACCACTTTGGAAGAAGAATTGTTGGCTGTATTTGTATGGGTTGAACAAATATTCTACGTTTAACGAGGCCCGATATTACAGATTTGCGGTCTTGACAAGGAAAAGCGCACTAAGATCTAACTTTGATCTGGAAAAACTACCGCCGACCTTAGAAGTGTGTCATTAACACATACTTATTGTGAGAGTTTTTCTACAAATCCAGAGGTAGCTGGAAAACTAACTCCCCGCCACAGAATGGGGATGGAAAATTGTAACAATATAGTAAAATGGAAGTTTCAAAAGAGCACTAAAACCAGTTACAATCTCCAAAACATATGCTCCAGATGATCTTTTACATCCACTATCTTGTGCTTGCAAAAAAGGATGTGGCACTGTGGCAGTTATCGTGGAAGCAGAAAAGTCAATTTGGTTTGTTCTCCAATGTGTGAGCATTATAGTGGGTTATCATGCTTAAACTCAACAATTAACTCCGAAGAAGATAGTGAGGATTCATCTTTTGTAGAAAAAAGTTATTTTCACGGTAAATAGCTACGATGGTATATATATTAGAAACAACAAATGTAAATAAAATTGGAGCATAAAAATAGCTGGATGATAAAAAATAACAAAGTATAATACATGTTAGTGGTGGATGGGTGGTCCGCGGTGCTGTAAAGTACTTATCTCTATATGTTAAACAGCTACCAGTTTTACCTGTATGTCACACGGTGGGTCCATAGGTGGTGGATATTGGAATGGCCCTGAGTGAAAAGGTTTAGAGGAAACCCCCCGAGCCAACATTGTCATAAGCATTAGAAATTGTACTCAAAATAATTTTCTATTGTTGTATATCATATGGTTATTTCCTCGGTAAAACCACTTTAAATAGATTAAATAACCATAATCCTATTCATCTACTTTGCATCTTGTAGAAGATGTAATCCCTTTTATTGTAGCCCATTTAATAAAAAACGAAACAAAAAAAAGTTGAACTTAATTCGATTATTAGTCACAGAGATAATGGCTGTTATGGCCGCGTCGCACACCGAACCTTCTTGTTTTCTCCCCCCTCCCCAGAAATAGCATCACAGATGAATAAATAAATCTGTATATCAATAGATTCACAAAAGTGTCAGCTATAACTTTTATAGAAGGCTCTTTACATAATATGACATTTTTTAAAATATAGCGCAAAAATCAAAAGTTTCAAAGTAAAAAACTACTTTTTCCTCATATTTTCTTACATTTGTTTAAAAATATTACGTTTAACATAAATATGTTAGGTACCAATATTGTAGAACATTTAATAACAAACACATAATAAAAAGTTAAACTTGATCCGATCATTAGTCACAAAGATAATGGCTATTATGACCGCGTCACTCCGAACTCGCCGAACCTTCTTTTCTCCCTCCTCCCCAGCAATTGCATCACACATAAATAAATAAATCTGTACATCAATAGATTCACAAAAGTGTAGGCCATAACTTTTATAGGAAGGATCTTAACAAAATATGACATAAAAAAAATATGGCGCAAAAATTTAAAGTTTCAAAGTAAAAACCTAATATTTCCTATTACTTTCTTTAATTTCTCAAAAACCATTAGGTTTAACGTAAATATTTTGATAAAAAATCCTGCAGAACATTTAATTGCGAACAAAACTTACAAAATGGTCATGATCTAATCGTTAATAACAGAGATAATGGGTGTTCCGTAAATATTGGCATTTTGAACATTTGAGGGGGGCTGGGGGGGGGGAGCTCCAGGGGGATTTTTGGGGACTTTTGTTAAAATGTTCCTCTGACAGTAGTCTATCAATGGGGTAAAATTCAGCTTTACCATAACTATTCCCCAAATTTGATGTTTTGAGGTCTTCATTGACTGGGCTTAAAAGATGGACAGAATGCACACCTGCATCTACACTTCACACCTGAAGACCCCTGTTGAGACGCCGGCGAAACTGTCGTACTAACATAAGTAGTATCTACGGGGAAGAAATCCCCTAAAATTAGCCACGCCTACTCACAAGTAGAATATCCATGACGACACCGGTGTCCACTGCTTTGGGTAGCTTTCGGGCTAAGGACCCTTCATCAGATACTAAGGAACGTCACACTGGAATTGAGTGTATAGGGTTTGTCTTGGTACTGTGTTGGTTTTGGGAAAAGGGATTGGTTGGAAGGAAGTGGAGTGGGTGGAGTGAGAGCGGGGGAAGGGGAGGGGAGGAAGCTAGTGGAGGTTAAGTCTGAGAAGGCTGGTTGAATTTTAAATTGATGTATAGGATAGCTCCCAAAGGCGGAGCTCTATTATTGGTGTGCCTGGTGGGAGGGTGCGAATTATTTTTATTTGAAAGCAGTTGTTGCAGGGGAAGTTATGCGAGTTAGCGTGCTCAGTGTTTTCCATTAAAAGGATCAAAATAGTAAAGAGTATTGACGTAGTCAGGAGAGGGATGAATGATGTCCGGACCCCCCGCCCTCTAAATTTGTAATTAGTTCTTAAAATAAGTTACTAAAATAAAAAGTTATATTTTTTTATATAAGAACTTTGAATTATTTTTTATTGAATTTTCGACACTTTTTCAATAAATATGTTTGGAATGTTTAAAAACATAAAAAACTTTTTCTTTTGCATTCCTTCAGGATTTTGCAAAGCTAAAATCTTTTTTTATGTTATATCGGCTGTCACACCGCAGTTGCAATTACACTCTTATTTCTCTATGCACACAAATTTGCTTTTAAATTTAAAAATTTCACTCCAGCCCTCTGTCCATACTCAATATGGACCCCTTCCCAAAACCAAATCCTTGCTACGTCGCTGGTTTCGGTGTATTCATAAAATATTAATAATTTAAAATAATAAAATATAGATGAATGTGGTACGGGGACTTCCGCGGTGATTTAATGAATTTATTTTATCCGGGTTTCTAGGACGACGACGACCTTTCAGGACCTGATAACGCTAGCTGGAATGCAAGTAAAACGGTTGTCCATAAAATGAGTCAACGCTGGAGAAATCCGAATAAAAGAAATTCATAGATAATTAAGTGTTTGAAGCATGATAAATAATGCGATCTCAGAAAATCCTTGCAATGTTTTTCTGCCGAAAACTGAAATTATCAATTGAGGAAAAGCTTAAATCAAAAATTCCAAAATCATGATTGCGCTGAGACGGAAAATAATAAATGGCAACATTTCTAATTCATTGGATCCTAAATGCAGTTCCACAGTGATTGTCATCCAGGAAATTCTCCAAGAAAATTAATTAATTGCACTAATGTATTTTTCAAGAATAAAATTCAACGCTACGTAATCGATATCGTATCGCTGGATGTTTATACGTTTGTCTTCCAGCATGAGATTGGCGTTTATTTACCTGAAGGCACAGAAAAAGTAGCATTGCAAAACGTTCACATTTGATTTCATCGATCCTATAATTTTGTCCCAGCTCGGTAAGTCGAAGTGCATTCTATAAATACCTTTCTTCATGAGAAGGAGAAGGAGACCGACAAGGCATCCAGAGGAAGGATAATGAATATGCATGGATTGGTGCTTAAGCTGAAGTTCAAGATATCATTTCAGGCAATAAGCGACAGTTTCAAGAGCCTAGAAACCTCATTTGAATTACCGAGCAAAATTTGAAGGAGGGCTTTCATTTATCATTTTGTGAAATTACTATTATGCTTGAATTCTTAAAAGACTAAAAAGATGAGAAAAGCATTTCCTCTTTTTATGTATTTGTAGGAAAAATTTCCGAGAGCTCCCCGTTTAGCACTACATTAGAAACTTGACACGTGATTTCAAAACTCACTCCCATATTTATTGCCTTCTCAATCATTCTTCACAACAAGCAAATGTTTTTAAACGTATAATAACAATTAAACAGTTAGAAAAGCTATCTTTAGTGTCCAATAATGCTTCCGTAATGAACACCATTCATTGACTCCTTTGTGCTAGTGTGTATTTTTGAAAATCAGTACTTCTCTTAATTTTCTTCCCACTCATGTTACTACACCCATCATAAACACGAACTAGTACCAAAACAACGCTTTAGCCTTGACTTTATTTTCTCCTAAATAGCCTAAATGTTCTATTAAAATTTACTTATCGCTCAATGTCTTCTACATTTTCATTTTGTAGAACTTCAATTCGAAGTACATACATATATTGACCCTTTAATGCGCTGAACAACAACTGCAATCCATGGGCGGAATAGTGTCGTTCTCATAAACTTCTTATGTCAGCCTAATATATAATATATTAAGCATATACAAAACGGTCAATACATAAAAATATTGATGTAGCTTCTAGTTGGCAAATGAAAAATTTAGCAAATTTTCATCATAAGTACAGGGCTTTTATACATTAATATATTTTTTTAACCACAACTTCCCATGTGGCGATTGGGCCCAACAGAGGACTTGAAAGGACTTGAATGAACATCGCGCTACAAATTACTCCCGTAAACATAGCGGCAATAATACTAAAAGGAGAGGACAACTGGAAACTAGTGAAAAGACATGAACCTAAGAACATTGAAAGTAATTAACACAGACCTTGACCACCTCGACGAAATCGCCAGATTAAATATGGATAAAATATACCCAGCAGAATAATGTAGAAAGGACTGGCACGGAGTAATGAGATAAACGGGACCGAGCTATTGCCCAAGGAGAATAGGGCGTGTTATAGTCGATAGACCGGAAGCGGGAGTCCGACACTTAGTCGGTAAATGGATTTCACCCCTCAAAAAATATACATAATTCTTTGGATTGATTCCTACTTCCAGATCATTCTCAGCCCCACTGAATAACAGTGCTCATGGTAATCTCTAAAAACGGAGAGCTATATAAGACCTGAACAAAATAAGCCACGTGGGACAAACC
Organism: Pyrrhosoma nymphula; assembly: GCA_963573305.1. NCBI lineage: Eukaryota > Metazoa > Arthropoda > Insecta > Odonata > Coenagrionidae > Pyrrhosoma > Pyrrhosoma nymphula. The sequence continues at coordinate 24,125,378 of OY754337.1, read as the reverse complement.
ATAGAGTAATCATATTACTCTTTGGACAAACTGCATTTACACTAACCACAGTAACCGGCGCACCCTTTTGGACCTTTCTGCCGTTTGCAAAGAGCATAAAGCACTCGTAAAAATTTAAAAAGGTTCAATGATTAAATAATAACACTAGACAAGATCGATCGCCGAAGTAAACAGTGGACACAAATGAGAGCACAAGGTCGGTGTTCAAAGATGGACAGGAACATGAGGAGGGCGCAACTACGCCCACGAAAAAGATAACCTCTTGGAAGGAGGGTGCACGTCCTCGAGCCCACGGCTGCCGTACATGCATGACCCTTTAAGCCCATATCGCCGACGCTGGCCTGTTTTTGCGCCATTTATACCGGCGGAGAGGGATGGTTTGGGAGGAAGGGGGGATGTGGGTGGTGAGGGGTGATATGTGTGGAAGGGAGAGGGGAAGGAGTGTGAGGGAAGAGGGAATTCGTATGGAGAAATGGTGCGGGAAGCCATGGGAGTCGGGGGTACAGGGTGGGGAGATGAGGAAAAAAAAATATTCAGCGAAGAGATGAAGGGATGAGGGCGAGTGAAAAAGTGGGTTGGCCCCATCCAACGAAATGTTAGGGACGAGAGGAGAGGGAAGCCCCCGTTACGCTTAGGGGGTCCTAAAACTTCCCCCGAGGCAAATGAAGACAAAGTACCACCCGCCCTGCGGACTGCCTCCAACACCCAAACCCCTCAAACCCCCCTCTTCTCCGCCTCCTCCTCCCCGCATTTCGCTGCTTTTTTGTTTAAATCGGCCTTCCAACTTTTTTTTGGAGCGCTAAACTATGCCCCCTCCAACACCGCACGCCTCCGCCTGCATCCACTTCCTCATCGTGGGTGTAACCCACTCTCCTTCCAAACCCTCATTGCTAAAGGAACCGACATCGGTAGAGCGGACTAACAAAGAGGTGTTAAAATACGGCGGGGGAGGAAAGGAAGCAGGTCATGGGGAATTGTGAAGGTGTCAGAAGCAGTAAAACGGAGGGTTTACTATGATATAAGGGGGATTAGAAGGTTAAAAGCTGTGATAAAGGTAAAAATATAAAACAAGAACGGGAGAGAGACAACACGGGATATATTAAGGAAAGTAATGGTATTCGGCGGGATATAGTGTGAAGCAAGGAGGTTAAAATGAAATGGAGGAGGCATGACCGGGTACACTCATCGGCGAAGGTGAAGCAAGAATAGGGGTGCTTGGGAAGGGTTTTGTCCCAAGTAGGTGTTTCCAAACCAGCCACCAAACATCGCCTTGCCTGTGGTTTTTAACTTAGATTTGACGAAAATCGAACGCGACCGCCGGACACGTAAGCCAGAGGAAGGTCTAAACTGCACTGAAATGGCGGAATTGGCTTCAAGAATCAAGTGGTATGTCGCCTCCATTTCTTTTCTAACCTCCTTGCAGTAAAGGAATCATACTCGACGTATGGAAACTTGCATTTTTCCATTAAACTTATTTTTTCAACGTACAACGCGTTCAGGCTCAATAAGTTATCACCATTATATGTAAGTTTCTATCCATAGCGGGAGTTTTGAAAGCACGAGGACAGGAAGAATATATGAAAAGTATAAAATGGAGCAATATTTCTGAGCAACGTTGTACACAATAATGTGCACAAGAGTAATACGTGGATATCCATCAGTAAAAAAATTATGCAATTTCTTAGGGATTTGGACCCTGCAATTTAAGATCTGATCCTGGTACAGTAAAATGATTTCTTTCGTGGTAGAGGTATTTATGGACACCGATGACGAGCGTTCTTCTCACGGCCTTGGAAATGAGCACGCCACTTCGCTAAGTTTACTGATCGCCCGGCTAATTTATGCCAATATTAGTAATGTATCCTTTTTTCGCTTCGTGCTTCTTGCGCTTCTTTCTTGCGCTTGCGCTATCCATCTTTCGCTTCGTGCGGTACGCCCGGATGGTAAATATTACCGGGAGAGCACCGGTGTAGAATAAGATGAGAATTATTCATATCACATATCGAGCGTGGCGTAAAATGGCATTGAAGCGTAGACCCTGGGAAGAGAAGATTAAAGCAGCTGCTGACGTTGGACATCCATTTTATTTGATTTCAAAGGAGGAAAAGAAGAGTAGTAATCTCTGCTAGTCTGCACTTCGCTCCAAGAGCGTGGTATTGAATTACTGACACAATAATGTAATGGATTTCCTAGTTTTGAAAACATTAATCGTTAACAGATGGTTTTTAAATTATGGCACATGCACTTGAGATGCGGGTGTGGTGAAGGACAAAGATAGCCCAATGAACGGAAAGGAAGACATACGGAGGTGTTCGTACTTTGCAAGGCAGGGGAAATAATTTGTTTGGAATAGTATAAGAGACGACGAGACGGCTAAAAGTAGAGGCCAGAGGGTGTTTAAAACATCTGGCGTATCATAGGAATGCAATGGTAGCTTCAAATAAAAATAAAATGCATTGACATGATGAAAGATGAAGACAGGCAGGAAGAATGATGAGTTCAAGAGAGAAAAAGCTTGCAGCTTAGACACTTTAAGTAAATAAAAACATCTTTATTGAGCAAAATTAGGTCTCCATAGACCTCTATCAAGTGAAAACCTATGCTTCGACGGGTTGAAACTCCACCCGGGTGAGACTCAAACCCAGGATCTCCAGATTAGCAAAATAGGACGTTATCCCGCTGCTTTCAAGGGCAGTGGGATAATATTCTAGGAAAAAAATGGAATAAAAGTGATACACAGAAACGCAACCGAGCAGATAGCAATCCGGCAATCAGATGAGAACTGCTAGAGAGAAAAGGCTAAAGGTAGGTGCGCTCAGTACAGGAAAAACTTCTTCTTTTGAATGGTTGCGGCTATACAGGCTAAAATTTGCCGTTATTTTCCGGCTTACCCCGGCAACTTTGGTTCTTCCCGTGAATCTCTGTTGTCATCCCACTATCACTTCGCGCTCCCGAGCATCGAACCGTACATTCCCTGGGAACCTTTTCCACGAACCCCACGGTCCTCCCTTCGTCCTCATCACCCCTTCACTGAGCGTCATTTCCTGCTGAGGCAAGTTGAGCCGGCTGGATCGTTCGCCGTGTCGTTAGCGACCACCGAGATAAGCCGTGGCCGCCCCCGACCTCAGGAACGGCAAGATGGTCGGCGAGCTTGTTACGACCCGCCCGCTACCCTGGCTCCTCTCGCCGCCCGCAAAAAGGGGATGAAAGCGGTCAAACGATCCAACCCTCAACATCCTTCCTTCGTGACCACCAATGAGGTGGGATAGGGACCTTTGATGAATTAATTCCTTTATTTCCAAAGCAGAGGCATTTATGCGATTCAATCAACCATGCTCCATCGGCAAAAGTGACCTCAATATGACTCTTTGGTTTCCATTAAATTATTTTTCCTCCCGGTAGAACGTACGTGGAAGAAATTGTCTGGGGAAAATATACTGGACCAATTTGCGGGAAATGTTTTCACAACCTCTGCATGCCGATGGAGGAGCGATGAATAAGAAACGTAGGAATGTACTTTCGAAGGCACGAGGAGAGGCTCCGTGGCAATTTTAAAGTACGGAGTACGGAGGAGATAGAAAACTAGAGCAGGAATTCTATTATACTCTATGTGAAAAATTTAGGCCAAAATATGTGCTCAAGTTTTTTCAAGGTAAAAGATCTGTTACGGAAATAAAACAGAGCATCAACAAGTCTGAACCGAACTTCATCAAAGCTGGGAAAAGTGACATACAATGCCATAATCAATGTCCCATGTATCGAAATTTCAGACAAAACAGCCACTTATGAATCAACATTTGCCTGTTTCACTCAAAATCTCTATATCTCTGCAATTTTCAGCTACTTATCTTGAATTACTAAGTCATACACATTTTTATACATAGGTAGATTTTCAATGCCACAAAGCCATTTCCCGTTTAAAGCTGAACAGCCTCTTAAGTGTTTAATAATTCAGTAAACAGGACTGAGTGACAATCAAATACTCCAAAGTTCCTAAAGCTTTTACATTCAAAAATTGAGGGATTTTCCATAACTAAAACACTTGTTCAACAAAAGATACATTTTTACAGTAATTAAAGAACTATGGTTACTTACACATTTCAAAATTCAGCAGTTAAAGAATGATTCAACTGTAGTTGCTTTCTATTTTACATGATTAACAGTACGTAACATGTGATCGGCATTTTAGTGAACTTCTAGAATCCGCCCCGGGTATTTATCGTAAGAAACGTTAACGACGAAGTATGGTAAATTTAACCTCTTCACAAGATAATAATTAAAGAAAACAAGAAATAAAATTTATTACAATAGCATGCATGACGATTGACATGGCATCACCAAATGTCCTGCAGAAAAATTGGCAGGCCTCATCAGACACATTCTTCCAGCATACATTTGGAGTATTTAAGCATATGCATATTTTGACAGACAGAAAACAATTTACCCCTACACTCAAGACAGCACAAAAAAGTTGTTACCAAAATTTTGATCTTTCAACTTGACCGACGTGCTAGGGGAGTGGGCGGTGGGTAACTAAGGCTTTGCAGGAATTGGCCCTTCGCAATATCAATTCCATAAAGAGCTGTGTGAAGGCGAGAAACCAAAAAGTGTTCGTCGAGGGAAAATTAAGTGAGCACTTCCCCGAGGCGAGCTCTGGGAGATGAGTTGGGTGGGTCGGTGCTAGGAAAATAGACGCTCAGAGGGAAGTGAAGGAAAGAAGCAAAGATACGCCCCGGAGGGAGAAAAGGGAATATGGGAAAAACTTCCTGAAGTTTGCATAACATAAACATCCGATTGAAAAAACATGGATAAGAAGCACGGAGGAGCTCTCTACTTCAGCCGTGCGCCATCTCCATCGCTGCTTAGAGAGAAAGGAAGAGACTTGTGGCGTTGTTTGTGGATTTTGGTGCTTTAGCACAACGTGAAAAAGAGAGTACCTTCCGTAGTCGCTTCACCAAAGCCCACCGATGAAAAATACCGCCGTAAGCAGCCAAAGGTAATATCCAAGGAATTTATTTTCCCTGCTGACAACTCCCACATTATAAGCGAGACATGTAGTGGCACAGTACTTCGAAAGAACGTTCAATGTTATTGTTCGCCAAGTGCGAAAGGAAATGCTAGCATGGTTAACACGTCGTTTGAGCTTATTCACAAATGCTTCAATCCTTAAGAAGCACATCACACTACACACGCGAAAATATTAGTCTGCAACACATTGCGGGTCAAACACCAGTTGGCTGTATGATAGGAAAAGTGTGTATGCATGTGACAATTTCTATAAGCTACCTTTTTCTCACTTTGGAAAAAACACACCAAGACGCATAAAAGGATACGACGCCTCCTTCTGTTAACATGTGATGAAAATAGGAAAACGAATATTTTATTGGCCATCTATAAAACTTTCATAGGTTAATGATATTGGAGCGAAGGCTTTCTAAGTTTCTCGTTATATCTGCTTCCACCTACCGGTTTAGCGGCAGATGTCAGCGTTTCGTGACAACGCTGGTTACCGTTTACAAGAATCGTCTTCAGGTTATTGCTCAAATTCCACATAAAATCGTAGTATTAGATAAAGTAAAGGGTTAAAATGTGTAGCAACACTGGAAACTCCTTAGAGCGAAAAATGAAAACGGCTTCCTCCGGAGCTCGTAATAAAAAAATATACTAGGACGAAAATTATGCAAAAAATTTACCTATAAAAAAGCAACGGCATATCCAATTTAATTAATGAGGCGACACACCGCCACTCCATCGGCTGGTCCAGAAATTTACCCCTTCTCCTCGGAGGAAGTTTTTCTCTCCCCGTGCCAGCCCTCCACCCACACGCGAGGGTAGCGGAGACATCCCGCCCCCCTCTTGCATTCACTCTCCCTACCCCTTCCCAATTTTCGCTTGGCCTCTCCTTTCTCCCGTCCTCTTCCCTAATTGATTCCGCTTCTGTAACGCCTTCAAGCCCCTACCCGTCCGCAAAGCAAAGCAGCTAAGAAAATAATTTTTTTCCTCCGTGCCATACTTCCCTTTCCTTCCCATTCTTCCGCACTCCGGAACTTCGATGGGATTCGGGCGAGGTGTGCAGGGGAACGATTCTAAAAAAATTAATAATAATAAAACTCATTAAGGACAAGGAAAATATCGAAGGAATATATAATGATTTTTTTCATTTGCACGAAAGAGATTTTATTTTCTACGAGAAGGATACGGAGGAATATTTTTATTTTATCAAAATTACTGCAGGATTTTGGAAATCGGCAGAAATTCAAACGCAATGCACTAGTGTTGAGGGTTTTTTCTGGCGTGAGGTGCCGGGAGGTAAAAACTCCATTTGAAACAAGTAGAAAGTATATTTCAAGTTCGATGTGAAACAAGTAGAAGGAGTAGCAAGGAGGAGGATGCGGGATAGTTCGAATATGCCTCAAAAAATAGTGGAGAGAGGTCTTGAGGAATGTGAAAAAGAAGAGAATGACTTGAAGATTAATAAAATCATAATGGAATTATGAGACCAAATTCTTTATAAAAAAACCGAAGGAGGTTTTTAAAAATGCATTTTCTGCTGCTAAATTTGCCACCCGGGAAGCCAAGTTTCTTAGGCAGTTCACACATTTCCTTTTTCTTTCCAACACGCCCCACGCCTGAAGCGACACATCTGAAGTCCTGCTTGGAGCGTATTTTTATAATTAGAAAGTTGATGAATGACTACGTGACTCTTTCCAATAATGCTTCCGAGAGAACCTCTAACTTGATTACTTCTGATCCCAGGAAATCAATCTCGGTAGATAACATAATTAAATACACTCATACGACGTATACATAGCACAGATTAATATTAACATGTTCATTTTGTAAGATAAACCAAAATGTAGCAAATTATGCCACATAAAACATCAACGCTTATCAAACTCTCATCATCTCAGATCATGAAGGGTACTTATTTCGAGCCATATTTCTTCCCTAGTGCGTTATTTACAAAAATTACTCTTTTTTTATGTTGTCATCTACGCACTACGATAAAAGGTCTTGCGTGAGACAGGGTATGTTAGTATACCAGCAAAGTCAAAAGAAAAGACCAGGAAATCAGGAGAGGGAAATATGCATTTTATTAGTTCCATACATTGGTTTCATATTTCATATATAATATATCTTACAGTCGTGAATGGTGCACGGTTAATGCAATTCTTATACCTGTTATGCAGTGGTGCATACTCTTATTACGACGCCCTATGCTGTGTTACACAGGTAGAGACAATCTAAAATAATAATGACCTCCGGGTCAAACCGAAGGTCGCATGGTTGGAATTTTCCTACCAATCTTAGCCTTGTATTCGAACCGCGTCCATAGCAACCCTTTCGATACCTAGTTTTTTTCAGAATTTCTAAACCATCGTTACATTTTTTTAACAATACCATTTGCTCAGTCTGAGTTATTTTAGTCCAGCATATTTCAACGATAACGCACATTTTGATATTAATATACGAGTTTATGAGTTTAAGCGTTTTTGTTCTCTTTTGATGAATTCACAATTTTTTCTTATTATTTTAGCACTGAGCAAAGCCTGGCGTCCATTTTTTTAGAATAATTTTACCTTTATTTCTCAGCTATCATTTTTAATATGCACACTTTCAATGAGTAGAGTTTAGTATTTTAACCAGGAAGCCATCCCTTCCAACACATGAATGAAACGTTCACTCCCACATTGTATAACGGATCAATTTCCCATACATGTTATCTCCACGGCGTGCTTTTTCTGCAAAAATATCAATGCAATTGATATTTTAAAATTGAAATGGCATCGTTCTGCGGGAGAGCGAACTCATTCGCGCGTCCCACGAAAAAAAATTGTTTTTTATGCAGATGATATGCCGCCACCGCAGCCGCCTTTATTATTGCGACTTTAATTAACACACGCGAGAAAAGAAACTCGGCTACACACAGCTTGGAACATTTCTCCCACCACCCCACCACCCCTCGAAAACCCTTCCCGAATCTTTCCGCTCCAACTGCTCATTCCCCCAGCCATCCGCTCCGAGCCGCGAAATCCCAGCGACAGAAAGGAAAGCACCAGCTGAGTCGCACGATTTTTTCTTTCTTCATTTATTTCAACTAGAGAGGGAGGAGGATCGCGCACCACGAGAAAAGGAGGGTTTTCGGGGAAGAAGTGAGGTGGGGAATCCGAGGAGGGGAGGTGGGATGGGGTTGGATACGCATACATTAAACGAAAAAGACGGCTGATACGACGGAGTTGGTGAGGGAATGCTGGGAGGGAGGGATGTAGGGGGGGGGGGGGCAGAGGATGTTCTGGGGACGTGGGAGGGAAATATTTGCGTTTGGAATTAACGGTGCAGCGGCTGAAAGGGACCCATGTTGCCGGGGAGACCCGATGCGGTTTTAGAATGAGAAGCTCTTGAGGAGAGGGATGGAGGATATGTTTGAGTGAGGAGGGGGCTGACGGGTTATGGGAGGGGGATTGTATATATGCGAACGGGGAATGTGGGGTTTTAGCAATTGAATTTAAATACCCTTTTTATTTTAAAGGGACTCTCTTTTGGATGCTTTTTCCCCTCTCTCAACCCCGGGAAACCAAGGGCAACCCTTTTTGCGAGCCCTTTCCCTCCCCATCTACCCATTCCCCGACTTCCGAGCCCTTTCCCTACTTTCCTCACGCTTTCTTCATCCACGGAGTTTGGTGTGTGTATGTTGAGTCCCCTTGGGGATATGTACAAATGTAACCGCTCTCTTGAAACGTCTGCCGTGTAGTATTCACGTTTCGGGTTATTCCCGGTCCATAATCCGCTCAGCCCATATTGAAGTCCCGTCGGAGGAGGCAGGGTTGAGTAGTATCCCTAGCAATTCCTGTCTTCTCAAAAAGTAGGTCAAATTGCGACCCGCATGCAACTCGCTTTCCCTCCCATTCACCACCCATCCGCTTCCGGCCCGCTCTAATCTTGGAAAACCCAGCTTGGTGAAATCAGCACAAAATTTTATCTAATATGCTAGACAGTACGCCCGAGTCTAATACGCCCGAGACGTCCAATAATTCCCGGAAATTTGAGGGGTCCTTTGAAAGTCGAGAGATGTATGCGCTCTATCGTTCGTTCGTTATCATTAACCCTTAGGGAAACATTAGTGACCATAACATTTGGGAAAGGTGAACAGTAAATTTTTAAACTCCACCTACAGTGACTTCTGCAATACAAATATCAACGATTTTCACCAGTAGCCTTAAAAATAATAATATTGCCTATTTAGTCCATAATTAAGGGCACCAATAATATAGGACTCTATTGAATCAACGCTGGATGTTAAATACACACCAGCCTCTGACCCATGAATCCTAGGAAGTAGACGATTTCAAATGTGTGGAGTGTACAACTAGAGAATTTAGTGTATACATTCCTCCATTTTTCAATAAACTTTGTGATTTTCCACACTTTATTTAAAACTGCAACCGGTTTCTCCTTGATCATCTTCTGGCTCAATCTGAAGCTTCATCCGTTCTTTATATACACAGATAAATTTGTTTAAAAAATGGTGGGGGTTGCGTTGGCTTGATATGAATGGATGGAGAGGGGCGCAGGGCAGGGTGAGGAAAAAACAGGAAGAAGGAGCATTTTTTTTACACACACAGCAAGGTTGAGGCCAAGGACTATTGGAAGTTGGGTAAAGATTTGAAGTACACCGGCCCAAGCCTTACGTACAGAATGTGGGGAGGGGATGGTGGAAAATTGGGAAAAGAAGGAAAATGAATCGGTGGGAAGACAGCTGTAGGATGATAAGGCCATCGAGATAAAATGTTCTCTAAAAAGGGAGGAGTACAAGAGAAGAGTGGTTAAAAGTCACACCCCAAACATTTGTGACTTAAGAACAAGGAAAGTAGGCTAAGATCTGCCGAAACAAAGGTTCAAAAAAGGGCGTGAAGTGAGGAACTGGAAAGAAAAAGAGCAGTGAAAACCTCACGTGGGTTTATGAATGGACAACGGACGGAGGTTTGTGGGGGGCGGCGGGGTTTGGAAGGGCTTCTTGCAGCAGAAAGTGGGTAGAGGGAGAATGGGAGTGGAAGGGGTGGAGAGGGGATAGGATATGAGGGAATGACAGTTACTCTTACGAACATGGAAACAACGAAAAAAACGGAGATGAATACATAAAGATATGATCATTATATTGATTAACATTTTCATTTTTCCATAGCACACAAATTTAAAATATTTACAAATCGTCCAATTTACAGTTAGTTCAAGGGCTAGTATTATTACTGTCCGTGAAATGAGTCGAGATACCCGAGTTTGAGATGCTATACATTCTAAACGAGAAAACGGCATGTTATGCAGCAAAAAGCACCTGGAACCTTGTTTACTTTTACGTTAATTAATGTACATTAAACAATTTATTTGAACTTTGCTGCACTTTCATTAAATTTTGTTTACAAAAAATCACGGTTTTAGCACGTAAAACCTGATTGACCATGTCTAAGCGCTTGGCATTCTGTTGCTATTCAATCTATTTACTTACGAATGTAAGTCAATAAAGACAAATTTAATTTCAACAGCTTGCAGATTTGCTAACTTCGAAGTGAATAGCGTGATTGAAACTTAAGTGAGACCATTGTGTGCTCTAGAATTTCAGCATTACGGATATTTACATACAACTGGTTAAATATTACCAGTATTGCCAATATTGATTTCTACTTATATTATATGAGGGGAAAGAGTTTGTAGATAACTTAAAACTCCTCACGAGACACTGAGAACCAGTTACTAATTCCGGGAAATACCCTTTTAATTGACGAATAGCGGTGTTGCCAAGCGTTCCATCTTCGCGCAGTACGCAAGTCTTGGACAGCGTTAGTCCCCGAGGTCTCCCTCGAATCGAGCAATGACAACCAATATTTAATTCCCATCTACACCAAAATTGGACGGACTAATGTGAACCTCCTAATCTCTGGTTTTACATGAAATCTATGTATATGGTCGCAAATGTCTAAATCTCAATGGGGGTAGTTTTACATGACTTTTCATTATAGAGAGAACAAAGTCATCCATTAATTAATTTGCCAAAATTAAATCTACCACTTTGCAGCTTAGAAAAAAAATAAAGAAATACCTTGGCTCTATTTCAAGCAATCCCCATTCTTAAAATTCAGTCAGGATTTTTAGCATAATCAGCCACGTAATGTATTGTAAGATACAACCGGAAATCCATAGTTCTTGAAATTTTCATGCTGGTGATAACAGTAGTACGTGGCGAGAAGCCATGACACGACAGTCAACTTAGCCTGCCAAGTTCTAAAATACCAAAATTCTCCTTTACGTCCTTACAAGGTTTATTGCAATGAATTTGTTTTTATTAAAAGCTGTTAACTAATATTTATTTTCATGAAGCAGCGAGGAAGCTGGTAAATGTATAACTACCCCATAAGGATCCAACAGAATATAAGCCATTATAACTATAAATCAAGATGTAAACTTCATGATATATCATGTCAAAAAAGAATATATGGACTGGTTTAATAACCAAAACCGTCGCTCAGCTCAAAATCCCAATAGCCCAAACGCTGGAGGATATATAGTCCAAAATTAGCTTAATACATAACCGATTTCATTAGAAATGTTTACTTTAATGTTGGGCTGGCGTTTGGTGTAGGTTTCATTGCCACTAGAGTTAAGTATCGAGACGAGTTTTTACAATCAGAGAACTCTTCCAAGGTGGAGAGAAATGCTCACTGGGATCCTAAGCAGAGATGTCAGGAAAAGATTGGTGAAAAAGGCTTTATATAAATCAGTACATCCTTGAAATTTTAACGTAATGGTTGAAATGTAATGGTTTGCAATGAGGATTTGAAAAAGAATCAAGAGGGAATGATGGGCGTGTAAGAATAGGAAACTACGAAAGCTTAGTATCGTCGATGAGGAAAAGGCAGATTTTTCAACCAAAGGGATTGGTGGCCTAGTTAGTGCACAGGGCAGGATATGAGAGCTAACGAAGATGTGATGGGAAATAACGAGGTTATTAAGGATGAAGGGGCAAAAGGATAGACCTTGGATCGGATGGGATGAAGAACGGAAGGGGTAAGAGGACATGGAGAGGGAATCTGCGAAAGAATAGTTTGTTGCTGGTGAATTGTAGTGTTGTGCTTGAGTATGATGTTTATCAAAACATTCCCATAATTATGTTTTAGGTAAATAAAAATGTGTCCTTATGGGACGACAAATACTAGCTGTATCCAATTGATAATATTTCTGGTGGACACTGAACAAAACCAATGAAAAATATTAGTGGTGCAATCTCAAAGAAATCTGATGGAAGTTCATCTTGAACCGTATTCGTTCACCCACTGGACAAAAAACGCACGTCTGCCAATCAACGTCATACGTCTGCTCCGGAATGCATTGCATTGTTCTTGAAAAAGGTGAAAAATCCAATCTGGTTCAAAATTCCAATTGGATTGACAGGAAAGAAAACCTGGAAATTTTAAATTATTCAATCCCGGCGTTTCCTCTTTTGTTTATTAAATATTTCTGAGGCGCAATGGAGCAGGTTCACGTTTGATTAATTTCAACAAATTCAAATTTCATAGTGCACTTTTTTTTGCAATCCCATATCGGCAACAAGTGATTGCATTTCAACTCAGTCCACTCGATTGATCATAAAAACTGTAAAAGTAATCGATCCTAACAATTTGGAATCAATATATTAGGAGAAAAAGAAATGCATGAACGCTTACGAACCAATTGATTTCTTTTCTCCACCTCAAAAGATCCTTTTCACAGACTAAGATTAATTCTTTCAATGAAACGACACTAATATCATTGGTTTTAATCTTTCGTAAAGTAATTTATATTTTGTTCTCTTGTAACTCCGCCTCCAGGTTTATCATAAAATGATAATGTAGTCATTATATTTTAGTAGACTATCAAACTGAATAAATAATTTACATTCAAAGACCGAGAAAGTCCTAGATTTCATCTGGAATAGATCAATGCTAATAATGACATTATCTGTGGAAAACACTGAAGAAATACATCAATACAAGATTTATTTGAAACTTAAAAACTGATTCAGTTCGCTTATTACCTCGATTATAAATGGATAACCGAGATAAGAACAAGTATAAAGGTAAAGTGGTGAACTTAGTAAGAGCAAAAGAGCGACATAAACGATATCCCTTATGGAATAGGTCAACAAATTTTTAAGAAGAAATTGCACAAGTTCGGAAATGTAATGCATTGTTTTATGAAGTTAACTGCAGAGATTATTTTGTATTTTCAATGCATAATAATCAAATAATAGCAACATGCCAAGAGTACGTAAGAGACATTTTCAAAAAAAAATAGAAATATACTTCTCTGATGAGGACCAGCGTTTATTATTAGTTCTAGCTGTTGACCGCAGCTTCGCTCGTTATTTCACCAGTTATACAACATGTCGCATATAAAGGGTCATCCAGAGACTGTTGACCGTTAGAAACCAGTACTTTCATCTGAGCTAATCAAATATTCACAGAGGTGGGTGAGAAATAACCAAGGTGGATTGTAGTTATCATTAATTTTTGTGAATGAAAATTTCTTCAGTGCATGGTCCTCTGACAACAGAAATTGTAGTGAAATCATCATTAGCAAGTATTCTGCCTTATTGTAGGTTTTTGGACAATCCTATCCATATATTACTTATTTTTGGGACATCTTTTTACTTTCTTGCAAAATACTTGAATGTCATTGGATGTCTGTAGTTCCTTATTAGCTCTCCTTATTGCAGCTAAAATTCCTATCCCCTACCTTCTTCTTCCGCACTCCCCTAGAGTTCATTCATCTCCATCACTTTTTTCAAAATGCACTCGTCTCTCAATACGTCCTCCGTCCATCTTTTTCGCCTCCTCTGATTCTGCAACACCAATTTCCTCACCTCTTCCACGAAATCATCCAACACTTTCTCGTTTGTCTCCCTCGCTACTCTACTCACCCCCTACATTCATTTCCTAACACACATCCAAATTCATCTAGTCTACTCACATCCTCTTCTCGCAATGCATAAAATTCAAACCCATACAACGCCACTCTCCTCTTTACTGTTGTTTTTACACCGTTACACTTTTCTTGGAGTCTTTCCTCAGAGCCCTATTCATCGAATCCCGTCCCTTCGAAAACGCTAGAGGAATTTCACAACTCCTGTCCCTAAAATAAATGTCATTTTCCTCTAATATAGCACGTAAATACGTAAATGCTCCACCTGTTTGTTCCATATTATGCCCACCTATTACATATTCAGACTCGCCTTTTTCCTTCTACAAAACATCGTCACCCTCGTCTTCATATGGTATTCCTCCTTCCCATACCATTCACAATGCATATTAAACGCACGTGTCTTTGACTATATCTCCTCGGTTTACGGGCTAACACCAGGTCAGCTATAAATCACACTAACTTTATCATACCCCCTTTCTACTTCTATCCCCACATCAATCTCCTCCCATTCTTTAACCATTTCTCCCAAATAATCGTAGATTAATGGCAATGACGATAGTGGGCACCACTGCCCTTTCACTCACCTACTCACTCTCCGTTCTATTAATAGCATTCCAAAATCCCTGCATATAATTTAGAAACTGAAATATTTTGGAGCTAATAGTTTCTTTATTCAATTTCCCTACTCGATACCCACAGCACAGGTTCAATGTAAAAACTGTTGATTATAGTTGTTTGTTTTTTTGCATTTCTTAATGAACACGTAGGGCCAAAGACTGTATGGTAAAATTTATAGTAATAAGTTCAGTGATTTCATAGAAATCTAATTCGTTCAATGAGTACGAGGTAAATATCTTAAATATTTAGACACTTTAATATGAAATACTATTAACTACAAAGCCGCTGTTGAAAACAAACAGTGCAAAAAGATCGCTTGAAAGAGCCAATTTCAGGATTTTTTTATATTTTTAGAACATCCCCGGGCCGATCTTTGATCGAATTTCAAATATTTCACAGGAAAATCTTGAAGAAATTGTAAGAGCTGAGCTTATTAACTTTTGAAAAGTCGTTATATACCACGTTCTGAAAAACCATAAATCGCTCACTCCTCCGGCTACAACATGTGTGACTTTTAAGGGATAAATACACAAGCATCACCGGCTGCAATAATTTCGCTTACCTTGCTTTTGCTTAATTTATTTTATCATATTTTTAAGTCGTAAAATAAGCAGTTTCGTTGAAGTGTTCTTTGATTCCATTGCTTTTCATGATATTGCTCGTTCTGTTTCTGGGCTGAAAATTTGATCCATTAACAAGTTTTGCCGCAAATCAGACCTAGCCCGAGGAATTTCTCGTACCTAAATCCCTCCACATATCTCATCAACATCATTTGAGACATTTTCGAGTTAAATTTTAAATTCACACAGTTATTATACGTTTAAGAGAATAGAAAAGTATATATAGATGTTGTAGATATACCATAAACGCATAAAAGTCTAAAAATAAAACTTAACTGGTCTTTTCATAGACTTCTGCTCAACTGAATAACCAAGGATAAGGAAATGCCAAGAATACCCAAAGGAAAAAAGTGTTTGATAAATGAAGGAGCCACACAAATACCGGAACTCTTGTCTATGTTTCCGGGATAGGGATCAAGCCTGTTTTTACAGTGTCCTCTGGCTATATTCTATCCTATGCCCAACCATTTAGTTCGAAAAAAGTTCACCTCACGTTTTTTCCCTAAACTCTTTAGTAACTCCAAAGAGATGTTATCCACTCGAGAAAAAAAGAAAAATCATTATGAGTCTTGAATAGAAAAAAAAGGATTATAATGGAGAAACAAGAAAGCCATGATAGAAAATTGGGGAAAGGAAAAATAGATATACGAAGTAAGACCGTACTATGACGTAATTTTGTGTTTATGCATGGAAAAGAGACGGGATACAAGGAATTTCATATAAAGTATAAATTGTAAAAAAACAGGCCATTTTATAACTCAATTTTCTCCAAATTATTAGTCTCACGGTTATGTTTTTTATACTTGACAGATACGCCTTTTTTACTCTACCCTTTGGTATCATTGTCAAATTCGCCAATTACGGTGGTTTTCCCAAAAAGAAATGTATCTTGCGAGACGATAGCTCACCTTTACCATCAGTCGAAAGCGCGGCGAGAATAAAAGCCTATTAGGAAATATATATTTACCTGCCTAAAACCTTGAATTTTGCATAGTGGCTGATAGGCAACCGTAAGAATATTACAGATCGTCGTTCATTAAAACTATTAAAGGCGTTTTTTTCTGATTCAGGCAAGACTTGGATTTGGACCATCCCAACGAAAAGAAACATTGAGGCAACGTTGGCTCAATTTTCTCAAAGTACGTTTCTTCAGGCCATCTTTAAGGTCCTCTTCAGCTTTTATTATTATTTTTATCCCTAATTCTATGAAATTATGTTCGTTTTACATCAATTTCCTTCCCATACAATATTTTATTATTTATCATCGTTTTAATCAGCCTATCACTTGATGTGACCTAAACCCATGATTTCAGTCTTCTGCAGATTGCTGCCGACATTTTCTTCATGCGACGTTCAAATCCATGAACTTCAATTTTCGTCCAATTTAGTTCACTCTACCATCCTGCAGTGTCTCAAATTAAATTTTAGAAAGTCCTCCAACCTGCCACCATCCACTTACTTTACTGCCCCAAGTTATACAGCCACATGCATTGCTACAGTCACGACGCTCCAAGTCAAGGTCATAAATCATGGCTACGGTTTTGATAATCGTTTCCATCGTTAATGTCCCCATCCCTGCAAGCACATATTAGGCCAGAGCAGCTCCTTTTCCACCCATTTGTATCTTTTCGATAAGAAACTAAAAAACTACGCTCATAATGCTGATTCACACCCATTGTATTTCTCGTAGTCTTAATACTTCGGCTTTATCATGATTCATCCCCATAGCGTTTATATCAAACGCTTGTTCTATCGCACTAAAAAAAGAGGGTTCTCTCTGATTCTCCATCTGCTACTCAACATCGTCCTTGTTGATAAAGCATAAGGGGTGGAATATCCTCTACTTTACCGAAGGTAGTGCCTACTGTATAGAAAATTCCAAATGAAAAAATGGCTACGTAAATTGGTAAAATGGCAAATTTATTTCATTTGGTCTCCAAATATATATTTATTTATCACAGCGGTCGGTTGTAGTATTTTATTCCCTACTTAATGCCTAATGAGCTTTGTAGTTCTAACGCTTTGCGTAGTCATCAACCTGGTAATATTTTCTGCCTAATCAAACGTCATCTGTCATTGGCAATTACAAGGGTGATTTTTTTATGAATTCAAGTGGGAATAGCCTCTCCCCCTCCAGTATATCATCTATTAAATACACGCTTGAGTGCATCTTTTGTCCATGCTTTAATACATTCTTGAATACATTACCCCCCAGAAAATTGCACAGACGAAACAGAAACGGACACAGAGGATTTAGTTTACTACAAACTCGCGAAACGGTTGAATAAAACCTGGGCAAGCGTAGCTGAAATTTGACGGGATCTGAGTTAAGAGTTTCCATTTGAAATGTTTTTGCTCTATGGTTACGCAACACATAGAGATAAGTCTCTCCCCAATTCGAGAAACACGTTTGCATAGCTACTCGCGAATTAAATATCTCAATGTGTATAATAGAACGTTTTCCATTAGTTTAGAGGGAGAAGATAAACATTTCAATTTGCTTTATCCTTCACATGGCATGCAAAGGTCCTGGAGATTAATCATGAAAATACTTGAAAATTTTAGGCCACGAATTAACCTTTGATTTACCAATCTAACAAATAAAACACTAAACAAAATATACGCTTGCCTAAACGTAGTATCAACTTAATACCACATCACAAATTAAATGGTATAAAACTGAGATAGCCAACTCGCAGTTGATAAAAAATGTACATTTAATAGTAAAGAACCAACATACTTGTACTACTCTAGATGTTGTAAATATAATGCTTGAAAAAATGAAAAAATGTACTGCCGCGTAATTTCTGTGCTTGTCTTTTTTCTGCCCGAGGACTGATTTTCATTAATAATGGTCATAAATCTAGCTACCTTGGATCTTCGGAAATATTTAGGACGGGGTCCATGCCCCCCCAAAATACCTCAAGTGGGTAGAAGGTAAGAGGATGTAGGGGGAAAGGACGGGAGGTGATGGACTCAAATGTCCCCCCTCCCACCCCATCCCCTCCTACAATAGCGGAATTCAAAATCTGTGCCTGCTATTTAGTCTACTTGCATGCGAAATCGTGCATGATGCCTACCTTTCCGGGAGGGCCTACATACCGGGTATGGTTTAACTTCAGAAATGGAACAGCTGATTGGTTGCTTTCCCTCAATCTTTTTGGTCCCGCACCTGGGGTACCCAATCACCGATGCCTATCACATGCATCGCAATCGCAGAGGAAATATGAGCATATGTCAATTTTGGTGGTCAATGATAAGATACACTAAATCAGGAAATTACTATGAGCTTTAATAGAAACTAAATAAATATACCGTACATATAAATACTTAGAATCTAGTTTATAACAACATAGTAGGTACCTACAATTCATACGCCAATCTGAAATTAACTTTTTATAAAGACAGTCACGGCATGATTTTTAATCCAATATCACTTCCAATGTAATGAAAACAAACGCTTGGGATACGTAAATCCTCATTTCAATACAGAACGTCATCTTCATAAATTTATGAGGAATCATAAAATTCATCAAATGCTAGTCTAAGGCACTCATTCTCTCAAAATTCCCCAAAATGATATTTCCTCCAGCTTTTCATACTTCCAGGAAGATTGAATGTTATAAATCAACTTAAAGCCTAAAAAAACGTTAGCTAAAAAGTCAAGATTCCCTTAAAAAGTCGTGCTGAATGATTTGCTTGAAAACAAAACCATCAAGTCTAGTGTGTCTTCTGAACACTCCTAGATCCAACAAAGCCATTAATTTGATATTAGTGCATTCTTTTTACTTTCATTTTCGCGTTCTTGTCGTGATAAAGAAAACAGACTTTAACAGATATTCACATAAAATCTAATAATACTGAATATTCGTAATAATATTACTGCTGAAGGTTAATATTTGCTGAAGGGTTACGTATTATTTAAGAGCTGTCTTCGGCAATACTCAATGGTCTCACTAAAGTAAAAAAGCACGCTAAGGATTAAAAAAACGTAGGTCAAGACCAATATCATTTTGTTTCACGAGAAAGCATACAACCACACCAAATGGACGATCGTTTAGAAACACGAGGTATAAAAAAACTGAAAAGAAGATAATATTTTCAGAATCTAGGAGACGTCACTAGTCACGTTACGACGGTCTTCCCAAGGAACCGAGAGCCCACCGTCGCATAACGCTTTGATGGAGTACAAGTGCTACCAGGCAAAGAAGAGTTACTACAGAAAGACTACAGGTGGGATTTGCGCTACGTCACGTTCTGAGGCTTCACGGTTGATGGCTGTTTCCACCACAGCTGCAGAACGCGCGAGAGATGATTAGCAATAGTCCATCTCCTTGGGTCGCCACTGTAGCAGTGCGGGAGCTGCCGGTAGGGTTATTTTCGAGTGTCGAGGAGCAATATGAGATCGAAATATAAAATAAATGACGTGGATGATATAGAAAAGGTGCTCCGGATGAAGGCAGATGGACGCAAAAGGGCAGTCACTACTCCTCGGTAAAACGCGATGATCTGCTTGAAATGTTAGAAATTGTTACTAAAAAAAAAGTCGACCGACAGCTGAGGTCATACACCATCAGCCATTGGGTCTAGGTGGGAAGACAGATGAAGGTAGGGTTTTTCAAAGGGAAGAAGATATAGGTTTGAGAGAAAACCGCTGTTGATTTTACTCTACACTTTGAAAATACCCAGGTATCGAAGTTTTCCTTCCAACCTAAGTATGAAGTATGTCCCGTAGAGTACTTACAACAGAGTCCTAATTGAGGAATCCTAAAGTCCTCCTTCATGTTCCACACAAATGAGGTATGAAAAGCTATTACTAAATTTCCTTTAATTAATTCAATTGATATAGGTTTGGTAAAGAAAAAAAATTAAGTCATCACTACCAAGTGGCCATTCAGTACGTATCTGTATCGAGTCTAAAATTAAAAAAAACTGCCAATTAAAAATTAATTACCAGAATTGATGACGGAATAGTATCTTATACATTAAAAATATACACTAAAAAATGCAGTTATTTACTTGTATGGTTCATAGATATGTTTACTTCCTCCCAAGAGTAGAGATATTTTTATTATAAATTCCTGAGAAACCCCGTCCATCGTTTGTGTTAAATATTTGGGATGAAAAATTGAAAATATTTGCATCACTACAAAACCAGCAGAACTTAATTTGCTTATTTGCAGTAACCCTATTGACAACTTTTAATCCCTTTGAAACTGATTCGAAGCTATGAGACGAAAATGTTGATTCACAGCACCGCGGTAAATAACGAGGCAACTAGGATAATGATTCGGAGATTCCATTCGAAGAAATATTAATGAAATACACCGAATGCTATATTTCATAATGTGCAACAGAAGTTCAGCATAGTTTCATCACTTATTTTCTGTATTCAACTGTTTTAAAAATGAAACAATACGGGTTGCAATTTATTACCCGTTGAACAGTACGAGGGGAAAAGAAAACAGTTTTGAAAAATATGCATGTTCACCTGACCCTTTTATTGCCGCCAAAAATTTCTTTCCAGGCTGGCTATAGGTGAAAAATTTTAATCCACACAAAAGGGAATTTAACGCGCAAGCAAAGATTTTTGCAAATGTTGCCGCGTCACCGAGGAATTCATGATCAGTTGTTTCGGCGGGGCAAGTGCATGTTCTATCCACCCATCGATAGCGATCAATATACACGAATAATGAATGAGTGAGCCTAACATAACGTATTTATTGGCTTAATGTAGCCCGAGGTAAATGAAATTTCAAACCGCAAAAAGGAAAGAACGCCTCCATATTTTTTATTAAAAAAGTTGAGACTTTTTTAAATTGCTGAAATATTTTTGCCAAGGTAATTCAGCAAATATTATAACATTTCGAAAATAACGATGAAATGGCGTACCTACTGAACTTATATTTCTACCTTTGTTGCCTTGTGTATTATTCTACTATACTTAATGCATATGTTGTTTAGGTCTGATGATATTTATATTTCACATCTTAAGTACTTGAAGTATTTTTAATTCTATATTTTGCACGCACTATGTTTTATTTATTCTGTATTTTTAATGTCAAATGTTTTCTATATTTTACACTATTTTAATCAAAATAACGTGCCAAATATGGTTGTAAGAAATCTAAGCCACTAATAAACTGTAATTTAATTGATATTATATTCGGTCAATACTTAAAATAAATAAGGCTGATGTGAAGACAAAATTATCAACCAGTTAAATTTTAAGTTTAAAATAGTTTTCGCTATTATATTTTTTTAATCATAGAACCTTAGAAAATAAAATAGTTTTAAGATTATCATGAGAAAATATTTACATATTTTTAAAAATTACATTCAAAAATCATTTTCCGAAGTAATTCAGTTTATATTTTACATCCTGGGAAGAACGAAGCAAAAAAATGAGGAATAAATATTCATCCAAATTTTTAATATTTGATTGACCCATTGTCTCCCTTTCTCGTTCCGCGATTAGATTGTATTTTTCTAACTCGTTCCCTTCCGTTTCCTCTTGTTTATGTTTCTCCCCCCCACTCGCTGGGCGTCATGCCTCCTCGTCTCTTCCCTATTTCCACCCCTCTAATGCCCCCCCCGCCCAGTTCAACTCTCCCATTTTCCCGGCAACCCTCGCCCGATGCATCAAAGCGCGAAGCTCCGCGATGCCGCTCTCCACGCGCAAGTGTCCACGTAAATGCGATGTTGGGTCGCCGCGGTCCGTGACCGACACATGCTCATCCCAATGCTCATTTGTCTTCCTACTCCATATACATATATATATCCATCTCTATATCTCCACCCTATATATCTCTCACACACACTCACACACTTTTCCGCGTAATGTCTGACGGCCCCGATCGGCGGCGCCTATCCCGCAAAAGCTCTCGCCGCTCACCCATCCACAAACACCCCCAGCCCTTCTCCCAAAAACGCCTAAACAGCACCACCACCGCCGTATCCATACGGCAGTAAACAAGTGAAGCCGTAAATTCAGAAAGTGAGACAGAAGCTTCGGCGATTTAACTTAGTCAATCCCGCGGTCCCAGGGAAATAAATCAGTGTTATTACCCACATTAGGGCCAATTTGTTCCATGTCTCCATTACCTCAATTAATTCTCGCCTGTGCGGAATATGGCAGGGGCCAAGCCCCCCCTCTCCCCCCCACCTTTTATTTATATTTCCCTTCCCGTGTCGATCCATCATAGAATATAGCCGCATTAAAGCGCAGAGCGCGGACTTTCCTGGCGAAAGCATTAGTCTGTCGAGGGATAAGCTCGTAGGAGGGCCAGCTGTACGCGCGGCCGTTAACGACGACACTGACTTCGTTACAAGGGTCAGTCTTTACCCATCTCGACCCTTTTTTTCGTTCGGCTGCATCCCCATCGTCGAGGAGTCCCTCTCTCTTTCTCTCCCTCGGCCATTGAAGCGATTCCGGATCTACATGTGCGCACGTTCAACTTAAATTACCCATTCAGTTAGAACGAATTGAAATATTTGCGAATCAAGCTGTGGTGAATCCATTGCACACTAGGTCAACAACAGGATGCATTCCGTTATTAATCCCCTTAGTCCGTGACACCAGTCAGCCGAATTGAACGAAGCAACGGCAGAGAGTAATAGAATATTTTTAGAGAGATCGTAGTATAGTGGTAGAAGGTGGATGTGCGGGGTGAAAAGGAAGGATAAAATGATAGTTTCAAAATAAACTTTGTTATATTCCACACCGTATTTATTAAAACTCAACCGGTGTTGACCTTTTCAGGACATTCTCAAGAGGTAACAAAAAATTCTTCAAGAGTTAGCAAAAAAAAATTTTTTTTAACTATTGAGAAATACCTGAAAAGGTCGAAACCGGTTGAGTTTTAATAAATACGGTGTTGAATATAACAAAAATTATTTTTAAACTATCATGTCTCCATTCCACGATTCCATTGAACTCGCGAACCATTGAATTGATTTGAAGGAAGGATAAAGTCAGGAATGAGTATATAAGAGGGTCGGTTAAAGTGGGATCGTTAGCGAAGAAGATGCGAGAATGCCGATTAAGATGGTTTGAGCACGTTCAGCGCAGGAGCGAAGAATACGTGGGGAAGAGAGTAATGCAGCAGGGGGTGAGGGGAATAGGAAGAGGGGCCGACCAAAGATGAGATGGAAGGACAAGGTGTGAGAGGACCTGAGGGAGAGAGGATGGGAAGAGAAGGAGGCGTTGGACAGGGAGCGGTGGAGGAAGATAATAAAAGAAGAGAACGCCGTCCCCACATGAGTGGGACAAGGCGAAGACAAAGAAGAAAGTATTATAGTGGTAGAAAACTCGGCGGCAACGAAGCCTGACATCAAATAAGGTAAGGCTCAAGTAGGAGAGGTCAGCAAAGGAGCGGAAAAGCAGAGGACAGCACATGGTAGGAAACGCTGCACCAAGAATTATGTATATAAAACGGGAGAGGGCGGCAAGGCATTAGCGTTTCACGAGTATTCTTATGATCAAAAACGAAACTGAATCAAAATACCCCATATTTAAATTTCGCTACAATCCAAAGAAGCCCATCTGGATTCATTGGATTAAAATACATGGACAGCAATTTGTCTTATGTTAATAACAGATAGAGCATTTTTATGCTGGTAACAATGGTTAGGAACGACCTTGGGAGCCTTGGTATCCAACGCGGCAACCAGCGTGCTTCCTCATGTTGGACTATATTGCAGGCAATGGACTCTACAACTAAAAAGAACCTTCTGCGCTACATCCACCATGTTTCGTTACATTACCGTTACCGCTATGGTAAAAGACAATTATTAATCCCAACCACTAGTTTCACCTATCGCACCACCACACCTCAAGGTCTTAATCCTAAGGCAACCACATCATCCACTCCTGAGACAGGATACGAGCCCTTGAAATACGGTTTGCCGTGAGGTTGTGTTACCGACATCTCCGTCGATCCGCTTCAGAGAAATATACAAATGATGCTCTAACGAAAGGAGTTATTCCTGCCCCAAATGGAGATTTAGAGTCAATGGCAAATCGTTCCATGTCCACCAGGATTTGAACCCTTACAATATTGTTTTACAATATTATTCCATAAATTTCCACGGGACACTTCGATTTGCAAAGTGCAATGTCCCATTCATTAGAATCACATCAATTCGAACGCCTTTGAATTAAATTCCTTTCACTCTTACAATACATCTTATTCCAGTGAATTGTGTTATGCTGTGAATTATTCAATAAATTTGCAAAAATTCTATAAAATTATAGGATATCTTGTACTTTCCCGAGTGTAAAAACAAAAATAATAAAAGCCAGAGGGAAAGTTAAGCCATAAGCGTAGATGTTTTACAGAAATTTTGTGAAAAACATAATGGAGGTTCTAACCCGGTTGGAAACCCGAGAAGAATTCATTCGTACTACGCCTGGGAAAGCACCAGCTCATACAAAAACCATTATTTTTATAATGTAGGGTTATTTAATTCGTTTATATACCTTTCCCACTGAAAATACCATAAAATGTTTTAAAAACCTTTTTCCACTCAGTTCACGCTTAGTGAGATTACACACCGTGTTATATTTTGCTTCCCATTGAAAAACATTTTTTAATTTGGTCAAATCTAAATAATTGAGTCTAAATGTTATTTCAAAATTATTAATGAGCATTGAACCGTTTAATTGGGTTAAATAAAGATAATGAACATTTTAAATTTTACTTCAAAACTATTAAATAGTTTTAATGTTTTAATTCTGCCAATAAACTAGAACGCTACTGTTCAATTTTCCAGTTGAATTAAGTATTCGAATCAAAAGTGTTTTTTCATTCATTCGAGTATTCTACCAGCTGATTGGTAGGCTTTTGGACAGTCCCCATTCTGCATTCCAAACTCATAGACATAGTCTCGCTTTCCCTCCTAAGTATGCCCCGCCATTAGATCCCTCTTCACTTCTTCATATCTACTACCTCCTCTTATTTCGTCCAGAATTCCTATCCTATTCCTTCCTCTTCCACGCTTCCCCAGTGTTCTCCCCTCTATCGCTCTCTTCGACATGCCCTCTCCCTCAAAACCTCCGCCATCCATCCCTTCAGCCTTCTCCGAACCTCTGCCACAAGCTTCCTCTCCTCTCAAACCATATCCAATACCTCGCTCGTCTTCTTCTCCACCCAGCTCACCCTCTCCATTCTTCTCCAAACCCACATTTCAACCGCCTCAAGTCTACGTACATCCTCCCTTCACAATGACCAAGTTTCCGACCAATACAGCGCCACGCTCCATACTAAAGTTTTCACCAGCCTTTTCTTATATTTCGTCCAGAATTCCTATCCTCTTCCACGCTTCCACAGTGTTCTCCCCTATCCTATCACTCTCTTCAACATGCCCTCTCCTCTCAAAACCTCCTCCATCCATCTCTTCTGCCTTCTCCGAACCTCTGCCACAAGCTTCCTCTCCTCTCCGACCATATCCAATACCTCCTCGTTCGTCTTTTTCGCCATCCAGCTAACCTTATCCTTCCTTCTCCAAACCTACATCTAAAACGCTTCAAGTCTACGCACATCCTCCCTTCGCAATGACCAAGTTTCCGACCCATATAGCGCCACGGTCAAAAATAAAGTTTTCACCAGTCTCTTCTCAGACTCCTCCTCATCAATTCCCTTCTCTTCCAAAATGCTTCTTTAGCTAGCGCAATTCTGCATCAGATGTCCTTACCACTGAACCCATTCACTTCTAAAATACTACCCAGATACGTAAACTGCTCGGCCTGCTCTATCTTCTGCCCTCCCACCCTTATACTCAGCCCCGCCTAGTTACTTCTAGAAAATCTCATTACTTTCGTTTTCTTGTGATTGATCTTCATCCCATACATTTCCACTGCACCTCTAATGCATTCACCATTGACTGTAAACCCTTGGCAGACTGACTAACCAATGCTTGATCATCTGCAAACCTCACTGATTTTATCAGATCCCCTCCTACCTTAATTCCTACCTCCTCCTCCCCACATGCCTCCATTACCATTTCTTCTGAATACACGTTAAAAAGCAACGGCGATAGTGGGCACCCCTGCCGCACTCCCCGTCATATCGTGGCTCATCCCGATTCTCCATTGGCTACCCTAACCTGCGACGTCTGGTTCATACACAAATTCCAAATCAGACGCTTGTCCCTCCAATCCACCCCTAAATTCTTCAACACTCCCATTAATTTCGTCCATTCCACCCGATCAAACGCCTTCTCGAAATCTACGATGCATGCAAAAACATACTGCCCATACTCTCGGTTTCTTTCTACTAGCGTCCTCATAGCGTCTCGCGTTCCCGTCCCTCTCCTAAACCCTAACTGGTCGTCACCCAGGTATTCATTTGCCTTCATCTCTAGCCTTCTGTTTATAATTCTCAGAACTACTTTGGCCGCGTGGGATATTAAACTAATTGGCCTTTAGTCTTCGCACGTTTTTGCCTTTCTCTTCTTTGGTATAGGAATTAGTACAGACTTCCCGAAGTCTTCCGGCCACACTCCATCCTCATAAATCCTACGAATATGCGAAAAAAGTTTTCCTCTTCCGTTCTTATCCATGCTCTTTAAAAACTCTGCAGGTATGTCATCAATTTCCACAGCTTTATTCCTTTTTATGTCTCGTAGAGCTCTTTCGATTTCGCTATCTAGGATACTTTATCCGATGCCATCTCTGTCGATATCTTCTTCCCTTTCTATATCTAAAACCTATTGGAAGGAGTATGTTGAAGAGCTGTATGGTAAATACAGCTCTTCAACATACTCCTTCCACCTCTCCTGGATCCCTTTCGGTACTACGATAGCCTTTCCCGTCTTGTTTGTTATCGTTGTAATTCCCCTTCCCTCATTACCACCCGTCAGTTCCTTTACTTTCCTATATAATGAATCTGCTCTTCCCTCTTTTTTGTATTTCTCTAGCGAGTCGATCTCTCCTCTACACCACACCTCTCTTGCTTTCTTTGTTTCTCCTCTAAGCCTGTTATTTAATCCTCGCTATTTTCTCTTACCTAGCTCTGAGATTGCATTCTTCCATTTCATTCTTTCCTCCATCACCCTTATCATCTCTTTCGTGATCCACGGTTTCCTAATTTTAGTTGCACTGGCTACGCCTACCGTTGCTTTCGCCGCTTCTACAATTCCATTTTTCAAACTTACCCATTCATCTTCTACTGATCTAACTCCATGTTCCTCACCAATTATCTCATCCACCTTCTCTCGATACTTCTTCTTCATTGCCCCAGTTAATGCCTCCGTATTCCACTTTCGTACCCTCCTTCCCCTTCTTATCTTTTTCAGTTTTCCCCGACATTTCATGAGTAATAAGTTCTGGTCTGTGTCTGCATCAGCTCATGGATAAGTATACGAGTTTTTAACACTATTCCTGTTTCTGTGACGAGCCATTATATAATCTATCTGGAACCTATCTGTGCCTTCCGGCTTCCAAGTGTACCTACGTCGAAGATTATGTCTGATCCATGTGTTTGTAATTACTAGGTTATTTCTACGGCAAAACTCCAAAGCTTTCTCGCCACGGTCGTTTCTCCTACCTAGCCCGTAATCGCCCACCTCCCGTCCATCTCTTCCTTCACTAACCACCGCGTTCCAATCCCCCATTACTACTAAGTGCTTACTCCCAGGTATCCTACCAATTATTTCCTCTAGCTGATCGTATACCCCATCTACCACCTCCTCTTTATGATTAGAGGTAGGCATATAAACCTGGATTATAACAAAAATCCTTGGATCTGCCTTTATTTCCACGACTATAATCCTATCACTCACCTGTTCTGCATACACTAATTTTCTACCTAGTTTCCTATTCATTACGAATGCAACCCCGCGCTGACTTTCATTCCCTCCACTATAAATTAAATATATGGCCACGCACGGAAATTAATCAGCCTAGTGTACTTAATTCCCTTATGTAAAACTGATTAATTATAACTGAAAATATTAAATAAACTGTCAACGCAGGATTTAAGTGGAGTCCACTTTAAAACTTACGAAGATTAATAATTTTACTTCCTTTATTAATCAAGCGACTTCTATAAATAATCAGCGAAGCATTTTTTCCCTAAAATAAGCACAGTAAAATATTTCTAAGATTGAGTAGGTAGGTATCTCTAAACTTAAGAGAAACATTATACTCAGGGTTTCTGAGACTCAATGTACACTTCTTTCATCAGAAATAATATGAACATAATAAGCATCCCAAGTGCTCCATTAGTCGATACCATTGACTATTTTAGCAATTAATTGTACATTAATTCTGATTCAATCCTGATGTTTTTCGCGTGGCCGTTACTAAGAAGAATGTCGGAAAATGGCGTATTTTAGTCATGTTTAAATTTATTTTAAATCGATTCCCAGTATCTATAGTAATTATTTACTAATTCTCCCTCGTTTAAATAGCCGAACATCTATTCCCTATTAAAATAAAAAGGTATTTTAGTGGTTGTCTGCGAGCCATAGTTAATCGTAATATTTATACACTAGACAGTTGCGGCGGGTCCTATGGGTTCACTGAGCCTATGGGAACCAGCGAGGTTCACTGAGCTCCGTAAGAAAACTACTCCACTATTTTTCTATACACTAATGTTCTTATCATAACTCAAATAACCCTGATACCAACTGCTGGGCCTAACTTTTCCTCCACTGCAGCGCGATTCCTGCCGCTTCCGGTCCCAAAAAGCTTGACTTCGCGCGTGAGTTCACTGCACGAAGTGAATCGCGTTTGATGAAGCGAAAGTGGGTGAAGAGCGGATAGGGGAACGAGGAGCAAACGGCTTTAAGAAAGGGCCACTCGCTGGTCTATGATGCAGCGACAGTCGAAGATTATATATGTCTAATGACAATGGCTTCATTCGACGAAAA
Organism: Pyrrhosoma nymphula; assembly: GCA_963573305.1. NCBI lineage: Eukaryota > Metazoa > Arthropoda > Insecta > Odonata > Coenagrionidae > Pyrrhosoma > Pyrrhosoma nymphula. The sequence goes on along the minus strand of OY754337.1, from coordinate 24,096,312 downwards.
GAATTCCTAATTATGCCGGCTGTGGGCGCTGGTGCATGGATTCCATGACTGATGTCGACTGAAGCTTCACCACCAACTGACGGGGAAATAATAACTAATCGGAATCAGAGCCCTGTTAATTGCGGTAATACAATATACATAGCGTCAACAGCTAATTGTAACCCGTAACACCGTTTAATATTGTGTATTTTATAACTTGTTGCTCGCACCCTGTCTACATATTCAGTTAGTGGTATTGTGACCGCTTGTTACGAACTCAGTACGTATAGCAACGTACTCCGCTACGTGTTTGAAACAGTTTTTCTCGCTCTACACGATTAATAATCCATTTTCTGATAGGCATTAATTTTTACTCTATTTCTGCTGGAGAAAAACGTGCAGTAAGGATGTAAAGAGGCCTGTTCCTTTTTCAGAACTTAAAATAGGAGTAGCAGGGTTAGGCAATACTGCCGAGTGTTTGAGAAACAGGTGAGAGAAACAGTTTGATTTGTGGCTGTCTCTCTACTAATAGGCTATACTGTGTCTATTGCCTGATTTCTGCTTAAGGACGGGACCTGGACAAAAAAAGGGGTGTTCGATTTAGGGCAATTTTCTCAACAAATTAAAAAGAATGAGGAATATATTGAATACAGGAATTCCAGTTATGATCTTTCAGTTTTGAGTGAAACAGTAACCCGAGAACAACTGAGCAGTTTAATCAGAAGAGAAACTGAGATAAACAATGATGCCGTAGGAAGAAAATGGTGTGTATCGTCTAAAATTATTGGCTGAGTAAAATTTTGTGGAGAGTTTGAATTGGCTCTATGGGGCCACGATGAAAGTACTCAATCAACAAATACAGGAATATTCAGAGGCTTATAGAATTTAAAATTTAATTTGAAAACCTTTTTCGATAGCATCTTAGCGATACAACTGTTTTTAAAGGGTACCTCAAAATATATTTAGGATGATCTAAGGGACTACATGCTGAATGTATGTCGTAAGAACATATCGGCTGAGATAGCTGCTGCTGATGAAACTACGGATGTTTTTTTTTATTTCAAGTAGTTGTTGTACTTATTACCCCAAAGGAAGACCATTTGAATGTTTTGAAGCTTCATATACCCTTTCGGACACGACGATCCTTTTTTGACAAATTGCAATAAGTTTGTTTTTAAAGATGTCGTTCAACTAAATAAAGAAAATTTTATCTCCCAAATTTATGATGGTGCTAATATTATGAGCGGTCGGAACTCATGAGTGAAAACGATTATATCAGACACGAGTATCCTCATGCTTATTTTGTACATAGCTATGCCCATTAATTAAATTTAATTTTGGCCCAAGCATCAAGTCAGAACAAGGAAGTGCAAGTGTTTTTGCCAGTGTTCGAGAGAAACCATTGATTTTTTCTCATTCACCCCAAAAGGTTCATCATCCTTGATCAGGTAGTAGGGAAGAGTTTCACAAAGCACTCCAATTAGGTGGCATTTTCATTCCAGGACTACTATCACAGTATATGATCACAAGAATTCTATAATTCAATGTCTGGAGCAAATCAAAGAGACGAGCAGGCGAAGCACAACGATCAACAAATCATAACTCCTACGCTTGAAAATACAACAGTCCCCTTTCAGCTTCTGGTAAGAACTCTTTTACAGAATAATACCCCATGTTGATATTTTATATAAACAATTGTAGACGCAAACAGCTAATCCGTTTTCAAGTAAAAGTGCTACATTTCCCTTCAAGAATTTAGTCGGTATTAAAAATAAGATATGATTTGGGCACCATCGATATTGACAAAGATAGGTCTTTCAAGGCGAGAAGGTAGAGGAGATTTAATTAAGTACATCTTCGATTTGATGCATATTTTTGAAAAAAATACATATTTAATCGAGAATTAGCAATATTCTTTAACCAAAAAGTCCCGATATTTCCCGAAAAAATTCTCATATATGTTACAGATTCATATCCTTGTTTGGACAAAAATAAGTTGTAAGTAAAAATGAAGTAAACGGAGCTGCAGATTATCTATTCGAGGGGCAATTTCAAGGAAGTGATAACTGTGACCTTTCTTTTCGTAATTGAAAACAATTTGAATGAATCATTTGGTGAAGTGAAAAAACTACTGAAGTTAGTAGCCAGAATTCCAATGAAAACCTCCGAAGCGGAAATGTTTTTCTGCTTTAAAAAGACTGAATAAGTACTATGGACGAAGAAAAGTTGTCTACACATGCCATGTTATCCATCGAAACGGAGATGATCAATCAGATGGAAGACTTAAATGAAAAAAAGATTCACTAATACGCGGCCAAAAAGGAGGGAAGGATGGATTTCTTGTATAAACATTCGGCGAAATTCTTGGGAAGAGCATGATGTATGAATCACTGATAAACATTTTAAGGTAACTGACTTATTTTTTCATAATTACTTACAATTTTTGCTCAGATAAAGGCAACGGAATTACAGCATACTTCGGTCTCAAGTGATGTTTACGGAGAATTATCAAGCGGGAATTGAAAAACAAGGTCAATCGTTGTAAATGTGGGGATCTTGTATAATATAGACATACATTGATTCAACCCGAAACATTTATCTTCTGATTTTGATCGCGTTTGTCGTGAATTATCCTGCATCCATGTAAGCAAAGGCTATATCCCATTAAGAACAACCATTTTAAACTATATCCGTGGCTAATTACGAAAGAATTTTACTGTTTTTAAGTGAACCCTCTGTTTTTTTAGTCACGCACCGCTACTGACGCAACATATGACTCGCTGCAGAGTAAATATTAATATTCAGGTAATAGAATTTTTTTAACAGATTTTATTCCAAGTATTCAGCTCTTCCTATTTTCTTCACCATCCTCAAATTTATATAGGAGGCTCTCATGATCATCTCTTGATGATGATCTTCTCTTGCCAAGATCTGCCGACGTGCGGAGTTTTGAGTTTTTGACATCACGATGATGAGCAAAAACTCCGCATGGGCTCCATAGAAATTGGCGTAAATTACTTGATAAGATTTCTCTCTGACATGGTCTGTTAAAATAAAGTCGTTAATACTTAAAATGCATTATGGGAACTAATAAAAATAAAAATACATCCGGGCTTATATACCCTAAATGTCTCACAACGTTGTAAAAACACATTAAAAAATTATTAAATACGCTGACCCTAATAAATCTGCGGGTATGCTTTTGACTAAAAATATAAAAAAATAATTAATCCTCTATTCTATTAAATATTTGAAGTCCAATATTATATGGCATATTTTTAATGAACCCGGTATTAACCAAGGAGCATTATGAACGCCTTTGTTGCATGTTCAGTGGACTATTGATATTATCGGGCTTCCATGGCAGGATCATAAAAAACTCGATGAATATGCAGTTCATAAAACCTCCATGATAACCAAAAATTCGTTACATGTCCATTAATATTTTTATCCTCACCACCGCCAGGCTGAATATCACAAATGATTTATTCCATCTGGCCATAAGGTTCCAAAAACCAAATATTAACTCATCTTTCTCCGAAAGCATAATCAGAAGTGAGAGAGATAGAGAAAAAAAATAGTCGACACTTGCGGAAAATTTTCCGGCATTTTTCCTCGGGGCGTTTTGGTGCTCGGTGGGGTAAAACGAACAAAAATAAACAACCACGCGAATCCACCCCTTACTCCGTATTTTCCCGCCTAATTAACATGTCAAATCGCGCCGAAAACAAGGGCGGAACGATGTGCGGGGAATCTCCGTCGGAAAATGTTTACCCTCGCATACCACCGCTCACCCCTTTTGGAAAAAAAACCCCATCCCCTCTCAGCCACGCCGTGCATAACCCACCCCTACCCCCTAGCCCACCTTCCACCCCCCAACCGGAAACTCACACCACCCGCAAAAGACCCGACCTCTCCTCTCTCCACCAAAACCCGGCGTCGTAAAACCATCGTCGATTGATTACAATTTATCGATTCAATCCGTCAAACGTGGTTGAGCGTGTGTGAGTTTGATGAAGGGCGGTAAGGGATAGGGCATGGCGGGAGGTGTTCGTAACGGGTGGCCAGATTGAAGGGATGGCGTGAGGGCACGTAGTAGCATGAAGAGAATACAGGAAGGAGGAGGTAGGGATTGGATAGAAGAAAAGGTTGCAGTTCAGGGTTGATTATAAATCAAGGTGCGACGCATTTTCAAGGCTGATGCTATGCTAAAACATAGCGTTACTCAAAACAAACCCGGCGTGTAGTGCAAAACAACACTTATATGTAATTCCTTGTTTTTTCCCTTAATTTTCACAACATTTCCCCGTTCAAATAAGTAAATATTTTGATGTGAGCTAAAATAAATTCATCATTTTGCTAGAGGGTACTATGCCAGCTCAAATCAGAATCTAGTTTAAGTATTGTCGCAGAATGTTTTTAATTTTCCAAGATATTTATATCAATATAGTAGTACAGCTTTTAGATCTATATTAAGTGTGAACATAGTCTGTATTAGATTACATATCTCACATTAAGGTACATTAGCACTTCAAAATAAGCATTAGTTGCGGAGGGTCGGAGCTTCGTCGGAGTCGAACATTATCACCATCAAGAGAACTGAACGCAGCGAAACCCGGAAGAAATGTAAATTCCATTTGTTCCGGACTTTGGATTCGTTCGGGTAGCATAAAATATTTCCCATAGTATTTCTAGGACCTAAAATTTTGGTAAGGTAATGTTTTTTTATTCCTAAAAAAGGCTTGGACGTTTACGCAAGAACAACAGAAAAGACAATCAAAAATTTGGAATGTTATTTCTTTAAAGGTTGATGAAAATAAAATGGTAGGAAAGGATCACAAATAAATAAATAATGCCATAAAAACTAATGGGGAATAAAGGGAGTAAGGAGTAGTCGTAAATAAACTATAAAGACTATAAATGATAGGGGAGAAACAAGTTAAATGTAAACTGAGAAGTAGGAGTGGAAAACTTATTTGATATAGTTTTGAAACTAAGCAGACTAATAAAAATAAAATCGACTAGAAACTTACGGGGAGTATGGGAAGATAAACCCAGGAAAACCCAGTATCTACTGGGTACCACATGAGATTAATGCCACATACTTGAGTAAGAACATTGAAGCAATGAAGCATTTGAAGGAATGAAAATCACGGAGTGGCTTCCTGTATCCAACCAATAAACGACTGGATGATTTTTAGCAGCTGGAGTAGGTAACGGTCCTACCGATAAAGATCATGTTGGACTACTTCTACGCCACCTTAAAATAGCTATAAAATATCAAAAAGCTTTTTTCCTAACACTTCTCCATTCGTCTGGGTGGAGGCAAGAGATAATAAAGTTTAAGAGGGACTTAATACTGGAAAGTTCTTATTTGAAATCGGAATCGCAACCGAAAACTCCCCACTGACTGCGAAATAGGTAGGTAGGTTTGAGCACGCTGAAGTTCTGTGACGAGGTGGTTGGAGAGGAACTTGGGATTCTGGGGTGGTTAACCGTCTACATATTGAGAAGGATAACGGGAGGCGCATTGCGAAAGTCGATGGCAGATAGCGGGCGAAGGGCTGGATACGAGGTAGGGGGAATTGAGGGGCTAGGGGGAGGGCGTCGAAGCATGTGAGCCATGAGGGCGATCAGTATTTGTGAACGGGTTGGGAGGGGGATAATATGAACCGATGCACGCCGGGGGAACATCATCCGCGATCAAGAATAATTCATCCAGTCGGGCCGAGTACTCACCTAGGGCGCTCGCGCCTACTCTAAACACTCCGGATAGCAGCAGCACATCGTTGCACGGTCAAGCAATGCGGAATATATGCACACGAGAATTCGCTCGCCCAGCACTCCCCTCTTTCCCCTGTGTCTCTCGCCTCGTCCCACAGTCCACCCTCATCTCCCAATCATCCCTCGCGAGTCAACGTGTCAATCTGCCAATATTAACCACCGCCGCGTTCACTCCGAAATCTAGCTCGTCACCATCGGTGAGGCTGTTGCTTGATAAAATAGGAATAGAAGCACGCTTTCTCATATTTCAACGCAGTTTAATGATGAGTTCATCTGCAAAAATTCGATGGGAAAAAGCTTTTTTTCCACAGTAGATGTCGGACAGTGTCTCTCCTCAGCAAGGGATTTCTGCCCGCGATTTACTCCTTGGAAAAACATTTATTTTTGTCGACTTTAATTTTATGAACCATATTATAACCAGCCACTTTTTTCAACATTAAGGTGTTCGTAAATAATTACACAGATTAATTGCTGCTAAAATTTCAAAGCGCTGCTGATAACTAAAGATAAATTTGTTTAAAAATATATGGAAATATGAAAACTGCTCAGTATGAAAACTGAAGTTAATACTCTCTTACATCGATAACAATCACGTCAAATAACCATCAGTCTGATGTAATATACCAAACCCTAACTAGAAAATAACATCATGTAAACGAAAAGACAAAGTCATGTGATGGTTAACACTTAACAGACATTATAAAACCTGGCGACATCAAAAAGATAATCGTTGATGGATATGGCAACTGAGAAATCCGTCCTACTACTCTTTATTTTATTTTTAAAGAATTTTAGGAGTATATTGTCGAATCGTATCTTCGAAAAATTGTCATAGATTATTGATTGTTTATTTCCTTAATAAATACACAATTCAAGTTTTATAACCTACTGGAACTGTATATATAAAATGCGGAAAACATTATTGCAAAAAAACGAAGCCGCCGCTCTTGGCTAACCTAATCATTTCTTACAACCTACGTACGAATTAAACAGTTACGGTATCTCATTATATTTAAAGATAAATGAAATAGATAAATTTATTTGAATTTTTATTTAGCTTTCATGTAGTATATTGAAAAGGATTTCCGCGTCCTTTTTTGTACTAAATAAATTAGTCCACAAATAATCACCATACCTTTCAATGAATTCATAAATTAAGCTCGTAAAGTATTTGTATCCCCAAGTTTTTATGAACGTGTCACGAAATTTTCAGGAATCATCATTTCTCCTACTAAGTTCTATACAGCGATAACAAAACTCGTTACCGTAGATAACACGTTTCAAAACTATTACCGGTACTTTTTTAATTATTATAATATTTAATAATTATTAATGAAGAAATAACAGCAGTAAATAGAAATTTCGTATTGTTTTTTGTTTTAATTTACCACACAATACGGAAAAACATTGGTTCAGCAAACATTAAGTCTTTCAGTCTTATTTCAAACTTCTGGTTAGTTTCACAGAGATATATAAAATTTAAAGAACTTTTCGGAGATAAATGTAGAGACCACGCATTTTAATCAATATCAGCGCAAAAATGTGACGACCAATTAATTTTTTTTTCACTCAATAACTTACTTTATAGTAAATATTTAATCCCATGCTTCGCTTACTTGAAAATAAAAAATGGAAAGTTTACCGCAAATGCACATTTGGATGCTGACAACTGCACTCACACGTATCATCAACCTAATGTTTGTTAATATTTTCGCCAATTAACGCCTTGAGTTTATCGATATAGCGGCAGCTTATCATTTCAAAATTCAGATCCGTTACCTACGTAAGCACCTTAATGTGGATAATAACACTAGTTTACCTTCAGCGTCCTCGAGCAATAATTTGATCCCAGCCAGGTATTGTATTTAACCCAAAGGTCAGCTCGATATGTGAGGGTAGCGCTTACCGAACGTTGGCAAAACAATCAATGGCGTGTGAAATTCACACGTTAAGGTAAACGGGACAAAACCCTTCCTTTCTGCTGTTTTCCAGATAAACCTGAAGCCCAATAAGGTTAGCTTTGGTGTTTCTAAACAAAATACGTATAGGCTCCATCCAAATTCGACCCCGGGCTCAACTCACTAACTTTACACGTTTTCTACTCAAATATGTCATTATCGTCACTAAATATTCAAAACTGTTGATGGATGACTGAAGCCCTCCAGTATGACTTGCTCCCTTCCAACTCCATTATGTCCGTATACCTCATCTGTTTTCTCATGTATCAGACCCAAATAAGTACCATTGGAGAAAATAAGTGAAGAAAATACTTAATTTCTATAACAGAAAATTTAAGTGAAAATATATAGTAATAATAGTTATATAATATATTTTAAAAACTATTACTCCAAAATTATTGTAGTGTAGAACTTTTTATAAATTATTTAGAGCTTTAGGCAGGCTCAAAGGTCGCAGACCTTTGGGGAAGCTGCCGTCCATTCTTAAAGTGCATTGCCGTCCTTGAAACAAAAGATTCTTATAATAAGCATATACAACAGTTAACTTAATACCATAGTTTATTAATAATAGTTTTTTGGCCATTTGTGAACAATATAAATTATATGAAATATTAATTCATCAAGCTAAGAACGTGAGAGCTTTTACTAGCTCAGCTGTGTCTATAAGCGCCCAAATCGCCGCAAGTTTTACACACTCCGACATTAATGTCACAATGTCGTAGCTGCAATTTTAAAATTGCCAAAAAAAAAAGAATTGTGCCAGTAACTCGTAGAAGCAAAAACTTTTTTTGAGGAGAAGTTTAGGCAGTCTAATGTTTAGAGGTGAAAAAGAAATAGCATGGCGCATGTAATTAAAATATTCGAAAAATCATCACTTATTCTAGATACTACTTTTTAAGTTAACTTTCTTGGGCTTGATTTTTCGGTAAATAATGACCTTTGAAACGGTTACCCTTATTAAATAAATTACAATACTAAAGCTCAAAATAGCGTGCATTCTCCATGGAACATCTCGACGAAGAAGATTTACATGCATACCGAGCTTTCTTTGCGTAAAAAATATCTGAGCATTTAACTCAAATTAATGCTTTCTTCAACTCCGTGCATCTACTACTGTATTTCAACCATCTCTCACATCGGTATGTTTTTGTGTTCAAGCTTATAGGAGGCGTACTTAGCTATGTGGAATATATTTTTTTATAATTAACAGTGATTTTTTCACGATTACCATTGGCCTATTCACGATTCGATTGACGAAAACTGTTCGCCCATGGCAAGGCAACCAAATAGGGAAATATTTACTTCTTAGTTAGGTCTAACTCATGTCAGCTGTCTAATTAAATACATTATAATTTTATCCATCGCGTTAGTTCTTTACTGCAAAAACTAAATCCACATATTTGCTTTACATTTATTTCAGCATGAGTAATGCATCAAGCTGTCCTCCTGTTATTCTACAACCTCCGCGCACTATATCAAAGACATGGATTATATTTCAACTTTCCATCTGTCAGTTTGGCTAAAATGGAGTCTAGAATAGTCGGTGAAAACGATGCTTTAACTCAATATAATTCATGCACAAAGTTGACTTTCACGAGAACATGCGACAGTTATCTAATTAAATATGGACATATGTTTAGCGAATTTTGTAATATTCTGACCAAGGAAAGGTTTAAATCAGTTGAATGTGAATGCACAATTTTTTACTCGAGGAGTTTATTTCGTTAAAATCCAGACCGAGTCCAAAAGCACGTGCGTCGTAGGAATAGTTAAAATTCAAACTTCTGGGCAACCTGTGGTTTTCCACGAGGTTCTAAATACCCGATAACTGCACAACTTATATTCAGCTCGAAGAATCCAAGCAGCTCAATTGTTCATTCTGCTTGGAAACCAGGATTCAAAACCATTAGTCGATCGCTATACCCACTTAATTAACCAGCCACCTTTAAAATCACTTGTTACTTGGGTCCATGTAGTGCTTAATGTGCTGGATTCCCATCCTGAAGGCTAAGGACCAAATCCAGGATATTTTTCGGTGAGATACCCTAGTTGGGGCCTACGTGGAAGGCATTTTCAGTGCAACACTCCGTCCGTCGAATGGTTCGTTAAACTGTGATCCCCTAGGCGCCTTAAGTATGGGCTGATACTAGCAAAACCACTTATATCCTCTTCACACTTCCTCCATTTCCCAAATAATCCCTCCCATACTAAAATATTCTCCTCGGTGCAAGTGACCCCCATCGCCGGTCTTCTCAGTCAATTAACAAACCAACCATCTAAAAAGCACTCAAAATAATATTCCGTTGATGTAAGCTCTTTTATACGACACTATTGGTCCATTCGGAAGCCGTTAGTGTCATTTTAAATATATGCAATGTGGCTAGAAAAATTGATCACTTTTCCCCTCGAATTAAATTTCAATGTTCGCTAGCTTAACCTATTTCCCCGCCGTATTATTAAACTGCATCGAAGTTAAAAAATTGGTCGCTTTACAGGTATATTTCTACGATGGTATGAACATGGTTCTGGATCGAGGGAATAATAAGTGTTGAATAAAAAAGGGGAAACCACGATTCTTTGATGGTTATTTGCTCATTTGCTTTTTTCAGTCACCGCGCGACCATATCGCTTATGGGAGCTATTTTTCCACTTCATTTGATCTGCATTCGGCTCTAAATTCCCACCGAGAGCCGAAGAAAGAGTCTGAACCGACCGGGTTGGAGTGAAGTAAAGGCAGATTCAAAAATAAAAAAAAGATACGAAAGTTATTTATTCATGGGCTTGTATATGCACATTTTTCGAGGGACACGATGCGATGGGTTGCACGCAGCCGCGTTCATTTGAATAATTTATCGAAAAAAATCATTTCATCAACCCAGAACGAGGGGAGGAATGCTGCCACCGGCTCCTCGTGCCAGTTATAGATTCTATCCTCGAATGTGATATGAATTCGCAAGGCGTTTTTTCCCTTCCTATTGTGCTTCGTGCAGTATTCATTAATTTCATCAGCGACAGTATTTTCAGGAATTTTCTTCGCACTTAACGTCTTTTCAAGACTATTTTTCCTATTACGCGGCGCCAGATTAGTCCTATTAACGACGATAATGGCAGTTGCGCATTTTATTTGGACTAAGTACTCGATGTCTATGTTAACTTTTGATTCTTTAACACCACCCACTCCTTAATCAAATAATTCGATAGTATTATAACCACTCTTGATAAATAATACACTGCATCGCCATCAATAAGCAAGAACATGTTAATCCCCGTAGTATGATTATTAGTTTTCTTCAGCTGTTAGGAGCATAAATCAATTTCTACGAGTACTTTTAGAACATGTAGTTCTTACCCCAAAACAAATTGAAAGGATATAAATGAAGGAAAAATAAGTAGGTATAACAAGGTCGCAAAAGAAATTGATATTTCCAAGCTAGTTAGTCCATTATATTTTGGATTGTCATATTTTATAACCTGATAGGGAAACAAACCGCAATCGACATTAAGCCTAAGCAATCTATATAATGGGACAAATATCAAAGGATGTTTAGAAGCCTCGATGTAGACATCTGAGATGTTTTATATTCATTTAAAAAGAACTGTGATGGGCATATTTTTTACTGACTGCATCAAATATTGAGAGCATTTCAAACGCAGAATTGAAGACAACACTATAATCTACGGGTTTCAAAAGGAAGGTTTTCCTCAGATTGAGAGATGGAAAAACATTTTAACTTACGTGTATATTATGAAAATTAAAATAAATATGAAAAAAATAAATTAACCATAACATTAAATATGTTGTGAAAAAGCAGGAAAAACATGTATACTCCTGCAGTAGTATTAGGTTAGCGCGTCTTTGCTCAAATGCAATTCAGCCTCCCGAGGAAAATAAAGAGAGACCTCCTACCTTCATCTTCCGCTCTCTTCGTCGCTCTGTCCCCATCCCATCAACCCGAGGCTATGGGAGTGGTAAAATTGTTTGACGCGCGAGGCCGCCAAGGTCATTTAAGCCATTACAACGGGTAACTGCATAATTGAAGCAGATAGGAATAAGGGGTGGGGGAAGAACAGATGCTGAGTTAATTCTGGCGTCGGAACCAGTCGGATTTTAAGGATATACGGCAAGGGGACAAGGCATGGTAGCAAGGATTACAAAATTAAACGAGTGATATAAAAAATTGTTTTGACTTAGATTCACTTCTAGTTTTACATCACTAAATTGAAACTGCCACGATAATTGACGATATAAATACATTTACATATTTTTTTAACATCACATGTTCTCCGCTCATCATAGTACCTACAATGCGCAAAACATACTACTTTCAAATTCCAACACCACGTGGCCACTTTTTTCGATAACCCTAATTTAATACGTCTCACAAATTCCTTAACGCGCATGACTACTCATTATAATCACACTCGCTAGATTTAGTATCTAACCAAGCAAAATCGCCGAATACTGCATAGTAATCCTTCCTATTTCCTTTTAAGGAAGTGTAACATGTGTGCACCAAGCCTAGGCATAGGCAGGATAGGCATACTTCTGGGCTAAATACAGTGGTTATGGGTTATCTGAGGGGTATTTGCGGTAAACGTAGGTAGGATAGGGTTAGGAATGAGTGGGTGATGAATGAATGTGGGTAGGAGGCTCCAGTACTGGACATATGTGAAAGGAATGAGCGTCGTAGGCTTGGAGATATAGAGAGATTTTATGAGTGTAAATTTTGATGTGAATTGTGAAACAGATATATGATAGTAGAGTGAATGGTGTCGCAGAAAATCGTAAACCGAGACTATCATGGGTGTGTGTGGGGGAAGAGATTCTAAAAAGGAATATAAGGAGTCTTACGAACAATATATCGCGTTTGAATCACTGAAATAATGTGGCAGAAGCGATGGAGGTTTGCACGGAGATGAAATGTGAAAGAAATTATAAAAACGAAGAGAGTTTTTTCGGTAAAACGCCGAGAATTAAATTCTTTAGGCTAAGCCCACCCCAAGAGGAAACGGCGAGATGGGTTTACATACAATAGTTTTACGAAAATATAAATGACAGTTTAAGTATTGATGAATCAAGGAAGTAAAATCGTGACCAGGTATGGGATATCAGGACACAAGATACGCACCATACAAGAAGTTGCGAGGGTATCCTAGCAGTAACGCGGTGATTAATTAAAATTCAAGGACACTCAGGTGGTAAACAGCTGAAGTATTTAGGATAAAGATATTTTAATGAACAAATGGCCAAATATATAGTAGCCAATACATCACTCATTAATTTTACTTTATTTTGACCCAGTGATTAAAACTGTTACGTATTATTGATCAAATAACATTCATGCACAAATATGAAATTTAAAAATAGTATAAATAATATTCTCCGTGTTTAAATAGCTGAATACTTAACGTATCTAACTGCTAAATACACCCATAAATATTTCCATGGGTATATAAAATTAGTTTGGATGTTGTATTCTTTGTACAAAATAGTAGTCTATCATGAAGAGTGTATCAAACACGGTGATATAAATGTAATAGGCAGTTTTCATTTTCACTATGTTGAGTTTGTTATCTGAATTTTTGAAAGATTTTTCATCGATCCAACAGTTTCAGGGTTTAGTCTGTGTAGTATTCAGAGGGGGTAGAACGGGTGTAATTGCTCTGCCCCGCGGCATTTTTTACTCGATATTTTTGGAGGTATTGAAAACAAACAATGCATAATATTTTGACTGTGAATAACAAAACAAAGCGTGCGTGGTATACGTAAATGTTTAAACATACTGTTCTTATTAAACATATTTCCCGGGATTTAGTTAATTAACCGGTAACGGTTTAATCGGCCGAGATACGGATTAATATGGACAACTCAAACGAATATCCATGCCCTCTTAATGGTTAGACTAATGGTTAATCATTCTAACCGACGGAAGAGACAGTGCTTGATAGTTAACAAAGCCACAAAATTATTTCCTACGACTAGTATAGTAGCTTTGATCGTCTGAAGACTGACAGTACTGAAGCAAAGTACACTGGACAAAGAGATGATAAATTTAAATCACAGCAATCAGCAACCCATTATATAAATAAAGAAATACAATTTCTCAAGTGGAATTGGGCAAAGCATTTATTCTTTTTCCGGAAACCCCTTGTTGTTAGCCTAGGAAAAATATAAAGTCGAGATTTTTCGTTTAATTGAAATGCACCGTTTCCAAAACCCAAGCGTAACTTAACAGACGATATGATATTATTAATGTTCGGAGCCTAGGCTACGTGAAAAAATCAAGTTTTAAGTCTTGCATTGTAAAACAATACTATTTTCAATTGCAACATGAAATACTTCAACTATTTTTAGATTATTTTCTGAGCGAGTCAATCCAATGTAGTTATACTATCTTCCCTAGATAGGTCCTATAGATCCGATTATTTATGAATTATGATTATTATTTTTTCTGTTTCGCATATTTACTTTGCATTTTCATGGCTCAGTGTTTCTTTTGTATTTCTTTTTATGTGATTAGGTTTTAATGTTTATAAATTTTATATATCATGTATTTCATAAGGTTTCATTTCATAAGTCAAGAAAAGGAATTATCTGAGAATAATTATAGTTTATGAATTTTAAATTTCGAATCAGAGTTTTTAAAAAAACATTACTTGCAGCTACTTATTTGCATATCATCAATTTTTCCCTGAACTTTTCTAAACATTACTCAACCAGAATGCAATACGCTTTAACTTCAATAGATTACAAGAATAAACTGAACTTAGATGTGCGTTGCTTAGAAAAGAAGCATCATATTATGCCGAGCCTTAAAATTAACATCATCTGTGTATACGAAGAAAAAATAATACAAGGAGTAAAACTTTGAAATCAAGCATAAGGTTCCTTCAACATGGATCAAAGCTTCAAACTCGATATAATGCATGCGCCAACTGCATATACCGGACACACTCCCGTCCCCTGCGTAATTAAACCATTTTACTCTTCTCTGCAACCCCCCTCCCTTCCTCCCAGGAACAATATCCCCCTCGCATTACGCCAGCCCACTCGGCGAAAGCAAACTCATTACTTGCTCATCCCCTCAGACCGCCGATTGATCCATTTTTCCGCCGACGAGTAATTGTTCTGTTTGCCGCCGGAGGTGGACGCGAATGCGTAGCAGCGCGGATGGGAGTGAGGACCATCAAAGCACGGGGGCGAGAAATCCACGCGTATGCAAACGCTCCACGAGAGACGACGCAGTCTCAGCGTCTAGCGCGGGCGTCGTGGCACTGTGATCGTCTACGGTGGTGGGCTTCTAATGCCTCGTCCGCATAATATTAGCTCTTGCCTCGATAATTAGTGCTACTAGTCATCACGAGCGAACGTTAACGTTGAGGCCAGTCGCGTCTTTGAGGCCATAAAAGGCGTGTTACGTACATCACATCAAAGAATAACCAAGAAGTACAATTGGATTAAAACATATTTCTAACTGGAACATGAACGTCATACAAGCAATATAATCTGCAAATTTATAGCAAACTTGAGCGTTTAATCCATACGCAAATCACTTATTTTATAAAAGAAACTGCAAAGGCTTTCAAGGATAAGTTGCCATCATGAAAACTGAGAAAAATTTCTTTTCAATCCATAATGTTCAACGAATGCTTATTGCGTGCTCTGGAATGTATACCAATGTATATAATTATTTGAAAGTCACAATGTAGGCAGATAGCTGTTAGCAACACTTTGGCATTGCTTTATAAAAGTTTAAACTCAGAACATCAGTAATCTCTCATTCCGTGTATATTCATACCGAGCTATAGCAGGAATAAAATAATGCCATAGTTACCGTAATTTGCGTTAACATTCCAGACTAAGCTCACAAAGTAATTTCTTCCTCTAGCACAAGACCCTACACATCTAAGCTAAGAATACTTGAAGCTTCAGAATTTTAGTTGGAGTTTGGAAAATTGAGTATTTACACATATTTTGTATTCGATTAAATGGTTGCTAAAAATGTAATTGTTAAAAGACGCTTAAATTCATTCACCTTCCGAGATTACTCATTTGGCTCCTTTAGAGCACCCACGATAGTTATGGCTTAGAAAATGATGGAAAATTATAATTTTCATAAACAATTAATGAAAGTTTGAAGTAACTAGAGAACAAAAGAAGAGAATAGAATGCAAGGGAAGTAAATTTTGTGCTTGAAGGGCATAGTAAGGGTTAGATCAACGTTTATAAGCCGTTAAGTTGACTATTGACGAGTTTGCCATAGCGGTGGAAAGGTAAAAAGGGAAAAGGAAGCAAAAATAGAAGATTTTACCGGCATGAGTGTTTGATGTTAGTATTTAGGCACCATCCAAGCTTTTCTTTATCCTTTTGGATACTACTTCAGTAAATTTTTTATTACATGTTTGTATTTTTTCCATTATGAATTTCGAGTTAAGACATGTATTTCAGCTAATTTCAACTTTCTCAATAAATCATCTCAAAAATATCTCCCTTTCTTCACCAAAATTCTTACGAATATTTATTGGTCACCAGTATGTTATTCGTGGTTTTAGGCGCCTGAATCACACCAGAGCCCAAGGTACAGGGTGCGGCAACATAACTTCCTTTTTTCAAAACGCAATGAAACCCATTTTATGAATCAGAATTTTTTTCATTTTTTTTATATTACATACATACTTAAAGTTTTGTTTTACACAGTTTTGAAAATAAAATCAGGTAGATGACGCCCCTCATTGTCCATGCACGGAGTAAGCCGATTTCTGGCGTTTGTCAATACCCTTACCAGCATAGCAGCGGATATGTTGGAAATTTCTGCCCGGATTTTGGCCTTTTTCTTTTTCCGGGGGTATTTTGAAATCCCGCGTTTATGTCAACCATACAAGGACCCAACAACACCTGAAGGCCAACATCAGGGCAGAAATTGCCAACAAACCGCTGCTATACTGGTAAGGGTCATGACAAACGCCAGAAATCGGCTTACTCCGTGCATGGACAATGAGGGGCGTCATCTACCTGATTTGATTTGCAAAACTGTGGAAAACAAAACTTTAAATATTTATCTACATTATAAAAAAATTTTTAAAAATCTGATTCATAAAATGGGTTTCATTGCGTTTTGAAAAAAGGAAGTTATATTGCCTCATCCTGTATAAGCTGGCAGTGTGGATGGCTTAGCAATTATAACTCGGCAACGTTGTTAAAAAATAATTACGGGGTAAGAGATAAGACCAGACTATGCGGATGCGCGGCTAAGCACCCGGTTTATAATACTTTATCATAAGAAACTAAACTAAACTGCAAATTGTGGAACACCCCTCTTCATGAGTTATTAAATTATTTTTAATATTAAAACATTTAATTGATATTTTTTGCTATAATACTCCCACAATCGCTTTCAAATTTTTGTAGTTAGTTATAAGACAATATATTTTATCAAATGGTTGAAAAAAATTGAACAACCAAGAGTCACTACGGTATATTAGATCAAACACACAAAATGTAGGGCAATAGACTGCCGAAAGGATAGTTTTAATGTGAAATAATTTATAATGAAGGATTATAAATGACATTAGCAGTCATTAGAAATGAATAAATTCTTAGTTCTGAGGGTGCTAGTTTAATTTCTGGGCAAGGTTTTTCTTTAATTTGCTAACCGTCCGTCACGTATTTTCAACTGGTCTCTTACATTGATCACCGCAGACATATAACCTTTGCATCTACAAACTCCTCGCGTATCTGCATTTGTCACTGGAATATATTATTGATATTTAGACGCGCTTTGACGACACCAGAGCCTAAGTTATAAGCTGGCACCGTGCATGACTTAACGAATCTGGCAGCAATGCAAACAAGTCATTACGGGACATTAACAAGGGATAAGGCACAAACGTGGGGTGTGCGGCCAACCGCCCGCCCGGGCTTCCATTCCCCCACACCGCATCTCTTCCCCCTCTTCGCGTGTTCCCCGAAAATGCGACGAAACGATTGATTGTCTCTCCCCTTTAGCCCGGCAGCCACCGACGCTCACCCGCCCCACCCCCTTCACCCCACCGTCGCGTCGTCCTCATCTCCCGAGCCGAATCTTTCGTGTCACCCCGACGAACCCTCCATTTTAACGCGATTTTGCACTCTCTTGCCCCCAACCCCCTGAGCCCAAAACGGCCCCCGCGGCGCTGACAAAAGTTGCAGAACCGAATGCGAATGAACGAATTTCAACATTGCCAAGTGATGCGACTCTCGAATCGCAAAAATATCGATGTATCGAAATTCGATCGCGAAATATCGCAACTACACCGCTTTCACGTCTGGCATATAATCAGTACCTAGGTTAATTATGCTATAACGGATCTTTTGCGAAAGCAAGAAGCCAACAGAGATGACAAAAACATTTTGCGAACCACGGCATACTACTGTGCAATAGATCAAACACACACGACAAGTGAAGTAGACTGTCTTACGGACAGGCTTACTGTGCTATATTTTCGCGCACAATTAGAGAACAATAGCAGTGATTAAGAATGGATTGATATGTCGTTCTACAGGTAGCCATTGCTAGTTGAATTACTGGGCAAGGTTAATTTTTTAATTGATTGATTATTACTTAGGTACGTATCGCACACCTGCTTCATTTACAAAATAGATACTAATATTACGATGCATGTATGGTTGTGTAGATGAAATATCACACGTTTTCAATACCAGACAGGTCCTAAGCCTAACAAGGTATGTACTGCAATGCACGTCTAATGAAGATTCACAGCCTTCTCACATACCGTTGAGGTGGCCATACAGTCAATATGCATGACGGTTATCATATCGCATAGTACAACCATAGAATGAAGAGTGTACATTTTCCTTGCTCTATGGTTTGCTCTACCGTTTCGCTGTTCGATTATTCCGCTCTTACGACTAACATGATGGCCAAAAATACCCGAAATTTACAGCATAAGATACCACAAAGATAACCCTCTTGTTACATGTAAGTACTGCACGTTGCAACGGAGTCCCAATTTATCAGAGAAAAAACATTGCATTCAAAGTTAAATATACATGATGTATCAAATTATCCTAGCGGAAAATTGCACATTACATCACTATGTAACGGATCGCACATTTGGATTTGCACATCGGATTTGCACAGCCCTTAACGGCCGTGTGCTGTCTGCTTCCCTTGTGACGCAAGCAGGTCCATTCTCTCTCTACCGTAACACGGTTCATCCTTTCTCATCATTTGCTTATTTCCGATAGGTAAGGACGGAAAGGACGCCATCGAATATCTTCCTTTTTTGTGACCGCCTAAGCCGCACTCGTACCACAGAGTAGGGATATGTCTTTACTCTGTGCTCGTACTAAAGGACCAGGAGAATGTAAGCAAGTTCATAAAAGAGCGTCACGAAAATGTCTCATTGGAATCCTCAGAATTTCGTTGTTGACAGTGACTGTCAGCTAAGTATGGCTGGCTTGACAGCACACTATCATTTGTAAATATTTCAGAAGAAAGATAACCCAATGAGCTAACTCGGTTAGATATGAAACTGTATCCAAGAAAATATTTAACCAATTTTCTGTATATATAAATGCTGATCTTCACTGCAACCATGAGAAAGTGGGTCATGGTTTCCTGGGATATCTATGTCAGTGAAGTTTCAAATACTTTTCAATGCTAGGAATTGTAAAGGCGTGCACAAAGAAAGGATTTGAACTATTAGAAGAATTATCTTGATCGTGTATTTATTCTAGAAAATATTTAGACGACATTGATCCTGCTGTCGAATAGACCCGAGACGATGTCTGTTTCACATGGATGTGTAGGAAACGCAGTCGGGTCGTTCATTATATTCACAAGAGAACCAAGAGACGAATCACAACTGCGATAGTACAGCGTTAGCAAAAGCGAGTAATTAGCCTTGACGGAGCGTGCCTCCCAACTACTCCAATTTAGGAGAACATTCCTTCACGGGAGTGACACGAGTGGATAAAATCGGCAGCGCTCTCATGCACGCAAAGTAACCAAGAAATGATACAAACCCACGAGAGGATGTGACACGGCAAAATTACGTGATTAATTGGCATCAGCCAGAAAATCGAAAAGCGATCAAAATGATAACCTTTGGCAAGCTAGTTCCCGCTGGCGTGCCACGAAAAGTAAGTTAACTGACAAAGGCCGAGCGAAATAACATGCAAAACTCCCTCTGGGAGAACAATGGATAGAGAGCAACATCTACTGTCCATCACTGGAAAACTTACATCATCCCGAGTGGGATGAAAATTTCATATAAGTATGGAAAGGTGAAGGGAGCGGAAATTCATTCGGCCACCGTGAGTTGTTTTCGTTGTGTGTACGCTTTAATTATGGTAGTTTCCCCTGTGGAGTTTCGTTGGACGCCGACCTCACTAACAGGCATCTCCGGTCCTTTGAATAGTCGCTGGTCACCGACCAGTCTAATCCGCAGGATTCCAAACAGGTATGCCTTAAGCCTGGCCGATGAGATCACCAGGGCGTACCAATATCACTCCCTAACGGCTATCACCATACTCATCCCATCGCCCTTATTTCATGTTTAATTGAAGAAAAGGCTATGGCTACTCCAAAACGCTTCCCACTGCATGGCAGTGTGGACTCTTTGAGAGTGACACATGGCGATAAAATGCTAAATGTGCTCATCAGGGGAATAACTCCAGAATCACCTTAAGTTCGTCAAATAAAGGATTAGTAGTACATTATGATACTTTTTAAATATTTAGGTTCCAATTAAATTTGCTAAGTTTATCTCATTAAAATTTCTTTCGCTGAGTGCTGATAAATTATGAGCTAGAAGTGACACAATAAAAAATGTTAAATCCGAGTACTTTTAATGTTGATTCAGGCATGTAGCCTAATTGAGGAACTCCAGCTATAGTTAAACCTTTAATCACTTTCACGAACGCTTTCACAAAATTCTGAAGCTGAAATTATGTTACCTAAATAAAATCATGTCCGTGTGGAAAGAAATGAGGCATTCTTTTACAATTAAACCATTACATTGTTCTCATACGAGTTCATTTGGACATTCTCTATTTTCAATCACCAAGGAAAACACCCATGTACCGGGATATTGATACTCTACCTATCATACACTTTTCTTCGTATAATGTAATCGAATGGCATGTGATAAGTATAGCCATATTTCAAGTATTTCATTAAGATATCATTTCTTACTCTGTAACCGTCTCTCTCCCACGATAATGGCGTTTCATTCTGCTTCTAATAAGAAAAAATATATCGGTGATTGGTTTTTGATGCTATACACGATTAAATGCTGATGCATATTGCAAACGCAGAAAGCTTACACGAGTAGAAAGTTAGAAGAAAAAGAAGGGAATACAACCTGATCATATGCCTTAAGTATAATAGAATGTGTTACCTCATAATTTTATAAGGTAACTCGTTTTTCGGAATCTGTAATGTCAACCTTGTATTTGGTTTCACATAAATTACTGACTGAGAGAAATACTATTCGAGGGAAGTGTTCTTCGGTGGGTCTTCATACCCTTAAAGGGTTAAATTTTATTGAAAAGCCAAAATGTGCTTGCATTGCCTTTATTCTAAGAAGTCTCAGTGACTTGAACACTATTAATAAAAGAGGCTTGTTGATTACCTCACAAACCCCCTGGTAATAAATCAATGCGTTATTTCGTAGCTCAGTCAGGATCCTGAATCGTTATCTTTTCGGAATATCATGTATTTACTTTCTAAGTTTAATAACAGCTTCATAAATTATATCACGCCGATTTCATTGAACTAATTACGCTTTATTAAGAACTATTCATATGTTTTCATGATTTAAATGCCATCTGCAGAATATTTGTGTATAAATGATTCACTGCCGGGCGTTGAATCAATATGCTAATCCACTTCCGCTGTGCGTTTTAGGCGGCGTTTGCACTCTTTCACGAATACAGTCAATAAAACGGGATTGCTCCTCATTGCAATTCCTAGTACACTATACAACATTTTTAGCATTAGCCATTGATTTATTTTTATAATTTAATTACTAAGCATCAACTGGTCTCTAGTTGTGCAATGTTTAGATGGAATATATAAGATGCCCATTAGCTTCCCAACTTTGTACTACATTAAATCAATAAAGTTATTGCATGCGCCATAGATACAAGAATCTATGATATGCGCCATAGATACAAAAATAACACGTTTATCTACCAAAATAAAGTTCGTAAGATGGCTTGGTTAATGGAGGTTTATGCTAGGATTACCCGACATGCTCAGAATACTTGTGTTCGAGCAAAGAGCTCATGGCTGAGGCGGGTGCTACTCACGAAACCTAACATACTGGACGATTGCTAACAAATTGACACATAAATATGTCACTACTCCATGTCAGAAGTGATACATTCAGCAATATCTTCTCTCAGTATTCACGCATATGTATGTCGTAGTAACCTGACATCGAGGAAGAATTACATTGCATTCAGACTCAATACGAGGCTCACATAGTGAATGTTCTGCAACCTAAGATTGACAGAGTTTCATTTTATATGCACGACCTGAGGAGCACGACCTATAGTTCTGTTTTACTCTCACCGAGCTGTGTAATTCAGGGGAAAAGCTTCCCTAATCACTCATCAAAAGATTAATATCATGTTATATTCCATACGAAATATTCATTGACCTGATTTTTTCAAAATATTTATGCCGTTACTATAGTATAGCAGCTACTAACTACTAAAGTGTACTCGTTCCTCCAATTGCACGATATTCTAAAAGACAAGGTTTCCATGATCTGTTTCCCATAGACCAGGCTCGAGTAAGGTGTGGACCAGTATAATCAGCTCCACACACCCCGGGAGGTTTGCATCGCAGTTTCCGTGCAGATAAACAAACACATTGTGGTCTCTGTTGGTTCGCATTGTTCCACCAAGGTGCAATACCAAGGCCGCTGAAGTGGCCGCGGGTGCAGGCACGCTCAGTTCTCCGGAATACGCACTACTCTGTGCAGATATCAAATTGGCAAACACAGCCCAGCTCACACAACGCATTAGCTTCCCATTCAAACCCATAACGAGATTAGCCGATCACGTCAGTGGCAACCATAACGGCGGAAAGCAGCGGGTTGCCGTCCATCCCACATGCACGAACATATGACAAATATTTCGCTTTTGGTGAAAACATAAATTCTGTCGACAACTACGAGGTTTGGTCAATTAACTAAAGCATTATTAGATTTCTGGAAAATCGTTGATTCTGTTAAAAGGCAAACTTAATTTTCATTAGATAATTCATTCAGGATCCCAACATGTGGAAGATGCAAGACATTCAAAGGGATTCAAAGACAATCGCTTCAAAAATATAAAGAAACAATGCACTAATTACATTTAACTCCCAAAGAAATTTTATCCTTGAGGATATTTTTGCAGTTGAACCGTTTAGCCATACATATTCGTTCCGAGTTTAATGTGAAATAAACACAAAATAAACAGTATTTTTGATGTAAAATTAATATCTCAAATATATATATATATATATATATATATATAAGGAACAGTAGATTTCCAAAATAAAATTCTAGAGCTATTCTAGTTTTCAACATTTTTCTCTTCTGTTAGTATTCGGAAAGTAATTATTTTCGATGCCTAGTATGCATTTTTAAGCATTAAGCTTTCAAAGAATCTGTCAGTGCCTATACATTTAAACCGTAGTTAATACCACTATCTCACATAGTTATTTAAATTTCCTCAAATTCCCTTAATAATGTCAATGTATCGTATTAACTTGCAAACATTGCAAGATTTTTCCTTAATCTGAAAGTTCTTTCATGAAGACGGAGACGTACCCCTGCAATAATCTTTGAGCTCAAAAGCAGCTTTGAATGCATCCACTTTTTAAATTATTAGTTAATCAGTACTTGGTCTCTACCTCATTACTACGTTGAATTGATAGCCATGGTCAAACATCAAATACGAGGCAAATGATATGCAAGGGCTACCATTTATAGGATATTATCTTTAGCCTAATAGAATATTTTCTTTAATGGTCCCAAATATTTAACCGGAAATCATTATATTATTATTACGACTGTAATTTCATATCAAAATAGAAAGAAATCAGGCATAAATGGTTGCATTAAATACTAAGGATTTTATTAATGACATAACATCACTTAAATGAGAATCTCAGAAATTCATGAAATTATGAGAGACAAAAAGCAATTAATCTATTAAAAATTCACCTTGTACATGCTCTGTAACTAAGAGATATTCGGTATTGATTCGCGACTCTCATTTCCCTCAGCACTTCGCAAGATATCTTGAAAAGCAACACGCAGAGATGCAATGTATTTTTATCATCTCCCTTCGAAAATCCTCCATTCCATCTCCAGTCAAGAATCTGCCATTCAAAAGGATTTGATTTTTTAACTACACGCAAAGAACCACGGGATTGCAAATAAAAGGGGGAAAGCTTAAAATGCTTAACTAAGCACATTTTTTTATTTCTTCCGCTTTGAGACGTTCATTACCACACGCACTCGTGCCGTATTTGTCTTAATCCGCGCGGCGCCGCCAGGAAATATATTTCACACAACTGTTTCTCTTGCTGCTGCTTGCTTCTGCTCCCGTGGAACCCTGGGATGGAGGAGAATTGCCCTCAAAAAAGCCCTCTGGTTGAACCCCAAGCGCTGCCAAGTGAAGTGGTGGCGGGTAGAGAATGCGGTGTAACCCCTTACCACCACCGCCTCCTCTCCGCCCTTCCCCGGCCAAACCTTTTCTATTGCGCCTCGCTTGTCGCCCGCCGCCGTCGTGGTTCTTACACTAAAAACTTCCTCCGAGAAAGTTTGTTCCGGAATGCCTCGGGGCGCCCCTCTCTGCGCTCAAAGAAATAACGGTCGCCCCTACATTGCGACAGCGCTCCGTGCTCATAGGCCAACGCAAGCGATGATAATTACTAAAATGCTCACTGGTGCATCGCAATATCCGTCCTCCTGGTTTCCCTCTCACTCTTCCCCCCACCCTCCCTCTCTTTCCTCTTTTTGGTGCACGCAAAATTGCAGGTGCATCGCGGTGCACGAGGAGGAGGAAGAAGACATTCATTCCAAGCCCTTTCCGAGACGCGGGGTTAATCTCCCTTACCTGGGTCATCCAACGTCGAGATAATTTCGACATGGATGGCAGAGGTGCCGCAGAGGCTTTAATGTCCCTGCATCATCCTGGATCCGTCGTGCGTGCTGAATCGAGGAATTCTCAGTAAAATTATTTTAGCAACCAATTATCGTACGTACAATCATGGCTCGCCGTCACAATATAATCAAAATGCCCTTACATATTTTCATCTGAAAGTAATGCTCAAATTAAGATTTTAAAAAAAGCTACGAAAGCTTTGAAAAAGTAATGTTCCCGGTGAACATTGAAATAACAAGAATGCAAAATTTCATTTCACAAATTGAAAAGAGATTAAAAATTTCTTTTGATGAGCACCTCAAAAGTAGTAAAATTATGGATTGAAAAAACGTACAATTTATTGTTTTCATCTTTCCAATCTTGGGAATGGGTACCGTCTATTAATGTCATTTGCTCTCTAAGAATAAAATAATGAAAATCAGTTAAGTAAAATTGTGTAACTTTATCGGAAAATATTTCTAAATTATTGCGGTATTTGTGTTTTTTCTTTTGTACACCGGTTCAAAAAATACATACCTAATATAAAAGGATTAAAGAGGATTCTCTCTCAGGCTCTCATTTTTTATATCCAGAGAGCATTCCGGGTAAAGAGAATATAGAGATTATCGCCTAAAAAGTATTCACTACTGTTCACCGTCGGATTATCGATATGAATCATGATTTGAGACGAAGGAATAAATATTGGTAGGTAGACAACATTTTTGCAAAGCGGGCTTTCCCATACTTATTTTTAATAACCAGCAGTTTTAAATATGAAACATTATTTCCTCAATAACCAATTTTGCCAGACAAAAATTGCTGAATAGAGGTTCTCTCAAAAATGCAGTCATTTCCAAATGGTCCTCGCCGAAATAGCCGACATTTCCCGAAAGGGGCAAAGATTCCACGGATATCACGAGGTAGTCTTAAAAAAACCTCTCACATTTTTCTCTATATCGATGAGTAAATGCTTAAGCTAGGGTCAGGGGCTATGGATATAAAACGTTGTGAACTAAACAACCGCGATTATGTGGTGACCCTGGTTTAACTGCTATTCCGAGGCTTATTACTTCAACTTATAAGTTATGAAAAGCTCCATAAAAAAGCTCAAAGATTCAATTAATTATTTTACACGGAAGAATTAAAATAACTTACTTAACTCCACTAATTACTTAATATCACGACGCGGGTACCAACACTTTGTGTCACCTTCAAGTGCTGAATAATAAATAATAAGGGGATTGAACTAAGTTATTTTAATTCTTCCGTAATGGGTAACTTCCACAAAATCAAGCATAAAACTGTTTCCTTTCTAAATTATTTTACAGTTACTACTGAATTAGTATTTTACTCTCAAATATGATAAATGAATTTTATAGGTAACTTATAAACGGAATTTTGTACTGCATGACTTTCATTTTAATAAAAATTATTGTGACAAAATAGCATCGGATACTGCACAGTTTATGCGGTTAAAGAGCCATAAGTAGCATATTTTGGCCGAAATTTCGTGTAGCATTCCGTATTTAATCCACAACTTATACTTAGTTTCTTCAACAACCAAAGGGTGGCGCAAGTAAGAACATGCGTTTATTTTATTCCCCATGTTTGAGTAGGGAATATGACAGTAAATTACATAAGGATCTCAAATATATAAACCACATGTTTGTACGTAAACCGCAGACTTTAGTAATTGACTTTAAAAGTGCCAAATAATTTGAAGAATGCAGGTGATCCAAAATTGATTTCCATCACCACAGAATAAGCTTCCCTTCTCAATATTTTCTTCAACAGAAAGACAATGGTTCATTTTTTACCAATTAAAGAAGTTAAAACTATTATTCTCGTCAAATTAGAGTAAATTAGCTAAATTTAGCATTTAAGTGCGTCGTGTTATTGGCCCCGATTGCTTTCCATGATATCATCGATGTCATAGAAGTGATTATTGGAGAGGTGGTGTTTTGACACAACACAACTTAGTGTTTTAGATGTCGATGTCATCGATATGATTATTGATGACGCAGTGTTTTGACAACGCGGAGCGCTCGTGATTTCGAAAAGGAAATACTTTAATTAAATAACGTCGTTTGATGGCAAAATGTTTGCACTGTATATTTAACAATGCCAACTTCACAAATAAATAGTTTAAAAAAATAATGCGTGCTCCGCCCAATCCCTAAATAAATATCCCTTTTTCATATCCCGACCTCAGAAACATGACATGTTTAGGACACTGGAAAAATTTAAAAGACGTCAAAGCTACGTCGCCTGGACGCGGTGGCTGGTGGGTCGAGTCAAATAATTCACGTACGACGTACCAAGGTACACGATGCCACCGTCAGGGATCCCGTTAGGACGACGGTGCCTTTAAATAATTGTCCCATTTATCCTCCTTTTCCAGTCTTTATGGGACTTCTCAAAGGGCAAAGAAGAGGCGGGAGAGAGAGCTCACAAAGGGTCGCATGGGCCTGCGATGGCACGCGCCGAGCTTTTCCTAAGCGCTTGCCCTACTCGTGAGTGGATCACGCCCGATCGAGATTCCAGTGTTACACCCTTTCGGCCTTTCGGGTGCTGGGGAGTTAGAAAAAAAAATAAACGGGAGAAAGACCGAGTGATATTTCGCCCGTGAGAATTAAAACGATGCCGTAAAAAGGCAGAGAAGGCGAGTGAAAGCAAGTGTGGATGGTCTTCCCTTCATGTATGCATCGCCTTCCAACACTCCCCCTCCCAACATGCCACGCCCGTGCGTATGAATATAAAAAAAATGTAAGGGAAGAGACGACAAGCCGGTAGGGACCCCCCCCCCTTTAAATAATTAAACAGTGTGGTGGAGGGAAAGGAGTTTAAGGGGTGGGATATTTTTTCCCAAGGGATGACCTCGGGGAAGGACGTCTAAGAGATGGAAACTGGAGGCGAGACATGACGGCGAATGTGGAGGACAAAGTGGAAAAGGAACGGTTGAAGAGCGATGGAAAGAGGGTTAGAGAGGAAAGACGAAGAAGGGAAGGAGAGAGATGTGAAAGTACTCGAAGGAGGAAAAGGAAGATTGAGGGAGAAAGCTGATCGAGAAGGACGTGAATTGTGAATGGCTGAAGAGCGAGTGAGCCGGAGGGGGATGGTCGTCGAGGGAAAGAGATGTACGAGCCAGTAAGCCGAAAAAAAGGGAAGAGGAACGTCGGAACAAGGTCTTGAATTGGTAAAAAAAAAGTTAAAAGAAAAATAGAAGGAAGTAGGAGGACGTTTTCACAAAAATCGGGGACCGGTCGGTCGGTCGGCCCGTAGTGCCGAGAACGGAATTGTGGATCGGTTCGTTTCAGAAGTCAAGCACTCCTCATTAGGAAGGTCGACATCGCGGAGGGAATAAATTAATTGCCGACGGGGGTCTGGTGAAGGGGCGGAGGAGATATTCTCCTTCCGAGGGCTTTATTGCGAAATTCCGGAGAAAGAGAAAAATTAAAAGGTTCATTGAGCAGTTACACGTGATAAAGATGAGTAAACGACTTCGATCTTCTTGGAAATAGACACCGTTACATGCTGGCCTGGTTTGGAATTATTCCAGGGAATAGAGCTTCAACGTAACTTTATCGGTAGGTTTAACTATTTTTTAAACAAAACTGCAGCTTAGTATTTCTTGTACAGAGCTTGCATATTATTCACTTCATAGAATCAATTTCCGTGGGCGTAGCATCCTGGAAAACACTTGTCACTAGGATGAAAAAAGATATTCGGTAATTCTCCACACCGTTTAATTAATATTGATCTGGCCGGTTAAGATGGTTTCATATATGGATGGTATATAAAAAAAACGAGCCTGCACCTTAGGTAATGATTGGAAATCACTTATGCAGATACATATTAAGATACATCGTATTAGTAGTTACTACTTAGTTATGTTTTCATGTTTGTACCTATCGCTGATATTTGAAAAACTTTAATCTCGGGGAATATAAAATCGTTTTAAGACACGCTTCAAATCAGTGCACCAAACAATAAGAGCATGGTAAGCTAGCAAGAGGATTTAAAAAAGTTTGTTGCATAAATAGACGGAATTATGCTTTTATACTACTGCCTCGTAATTTAAACACAAATATTTAGTTTTGGTTGATCCCTCATTTTAGTGAACAGAGTCTATATATTATTAATCTTTTGAGAGAAATAGGATGGACTGAAATGCTATAGATAGACTATCAATACCGATTTAGTCTTAATATGATAACTTAATTTTACAAACGGCTTTTAGGAGATTTAAATTTTGGAAATTACTAATATTTTACAAATTTTGCGCTGAAAAATATGAAAGTATCATCAAAAGAGTTTGGATTTCTTTGAAAATTATCGTTGCGAATGTTCACTGATTTAAAAGCCAGTAAGTGATTATTCACCATAAACGTGCGCCCTTTCAAAGAGTAAGCTAATAGGCCTTAATGCCCTTTTATCTCGGCCAGCGCTTTCCCCAGCCAAACAAAAATCATACTCCTGCGCTTTTCCTCCAACTAATTCTGACGATAAATCAATGCTTTTCAACTGTCCACGGAAATTAGCTTTATTTTCATAGAGATGTTTTTTTTTCAATCCCAAATTCATGAAATGCAGTTTTTTTTACCAACGGTTTCCTCATTCTTGACGATTATTCAATGCGAAGCCTATCCAGCCATCCTTCAGAGATTTAAAAAGCTTTCATCCGCAAATGGAAGTGGTTAAATAATGTCTGTTACAAGCAAAACTAATTGGAAAATGAGGCAACTCACATTATTGGAGTGCCTCGTTCGATATTACTGCGTCCACGGATTTTTAGATGTTTCGATCACACTTTCTTTCCTAGTCTTTTACGTTTTCCGTTTCCGTAGGATGAGTGTGCTCACAAAATTTTAAATAGAGAAGGTACAACATACGTGAGTAACTCTGCAAAGGCACAGAGGGCATTATTTTGAACTCTCATTGGCGTTGATCCTGTGACCATTTAAAGGTCAAATGTTAATGCAATGCGAAATTGAGAAATTTAAAATGGAGCAACAATACACACACATAAATACCAATATTGTATTACCACATGTAATAGATAATGGCTAAGTGGTTATTAATTATCAAAATAAAACATTTGTGGGATCACTAAAACTTTTAAATCATTTCCCTAAATATAAACATAATTTTAAGGCTCTCGGAATACAAGAATATAATTTATTAATGTTTCTTAAAATGCCTGGATGCATCGCGCTTAATGCATTAATGATAGATCGAATGCGCTTATTCCAGCCTGCAAAGACATTCCTCTATCACTAGTTCATCATAACAAATCCGAGTTTATAACACCTTTTTCTTCCAAATAGTCTAACTATGAGCAATTTTCTAAGCATAAAAAAGTCTGGAAACAAAATTTCGAAAGATGATACCTTAACTAATATGCATTAAGAGGGCAATGAATTAGCATTTTAGGCTCTAACATAACCGATCAAACCAACCATAGAGCTTTCCCTTTCATGCGATAACTGGATTCATGCATATGAAGCTCAAACTCTAGGAGGATAGGCTATCCCATCTGCTTCGGAACACCACACCCATCCATATCTCAGTTTGAGGCTCTTGACTACAGAAGTATGCTTAGGAGAGCTTTAGCACTTAACAAGTGTCAGAGGTGCTGAAGGAATTAGTCATAATCCTGAGTTTCATGATTTCTGAAGTTTTCACTGATGATGGATAAGCAGTAGCTTTTTGCACGCAACATATAACTGTTTCAAAGTACCTAGACAAATATTTAATGACCGCTTGTTTATCTAACACTATTGAAGGTGCCCGTTGAATACCAACGGGAAGAATGTTCTCTTTTACATTGAATGCAATAAACCCTTCAATTCTTATTTAGTGCAAAGGATCATAAAGTTAATGAATATGCACGGAATCTCGACTTAAACAATGAGTATGGTCATTATGGGGACGATGACTCAAAATCGCTAAAATATTGCAAAAAATCGTTACGTTTTAGCAAATATTTCGGAATTTCGACCGTAATACAAAATTCGATTGAAGGAATAAGAATCAATATTTTATTTTCTTTCTATTGGTACAATTCCCAATAACAGAAAACCACTATTTATAATTTAATTTTGCAAATAAAAAATGGTCTGTAGCCAAATAAAGATTCAGATTCACGTGAATTTCTTATGTGAAAGTTACTGACATATGTATACACATCGGTGATTATTACAGTAGAATAGCTGTGCCCGGCATGCGTTGCAATGCCTCTTTTTATTTCTAAGTAGGCACACATAAGCAAAGCCGACATGTATAAAATAAATGAAGGACATTGATTTTTGTGTATGTATTCGCAAAATAAAATATTCTATCTTAAAGTCCCCATTGATTTCCATACTTTCCATTGCTTGGCCCACTAATTTTTTCTGGGTTCAAAATCGTTCCCTAAACGAATCTGAAACTTAGTCTAATTAATTCCTCGTACCTACACAGGAATTCGTAAAGCACAAATAATGGCATGAGTTTCTATTCCATGGCTACGCTGTGGTTTCCAAGTAAATAAAATATTGTTGAAGTAGTGCAAAGATTTTAATTTTCGAGCTTTGAAATCCAATTTTAGGAAAAAGCGAACCGTATACGAAAAATCGAATGCAAGAATCCAAAACCTTGTTCTTTAAGTAATCTAATGATAAGCATTTAAAAAACAATATCATGAGTGTAAGCAATTAAGAAAAGCAAACAAAGAGACCGCTGCACAAAATCTTATTCTAAGGATAAATAAGTCACTTTTAAAACAAATTCTGTCTCACTGATATGAATCTGATGCACGCAATATTATGCCTCACTGATACGATTCTGATGCAGGTGATTGAGCAACTCGTAAATGATCTGCTTCGTTGCTTGCTTACAAAGCTAACTTTAGTAAGCTTGTTCTTGCTTAGCAAATTTTTCGGCTGTCCCACTCGTGAGCACGTGAAAAGCATGGATTTTCCACATTTAATCGACACACTTGAAGCGATTGACCTTGTGCCTTATTTATGGTCATTGAGTCAAGCAAGGCGAAAGAGGAACTGAAGTCGTTAGACTACTTATTTTATTTTTATTTTAATAAAGTGGTACACATACAGCAAGACTGCCAATTTATAGTGCACTTTTACAACTAAAAATTAATATATAAATTAAGTTACAATTTTAAATATAACAAAAAACGAAACAACAAACATTTATCCAGATATATAATCATTCATGCGTTAAATATGTTGATGCCAGGTGAGTAAAATCTTTAACTGTCAAAGAAAACGGATTAATATCACCCGGGAGAGAATTTATTAGAAAAGAAAGTCTATGGAATAGAGAGCGCTTAATTACTGATAGTCTGGGTGCAGGCATGTGGAGTAAGGAGGTAGAACGGGTGGGTGGCGGGAAGGCACTCTGATGTTGAGGAAGGAAACAATATCAGGACTGTCGAAGTGGGAGTTAAGGGCATTGTAAATGAATTTTATATCTGATTGAAGTCGGATACGGGAGAGGCTAGGGAGGGATAAAGAGGATAAAACTGCGCTAGTAGGTGTCTCGCGGAGATTTGGGTTTCTATATTTTACAATTTTTGCAAAAAAAAGTTGTAACACTGTTAAGGGTGGCAAGATTAGTGGGAGCAGACATTGTCCAAATAGGGGAGCAATAGGTGATCACCGACTACAACTATGAAATAAGTTACTGAACCTAGCTTTTAAATGCTGAGCCATTCATTAATTGCTATTAAATGGAGATTCACGCCTGGTTGCCAAGGAGATTTCTATTGTTGAAATGGAAAAAAAATTGATGAATTTCGAGATAAAAACGCAATACTTGGACAAAAACCAAGCGTATAAGAAAATTGAATGATATAATTAACATGCTCCAATGTCGCTTTGTAAGAATGAAATAAGAATAAGAATGAAGGTAGTCGAACGGATTGGTTAGTTGTAGTAGTTGAATGTAGTTCATTAGTTGATCGGAATGTAGTAATTTTAAAGTTATTCACTTTTCGCGTGAAAGGGGCAAAACGATTCAGGAGAAAAGCGTGAGGATACCAGACAGGACAAATGCTAAATAAAATAGCTACGGCATTGATTAAATCCGGACCGTGACCAAAGCTGGAAAAAAAAACTATTTAAACCATGCAGAAGTGGACCTTGGAAAATGCCAAGCAACAGTGGGCGAGTCTCAAGAGCGACCTTAATAGTTTGGGGACGTTGGAAGACTAAATAATAGGTAGAGGGGCCGAGGGACTCTGTTGATAATTACCGTGGCGACGGCATAATGCAGGAGGGAAAGGGTTACAAGATTAAAACGCATGCTCCATAGGACGAAAAGGAGAATTAAAAGTGCTTACGGTCCCAGAAACCTGCCCTCACGTACAGTGGTCACATCCTCTCCTAACCTTCCTCCAGCAAATGCAAGTTGGTCATTCCCTATTAATGGCCACTAATTTCCAAAATCTAACCAAAAAATTATTTTAATTACACTGGACATTTTTTAAAATAGATCATGCGAACACCTCCCCACGACCTGCCCGCAGGTGGAGAGTAGAGTTTCAGAAAATTATTAAGGCCAGCAAAACGATTCAACAGAACAGTGATAGAATACCGGTGAAGATTGCGGAAGAAAAAAAATCACCAAGAGCTGACATGGAAACGGATTATAGAAACGAAACCTGGTGCTAAGTTGTAAAAACTGCACGATAGATTTTTAGCGTTATTAGCGCAATAGCGTCGTAGTAACGAATGTTTGGGAAAGCTTAAGCTTATTCGTAATTAGTAAATTAATAATGAGCAACAACGAATTCTTATTCTTAACAAAAACAAAAATCAACGTCATAGAAAACTGGGCGTTAACAAAAAGTTAATTCAATGCATACTCAATTGGTCCGTGCCTGAATTTTAAACTAAATAATTATTCCCGTACGTTTCAATAATATTATAAGTATCCATAGTAAATCCACTACAATTTAAAGCTTCCATGGAAATCTGTTCATGCATCCAATTTTTCCCAGTCGTTACCTCATCCTGAGAAGTATATTCGGTATCTCTTCCGTACTACCTTCAGGCACAGAATACTACCAGAGTGTCTGAAATACTGTCTCCTGCTCTCACATTTCTCTACTTGAGGTTTCCAGGTTTATATTCAGCGTAGGCTGAATTGGCTTCATATTGGCCAATATGAAGCCAATTACCTGGAGCAGAGCCCGAGAACAATACCCGAATATTATTCACCGGGAAAACTTAAATCGTAAATATAGGAGCGTCTGAATTTACGAACTCTTTATGTAAGGAACAGCGGTTTGGATGCATGCTGGCCATCTCTGATGGAAACTATTTCCCTGGTATTACGATTATCTGTTCTCTGAGCATCATTTAGTGAAGAAATCTCTATAGACCTGGAAAGCATAAGAACATTAGGCTAAGATAACTTGAAAATGTCACATCATGCGAGTTTTAGGTACATCGAAGTAATTATTTGTTGGCTCCGAATTCGAACACGGAACACTCCGCACACTGAAACTGACAGAAGCGACGAATTATGAGATATTCATATGCGAAGGTTTAAATAAAAATATTCGATATTCCCGCCAAACATTAGTGACCACAACAATAGCATAGCGAGATAAATATAAAACGCTTTAACCTACGTTTATTTTTCATCCTTTCCCCATTCAAATTCCTTTCCTCTATTCCCTTACTTCCTTATAAATGTAGTCCGAACAACCCATAGCACATGCCTCTTCGGTGGCTGGCAGGGCGGTGCATGAATTTAGATGGAAGTATCTCCGGAGATGAGTCACCTAGGTTCCTACAACACCCATGCCATAATATTAAAAGGGCACATTAATACCATTTTATTAAGTTATGAAAACTTATCTTGTTGACGACAATGTTACGTAATCAAGCATAGGAACAAATGGAAACAACTCAAATCGGGTATTTTTCATTGGAAAAACAAATCACCAGAATCTGGAATTGTTTAAATTTTCAGGAATGCAGAAAAATGCAATAGCTTTTGTCTAATAAAATTAAGTATCTCTTTCACGCAAACACAACACTTCCACCCCCACATTCACATCTAAATCCACAAATTGCTGGTTGTTAATGAACCGTTTGGGGTGGGCTCTGCCCACCGGCACGGATTAAATGTGCGTGCCTTCGGCGCCGTGGGTCAGGACCTCTCAAAAATGGATTCAAATCCATTTTACTACAATACCTATGGCCGGTTTAGCTACGTCAGTATTTATTACCCTGGTAAGCGTAATTTGACAGTCAAGGCCTACATCGGGCAGGTTTATTTGGAAAAATCTGTAATGCACATGAAAAATACAATTGAGATTTCCGTGAGTACATGCAAAGATAAATACATATCCGAAGATTTTAAAAATTGCATTGACTTTTGGCTGTATTTCCCATGTTTTTATCTCCACAACATCAAATGACCTATCATCATCAAGAAAAAGAATGAAGCAAAAGTTCAAAGGGCTAAATTCTCCACTTCACTCCTGTTGATGAAATACGGGTCAAAATCGGTATTTGTATTATTATTATCAGGTTAATCTACCCATTAAGGAAGGTTTAAATGGAGGAGAATAAAAATCCTAGCTAAAATTTGCAGAAATCACCATTTCCTGGGGATGAGTCAGTGGGCGAAGGACGCAGGTAAGCTGAAGGATGAGGCAGTATGGAAACTCACGGTAGAATGGAAGAAAGATGAGTGTGGAGGGTGAAAATGAAGCGGATGAGGAGGTGAAACTGAATCGGCGTAGAAAGAGGGAAGAGATAAATAGCCGGAGAAGACAGAAGGGAGGGACAGCCGGGAAAACGACGAGGTCAGGAGGAGGTCAAAAGGACGAGTGCTGGTTCGGGGGAAAGAATAAGAGGGGGTGGAGAATTTAAAGGAGGGGGTTGGTTCGAGGAGAAGGACCAGTGGAGGTGAAGGAACCCTAACCCCCGTTTGGACGTGACCACCATACCTTGGAGGGGACGACATGGATGGGAGAAAAAAAAAGGAAGAGATACATTTTTTAGGCGGGTCGCGGCCCCTTGGGCGGCGGCAAGGGTTTTCCACAGTCAGTGGCCGACACCCACCCACCTCTGCACCAACCACCCAACCCCCTGAATACCCTGCAAAAAGATTCACCCCTTCTCGCGACCCCTCGGATGTGTCTCCTCACCCGTACCGATCTTTTCCACCACGTCGGAGACCGGCAGTCTTCCTTCTCCGTCATGGCACCGCCCACCACGCAGCCCTGTACTATACCGTTCGTTGGCCGCGACGCGAACCCTCAAGCTGTCTCCGCCACTCCTCTGCTCCCGGCCGAGGAGGAACACGGGCGTCGGAAAAGTAGAACCATCTTGGCTGCGGGCGAAATATATAATCGAATTACGCAGCAAAGAGAATTTTCCAGCGCGATGAAGTTTTATGTGTCCGAGGAGAGTGGGATTCGGGAAAGAGTTCTTGTTAAACTCTTGGACACCATCTTTTTACATCTGGGACGAGGCACCATTGTTATTCGCGGAGAAGCTGGACAAAATAAGCCCCAGACTACTTATCCCTTGATTCTGAGAGACGAAGGGAGCCGAGCGTCTTCCCTACAGTTCTAATCAGCACAACAAATGGAGTTTGGGCATACCAGTTGGGTTGAATGGGATTTAAGATGTAGGGAATATTTTAAAGATTGAGAGGTATTCTAACGTCTTACGAAAGAGAGGAATCGGATAGCTATGGTAAACGGAATGGGGTGTGGTAGGAAATATGCCGAATGGAAGAAAAAATGTGTGAGGAAAAGTGAATGCTAGGACGTAAAAGTAGAGTAAAAGTGGCCCACGAAAACCTACCTAGACTGTATTCTATTGATAATAATTATATAATCAAAAGTATCATGTTGTTTTGACTATGGAGTGATGGCCCGACCATGAAATGTAAATAAATTACAAATAAATTTCGGAAAAATCGATTAAGGTTCACTCAGTGTAACACCTTTCACTACATAACGCCTAATACAAATACTTTAAATTTTAGACCTTAGAAGTATTTCTAGGCGCATTGTTACCCTGATAAATACGTCCCTTACTACTACCATTTTTATTCCTAAAATAGGCAGAAATGCTCACTTTCATTGTTCCATGAAAACTATTTCTTTTTTTATTGTTATCTAGGAGTCAATTTCCCATGTTTAGTACTTTTCATGCATGACGTCTCCTTCATCCACCACTTCCGTTCACATAAAACTTGCAATATTCAACTAACTTTCATTCTTAACCCAAACACATTTAGTTCTCTCATTCAACTCATTTCTCATTCCCTAGTCCAACGAACTGTCTCAAAAGAATTCTATACACATTCACCTTACTATAATAAGATTCAGGTTTCAGCACAATATAGCGCCACGATTATAGGAACCTCAACACCATATAGCAATGGTATAGAAATATGCAATCAGCATTCACGAAAAATGCCATAACATGATGATAAAAAATTAACCTTCAGCCAGAGTGCCGATTTGAGTACTCATTAAGTTTATAAAACGTATACATGTCATTAAAAAAACTATTTTCCATACTAAGCGATTGCAAACAGCCACTAAATACGAGATCACCATATTTCAACAAGGAACAAACGAGAAAGCCTGAAGAATGTCAAGCACGGAAGGTTCTTACTATTTCATGGAAGGAGACGACTTGCTACTGTTTTTTTCAACACTCAGGCATATGGTGCGACCGTTTTCGCCTTGCGTTAGGCATCATCTGGCAACTTTCAAGGCTCAACATAATATGCATAGGAATTTTGAAAAGAAGGGAGTGTCAAGAGGGAGGGTAGAGATAAACAGAGAGTAGGGGAAAAAAGAGAAATAAAGAAAGGAGCAGGATATAACGCATTGTGAGA
The DNA here is from genome assembly GCA_963573305.1 of Pyrrhosoma nymphula. NCBI lineage: Eukaryota > Metazoa > Arthropoda > Insecta > Odonata > Coenagrionidae > Pyrrhosoma > Pyrrhosoma nymphula. The sequence continues at coordinate 24,058,557 of OY754337.1, read as the reverse complement.
CTTGTGGGCAACATGTCATGGGGATAATATATCTGTAAAAAAATACGATGACCTCTCTCTATGGATTCATACATTCCACGGCGATACATCTGATGCGATCAGTAATAATGTATTTGATCCCGAATTATTTCTATGACCTAAATGAGTTTTTAAAATAAAAAATATATATTTAACAACAACTTTGTTAATATTAGCAGCCATTTTATTATAATAATTCAATTAACTTGGCCGTACAATCGAGCAACATATTTTTACGAACCAGCCCATGGGAGAAACTGCATACATTAACAATGCATTGAGCTATCATACAGCAGCGTTTTTTTAATACATCTAAATTGATATTACATACACAATTATAATCTTAATTCCAAAATATAGATAAAATAATAAAAATAAAATTTATGAACTTAGAATTCCTTCTTCAGTAGAAAATTACCATATCATTGTATTATATGAAATATTATCACCTCATCGAGCGGGAAGTTATATTGGAAAAACGAAGCACCGTAAATGAAAAACCTTTGAGGGAACTGACACGAGAATATACTACTTAAAAGTTTGCCAGTCCTGTACTTCCACTAGTTCTCATTAAACAGGCTACCTCCTTAAATCAAAGTTCCTTCAGGGCGAACAAAGAGAAATTTAAAGTAGTCACAACTTTTTTTAGCAAAAACATTAGGTATTTTTTTACTTTTGATCCCACTTTCATTAAACAGTTTAATGGAAAACAGCTATTCACCTGAACTCACATTATTACAGGCCACAATGAATTTCACCCATAATTGTTCAACTTGAATTTTCATTTTATGTGGAGTGGCAAACAACATTGTTTTGCTTCAGTTAGAGTGGAACTGCTTTTTATTCCTATAATGGATGTATGGAACCCTGACGCGGGTAATTAACTGGTGTGTGAATGCTTCATTACATCGATGTGAAAGTATTTTTTAATTGGGAATTTACAGCTGTGGTAGGCAGAATTTGATATTTGCGTGCACTTTTTTGGAAGAGAAAAATAGATTATATATGTGTTTCACGAATAACAAGCCTAATTTTCATTTACTATTTGATAATTGTAAGAGCACGAAGCTGTCAATAGTAGTTTTCATAGGAAAATTGATTGGGGGAGCTTTGCAATCCAATACGTACTTCATGTAGCATTAATATTCATTGGATCCTAGCTACACTCGTTATTTAGTCAATGTATTCAAAATGTCATATTAATGCCGTCACAATTAAACCCCGTTAAACAATTCAGATTATAATTGCGACACAACCACAAATACCTCTATGCGCACGAATGTTATCTCTAATATCATTCTTCATGTCGCACAGAGAACTGTCCTTCATAACAATACTTGAAACATACAATGATATATTATTTAAAATTTAAAATTACTTTAATGCACTGAAGATAGAGACTCAGTTACATCCAAGCTTTCAGGAACGATACCATACCTGTACTAAAATTACCAATAATAACACCTAATTTCCGTATCCACGAGGTGAAATATCTATTTAATTAATTCTTATATGAAAAAATGTGAATGAGATCTTTTTTTGCATAGCAATTGAATATGGGTATTCATTAACACCATTCACATACTGATGAAGAATCAAAACCATATTTTTACAGATTCGCCATTTATGCTTGCGTAATGCGTAGTCATCAAGGTAGATCTCTCCTGAGACAGGTTCCAGCTGAACTTTTCCAAGCTTTTCCATTTTGTGCTCACATTTCCATCCCTTGATAATTCCTATTCTCCCTCAAATCCGTCAACATATCAAATTTTCTTCTCCTTTATTCCGTTTTCTTTTCACTTTTCCTTCCATTATCTTACTCAGGAGAAGGTCATGCCTCATGATGTGCCCTAAATAGTTTGCCTTCCATATTTTTATTGCATTGATGATTGACCTTTTCTCGTCAATCCATTCCAAAACTTGGTCATTCCTCACCTTGTCTATCCACCTCATTCTCATCATTCTTCTCCATAGCCACCATTTCAAAAATTTCAAGATATTGCACTTCTTTTTTTCTATAGGTCCAAGTTTCTGATCCATAGAGGACCACACTCCATATAAAGCATTTGGAAAATCTCTTCCTTAGAGTAATAGGTATTTTTTTGGCAGTTAACAGAGCTTTTGTTTTTTCAAAGGCTTTCTTTTCAATGGATATTCTACTCTTGATATCCTGAGTATAGTTGGTATCTTCATTTATCAGCCTACCGAGGTATCTGAAAGATTCTACCTGCTCTAGTCACTGTCATTTTACTGTGATATTAACATACCCTTCTTCTTTCCCAATCCTCATAACTAGTGATGGGTTTAATCCAAAATTTATCGAATTCGAATTCCGAATCCGAATCTCTTTTTTTATCGAATACCACACAACGAATCTCGAATCCGAATCCTTATTTCAGAAAACTATGAATCCCAGTTACTATTCAATGCTAATTGCATTTATAAAACAAATTCAAATCCATTTATATTTTCCAGTACTTTTTTGAACCATTAAGTTAATCCACGCTTCTGCTCCCTCAAATTCAATATTTATTCATTAGCTAAAAAATAAAAACAAATTTGAGTAGCTGTTTCAGTTTTACTTAATTTGTATTAGCTCTTCAACAAAGTACAATGTAATCATAAGTTATAAATTATTCCTCAAGAAATGCAACATTCTTACTCTTTTGGGATCTAATCTGTTCCTTTTTCTGTCTGCCAAATTTCCAGCAGTACCAAATGTTCTTTCTGAAAATACAGTTGCAGTTCTTGCACTATGAGTCGCTTGATCGTCAGCATATTTAATAGTTTTTCATTTTTACTCCTCCAGCATTTACCCCTCTTGCCTTCTTTAGAGCTATTTCCATTAGCTTTTCTGCATAAAGGTTGAACAAGACTGGTGACATGCAGCAACCTTGCCTAACTCCCTTTCCAATCCTCACTTCTCCTGTTTCCTCATCTTCTAATTTCATTATTACACTCAGTCCAGTGTATCGCTCTTTTATAAACCGTCTTATCTTTCCCGTCAATTTTATATTTTTCTGCTGTTGAACATTGTCAAAATCTTTTCCCAATCTACAAAACAAATATACAATGATCTGTTCATTTCCATAAATCTCCCGGCTCACATTCTAAGGCATCCAATCGCATATCTTGTTCCCTTTCCTTTCCTAAAACCAAACTGGTAATTTCCTAAGTTCTCTTCAATCTTCTCCTTAACCCTTTGTAACACAACTTGCGTAGTACCAATTAGAATATTTTCATAAATAATAAGAAGCCCAACACCACTTAAATGACATGAGGCCTACATATTCTGTAGAATACAGCATGTGTTGAGATCGGTTTTATATGATTTTATCGCGGAAGTTAGGTTGTCATCATCTCATAGAGTTGAAAACAAAGAACAGCGAATGAAAATACATTTTCATTTACACAGAGGTAATTTTCCACAGCTTCGGACCCTAACATAACTCATCACTGATTCAGAAAGATTCCAAATTATCACGTCACAAAAGCAATTATCTGGAGCTTTCATTTTCACAACGAATTGTAGACATAAATTATAACACTTATGCAGTAGGAGCTCAGATTTTATATAAATTGTCAATGGTGACTACCACACCCAAAATAAAATCTGATTATCATAATTTAACGAGCAGTTCATACAAACCAAAAATACATATTTTTGCAATGTTGTTTTTAATGCATTTATTTGAAAACAAACAAAATCAATCAAATTTTTGTGAACCCTGTGAAGCATATATTATGATTGAAATTTAATTTCAAAAAGGAGATTTCTCTATAAAATTTCAGTTTCACTCGGAGAACCTAGTGCATCTAATTACATTTTTGCCGTATTTTCTGCCGTTATGGGCGAAGTCAGCAAAAAAATCAACTCTTATATAATATTTTGCTACTGCTGGGAAAGCAACGGAATCATGGTCAAGTTAAAAGAGTGATTGGCGTAGGAGCGGGACAAGAAAGGAAGGTGAGGGACAGGACCTTGAGAAGAGGTGTCGGAATTGTTTGCTATAGGTGCAAAATATCCAAAAGCCTTGACACATGAAATTATTTCAAAATTTCTAAAGAATTATAATTAGGCCTCGCAGATTCAAATTGTAACAACCCCACCAGTAACTGGTTACTACATAGACAGCATTTAAAACGTAGCACTATGTGCGTCGGACGGAACGCAAAACTTGAGGACCACGTGGCAACCCTCGCTATGAGTAGGCGAATCCTAACACCGGTTTTCTGTCCATCCTTGCTCCAATCCATACTTCATTCTTCCATTACCCGGCGCTCCGCTGGTCCAAAGAGATGCAAATGACCATAGTTGCCGCTCGCCTCCTCAAATAATTAACCAAGCTTATAACACGGAAGTTGGAGGCATGTTGTGGGATGAATCTTACATGGAGTGTAGCGTTGAATTGTGAAGAAATATAAGCCTACGAGTAAATAGACTATATTGGTTAATTTATGGAGGTTTGGTCATGTTTTTTTAAGAAACCTCCTCCAAACTTCCATAAATTAACCAATGTATTATTAAAGTGGTCAATAACCATTCAAAGAAGTAAATAGACTGACAATAGCTTGCAGGTGTCTGAGAAGTGAGTGTAGAGGAGAATGGAGCATGGACAGAAGGATGGACGGAAGGGAAGACGAATGAGGAAGTGCTCGTTACGGTGGGAGAGGAGAAGAAAATGCTAAAGAAGTTTGGGGGAAGGCAGAGAATCGTGTAGAAACCGGCAATGAGGGGCGAGGGAATGCAGAAGGGCATGATACAGGGGAAGATGTTGGTTAAGCTAAAGGGGGAAAAAGACAATAGGATTTGTGGATTGAATGAAAAGAGGTAGGAAATATGCCAAGCTAAAGATAGCTATGAACACAGAGTCCCATCAGCTGTAAAAGATTACATAAGTATTCTCGCTTCAATTAAAACTCACCTATTCCGTTATATCATCCATTATATTAATGTTGCGGACACGGCCTCAGTTTTTTTAGTGAATACATCAGCAATAGTGGGTAACATTTAGCGACCGTCGTGGTGGTTGGACCATCATGTACGGCGCGCGCAGCATAGAATTTACAACGCTCCCGAATCCATCTCAACTGTTTCGTAACAAACACCTTTGAACTCATCTTTAGTCCCCACCTCTCCTTTTCCCCTATTCAGACCCCCCCCCGTTTTCATGGCTGGTGTCCTAATACCCCCGGCCAAACGCCTCTGCAGGAGCTCGCAGGGTAGCATGCAGAAGAATGTGTTTGATCCCACAATTGACGCCATCACTGCCGTCCTCTACCCGTGCCTTGCGCATGCGTGGCAACATTTCAAGGCCATGCAAGCATATTCATATACCCGATCGAACGTAAACACATTCATTTTTATCGGGTAGTATCAATTTTATCTTTTTAATATTGAAGGTATAAGGTAGAAATGGATCACTCTACAAAAGTTGCATCACCGTTTTCGTCCTAGCACCCCATTGTCAGACCGATTTCAAAGATGTACCCACTTCAATACGGAGTGGAAGTGTATGTACTAACGATTCCGAAATTATCCTCGTTTCGCTACAATTAATTTTATGTTTCGTAAGGTCTCCCTTAATTAACTGAGAATGTTAGCGTTTTACACACACACTGCCAACCAAGCAAAATTTGACGGTGGAGGGATATCGCAGCGCCCCATTGAAGGCATTTAATGCAAAGCGAGCAGAATTAATCCACTGCCATGGTGACGAGTGCGCGGCACACGGTCGTCTGTCGTCCCTTTTTTCCGCTTCACTCCAAACTTTTTTTCGCTTTGTGTTCTTTTCCATTTAATATCAAAGGCAGCAGAGGTGGGTCTTTTTATTATAGGGTTATATTTAATTAACTACAACCTTTGGCAGAATGTCATTTGACCCGTGGCACATATTTTTTCCCCGTCATAAAATTTGAGGAATTGAAATGATTCAGCCGGTTGCTAATTTGCAAATAATTAATCATCATCATCTTCCGCGTCACGAATTCAAGCAGACCGATAAGGAAGTTGCTCGTTCACATTTTCACAGTACTACGGTTGTTTTTGGCGTTAACTGTCACGGGACGAATATTAATCGTTTTGGCTATTTTAATACGCCTCTGCATCCCAAAAATGCATCGCTCTGCATTCGCTGCAGTGTTACTTCTGCAATTAAATTAAAAAAGGCAATTTAGTAACTAGTCATAATTGAGTGAATTAAAGGGTTACATTAGTAAATCGAATCGCAACTACGTTTAATTTCATAGGACCATTAAATTAAACTGTAATGCTTCGATAAATTCCTTTAAATTTCTTCTAGCGTTTAAATAATCTGCAAGATTACACAAGAGAAGATTCCTTTAATGAATTATACTTCGGTTTTTCGTTCATTTATTTACGTCTAAAAAGGTGGAAATAGCGATAACGGTTTCAAAAAAGTAAGCCCTTGACTAGAATAATTATAATACACAATTTGTTCTCTAATATGGAAGGTTACTCGGGATTTCCACCTGACCCGGTGGAAATCCCGAGTAACCTTCCACAATTCTATACGCCGGGAAAGCCTGTGATCATTCTTCTTCTCTAATACTCTTACTAAACGAAATCTAAATGCTAATGACCTATCACTAATAGACTTCCTCAGCATGTTGAGCCTTGAGAGCAGGTTGGATCTATATTCAAGTCCGGTCAATGCCTGCGGATATGAAATGGCTATATCAATACCACCTGATTTCATGAGTTCCTCATCTTCAATGGAATCACAAGGGGTTACAGGAAAGGCAATACCCTGACCTTTTTAAGACTTGCTTTTCTGCCTCTTAAGTATGGCATGAGATCAGCTGTTTTTCGTAAAAACAAAAATCTTGCTAATTGCCATGCAAAAATTGTAATCATTTTTTTGCGGATATTAATGGTCTATTTAATAATGTAAGGTTCACTTTACCCATTAGAAGATGTAGCATTTAAGAGTAGCGTAGATAATGCCATTTCCATGATTCCATTATAACTTGCCCTTTATTTCACATGTGGTAACCCGTACTATTTGAGTCTTTCTCGTGTTAGCATCGATAAATTTGATCGTTCGAATAAATTTTTGGCATGTTTTAATTCAGGTAAATGCTCTATGGGCCGACCAAAACCACAAAACTCTGATAAGCCTTTTCCAAACAAAAGCGTCAAATGAAATGGTTTTCCTAAATTTAAATATTAACGGTAAAGATAATTCTGCAGAAATGGTTTATAGATAAATACGTTATTAAGCTCCGACAAGATGCACAGAACCACTATATCTAAATATCAGACTCTCAGGAGAGTGTAGCTCATAAATGTAAAAATGCGCACTATGAACGAGAGTCATACTATCATACATATACATTATACATATCAAACTTATTCGAAACTGACAAGTCCAGTGGTTGTGGCTAAACATAGTCCAAAACTGCTGTTTTAAATATCTAACATTGATCACTTTGTTATTTTACCATGAAAAACTAAATAAATTATTTAATAAACACGTTAAAACAACCGTTTAAAATTACAAACAAATATGTTAGTTTTAATCATACTAATCCTAATCTGGGTACGTATCTACTTAATTTCTTTATTTTCGACAGAATCTTGTGAACATCTATGTACAACGCTCGGAAATCTAATGAGCCTCGACATAGCGTAAGGTCGAAAAACTCAAGACATCAGGCAAAGTGTCAGCGCGCTAAATAAATAGGACTTTATTTTCCTCTAAAAACTAAATAATGTCTCTATCTTCTTTAAAATTGAAATAACGTTTTCCTCAAACCATGAGCCAAAAACATATGCCTTGATATTATAAATTATGTATTCATGATACTTCATCCAAAACTTTTAGAAGCACCTTTTTGATTTTTGTAGATCATTCTTGGTAAATTTTCGATTTTAAAAAATTGTGACCATTGATTCCACTAAACGCCACGAGGTTTTTTTTAACCAAACTTTGACCTTTGCCGTAGGTTGGTTCACGAAAATTGGCTTCTACTCCCTCAAAAGTAACTAACTGCGTGCAGATTTCCCCAGCAAGGTCCACTTTCGCAAACTTTGAAGGAGCAGACAGAGGGCGCTTCAGCAATCCTCATCTGCAGACGGACGTGAATTACCCCAGAACCATATATATTAACGCCCGTAATCGCTGTAGAGCAGGTCCAATCCTTCCCACGTACGAACTTTCTCGTCCACGCAGTAATCAAAAGTCCCGACGCCAACGCAACTGCCGTCCTGATTAATTCGTTCTACTGCCACCGGAGCGCAGTGCAGGGCTCAGACGTTCATGGAGACGGGAGTAGCACTTGTAGCTTACTTGAATTCGGGCGACCATTGTAGAAGAAACTCTTACCCAGGCAGATAGTTGACACTATACATACATATATATTTTTTTATTTATTTATCGTGCACAGAGCTTTTACGAAATACTACCAACGATCATATTCCATCCGTAAAAAGACTGAAAACATGGTTACTTCAGGTATAAGTATGGCTATAAAGAAATGCTTAGTTCGTGAGTAATAGGTGGTAACTGACGAACACTAGACATAAAATTCACCTTAAAAAACATTATAACATTTCGTGAATAGGGTTATATCTACATTCGTCATATACATCCGTATATTTAATTTTCTATGGAACCTTCTGATTTTCTGTCTCTACATATATGTACACAATAGTCATCTGTCACTACTATATGTTAGCACTTGAACCGATGAAAATGATCCATGGAATGTATTTATTTATTTTATTTATTTATTTATCAAAACTCCAAAAACAGCAACTAAGGCCTTTACATTGGGTTCAATAAACAGAATAAATAAAAAAAAACAACAATAGTAGAAGAAACAAAACAGAATAATTCAAAATATAAACAAGGCAAGAATGAGGCGAAGATGACATAAATGTTACTCATTAGGTTTCAGTTGGGAGAAAAAGACGTTGCGTGAGGAGAAAAGGTCAAGGGTGGGGCGACTATTAGTTAGGGCGTTGAAAGATGAAGGTAGGCGGTAGAATAGTGATAGTTGGGAAATGGAGAGACGGAATTTGGGTGTGTGTAACAGACTCATATTGCGAGTGATGCGGGCTGGGATGCGGAGTGAAAAATAGGAAAGAAGAAGATCAGAGCGGAAGGAGCCATTCATGATGGAGTGCAGGAATTTAAGGTCCGAAGTCAGCCGGCGAAGGGAGAGGTGTGATAGGCCAAGAGATGATAAGATTTCTACACATGAGCTATGTCTAAGGGAGGGCACGCGATGACGGACTATGGCTAAAAAGAAGTTAAGGGGGCGGTTGAGTAATTTAAGAGTGGTGGGGGATGCAGTTGACCAGATGGGAGAGCAATATTCTAGGATGGGTAGTACACATCCAAGAAACACAGATTTTAGGGCAAATGGGTCCGTTATTTCCTTGAGCCGATAGAGAATTCCCACTATCGGCATTGCCTTTTTAGAAATACTAGAAATATGTTCATGGAACATCAACTTCTGATCAAAGGTAACCCCTAGGTCATTATGGGAACTATCAGAAGGTATAGGGTGCTTGGAAAGTTCGTAGGTAAAGGAGATGGTTTTGCGTTTTAAGGAGAAGGATATTGCAGCAGACTTCTCAGGATTCACGCGTAGTTACCATTTGGCGCACCAGCTATCAATGGCATTTAGAGATGACTGTAAATTAAGGGAATCCGCCGCACTGTTAATTGCTCTAAATACTTTACAGTCATCTGCGCATAAAAGAATGCTGCAACCAGAGGGTAGAACATCTTAAATTAGGTCGTCTACATAGAGTGCAAAAAGAAGGGGACCAAGAGCGCTGCCCTGGGGGACTCCAGAGGTAACTGGCAAATATTTCGAGGAAATTCCATCTATTAAAACCCGCTGGTTGCGAGAATTCAAGAAGTTAGAAATGAGAGATAATATGGGGCCATGTATATTGTAACGGGACTGAAGTTTGTGTAGAAGGAGGTTGTGATTGACGGAATCGAAAGCTTTAGAGAAATCTATATAACAGACGTCGAGTTGCGACCCGTTTTCGAATGCAGAAATAATGTGATGATGTAAAATGGATAGATTAGTGAGGCAGGAGCCACCAGGAAGGAAACCATGCTGAAAGGGTGAGATGTATGGGAGAGAGAAATGAAGAATGCGATCATGAAGAATACGCTCAAAGATTATGGACAACACTGGTAAAATGGAAATGGGGCGATAATTTTCAATTTTATCCTTAGGACCGGATGTATGCAACATATAAGTAGGCTTAGAGTGTTTAACAATCAGTGATGCATGAAAATGAAGCATGAGCGACACCAATTACGAGTTACACTCTAAACTTAGATGATTATTGATGAAAGGACTAATACTAGGTACAAATGTACAGAGCCACGTTTCTTTCCATCTTGAACCGCTAAGCTAGGTCTACTTTATCACCCCAGCCAATCTCATCTGAATGAGGACCACATTATCAGTGCATTATATAATAAGACGATCAAGACGAATCCAATCACCCAGGGCAAAATATTTTGTGTCCATGCGGTAACGTATCATGATCGAATCGTATTTCTATGAATTGAAATGGATGAATAAAATAATATATTATAACTTGTTGACAATCTTGCCTCGCATTCTCCACAGTGAAAAATATTAAGAAAGCATATTATTAAGTATTAATTATCCTATTAAAGTTGGTGATTGTAGGTACTCAGTGAAACGGAGAAATAAAAAAGTTATACTTGGTATTATATCACACTTTATTCGTGTAAACTCGACCGGTTACGACGTCACGCATTTGTAATTTTTATAAGAAACTTCTTTTTTTCTCTTTAAATAACGAGTAGGTATATAAACTGGCTGAGATTACTTTAATAAAGTGTGAAAAATACAATTTATCATTATTTTAATTATAAGCTTTGAACAAAATCAAATTTACACAAAAATACAGTAAATACAACCATGAAGAAAAACTCGTTTCCCCACAACAGAGGTACACGGAAAACTAAAGGCTGCTCCGTGATATGGAATGATATAAAGAAGGAAAATAAGGAAGGGAAGGATTAGCATTTTGAATTTTATGAAGAGGGATAGGAAATGTGTTGAACTTAATAGAGAGACTGCGTGAAGAAGTAGTGTAACCCTGGAAATGGTAATAGGAGAACTAAAATCCTGCCGTAACTGGTACTAGATGGATGCGCGAGCTATAGTCTTGGCTTTTCATCCCCAGGGCCCCGGTTTCAATCCCGGCTGTGGAATTCTTTTGCAGTGCAATCCTGATCCCTATTTAAATTTCAACTGCAGTACTCTGCCCTTCGTATGGGACGTTAAACCGAGGGCATTAAGGTGCGTGCATGCTATGCTTATGCCGACGCCGGGTTTCTCTCCGCCATTCATCCAATCCCGAGCCTATGCCATTCTATCCATCATTCATAAATGGGGAAAAATACCTCAGTTGTCGGCCGCCTTAAACTTATAACTAGTAGATAGCCTAAAATAATAGAACAATCACAAATATTTTGTAAGTTATGGTAGAGGCCAAGAGTCTAATTCTGTCGCTAAATTAAGAGAACTTAAAAAACAACTTTACGATTACACTGAATAGCATAATGTTTATTGCTCCAACCAGTTTCGCTACACTTTTGCATCTTCAGGAAACAATTCAGACTGATCACGAAAATGCACAAGATGCTACAGTCTTGCGAAACTATTTGAAGCAAAAAAACAATATTTACTGGAATCTCAAGGCTGTTTCTGAAGTTTTCTCCATTTCAACTATACTTTCTTTCACGTTTTCTCTCCCATTCTTTAGATTACGCTCGCTACAACAACAATCTTTCCAGCAAACCTAATCCATTCCTCAGGCTTCTTGTTCTCCTACTTCTACCCTTTATCCGTCCACTCCGAAGCTTTCACTTCAACCCGTTCCTTCCCCCTCTCCCCTACCTTTCCCTCCAGTCGGCCCTTATCCCCGCCGACCACCCACCGGATTCACTCATCCTTCAAGCCGAGAGGGGGCGAGGCAATTAGGGACTGGACGGACTTCTCCCCCTCTCTCACTACTTCTCTTCCTTTTCCCCACTCCCTTCTTCTGCTATTCTCCTTCCCCTCTACCCTATTCTCTTCCTTCCACCAACGTACGAAGGACCCCCTCTCCCCCTTTCCATCTCCTTCGCCTGAACATTCGTCCCCAGCTGCCAATCTCCCTCCCTTTTCGCGAGGAAAAGTTCACGTCCCTCAAGCCTTCTCCCCTCTTTTCTACAAACCACCCTCCACCACCACGTCCTCCTCAATTCCAACCCCCGACCCCTTTCCTAGCCACCCTAATCCCTCCCACCCCCCTCCATAAGCGCCACACGCTTTTGGCCACCATCTTCCGTCGGACGACAAGTGCGGGCGGTTGGATTGTAGGAAAGAGGAGAGGGCGGTGTGAGAACAAGTGAGCGAGTGTGAAAGTGCGGGGAGGAGGAGGTTGGGTTGCGTGGGATGGGAAAGGATACCGTGGGAGTGAGTGCGGATTGGTACCCTGAGGGTGGGTAAGGGGAGGAAGGAGAGGAGTCAGGGGTCCTCTATGTGGTCGAGTTGCGGAGCTATGGGACGGGGGGGGAAGAGGAGGGAAGATGAGGGTGCGTGAGAAAGAGGCGAAAGAGGAGTGTAAAAAATAAAGAGAGAGAGAGAGGCCCGCGGAAAGAGAGAGAGAGGACGGATTCGAAGTGGGAGGAAAAATATTTAAAACACACGCGAAGGAAAAAAATAAACAAATGTAAAAAGTAATGACGCCTCAGTCGGTCGGACGGACGGACCACGGTTGGAAAAGGCGAAAGGCAGAAAAGGCAAAAAGTTGGCCGAGAACAGACCGAAAAAGTCCAAAAAGGAGAACAAAGAGAGAAATGTGACGATAGGAGGAAGAGAGGGAGAGATCATTTGGGACACGAAGGGAGTGAGGAGCAGGAGGAGAGAAGAAAAATGAATATATGGCGTGAGAGAAGAGTAAAACAGATAGTAGCAGAAATATTAGTTTGCTATTAGGAGAGGCGAGCTACTGCCGACTGTCGCTCACGTCAATTAGGAGGTTCCACCACGACAGGGTGTGTCAAAACAAATGCTAAATTCCACCTTTTTGTTTATTTAGTTTAAAAACCCTGCTTTCGGTGATGACCTACGCTACCTATTGTGAACCGAAATTTCAATAAAAATATTCTGGTTAGTTCGCGAATATATTTTAAATAGGCAGTTTCTTCCAGCGATAAGAGCCAACTCCAGATCCATTGATATGGAATTGAAGCATATGTGCTTCAAATATCGCAGCAATTGCCTCACATCATAGGATGATTATATGCCTATATTTTGTTTTCATTCAATTTCTTGGGATTTCCCCATCCTATAATCAGTATTCCGCGAAAATAGCATTTATATTATTTGGAAAAATACTATTTTCCTCGTGTTTCTCCCATTGTCGCATTTAGCACCATGTAATTTCAAGTTCTATTGGATAATAGAATAGCGTGGGAAGGTAACAATTTGTTGTTTATGTAAGATAGAGGACAGGTTGCCTATAAGAAGACAGAATACGAAAAAATATTATTTAAGTGATTTTACGGTGGAACCACCTTAAGTATACCTAGCTAGGTAGGTAAGAGAAGAATTATCTGGCGAAGTGAGGAAGAGTGGAGAGAAACCTGACTTCAGTGCAATCCAACGCTTAACGAAAGCCGTCCATGGGTCCACAGATTTACGCTAAATTTGTACGGAGAGCTGAAATTATCACGGCTACTGCAACGTTTTGAACCTTAGCCCTCTATATGGGAAGTCAGTGTATCTCACCAACAAGTAAATACAAAGAGGGAGAAAAATAAATAGGGACCATAGGGAAAACAATGATGAAGAGAAATGACGATGCTAAAGGAATGGGAAAGGTGAGGATGATGGAGATTTACCCAAGTGGCATGCATATGTTTTGTGATCACCTCCCCCTGAGTAACCATTATTCATATCATTAAAGTTTTACTTCTGTTTATAATATATATTTATATCTAAAAAATTGTATTTATGCAATAATTCTTTGATTAATTTAATAAATTTAAATTAATAAATTTTTAATAATACAACTTTCAGATAAATACAAACGAAGCCTCTCTGAGCATATTTTTAAAATGCATATTAATTTATGAAATTACTTCACAATATTGATTAATGATAATAATAAAAATATAAAAGCGCACGAAATCGGCGCAAATCCGTGTTTTTAACCAAGGCAATCTAGACCCAGGTATAATGAGCCGGCGAATCGTCGTCTGTTTCTGCCAATGGGATTAAAATTGTTAAAAATGTTGTCTCGGAAGATAAAGAGGATCGGAAGAGAAAGAAAATGACCAATAGGGAGACGAAGGGAGTTGGAAAGAGGAGGAAAAATTAAAAGGTTTCGTGAAAGAAGACAAAAATAAAGGAATAGAATATATCGTTAGAATGTTCTGGCCATCACCCATGGAGCAATTGCTAGAGGAAGAGTAAATTTAACTCAAAAAAATGTCAAAATACAATATGATAATTTATTTATACGCAAGATATAAAGGTATGGGCACAAGGATATGGATATAAAATGCAGAGATACAACTCTATTTTCATAGGCTAAAAAGTGGTAAATTGAAAAATGCAACATTACTCTGCATTCAGATAAGTCAGATAACATATTTGAAAATGTTTTATGCATAAATATATTTATGGGACTCGTGTATTTTAAGTTTTGGGGCAGAGAATGGCAAAACTTGTGATAGCACTGATGCAGTGATTAAGAACGTATTCTGAAAAATAGGTAAAGAGAAGCGAGTGGAATAAAAACGAGCGAGAGAGGATACGAAGAAGGATAGACATGAAGAGTCGAAAAAAATTATAAGAAGAGGAAGGAGCAGACTTAAAATTTGGTTACTAAAGAAGGGGCGAAGAGAGTTGAGAAAGGAATAGCAGCGAAAGCAGAAATGAGAGAGGAAATGGAACGAGAGGAAAGAGTAATGGAAAGAAGAGGAGAGAGAGGTAAGGAAAATTAAAAAAGTGGACGCGCGAAGGAAGAAGAAAGCGAGAGAGTGGAGATCTTTATTTCGAGGATGTGTGGAGGGCTGAGTAGAGTTGAGGAGGACTCTTTCGGTCGAAGTGGAAGTAGCGAGGGGGATAAAAAAAAGGACGAGGAAAGAAGGACGAAGAGGAGGAGTCTGGAGAAAACCGAAGAGATATCCCATAGTTAAAGAGGTACGCTCCGGATGAGGAATGCTCAATTCACTGTGAAAATGGCCGCGTTTTAGATGAAAGCCAATAAAAAAATCATTTTCACCACCTACGCAGGGACAAGAATTTCTAATGGTGGTGAGGAATCCACTCATTTCACTCGGACGATAGGGCAATTAGCAAATAGCCTAGGGTATCGGAATCTGAGCAAAGTACTGGTTATTTGTGCTGAAGAAATTTAACTATTTTTACTCGTTGAAACACCCACTCAATCGACAATGTAGAGGACAGGAATCAAATCAAAGAGAGGGTACCTCAATTGGCACTTTAACTGGAGCAGTACTAAATGATATTGTACTTTTTCACACTAATTACCACCAATGTCGTGCTTAACATCTTATTCGTAATAATATGACCCCTTGTTGTGCAATGACCACCTCCACGATGAGTGGACCAGTGGTGTCGTATGGCAGGAGGTTATTGACCGTATGATCTCGCGCGCGATGATAACGAGCAACCAGAGTGAAGTAAGAGCCAGTCTGGGACTCGGAACGGTGTGGGACGGTTGGGCTGGGCCCATCCGCTGGTGCGCATAATGCGTGGGTAGAAATCAATCGTTGTTAATTTCACATTAAATTTTGGTGTGATTCTTTGTGGCCGCTTGACTCATTTCCGACTAACTCACTGGGTATCTTTTAATTATCGCCAATACCCCAAGCAGAAAGGCAGGGATACGAAACCCTATACCAAAGCCACACTTGGTGCTTGATTTAATGTCCGTCATACAGGATATTTAATCCTGTAAAAAATGTATGTCCTCTCTTTTTTAACATAAGCTTTCAGCTTTTCATGAGCTGGAAAAAAGATTAAAATGACACTTACTCCCAAGGTAGTACAACATAGGGCATTAGAAATTCATTCTTTTTAATAACTTCATTAAAGACTGCATGAAATATTGTGTAACATGATGCCTTCTGACAAAGATCTAAGAATATTATAAATGGAATTAATAGTTTACAAACATACTCGTGTGGTGAATGTCGCTCTTAAGCTTACAACGTCAATATCACAGCAGATAATCGCCTGACTTATATTTTCCACTAAGGAATTATAGCTTAAACTTTTTCCGTGGAAAGCATTTGGTGTTGCCTGTGACTTATCAACAAAGAATGCATACGACCTAAGTAGTGCTCTTAATTTGACGTACTTTTTCACTTCCACTTCATTTTTCGGCGTCCATCAAAAGCTAGACAGAGACAGTAAACTTTTCCGCAATCATTTTCAAACGACATTCATTTCAATAAACCATACGATCGTAGAGGCATTGGGCTCAAAATTCTCATTCAATGAGAGGTAGTTAATAACGGCTGTCTGAACACATCTCGAAAAGTCAAAGTGTAGCAGCTCAAAGTCCATCTCATATGAATATTTTCCCGGAAAATCCAGCTAAAATTCTATGATACTTAAAGCCTCAAACCATATACGAAGAGGCGGAGTTATTCCATTCTACCGCAATAGTGAAAGATTTTATATTTTTAGACCGGCACACGTAAATGCGAATGCCTGACGTGGGTGGAAAAGCGGGAATGGACGCCACTGATTTTCCTACAACCTACATCACCGGCAGGAATATTTATGATATTCCGCGAATGAAATCTTGGCTCGTAGAATTCTGTGGGGAGATTGAGGGAAACAAGCCAGGGGTGGGTTTGGGGAAAGGCATGCGGAGAAGAGAAAAGGGGCGGTCGAGAACGCGATAGTCGGACAGGATGGGTTTGACGAACACCGGACCCACAGCCCAGAAACCCTTCCTCCCTCATTCCAGTACCCTTCAATTCAGAGGGGAAAAATCGTGGCCCAGAGTAGGAGCGCTCGATTGGCTCTCGCGTGCCACGTCGAAAACGGATAGGAATGCATCAACTGGTCGGGGCACGAGCACATTCAAGGGAGTGGGGATCAAACAAGCAAGGTGGAAAGGACCAATGGAGTGAGTAAGGGCAGAGGAGGTATCGGGGCTGTATTGGACCCACGGGGTTTACCGGGAGTGGAGTGTGGGGTTTGCAGGTTTAATGCAAGGGGAACAGTGAGAGGGAGAATGCAAAGGTATGGCGAGAATTGAGACGGTGGACTATGCTCCGATTGTATCGGATTGGCCGAGCGTTAAAAGGATGCGGTTGCTGTCAGGTAAGCGGTGCAAATACTATGAAGCCGGCAAGAACACGCTAAACCACCCCACCGAATAACAATAGAATTCGGCTGATAAAGAAAACCTCAGGACTTATCTGTGATTTTGGATTGTACTTAATATGTAATCACCCCAGAAATGCCTTAACGTAGTTCTGAACTGACGGAGAATCGGCGCGCATACCCTTCCTGAGGATAGTTTCAAAGCCCGTTTCACACAATGTTTAGCCAACCACAAGTTGGAGGATATCCATATGTAATTAAAGCTTTTCAGTATTGTGTGATACAGGACCAGCAGTCTGGATAACAAGCATAATCCCTTTCATACTCGTTGAGCTACTTGATGTCATAATTGAAGCTGTACTAGTTTGCTACTCTCTCCCAATATAACCTAGTAGCCCTCAACCAATCACGTTAGCCATTACCGCCACAGTACGATCTTAACTTTCTAAAACCAGTACCCTCTATATATATCTCTAGTGGCTATAAGTAATCCTCTTGCCGTGAAATCAACAATAAAGAAATATTCCTGACAGTATTATTGGTCTTCGGGTGCCATAGGTCGGTTAATTTTAAATAATATTTAAATTACGCAAACATGCTGATCCCATGCCGTAAAATACCGTTTCCTTGCCAGTGAAATTTCCAATATCAATTACCAGTGAACACACAACGTCTTGGATCGGATGAAGTATTGTGTGCAAAAGGTAAGTTTAACGGGCTGACGGATGATAATTTCCTCGCACAATCGCATTACATCGGCTTTTAAACAAACAGAAACGGAAGTCATCCCCAAATTAACAAGTTCACAATTATTACCTCATAATACGGCCGTTTCTTGAAGAGAGGATAAACGTCCATGCTTCTTCTTCCGGAACGATTAATCACTTCAACTCGGATCTTGATGACGATATCGAACGATTTTAGTCAAATATTGAGTTTAGAGTAAGCTCATCTCTACGTAAATGCTACACATCAATTCAAATTATAGCACTCAATATCTCAAATACGAATGGAATTCACCCAATCGTAACTTTTGTTGGCTATGGTTACAAGAATTGTGAATCATATGAATTCCCGCAGGTACCTACTCGATGATAATAGTTATGATTATCCAGTTCACAGGTCCTAGTTTCCAAAGTTACGGTGGCCTCGAATGCATCGATCTCAAACTATTATTATCTTTAACATCGACATAAGAGACGCATAATTAAATGCAGTATGTAAAATTTCACTCAAAGTTATTTGTTCTTAATCATAATAAAACCTGTAGTTAAATGGAAATATTCGGCGAGAAATTCATTAACTTTAAATATCCACCATAATGAGCCGCTGTAGTTGAATAAAGTGTTTAAAATAGCATACATATTTTTTATATCATTATGGTCTCATTTATGGAAGGGTATTTCATAAATGAATGGTAGTGTACGGAGTTAACACGGAGTCTAAGGCATTCGCAATGCACACATGGTGAATTGATGCGATTAGTAAGTTTTATTATGCGAGTAATTGAAAACTACATATATAAAATTAACATTTACGATTTGAGCCAACTGCATCCTGCTCTAATGGGAATAGAAACGTACGAGAGCGAAATAGAGCAAACAGACAGCGTAACGTAGCTGGTGGAAGGATTATCTTGGGTTCCGCTAGAGACTCAGAGGCTACACTCTAGGCTTAACTAACCTAAAAATTTCAGATCCATCGTGTATCGTGGTGACGAATATATTATTTTAATCCCGCACTACATCCATAGAGCTGACAGAAGCGAAAAATTGAAAGAGCTACACGGATAGATACATAAATTTCTTCTTACTCATAATCATAGATTTCTTTTAAAAAGGGAGACCATTTTTTAACATATAATTCTCTTTCCCTCATTGTGCCATCATTTCCCTCTCCCTATTCCCTCCGATTTTCATGGCTTGTGTTACCAACAGTCATAAAAAAGTAAATTGCAATAATAGCCACTTAAAAAATCTTTTCAACGGCGTTGACAAGCTTTCTGCAACACCGAAATCATTTTAAAACACTTGAATATTATTCTGTGCGTGCTAATTCAAGTCTGAAGTTAACGTTTTCATTGATGTGAAGATTCAGAGGACAGAGTCATCGAGAAACACCGCACGATAATGAGTTTGCCACAAATTGGAGTGTATATCCGAGTCAAATATACAAACCTCAAAGCAATGGGGTTCATAGCGTTAGGACAAAAAGCGAATTATTCCATACGTGGCCGTTTCACAGAGAAATACGGACGGTCAATGACCTTCTGCGAAAGAGAGGTTAATATGTCACTTTCATGCGCGGTTGGCTCTCCAATTCATCAATTAGGAGGATAACATCGAAACGTATTTTTTTAAATAAGCGCAATTTTTGGGCCCCCAGATTGATTTAAAGGCAATGAATATATCTTTACTGCAATCAAAAAGAATCTTATCAAATTGTCCAAAACAAACATTGACTGTTGAGGTTACTTACTTTAAATGTTTAAAATAATAAGTGATATATTGAAAAAACAAATCGTTCAATATCATCTGCTGTTACATACCAAAAGAGATAACTTTTACTCGAATACATCTTTTTTAGCAGGCAGATATTCCAAATCTCACCAAATTCAAATAATACATTGCTAATCGCCGAGATATAACGTAAAGTAATTTAAGAAATATTTTAAAACTCAAAATAATTAAACTCTAGCAAGACCATGACATACCATACAAGCCAATTAAAAGAACGATATTTAAAAATTAATCCACGGTCTGATATCTCCAATAAATTAAATGAGGAAGAAAGGTAAATTGTCACTGACTGGTTCTAATTTCAAGCTAAAAAACCTTCTTAAATGATTAATGTTGGAGAAAAACTTCAGATATCTGTGTAAACAACCTCTTTGCATCTAAAATGTTTAACATAATTACCATTTCATAGTTCAAGTTCTAAAACATGGTCCAAGTGGAATATTTACCATTCTCTATACGTATAAACCATCACAGTAGGATAAAATGTCTTATAAACACTAGTAATTAAGGAAATATATGGGACAATAACCCAACTTATGTCGCAAAAACGATCCATTTACGTAACTAGAAATCTTTTTTCTCACCGGTCATCAAAGCTAACGTTTTCACTTCTCAAAGGCAGGCATATAATTAGAGGGAACCTGCCCCGAAAACATTTCCTGTCACATTGCTGTACACGACAAAGGCGAAGAGACATTAATTAATTCACAATTGCTATATTTATAACTATCTTAGCTTTGTTGATAAATCATCAATATGTTTCTCGCGAGTTATTTGACTCCCTTCATAAAAAAACACAGGATATAAAATTGAAACTTAGGGAATTACCCACTGAATCACCTTATCATACAGAACATTCTATCAGAACAAAATCTCGAATAGTGGAATAATAATACTAAGGTTAATACGCATAGCCCGTACCAACCAATATCTAAATTCCTTCCCGATTACAGGATCCAAGTTTTGGAATTCATTACCCCACTCATTAAAATGCTCCTCCACTCCGGAATCATTTAAGAGGAAACTATACCAATATTTAAAACAGTAGTACTGTTGTTTTAAAATGTTTTAAAATGTATGAATCTTTGTGTTGATTACTTTTATTTTTGTTAGAACCTTTGTTTTCAATTGCTCTTGTTTTATGCTATGCTATGTTATATTATTGAAATGCTATGTTATGATATGCTATGCTATATTACTGTATTTTGAGCAGAATGGTTTTCTGTATTTATTCTTTTTTGCTCTTATGGGTTTCCCAGAGCATAAATAAACTATTCATTCATTCATTCATTCATTCATATTTATGCCCGTTGCTTACCATGTAAATTCATGCTCATTCGTGGAAAGCCTCACTGCATTATCAAAATACTGCAGCCATTGGAAAGCTGGAGCGAAATTGACAGTATAAAATGGGCTGTTCCTCAGCTGGATCAGGGATCAACATGAGCTTTCCTGAAATAGTGGTATAAAATCTCCCCCACAGCAGCTCACGTAAGTGGCACTTTTCGATTAGTTACATGCACATTTTCATACACAGCATTAGAAAAAATACAACTACACACACTACATGGGCATGAACCCTGGAAATAACAGTTTTTCATAAACAAAAGCAATTTATTGCATCACTAATGAAGAACCTATAACCATAAGGAAAGAAAAACCGTCAGCCTAAACCGTGTTAAGCAAACTATATCCGAATTTTCGAACTTTCTCACACCGCCTACTCCCTTATTCTTGTATCCAAAGCGCCTATCTGACGAGAAAAAGAGAAGTAGTTCACGTCCAGAGAAAAACCAATTTCAAAATGTTTTCTCTGTGTGTCCCTACCACTTCTCAGAGGAAGGTAGTAGACAGGGGAGTGACAAAGTAAGGGGAAAAACCTGAAAAAGAACGGGAATTGGAGGACTAGTAAAAGCCAAGAGCGTACCCGAAATTATAAAAAGAGCATTGACAGTTACATTATGATTTTAAACTATTATTTAAATGAAACATGCAAACTGACTCATATTCATTAAGCAGTAAAATTTTTAAGCTACCCTGTGGATTAAGTTTTAAATGTATCTTCAAAAGAATTACTCCCAAAGTAATGAATCTTGTTTATAATACAGCACACAGAATGATATTAATTATTCTTTTGATTAATTAAAGCCCTACCAAAAAAATCGTCAAAACAAATAATTTCTTAAATCTCCAATTTCGGGTACACCCCTGGGACGATCCCTACCTTTGCAGCGGTCAAGAATCGTCCAGCGTCCGTTGTTGTCCTACCATAAGAGAAAGAAGAAGCCATTTTAAATTCGGTCAATGATGTTCATGTAAAATTATGCCATAGGTATATCATAAGTGCGAAAGGTTTCGATGCCATTGCGATGAATTAATGCATTATTTTACGGGAATGCGAGGGACTGTAAGCATTGTTGAATTAATGGTAACTTACCAGGTAAAATCTTTGCTATTATTTAATCAGAAATATTTTTTCTTCATATTAGAACTCTAA
Source organism: Pyrrhosoma nymphula (assembly GCA_963573305.1). NCBI lineage: Eukaryota > Metazoa > Arthropoda > Insecta > Odonata > Coenagrionidae > Pyrrhosoma > Pyrrhosoma nymphula. Next base: position 24,036,135 of record OY754337.1, on the reverse strand, counting down.
AGGAGAATACATTTACTGATTGAAGGTAACTTTACTCGCGTGTCTTTAACTACATATAGATATAATTTTCACTAAAATTCATATATTTCTTCACAATTTATTTAATAATTGCAGTTAAAAATTATGATTAAAACCAAACTTAACTTAACCCACATCGCTGATTCCAGAGCAGTTTTCTGACATGACATTAGCCCAGTTTTAACAGTCCATTTTTTTAACCCTCTTCACCAACTTTTTCTACTTATTTTATGAAATATACCTGTGTCCAATTTTGACTTTTTTCCAGTATGATTTTTCTCGTTTCGCATAAAAATAAATTTATATTCTCATAAATGCGAAAAACAAATCGTTGAAATTACGACAAATCACCAGATAAGCGTCTTATTCGAAATCCATGAACGAGATCCATGATATGAACGAGAACGGATTTTATTAAAGTATTCTACCAAAAATACCTTCTCTTCTGATTGGTAGGTTTTTGGACAGTCCCCATTCTGCATCCTTAATTCATACACATTGTCTCGCTTTCCCTCCTAAGGATGTCCCGTCATTAGATCCCTCTTCAATTCTTCATTTCTTCTACCTCCTCTTATTTCGTCCAGAATTCCTATCCTCTTCCTTCCTCTTCCACGCTTCCCCATTGTTCTCCCCTCTACCACTCTCTTCAACATGCCCTCTCCCTCAAAACCTCCGCCATCCATCTCTTCAGCCTTCTCCGAACCTCTGCCACAAGCTTCCTCTCCTCTCAAACCATATCCAATACCGCTCGTCTTCTTCTCCACCCAGCTCACCCTCTCCATTCTTCTCCAAACCCACATTTCAACCGCCTCAAGTCTACGTACATCCTCCCTTCACAATGACCAAGTTTCCGACCAATACAGCGCCACGCTCCATATTAAAGTTTTCACCAGCCTTTTCTTATATCTCTTCTCAGACCCCCACTCATCAATTTCCTTCTCCTCGAAAAAATCTTCTTTAGCCAAGGCCATTCTGCATCTGATGTCCCTACAACTAAACCCATACTCCTCCAAAATACTACCCAGAAACTACCTGCTCTATCTTCTGCCTTCCCACCCTTATATTAAGCGCCGCCTTCTTACTTCAAAAGAAGCACATCACTTTCGTTTTCTTGTGGTTTATGTTCATCCCATACTTGTCGCAATGCACCTCTAACGCATTCATCATTGACTGTAACCCCTTGGCAGACTGACTAACCAATGCTTGATCATCTGCAAATCTCACTGATTTTATCAGCTCCCCTCCTACCTTTATTCCAACCTACTTATCCTCCTATGCTTTCCTTATCATTTATTCTGAATATACGTTAAAAAGCAATGGCAATAGACGGCACCCTTGCCGCACTCCCCGTCCTATCATAGTCCATCCCGATTCTCCATCGGCTACCCTAACCTGCGCCGTCTGGTTCATATACAAATTCCGAATCTGACGCCTGTCCCAACGATCGACCCCTAATTTCTTTAACACTCCCATTAATTTCTTCCAGTCCACCCGAACAAACACCTTCTCGAAATCTACGAAGCATGCAAAAACATCCTGCCCATACCCTAGGTTTCTTTCTTCTAGCATCCTCACCCCCGCTATAGCGTCTCGCGTTCCCGTCCCTCTCCTAAACCCGAACTGGTCGTCATCCAGGTTTTAGCCATTAGCCATTTTCTCTAGCCTTCTGTTTATAATTCTCAGAACTACATTGGCTGCGTGGGATATTAAGCTTATTGTCCTATAGTCTTCGCACGTTTTTTCCTTACTCTTCATTGGTATAGGAATCAATACATTCTTCGCAAAGTCTTCCGGCCATACTCCATCCTCATAAATCCTACGAATAAGCGCCAAAATATTTCCTCTTCCGTTCTTCCCCATGCTCTATCAAAACTCTGCAGGTACGTTAACTATTCCCACCATCTTATTCCTTTTCATGTCTCGTAGAGCTCCGTCAATTTCGCTATCTAGGATACCTGGTCCGATGCCACCATCTCGTTCGACGTCGTCTTCTCTTTCTATATCTAACGTTTTGAGCCTTATTTCTTTACCATACTGCTCTTCAACATACTCCTTCCACCTCTCCTAGATCTCTTTCGGTTCTACGATTACCTTTCCCGTCTCGTCTGTTATCGTTGTAATTCCCCTTCCCTTATTACCACCTGTCAGTTCCTTTACTTACCTATATAATGCATCTGCTCTTCCCTCTTTTTGGTATTTCTCTAACCAGTCGATCTGTTCTCTCCACCACGCCTCTCTTGCTTTCTTTGTTTCTCTTCTAAGCCTGTTATTAAATTCTCGGTATTTTCTCTTACCTAGCTCTGAGATTACGCTCTTCCATTTCCTTCTCTTCTGCATCTTCATTATCATATCTTCGTGATCCACGGTTTCCTAAATTTATTTGCACTCATTACGCCTACCGTTGCTTACGCCGCTTCTACAATTCCATTTTTCAAACTTCCCCATTCATCTTCCACTGATCTAACTCCATGTTCCTCACCCATTATCTCATCCACCTTCTCTCGATACTTCTTCTTCATTGCCCCAGATAATGCCTCCGTATTCCACTTTCGTACCCTCCTTCCCTTTCTTATCTTTTTCAGTTTTTCCCGACCTTTCATGACTAATAAGTTGTGGTCTGTGTCTTTATCAGCTCCTGGATAAGTATACGAGTTTTTAACACTATTCCTGTATCTGTGACGAACCATTATATAATCTATCTGGAACTTATCTGTGTCTCCTGGCTTCTTCCAAGTGTACCTATGTCGAGGATGATGTCTGAATCATGTATTTGTGTTTACTAGGTTATTTCTCCGGCAAAACTCCACAGCTTTCTCGCCACGGTCGTTTCTCCTTCCTAACCCGTAATCGCCTACCTCCCGCCCATCTCTTCCTTCATCCACCACCGAATCTCCCATTACTACCTAGTGCTTACTCCCAGGTATCCTACCAATTAATTTCTCTAGCTGATCGTAGTCAACATCTATCTCCTCCTCTCTCTCATCTATCTCTCTCTCTACCTCTAGTAGGCATATAAACCTTGATTAAAACTAAATTCGTTAGATCTACCTTTAGTTCCACGACTATTATCCTATCACTCACCTGCTCTGCATACACTACTTTTCTACCAGGTTTCCTATTCATTACGAATTCAACCCCGCGCTTGCTTTCATTCCCTCCGCTATATATTCCTCTATAGCCATCGCTCCATAAGTTCCCGCTATTTTTCCATCTTACTTCACCCAGGCCCAAGATGTATACCTATACACCCACCCTCTCCATTTCTTGCTATATATTCTCTAGCTTGCCCGCTCTTAGCATAGTCCTAACATTCCACGTGCCTATTCTGATTATTTCTTTCCTCTTCTTTATCTTCTTTTCCTCTGCTGCTGTATTTTTTGAGTAAGGGTTTCGTGTGATGACGACCGCAGGGGCCTTTCTCCCACCACTGCCGGGCACGACACCCGGCCTTCTGGGCCGAGTCCCGTAGTTGCCAGGATTCATTTTCCTTTGAGAACTATCCATAATTTCAAGATTTTTAATTGAGAGTGGCCTACTCAATAGTGTTTTTTACGAGGCACCATCACTTGAGAGGCCGCCTCACTGGGGTCAGACGCCTTTTGCAGCCGCCTCACTGAAGTACAGACGCCGCGCGGACTACCATTCGTCCATCTCCTAACCTTCGACCAAGCTGGCATGGGTGGCCCTACCAGGAGCATTGCTCCCGCATGATCATCTCTAGGGTTCATCAGAGCACGCAAGCCCTTCCACCACGACAATGTTGTAGTCCTAGGGAAAGACGAGAACAGGTAGAGGAAGGTAAATAATGATGTCAAGTTATATGACAGAGTACGAAAGAGTAGACAATTCTCTCCGGCCTCATCTAATTTCGACATCCGAGATATAATAGTGATTCGTGAAGAAGGATTAAGCGCAAGAATGAAAATAAGCAAGGAGATTGTCAACTCACATAACGGATGATCATGCATTGTCTGGTAAGACCTGAGCATACCCGGATTGTAGTCATTGTAGGGTACATTCCTGAATCAGAATAATAGGATATATATACAAGTAAGTAAATATGTAATAATAACGATTTTCCTATAGCAAAGAAGAGGAAAGAATAAGTCTTCCTATCAAATTTTAAGGACATTGAGAATACAGTGAAACCTCTTTTTCTTCCCAATAAACCTGGGACTAAAACTAATACTGACGAGAACAAATAATACATTTAATACTGTAAGAACCTATAATAATGAAAATTCAGTTCACAAATAACAATTGAGGGCAACCCAAGAGAACAGCCGACAGAATTCGTCGGTAATGGCGGTAAAAAAACATGTAAAAATACTTATAACTGTAACTTGGCGTAATATGGCTGATATATTGTGGCGTTGAGGAAGGAGAAATAGATTATGGATTTGACATTTCACATGTGGGCTTAAAAAGAAGTCAAGAATTTGACACAGCAAAGAAGAAAAATGAACAAGGCAAGGCTTGACAGCAATGTATATTAGATTTCTGGAGAAAACTGGAAGACAGCTTAATAACTTGTCCAAAGAGATACTGAGACGCAATGAAATACAAAAGGTTGAAATGGAACAGAATATTATGAGTAAATTAAGACCAAAATGTGAGTGGGTAGTTTATATGACCTGAAGGAGAAAACAGACAACGCGGAATTGAATAATGAAGTATTTTACATTAGTACAGTTAAATCGCTAAACTATAGTTCAAAATAAGTGAATTGCGAAAAGTTATTCCCCAAACCGTTGAAATTAAATCACAACATTTGACAATATAATTAACCAATAAAACCAGTGTAGAACATGATTCCTCAAACCTTGTTGTTTGAATAAGACAATATGTAAAGAATATAAGTAATCAACAAATAATCAATGTGATTTTTAATATTTCATCCGCCTTTGATAGTTTGTTGCAGAGGGTGAAAAGCGTCTAGCAGGGATCAACAAATGTAATGCACTTTAGTGGTAATTTCGTGTAATATTCCATAAACATCTATAATTAGTAATCCTTTACGTTAACCGAGGAAGCCATATGAATATACTAAAGTACTAGTATCCTTACCTTCGCAGAGAACGTCCTTAAACTCCATCCTCGACGCATAAGCCATTGAGTGCTCGGCGGTAGTATTCTTTCTCCTGCATGTACATTTTTATTTCAGATAACACCAAAGCACTAAACACCACACACATCACTATATGAAAACTATACACACTTGCGGCACAAAACACTACACTTTCACTTCAACACATTTGAAAAAAAAACACAATTCCACGTTTCACCAGCCACTAGATATTACTGTGACACTAAAAATCATTACACACGAAATTTGTTGGGTCCAAAATGAATTCGTTAATATTCCTCCGAATCGGGAACGGTGATTCTATCAGGACTCCGATTCACCGAACCGTATCAATTTAGTCAGTTGGATAATTCAAAATGTTTTGATTTGCTTTAATTTCATATCATTAGCCTTTACAAACCAAATCCATTGTTTTCCAGCTGTCAAAAGAGCACACTTCGAAGCCGAAACGAATCATTAGCACAAACTATCCTGGCTAATGGAGTGAAAAGGGCAAATGGCTAAAACGCTGCGAGATATTTCCAACAAAACGGTTGTTTATTTAGCTTTAAAGGAAATATGGAAGTTTGGAATGAAACTGAACCAACAAATTTATCAGTTCTTTCCCATTATAAATAGAATTTTAAAACTTATGAAGAAATAAAACGGTTGTCCGATGAGTAGAGTGGAGAGCTGCAATAAACCAATCCGCGGGTTGTGGACTGCTGATGATGACAGCCTGATTTCCTTAGCTTCATTTGATGATCTACCAAGCCAATGACAGATTTAGGAAAGTCCTTTCCCTAACATCCTACATTTTCATGTCTTCTCAAGTATTTCCATTACATACACATCTATTTGTCTTGCATCTCTCTTAAAACATTTCTCGGTTTTTGAGTCATTTAAATTCTTGCTATCCTCCCGTCTCTTTTGCATTTACCCAACTCATTCCTGAAGAGAGAAAATTCAATTTGCAACCTTTAACTCTATGGTTAACAACGAGGGTAAATCTTATCAAACTTCACTTCGGTGACACTAAATAGAATTCTGTCATACGGTTAAGGCAATGATTGATGAACAAGAACGATTTTTCCAGAATATTTCTGCAGACCTCGGTCGTCAATATTATTTCACCGAGATTTTAGCTCCGGATGCTGCCGCTTGAAAATATTTTACTATCCAGTATTTTATTTTCACACTCATTGTTGGAGAAATTCTATGCAGTCAACGGGGCCACAGGAACTCACTCAGTGAACCATAGAAGTTGAAATCCTTCCTGAAAATAGAATTAAGAAATAAATTACGACTTTGCAAAGGAAAAATTCTTCACCTTGGTATAAAATAGCTAATATTCTTATTTCGGCGTCAAGAGTTCATTAAGTACAATAAATAGACAGATATAAAAGATCCGATATATAGATTTACTTTCACCTTCATTTCGAAAAATGAAACATTCTTCAATATCTACAATTTAATTACAATTCAACATTATCAATTACAATTTCATCTCATAAACAAAAATTAATCAGAAACCAAAGAGTCAAATTTCTCCTACCCGGTTGCTTCAGGCTCTACAAGTAGTCTTCGCTACATATATCGTACCAACTCCCATATTAATAGATTTTACCCACCAAAACCTAATGAATTCCATTAAGCAGGGCACAATGCGCCGTAAAGAAAGCATGTTCCTAAGTAAACTCTTGTCTCACGACAGTATTCACTTTAGCTTCAGTCATTCTCAGCCCAGTTATGCTATCGTTATACATTTGAAACCACCTATGACCTCACCGACAGTGTGGATGAAATATGATACACATCCGCCCATTTCTTATAGCCTATATTGGAGACCTCCGTTAATTAGAAAAAGCATTTTTCCTTACATTTTGCATTTGTAACTTGATCATCTTTGCAATCTCATAACGGAGTGCATCACTTTTCCATACTTATTTTTTATTAAAGTTAGGAATTAGGAAGGGTCCATGTTTTCCGCCCATCCATAAAGTGAAAGCAATACTTTTCATTTCTCATACCCAGATGATACGTAAATTTTGCTTTAATGCCCTCTCGTATCACCCTTTATGTGATATGAGACGCCATTTTCAGCAAGCTAGAAGTTTGAGGTTCAAATTACGCAAGATATTTCACCACCAAAAAATTGGATTCATGCATTACTTAACCCTCAAAATATTTTAGCCAATTGTTTAATGCTTATTGAGATAAATAAATCACTGATTGGCTGATACGGTGCAATATGTTTTGCTAGAGCAATTTACCAATCGAAGATTCATTCATCACAGAGGCTCTTATGTATACTTTTTTTGGAAATCAGAATAAGGAAGAATTTTACTTAATTATATAAAGCATAATCCATACATTTAAAAAGAGAACGTTAACTTTCAACACATATTTTGGAAAAAAGAATTTTTACTGGTGGTGATGAATCAATAGGGTTAAAACGTATGGTTCCGCAAACATTTTAGAGTGGTAGTATTCAAAACTGATCCTGCTTCTCATTTCTTTCGCTCAAATGAAAGCTGTTCGAACTACGTGAATCGTTTAATTGTTTTAATTCACTGAGTTTCGTGGCTATTAAAAACGATAAGAAATTCACTTGAGCAAAATACCTTTAATCCCCGGCTCGGGAAAGACAGGCGATCTACAAATTGATGAGAACGAATAAAAAGGAGGCAAAAGAAAATAGGGAGATTGGGATAGGAAAAAGGAAGGCAATGACATAGTAAGGAAATAAATTACAAACGTTCCGGGCATTCTATTGAACTAGTCCGTTGAGTCAGCGAGCATCGCTCGAATTACATTTGCAAGGGGATAAACGATTACCTCTTCGGCGATCTGAGCGGCATTGCGCCAGAGAATGGAATCCTATCGGAATTGGATAGCGTTGAGAAGGGCTTAGGGTGCATGTGACGGAGAGGCCATCAAATAATTATTTCAATGCTCACTGGGAGTTCGAAATTCGACGCTGAACCATTTAGTACATACAGCCGAGGAATGTTAGCTCCAGTCAATAGCTATAGAGTTTGAATGGAGAGGGAAAAGAAATATACATACTAGGGACATCATTTAATCACATTCATCAACCAATGAAGGGGCTAAGAAAGGGAAATTAAGATTGAAAAATGTTTGGCCGACTAAATATGGTAGGGGAGCATACGTGTCTATAGAGTGAAAATTAATGAAAATGATACGGAAAAAATACACATTTATCGCATCATATGTTCAAAACCATGGTTCCTAAGTAAAGATTTTTTCAAATATAATGCAATATGGCTGTTTTCAAATTACTATAGTAGTACCGTTTGTATCAGGGAAGTCAACAAGTTTGATTATACTACTACACCTGAAGATGTTGCTTCTGTGGCTGTGAACTTTCCCGCTGTGTATTGTTAAGGTCTTAGTTGACGGCGCATTTTTCCAAAGTCTACCATGGCACCTCTTTAACCCTTTATGACAGTTCATTTTTAACTAATAATGATAATTAGAAAAAGAGAGATGCATACGGTTTCTTTATTTTAGAAATAATAACACCACAACAACCAAACTTTCACAAACGTGCGCAGAGACTTATATTTTCCCACTTTAATGTGTTTCTAATAAAGAACGTCAATACTTGACAGTAATTGGCGATATCTTTTATGTAACTCACTGGAAATGACAGTTTTCCATCAAGTTGATCACTAATAGAGAAATAAAATCATGGAATTCAATTATTTCTGGATTGTACTAGAAATAATAACTCAGCCAAACGCATAGTCTTGATGAAGTAGAGAAATGTAGGAACACTAAATAATCAGTTGTTTAGTCGCGCACGAGGTCAAATGTAGAGTATGAATGGCGTTGGGTCCCAGGATATTTCCTTCAAAATTTAACACCTTTTTTGTAGCTCAGAGCAACGCAAGGCGCCGCCCGAATATTTAGTTTTCAAATGACATGGGTAATTTATTTAAGAACTTCTTAAGAGTAGAGCAATTCCAACCTTTAGAGTGGTCAAACAGAGTGGCAAAGGTAATAAAACTTGAATCGTGTCTATGAACCCTGCAAATCACGAATTTAATTCGAACCTCACTGCTATGCTCCTTTAAAACGCAAGGGAGTATTAATGAGTCTAAAATGATTTACAAAAATCTTTAGCAATACTGCACATCCTGCGGATGCAAGGAAAGAGTACCAATTGGATAAGTTATTTATTTCGCCTGAAGTTTAAATACATTCTTCGAATAAAGGGTGGAAGTAAGGATTTATATTACTAATTTCTTCGTGTAAATCGTGATAAGCATGCCATTCTTGAATGTTCGCGGAACGAGCAACGAGCTATTGCATATGAATCACATACTTTCACACCTTTTTCGTCTACGCAGTCCGTAATATGTAATCTCACGTGCAATGATGGTAAATATAATATTAATAATAACACCAGGTATAACTTCCCAGCTCTCAACACATGCTTCCATAAAGTATCAAATCCTCGTAACCGCATGACATATAAAACCAGTATGTCTCCTTTTAGGGTGGAAACTTCATAGCAACAAATGTGCCCGTGCTTCATGGATTATCACTCGTAACGAGAGGACCACAGCGTGCGGGAGCGTGTATGGTCGTGATTTCAGCACACGTTTTATGCATATTTATGTGGCCGCATTGTTACGATAAGGGCAATGCTGTATTCGCGGCATCCATCGTTAAGCACCAGTGAACAAATGCCCGAGGGGTCGTTAAAGCATGTGTCGGGAAACGATGCGAAGGCACCATCTGTCGAGCAGAGGAAAAAACCGAAAGTCATTATCACTTCCTTTGTTTTTTGTAGAGGTAGAGGGAATCTCCAGCTAAAGGGAGTGATATAGTTACTCACTTAACTAAGAGGAATAAAAAAACTCGAGTTCCCAATATGAGGGGTATATATCCGAAGAGAATGCATTCGAATCTCGCATGTTTTGTTTTTCATTTTAATCTTCCTCCGCTGCCCGAAATAATCCCCGTTCGTATCGAAACCTTTCGGACTTCAGAGGGTTCCTACTGTACGTGATCGTAGTTCAGGGGAAAACAAACGATATCAAAGAAAAATGAACGGAAAAATATTTATTCTCATCGACTACTCTTTGTAAGAAATCCCTTCCACTGGGATAAGCCTCGTGAATTCACTGGATCTGCGACACAAAACTAAATCTCTTATAGCGAGTCTCACAACTGAGGCGCGGTTTCGTAGCACAATTTAGAAAGGAGGCGGTGACTTTGTTGTTTTTTTTCACTTGCAAAACACACCACAGTAAAACAACGCCCAAGGTGAATGCCACGCAAAGGCTTAAAGCTCGCCAGGAATCTAGATTCGCAGGATTTGTTTTGGAGCATTTGGGTCAAATTCGAGCAAAACATGCCACGCTGCAATCAAAATATTACCCCCAAAAGCCTCGGACCCCCGGTCTTTTGTGGAAACCTACGCAAAAAGCTAATTTTCTCCGCTGAGAACAAAGGTTCCGCCAGAAAATTTTCTTCCTGAAAGATTTTAGTGAGATCCTTTTCAAGTGATATATCGCTAACGTTACTTTAATTAAATTATGCAAACCTACGGTGAAATAACTATTTTGAAATACAGGTTCGCAACAGTTGATAACATCATAGACTCGCAGTTCACCTATCTTCTAGTTCAAACACTACTCTGGTTCACGTCTTGCAAAATAATGATCAGAAAGACAAAGGCAGCTTGTGGCTATGAATGATGAGTGAACATTTTTGCACTCATTAGAACTAACAGCTATAGCAAATTTAGATGTTAGCAAAGTTATTGCATGAAGCAGAAAATGGATGCAAACACATTGCATTAAAATATTTTGTTGTAGTTTAATTGCAAGTATACAATTAATTTGTCATGTATCCTTCAAACGCTATTTTTACCCATAAAAGCAAATTTTTTACTTGCGAAATAAATTATTTAGTGTTTGCTGATAAAAATTCCTGTGAATAGAAAGACGCTACATTTCGGAAACTGATTTACGGTCCCAAACATCTGGATAATAAATTATCTAACTAAAATATTTTTTTCCGATTTCATTTAACAAGCAGGAAATTTCTTCACAGCCAGTATTCAATTATTAAATTTACAATAGAAATAAAATTACGATGTCTTTATGATGAAAAATTACATTCTGAAGTAAGGTAGTTAGTACTTAAGTACCTACTGAAGGTATAATGGACGAGTTTAAAATCACTTAATAATATGGAGTAAAAATACAAAACGAGCAAACGGCTAAGAAAGCATTTTCCTTTGAGTCACGATGCCAAAATGAAGTTTAGAACAAGATTATAATTAGTATAATTTATTTCATCACTAACATCCAATGGCATTCTACAGTGCAAGCACAGGAAGCAACTAAAAGAATTCTAGGAGGAAAGACATGATTCACAGTAATATTAACATTATCTGTTTGTAACACTGTTTCAAACATCTGTTTGTAACACTCGAACGGTTAGTCACGTTTCCACGGATTTAATTTGACCTTTTTATATCTCACTTTAACGGAAAAAGACTAATTTTACCCTTCTCTGATAAAAGATGCTGTAAAAAGGAAATGAGACAGCAGATGTAGAGTGAGAATATTACCCAGCTCTACCTAGTAGAATTATTGAAACTATTTTAAGCATATTATGCCATTTTGCTTAACTAACCTAATCAATAATCTAAAAGCAACTATTTTTTCTTGGAATTGGCGATTCAATAAATACAGTAAAATCATAAAATGAGGCAATATTAGCCAGATTAGGTTCTCTTCCCATGCTACTTCAATTTCAATAATTTTTTTAGAATACAGTTCTATAATATAACAAAGTAAGTTGTTAGGAAGGCGAATCAATCTTCCATTTCACCTATGCTTTTCATTTCCTCCGTTCTCAGGTAATTTAGTGGGCGGTTGCAGTGTAATTGGCAGATGTTTATAGTTTCCATCACCCCAACTTTTATCCCTTTGGCCGACTATTGGGGTGCCTGGTAGAAAAAAAAGGCAAAAGATAATAATGTTTCATGTCAAATTCTGTTCAAGAGAAACTTAAGAAAATGAAAATGTCCAGAGATTATTAAGAGAATAAGAACTAGTGATGATTGAGTCACCAGTCAAGGCTGATACTTCGTTCAAAGAAGATATTTATTTTTGATTGCTTGAGAATGACAAAAGAAATCAACGCCGGAATGAAAATGCCGAGTTGACTAATTATTTTCCCTCGATCTGATAAATTTATTTTTCATTTGATGCTCTACCCGAATTTGTTTTGAGCAGATTTAGTGTCATGATTGCCTAGGGGGAGAAATTTCGATAACGATAATTGACGGGGTTGATTAAATTTTTACCTTTTGGATATGAAATTGGTGAATTTTAACGAACCTATATCCACCCGATCTTTTCTGATTTACCGTTGAATTTCTTCTATAATGAATCCCTGTAAAAACTGATAATTCATCAATGGAACTTTTACGTATCTACGTAGACAAAACTATGTTCATTATATAACTAAAATGTAAAGTGTATCAACGCATTTGGACCGATATTTTTTAACATCATGAACTGCCGAAAGTTCATTCTCGTGGTTATTCCAGCCTTTGCAAATGTTTCCATTTCAAAACCGTCGAGCTTTAGTTCAACGCACTTCACTTCTAAAAATATGTCATGAGGGATGAGAAATAATTTTTAAGAAGTATGTGGGAAACTATAAAATCCAATTTCCGAAGCATTCGGAAACAAGCAAAGGTAAATATTGGTGTTGTTCCCATTTTTTGTCTTTTTGGAATATTTTACACATATACATAAGTCTCCTTCACCTTAAGGTGATAATAAAAGAAACATTTTAACGAAAGAAACATTTTAACATATATCAAATATATATATATATATATAATAAAAGAAACATTTTAACATATATCATAATCAAGTGGAATTCTTCCATCATTCCGTCTCCCTATGAAACCCTCGGAGTTTGAGTGAATAATAACATTCGCAAGGGGCGAATAAAATTAGCCTATGGCGAGACCACTATTTGAAAAAAATATTTTGTTCCTGAAGCTCAGGAAATTAATTAAAAATTAAAACATCATCTAATTCCATGCCTTTGGTGTTGACGGTGGAAAAAATACTTCTGCGCCTTCGAATTTTGAATCAGAAGGCTGATGCGATGACGAAAGGCAGGATTAAAAAATGGAATTTCTTTAAATATTAGGGTACTATGGGGTCATTCAAGTATTACGTACGACGTTGGGGGGAGAGGGGGGTTGTTTTCTCCTCGTGTTGTCTTACGTAGAGGAGTGAGGAGGTCAGTAATACGTTAGATAGAAAGCTTCCACGGAGTGTTCTTGAAACATCCACGTCTCAATCTTACGTAAGGTTATTACCACTTCTGATATCGATCGTATTTTTCATTATATATCTGACAAAAAAATGTTCTTCGTTGGATTACCGCGGTACGCTTGAATTGACGGTAAATTACAGACAAACGTATGATCATTTCCTTGCGATTGCATATTCTGTGAATCGTGAAATATCGAAAACCGATATCGATATCAGGATAAAAAGTCATATTTATAAATGTATCTATTATTATGTAAAACATAAAAGCACCGGAGGGGGTGAGTTGAACTTTTGCACATTTGGACAGGGAATCGCCCAAAAGTATATCGTATATATTATATATGTGCATGTATATATATTATACAAGTGTATGGTTCTAAAGATATATGGAAACTTACGTAAGATGGGGAGGGGATGGGTTCATGAAAGCTTACGTTGTCTTACATGAGGGGAAGGTGTCAGGCCAAAGCGATAAAATTAGAAGTTGTTATATCCCTTAGCACTTTTTCTTGTTTTTCACATTCAATTTTTTGTTCACCAGTTCTAATACAGATTCATTTTAACACATCCATCTTCTTCCAAGATGTCCTCTCCTCACTAGTCCTAACAATGCTCTTATTTATGTTTCTATCACTATGACAATCAACTCAAAAAGAATGATTAAAATACGTTAATAAACAATAAAAAACAAAATTATATTCAATATTATACAAATAAATAAATACATAAAAGTAATTATAGTTATAAATTAATAAACCATTTATACACTTGACATAAGTCAAGGGGAAGTATTTAAAAGTGGCCACAATCGCCTTACTTGAATGGTCCCTATGGTTATTGGAAGATCAGAGAGGTCTCCATTTTGAAGGGTAATAAACTAAAGAGAACTCGCAAAGCGTATAAGAGTTTATCCCTGAATTCCAAAAAAAATATGTAAAAAGCATTTCAAGTGGATTGCTAATTATATCAATGCCACAAAAACACAATATCAATACCTCATAACGATCCAAAAAATCTCAAGTTATGTCTATTTGTTTTTGTGTCATTGAGGAAATTCTTCCCAGTTGCCTTGCGTGTATTTTGCTGGGGAAGCTCCCGGAATATAGTAAATCTAAGCCACTGGAATTCACGGGCAGGTAGGAATACTTGTAGAATAAATCCAGGGGATTTTAAGACGGAGAATAAACGCAGGAGGGGGGGAAGATATTGAATAAAAAATAGCGACATCATATGGATTGCAGACCTCAGCCGTCTTAAATCACAGCGCTGCGCGAGTGCGAATCCAGGCAGCGGATAGGGCGGAATTTCAAATTAATTTCTCTCTTTAATGTGAAATTATAGCATACTTTCACACTGCACACACGAGGTTTTTAGTGGTGAAATATAAAAATGGAGCATAATCATCAGAATATATATTTATGGAAAATCTATTAAAAATATTCTAACCTTAAAAAGGTCTCAAAGTTTAAAATACATTTTGTTAGACGCCATATAGTTGCGCGCTCTTGACATATTCCTTTGAATAATCCCTTGTGTACCTCCTTTTATGTAATACTTAAGGAGAAAAAGCGAAAAAAAAGTCTACGAGGGGCTCAATTATTCATCGTAACGGGAAACGGACACACATTTGCGAAGCAATTTTGCTTCTTTCAACGGTGCAATAATATGGAGCACACCCAGCAGGTTTGGTCGAAATCCCTATGGCAATATCGATTTATCTGGTTATGCTTATAAAGAATAACCCACGAGTGAAAGTAGGATATAAGTAGTAAAAGATCTGGTGTGATCTACTCTTCACAGATCGTGACGGTGCTCATTATCAGGAAATGACTTATGTGTAAGGAATTTCGTTCTAAACGGCCGGTATAACTCCCATATGGGCATCGGGGTCTTAGATGATTTTGAATCTAAGCTAGCCCCGAGGGGCGGTGTACGGCCTGGCATTAATTTCTTTGCCATCAGAAATTCTCTCTGATGACCCTGGCAAAGTAAAAAAAAGTTCTATAATTATAAATAGAAAAACATCTAATAAACAAATTGTAGCAATTTTCATAAATAATTTCATGTTAATGCACTTTTACCATAATCCCGTTTTTACGCAATTTGGTTATGCAAAAACTTGGCTGTTATTGGCTTTACTTGATAGAATTTTTAACAGTTAGTATCCATAATTAAAATAAAATACTTAGTATTTTTATACAGGTTAACAGTTCTACAGTTTTATAATTCAAAATTGTGGAAAAGTACAAGCTATTTTATTTTAATCATAGATACTAATTGTTTATGCGTTGCGCAAATGAACATAGACCATATCTACCACTCTGCTACTAGAAGTTGTAATCTAGGTTCTAAGTTATTTTTTTTTCGAGGTTGGAAGTAGAATTTTTTTTCAATTGGTAATCTTAAACAAGTGCGAATAAAGTTCTGGTCATCTACTCGCTGTAGACACGTAGTTCTGCATCACGATAAATGCAGGCACTTGTCGTAAATTCTACCGGAGCAGCCAGCCTCCCCATCCCACGTCCCAGGTCAACCGAACGCTTTTTCGGATGTCGCTCGAGAAGCTGCTTGCACTCCCGGGGCACGCCGTTGTGTAATATGCGCTGGAGCCCCCTCTCTTTTGTCCGGGCGTGTGAGAAATCCGGTCCCCCGGAGAAAAACACTCACAGACTTCCCGGCACACACGTTGCAAGGCCATGAGGGTGCACGGGAGCGTGAAAAAAAAGACATGCATAATGGGGGACCAGGGGGTAGCGGGGCGTGGAAAGGTGGGCGCGAAAATAGGAAGGCTCAGCAACCCTTTCAGCATACTGCGAAAAACATAATCCTCCTAACGCTCTCACGCCACGAAATTGGATGGGTAAAGACAGATAGACTAGGGCACCGAGTTCTAGGCGTGGAAAGAGACGCAGTGATGAAGAACACGAGGGACGAATTATTGTAGGACCTGCCGGTAGATGAGGGAAAGGGTAAATTCGGCCCCACGAAGTGTCCAGGCCTAAGGGAATACTCATGTGGAATAGAATGTGCAATGTGCTCAAAATCGCAGTCGCCTTGAGACTACGTTAACAAGGTTTCACTGTGTGGTAACCTACCAATTGAGGGCCTGAGAGTCAAAGTAATACAAGTAACGTATACATGAAAAACCATATAAGTGCAATTGTTCTGAGTTGGTACCGTCTAGTACCGTCAGGTAGCTACAGGAAAAGGAATACAAGTGTTCGTGTTCGTTGGTGCTGCGACCGATCCGCCGAACACTTAAGCTACTTTGCTTTTTGTCATTTCTCACCGGAGTAAAGTGATACAAGTGACACTGGGCGATGT
Source organism: Pyrrhosoma nymphula (assembly GCA_963573305.1). Taxonomy (NCBI): domain Eukaryota; kingdom Metazoa; phylum Arthropoda; class Insecta; order Odonata; family Coenagrionidae; genus Pyrrhosoma; species Pyrrhosoma nymphula. The sequence goes on along the minus strand of OY754337.1, from coordinate 24,019,383 downwards.
TTGTCACTTGTATTAATTTGACTCTCAGGCCCTCAATTGATTGTTGGGTTTCAGGACAGTCCCGATATTGGTTTTCCCTAATCTGAGTCATTTTATAATGAACCTACCCACAACTATGTGTTCACCAACAGTTAAATCTTTTTCTTGTTCTTCGTTACTTCTACCTCTAATGGTATAATCCAAAATTCATATCCCTTTCTTGCCCATTCCACACTTTTTGGACGCTCGGTATGTCCTCCATCTACTTCCAGTGTTCGACTCTCAATCACAAATTCCTCCATAGCAACACTCAGCTATTCTGTGCTTGGCCTTCTGGGCGCCCAACTTATACAGTCCATCCTTTCCCACGCTCATAGCATTTTTTTATTAAAGGCATTAAAAATAAAAAATATTGCAATGTACACTACGACCCATCTTCGCACTAAAAAAACAATTGAAGCGTAAACGAAGTTACAGCATTTTTAACTATTTTATGTATATTATTACTAGGAATTCGGTCTTTGGATTCTGTTCGCATCGCATCAACTCCGAAAGAGAATCAAGCTCAAAATGGATTGAAAGAGAGAAGGTCAACTTAACACTAGAAATAGTGAGCAGGATAATTATTTACTCTGTGCTCAAGCATGTACCAAACGAATTAACGCAAGTAAATGATATAGTTAAAAGAACTCGAAAATAAAACGAAGTGAAAGGGGACAGTTTGGAATAAATTGTGACATTTTGTGTCTTCTGCCGATATGTATCAAGTCATTATTTAGACGGATTTTTTTTACTTTACTTACGCAAAAAAATATGAAGTCGTGCACTTTGAGGACAAGAAAACAAAAGATTGGATGCCTCTGAAGACACTCCCTCAGCAAATATCACCGTACATCCCCTATCAATCCTCTCCTATTCATCTCCGATAAACACACGGACTACTAAAAGTGGTTCGCTTTACTTCACACTCGGGTGGAGCGTGAATTCACGAACGTTGGAGCAATCATTCGGTGAATAGGAACCAAATGGAATGGATGTCCATTAATTCCTGCATTGGAACGCCCGGTCGATGACTTTTTGTTTTTCCTATTTCGTCAGTGTATTTACCATACTTGAATAATCTTCGATTGCTGCGCAGTACTGATGAAAAGTCATTTGAAAGCATCAAATAAAAATATAACTTTTGAAATAGATTGGCATTGATAAATTCTACTTTCCCTCAAAGAATCGTTCATAAATAGATCCAAGTATCAACTGCCCTTAACCCCAAATGCCATTTTCTTTCGGAGGTTGGTCAACCAATGTTACCTCATTCATTGCTTCAAACAGAATATTTGAAAAATGCGAGCTCTCTCTTAAGTTGAGAAGAGATAAATAAGAACAGAGGCTTAGTTATTATATGAATATATTTCCCAAGTGATGAATAAGTGCTTGTTTTAGGCAAAACGTAATTGAATGTGCTGAGGCTTAATTCATTGGTTAATGTATGATAACATTTACCTCGGGATGCTGACAATTTCTTCTCGCAAGATTCATACCCAATTTAATACAGTTTATTCTTCCAATATTTTCAGCTACCACGAACAATAATAAACTTAGTAAAAGGGCCGCAGAAGGGCATTTATTGTTTGATTTATATGAGAAATATTAATGGTAATGAAACGGGAAAAGGTAATATCAATAATTTTCTTTAATACTAAGGAAAACCTGTGTGCATCATCACTAAGCCCATCGGATCACGCAATATTTAATCACAATTACGTTGTGTTAAGAACACGATATTGGTTAAATTAGATTGACCAGGAAGAGGACATGGAACATAAATTCTATTAGTGCCATCTCATCGCAGTTTCCCACAGGAAACTACATCTTCAAGCGTGTAGCGCATTTTGACGGTCAAAATCAAAATCCATTACAACGAGGTTTACGTGCGATGAGAGGAGAGAGCTGCTGATGGAAAATCAAGAGGCAGAGTAATTGAATGGAACAGGTGCTATGACAAGATGGGATAGCGAAGGCTGCGGTAGAGGAGAGGAAGTTCGCCCATTTTCTACCTACAACACAGAGAGATGCCCTAAGGACGTGTGGCAGGGAATGTTATGGCGCACACTATGAAAAGGGAGGGAATACAAATAAAAAATTAGAATAGGAAAGTACTACAGTGAAAAAATGCACAAGACTGAATTTGTCTCATTCGCTGCTGTATCAGCTGTAAAGAAAGAATTCTCACCGTGAACGTATATCAGTATCACTCTGATTTTGTTGCTTTTGCCTCTCCAACAGATATAATGAAGGGGTAAATAATTTCCTTCGAGTCACCCTGAGAACTGTAAGTTCCTATTTTTAATGCAGCCTTGCGCTTACATGAAAACTCCTGAATCTCCACCAGGTCCCTTCTTAATTCGTCCAATGGTTTACACGATGGTTTCACTTGCTTTTGTTATACACGAATCAAACATGTAACGAGTTCCAATTGCTTGCCATGAGCACAAGATGAGGTTTAACCAGAGCAAAGTATATCATTCACTTTTTCACACGAGTACCTTTCAATTGCTTACTTGATGAATCCTAAACTCTCCTTCTGATAGAAATAACATAGTAGTATTAAGAAGCATAAAGAGTAGGTTGTATGAATGCGATAAATAGTAGTAGGACATATACGGACGGAGTGAGGAAGTAAAGCGTGCACGGAGGTAGGTGCCTCGCTTTCAAAGATTGACATGCGTACACTTCTTTTTACGGTAATATAACTAATATTGTAATCAAAATGATATAGGTAGATGTGGAAATAATCAGAATTATATTGCACAAAATCAAAATCTTGGTTAAAAAAGTCCATAAACACGTCACGCACTCATCCGAAGCAAGGACCAAGGAAAAGGCATAGTGATATTTCAAAACGGTGACAAGGACAGGAGGGGATGTCCTACTAATGTCAAGCGCCACTTTCACGCACTATCTTTCGCGTGGAAACGGAATTGAATGAGAAGTGAAAGCCCGAGTTTTCGGAAAAACCTTGGAAACATTATCCACGTTTCCCCCCCGTCGTCCTTGTAACCTTGGATACTTGGAGCAAAACATCTGGAAGGGGCTCTTGGAAAACGTACCTTACTCCTCCTACACTCCCGTTCACATTTTTGAGGAAGCCGGAAATGAGAATTTAAACGGAAGCGCGTGGGAGGCGATGCTAGTGAGAGAGAGAAAGAAAGCAGAGAAGTACACAAAGAGAAAGAGAGGGTAAAACACGACGAGGAGGTGGAAGTGGGTAGCGATCAGTGAGGGGATACAGAATCAAGAGAGAGAGAGAGAGATATGTGTAGGCGTTGCCCGCCGGCCGCGGCTCACTTGTTTTTTTTTATATATTCCTGCGCTGCCCTCTGGAGGGATTCGGGCGAAATGAAAACCGCCGCCACACGTGGACGGAATTGGAGCGCGGGAAGCGAGTGAAACGCGAGTAATCGAATAAGACGACTGTGGCGCTCCAATATATTTCACAAGAAAGCGGGACGGCTGGGTGCGGGAAAGCGGAAGGAGGAGGGAGGGAAGTTTTTAAAAAGCATAGGAAGGGGAGTGGGAGCACTTGGATGTGGTGATGGCGATCATCGGGGGTAAATATCGATGCAGTAAACCCTCTGACATTACACACCCCTCCCTTTCGATCTGATCCAGGGAGGGAAAGAAATCGCAAGCTAAACGGGAATCACCTCTCGCGTCCTCTACTTCTGCGACCGCCGCGTTATTTTTGGACTTAAAAACTCTTCAATGGCTAGCTCTAATATGTCATTAACTAATATCAGAACTAGTCGTTGACTTATATCAGAGCTAGTCTCCTTCCTGGCTTACCCAACGCCCTCCCCTATATGATAGCCTTCAGCATCCCTTCGCCCTTCACTACCTGTTCAAACCACCCACTCTCCCTCCTCATAATCTCTTCAAGCAGTTTCTCCTCTCACGATGCCGAGCATTTCTCGTTCGTGTTCCTTTCCGCTCAACGCACCTTTTATATCCCCCTCCACAATGCATTAATATGTTAAGAATAATACAGAGAAAAAATGGTGGATGCGAACAAAAAGATTGCCAAGACGAGTTTCAGGACTAAAGAATCGTAACTTTGACAATATTAAAAATCAAATGCATTTATACGTTAAAGAATTAAAAGGCATCATTTACATGTACAACTGCGCTGAATATAACCTGTTATTCCACTTATCAGATGTAGGCTATACATGAATTTCTTTTTGTTAACTATTACATGCCATCGGAGATTATACTAAAAATTAATCGCCCTAAAATGGAGGTCCCATGCAATATCATAACGGCAATAACAACGCTCGTTAGCACTGGCGATACGATAGCCTAATTTGCGGTAAAAATGAGATATCGTTTTATGCTTTTCTAGGTATCAGGGAGTATAAAAATAGCAATATAGAGGAAATCTGTATCCTTTTCAAATTTTCCTTGATATGATTGGTTCATACAGCCTTCGATTAATCAACATGATACGCCTATTGAAGTGACATCATATTCCGTTCAAGGTGGCCTTAGAAGTACATTTATTTCATTATTCAGCAGTATATAGAGAAAAATGTTTGATTATAGTGAGTAAAGTTACTATAGTTAGAAGGGCACTTTATTTTGTATGTAATCATCTTTTTTGATGGAGTGCATTGTGCATCACACTCCATGCGTTGCTGTACCGATATAACAACTTCGCTTCCGTTAAAGTTTCTCTCAAAATAGTCGTCTGACAAAGGGCCTTCCGGTCTTCTCAGTTTCGTTCTTGACTCCTGCTCTACTCGTCTCTTTCTTATAGGAAACATCATCCCTTTATGCTCTCGGGAGCAAAATATCGCACACTTCTAACTCTGTGGGGAATTCAACTCCAAAGTTCCCAGTCCCGACCTCACCTGCGTCCCTGATTCCATTGTATGTGCTTATTTTCTCTTTCAATTTCCATCCCCTTTTATCCCTGTATCCTCTTCCCCTATTAACGACCCAGAAATGTCAGAGACGATGGCATTGTATATATTTCATACATCACTGGTAAAGTGGATATCCTCAGAGGATACGTGATGCTTCAAAATAAGAATTGCTTTAATAAGGAAATATTTAACAAGAAATTTTTAATACCTTTGCAGAGCAAGGTAGATAGTAGACATTAGGTTTTCTAGTACTCTGACGGCCACGGTCATATTTCACCATGATCAACCTAATTTGGTTATATTACCTTTTATGGATGAAAATAATATTATAATAAATACTTTTGAGATTATTTGATAAAACTATTGCCTTTTCTTAAAAAGCCCAGTTTCCTGTAAACATTCTCAAACATTATTTACATCATACGGGCTATCACCAAAATGCCCCCTGGGTTCTTTTAAATGTAGAAGTAATCCCCCACATATTTCTGGCATCCCAAATCAAGAGCCTAAGGGAATATTCTATAGAAAACAATTATTTCAAGTACACTATTACTAAGGTCCACATCCTAAAGTAAAAAAAATACTGCAGAATACTATTATTTAAATCTATATTTGTACTCATCAAAACGAGGTAAACACGAAAACCCTATAGACAAATCGATTTACCACCTAAAAAATTAAATATAAAGCTTTGAAGAGGTTACTATCTCACCGGCCTACTCCATGATGTCAGCTTCTGGACTCCGAAAATTCTCAAACGGCTAAGCATTGGTCTCAATTCGTCGCAACAATTTTTGATTCTTCCACTGAATCGGTTTCTCAAATGACATCATTTTCTCAATTATGAATGAGCGTCAGTTTCATAAAATGCCTCGTCTCTACTTTTGTCGTAGAGTTTTATGCAAAGAGGAGTAATTTTTTCTCATATTTTCTCTTTCAATATTTAGTTCAAAGATTGTATATCATATCTAACGAGGTAGAGTTCAATTAAGCATTACGTGTGTACCAATATTTTACGAATTACACTATGAGTGATCTCTCTTTACACTGAAAGTGTTTTTCATTGAGATATCAGCAGGATTCCATGCGTTTATATTGATTTACTCCCATACTGAAACAAGGAAACAAATGGGAGCCTCATCTTTAACGAAAATCCGATCAATTTTTCGACCCAAGTCAAACAAATATTGACATCAACATTTCACATCGAAGATGTCGGAATTGATTTATATTCAAGCCCGCAAAGTCCCATTAACATGGTTGAATTCATGCAATCGTACAAAAAATGCGATCCCACTATCTTCTAAGAAGAGACTGAAATCATCTTGGGTAAGGCCACGACGTGCTCAAGGGACCACAATCCATTCATGGCAAAGAGACCTCGAAAGTATACATACCAGGTTAAAAGAGCTTCGAAATTCCAGCATTCGATTCATTTTAATGAATTCAGCACGTTTCCTCCACATCACAAGTTGAGAAAAATTAAAAATGCTTGGGGGCATCCCTCATCACTACGGGACATCATGCAAATGTAACCAGAGCGCTCTTCGACGAGACGCTCGCCCGTTCAATCGAGTATGAAGGAAGGAAATGGAAAAAACCACCCGGGCACGTGGAATAGAGCAGGGGAATTCGTACGGGGACGATGGAACGGACACGAAATTTAAAAAAACCCTCGCGGCATTACGAAACGACAAATATACTTCTCTGGCTGGACGCTCTGTTCGGCGTCGAGTCTTTATACGCTCCTTGACCGACCGATTTTAGGCGGATGGGATGGATGGATGCGTGTGGAAGGGGGAGGTAATGGAAACAGTACGAATCGAAAACGTCGAAGGGATAGAAAAAGGTCCCGCGCGACTAGACGGGAATTATAAGCGACTGAACAAGCCACCGCGAGCGGCAAATTGGCTGGAAGTCGGGCGGGGAGTCTGGTCTTGCCGAGTGACCGGCGGCTGACTGCCCCTAGGGATGGGAAGGCGGCGACAGTGGCTGGGGGAGTGAAGGGCACACAGGAAGAGTCGGTCATCACGGCCTGGACAGCAGACTTCGTCACAGGAGACGAGAGGAGGAAAGTAGGGAATCATCATGATCGTCTCGTCCAGAAAATTGCGTCCTGACTCAATTTACCCCGGAAATGTCATCATCTCAATGTTTATGCTATGCATGTGTTTTGCCATGAGCTCGACTTTTCGATTAACTCAAAGCTCTAGCGCGGAATTGTGTCCTTCTCCCGAGTTATCATCGGAAAAACACTCGAGAAAACCTCGCAGGTAAATTAACACGGAATCACACAATATCGCTGCAACGGAAAAGGAAGCGAACTGTAGAAATAATTACTGTCAATGAAGCTCAATCGAAAGATGATAGATTTTTGACGGGCTACGAGGACTGCCGCAAAATGAATTTCAAGATGTATTTCAGCAGAACACACTTTTTCAAAATAAAAACATTGTTTCATTCTCTGTTAAATATTGGTTATAGGAGTGGCAGTCAGTATAAAAATTTATTTCGGTACTTATGATTTTTTAATTGCTATTTCCCTAAAAACATTTGACTTAAATGTTAGAATTTAACGTATACCACCATATTCTGTAGAGATGTATTGATTTTTATGTCTTCTTTGTAAATGTTTTAAAATCAATCAAAAGGAGGGTCCTCAACAAATACAAAATTCCAAAAAATACTAAATTGTACTCTTTAAGATGCATCGCCTTCACTGATGGCAGTCCTTAGTTATTAGGAAACAAGGTTGTGATACAAAACATGGAGACTATTCAACGATTATAATATTGATGAACATTTTTTTATGAACCCAAAATTTACATTGAATTAACGCATTTTGACCTCTGTAGTTATTTGGTGATAACTAAAAAGCTGTGATGTATTTTTGCCATAGAAACTCAAGTCCCTGGGAGTATTATCTTCTAATCATGTTTCACCCCTTCTCGTATCTGCAGTGTAATGTAACCATATCAGCGAAAAAAGAGGGTGGCATGGTTGGATTTTGTCATTCATATAAAAAAGGCGCCATTTTTTCTATAAGTAGACAGGATATGAAATTAAGCGGCATTTGAGTCGAGTCGTTTTTGGAGGAACCACATAAGCAATAACGTAACATGTATGCTTGTTTGCATTTCGAGGCTACTGCGTCATCTAAGTTCGATTCAAATACGAATTGAATGCGAATGCAAATATTACCACGATAACGGACAGTTCAATCCCTTGAGTGATGGCCTTAACCATGACAATAATAATGATTGCGTATTTATTTCTGAGCGAATTTAGGTCTTTATAGACCTTACTTACTATGAAATCGTACATACGACATATTAACACCCAAGCCCTGAGTGGAGAAAAACCCACCCAGACGGGACTCGAACCCGCGACCTCCTGGTTAGCAGGACGTTACTCCACCACCACCGAGGTGCTCGCAGAGAAAATAATTCCCGTATGCAAAACTAAGACTGCTTCTATTCCTTATACTTAATAAATGGAGAATAATACAATTCTACAAACATATTTCCTACGAGACTCTACTTGGGGCAAATTTTAATTTTACGGAGGCATCGTCATTCATTTATTATAATATATTTTATTTGACTGCATGAGCATATATTATTGTACATTATTGCAATCAATGAAACCAAAAATATCTGTTTTAAAAAAGTCACTGAAAGAGTGGCTCATAGGCTAGCATTATTGAGCTCCGAAATTGTCCAGAGCGCTACACAGCAAAAAAAAAAATATTTTTTTAACAAAAGGCACCTGCTGACAAGCCGCTTTGGCTTAGCAGGACCTAACTGCAATATTATTATTTTTATTTCTCCATATTTTTTTTTTCCATGTGATTGCAATACAACATGATGATGTTATGATGATGTAATTTTGATTTATTTTTTTTTGTGTCATTAGTTGTAAAAAAAATGGGATAAGATCATGTATTTTACGATGTAAAGTGTGTAATAATTCAAAATAAAATTTCTTCTTAATTCATTAAAAAAAAAAAAATTGGTGATTATGTCATTAGTAATTGTAATATTTCGTTGTGATTAATAACTTTTTTTTCTTTATATTTCAGGTAAGTTTCGAAGCGAAACCGGAAGGAACTCATCAATACATCTTCAGGACAATTAATAGAGAATAATGACGTCCCCACAACCTGAATAATCGACGGACAAAAGAGAGATTTCTGCTAAAAGTAAGAAATGTTTTCATAGCATACGAACACAAGCTATAATAACACATACAAATGAATAAGCATACAAACACATACAAACGGAAGATATAGGTCCCCGCCTAATTTATACTTATACATTTCTTGTATTTAAGTTTGTAGTAGTCGTTCCACCGACTCTAAACTTATTCTTACATTATTTTTCTGTATGTATCACATAGAAAGTTATGATAGAAAGTGTAAACATTTCATAAACAACACGAGACGTTATCATGATAGCGTTTACTCTGGTAACACTAGGGATAAAATAAGATGAAAGTCAGTCATATGAAGTTAATACCTGCGTCCCAGGAATCTCCACCGTATAATGATTAAAAAGGCAGCTCAGTACCAAACATTCAATATCTTGGTACATATTTCGGACGAAAATATTCACAACCATGACCACATTATCACTGCATAAAACTGTTCCAAAGAATTTAGACAATAATGTAGACATTGATTGCATAGATTATTATGCAAGGTGACTATCCAATTATTTAAAAGCTGTTAAATAAAACCGCATTAAGAGCTTATACGACTTTTAAGCCGATCTAAGTTTCAAATTTAGCAATTTAAAAGCAAAATCGTCCTATAAAATCACGTGCTGTACTTTATCGAGGACGTTTTAGAGCGCTCACTAGAGAAAGAGAAAATACGTTAACCCCCTCTAAGGACTGCCTAGTGAGACTGGACTAGTGAGCTACATGCATCTGCGAATAAGAACCTCCAATAATTTAGCCAAAAAAAATACCAATTCACAAATTTTATAATGTGAATGCTAAGAGTCATAGAAAAGCATAGTAACCTCAATTAAACTTAAAATTTAACTTGTATCTGCATTCAAACTATCGAGAAAAGATCGGTTCTAATTTCCATAAATGCTTAAGCCAGCTTTGCACGGTCGAGCAATAATGGCAAGAAGCTTCAACGGCGAGTGAATGGAACGTCATCTATACGTATGCATAGTAAGCAATTACACTTACGCCCAAATGAGTGAAGAGAGAGGGAGAAAACATTCTCAGAGAATTACACTTTTAATGCTGGAGTTCTTAATTACGGTTCTCGGGTTGAAACAAATGCAAGGCGAAGGAAGGGATTCCAAGGAATGAAAAAATTCATTTATCGTCGAGATAAAAATCTAGGTCGGGCGTCCAACGTGATACTAGGCCATAATTACTCCAGACAAAGGAAAAGAAAGAATGGCGGGTAATGTGGAAATATTTTAAGGGAACAACCAGTCTGGAAACTGAAGAACGGAGCCGGGAAAAAGGGACTCACCAGATTTTTATTAAGATACCGTATTGTTTGGAGAGTAAAAGAATTTGAACGGCATGAGGGGATAAAGTAAATGGAAAGCATTTAAAGCATCATCGTTGATAAAGGGGATACTTAAAAAAATAAAGGAAAATATTCCATCGGATTTACTGCTGAAAACGTCAAACTGTTTTCCATTGTTAGCCATGCAGCTGAATCATGGTGACAGTTGTATGTGGTATGGACCACCGTTGAATAATAATAACGGCTGGACGTGACATGAGCTGGTGTTGCATTTTCAAGGTGATGAAAAATATACCCAAGAATGCATGCTTCGTTCTAACAGTGAAATGCTGTAACATATATCATTCAGTAAGTAATAGGCAGACTATTTCCTGTAACCGCATCGACATGTAATAATTAATTGAATGGTTTGAATGGTTTGAGGCGTAACTTTGTGAAATTGCTTCATATTGGAATGAAAAAACTTTGTAAATTTCACATGAGTAAGTTTAATACGACCAGTTTCATCGCTTGAGCGACATCTTCAGGTACAAATACAAGGAAATCACATCTTTAAATACACTAGGAACAATTGGGGGCGGAAGGCTGGACAAGGGGGATGAGTAAGGTAGAGGGGGAAGTGGGTAGTTATGAAACTGGTCGTATTAAACTTACTCATGTGAAATTTACAAAGTTTTTTCATTCCAATATGTAATAATTAATCAAGATTCGATAAACAAAATTGGCAATTTATCATAAGTAAAGCGCTACTCTGATTCTTGGATACACACCTCTAGTCTAAGGAAAAGAGAAATTCACATAATATTGTCTCTTAATCCAAAATTCTTATGTGGAAGTGAATAATGCTCAAACTCTCTGGGAAATGAATGACTTATAGTCACGAAAACGTTTTCAATGGCCAAAGTTTCAAAGCAAAGATGATACATTTATTCCTCTGGCCATATCTCTCAAGTCTTTTCAACCGAGTTTTATTTCCATTTACTTACTTTTGCAAATGCCTCAGTTTGGTCACGTGAATCTCTCCCCAGTTTTCAATATGTTTAGGATGGAATGTTGAAAGAACAGCTTAGCCTTAAAACTTATCGTGGCTACCATACTCATTACTCGGCAAAATTGTCACGCTTACCTTATCAAAGTTTCATTGATACAGTAAAAAAAAACGAACCAAATTGTCTGCCATAATATCAGTAGAATGCATTCAAGTTCGACTACTACATACAAATTGAATTACATCCATATATTTGAAAATGTTAATATAAATCAATTGGTATGTTGAAGTCGAATTTGAATTCATTCTTCTGAGATTAAGGGTCAATAAATAATTTCGCTCGTTTTTACTATCTCTTGGTATTTTTATATATTTTGCATAGTACCCGGCAAGTCATGTTAGGGAGGCATTAATACCTAAAAATGCACTACGCTATATGCTACAAATGTTTTATCAGTGCTAATAGATTATTCCAAGACATAAATAACTCTAAGAGATATAATATTCACGAAAGAAAAGTATGTTAGCAGATTTTTTAAATTTACCAGAAATTTAACAGGTATATCCGCTCATTTCTCGTTTCACAATACAGGACTCATTACACTAGTCGTACCTTGTGCTACTGGAAAAAATGAAATGCAAATGATTTAGTATAATTCGAAAAACACGTCATGTCGGCAGTATCGTGATTATGCATTGAAAAATTATGTATTGGTGTAAACAGTGTCTTCTTAAGAGAAATTTCATTGGTTGAAGAACTTAGAATATTTACATCGCATTCACTAATAAATAGTTCATATTTTTCATGGCATGATTTCACTCAAAACATTTGATGATGTAGAGTAAAAAGTATGATAAGGCCTATTTTATTTTGTATTTTAATACACAAATCATTATTATCTAAAAACACCCATTTATGTAAGTGTTATGGACTTAGGATGTACCTACTGATGTGCTGGATTTTTACCTCATAATCATGGCAACCTTACTTATGCCACTGTATTATACCAAATCGTTGCATTCGATAGTCATCCTCAGCCTTTGGTCTCACTTATTTCTAACTCGTGAAATAAATTCGTAGTTTTCCGTCCCATTGCTAAGCGCTGCACCGCATGCAGCATGGCCATATGCGGCCTCCTGGACTAAATTCCCCCCGAAACACGCTAGCGTTCTTCCACGAGAAGATGTTAGAGCCAACAGCCCCTCTTCATCCTCCGGGCACTGTTTATTTTCCTCGATTTTCTACCACCGCACGGCCAAACTCTTCTTCCAACTCCCCCACCTCACCCTCTTCCCCCCGTACCTCGTATCCACTTCCATAAAGCGGAAGGGTTAAGTTAGCGGTTAGATCCGACGGTGTACTGCCCCAAAAAGAGCTGAAAAGCGGGAGAGAGAAGGAAAAAACGCCCCGCGGTTCTCGTCAGTCCGTCTGAGAGTGGCCCGTGGCGCCATGACTATCTCCACAGAAATGCAACAGCTGCCAACTTCGGTCTTCTTCACCGCGGAGCGCATTTGCTAGTGCACGGGCATTGTAACCAACATTTCACTACAAAAAAATGGAATTTAAATTTTGCGATAAACAAATAGCCTCGTAAAAAAATAAAGATTAAGTAACATCACATAAAATATTTGTAAAACTCGTTTTCATAAAATTGATGGCTAGAGGAGAGAGGTTGTCCAAAGAATATACCGTATTTCTCCGAATATAAGCCGCACTCGAATATAAGCCGCACCCTTTTTTGGGGTCTCAAAGAAGGAAAAATGATAATACGCGAGTTTAAGCCGCACCCTTTTTTGTGCATCCCGTACCACCTACAGTATTAGAATTTTATATCTGTTTTTACATTACTTATGTAACTGTGACACAATGTTACCTATAATATCCTTTAATATACGAATAAATTGTGCATCAATTTACCTTTTTCAGGGTCATTTCTTACTTTCCCTGTGGCTTAGACGAGTTTAGCTGGCGTCCGCATGAATCCAAATGGCTGGTTTGCTGAAATCGGTCATTTTTACGATTTTATAAGTAAGTTCTCGAATTTAAGCCGCACCTCGAATGTAAGCCGCACCCCGATTTTGAGGCCCCAAAATCGGGAAAAAAAGTGCGGCTTATATTCGGAGAAATACGGTAATTATAGAGCCTGCATTAATTTTCCACTTGATACACTTTTATTGTGCTCGTCTCATCGTCATCTTCAGGTACAGACTGCGCTAGAAGATGACATTTCTACTTGCAAGAGGAAAATTACCACGGACTCCTTAATTATTTTCCTTTAACATATTTGTAAGTTAAAGCGGCAACTTAGGTGAGCTGCACACGCATAATATGGTTGGCATAAAGTCTAAAGATTCGAGAATGCAGTTCACTTCATCACAAAAGTACGGCACCTTTTCATTTTCACACAACAGCTCATGGAATTCCAAGCAAAAAACTGGGCCTGGGGAAATCTATATAAGTATGAGAAAGTTTTGAAGCTCTAAGCACGCAGAAAAAAAATAGCCAAGGAAACTACCCTACCGCAAGAATAATATGTATCAACAACAGCCGCACTATGGCTAAAATATTGCATATTATAGTTACTTACAAGGACACTTTTTCAAGAAGTCAGCAAAAAAACTCATTGTATAACGCAAGGATATACTTAAGAATATCCTTATATATTCATGGCCTTCGGTTTTTGATTGATCTTCACTATTTTCCTCGCCCTCACATATTCATCTGTCGACTATCTCCAAAGACTCAGATACCCATTCCTTGAGTTCACAAAGCCTTGGATTTACGACCTTCCACCACTCCACTCATTTTGCTTACACATTAGGTCACCAAGAGCCTATTGGCAATTCCAAAGTTTTCAAATTATATAAAAGTTAATTTTCTTTCTAATAAATAGTGTCACAATGACTTATTAATCCATTCTTGATTATTGAACTAATGATTATTGAACTAATGATTATTAGCATGCTCAACATGAAAAATTTAAGATTGATAGTCATTCTACTATTCTAAAATCATGGATTGGCCCATGACCCGTAATCATTCATGGCTAGTAAAATGAATTAAGATAGCCAGATGTTGTATTACCCGGGGGTGTGCTGTTGAAATGGAGCACAATTCTGTATAATGTTGAAAACTAAAAATAATAAAGTAGCACCTACTTTATTCTTATGGAGCCTTGATAATGGCAGGAAAGTCTTCTGCCGAAACGGCTATCATGGAGAGCCTAAACCGGTGGGAAACCCGGGAAGAACTCATCAGTAGCACCTACTATTTTTCTGGGCTGACTCGAATTCTCACCGCATATTATAGTCATTGCTTCTCACGATTACGATCATTCCTACAGAATTTGGTAGAGGATTGTAAAAAATAAATACTATTTTCCGTCGGTTTAATGTGGTAAAATGGAAACGCTGAACCCAAAAAGTTTCCTGAAGCCCGTCGCGTGGTCTGCCGCCTTAAACTTTTATCGACCAAAGCCCCGTCGCAACTGTCTCTGAAGACAACTTACCCTCGCAGTATTAAACCATTCAAACCATGTACACACAAAGAAGTCGGAAAAAAATCATTCGACTGAACACGGAAGGGGAGGAATATACATAAGTAGAGGAGTAATCACTCCATATTGCACTTAAAGAAAGGAAGAGGGGACACTGAAAAAATATGCGCAGCTCTGACTTCCCTTGGCCATGGGCTGGGTTGGTGTAGGAGGGGGAAAGAAGAAGGAGATTTAAGTTATTTGTTCTTTTGGGATGTTGAGGAAGGGGAGGGGGCAGAAAATAATGGGGCATAAATCATTTCCTTTGTCAGCGGAAGCTGCCGTCTTTTTTAAGAGCATGCCCGGAGTTCTGTTTTTCACTCCCGACAGTCAGCCCGGCCTCTTACGCCTTCAAACGTGTCCCTTATCCCATACTTACATCGAAGTGCTTCCCCACCCCCCTACACCCAACCCCTCCATGGGCAAACTCCCCTCTGCTTGCAGGGGCAAGGAGATGCACTCGAGAAACCTCTCCGTCTGAAGCCATATGCCATGCCCTCAAGACGTTCAAGCCAGTGGGTATCCGTTCATCCCTTCCTCTTCCAGAACCCAAGGCTTTATTTTTCTTCGCGGTAGAGGGGGGCGGGAGAGGAGGCGTTTCACAAATGGTCGCAGTTATGCCGTCCCCCCGTCTCGCAGCCGGGGCGGTCTTCTTCTTCACTCCCGCATTTCCCTGCATATTTGATAAACGGAAGGGACGCTGAGGGGATTTTAAAATGGAGTCTCCGAAGCGAGCGCGCCACGAGATGGAGGTCGGGAGACAAAGGAGCATCAAAAGGCGCTCGCTCCGGTCGCAGAGCTTGTTCGCCAGCAGAACAAGTAATGCTGCCGGACGTAGAATTCTCCGGGAGAATTATCAGATTAACGCTCATTCCCCCCCCCCCCCCCTCTCTCTTTTTCCCGGGTGCATTACACATCTCCGGAGCAGCCTACTGCAATTGTTAAATCCAGAATATTTCTCGGGCACAAAAATTAAATAATGTAACTAGAGGCCGTTCTTTTCCGCGATACACTGGATTTTTACCGAATTACACATGATACGACGCGTGATTCTTTTCCACCATGTTGTTCACCAGCCTACAAAAAATCAAGCAAGAAAAACTAGTGTCTAAATCGTGTGACAGGTCTGCTTTAAAAATAGCTTATTTTGTTTTGCCGATGTCTAAGCTAGTCTTTTCCATAGTTTTGTAGTAGGTCAAGTAGATGTTCGTTTATAGATGGGTAATTTACGCTTGAGTTACCGTGAAACACTAAATGCAGTCCAGAAAATTATCCGGCTGCAAAAATGAATGAAGCTTTACCTTTTTTTACATTACTAAAATGCTAAGCATTGACTATCATATGCACGGCATTGGATACGTATACTTTGTGTAGGAGGAATGCACATAGTTATTCATAGATTCTAATAGGCGGATAACTATAACGTTGAAGAAAAGGTAATAGTTGGAATGAGTAAATTTGTTCACTAGTTTCAAAATAAAAGTAGTATTTCTCTTAATGACATTTTAACTTTCAAAAGGGACTATCATTTTAATCTCAAATAATACCTCACTATAATGTGAGATAAGGTTTCAATTTTGGGCAGTATTAACAAGCCTTAAATTTAAGGAACAGAAAAGACAACTTCTCACTACTTGCTTCACGCGGTGCCTATTATTTTTAATTTTTCAGAGTAAAATTGGTTTCTTAGTTTTTTCTCTTAGTGAGTTTAAGCTCCACTTGTAGAAGTGGATGATTTCAAGTGACAGAATAAAAAGATGTTATAAAAGTAAACGTTCACAGATAGAAATATTCAGCCCTGGGTGAATTACCTATTATAAAAAATTTAATTGAGGTAGACCGATAACAATTACTTCAGTAAATGTAATCCATTTCAATTACAAGTAGATTAAAATTATTATGAATGTAATCGCAAAATCTGGGATTACCACAACAGAGTTAGACTTAAAAACAGCGTTATAATGTTGCATGGAAAATGTATCTGGGGGATACCCGGCTCATAAATGAACTGAAGGGGTTCAAAACAAGTAGCCGAAATAAATTATTGTGAACATATGCTCCTGAAGTCAATGACAAATGAAATCTGGAGTAATTGACACTAACACTGACTGGTTACGCGCCGATCACTAACTATCCAGAGAGTAACGAAAACACAAACGTAACGATCAGTTGGGAGTAATTTACAAGTAAAATTACAATTTGAAAAGTACCTAACGATTTTAAGTAAAAGTAGATACGTCAAATTTAACCGTTACCGGTAATCGGATAACTTGTAATCAATTACTTCCCATCACTGGAAATATTAAGGGTAAGTATCTTCGGGGTCCAAGAATATGAAAGCGGTACGCCACCCCAAACAAGCAACCACTGCAGTTGAAAACGCAGTCTCGAGGATGCGGAGGAAACAAAAAGTAAACGTTGCTGAGCGTGGAACAACAATGAAGTGATCACGGGAGGTCTGGAAGAAATGTGAAGAGGAAGGGGGATGTAGATTACGATGCGGATCGCGAGTGCAATAATAACGACTGGCTGGGCCGAGAGGAAAACGGCTGACCATGCACGCGCACGGCACGAGAAACGACTGCATCCCAGATGCCTCGAAAGTTCCATCGACAGAAAGTTATGTGCCGCACAGGCAGCGTCCCGAGTTCCTTTTATCGGACTCGGCGAACGCACCTTCGAACGAGGAGTTGAGCTGTAAAGCACACGAGTTACTTTAGGGCTTTGTTGCATGTGAAGAGTGCTCCGCGACATCGTCTTACGATGTGACCGTTTCATTTCTTCCGGTTCGTTGAAGGACCTAGCAATAATGTCTCTCTCCTTCCGCTCGTAATCCTTTCAAACTAGGAAAGCATAAAATGTATTTTCCAGCATTTGAAATTAAAACAAAAAAAATACCCACGTAAAAAATTACTCGTAAAAGTTGGCAGCTCTAACCACCTCACTTGTATACATTGATTATTTACTCAAATACATTACTTACTTCAATAATGTATGCATGCATATCACTCCGTAAATAATGGCAGAGCAAGTGGTGACGGATTTTGGCCAGCCAAGTATTACGGATTTAGTATTATAGGTGTTTATAACATATAGTTAAAACGGTAATTTGCAGTAAATAACACTATTTCGTTCACTATAATTTACAGAAGAAAATATAGATAAATGGAAGAAATTAGGAGGTGGCAGATCAAGTGCATAGAAAGGTAAATAAAGGAGAAGCTGAGGACCGTGATAGGCAAAAGTTTGTTTGGTATGCTAGGCAGGAGAATAAATATAATTCCTGTCTAAATGAGATAAAGGAAGGGAGTATGCTATAATGAAGAAAGAAATCATGCAAGGGAGTTTGCGCCTGTTCTATGAAATACAATGAAGACCGAGCGACAGTTACAGCTAATCAAGATACATAGCTACTTAATCGTAAAAATTAAAAAATCTAGTAGGAGTTGCACTGTTAATACCGGATTATTATTATAATTACATATTATTTTTTAAACATGGCCAATTGAAAAGATAAAACAAACCAATATAAGATGAATAAAATATAAATTATACTTGTTAACAAACTACCGTACTACCAAACTATTTTTAATTTAATGTATAAGTGCCCATTCCTTTAAATATTACGAATACTTGACAGAGCGTAAGTTTCCACAAATTATTACCTCTCACAGGCATTTCATTTTTTATCATTGTTTCAAAAATTCATTTAATCAACAAGTTATACGTAATGCATTAAGGATGGAAAAAGAATATGCAGTTTATTAAAACCTTTGATAATCAATTAGCAGCGAGGGACTTTGACGCGGACGGAAAAACTTGCTATTATTTTTTGACAAACAAATGCATTATGTTCTACATTCAAATATTCTACCAGCTGATGGGTAGGTTCTTGGACAGTCCCCATTCTGCATCCTAATTTCATACGCATTGTCTCGCTTTCCCTCCTAAGGATGTCCCGCCATTAGATCCCTCTTAAATTCTTCATATCTTCTACCTCCTCTTATTTCGTCCAGAATTCCTATCCTCTTCCTTCCTCTCCCACGCTTCCCCAGTGTTCTCCCCTCTATCACCCTCTTCAACATGCCCTCTCCTCTCAAAACCTCCTACATCCATCTAATCTTCCTTCTCCGTACCTCTGCCACAAACTTCCTCTCCTCTCCGACCATATCCAATACCTCCTCGTTTGTCTTTCTCGCCATCCAGCTAACCTTCTCCACCCTTCTCCAAACCCACTTCTCAAACGCCTTAAGTCTACGCACATCCTCCCTTCGCAATGACCAAGCTTCCCATATAGCGCCACGCTCCATATTAAAGGTTTCACCAGCCTCTTCTTAACGTCTATTCTCAGACCCCCTCTCATCAATTCCCTTCTCTTCGAAAATGCTTCTTTAGCCATGACAATTCTACTTCTAATGTCCTTACCACTATACCAATTCTCCTCCAAAATACTAACCAGATACGTAAACTACTTGGCCTGCTCTATCTTCTGCCCTCCCACCCTTATATTCAGCCCCGCTTTCTTACTTCTAGAAAATCTCATCACTTTCGTTTTCTTGTGATTGATCTTCATCCCATACTTTTCGCACTGCACCTCTAATGTCTTCACGATTGACTGTAACCCCTTGGCAGACTGACTAACCAATGCTTGATCATCTGCATATCTCATGCAGATGATATGATTTTATCATATACCCTCCTACCTTAATCCATACCTCCTCCTCCCCCCATGCCTCCCTTAGAATTTCTTCTGAATACATGTTAAAAAGCAACGGCGATAGTGGGCACCCCTGCCGCACTCCCCGTCATATCGTTGCCCATCGCGATTCTCCATTGGCTACCCTATCCTGCGCCGTCTGGTTCATACACAAATTCCGAATCAGACGCCTGTCCCACCAATCGACCCCTAATTTCTTTAACACTCCCATTAATTTCGTCCATTCCACCCGATCAAACGCCTTCTCGAAATCTACGAAGCATGCAAAAACATAATGCCCATACTCTCTTTCTACTAGCGTCCTCTTCATACTTTCTTTCTACTAGCGTCCTCATCACCGCTATAGCGTCTCGTGTTCCCGTCCCTCTCCTAAACCCGAACTGGTCGTCGCCCAGGTATTCATTTGCCTTATTCTCTAGCCTTCTGTTTAGAATTCTCAGAACTACATTGGCCGCGTGGGATATTAAGCTTATTGTCCTATAGTCTTCGCACATTTTTGTCTTAGTCTTATTTGGCATAGGAATTAGTACTGTCTTCGCGAGTCTTCCGGCCACACTCCATCCTCATAAATCCTACGAATAAGCGCAAAAAGTTTTCCCCTTCCGTTCTTCCCCATGCTCTTTCAAAACTCTGCAGGTATGTCATCTATTCCCACCGCCTCATTCCTTTTCATGTCTCGTAGAGCTCTTTCGATTTCACTATCTAGGATACTTAGTCCGATGCCATCTCTGTCAATATCGTCTTCCCTTTCTAAATCTAACCTATTGCGCCTTATTTCTTTACCATAGAGCTCTTCTACATACTCCTTCCACCTCTCCTGGATCTCTTTCGTTTCTACGATTACCTTTCCCGTCTCGTCTGTTATCGTTTTAATTCCCCCTCCCTCATTGCCACCCGTCAGATCCTTTACTTTCCTATATAATGCATCTGCTCTTCCCTCTTTTTGGTATTTCTCTAACGAGTCGATCTGTTCTCTCCACCACGCCTCTCTATTTTTCTTTGTTTCTCTTCTAAGCCTGTTATTTAATTCTCGGTATTTTATTTTACATAGCTCTGAGTTTACACTCTTCCATTTCATTCTCTCCTCCATCACCCTTGTCATCTCTTTCGTGATCCACAGTTTTCTAATTTTAGTTGCACTAACTACGCCTACCGTTCTTTCACTGCTTCTACAATTCCATTTTTCAAACTTCCCCATTCATCTTCCACTGTTCTAACTCCATGATCCTCACCCATTATCTCATCCACCTTCTCTCGATACTTCTTCATTGCCCCAGTTAATGCCTCCGTATTCGATTTTCGTACCCTCCTTCCCATTCTTATCTTTTCAGTTTTACCCGATATTTGATGACTAATAAGCTGTGGTCTGAGTCTGCATCAGCTCCCGGATAAGTATACGAGTTTTTAACACTATTCCTGTATCTGTGACGAGCCATTATATAATCTATCTGGAACCTATATGTGTCTCCCGGCTTCTTCCAAGTGTACCTACGTCGAGGATGATGTCTGAACCATGTATTTGTCATTACTACGTTATTTCTACGGGAAAAACTCCAAAGCTTTCTCGCCCCGGTCGTTTCTCTTACCTAGCCCGTAATCGCCCACCTCCCGTCCATCTCTTCCTTCAATCACCACCGCGTTCCAATCCCCCATTACTTCTAAGTGCTTACTCCCAGGTAACCTACCAATTATTTCCTCTAGCTGATCGTTTACCCCATCTACCTCCTCCTCTTTATGATTAGAGGTAGACATATAAACCTGGATTAAACTAAATTCGTTGGATCTGCCTTTAGTTCCACGACTATAATCCTACCACTCCCCTGTTCTGCATACACTACTTCTCTCCCTACGTTTCCTATTCATTACGAATGCAACCCCACGCTGACTTTCATTCCCTTCACTATAAATTACTCTATAGTCGTCGCTCCAGTAGTCCCCGTCATCCTTCCATCTTACTTCACCCAGGCCCATGATGTATACACCCATCCTCTCCATTTCTTGCTTTATATTCTCTAGCTGCCCCGCCTTCAGCATAGTCCTAACATTCCACGTGCCTATTCTGATTGTTTCGTTCCTCTTCTTTATCTTCTTTTCCTCTGCTGCTGTTACGTCTGAGCAAGGATTTCGTGTGATGACGACCGCAGGGGCCTTGCTCCCACCGCTGCCGGGCACGACGCCCGGCCCTCTGGGCCGAATCCCGTAGTTGCCAGGATTCATTATCATTTGATTAATTTCCATAATTTCAAGGTTTTTATTTTAATTGAGATAGTATTCCGTGGCCTTACTCAATAGTGTTTTTTACGTGACACCATCACTTCAGAGGCCGCGCCACTTGGGTCAGAGGCCTTTTGCAGCCGCCTCACTGAGGTACAGACGCTGTGCGGACTACCATTCGTCTGTCTCCTAACCTTCGACCAATCTGGAATGGGTGACCCTACCAGGAGCATTGCTCCCGCCAGTGTAGCCCTAGGGGTCATCGGAGCGCGCAAGTCCTTCCACCACGACGGGGTTGAAGTCCAAGAGAAGGGATTCATTATGTATCGTCTCTAAAATAATAGATACATAAGTTAAACCAGTTGATTCCCTACGTTAATTTTTGCTTACTGAGCTTATTCAACTTTATTTTTTGGTCATTTTTTTCAAATGCCCTCAGTAACTTCAAGCCTTTAGGTTAAGCATATTCCTTTATACTTATTTTTATATTTACGCTAATAAAAATGGACGATATTGGAAACAAAATTTTGTAAAGAACAGATAGTGGGAAAGGGGAACCCTAACCTAATAGCTTCTTCTCAACTGTTGGAAGTTCTCCGAGCCATAAAAGTAGGCACTTGGGTTATACCGAAAAAATAAAACCACTTATTGCCTCATTAGCTGCCGTCCCTCACACCCTTGGCGCAACAAAAGGTCAAACGGTACGGGCTCGCTGCTAATACGCCGTTGCTCCAACTTTCGCGTGCTCTTAAGGAAACAGCTCCGTGGCTGCCACAAGACATGTTATTTTCTCCAAAAGATTAATAAAATTTCCCAGATTTCTTGTCAATTTAATATTACGATGCATCGGTGTGTAACAATTCAGGTAGATTTGATTGATCACCATGTTTCATTGGTCACCATAATTAGAAATTTGAAAAATATTTGCTCTTATCATATTGCATGTAAAATGTAAACTAATTAATAAAATAAGGATTTCAATAAGCTGTCGTATTTTCATTTCGTCATTGGTGATAACGGAAAAGTATTAAAGTCACGTTTTTAAAACTCCTGACGATGTAGATATTCGTATATCAATTTATTTATACGAGCAATAAAATATTTTGGCTATCGATGAACAATTTTGAGCGTAAAATGGAACAGAACATCTAATATTTTGTCCATGATAAGCATAATAAATACACTAATTATAAAACAAGAGAGTGTTGAACAACAATCTAATTCTACGTGGCCTCAAAATGGACGACTCCATTTCCATAGAATGAGAAAAATTAGGGTGATGCTTTATTTCAAAATGTAGAGATGCGATGTAAATACTCAGAGACGTGAAAAACTGTTATTATTTTGCGAAAAAATCAGAACTGATGATTTTGCTAAAATATAGGGTCAAATGAATTTACAGAACTCAAAATCGTAAAAGATTCTGAAAACTGTACGCTTGACACTCGATACTCGGCAAAACGATATCCTTTCTGTTGACTACGAATTTATATTTATAAAAGGCTATTACCACTAATAACACTGACCCACTCACCGATTGCTTTTAACATTAAATCAAACATAATTCGCACTTTTACGCAGAATTTTTAACTCCACTACGCTTTTCAACTCACTGGATCATTTTCAGGTGCAAGACAGGTTTTGTAGCTGAAGACAACTCTTGAGTTGCAACACATTGTAGGATAAAAATTCCTGTAGAAAACTGAGAATTTGGTATCATTTAATATGGATTCCTTCCACTGCATCATGCCTGATTTTGTTGTTGTTGATATCTCCCGAAACATTTAACTTTTTATCATGAAATTCGCCACACTACTCCACCTTAGGCTATTTTACCTGTTTAAGTGTTCCCTAAGAAATAAAAAATAACCACTTGAACAGAACTTATTAATCGTATTTATATCGCGAGTATAACCTCGAGCGAGAAATTCAAGGTTGGACTATTAGCTCAGATGTTTATTTTTGAAATTTCTCACAGGGATTTCGTAGTGTTAATGAACTAAAATAACTGTGACCATAGAAAAAGCTCAGTAGACACTTTCACTTTAAAAAATTAAAAACACAACAATTCATGCAGTTTCTTGAACTCTCATATATTTGTCAATTTTCTCATGGTAGAGTTATTCATAATGTTATGCATGAAAAAGTGTAAATAGAATAAATTTCAAAACCTTGTTATTGGTTGAAAAAAATTGTTTTCCTTTTTCTGGCCACTCAATCCAGCAGTTTGGTCTCCCATCACCGACCTGTTATCAGCGTGAGTTTACATTCAACGGCGAATAATTGAGGGAGTTTTCTTACAACACCGCCCAACTCTCTGAAGTAGCAACTAGGAACGCTAAGAAACTCTAAGATCAGACGAAGGTGTATGAAGTAATAACAGCACCGTGGTTAGCGCTTAGATCCAAGCATATATAACACATTAATCGATACACTGAGTGAAAAGGGAAAATAGTGAGTAAAAACAGGGTAAAATAAATGAAGTCTAATCAATGCTTTTAATATTGAGAGAATTTAGGAATGGTGAGGGATTATATGAAATTCATTAATTTATATACACAAACTCACATGCCTAGGAAGATTAACCAAATACACCGAAGCGGTATACGAACCCGCGACCATTGGATTAGCAGGCTAGGACTCTACTCCGCCGCACTGAGGCCGGAAATGCTGCGGTGAAATATGATAATTGGAAGGATCACGTGCACAGCGATTGAGGCTGTGGGTAAAACATAGCAATAGTATTAATCCGTGGTACACACATCGTCGAGTGAAATCTGAACCTTACACGAAATTATGAAAAAGGCTGCATAAAGCAGGAGGGTGCTTAGTGATGTTTTTTCTGGATAGTATCGAAGCTGAATAATTGGGGGATACACTTGGAGCAGGGAAGTGTGCGGGGTTGAATAAAAGGGTCATAGCCAATGCAGGGTCTCGGTCCATAAACACACCGTTGCGGGACTAAACGAAAACCCTCGGGATCTTGCGAGGAAAGGAGTGACGGGGACGAGGAAGAGGCATGGGAAGGAGGAGAACTGATTGTGAGCAGGGAAGGGTTGTGGGAGGAAAGAACCGGGAACACCAGAGGGGAATTGAGGCGGTAGCGGATACTTAATTTGCGGGGAAGGCAGTTGAATGAGAGGGGGAATGGGATAGCGAGGAAGAGGAAGCGGCGTCCATCGCACGCAATGCAGAAAGCTAAAGATTCTCCGTTGACAGTTTTTCTTTCTTCCCACTCTCTCTTTCTCTTTCCCTCCCACTCACGACTCTTTTTGCCTTAAGAATGATAATGCCCTTCCTACCCTTCCGTCCTGAAAGGGTAGAGTGGGCCTATTTCTTCTCCGGATTCGCCTTCCTGTCGACAAAAGCCACGCTTTGGCGAACCCCATGACTCAGAAGCAGTCAAGAGATAACGCGGGTTCCTACCGGGAGACGAACATTTCCTTTTCCCATTGCCCGTACACACTTTGTCCTCCGCTTTGTTTCTTCACGCTTATGAACACGGATGAGAGATGTACTGCCAGGGATATAAGCCCATTAATGTGTCATTTTCCGACATCAGGAGGGATATTATACGTATAAATTTTTGTCATCCTCATTCTGTAGAGGTAAAGTTTGTGTTGAACTGACCGGAAAATATTCATGAAAAATGAATACCGGGCGATACTATGCAAAATTTGATAGTGCCTCTTCAAATCAAGAAGAAAGGAGTACTGCGTCCGTTAAATAATTTTTATCACTCTAAGGGTATGGATTACCTACGCATTGCAACACGTAGATGATTCACCTTTTTTAATTATAAATATTCCCATTTTTTTTAGAATCTCCATTTATGTGATATTTACTGTTGCCAGCAACATTTACATTAGATATGAAGCATTTATTGACCAAATTTATAGCTATTTCAATGAGATCACATTTAGATATTTGCCACAAACGAATGAGTCCGTTATTTCGAGCAGGTGAATTTCACAATCTAAAATGTACGAGTACCATGGGTAACCTCTTCAATTACTCCGTTTTTTTCAGTGTTTCATTTCTATCGAAAGATAAACGTAAATACTTTAAATGATAATAAAGCAGGAATATAGAAATGTATCGGAATAGAAAAAAAATTGATAATCTAATGGATGACTTCCACCAATACTATTATTCTACAAGGCATGAGCAGAAGTTAAGAAAACACTTTCTGACTAATATTACGCTACTGATGATTAAGTGAAGCAAATAAAGGAAAGTTTAATTCATACCTGAGTTGATATTTTGGTAAATATTTCGTATTTTTTATCAAGCGATTAGCGTATGTGAAGCATTCAAATTATGACTGTTACGGCGAAATGACTGGACGATTAGTAATTCGTATGAAAAATTGGTTGGTAACGCTGTGATTGCTCTACAGTATTCAAGCATAAATCATTGAATCAAAATGCGCCCCCTAATTTATCACGCTCTGCCCGAAGACCAAAGCGCATTTAATCAGAATCCATTAATGCACAAAAATTAGAGAAAATGTGACACAAAGATGAATCAACCCAGAGATACGCCCCAATCCAATCTGTTGAAAAATAGCCAGCCATTCGATGAGTTTATAATGTTTCCCCCACTCATAATGCAGTCAGCCCAAGGCAAAATACTCATCTCACCAATGCGGCAAAATTTCTGTTGCAGTAAATTCAGAGAAATTGTGAAATTTGTGGTGCTATCAATCGTATTTCTTTCATTTCCATCGCAAATTAATAATTCATGACAATGACCAAGGCATAGTTTCACCAAAAATCATTATTGAAGTATTTGTCCACAATGGTGGCAGCTATATCTATAAATCGGACAAAATATGGAAAGTAAAATTAGATGCACCAAATAAAAACTAGCCCGGGCATCCTTATAATTTTCCCTGGAATTTCATGGACCTATACAGACGAAAACATGCACATCTTTAAATAGCTCAGCTAAACGGGAAAATATACCAGCACGTTAGCAATACATTCAATATTTTCCTCAGCAGAATGATAAAGCTCGGATGCCTCTTATTTGAAGAGGTATCCAATCTTCATCATTAGAGAAGCAGAAATTCCTTATTCCGAAAAAGAATTCTTCCATAAATAAAAATGCTATGATTATTAGTGGCTAACGGAATTTATTTTCCCACAAAAATTTGCAACCTACTGAGTAAGAACGTATTCTACACCCTTGGTTCAATGCACGGAAAGAACTTTCATGAATTCAAATTTTAGTCATACTTACATTCAAATTTTAGTCATACTTAAATTCTTCTGCCTTAGTCATACTTACATTCTTCTGAGTGATATACTATTTGGCAGCAATATATACTAAAAAATTAACGCTACTTGTTCTCATTATTCAAACGTGACGGGATTTAAAACATTTGTACTGATTGCGGTCAGATTAATGGTGATGAAAAATTGACCATAACAATTCAATGCACAATGATTTAATGTGTTATTGTTAGCCATGAGCTTGAAAACGAAGTTCCTACAAGTAGTTTGACACACGCAACTGTAAATATAATTAAAAATAAACTTATGTAATTTAATTTTGCGTAAATTGCTGTAAGAAAGAGAGTAAATTAGATTAGGAGATGAATGACGGATGGGTGCGCAAGGCAGAAGGATAGAGGAGAAGGCAGTGAAGCAAGAGGAAGGGAATACGGGGCACAAGAGGTCAAACACACCATTCCCTCACCCTGAAATGCCCTCAACCTTTCTTATCCTTATAAAAAACAACCTTTCATCCCCCTTTCCCTCACCCTCTCAAAGACCACCCTTTCTGTCGGGGCGTAGTACACCACACCCTCCACCGAGTCCATCTCTCCGAGGGTTCGCCTCCAACCCCTTTCCTCCCCCTTCGCCTCGACTCAACCCCTTCCACGCAAGCCTACGTATATGTACCGGAAAAATAGAGAGAGAGGGGGGGGGGGAGTGGGATGGAAGAAAATGAGGAGAGGTCGAACTAAAGGGGGCGCTGTGAGAGAAAGAGAGGGGGGATGGTGTGTGGGGTTAAGGGTCAGATGAGAAGAGGGTAGTTGAATGCGACGGGGGCGCAGGGTGGGGTGAGGGGGGAAGGGGAAGGAGAGAACATGCTCTGTTCCTTCCTTAATAACCACTGCGTCATTCCACCGCCACTCCTCTCCCCTAGCTCCTCCCAGACTTTCTCCCTTTCCCTCAATTTCCCAGCTCTCTCAATCTACCTCTCTCTTCCGCTTTCTCTTCATTTTGCCTCTCCTTTCATTCCTCGCCTCCTCTCTCGTCTTTTCCTCCGGCTACGGAGAGACGTTTCAAGTAAACTATTCGCTAGCATGTTACTCTCGCGACCTCTCGTTTCTGGCCTGACTAGTCACTTCATCACAACGTTGTCTTCCGCAAGAACTTGGATGATAACCTCCTGCTGACCAATAATTTGAAACGTTGGTCATAAGTTCTTGGCCTTACTTTTCATTTCGCAACCATTTATAGCCCATTTTTTCCTGATTATACTCCAAGAAGCTGGACATATTGATCAGTTTCCACAACAATTCCATGTAAAATGTGAACCAAATCGTTTCATGAAGGTATCTAAATTATTTGGAGTTATTTCTTGATTTTGCCTTTCCCTTCATTTCTTGGCTCTTCCCTCGTCATTTCTCCTACTACGAAGGGAAATTTCAAGTAACTAGCAATTCACTACCATGTTACTCTCACGATATCTCTTTTCTGCACAGACAATTCACTTTGTCCAGAGTCGCAACGCGCACTTCAGTTTTTTCTAACATTTCAGGCAAATTTGAACGAAATGGTCCCATGAAAGTATTTGAAATCATTGCAGTAATTTCTTCATTTTTTCTTGTCCTTTTATACCTCACGTCTTATCTGGCCATTCGGCTTATTCTGAAGGGTACTTTCAAGTATGTTACACCGGAAACATCTCGTCCTTGCAAGACATTATCCATTTCGTTCTGCAGCACAGCAAGGTCTACTGCAATCACTCCGATAATAATCTCCAGCAGACTAAAATTTAAAAGTAGACCTGCGGTTCTGAATCTATTTTTACTTTTTCATTCACTGAAAGCCCATTTCCTTGGCTTGAACCACCAAAAGTTTAGCCTAGTTAGGTTTTAGCAAGCATTTCAGGCCAAATTTAATATACTTTTTTGCCTGAAGATATCCCAAATCCGTAGTGGTAATTTTCTTCATTACACTTTTCTCTTTATTCTCTAGGTCTTCTTTCTCCCTACTTCCTTCTTTGAGGGGGCCTTAAAGTAAGTTTTTGTTTCCGTGTTCTCTCACGACGCCTCATTTCTAGCAAGACACTATCCTCTGCGTTCGGCGTCAGCGTCATCATTAAGTGAAGCTCTTCTCTTAGATTTCTGAAGGAAGTATGATGATTCTTACACACAAAGGTAGTTTTGAATATGAAAACGTTTTGCAGGGATTCAAAGAGGAATAGATTCAAAACGACGTCAAGCATACGAACGATTATGTACTAAAATCACTACAGCTTATATTGTGAAAGGAGTGAGAGAAAGTAGCATCCATTATTGCACATATCTGTTAACCTAATTGTGATTATGCACTAGTAGGTTTAGAGCTCACATTATTCTAAAAATGTGTGCCACTTAAATACCAAATAGTTTGCTGGTATTCTACTAAAATATCGCCACTATCAATTCGTAAACTCAAAGAGCATGTCGCGAAGGGTAGACGTTCACACTCGTAATGAAAATAAGACAATCAACACGAGAAAAAGAGGATTAAGAACCAACGTAATTAAAATTTTAAGAATTAAGAACGCGATCTAAATCACTAAATAGATATGGATAAATGGAGACGGGTAGCATAGTTTGTATACTTGACAATAATCGAGACATTGAGACAAGAGGGCGAGAATAAATTGAGGACGTTTGAGACGTGAGTGTGGAGGAGAATAGAGAATTTTCGTTTTGACGAAGAGGAAGAAAATCGCAGGCATGGTAGGTAATCAAAGGAAGGTGGTGGAGGAAGCTATGAGGAAAAGTAGGTATACCGAGCAGATAATAACGGGCTACAGGATGAAAACCATTCTTCTTGTTCCGTACCACTATTAATAAAAGAAGATACCACATTCTAAGATTCAATTTATGAGTAACTTACGAAATTTTAATACACGAGAAGAAGAAATTATAATTAGAGTATTGAAATATGAAGATCTAGTTTTAGGGTGAAACAAATTAGCAAGAAAATATTTCCTTATTTAGGTATTATTTTTAGGAGCTGACTGATTAATTTCACCTATTAGGTGAGCGATTTTCTCTGGAAAAGATCGTGCGGTTTCCCCAATTCCAACGATCAAAAACTCTGATTATTCCTTAATCATATTATTAAATTAAAAAACATTAGAATAGTTTGAGGGTTTTTTGTAAGTTTTTTTATATTAACGATGGGCATCATTGCAGTATTTGTAAAGTTTTAGCGAAAATGATGAAAAAATATAGACCGTAAAACTAGACTCAATTTTTTATTTTCATTTAATTTTGCCTTTTTTCAGTCAAATATTCTTCGCTACGTTCATCAAAAAAGGTAGCCAATACGATAATGGATGGCAGATGTTTTCCTCAAAAGACGTAAAAAATGATTATGTAATATTTTCGATTCCTTACACGTTAACCTAAGTTACCAACCGACTTTGTTCAAATATATTGTCTTATACGAAGATTTCATAGAGCAGGTCGAACAGTTTACGTGTCTGGGTAGTATTTTGAGGAGAATAGGTTTATTGGTAGGGAAATCAGATGCAGAATTGCCGTGGCTACATAAGAATATTCGAAGAGAAGGGAATTGATGAGGGGGGGTCTGAGAAGAGACGTAAAGAAAGTTTGGTGAAAACTTTAATATGGAGCGTGGCGCTGTATGGGTCTGAAAATTGGCTATTGCGAAGGAAGGATGTGCGTAGACTTGAGGCATTTGAGATGTGGGTTTGGAGAAGGATAGAGAAGGTTAGCTGGATGGCGAGAAAGACGAACGAGGAGGTATTGGATATTGTCGGAGAGGAGAGGAAGATTGTGGCAGAGGTTCGGAGAAGGCAGAAGAGATGGATGGAGGAGGTTTTGAGAGGAGAGGGCATGTTGAAGAGAGTGATAGGATAGGGGAGAACACTGTGGAAGCGTGGAAGAGGATAGGAATTCTGGACGAAATAAGAGGAGGTAGAAGATATGAATAATTGAAGAGGGATCTAATGGCGGGGCATTCTTAGGAGGGAAAGCGAGAGAATGTCTATGAAATTAGGATGCAAAATTGGGACTGTCCAAGAACCTACCAATCAGCTGGTAGACTAATTGGATGAATATGAAGACTTCAATCCTTAAAACTTTATGCACTTCTGCGAGAAACTTCAGTCAGTTCTAATTTTACAAGAACGGAGAGCAAAATAACCTATCCATGATTTGTAGCGATATTTATTTGACTCTGATAGGCATTAACATGACATGCAATAAATAATATTTCTCCGGTAAAACTTTAACCACCGGGTTACATAAGTTATAGATACAAGGTCTCAAAGCGAGGAAACAATTTCTCTCTGAATCCGAGTCATGATCTATGAAGCATACCGCTGTGAGTACATGGAGGAAACGAAGCTTGCTCGTCCAGTGTGGCAAAGGACTGGAGTGAATTTTTCTCTCAAGTTCCCGGCATCCATACCACTTTCGGCAAGACAGAAAAACCAATATTGAGTCCCACCATACATTTACTCGACGAAACAGACAGTCGCGGGTTCTCTCCCGGAGAGGGGGGGGGGGTTGAAGTTATCGAAATCAGCTTCGCCAGCAGGAGTCCTCAAAACTACTCCAACCCAATCCCTATCCCCTGCTTCGCGCCGATTGCTACCTTCCCTGTATTTTCAACTGTGGGGGAGGAGAGGTTAAACAGAGTGGAGGCACTGAAGGAGTAATGAGGACAGGTTTCATGGGGAGTGTGGGGGATGGCGCACTCCGGCCCGATGACGACTTACTACACTACTCGAGTCCTTATCCACTTCCCATCATCATCTGTTTCGTCTTATCTGCTCGCCTCCTGTCCGCATTACCTTGATTTGTTTTTCGTTCTCCACCCTGACCTCGCTTCCTTCCAACTCCTTTTTACTACTCAGGAAAAACCCACACACCCCTTACGCCCCATATGCCAGCCTTGTGTCCCATCAGCCACCACGCTATTTACGCGCTCCTCCCTCCCCACCCCCCCACCCCCCGGCCACTGCGCCCAAAAATCATCTCCCGGTATGCATCGGCGTGTGAAGAATACGTGCTCAGTATCTTATCGCTCTTACAGCACGCTGGGAATAATGTATTTTCAAGTCACTTTTAAAATCCATAACCCGGACGCCGACGCCACCGGAGGCCGGAAGAAATCCATTTCACTTGACGAATACGGAATCTTTGAATATTTGACCGAGTGAAGCATTTTTCGAGAGGATGAGTTGAGAAAATTTGTACATAATCATGAGAATGACGGATCCTGTCTCGGTACGGTTTGCTGCCAACACTAGAGTTATGATGTACCCTTGCAGTTCCAGAGCTCCATTGCGTAGTAAATGGTTTTCACATCATAGATATACCACTAATACTCCAATTGATTGCTGGAACATCAAAGATATTCTGCAATACGCAAGGTCGAATCGAGTTGACGTAATATGAGCTGAAGGTATAGGATTATTTTTACCGAACGTGTGGTGAGATTATTCCTAAAATTCCATTCTTTTACCCACATAACGTATTTAATGGTTTTAAGAAGTTTGCAGTAGACCACGTATAGAAGGTGGGGAGGATTGAGGTACCACGGTGCCGATAAAACATGGAGGGTTCTATTATCTGAATGATTACGATAATAGGGATGGGCAAAAAATGCCGGTACTCGGTAGTACCGATACTACTTTTTTAAATCCGGTAGTACCGACCAGTATTTAAAATCGGTACTACCGACGGTATCGGTACTAATTATACCGGTATTTAGACAGCGCTGGCATCTTGCGTCAACTAACGGAACTACCTACGAAAATTTAGATAGATAGATTAAGCTTAGTGGTGGGCTGCCCCAATGGTAAGACCAAGGCACTTACACCTGTCGATCTATTGTGTCATCCACAATATCGCATCATAACCCATAGAGTCCTATGGCCTTGCTGAAGGCCAGGATGTCTCTTATGAAAATGTCCCTGATTTCCCTGGGATCCATAAATGCAGTCCCAAGGTGTCTCATACGAGTCCTGGAAATTGAAGGGCAGTCGCAGAGAATGTGTGATGTTGTTTCATCCAATTCTTCGCACCATCGGCATCTAGGTGAATCAATTATTCCAATGAGGTTGAGGTGCCTATTGACACAGTAGTGACCTATCAGTAGTACAACTGTCGTCCTAAGTTGATTTCTATCCAAGGTTAAAAGTATCCTCGTCATACTAGGCCTTGGTCCCGCAATGTGGAGTTTGGCTTGCCTGAGTCCATGTGTGGAGTTGCAGATCTCAGAGTGTTGGCTGGATATCCACCCTCTGATCTCCGAGCTCCCTATAGCAGGGGTGATTGGTAGGATTGGTTCCGGACCGGTTGGGTCACGGCTTTCCCCTGCCTTAGCTAGCTCATCTGCCTTTTCATTCCCAAGTACCCCTCTATGTCCAGGTACCCACAGAAGCCTGATTTTACATTGCCTAGCAAGCTCTGATAGTGCCCTCCGACACTCCTACACTAGGCCTGATGTGCACCTGGGCGAGCTAAGTGCCTTTATGGCCGCTTGGCTATCAGTGCATATGTGAATAGATCCTATAATAAGGGATAGATCCATGATGACGTAGGCACAGGTCAAAATAGCAAATATTTCAGCCTGGAAAAATGTCGCGTATTTTCCCAAAAAAAAATAAAACGATCTTTGTTGTATTTCTTGGAGCCATCTGTATACCATTTTGAGGCTCCGCTATGCAGCTGTTCTTCTCCCTCCCACTGCTCCCTGGAGAGGATGATTGTTTTGAAGGGAGGGTCCTGTCCAGCCACTGCCCATCTGAAAGATTGGGCCGGACCTGCCCTACTCGGTCGATATTTTTCTGTGGCCAGAGAGACTTCGCTTACCATACCATTCGCCGGTGTATATGAGGCGGTAGGCGGTGGCTCTAGTTTGTCCTTCCACCTCTACATGGAGTGGTGGGAGGTTCATCAGAGTCTCCAGTGCCAGAGTTGGGGCAGATGGCATGGTTCCAGTGATGCCAAGACAGGTCATTCTTTGAATGTGGTTGAGTTCTTTCATAGCACCCGTCTGTCGTGCTCTCATCCACCACACTATCGAACAGTATGTAAGACTGGGTCTAATCACTGCTGTATAGAGACAGTGTATTACCTTGGGTTTGAGTCCCCGGGTTTTACCACAGGCTCGCCGGCATGTCCAAATAGTTGCACATGCTTTTTTAACTCTTGAGTCCAAGTGTTCCTTCCAGTTCAACTTAGATTCTAAAATTGTACCTAGGTATTTCACAGATATTGAGAGCCTAAGGGTCTTCCCTTGCAGAGAGGGCAGCGTTAGACCCTCCCTTTTCCTCCTTTTCGAGAAAAGCACCAGAACAGTCTTATCCAGATTCACCGTGAGCCCTGTGCTCCTGCACCGGTCCTGAGTCGTGTTCAGGGCCCGCTGCATGAGTCCAGACATCGTGTTCAGATACCTCCCAGAATTGAGGATGACAAGGTCATCTGCATACCCTTGTGTGTAGAAGCCAACATTGTTCAGCCGAGTAATAAGGCTGTTGACCACTAAGTTCCATCCCCAGAGAAATAACAGAGGTGATAGGACCCCTCCCTGAGGGAAACCTCTTGACACTACCATCTTCATTGAGCACGCTCTGAGTCTGTCAGTGATGGTGCGCTGGGCTAGCATGCACCTGATCCATCTCACGATGAGGGCATGAACTCCGTGCCTCTCCGCTGCCCAGCAGATCTGATTGAAGGTAGTATTATTAAAGGCTCTTTCAATATCTAGAAAAGCTCCCATGTTGTATAGTCCGTGATCAAGCCCTCTCTCGATCCGGGGCACCAGATTATGGAGAGCCGATGCCACAGACTTGACCTTTTGGTAAGCATGTTGGTTCAGCTGCAAAGGATGTTCTTTCAGAGGTCTATCCTTGATATATCTGTCGATTATTTTCTCTAATGTTTTTAAGCAAAAGGACGTAAGACTGACCCCTGTAGGAATTAGCTTTTGCGTAGTCCCCCTTCCCAGATTTGGGAATGAACACCACCTTTGTTGACCTCCAAGCTTTTGGGACATTGCCATATGCCAGACAGGGCCGAATTATGCGTAAGAGAGGGAGTATTAATTTCTCCCTCCCCTGCTGCAGTAGGGCAGGGAAAATGGCCACCACTAGGTGACTAGACTAACAACACTAATTTTCAAATTTTCTATTGATATTCATATTTACATACCGTGAATTTGGGATATGTTTGCTATCATTATTGATATAATAGGTTATAATAATTTTTTGACGCATGCCGAACACCAGACAATCGATGATTTTGAACCGTATAAATAAAAATATTTATTCCTGTAAGTTCAACGTTAGTGGGACCGCAAGCATTGATCACTATAACAGGGGATTTTACCTGACCACAACAATAAAGCAATACCGATGTTTCTTCATTAAATTTAAAACCATTCCAACAAAAATCGAAGAGCGCAAACATATAGCGTAAAATAAAATATATTTACTGAATAGCCAATGTATTTCCCCATGAATGTTCATCAAAAATGCCGATTGATGGAAATCTGTGTATTTTGGACTGATATTCTAATTTGCTGAAATACCGGAAAATTAGGGTAAGAAGTACGTTAATTTGTAATTAATTAAAATATTTAATCAATAAAATAAATACCGGGATACCGGTATATTTTCGTCGGTATTTTTAATACTCATCAAAAAAATACCGGTACTTTATTGAGAACCGCCCAAGCCTAAACGATAACACTTGCCGAAGGAAATACTGAGTAGGTATCTAAATTTCAAAATATCAATGATAAAGCATTCATTCTTATGATACCAAGGTGATAGTGACACATCAAGCATTTTCATAAACCAAATAAATTATCAAAGTTACACAAGGAGATATTATTAAACATCAATAAGAGTTATTTCCACAATGAGACGCCTGTTACACTTTCTTTCATTGAGAAGACAATAATTTGGCGCAGAACGTCATGTGTATTTTTTCAATTTTAATCGGTGGAAACATAGGTCATCCTTGTAGTTTGGAGCGTAATTGACAAATTAATTTCAGCGCTGAAATAAAGTATATGAGAAATATCAAGGACGGGAGAATATAACGTTCCATCGATTCCAAGGTGACGGTGATCCGCATGGAGGATACCAACAAATGAACTTCTAATATTTTCGTAATTAACTCACTCCAATCACTACGCAAAACCGCAACGGGGATTGCAACTGGGTCCAAGTAATTATTTATCGAAAAGGTTACAGATAGAATTCCTCACATTAACTGCCCATAA
Source organism: Pyrrhosoma nymphula (assembly GCA_963573305.1). Lineage (NCBI taxonomy): Eukaryota > Metazoa > Arthropoda > Insecta > Odonata > Coenagrionidae > Pyrrhosoma > Pyrrhosoma nymphula. The sequence goes on along the minus strand of OY754337.1, from coordinate 23,983,029 downwards.
TGGTGGATATTGGAGCAGTGATGCCCGTTCTCGTTGATAACTGAACATGATTCTCCAATAATATCATATGCAATCAGCTGGTGTTAAACAAACCACGTGACGATAACTATGATCTATAATAGGATCCACATCTACAATGCACTAATTAGCTCCACAAACACAATACTTTATACAACTAGTAAAATGAAAATACAGAGCTCTGAGGTTTTCCCGGCGAATGGCAAAGATGAAGAGTTTTCGTGTTTCCCACCGGATGATGATGTTGAACTGCATTGATGTTTCGATTACGTAGTCTCTCATCATCTTAAGGGAGGAGAATGTTATTCAAAATTTGAATATTACTGAACCATTTAATTAACGATGAAGACATTAGCAGACTACGTCATCAAAACTTCGGTACAGATTAACACCATCAGCCTGCAGGAAATCCTAGTACTCTTCATCCTGAACATATACTGCAACGACTTCTTACATTTCACTAACATATAGCTCCACAGTCCGTGTGTAATAATATTCTACCAACCGAGGGTTTATCATACCACTACTCATGTACCTTTTCATTGTTATTATCGACTGCACAACTTCTCCGCATCATGGAGAACAAAAGAAAAAAATTCCCAAGGATTTTGGAGCCATCACCCAAATGTTTTCATGAACTTGCACCGTTAAAAAATTGGAGACCAGTCGTACAGCCATGTAGTCGTTGAATATAACATTAAAAATATATTTGCTATCTAAAAATCAACAAAAATATACTAAAAGACATAATTACACAATCAGTCATATCTTATTATATTCTGTTTCTAAACATCAGTAAACTAATAGTAGTATCATTTCTCCAATTATGTATTATAAATTTTGAATCAAAGACTATTAACATGGCTCAATCAGCGTCCTACATCAGTTAAAATTATCCATGAAAGTTTTTTTGCATGTTTCCGGAACCAAAAGGATACATTTCCACGGTGAAGTCGAACGATGCGGAGTTTAGCAACGTAGCAATGCGATGAAAATCTATTAACTAAACCTTAAATTCTTGCTCTAACATCATCAGCAAACTAGCTGCCATTATCTCGAGCAACCAATTCATCCAACTTAATTTCATTTATCATTCGGTTTCGGTTAAAACCGGCGTGGTTTGCGTAACAGCGGGGAATATATAAAGATTACTCATTAAAGCTTGTCTACATAAATCTTCAAAGTTGAATTTCAAACCATTCGAGTACCTATTCTGTTTTAGATAATCCATTCAATTCTGTTATACTCATATATCTAATTTTTTAACTTTCTAAAATATATTCTCTGATCGAAACTTTCATAAACATTTGCTCTAATATTACTCACTAAATACAGTGTCTCAGACCTCTGAACTTCTTCTTTCTAAAACGCTTCCAGCTACTTTACATTTTTATTCGGAGAATGATGTCCAACAATTTAGAACTTCTGCTTCACTCACGAATTTCTCCATAAAAATAGCTTGCGTCTTTCCAAAAGTCAACAAAAGGCTCATGACCACAAAACTCTGCACCTGCTTGTAGTTGTGTAACTTATCCTTCGATAATCTAACTTATATAAACTGAATATGATATCTGATATCGTCTGAATAAATCAATATCAAGAGAGATATTTGTGTTACTTACAATTATTAAGATTCGCTCATGGGTTCAGTATACCACCTAAATATTCTACCGCATATTAAATCAACGGATTGGAGTTGGCTCGAAAGCTGTGTGTCTCATCAAGTCCATCTCATTCCAGGAATCAATAAAAAAAAGGGAGGCAGGCATTCAATCAACGTCCATTTACTCTCATTCTGGCTCTCCCTTACGAGAAAATTCCTCCCCCAATCGACATCCGAGGCCACCCTCGAACGTCACCCCACTCCCCACCGCCTCCACCCACCCACCCGCCTATCTCCTGGCATTCATCCCATCCCTTTCATTTCCCTCGCCTCCCTACCGTTTGCACCCCAATACCTCTTCTCATTTCTCATTTTCATTCTCCGTCTCCCCAACTTCCCCTAAAATATATCACCGATGTTTATCGGTTATGTGTCTGGTCAATTACTTAGTCCTTTTGATGAGAAAAATCTCTCCCCCGTAGATTATAGCCAACGCGTGTTTTCGCTCAAGACAGCAGGCATATGTTGAATACCACGCAATATCAACAATACAGAGGAATTTTTCTATCATTTTAAACGGTTGGAGGACGATGCTAGATTCGTCATTTCATTGCTATTCAGATAAATGTGTTCTTAATGAAAACGGTGATCACTTAACACTAACTCATTCAAGAAATGAGATTCAAGAAATTCCATCATCACTTCGCCCTTCTAACGTTCCCGAGCAACATTTTTCTTAGCTCTCTTTCCTGCGCTGCGATCGCAGGTCCTATGTGATAACTAAAAGGAATTCAGAACAATTTATGCGTGAAATAACCCCAATGATTTTAGATACCTACCTTCATCAAACGATTTGGTTCAAATTTTTACTGGAATTGTTGCAAAAACTGATCAGTATGTCCAGCCACTTGAAGTATAATCCGGGAAAAAATGGGCTGTAAATGGTTGCGAAAAGAAAAGTAAGGCCAGACACCTATGACCCACGTTTCAAACTATTGTTCTTCAGGAGATTATCATCAGAGTTCTCGCGGAAGGTAGCGTTGTGAATAAGTGACTAGTCTGGCCAGATAATACAGTTAAAATGCTAAATTATCTTAAACTACACATCATAGTACTAGCTACATTAAAAATAATGTGGTGACGTATTTAATCAATGGTTTGAGCTCGACTGAGTATCGGAGGGTATCGGGCTAAAGTGACGTTGAACCTTCTTCGAAGACATTAAAACTCTCCTGATGGGATTTGTTGTGATCCAGAATACGGCATATGGTATAAAGAAAGAATGACACCAATACCCTGACTATATGATTTTCAAAGCCCTTAGAGCTCAGATATAAGGCAAGTTCAAACTTAGCTTATAAGAAAACCACCGGTCAAAGCACTGATTGGCAGTCACCATCTTTTCAATCATATTCCTTCTAAAAGTAAAATTGTGCTTTTAAAAAGAAACAACTTTGCTACTGAATCCGTAGAGTTTTTAATGTCTTCCGTAATCCGTGAGATCCGTAATGTCTTCTTCAATGATATTAACTGAGAATAGTTACTTGAATACCTTTGTGAATTTCACTTTGCAGCTGATTTCAACAAGCTGAAAAACATTATATTTAAGCAAAACCACGGAAAAACAAGAAACGCAGCAAACTTTATAAGAACACCGCAATATTCAAGACTAATCAGCTATTCATGACATAAAATTACTTCCACAGTTGTATCACTAATCCCAAGACTCTCACATTGAGAAACATAAGCTCTTTACTAAGGTTCTCTCAGACAACGTAGGTCTAGGCATCAAAGATATACTAATTCAATTCTGTCGACAATCTAATGAATGTAACTATAAAAATAAGAATTTAGTTTTCTAAAAAAAGGGAAAAGTAAATACATGTGAGCATTTCAGGCTGACTTTTGTGGAAATCGATTAATTAGAGTAAAAATGTAATTCACTTTACCACTAATATTTATTATGGCACTAAAATAATTTTGGTTGAAATATACAATGTAATTTATCTTTAACTTTCACTTTTATTTAAGGAAATGTGAAGTGTATGTTACCAACGTGACTCTTTCAGCGAAAAACATGAGCAATTACGAAAACAACTGGCGTTATATAAAAGCGCTACAAGATAATATATTGGTGAAAGAGTAATATAGATGGTGACGTTGAAAGTAATATTCAAACATAAGAAATCTGGATTAGGCTGGGAAAATGAAAATAACGGATTGGAGAGCATTAAAAAAATATTTTTCAACTGTTCTGGAGGAAAAAATTACCAGTTTTTTCAAGCAACAAAAAAATTATTCAAGCTAAAATAGTACCTTTAGCCACAAATTTATAAGTTTTCCCGTCTTGTATCCCTTAAATATTTCATCCCACTCCGTCGGGCGATGTAATTTGAGGTTTTAATCATTCAATATCGGCGTAATGGGGGCGTTTTAAATTCTATTATATTTTCCTCGGCCTCCCTCTCTCCATCGGTATCCCCTTCTAAATCCCTCCCTTTATCCATCTCTTCGCCCCCTTTAATCCCTCCACCGAGTCCCTAAAACGCCCAACCCCTCCGACCCACCCCCTTCGTCCGACCCTAACATCTTCTTATCTCCCTTCCTCCCCTATGCTACTTCCTACATCCCACCCTCTCCATCTTTCTCCGTCTTTTTATTTTATTTAAGACACGAAGTTCCCCTTAACCCTTCGGCCCTTCCCCGTCTCGCACAAGTGCACTCAGCCAAAGTTTCCCTTATTGTCCCTTTCCCTTCGCACTGCCCGAGCGGGTCGCACTCTCGTCACTAATTTACGCTCCTTCTCCCTTCATTTTTTTCCTCCTCTCTTCATATTTTTTTTCTTTTTTTATACTATCCCGACCTGAAGAGAATTTCACTCTTCCGAGACGCCTAATAATTGCAGGCGGGCACATCGCGAATTTTAAAAGTCGCACGGTTAAAAAGTAGTGTTCCCAAAATCCCATTCTTTCTTTTAAAAAAAAACTGACTTCGGACGCTAACAAACGTCTTATTCCAACGAAAAAGAGTTACTGCCGCAAAATTCTTCGGAAAGTTACCACTGACTTCCTCCTACTGCCACTGCGCAAGTGTCCAAGAAATAAATTGAACTTAATTTAATGTTACTCCAAAACCAATGTAGAGTGATATCATTTGCTAATTAGCACAGGAAATTAAGTTTCTACGGCAATATATTGCATCATTTAATATTTATGTCAATAATAGTTTAACCCAGATACGAGTTTGCAGATGAGACTTTCCAAAGAGAGGAGTTTCCATACTTGTTGGCCACCTATAAAGGAGATCAATCTCTTAAGGAATGGCATGCATTGAAAACTGATTCATTGAACAATTCTTTTTTTATGAACTCATATGAACCCTCAATCCAACATTTACCTATGGTCAATACCGCTCCTAATATTTATCAAGGAACATGATTATCACCAAAAACTCCCTGAATGTGGTAGTGCTTTCATATAAACGTGAGGAGTAAAAAATTTAAAAAATGAATGTTCGGAGCAAAACGAAAGGGTCTCTAAAAAAACACTTGATTCGTTTAATTATTCCACAGCCAACCTAAACTCCCTACTTCAGCATTAATTACGTTAAGTCTTTAAACCTGTTGTTTGCAGAGATAATACATTGAGATCGTAGGTCGGGATAGACAAATGTATTAAAAATACAAAGGCACTCTTAAAATACACTATGATTTGAATGACTTCAGTAATAAGTCATTTTGCTTAATATTTCTCACCTTTATAAAGTAATGAAGACGTCAAGCCATTCCACCGGCCTTTTTTGAGTGCTCACCATAAAAAGTCATGGATGGACACCTTGCACGGAAATTTAATTGGTATCGTGACTAACGCACGCCACAGCGGAAGTCTACCGTTAACTTATGACCACAATTCTTCGAGGTTGAAATATTTTTTACGGCCTCAACACGACAGCGGTAATTTTCTAAGCAGGTTGGCAGTGAATACTACACATGAAAATGGCAAAAAGACTGCAATTCTAAATTTACTCATGCAGAACTTCAAACACCAAAGTTTTCTCTGGGTCGTTCATATACATTTATCACAGAAAGTATTGATCTAAGTTTTCTCACTATTGTTATTGTATGCAATATCTTATGATTATAATATGCTAATAATGTAAATAAAATTTATGTAATTTAAGTGTAGTAACTTTTGAAAATAATAATAATTATTTCGAGAACGAATTCGAAATAATTGTGCAGCATAAATTGATGATTATTATTATTATTTCGAAGTACCAATATATCGTATTTCCGTGAGTTTTTGTTCCCATTATCTATTTGAAGAACGCACAGCGAAAGACATTAAGTTTCAGATTTTTCTTGAATATACCTGTATCGTAGATTTACTTTGATACGAGTGTCTTCAATAAAATAAAATGAAGTGAAGGTATATATGGATAGTCAAATTATGCCATTCCTTTTCATCTGACTTTATTACCAAAGACGTGACAAATATTATGTGTTTCAATCAAACCAATAATGAGGCTTTATAAGATATAAAGCCAACTCAGCTTTCACGGCCAATGCCGATACACAATGTGTGGACATTAAATAAGAATGTAATTAAGTTATAATAGAGAAGAAATTCGTTTTCATTGAGAGTTTCCCGTGAAATTCATTATTTGCTGTTGAATTTTGTAAATCAGTCTCATGGAAATTTTCATCTACTGCTCAAGATAATTTTCAACTATGCTTCTCAACAAAACTTCCGTGTACAAAATACAGATGGTAATATCTCTTCGGCAAATTTAATTTAGCAGGTCTATGCCGTTACATCGCTGATCTCTCGTCGTATCATCGAACACAAAGGGATTCAAAACGCAAGTCAACCATGCGGGCGGGTTGCAGGGGGTGACATGAAATGAAGACGTACAAAATACACCTTTGAGGTAAGCAGGAATAATAAAATATGAGATAACTCATCTGCATTCACCCGCTATTCTGCCGCTGGATCGAGCGGATTGATGGAACGTTTTCCAACGTCTTCTGTATTGAAAATACTCCTCCAGGTGCTCGACAGATATTTCCGATCCTCCTGGTTGTAGTTGCTTTGGTGTTTGGTCTCAATAACCTTCTGGATCGAAATGGGGTAGTAGTGCCTCTTTTGGAGTATTATTTTTCTTTTGCGACGTATTTCTTTGGTTTTCGTGAACTTTTGGTTTCGTTTTCAGCAATGGACACTACGTGAAGGAACACCCAAATATTCCAATATTCATCAAACCAAACGACACTTAAACATGCGATCAACTAAAATACTCACTAGTTACGAAATTCATGCAATCAGTACTTGATGTACCATGTACTTGTAGACTTGAGTGCTAGCTTCTGAGGTGATATCGCACAATTTAATCTCAGACCTCAATCCTCATATAAACATAACCTTCATGCTGTCATGTGTAACTCGCGACCTAGAGGTTGCGAGGCTGGAGCGTTATCAACCTGGCAACCGTTGCCGGTGTAATCAATAACCAGGCGAAGTTATAATCCTCTTTGTGTAGGCTTCTCTTAATGAGCGTCTTAAGACATAGTGCTTTTTTAAGCGCTTTATTTTATCTCTATTCATTATTGGTGACTGAAAATACTCCAAAAGCCATAATCTATCAAAGGTTTCCATTTAAACACAGTCCTCATATTTGGATGATAATCTTCGAAATATTTCGGCTTTTAATACACCGATATACCACCAAAACACAGATTTTGCTTCATGTGCATATTTCGCTCTGATCTTTATCTTTATAGCACAATTGGAGGTGAACTTAAGAGATGGAGGTTGGATACAAAATAATATTGCCACAAGTGTACCATCTCTTTACAAAATAGGGTAGAAAGCTGGATAGCTATCTTAAGAGCAATTATTATTTTTTATCATATCACTATTTATAGATTATAACTCATCTAGGGACCGATATAATAAATGTTCATAACACTTGAAGAGATGATGATGAGAAAGAAAAAATGCTGCACGTAAATTTAGGCTATAAGAAGTAGTTTCCAGCATAACTTGGTCAAAGCGATTCATGACAAAATGAAATATCTCGTATTCTAAATCTTGTAATTATCTCCTGCTAAAGTTCTAGTAGATTTCTCATTAAATTATATTGGCTTATTTGGCAATTTTATGCGATACAGGTAAATTATGCACCTAAGTGATACAAAAATCCATTCTAAGGAAGCCATAAAAGCAATGTCTAAACTGTCGTCTTAAAAAGGTCTACACGCGCAGAAATGTTCACAAATAAAGCATGATTAGGACATCCTCAAGTTATTTGCTCCGCAGCTTCATGAACCGGCAGCAGAAACCATTAGAACTATAGTGATTACAGCGTAGGTAATTTAACTTAACGTGACATTTCCATCCTTACAATGAAAAGGAAGTAAACAAACATTTCGTTAGTAAGAGAGCTTCACCATTTCCCAGAAAGAGATAAATTCTTCCAGTAACTAGCCTGTGAAACAATTACCTCGTAGGATCTAAACAATGTCCAAGTAACTACTCATTTTTAACAGGGACTAAATTTCGGATTAAATTTTAGGTTTGCAAGGTTTTGCAAGGCAAAGGTTTTGCATACCCTTTGATCCAAAGCAATTCCCTTGATGTTTAAATTTTACCTACACTAAGCAGCAGGAAATAGTTCTTTGGAAAACAAGAGAAGAAAGTCTGATTTACACAACTTATTTTCATATATGCCCCAATTCTCTACGTCAAATTTTTAGCTAAGGTTTAAGGTAGATTGAGCTTTTACATTTTTATGAACCGGCATTAATCTAGTAGTAGCATCGTGAATTTACTCCGGCCAGTGTTACGTTTGGGTCTAAGAGGCCCGGAGAGAGAAATAAGTTATTCTTGTAAATAAAAACATTTCCAAATTTAAAATACACGTAAACCATTTATACCATTTTAATAATAATTTCTATTAGTATATAGCATGCTTATGAGTGAGCACTAATTGAAAGCAATTTTTAAAGATAAAGATTAAGATATTCATCGGAATTGATATTCATTGACCGTGTAAATTAATGCAATCAGTCGCAGCATTTCATACTGGTGTTTAATACAAATCAAATAAATTAATTTACAGGAAAATGTCATTCATCCGTTTCTCTGCTAGGAACGGAGGACATTATCATAAGCATTAATACGGAGGAAAAGATGGGTGTACTAAACCGAGAAGACAGTACGATCCAAAATATGTTAATCAACGCATTTGGACCGGACAAAATAGCAAATAAGAATGGATTAATCAGTATTGAGGTACTATATTTGGAAAAAATGATAGCTACAATAATAACTAATTGAACATTTGAAAGCTAAATATTATCGTCGTGAATATGTGCCCTTTGCTGCCGATCTTAGAGCCGCCTTTAAAATGGCATATTGCTTACTCATAAACTAAGCCATATACCTAGATAATCATGAATCAAAAATATGCAATGTATCCTGAAATAAAAATTGTTAATAAATCAGCCACCGGACAAACTTGTCAAATTCAAATGAATGAGAGCCCTATCTAATGGAAACCATGTAATATTTATTGATTCCAAATACAAAAATCACTTGATGCTTCGAGACTCCCACAAAAATGCAGTACTTCTTGTATCATTATCAGAGAGACTTATACAAGATTAAAATTAAGTATTCATAATTTATCATATAGGTACCGAAAGTTGTGAACTCCTCATATAGGTGCAGGAAATCTTACGAATAAATTGAATTGGTATATCTATTACAAGTAATCTTCAACATTAAAACACACGCAATAAAGTAGGAAATATTCAGAAAGAGAGCAGATGAATGGGAAAAGTATTTACAAAAATTGGTGTAACAGGGCTGATGCAATCATTCTACACGCCCTTTATCATGAACATAGATAGATAAACGTCTTTATTGGGGCGAGATTGAGACTTTAAAAGTCCCTTCTTCCATTCTTTCCTCCATCTAGGACGTAGATACAATATAATGGGGAAAACACTATTATAATGAACTAAATATTTATTCCTCATATTGTATGCATTCACTGTCACGTTTTCAAAAATAAAATCAAGCTCACGCCGCGCTCAGCATCTTCGTCAATATTCGATCATTCTCAATGCTATGAGTCTACACTGTAGGTTGAAGCTTGACTTCACAACCAGATAATACACAATTAATGCAACATATCCGACCTGATTTCCACACGTGTTCAAGCAGGGAGGGAGACCTGGGACCAAGAAACCTTAAGGAGTCATTAGAGGAATTTCAAACGGAACACGAGATTATAAGGGAGAGGCTCGATTTCCAATCCAATGTTCCATCACCAAAACTACGCGAAAGAACAATGAAAATGCGAAGGTAATGAAAGATACTTGACTTGATTTTTTTATTTTGTTTTAAGCGCAGCCTCTTCTCATACCTCAGATTCAAAGACAGGAACCTATACGATGAAATAGGTATAAACTTGACCCTAGGGTAACATGGCAAAATACTTTACCCCGCCGCAACCGAGGCAATTTTGTAAGTGATTGGACACAATGTACCAATAAGGCGAAGGCTAGTTTTTCCATATCTTAACCCATTTCTGGGAGCCGAACGTGGCCCAGTCCACGTATGGGTATATGGCTATGCCAGGTCTTTAACAAACCCATATCATCTTCATCTAGAAAATCATGAATTAAGTGAAAATCAATTGCCATAAGACGAGCTCCAGAGCGAATATCTTTATTTCAGCCTCATCCATTTCACTCAAAGTGGTGATAGACTCATAAGTCTTTCAATTGCCATTTCTTAGTAAGGATCAACTTATAAGGTTGGCGGTGCAGCACCTCCCTGTGTGCGCGTTGTAGCGTAACAGGAAACTTTCAGGAAAATACAAATCAACTACCATATTGTCATACAAGGGAAAATAACTATGACCTATTCCTTTTACAAAATTTGTAAATACGATGACGCAGTGTCCATAATTTACATATTTAACCAATATAATGATACATGAAATAATAATAAAAGTAACTTGTAATAAATAAAAAATAATGAAACTTATAATATAATGATAGCTGAAAGCACTTAAAAAGAATCCGAAAAATTTTATATATAGGTATAATATTGATGACAACTGCACAGGAAGAACGCAGCTCCTGTCATTATATCCGTTGAATTTCACTAAAATAACTTGACAAATTTCCATTGCTTGAGATTGATAGCTAATCAGTAAACTTCAGAAAATCTTACATCCACTGAATATTTCATGAGAGAGACAGTAACCTCAGCTGTCGTTAAAGCCAGAGTCATCAGATCGAGAAAAATATTCCTCTCAAACATTAGCTAACGCAAGTATTAAAACTTCTAGCTTCCTAAAACTATTGTAAGATACCTCTCCATCTACTTTTCCGTAATCATTCCCCGTATCTCTCAAGATCGCAAGAAGGCATCAGATATGCAAAATCACAATCTGGTTTCACTTAGTCTGACTTGAATGAAGTTTGTGGATGGATAAAAGTAAAGTAAAGCTTTGGAAATGCAGTAGACTACTGGATGAGGGAGTGCGTTGAGATGAAGTGGGAGGCGATGGGAGATTTACGGTCCACTAAACCTGCAGCAGGGATAAGAGGGTCGTTGAAGGTTGCGAAATAAGAAGATAAAGAGACACGGCCAATAGCTTACAGAGTTATATCGGCCCTGTCAATGAGCAGAATTTGAACAGAGTAGATATTCCAAGGCTAGCAGGTAGAAAATGTCAATGCTTGATGGTCGTCATAATCGGTAAAATAAAGAGCTTTTTCCAAAATATTGCAAAAACATTTGCGGTTCCTAGGTTGGAAGTTTCTTGTATGATAAATAAGTAACTTCAACGTCTGATCTGATCTGCATTGCCTGTATACGGTTACAACGAATAAATATTGACCTTAAATGCATTTGATGATATTTCCGAATAAATGTCATTTACCCTCTGCATCTATACACTAATACATGGCTGTCAAATAGATATTTTTGCTTCGTATGAGGTTCATTGAAATCAACGAAATACCGAGTAAGCCCCCACCGGAGTGTGTGGCACGGGGTGTTTCCACACCAAGCACATGATCCATGCACTCGTTCCAGTGCAAGGCCGAACCTCGTATGCCCCCCCTGGCCGGTAGTCGCGGAGCAAAAATCTGTTAGGAGAACAATGCATGACCAAACCAGAAACTAGGAGAGTGCTACGTTCGAGAACGGGCTAATATAATGCAAACTCTTACTGAATATTTTTATCCCAATTAAAGGGGCACCTGGGAGAGTTAGGGGTGGACAACAGAGAGTTCTTCTTTTTGGATCACCTTCTCAGTCTGCAACTCCACGCTAGCTTTCATATGGTGTTCAATTCTTATCCATGTATTCAATCTCTCTTCATATTTTTCTCAGCTATGACGTCATTAATTGGTTTTTATTCTAAATTATCCGGTTACTCGAACAGTAGCCGCAACGAAAATAAATACGGCAGTCGATGGGCATTTGTAAAACGAATTGGCCCACAGTGATTTTCTCCAAATATCCTTGAAGTAATTTCCTTTTAATTTTTCGGCGCACAACGATATACAGTCCTTCACAAATTAAGTAGGCTCAAAGAATTCATGCATAAATGTGCTGACCATATCGGCCCCTTAACTAAACAAATTCCAACGCTGACATTACCCCTCATTTTTAAAAGATGGTCAAAATATTTCACGTTATTCGTTAGCCATGCAAGAGCGTAGTCATCTTAAAAAGTATGAAGCATAATTAATTAATAAGGAAGTGACATATAGAAACATGAAGCCATATAAAATATATAAGAAGTGTATTAAGGTGTTTAATAGGGTTCAACTTCTTCGGTCATCAACCGGGGTTGGTGGGCAGCAGTTATCCATCTTTTCCGATCATGTGCCACACTTTCCAATTGCACGTACGTGGAGAAGATCATTTCCTTCGACAATTGATCCATGAACACCATCATAGACCAGCCCCAGCAGTATGTTCCCTCAACAGTACCTTCCAAGATGGTGGCCAACAAGCTTTCATGTCATATTAGGTGTCCTATACCGGTGCATCTTCGTTTCATTAGTTGTTTAAATTGTTTGTCCCATTGATCTGAGAACCTCATCGTTGCTGAATCTGTCCACCCAGGATATTCTTAGCATACTCCTATAACAACCAATCTCGAATGTCTCCACCTTTCTTCAACCACCCCGAGTGCCCAGGTCTCGCTACCGTATAGAAATACGCTCCATGAATAGGCTTTCACAAGACCCTTAAACAGGTCTACGCTAATGCTCTTCGCCATGAGGAGATTTCTTTTCTTAAGTAAACGCATTCTTATTGGCGTATTCTACTGATCAGATATCTTCTGCCTTCCCCGTCCGATGATATCTTGCTTCCTAGGTAGGTGAACTCCACATTGTCCAAACGCCTGCCCCTCAAACTCACTTCAGCCTGTCCACCCTGCTTGTTCACCACGAGCACCTTAGTCTTTTCCTTGTGTATTTTCATGTTGTATCCAGTTGTCCTCCATTACTTCCAGTGCCCCACTCAGCTCATTTTAACTTTCGGCCATCAATTCGATGCCATATTCAAACCTCAGCATTTAAAATTTTCCACCCTGAATATTGATCCCTCCTCGCCCCACTATCTTACCTCTCAACTCATATAGAGCTTTCTGTATGTAGCCGTAGAATAAAACCAGTGACAGAGAGCACCCTTGTCTTACTCCGTCTGATTTTAGCTTCTTTCAGGTGCTCTTCAGAGCGTCTACTTCAGCAGCCACTTCCTCTTAATAAAGGCTCCAGATTACCCTTCTGACATTTTATTTCAATTCCACGTCTTTCAACATTTGGAACATTGTTGCCCATCGGCCTTGATCGAAAGCCTTCCGTACGTCTAAGAAGGTCAGAAGGGTGTCTTTTTACTTTCGTGGTCGGTTTTTCAGGATGATTCTGACCGAGCAAATTGCTTCACGTGTTTTTAAAAGGTTACAAAGAGTGAACAAAAGTTTTTTTTTATATAGAAGTGTATCGCCATTGGACATCAATTTTTGTGTAGTAAAATTCCTGAAGAGGGAGATAATCAACCTAAAACAGTTCGGAACGAATCAAGCCCCACTCAAAAACATTTGAGAATAAATTATCAAATATGCATGAAGAGATACTTTCATATTATTTTACCGTTCGCCAAAAACATGTGATGTGTTTTCGTATTATTGAAACATTTTATGCCGATAAAAGTTTGTAATTAGGTTCAGCTGACTGTAACGAAGAATTCCCGTGAATTTAATCAGCTTTTTGAGTATTAAAACCCCATTACATATTACATTCAATACTAAAATCAGGTATGAGTGACCTGGAAGCCATTAAATCCTTGGTCAAATCACGGTTTTTCACTCTAGGAAATACAATATATTAAAAGCTTTAAAAGGAATGGCCTCGTCAGCTTTCTCTCTCGACCCATCAATTGTTGGAGCAGTGTACTCAGTGTGGCAAGGGGAAATATTTACCTGCAATCCCCATTAAAAGTATTTGCTGATGGCGGCTTACAATTAGTACACAGGGCTGGGCAAAATACTCAAAAAATAGTATTTTATATACAAAATACTCAAAAAATAGTACATAATTGAAATACAAAATACGAAATAATTCTGCAGGGCGTATTTGAAATACAAAATAAAAATACAAGTAATTCACAATGCTCAAAATACTAAAATATATATTCGAACCAGAATAGAAATCCTAAAGAGTTCACAGTGAAAATAATAGAAATCAGAACACTATAATTTATATTTAATATAATAAACGGGTTCATGAGTTAAATAAGATTTGAGCTAGCGAAGCCATTTTTATTTAAAACACATTATTTTAAATAAGCATGACGTAGATTTTACTCGCATGAATCATTTATAAGATGGAACCCTTATACTAGAGTAAAACATCCTGTAGCGTCTTCATTCGTGTACTTACTAGCGTGTACTCGTGTACTAGCGTGTACTTCGAGAACTTGCAGTCTTTTTTAACAGTTTTGAACAGTTTTAAACCAGACCGGTGACAAATAAGAATGAAGATTAAGGGCGAAGTAAAAACTATGACATTAAAATAAAAGATCGCTCAGTACATTTAAGTAGATATCAACAAGTTTAACTGAAAAAGGCTTCAACTACAACTTATCAGAAGTAACCCAGCAACAGAAATGTTCATTCACGTATTCTCTCTTACAAAATATAGGCTTATCCCGAAGAACGAAACCACACACTAGTGAACTCTTATTCCGTATTTCAAATACAAAATATTTAAAGTATTTTAAATTCATGTTTATAAAATACTGCCCAACCCTGACCGTACAGAATGCGTACAGGACAAGCCATAAAGACATCAGTCTAAATCGAAAATCGCCTTAATTTATAATATGGAATTCGCCTTTAATTTATATAATTAAATTCTATCATATTGTTCTAGGTAAATACAGAACTAACCTATCCAAATAAAACAGGATTATTATAGCCTACCTTTTAATTTTTTTCTCTTTGTGTAAGGTGTAGAGCTTATGACCGAATTATAGAATAATAATAATGATTTTAAAATAATATTTTTTAAATATACACGGCCCTTCATGTAGAAATGCGTAAATATAATTGTTTTAATGCATAAATGCGTTCATATGCATATAGACGCATTTATTGAAATATAATGCGTAAAATAATTTCTAACAAAAGTTTTGCTTTGCAAGAGACACCCATTAAGAGAGAATTCAGCTGATATCGGAATTTGGACTCCTTATATAACTGGCTCACGAATTTTTACCAACAGAATGAAGACCCTCGGTCATTCAAAAAGTATGAAAATTGCTATTTTTTTTAATTTGGGCCGAAGTGCAAGGTTCGTTTTGTCGCAAAATGCAACTTTTTCCAAATCAATTATGGGAGTTAGAAGAGATTGGTAATGGCGACCATTATAATGGTGATACAGACATTCCTCTTTACGTTTCCTACACCATCCTCCAAAATGGAAATTTTTCAACAAGTCCCATATATAAGTGCAAAGAACTCGCTTTTTTCGCCTTCCTGGTGGATACGGATTGTTTCCAATGGCCATAATGAATGATGGGGTTTTAAACTGACGACATCTGGAATCCGGTGGATTCTATCCCGCATTGAGCTTTTAGTTATTTTAGCAGAAACTAGTTGGGTTTAGAATTATGGCTTAATCCCCACCACATTACATTGAAGATCTAGGTTATTTCTTTTCCGAGAAAGACGATATGCTTTTTCATAACACAAGAACATTTGTGAGTGCACTGAGTACCAAAGTGGATGCCAAATCCCTATTACGTACCATTTTACCCACCGGGTCTCATCCCTTTGAGAGGCAAAGAAAAAGGAAACTCCCCTTATCAACTCGTCTACCTACGCCGCTGCATCCGCCTAGTTCCTGCAGGTAAAATGGATCCCAACGAGACGCTGTCTTTCATGGCGACATTTCCCTCATGTTTATTTTCACGGACGCGAAAGAAGTTAATGGCAATATTTAGGCACTCCCACAGAGGGTGTTATAGAATGACGTTTCCCTCTCCTCCCTCGGCTCTTTTTCGCGTTAAGTCACGTCATAATTCGCCATCACGAGGAGCGAGGCAAAGCGCTCTTCCTCTATCCCTCTCTCTCTCTCTCCGCGCTCAGTACATCGCGACGTGTCATTAACCAGGCGTTCAAGCCCGGTAAAATAGGACAAACTTTCCTTTTCTCCCATTTTCCGCTTCCTCTCTCTCTCAATTTTCCTAGGCTATCCCATCTCCATCACCCACCAGATTACGCCATGGCTCCGCCATCTCTCCGACAACCGACTGTTCCTCTTGACAACTTCCCCGCACAGACTTCCCAGCTATTTTGTAGGAATACCCTGACACTCTTATTCCTGAGAGGGATATATTCCCAATGACTGCTCGGAGCCTAGACTACCTGCCTCCCAACCAACCTCCCCGCCGTCACTACTGAGCTACAACTCCCGCGGATACTTTCCACTTTCAAAATGCCTTCCTCTTATACCCAGAGACAAAATCTTTCCCGACAATTAATCCGTCCAAAAACAACTCCTCGCAACCTAAATGAACTGTTCTCACCCACAGGGTCTACCTCGGTGTCAAATCCAGATTTTGATTACCGCTCTCCACGAAAAAAGAGCGGGGAAGACTCATTAGCTGCCATTATTCGTGAATAACACAACGCAGGTCTAGACCCAATAAGGGCTTCAATTTTATTTCCAGGGGGCATTGCCTCAGCCTTCATAAGGCACACTTATTCGGTGACATTGAAATATGCTTCACGGTTATCTTATGTAAACTCGCTAAGCCGATAATTAATTCAACTGTAAAAACTGGCCGATGTTCGGTTATTGGAATATCGGTATCGGAGAAGCTGAATCCAATATTTCTTTATATTCAAAACTTTCTAAACCTGAAGCTGTAATTTACCGGGTTGAAAACTTTGTATTTTCTTATTTACTGAAACAATTGTATAACATAGTATGTGCACTTTTCAGAAGCAGCAAAAATATATTTAGCTGCACCATCAGGATTTATTGCATAGCAAATGTTTTATAGCACAGCAAATGCAGTGCCTTCTAAGAAATGGGGAGGAATGAGCCAAAACTAGATCAAGCAACTTGTTTATAGAATAAACATATGTAATAATATGTATCAATTCTGAAGATATCGTTCATTTTCATTCAAAGCGTTTTTTAATCAATTAAATAAGTTAAATAGCATTTTGGTAGAGATATTTTTCAGCTCTTAACTACACTCACTTTACAACCACTCTCTTATACCTCATTAGGTATGCAATATTTATCAGATTATCCGAACTAAATATCGAATATTGGCTAACGGAATAATAAGTTTATAGGCTAACCGATAATATATATAGCTTTGTCCCATGCTCCATTTTCGGTTGCGTTTAACGATTTCATGAGCTTAGGCACTCTTGATGTTCTTACGAAATGCACTAGGGTTTCTACTTTTCCTTTTTAACTATCATAGATCCATAAGGGTACCAAAATCTTATCTGTGCGGGAATCCAAATAAAAAAAAAACAAAATGTTGTGAACTAAACAAGGATGGCTGAATAAAATTCGTGAGCTCCTATTACCGAAAAACCCATTTACTTTTCCTGGGGAATTAATATTTTATGACCTTTTTATATTTGGGAGAGGTAGACTTTTCATGGTAGCAAATAAAATTAGTTCCATTTCCAATGCTCCAAAAATGTACAATTATTTCAGATAACGGTATCCTTACAAAGATAAACAACCAACAAAATGACTGATTGTCCTAGGACTCTTCTTTAAACTTTACCCACAAATTCAACAAATTCCAAATATTGGTGGTTCTTCGGGTTTCCGACCGGGTCAAACTCTTCATTTCTGCCGACGTTTCGATGAACGAGTTGTTCATCATCCTCAGGACATGTCGTGCAATGTAACTTAGTGCATTATATACGCTTGGCTCCAGGTCAAGTATCGTGGGATTGGTCCGCTGTTTCCCGCCTTTTTTCCCTGGCCTCTCGGATTCTTCTCAGCACAGGTTTCCAAGAATTGCTGAGAGAGTATCCAGCGTCACGGTTCATATTCCTGTTTCCCATTCGGATTTCTATCGTTTCTCCGGTCAGTCTTTACCAGAACCCGTCCACGCGACAGAGCACCTTGGTCCTCTCCCAGCGAATGGCATGGTCGCTGGAAATGTTGTGCTCGGCCACAGTGGGTTTTTCAGGTTGGCCGAGCCTGAAATGCCGCTGATGCTCTTTGACCCTTGTGGTAATCGTCTTGCCCCTCTCTCACGTAGATTTGGCCGCAGTCACAAGGTATTTCGTAGACTCCAGGTGTCATCAGGCTGCAGGGGTCTTTGGCCGTCACTAGTTGGTTACGCAGTTTGCACGGTGGTCGGAAGTACGTTTTTTCAACGTCGTGCCTCTTTAGGATTCTGGCAATTTTGCCGGAAACCGTGGAAACAAACGGTAGGTCGGCTCTGCCAAACGGTTTTGGGCGTTCTTCCTCGGTGGTGGTGACCCAAATGGTTAAGATTAAACGTCGACAGAAATAGAAAGTTTGACCCGGTCGGAAATCCGAAGAACCACCAATATATTGCTACACGCCTGGAAAGCCTTAGATCTTTCAAATTCCAAATACTTTAACACAAAATCGATAAAGCAAATATGAAAATTTTAATTTTGATACCCGACCCTAAAAAGGAACGCAATGAATTTAAACGCCTAAATTCCTTTACGGAGCTAGCACCGCAAAACTACTAAATCTAATTAGACCCTTAAATAAGTGTTGATTAGCGTAATATCGGATGAATTTCCTCATTATCAAAAAGCATAGACCCCCCCCCCCAATTGGTGGAATTTTCTATTTAATCAGTGTCTTTACGCGTTGCATTAGATCAAAAGTAGGATCGCCACTCAAATACTGCTGTCACACGCTAGGAAGTAATACTCCTTCGCGCTCCTTGTATCAAATTGTGGCGGAAACCAAGATGGACTGCTTACAGATAGGGAACATTAAAATTCCCAATTATGGCATAAGCTTATATGCCATCGACCAGCAACTTTCACACTCTAAATCAATACTTTTCTGCTTCCTTCACTGCTGCTCTTCTACGAACTTCTATGAGTCCCTTGAAGAAAAGCTGCAAGAACCAAGCGCATAGGAAGCCATTTACTCAGGCATTATATTTCATGATAGTTCTTTTTTAAGAGGGAGGGAAGAATAATATTCCTTTCACTGTCCTGTTTCAACCCGCCACGTATAGAGTAGGATAAAAAAGAGAAGCATAATGGCAAAAAATGCAACAAAACAGACGTTAAAATGAAAAGAACAAAGCAAACAAAAACTAGAAACCATCTTCCCGTCATGTTTATGAAGCTTCGTGTAAAGGCTCGTGGACGGTGAGTGAAACTTCCTTCTTCAGCTCATAAATGCCTCCCTCCGACCATTTCCTTCTTTCGTGCTTTAAACCTCTTTCTTAGCCCTCTCACACGCTCTTCCTCCTCCTCTCTTTCGAATTTCGCCAAACTTTTCCAACTCCCATAGCGTTTGCAAACTCATTTTTTCCGCTTTCAATTTCACGTGCGTAAAAAAAATCCAACCTTAGGCTACCTCCTCATTCCTCCTTCCCTCTTATCACGGTTTTCTCTTACACCCTTCCGAGCCTTTGTTTTGCCACTGAACTTCTCCCTATAACCCTACACAACACCCTTTACCCTTATTCGCTCCATCTTCCACCTCCTTTCACGGCATGTCTCGAGAGCACTTTCGCCTTCAGTCATCCCGGGCGCATCCGACCCATCCTTTCGCACACCCAGAACCTCGACCAAACCAATTGCTTCTCTTATTTTCTCTTACCGCAGATTACACCATCTGCGTCCTTAAAGCATTCGCAACCTTCACCCATTCGAACATGCATGCACTGCCTACTCCATGATGGATGTAGCTCCACTTGAACGTGGCGGATGATCCAACGAAAAAAAATAATTTAGATGTGAGGAAAAATCTAGCTGCAAAGAATTGATTTTAATTCAGACATTGAATTCCACGTCAACTTTCTCATGCGGCGATTCTTTCATTGAGACCTCAGGATTTTTTTGCTAAAATTTGTATTTGTGACAAGTAGGTATAGTGGCATTCACTGCCTATAACTTTTATTTAAACACCATGTACTCCACCTTTGAACTCTACGCCTTTTATATTTAATTCTACGAGACCTTTGCCATGTTACCATCCATTCCTACTGAACCGACTAGCATAAGGCATTCCCCAAGAAAATCTCCGCCCACACTACGCCTGCTCACTATAGGGCTATTACCTCTTTTCTTTTCAACTCATCGCTCCGATTCAACAATGTTCATTTTCTTCCGGGGGAATTTCTAACCATCATTCTCTCTCTCAGCATTTCTCTAGAAACTAAAATTGACAGCAAATACACTTGACAATGAATACCACATCACGATTAGGTTGCGTTTTGCATTTTTCAATGTCCAAAATAAATTATAAAAACTTTAAGTTATGAAAATCCTAGAAAAATGTTACGGCAAAAATTCAGGAGTTCACAAATAATTTCAATAATCGAAAGGGAGTTTCCTAAAGCTTTAAGTTAACTTCGCAATTTTACATTTTTCATTCGTTTATATTATTAATTTTGTTACCAGAAGATTTTCTGGGGTACTAGAGTATATTCCTCATTCCTTTTTCTTCCATTACTTCCCTAAACAACTAGGCTCGGAAATTAGACGTGGTAAAATAAAATACCACCTGCATCGAGGCTTAATTTTTCACCGCTCAATAAACGCCCGAATATTAGTATTATCCGTAGTACTCCTGTTCTTACTGCGCATGCTCAGACTGTATACTTTAACATTGGGTCGCATACATTTTTCCGAATGAAAAAGCGAAATATAAAAAAAATCGTCGGATTCTGATAAGGTTTGATAGATATTTTATTTTAAGGTGGCTTACTATGATGACAGTTATGCTAAGTATAATGATTTTTCTCATTATTCTATAGTTAATTAATACACCTTAAAACTAGTAAAAATTAATGTATTCTTTTGATCCTAATTTATGAATTACAACGAATTTTATAACCATTACGATTAATCTAAATACATAGTACAATTTTGAACTTATTTCACTTTTTCTTCAATATCGTGGCTCCGAGGAACCATAGCTATGTTCTCCGTTTCATAAATATCCCATTAAACTACTTTCTAATGATACCTTACGTCTTCTTATTCATCAGCGTTATCATGCTTCTCAGGCTAAAAGAGTTTAAAATTGTAGAGAATGCAGACCCCCTATGTGATGATAATTTTCTGATGATCCAATAGCTAGCAGTACGCTCCCGGTTCCATTAGTACTTGACCTTCTCATGGCCTTTTTACTTCCCCTCTAGCTACTTTCCTTACAAAAAATATAGCATCATGCACTTCCCAATTCATCTGGCTCATCTATTCGGCAGAGTGCTTCGGATGGACCTTTCCAATTCCAATATTCTAAATGCCACCTCTTTTCTCATTTTTTCTCTCCATCATCCTCATCTAGCAACAGGTTTCAACGGCTTTTATTTATCTACGGTTCCCTTTATGTCATGGAGTGCGCATCACCAATCCAAAGAGAGTCAATCGAGCCTACGGCTATTTTCATGCTTTGAATCCTAGTTTGGTACAGCATCTGTAGTGGTCAAAGTATTTGCCTCTCGATCACCAAAAGCCTTTTATACTATTCACGGAGATTTTCCTATGATTGATGAGTCCGCAGCAAATGTCGAAAATTTCTGAATTAACATCTACATGTTACCCTGAAAACCGCCGCAAGGGCGTGTAGTAGAGAAAGTTCGGACACTCGCCATTAAAAGGATGGGAATAGGAAAAATAATCGTAAGAGGGAAAGGCTGAGTGTTATACTGCCTAGCTATGTTATTGTTGTAGTCATTAAAGTGCTGAAGTAATAAGTATTTTTTAAGTAGTAAAAAGATTTTACCAACCAGTTCGCCAGTGTATCTCTTATGTTTTTCACTTTTTACAGTTCCAGAGATAAGGTAGGTCAAAATAACATCCTCCACTTCGTCCTGTGACTCAAGTGATTTAGTTTTTTAAGCACATATACATATTACCCTACAAGCCACCTCATTGGTGTGTGGAAGGGGGAGAGTAACCACCAATATGCATTACAAAATATCCTATTAATGTTAATGCAACCATGACTGTTGTTTACATATCAAAACCTGCTAACACTTATCAGGAGGTGAAGACATTTAATGACTGGAGAAAAGACATTTCACAAACATACACTATACTATAAGTATGGTACCAATGTTAGAGGGACTGTTTGTATTAATGTTTTTTCAACTACATAAATGCACATATATACAAGAGTTTCATACAAAACACTCAAGGCGTGCTGTCAGTAATACGTAGCAGATAAGGATTCAAGCATCTAAAAGTTGTTTATTTCGTCTCTGATAAATCAAAGACTCGACAAATTCTGGTTGACAAATATAACCTCTTACAGTCGGTTATGTAATGGAGGATTGAAAGCTAAGTTTTGAATGCATCACTCTTTTATAAGAATAAAAAGGAAGTTACAAGGAATATCATCTGGTCAATTCAAGCGTCAGTCAACCGTTCAAGTTATACGTCAACCCACTTTACATGTGCCTGATGTTACTGAAAGCTGTTTCCAAATTTTTATTCTTTCTATATATTTTATGACCACTTATTTTATAAATGTTTACTCCGTTCCCTAAAGCCTATTTTTCTATTTCAAATAGAGATATGCAAATATAATTTTAAACTTAAACTTCCATTGATTAATAAAACATATTTCTTGTTGGTTCCACTTATTGACGCTGCGCAAGGTTCTATGAGCTAGCATTGAATTTTTTGTTATATTTCGTGGAAATACTAGTTTACCCTTTCGTCATTGCATGTTTCCAACAAAAAAATATTTTTTGCAGTGTTTGTTATTTTTGATTAATTAAACCTAGATATTATGCTATTTACACTTTGAAATTTTTTAAATTTACAAAATAATGGAGTTTTAACCACTTTACAATGAAAATCAGTAGCGTCATTTTCCAATGTTGGCTCTTTTTCCATTCATAACACTGATTTTTAATGCCCAGGAAAAAAGTTGTGGAAGGAAAATATGGTCATGACCATGATGGAGTGCATAACAAGGAAATCTGCAAAATATGAAGACACTCTTCATAAAATAACATGGATAAGCTTCTTGAATCTTCAGCTCAAAACGTTTGAAGGGTGTCGATAACGGTTCCGCGAAATAAGAAGTAAGGTGTCATCACACGAGGAAATTTCCACTTTTATCCATCATTAAATCGCCAAAGAATTTCCGTACCTTCCCGTACGTCAACCCGAACTCATCGAACTTCCTCCCCCCCATCACTTCCATTAAACTCTCTCGCTTCATCGCTTTCTTACGCAACTTCCATCCTTCCTGTTTTACCCCACCATGCGCCGTCACTGCGGGAATCTTGTTTTCCCCCATCGGCACACGCGTGATCCGGAAACGACAACGAAGGAAAATGGATAAAAAATTAACGCTCCTCGTCTCTCATCCTTCCGTCCCTTTCCAAAAACTCGAAACTTTTCTCCATCGTTTTCGAACACTCCCATCTCCCATAAACATGTCCCCATCTCCATCCCCAAACCAATATTCTCCAATGACTCCTCTATATGATATGCCTGCAACCCTTATTCTTCATACTCCACCCTCCACGTCCATGCTCAAGGTCCTTGAAATCTATCTACCCTTTCTAGTTTAATTCTTCATCTACCATCAATGAAAACTTTTCGTTCAAGTCCTTCGAAACCAACTAACTAACCAGGATACTATCTTAGAGTATTATAGTAGCGTGAAATGTCTTTTTGTGAATCGGGAAGGTGCATGAGTTGAAATAAAAAAACTGCCAATTTCCATTAATTGACAATGGAGAGTGGTAGCCAACGTAAACTCAGAGCTTGCCAAGAGAAAATACCGGCAATTAAACAACAGGCTTAGAAAAGAAACAAAGAAAGTAAAAGAGGCGTGGCGGAGAGAGCAGATACACTCGTTATAAATACACTCGTTAGTTAGGGTCTGAGAAAAGACGTAAAGAAAAGGCCTTTTTATGCTCTAGCCTCTATCTTAAGACATTCTCTCTCTTATTTTGGAGACATTTAGACATTTTGCTGAAATGCACAATATTTTTCATATTTTACAACTTAAATCTCATGTTTTAACCTTAATGAATTCACTTTACTCCCAGAATTAATTTCTCAGAACAATCTAAATGCTTTCAAATGAATTCACTCACGAACACATCGCATTTTTTTACGTCAAGAAACTACACTAATTTTACACTGGCGGTGACGCAATTTTATAGACATTCTTGGCAGACATCTCCTTTTGTATAATCACGTCATCAATTGCTAATTGGAAGGTTTTTTACCTCATTCATTCTTTCTCTTTTGAATGGAATATGGATTGTTTGGATATCTCTTATGCTTTCCGAGTTATAGAAGAAATTAGCCATGCACAAGGTATTACCATCCGTACCAATTTATAAGACGATTGACTTGAAAAATATATCTTTCGCTGATAGCACGCCTTAATGGAAATATTTTACATGACATACCTTAAACCAATAGAGATTTGTCGAAAATATGTTTAATGGCTATTTTTCTCCAAATCGAACAGCTGACGAGATCGCAATTCTTGTTTAGCTAATCCATGCCCTCAAAACTGCAGTAAATCACTAATTATTTAAAATCTAAGATGAGCTGTTGCTTTCATTTTATTAGATACATTTAATTTCCGATTATACTCCTATAAAGCAAAGATTTTATAACAGCCATATATTACTGGTAAATACCTTGTGAAGTTGAGTCTTCGCGGTATGGATAGAAGGAATAACAGCTATGTTTCGAGGTGATAAGGAAGTTAAGTACAATATTTAGTTCCGGAATTCTTATTAACCATTATGGAGGGGCGTATTAGATCCTCCTTTTTGTCTTTGTTTTATTAATGAAGTATTGACCCTTAACTTTCTTAAATTTGTGTATTTTCGCCTTTTGTCTCATCTAATTTCAAGTCAAATTTGCAACTTTTTTATGTATGTACCGTCTATTACACTAGGAGATTATTAATTCTCAGTCTGAAGAATGAGATTCATAGGGCATAGTGCCAGTTAAAATTTTTAGCTTGATAATTCTTTTCCAAGTTTTAATGTACTGAGAAAATATAGCTTCAGCTACCTTTAAAAACTATACAACCCCTTAAGTGTATAACTGTAAATTTGTATAATATAAAACGTATTGTCCTGCCCTTTCCTTCATTTTTATATTCTAACTCTGGAAATTTCAAAAGGTGCAAAATGTTAATGATAAAACAACTATGCGAAATAAAATTTTAATGTCCAGTACTAAAAACGAACGTAATGATTTCCCAATCCCACTAAAATTAAAAGACTGAACTACTTTTCTTGGCTAATATTACAGAGCATTTGATCAAATACGTTCCTCCATAATTATTAACAGGAATTCCGGAACTTAATATTGTGCTTAACTCCCTTATCATCAAGTAACATAGCTTTCATTGTCCCTATCCTTTCCCTAAAGGCTTATGCTCCTCGTCTAAACTTCACTATATCCACTTTCTTTGAAAGCCCACCTTCCATATCACTTTCACTGCCTTATCACGTCCATCCAAACTTCAATGCTTCCAATGACACAGTCGCATAATTAAGTCTCCACACTACTACAATACAAATATCCTGATCAAATGTATCCTCCATTCCCCATTTTCCTGATGAAACAATGCGTCCATTCACTTTTCCTGGTTCTCAGGCCATATGCTCGCTTTGAATAAAATAACCGACCACATATTAAATACTACTGAAATATGGTATCCGCGCCCTTACTCTAATGGCTAACAATTTATCTGTACAGTTCCCTGCATATCGATAAGAATGCTGATTCTAGGCACAGGGTAATAGTCCTTTTTCGGATTTTCAAAAATACGCACTCCATAAAAATTTCCTTGGTTTCTATATTAGTATATATTTCTACTGGGTAAATATCAGGGAGTTTCTGTCAATTTCTGGTGGTTTGGGCCCAGAGAAACCTGATCGCAAGCTATGAGTGGCTTATTGGGATAACAGGAAGTTACGGACCACCAGAATCATCCGGGAAATAATACATATACCTACCTCTTCTTATCTCCACTCACTACTACTTCTTAAATCAACCATATTCTTCAAATGACAACCATATTATTTTGGAACTTTCAGTCCTGTCATCTTCAAGGTCCATCCTCAACTTCCCTCAACAATAACACCAATTATGCCATCATCATTTGCAAATACAGTTGTTCATTTAGGAAACGCAGATATGGTATCTCTCTAGTACACTACAAAGTTATATTTTTAAGGATTAGGATTGAATTTAGCACCAACCGGGATGGCGGCAGAGAGTTAACATGGCGATCCTTCGATAGACGAGACTATTCCACGAGGGGTAACGGATATTACAAGGATGCGCCAGTTGGGAGGTTCATGCTTACTGTCAGGAGTCGATACATCATCCTGGACCAGGTGAAAAGCATCGCCTTGCCTCTATTCTCGCCTTCAAGTGGCATTGGGTTCCACGTCATCCCATCTTTGAATCTTAAAATTCTCATTCCCTTGAATTCGAACATTCATCATTCGCATATCAAGTGATTTCATTTAATACACACGCCAATATCCTGTCATCGGATATAAAAATTTTAGATTCACCTTATTCTCCTATGTCTCTTGAAACTCACGCATACTCCACCCTGTTGTTACTTCAGTTAATGCTTGTGCGTAGAAAGAGGACATTAGAGGACAAATCTACGGTTTGCGTGTAGGGTTTGAAAATCATTAAAATTACCAATTAAAAATAAATTCATAGGATACGTTTTATTTTGATAGCAGCTTAATTGCGGAAATTGGAGCAAGAAAAAGTGCTGTAAATGTAGTATCACGCAAAAGCCATTATCTAACCGATCCGATAAAAATCACTAAAGATCAGTCTAGGCAAAACGTAGTGGTCTTCTAAAAGTTCAATAAGAAATAAAAATGGGTCTATATAATGGATGGGAAAATGCATATGCATAGACCAATTACTTTTACAACTCCAACACACAGTTGTCCGTGAAAAAATCTACCAACCGAGCAACACCTTGCAAATTAGCGATGCAAGCGGCCCGTGCAATTAAGAGCACCACACAATAACTTTTTCATTTGCCTCCTCCCACGCCCCGTCTTCTCGTCCCGCGTCCTTTCACCGCGGCCGTAAGCTCAATTCTCGCCAAGAGCCGCCCAACCCCTTCCTTTCATTCTTTCCCTCTCCTTTCCACCTGCCACCCCTCACAAGCAGCCACTTGCCCTTCGCCCCTAACCTCATATTACACACACATGCACACCAAGCCCTTTACCCTCTCGATGCCGCCATATTTCTCCCCCATAACCCTTCGCACCCGACCTTTCCCGTCCTAGCCGCCCACGTAAGCACCCCTACTCACACGAGCCAGACCATTTATCCCATATAGGCCATGCTCAGCCCTTACTCACCGTGAAAAACCCTCCTTCCCATTTCCAAGCCCCCCACATCTCACAATACAACCACCCCTTCCTCTCTCTCGCAAACTCACACTTCTTCTCCCATCCTTTCCACAAGGGTGTGCACCCTTTAACCCTTTCTCCTCCCCCCAAGCCCCTCACTACACATCCACTCTAACCCCTATTGAAGGTCCCTTTTTTTCTTCAGGGACCCGAATTTTTGCAGCCTCCTATGGGCTGATGCCTACCTTACTCCTTCCCTACCCTACACCTCTCCATTCCGCGTGGGCTAAGATTGATCGCTACTTCCCCGCCCCACCACCATCTTTAACGGTTTCTCCTCTCTCTCTCCTCTTTCTCCCTTTGACGAGCGTTTCCCTTGTCAAGCGGGAGCAGGTTTCGAATTGGTTTCCTCGATATTTATTCCAGTTTCGAGGAAAGTTCTCCCCCCCCCCCACACCTTCTCCTCCACCTCCAACCCTTCGCCCCACGAGGGAGGTCTCCGGATTAGCGTGAGCCTCGCGCCCGTCCCGCGTGGCGGGCGCCTGTGCGTATTTCGCCTTTCGAAGGAGGATGAAGAAAAACATGAGAAAAAATCGTGCCGAAAGTTTTCCCCGATTCCGATCGATTACGTGTTGTCAATCGGAAGATCTTAAATGGAGAAAAAGGGAGAGGGAGATAGAGAGCGGAGGAGAGCAAGGGAGCGAAACCAATACGCTGACTCACAAAGCGTGAAGAATAACGAAACGGCCTTCGCTGCTGCCCGCTGAAAATCTTTTTCGCTGACTACATGCGCATAAAAATTCCCACACTAGATTTCTGCTATGGTTAAGGAATATATTCATTCAAAAGATAGGAAAAAAGTGTTAAAAATAATGTATGATGTAGAGTTTTCTTTTTTCCCCGCGAACAAGGCTGATGAAGTTTTTTCAGGTTTCCTTCCAGGTCAAGAAGGCTGTTGTTGTCAACGTTTCGACGGCTGTCTCTGCTACCCTCTTCAGGACTTAATATTAAAAACCTTAAAGCTTCTCATATTCTCTCTTATTCTTAAACGTCTAATTTTCAGAACCTTCAAATATTTTACGGGAAAACGAAATAATAATTACAACTGAGAATGAGTGATATAATATCCCTACTATTCCCAATACTGAACCTCGCCCTAATTTTAAATGAACATAAGAAAATAAAAATATTGGATTTGTGTGAATTATGCGGTATCAATCACCTTAAGGTGATATTGATAAATTTAATTATTTTAAGTAAATGAAATATCATGAATTGGCAAAGCGTTCAAATACTTCAATCGCATACGCTGAAACCCTGGTAATGCGTACAGTCTATGATATTCTGGTAACTAGCAGAATTATACCGCTACACACGGCGAATACCAATTTTTCCCGCTAAAGTAAAATATATCACAGAAAACAAAGACGAGGGGATAACGAAACTATTTGCCTTGAACTTCACAGCGACAAAACCTGACACTAATTTTATCCGTCCATATCACAAGAAACACATCACTGCGTGGCAAGCATTTCAATGAGTAGCGGGAATCAAGATGGTGACCAGCCTAAGTGTTAGCCCCAGGATTTCCCCAGGTTAGACCAAGTTAGGGCCAGGTCAACGACGAGATGAAATACAAAAGTGCCTTTATCCCCAAAAGACGCCGTAGCATGTCAACAAATTCCCTTTTACAGGTGATTTCATTGGATATAGAGTAGAAGGGAAGTTAGTCGACTTGCTGCGACATATACTGATGGTAAATTGAAACTCCACTTTTTACCAATACGGCGGAAAACGTCAAACGCACTTCTCAGGTTTGACAATTGACTATTCCATTAACATTGGCGTAATTGTAATGATGAGAGATTTATTACAATGCGCATAGTGTGCAGAAATAATATACGTAATTTGGTTGAAGAATTCCTCTGTTTTAAGTAGATTAAAATGAATTTGAGCTATCGGAACGCAAGCGTTACTTTTCCCCAATAGGTATTGCGCATGCGCCATGAAATCTAAGCGATGAGGAAGTCACCGGCCGAGTGAGGGAAGTTCGCATCGGTTCGCATGGCTCGCATTTGGTGTGAGCGGACAGTGGGAAATCGCTTTACGGGATCTTGACGAAATCTTAGACTCGTGGCAAAAGCTGGGAGCGCGCTTAGCAAAGCATTCGGTGTGTGGCGGCCTTAACGGCAATATTATCTCTGCGAGCTGCGCCCCACCACGTCTTTTGGGCTGAAGTCATTGCTTCTGAATTGAATAGCTGCCCCAGGACAAATAACATGTAGCGGTGATGAGCCGTCCAGTTCATGCACCTATTTATTAGCACGATAAGCCTTCAGCCAACTAGCTATGTCAATATTAGCCTTTTAAATTACGTTCAAGTAGACAGGTAAATGTCATCCATGTTTCATCCGGATATAATATCAGAAGTCGCCGAATCAAGAAAATAGTCACATATTCTATTCTAACTGTAGTCTACAACAACTTCCTCGTATGTTGACCCAACCTTTAAATTACCCCAATTTAAAAAAGTGGAGGAGAAAGTTAATTAAATTAAACTTGCTGGGGTCGCATTATGCCAAATAAAAGGAAGAAAAATACATGGGAGATGCTTTGGCAAATGAAAGTTTGGGTCCTGTCGTCCATGGGGACAATCGTGTAAACGAACCCGTCATGTGAGAGAGTTGAAATCTTTCATTTCATTCCCTGGGCGATCGGAGAGGATGGTCTCTTTCCTCCCCCTCAGTCCCTCCCCCCTGCTCAGGGTGCTCAACAAAATGACGCAGTGTGGAAACTCAAGCAAGGACTCAACCCCTTAAACTCCCACTTTCCCGCCCACAATCCCTCAACCACTCCAATTAACAATGCCTTTCACTCCACTTGTCCTCAGTCCTTCCTTGGCACCAACTCCCCTCAACCCACCTCAGAACGACTATCACTATTCCACCTCCAAACTTCGTCATCACCATCTTACTCAACTTATGTTAGAATTATTCTCCCGCTGGGTCACATCTAATTACTTTTAAAAGTCTTTAAAATAAGCTCCACTATTTATTCAAGATGCCAAACACATGAAAGTATGTAGTACTGTGAGTTCAATGTGTAGTTTTAGTCCAATGACTTCAAAACTCGAGCACCGGTTTTTTTCACCTTAATCTCAAAATTTGTATCACATAAATTACTTTTATCGCACTTAAATCTACATAAAGTGTTCACAGTAACCCGCTAATACTAGCATGATAAAAAAACTACAGTGACGTAAATAACCAAAGATTACTTATGGCATGGTATAGAGATTCGAATTCAAACATGAACCTTGATCGACTTAATAATCAAACCCGCATAATTAAATGCCTAAATAAATGCAACTTCATTATTGGGCCAGGTGAACAAGCCAAGAGTATTACCAGAGTATACACATATAATTTTTATTAAATTATGTGAATAGTTAAGGCCTACTGGGAATTTGCTATATTTGGACCGTACACGATTGAAACATTTCTGTCATCACGGGGACTTGTTTACTGCAGAGAAGAACAGCATTGCAAAAATATGTGAGGCACTTTTCATTTTAAATAAAGGCTTCAGCATAAGCTTAAAATAAATCTAATTTCTTGCAAATTTTCACTTCAAAAAGTCTATTAGAGGTGGTAATAATTCTATTTACAACCTGATTTTTCCTAATACCATTCTATTAAAACTTTTCCGCGGAGTTTCACGTTTCGTGAACTTAGAAGTAGAAGTGAAGAATGGCATCGACGTTTAGCGCTTAACTACGCAAACAACTTCAAAGGGGAACTCATTAAACTCTGATGATTAATTATTCCTCTACACTCTCTATCTTCTCCACAGCAATGAGTGCAAAACAAGCTATGAGCACGATTAAAATGCTTCTGTGCAAGTAGTTTTGACTGGTGCAGGAAGAGAGTTTGGTTCCGAGCCATATTAAAACCACATCTGTACACGCAGTCTACTGCCTGCTGCTTCATATAACCGCCACGCTTCACGACCTCGTAGAGCAGGACCGTAACTATCCTTTCAACGGTCAAAACCCTCGAACTCCTCCCGGATCCCTTGCGAGAGGCCATTTTCTTTCACTATCTAAGATTCAGCCCTTTACAAGCCAATTCACTACTCCGCGTCGACAAAAACTCATTTAAATGGCAGCTCCCGGCATTTCATTCCGTCTATCCAAAAGGTTAAGATTACAAAAGACGATTCAATTCTGAGACCAACGTTCTCCACGATTTCATTGGTACGCTACCACGCGTTTTCATTTGACTCACTCCTTGCTGTAACAGTAAAAAACACGATAATCAGGAAAAAAGAGAAGTTTTGGAAATATTACATTCAAGTTGTTGAAATTAGCGCAAATAATGACACATCAGCGCACTAAAGCTCAAACAAAAGACGATGAATGAAACTATGAGTGCAAACATTAGGTAACCTGCCAGTAAATAGCATTCTGTAGACACAAAATAGTCATGGACTAATGCTTTGTGTATTGTTGTCGAATTCGATCAAATCAAGTTTTTAATACTCCGTTGTCTCAGGCGTGACTTGGTGGAATATGCGTAACATTGTAAATGAAAAGTATAACTTAGTTTTTCCACATAGATTTTTTAACACAATACTAACACAATACAGTATTGTGTTAATAAATCTATGTGGAATAACTTAGTTTTAATTTTCATTCACAAAGTTTTTAATAGCATAAGTTTACTACCACAGAGTCATTAAAAACTTTTTTTCAACAACAAAACTCCGTTTTGAAGTGCGCTGCCTATTAGTGCACACCCTTCTCTTGGACTACAACCTTGTCGTGGTTGAAGGGCTTGCGTGCTCCGATGACCCCTAGAGCTGCACTGGCGGGAGCATTGCTCCTGGTAGGGTCATCCATGCCAGATTGGTCGAAGGTTAGGAGACAGACGAATGGTAGTCCGCGCAGCGTCTGTACCTCAGTGAGGCGGTTGCAAAAGGCGTCTGACCCCAGTGGGGCGGCTTCTGGAGTGATGGTGTCACGTAAAAAACAATATTGAGTAAGGCCACGGAATACTATCTTAATTAAAACAAAAACCTTGAAATTATGGACAGTTGTCAAATGATAATTAATCCTGGAAACTACGGGACTCGGCCAAGAGGGCCGGGTGTCGTGCCCGGCAGCGGTGGGAGCAAGGCCCCTGCGGTCGTCATCACACGAAATCCTTGCTCAGACGTAACAGCAGCAGAGGAAAAGAAGATAAAGAATAGGAACGAAACTATCAGAATAGGCACGTGGAATGTTAGGACTATGCTGAGGGCGGGGAAGCTAGAGAATATAAAGCAAGAAATGGAGAGGGTGGGTGTATACATCATGGGTCTGGGTGAAGTAAGATGGAAGGATGACGGGGATTACTGGAGCGGCGACTATAGAGTAATTTATAGTGAAAGGAATGAAATTCAGCGCGGGGTTGCATTCGTAATGAATAGGAAACTCGGTAGAAAAGTAGTCTATGCAGAACAGGTGAGTGATAGGATAATAGTCGTGGAACTAAAAGCAGAACCAACGAAGTTAGTTATAATCCAGGTTTATATGCCTACCTCTAATCATAAAGAGGAGGAGGTAGATGGGGTGTACGATCAGCTAGATGAAATAATTGGTAAGATACCAGGAAGTAAGCACCTGGTAGTAATGGGGGATTGGAACGCGGTGGTGGGTGAAGGAAGAGATGGGCGGGAGGTGGGTGATTACGGGCTTAGGAAGGAGAAACGACCGGGGCGAGAAAGCTGTGGAGTTTTGCCGCAGAAATAACCTAGTAAGTACAAATACATGGTTCAGACATCATCCACGACGTAGGTACACTTGGAAGAAGCTGGGAGACACAGATAGGTTCCAGATAGATTATATAATGTTACGTAACAGATAAAGGAATAGTATTAAAAATTCGCATACTTATCCAGGAGCTGATGCAGACACAGACCACAACTTATTAGTCATGAAATGTCGGGTAAAACTGAAAAAGATAAGAATAGGAAGGAGAGTACGAATGTGGAATATGGAGGCATTAACTGGGGCAATGAAGAAGAAGTATCGGGAGGAGGATGAGAGAATGGGTGAGGACCATGGAGTTAGATCAGTGGAAGATGAATGGGGAAGTTTGAAAAATGGAATTATAGAAGCGGCGAAAGCAACGGTAGGCGTAGTCAGTGCAACTAAAATTAGAAAACTGTGGATCACGAAAGAGATAATAAGGGTGATGGAGGAGAGAAGGAAATGGAAGAATGCAATCTCAGAGCTAGGTAAGAGAAAATACCGAGAATTTAATAACAGGCTTAGAAGAGAAACAAAGAAAGCAAGAGAGGTGGAGATGGTGGAGAAAACAGATCGACTCGTTAGAGAAATAACAAAAAGAGGGAAGAGCAGATGCATTATATAGGAAAGTAAAGGAACTGACGGGTGGTAATAAGGGAAGGGGAATTACAACGATAACAGACAAGACGGGAAAGGTGATCGTAGAACCGAGATAGATCCAGGAGAGGTGGAAGGAGTATGTTGAAGAGCTGTATGGTAAAGAAATAAGGCCCAATATGTTAGATATAGAAATGGAAGACGATATAGACAGAGATGGCATCGGACCAAGTATCCAAGATAGCGAAAACGAAAGAGCTCTACGAGACATGAAAAGGAATAAGGCGGTGGGAAAAGATGACATCCCTGCAGAGTTTTTAAAGAGCATGGGGAAGAAAGGAAGAGGAAAACGTTTTGCGCTTATTCGTAGGATTTATGAGGATGGAGTGTGGCCGGAAGACTTTGCGAAGGCTGTACTAATTCCTATACCGAAGAAGAGTAAGGCAAAAACTTGCGAAGACTATAGGACAATAAGCTTAATATCCCACTCGCCCAAAGTAGTTCTGAGAATTCTAAACAGAAGGCTAGAGAAGAATGCAAATGAATACCTGGGTGACGACCAGTTTGGGTTTAGGAGAGGAACGGGAACGCGAGACGCTATAGCGGTGATGAGGACGCTAGTAGAAAGAAACCTAGAGTATGGGCAGGATGTTTTTGCATGCTTCGTAGATTTCGAGAAGGCGTTTGAGCGGGTGGAATGGACGAAATTAATGGGAGAGTTGAAGAAATTATGGGTCGATTGGAGGGACAGGCGTCTGATTCGGAATTTGTATATGAACCAGACGGCGCAAGTTAGGGTAGCCAATGGAGAATCGGTATGGGCCACGATAAGACGGGGAGTGCGGCAAAAGGGTGCCCACTATCGCCGTTTCTTTTTAACGTGTATTCAGAAGAAATGGTAAGGGAGGCATGGGGGGAGGAGGAGGTAGGAATAAAGGTAGGAGGGGAGCTAATAAAATCAGTGAGATTTGCAGATGATCAAGCATTAGTTAGTCAGTCTGCCAAGGGGTTACAGTCAATCGTGAATGCATTAGAGATGCAGTGCAAAAAGTATGGGATGAAGATCAATCACAAGAAAACGAAAGTAATGATATTTTCTAGAAGTAAGAAGGCGGGGCTGAATATAAGGTCTGACGAACAGCATGGTTTCCTTCCCGGATCATCTACACTAACCAATCTGTCCATTTTGCACAAACATTGTATTGAGGCATTTGAGAATTCAGCACAACTGGATGTTTGCTACATTGATTTTG
Organism: Pyrrhosoma nymphula; assembly: GCA_963573305.1. NCBI lineage: Eukaryota > Metazoa > Arthropoda > Insecta > Odonata > Coenagrionidae > Pyrrhosoma > Pyrrhosoma nymphula. Next base: position 23,947,623 of record OY754337.1, on the reverse strand, counting down.
CCAAAGCGTTTCACAAAATTAACCATCAGCTACTACTCTACAAACTTGAAAACCGCTACAATGTTCATGGCACTTTTCTTTCCATTTTGGCATCATTCCTAGCCAACAGACACCAACGCATCTTAATTGATGGATCACATTCTATGATGGCTTCTGTTTTATCCGGAGTCCCGCAAGGGAGTGTCCTGGGGCCTTTACTCTTTGCTTTATACATTGATGATCTAGTTGATACTATCTCCTCCACTACTTGTAAAATCTTGTTGTATGCAGATGACTGTAAAATCTTTAAACAAATTAATTACCCAAGTGACTGTTTTGCTCTGCAAAATGCTCTTGATGCAATAGACCTATGGTCTAAGACATGGTGTCTAAAAATTAATCCAACCAAGTCTACTATCCTACCTTTCTCTTTACGGAAATCTATCCTGAGTCATAATTACCGACTATCTGGGCATAATATTCCTTCAGTCACCTCTCAGAGAGATTTAGGGGTTATTTTTGACTCTAAGCTGCTCTTCCGTGAACACATAAAATCCATTTCCGCACGTGCTATGTCGTTGGTAGGCATAATGTATCGCTTCCGAGAAGTTTCCGATTTAAGTACTCTACGCACCTTTTTCTTTTCCTGTGTCTCTCCGGTCCTAGAATACTGCAGCAAAATCTGGGCTACGGCCCCACCTTCTTCACTAAAGCTCCTTGAACGCCCGTTAAATGTTTTCCTGTCTGTTGTCCGCTACCGCCACAACCCTTTCCTCAACTTTTCCCTCAATATGATTAGATCCTCTCTTGGTATTGCGACTCTAGCTGATCGCCGTCTCCTCAATGACAGGAGACTCTTCATAAAAATTATTAATGGCAAATACAGATCATCTGACCTTCTTTCCCTTTTCCAGCTTCGTGTTCTTTCGCGCACGACGAGGTTGAGTGACCTTTTTCACTGTTTCACCCCACGCCTTTCTGTCTCTAAACGTTCTTTTCTCTTCAGACTCCCTTCTTACATTAACTCCCTTTCAAAATTTAATCCCGATTTTGATCCTTTTTTTCATCCCTCATCTATCTCGCACCATCTCCATCGTAATTTTCCCTCTACTCCTCTCTCAACCCTAGAAATACTACCATTTTGTTTGTTATCTGATAATACTGTTGAATATTGTTTTGTTCATTGTTGTATACATTTTGTTTACTGTTTGTTAATTGTTTTCTTTTTCATTATTAGTCCTCTGTAATTGGCCTTGTGCTGTTTTTGGACTGCATTAAATAAATAAATAAATAAGGGTGGGAGGGCAGAAGATAGAGCAGGTCGAGCAGTTTACGTATCTGGGTAGTATTTTGGAGGAGAACGGGTTTAGTGGTAAGGACATCAGATGCAGAATTGCGCTCGCTAAAGAAGCATTTTCGAAGAGAAGGGAATTGATGAGGGGAGGTCTGAGAAGAGACGTAAAGTAGAGGCTGGTGAAAACTTTAATATGGAGCGTGGCGCTATAGGGGTCGGAAACTTGGTCATTGCCAAGAGAGGATGTGCGTAGACTTGAGGCGTTTAAGATGTGGGTTTGGAGAAGGATTGAGAAGGTGAGCTGGGTGGCGAGGAAGACGAACGAGGAGGTATTGGATATGGTCGGAGAGGAGAGGAAGCTTGTGGAAGAGGTTAGGGGTAGGCAGAAGAGATGGATGGAGGAGGTTTTGAGAGGAGAGGGCATGTTGAAAAGAGTGATAGAGGGGAGAACACTGGGGAAGCGTGGAAGAGGAAGGAGGAGGATAGGAATTCTGGACGAAATAAGAGGAGGTAAAAGATATGAAGAATTGAAGAGGGTTCTAATAACGGCCCATCCTTAGGAGGTAAAGCGAGACAATTTCTATTAGATTGGGATACAGAATGGGAACTGTCCAAGAACCTACCAATCAGCTGGTAGAATACTTGAATGATGAATGAATTAGTGCACAGGGTCTGGAATGCATGGAAAGCAAGTGCGGATGCTGTGTTACCAAGTGAGCAGCGCTCGAGTTAAGCAAGTTCAAGTGTGTAGATTATAATGAAAAGTCTGATTAAATACTAATGTCGAAAATCTTTCAACATATTTAAATACGCAACAGTCTGAACAGGTACAAACTTCACCTCGAAAGTTAAGTAGCGTAAATTATTCAATTATAAATATATATATGCTGTACGGAAATTTATTTCAAAACGTATTTTTTGTTATGTGAATGAGAGGTGACGATGTTACGGATGTTTGAATGGTGCGCCATAGTGTGGACGTAGTTCGCTACTCCACGGATGAGAGTGGAAGTGCAGGATTTTCGTGTGTGTTTTTCATGCAAAAATGGAATAAAATGGGATGTGCAAAAATCAAGGAGGTCAGTCGTTTTGGGTCAGTGGCAGTGAGGGAGTCACATTAGGAGAGCTGACCGAGAGACAGATAGAGCCTGGAGTTCACGAAAGGCAGGCTGGAGAGAGGAATCCTGAGAAGTCGCTAGTCTGGCTGACTGTCTATACATCAGTATTCTACCAATCCGGGAGCGGCGGTGAATCTTACACCGGGAGACGACGCCGGTGATCGCTCCGACTTCCGTCTCATCAGGAGAACAGCATCATCACTATCATCATCAAGAAACGGTTCCCCCTTTAATCTCCATAATTCCCTTTCGCGCCCGAGAAGAATTCCATGTGCCTTCGTTAATTTGCTAAATCAAGAATTATTTCGCTGGCGGATGAGCTCAGAGGTGGTTCTTGGTGCGTGAACTATTGCTCGCAAAGATATTTTGGTTAAATTGTTCATTGTCTTTGCTACATCATTTATTTTTTGCTTTTCCTCACTATTTTTCATATATGTTCATGTTCACCCATGAATCATCCATCCCTCACCTCATCAGGGTTTTGTTTAACTGCGCTTGAAGTATTAAATGCTGTGTCAAATGAGAAAGCGTCTATTAGGGATGGGACGTGTAATCGTGTACACGTCTGGAGGCGTGTACACGTTTTCTTTTTCTTGCAAAATAATACACGTTAGCATCGTCCGCCATTCATCACGCATTCCCCTTCTCCCCCAGTCACTTAATATGACCTGAGTGTAGGTGAATCGTTATGAATCAGTGTGTACGGTACTTCCTGGAATCTAGATCGCAGTCAGTGACTACTGTCACCGCCTGCGGTCACATCTTCCTCCCTGTGACACAGTTTGACATTAGCAGGTTGCCATTCTGCAAGCAGCGATGCGGGACTCCAACACTCTAGGCGTATATACCTGTAGGCCCACCGCAGAACGGAATGTGGGGCCAGAGACTATAGCTATTGTATGCGTCTGGACAGTTAAGACGTGTACATGTGTACACGCCTGAATAACAACCGTGGACACGTTTACTGCAATACACGCTTTTGCCCATCCCTAGTGTCTATCTGTCATACGATACCTGACCCCCCTTTTCTTGTATATTGCCTTACCGTAACGCATATACGACTGAGCCAGGTTATTTCGGAGGGAGACGCGGCACTTTTGTGCTTGGTTGGGATTAACCATGAGCGTCAACTACATTCGGGAACCGAGGAAAGTAGTATTGGTTTAATTATTTTTGCGAATGTCAAAATGTATCGCCCCTTGTTTGGGTTGGCCTTCAGCCCCATCAAGTGGTGATGAGGCACTGCTTGGCGGACCCGTGTTGAGAGGGAAGGGAGGAAAAGTCCGACGCGAAGAGGGACCGTTACAATACATGGCTGTACCAAAAAACTGGCATCTGAGATTATTCATCACTAGTCAGTCAATACGTATAACAGATCTTGCGCCCGTGTGTGAGGTTGTAGAAATTTTTTTATTTCTGATTTTTATACCATTTTAAATCCTTTGAAATAAAATGTAACATAATCGAACGCATATATTTTTAAAAGCATCTAACTGTTTTAAATGGCCATTTTCATTCTTTTTAGCCGCATAAATCTTAGAGATGATAGCTTGAGCTCATTGACAATTCATGACACTGTGTAAGAGTGAGTAATGATGGTGGCCGATACCATCTGGAATTCTATTTTGAACGTCAAAATAGATTTAAAGAGTTTTAAATATTGTTAAGAGTAGGCACCTGATATAGTTCTTTCACTTTCTCTCTGCCATGATAAATTTATATCCACCAAGTTCCAGATCGTAAATTCGTGAAAACAACATCTTCTTGACTTTAAATTATATAATGCTATCAATTACCATCATACTTACCCAGCAGCCATCTAAAATACACTAAAACATAGACATAGGATATAGAAATCCAGAAAGAAACAAGAAACTTTAGCAGCGACACGGGCGCGCTGAGCGAGGCGTGGAAACCCACGATCCGAAAAATTAAGGTGGAAAGGGGTAAAATTGGACACCAACAATTAGAAGGCACTTGTCCTAAGCCGGAGAATAAATAAGGAGGCAGAAATTGCCCAACAGTCATAGCCCTGAATACGATAGCTGAGGCAGTCATCAAAACTTCGGCAACCATGTACATGACCTGGTGGAAGACCCAAAAAGGCTTCACCTTCAATCAATCAAATCATCTACACTCTACATAAATAATGCCATTTGCACAAAATATAATATTAACTTTAGCAAACTAACAATTATTGCATTTAAAACGCACTGCTTAAAAACCCCAGCGTCAAGTTTTTAATTTTAGGTCTACGAAATCCGAAATGTCAACTTTTCACAGTCAAAGAACCGGTGCGCAGAACCGGTGCGCGGAACCGGCTTAGCGCAGCTATGCAATCAGCAATACAATAGCTGCAGGTTAGCTACGGGTTTGCGACAAGCAAATGAACCGGAATGGGGTTATGCTGTAAATCCGTAGCCACTGGGAAGCAGTGACCACATTCCCGGAACGGAATCTGGTAAACCGGGACGAGATTCAAATTCGTCGCGACAGTAGTCGAGCCGGGACCGAGCTTTGACCGTAATTGTGGCAGTGGAATCTCGATCCTTATATTAATGCTAAATGAAGAGCATTTGAGGAGCAGTAGTTAATCCACCGATTGGAGTGTGAAATTGTGGACATCTATCACTTTTCACTGTAGTAGAATCATGTTGCCATCAGGTTTCATTCCTTTCTTCCTCCATGCCAAAAAATATTTTACCTTAAACACCGCTTCTCATTGACGCTCATTACCCCAGTTTTAGTTCACTTGAGTAGCTAGTAGTAACAGGCATCGACCAATCTTTAACGGCGAAAAATCACCCATGAATGTGGGCATTTCCTCAAATGATCAAATAAAAATATACCAGAATATACAAGGAAGTATTTCTCGGTGATTTCATTAAAGATTCAAGAATAAATCAGGAAGAAGATTCGGTATACAGTAAGTAGCTGATGATACATTTCATGCCAATTGCCACTCTCAAAACATCTATAAGTACCATCTACCACTATATATTTTCCCATTTAAGTATAGATAACCATTCCGTAATTCACATGATGGGCTGTGAACGAGCTGACACAAGCCATCCCATCATTTGAATAACTTATTTATACATCACATCAACTAGATGTAAATTAAGCCACGTCGTGAATCATAAACTTACATCGGGGTTTTGCTGAATTAAGTGAACCCTTCCTAAAAAACCGATGACCAACTTATGATAAATTTATCAGGATCTCTAGATATACAACCGCGGGTAAGTAAAAACGTAAAATGACGGGCATTATCATCTGGACAGAAAGACCTTGCAATTCGTCTATAAACGAATACAGCATACACGAGGTGAGGCTTCTGACGATCATTAACATATCCATTTTCTAGCTTAAGTTCCTCACTCAAACCACTGAACCAGTTTACTACAGATTTCGTTCAAGAAGCGAAGCCTGCGATGATTCTTTACGATTTTATAATTGCATGCTCAATGTAATACACTGCAGAAATATGGCCAAGCGATTACTCTCTTGGCTGCTTCCACACACAATACTTTTAAAGATTTTTTCAATGTAGGCCACCCCTTCTTCATAATAAAAATACCACGGTATCAGAATTGGGGCAGGACAATTTTTGAGCCACTGGTGTCCTGGCTTTCGTTCTTGATTTCCAAGATTGGGAAGGAGTGTGCGAGATTCTCATCCCACAAAACTCCCTTTTGTATGGTAACCATATCCCTACCGCGTTTTCCGACCGAAAAAACCCCATCCCTATCAAGAGCTCAATGGAAATGCTTTAGCCCCCGCAGTGCTGGTCAAGAGATAACGTTTTTAAAAAAGCTAGTGGGGATAGTATATGAGAGAAGACGAAGGGTGGTTGTGGGAGTGGTGACCAAGGACGCAAAGATATAAGGAGACGGGGGAGTGTGGAAGACATTTGAGGAAAAACGAGTTTTCGAGTTCCATAGCCACCATTTTTTTTTAAACTATCCCCACTCCCCACTTTATTTTTGCATGTAAATATAAAACCGTGGGGCTTACGGGAAAACCGTTGGATTGGAGAGGACCGCAAAGACACCGGTGATGAAAGCAAGAGCAAAACATTAGGGGAAAGGAAGGATGAAGAACTGGTGAGTGGTGGAAGGCAGAGAGAGAGAGTGAGGAGGAATGCACGAAGACGTGTTGGCAAAGTGAAAAAAGGGCTCGTGCTTTTATTCGGGGGTTTCCAACTCTTTCGTCTCACAATCACTTTCTGCCTTTGAGATAGCATTATGCGCCGCGAAAACTGCTCGATTTCCCGAGAGGGCGAGACGGAGGGAGGGCGGGAGCGGGTAAAACATAAAAGGCGGAGAGATAAAAGAACTCGAGAAGGAGAAGATTCAAAGCGTGATTACGTTTCTGAGCTTGGCATGAAAGAAATTTTTAGACGATTTCTCGGGCTTGAAGGAAAAAAAAAGCATTGCAACGATTTTTACGGCAAAGACTTTTTTTCTTCTTCGAGAGATGCCATCGAAATGGGTCCTCCGTCAAAAAAATGAAAAAACTTTTCGTCTTTTGAATCTCTGTGCTCCGCTCCAAAACCTTCTTTACACTTGACGTCGTTGAGTGCATGGAGATGCCTGCTACTGGATAGCGCGCAATGACGCACGTAATGTATTCCGTATAAATGGATACGTTCGTGTCCATCCTAATACGTATCTATTCAACAGGGTTGAAGAAAGCGCAACCCAAAACTTGTCATTTTTATTTTTTCCTAAGCGGGCATCTATCAGCAGCAGTATCCCTGTGATTTTCCGCAACGAGGGAAAATTACAGATTGCAATTTGGAAAAGAATTTGGGGTTTTTATGCGCACAGCAAGGTCAGTGTAAAGCAACAGGATAATATCCTCCTTTTGAATACATCTACTGGCCTAATGTTTAACCCATATTGTTCATTTTTTAATTGAAGGGATAAAATTTCAATTAAAATGTCAATGCCCAAAAACGAAATGAAGCTGAACCGACCTGGAAGATTCGTCACCTTCAAATACTGTAATGTTGGGGCGCATTTTGGAATCCCCTTTTGCACTCATTATATTTTTTTTAATCCAATATCATGATACAAGGCTAGTAAGTTTTGGAATGCAAAAAAATACGACTCTAAAGGGGTTTTTAATTCATTAAATTTCAGCAGAAGAATTTGTTATTCATAATATAAAAATAAAAAGAGTAACTGGAGCAAATGCCTACGAAATGGATACATTGCTGATAATGTTTTATTATAAGTTTCCTCAGGTGACTAATTACTTCTCATGCACAATTATTTTCAAAAATCATGTTTTAAACCCAAAACATTAAATTCGGTATTAATCATAAGAATAAATCATAAAAGAATCATATGAATAAAAAATGCTTTCAATGATAACAGTAGCCTTATCAGGTACCATAATTTATTCTTAAGTTCCTTTTCTTATTAAAAAAAGATATTATTGGAACAGCTCGCTGTTTTAAATTAAAAAAAGGTTTACGCTTAAATAATTTTAAATCAAAGAAAACATTCAAACAATATTCGATTGATAGGATATTTTCTTTTTTTTTAATCCTGAATATTTGCCGAAATTTGCTTCATAAGACATTTTTTGTGAATAAATCGGAAGTTACAAAATATTCACCTCACCAATTTCATGATACAAATGCTGATTATAAAAAACGAGAACATTTCAAGCAGACGAATATTTTCATTTATTTTTAAGGTTATCTAACGGTTAAGGTAGGTTATGAAGAAAGAGATTATCCGCAGGCACTGTCTCCTTACACAATTTCTCTCTTCAGCTTGGCTTACTTTCTTCTTTCAGCTTACTTACCTTTCTTCAAAGCCTCGGTTCCCTCAAAAAAGCCTATTCTCTTTCTTCCCCTCCTCTGCTCTATCTCATTATCTACTCCAGAAGTGACCACTCCTTATCAACCTCATTATTTCCTCATTCATCTACATTTCCGTCCATCGCACTTTCTCCGTTTCCATGCCAGTAAAATTGTTATCAGCCATCACATTCTTAAGACCTAAAGAAAAATGCAATTTATTTTCCCGATGAATTTGAGCGGATAACCATGTATTTCATTGCTAATATTTACAATCACCCTCGAAACACAAATCATGCATGAAACTTAATTTCCGATGAGGACAGCATACGGGTCCATTCGTTTTTCACACACATCAGCCAAGTATTCACCCAGTCAATACAGTAGATTATTTCATTGCCGGCAAAACCGATTCGATTTTCGGGAGAAGAAACGAGTTTCCGAATGCTACAGAAAAAAGAAACGAATTGGAAGTTGAGAGCGGGGGGTCGCATGCAGACGTAGATTTGAAGTCTCCCGAGGGGAAAACACTTTTTAAACACGCGTGCAAGAGAGGTGGAAACGACGGCGGAATGAAAAAATACACGGCTTCAAATTGGCTGGCATCGCTCCGTTCCTCTCGGACAAAGGTAAACAATATGCATTATTCATGGCTACGGCGGATGGAGGGGGAAGGAAGAGCAAAGAGGTTCACGGAGTGGAGAGAGGGGAGGGTGGGGTTGGGAGGGAAGGGGACGGGACCGGCTGGCGGCATCCGGGCCGCTCAATGAGAACGTCGGCGGCAGATGGATGCTCTTCCCCCTAAACGGGATGAGCATGGACGCATTGGGAGCCGAAATTCCGAAATCGATGCGTGTGATTAAGCCACGGTGTGGCGAAACCTAACCCGCTCCGTCACATGCCGGTCGGCCACACCGTCCGCCCTCTTGCCGATGCTCGTCCTAAACGCTATGTTATCAACGGGAGCGCGTCTGTTTTTTTCTTTCAGTGACCATCCCAACCAGAACAATGAACCTTGCTATCAAAACGACATGACGACTAGAGGTCGCAGTGGCTTGAGTATTGGAGGGGGTGCCGGAAAATCACTCGGAATTATTCCAAAGCGTGTCGAAGAAGTCACGTAGTACGGCCCCGAGGGGTAAGCCAGTTTGGTCTGTCTGAATCTCTCATGGACTCGAGCATGTTGGTAGCCTAGTGACCGGGAGAAGCCGAGAAAAAGGTAGTTTTTCACTCGAGTTGGAGTAAATAAATAAATTGGCTTACCGCTTACTTGATGTCTCGCCTGCATGAGGAAAACATTTTTGAAACAATAATTTTCAAAATTGACTTTTGATGGCTTCACTTCGCAGAAGTTTTGACAGTAAATATTTTATCTTTTCAATATTTGTTTTAATTAGCGTGATTATTGCTAGTATTATTGGTAATTCTAGGCTGCGAAACTTAGCTCCTATGATATTTTAGGTCAAAAGAGTTATTATTTATGTTACAAGCTACGTCTTAAGTACTGTTATAATTTTTCCTTTACTTTATCCTTGAAAATTAATTGTAAAAATATCCTGATTTTGTAATTCATAATTTATAAAAAAACAACGAAGTTTAATAGTCAAATATGATTAATTTTGGCGAGATTTAGATAACAAGCGCCTGTAATATGTGCAAAGCAATTCGGAAGTCTGTATTCATCAGTACATTTATAAATCCGTTTCCAATCATATGAAATGTAAACTGGACTTGGATCATTGCTGCAGCAATTTTCGGGCTTTATCAATAATAACACTAATGCCTGTTGCTCACGGTAAAATTTTCGGTAAAACGTTTTATAAAATCGACTAATTTTATAACAATGAGCTTGCCGATAAAAACAGTTTTATAAAACGTTTTACGGAATAGGACAGGTTCTATTTCCATAAAACCGTTTTATGCAACAACCAATGAGATGTTCCGCTCATCGTGTTGATTATTCTCGTATCCATGGGAAGCCAAACAAGGAAAACGTAAACAAACATGGCTGGAAGTTCATGGAACGTAAGCATATTAATCACAATAAGAGCGTAGACGTAAAAACAAAGTCTTAGCGCCGTTGAGGGTGATCAAAAAGTAAGTAAATAAACAATAAACATAATTTCAACCAAACAGTCATCCCAAAGAGAGTGCATTTATCACTTCACGTGTGCGCAAAGCGTGTCATAGATGGCAGATTGGTCAACATTGCGGTTTTATGAATAGTTTTACCGTGAGCAAGCAAATACGTTTTATGTACGATTTATAAAAGTTTCAATAAACTGTTTAATAAAACTCTTTTATAGAAAATTTTACCGTGAGCAATAGGCAATATTTAGTTTATTTTTTATGAATAAAAATTATTTGGATAAAAGTTATTGTCAAAAAATTAAGTCATTGTTTGGTAAATAGAATGTGAGGGTTTTCTCGGTTTGATTTATTCGCCTAGTTAAATTACCGCCGGGATGCAAGTGTTCTGAACGAAGACTGATAAACATTTCGCTTAAATAGCAAGATTTCATCATAATGTGTTAGTTGTCGAGTTTTAACGTCGTGTTTCTTGATTCAGTGTTTGCTATAAGTTCCTTGGAACTTTCTTGGTCTAATGAGATTCGTTTATTGGGATGAAGCTACAAGAAAACCAAAATTTTGGGTTAAGTATGAAGTTATTGCTTTGATCCCATCTACCAGATAGTGTTAATTGCATTGTTTCTTAAAGCAGCTTCAGTTCATGATTGAAATAAGCCATCAATTTAGTTCCTTGTGCAGGTAATTGGAGGCCAGCGCTGGAAAGGCAGATATCTGATTTCTATATATGTTCAATGTTAGGTACAAACAATTTCAGTGCTTTTTTATCCTTTTTAGGAAACCGGGACTATCCACGGTAGTCCCGGTTTCCCACCTTTACGGAGTCACCCGCAAATGCACATAAGTGCGATATTCCACAGGAGAAAAATCATTCGCCTAGACCGGGATTCGAACCCGGATCCCTCGATTTCGCACCGAGTGCTTTAACCAGTTAAGCTACCGAGGCGTTCTGTTTTTTATCCTTTATATATTTACAGTATGTAAGGATGTTTTTAAAAACTGTGTTGTGGGCTAATTCAAAGAATCAGCATATAATGTAAAAAATAAATACCTTTTTCATAATGGATCTTCCCAAGGTACACGAATAAAACTAGTTTCAAAATGAATACATCGGAACAATTCCACGACAGTTGGGCAAATGTGACTGCTCGATCCCCGCCGATTTCTTTCATATTCGCATTATAGATAAACCTGTGTAACCGTACGAAAGACTTTGAATAACTCTCACGAACTCCCACAGATGGCGGAGATATTTGACTTCGAATTTATCCCAAATTTCGTATTCTGCGCCACGTGGGGTCTCACGCTGAGACGCTGGTCAAGCCAAAGCAAGCGAAATCTGCGAAATCGTCCGTAAAAGGTTTGATCAATCGATTCATGTTACATTAACCTCGTTCGATGGCGATTGATATGGATAATAGGTTGCTATGGAGACTTCCAAAACAGTTTAGTAATGCGTTATTAGCCCGAGACCATTAGTCATTAGCGTTCTGTGCTGCCACATAACTAGTGCAAATATTTTTGCACATGACTCATAATTCTCAAAACGATAGAAATAGGACAGTATATTGCAACAATATCAAAATAACTGATCCAAAACAAAAACATGACGAAATATTAGCCACCAAATACCAGTGTTATCCAAAACACTAACAATGTCACACGCGGAATGGATGGATTAGATAAAAAAGCAAATAAGCGCGTTCAATTTTTTCGCAAATTTAAAATAACTCAATCAGATTTTCTGCCAGCACGACACCTACCGTGATACGTTGTAAAAGGTTATTACGGTTACACACAATTGGGTATGATATTTTTTTCAGAATGTGCTGAAATACATAAATACAAGAAATAACTATAAATCTGAAAGCCATGATATTCCCGATATAAATATGAAACTAGAGAACAGTTTGAGCAATAAACTCTTGACTTCCCATTGCCATTGAGTGAAAAGTGCTACAATACCTCACATATTCATCAAGAGAATGCAGAAAAACAGATGAGAGGAACAGAAAAAATGAGCCAAAAGTTATGAAAAAACAAACAAGAACCCACAAAAGAAACAGAAACCGACCATGTTAGATCAACTTCATACACCAACAATACAAATTTCTAATTATCCATCAACCTCTTTACTTCACTGATAAGCAATGTTTTACTAACCAATAAAGGTAAAACTTACAACCATAGTAAACAATGGCAGACATTTCCGATTGAGAATATCACTCAGAACACCACTTTCAGAAGAAAAAACATACCTCTGGAATTAAAAGTAACCATTCACCATTAAAATTCGATTTTCTCTACATTAAATACGGTTTAATTTTTCGACGTTCCGCAGTGCATGAGGCAACAGAAGGTGTGAAAAAATCATCGTACCTATGATTTTTACTTAAGGCGACATCACAGTGGTTTGAAATGGGATAAAGTTGGCCGAAAATAGAAATAATGTTTCGAGTCGAGTGAAATTTGGTACCCATGGGGTTTTTTTGGTAGCTAACGATTAATCCAATGTCAAATGTTCGTTTTTTAAATAGCAAACACAAAAAGATTGCTAAAAACTTCAAAACCACTCCAATTTTTTTTTTCGGCTCAAATCTTTATTTACACAAACGGCTGACTATACGTATGGATGGATACACGCGCTCACTTACTCACCCATATATCTATCACACATACATCGCTCTCACGCTCACTAACTCATGCATCGCTAATCATACCTCTAACGGAAGCATTACGCTATTCAGTAGCATACCTTTTGCCGAGCGTAGATACGTTGATGAAACAATTAACGTTGCATTTACACATTCCTCATGTTTTTTTTCAACTGCATTCTTTGAAGAGTCTCATTAAAATATAGATCAAATTGGAAATTGACAGATGCATGGATATGCCAACTGTTACATAAATTGAAATTTAGAAAAATCTTCTAAAATTTAAATGAAATGTTTCCTTATTACATGTGGTGACCCTAAATGGTGCCATCATCTTTTATATTGTTGCCAAGGAGGCCTTGCTGATTTTTTTATGTTTATGTAACTAAATCATGGACTGAGATTATAAGGGGCATTGCATAAAAGCTCTAATAGATTGATTCGAAAAACGTGTAGATCTTAGAGTTGGCTTCCGATAAACGCTATGCCCTAGGCTTCCAACTTCTTTCCTGCGGATTAAGATGTCCAGGAAGGGAAGTTGGCTATTTTCTTCTTTCTCCGTGGTAAATGTGATGCTCGGGTGTTGGTTGTTCATGTGGTGTAGAAATTCCTGTAACGCAACCGTACCATGCGGCCAAACTAAAAAAGAATCGTCTACATATCGGAAAATACATTTTGGACGGCGGGGAGCTGAATTGAGAGCTTTTTTCTCAAAATTTTCCATGTAGGAGTTAGCTATTGCCGGTGATAACGGCGATACAATGGTGACCCCATCCCTCTGATCATAGAAAATCTCCTCAAAAGAAAAATAGGATGAAGACAGCACGTGATGGCAAAGCTTGACTGTATTACCATCGAATTTACTCTCCAGCAGTCTCTAGGTGTCAGCAAGAGGAACCCGCGCGAAGAGTGACACCACGTCCAGACTAACCATTAAATCAGTTGGATCTAAACGGATATACCTAAGGGTTTTCACAAATTCAGGGTTCAGGAATGGCGTTAGGATGCCCGTTAGATATTTGACAACAATATATGCCAGAGAGTTTATTGCACTGACAATCGGCCTGAGCGGCGTTCCTTCCTTATGTATCTTGGGCATCCCATAAATCCCGATTTGATTTGATCAGAAATTTGGAATAAAATATTACAGCCATTTACCATATGTTAAAGAGTACGACAATCCAATCTAACAATTTTCCTATAGCAGATGGAAGAGGTTTTTAACCATTTAATCGTATATCAAATCATTTCCTTGCCACGAGGGAAGGGGAACATTTTGTAAAACAATTTGCAAAACTTTGACTGCGCAATATCTTATATCACATTTTATTATTATTTTCTGCAAAGTCACTCGTTAAATTACAAAATCTCCCTCTAGGTTACGCAGAGCGTGTTCCTGACTCCCCAAGTGCATTTCTGCTTCCTTCTAAAGGAGGTGAATGCAGTTAACTATTTTAGATGCTATCCAAACCTCTGAAGACGAGCGCTGCGTCGAAAAGACTGAAAATCGTTATGCTTCTTTGGAAACTATATTCAAATCCCCTTCCAAACCCAGCACGGGTGGATTTAATCTCCCTCATTCCCCCGTTTTTATTTAATTTCACTCCATTTTACATATTTTCCACGGTGTTTTCCCCGGAAGGCCTAAAAATGATCGTGTTCAAAACGGACTTGACGTTAAAAAGGGCAACCTATGAAGTACCAAACCTTAATATAAATCCCTTTCCAGATAGCCTACCATTCTCTCTCTCTCTTAATTTATCCTTAATATTACCTTAATACTTCTATTCAAATCTTCAACAATATTCCTTCATCCAAAACTAATTTCTTTCTCTTTGTAACTTTCCCAATCAACATCAAATGTACATTATGGTGTTGCTTATTTTTTTTCTCGTATTTTCGATTTCTACCTCTTAAAATATGCTATGGGGTGCAGAATGGATGTCCTAAAAGTTTCAGACCAATTTTTTAACATTTAGAGGTCGCTCAAAGAGCATAAATGCAATAGCATTCAATATTTCCGATTTGAGGAAATAACACCAATTTAAGGGGTCACGCACAATATTACAGCCCATTTTACATTTTACATCCACGCTCCTAGCAGTCTCATTCAATCGCATTCCAGGCCGCCAGCAGCTGTACATATCTAAGCATGCATCATTTTTTTATAAACCCTTTAACTACAGCCATGCTAAGCTCCATGTAATCATCCCTCACTTTTGCTAACTTATTTCTAATGGAACAGTGCTTGACTGGTCTAACTGGTATTAACCGAGATACTTACATACAGACACCTAAATGCATTTTCCCTCGCGTTCCAGTTCATTGGAAACAGTAAAAATGCATCTACGTATACATCAGCGTTTTAATAGATCCTTTAATCACCACTATACTATTTTCCAAGTCCAACGCATCCAGTATTTCTATCCTTATAGCTGAATCTCGGTTGCTTTCTGCTGGAAATCATTTGCCTTACCCTATTTTGTTATTCAACTGAAAATAGAAATAAAACCCAGTCATATTCGCTGAAGCTACCCCATACAAATTTCCTGTTGCGTACTAATGCAATCCTGTCTCACTGACGTCTAATGCCGTGGGTTAGTGGGTCCACCGCCAATTAGTTTCAATACCCATTTCGGCGCTCTCATCGCCCCTCTCACTGACTCGATATCGTTGTTTATAAGAGCACACAACAGGGCGGACTCTCTTTACACGTGCCGCGACAAAGCGATATCATCAAAGTCAGAGTCCGACTGATGAAGTCGGTGAGAACGCCGAGTGGTAATGAGAGAATGATTGACATTGGATATACCCCTCAAGATATGTGACGTGGCACAATCGTGGAACCGAATGGTTTGGGATGGTGGGAAGACCGAATAATCAACGCCCGATCAATCCTACAGCATGTTTACGGAGTTTACCACGCAATATTATTCATTTGTTGTCGGGTTTGTTAACGAGATGCGAAAGCGCGGGCGACGGACACCGCTGCGCTTTTTTTTACCCCGGGAACGCCGGCTGAAGGCATTGTTTCGGCATATCGCCGCCATGGCCTGCAGAGGGGGGCACGCGCGCTCAATTACTGAGGCGGTCGATATTACGCTCAAAATGAAGAGCGCTTTGTGTCAAGCAAGGGAGTCATGTCGCACATATATGAGTGGTTGTCCCGATAAGCTGTGAACGAAGCTGCTCCGCGAAATATTTGCAATAAATAACGTGTCAGACTCACGTGAAAGCACGTGACGTTCAAGGGGGACATGCACATAGCCCGCGCCAAATATTTCGACACACTTCTCGCTGAACTTTCATGAGCTTATAGAGAATGATTTGCACTTGCCCGCTGACGCGGATATGGTATCTTATTCACTGATACATGATGCATTCTGGATTCCATCTAAAACTAATTGTACGTGTTTACAGGAATCAGGAGTTGCTTAATTATAACCAGAAATCAGATCATGAAGCTTAATCCAATGCGGATAAATGCAGCTTAGAATTTGATCATTGGAAACGACGTCGCCTAATCGATTCATTTGATTCATTCGTTTTAAGGCATTGACAACACTTGGATACGCATACGCCGAGAAAATCCAAGGGTTATTATCTGGAACAAAGAGTTGCTAAGTTTAACACTTGAGGAGCTAAAATTGCACCGATATTGGCAATAAATCTTTTTTTCACATTCCATGACTTCAAATTCAGTTTTTTTTAGAAATATGAAAATCGTAAAAAGAAAAAGCGTAGCTAAGGAAACCAGTCACAAGTGCATTAAAGGGTGCGTGAAATGTCTTTCACTATGATCATCAAAATGCACTGGAATTAAAATCTTTAAATCTAAAAATAAGAACAATTATCATTTTCCACATTTAAGAAGTATATATATATATATATATATATATATATATATATATATATATATATATATATATATATATATATATTATAGATGGTGCTAGTTTAGTGTATAAACATTTTGCAGAGTAATTATAAGTATGTTACTAACAGTCAGGGAGTAGTGATATAATGTAAGTAACAGCATTAAACCATGTTAATTGCTATCAGTTCTACGGTCCCAGACCATATTTTTCATGACAAATAACATAGAATAAGGTTTTCACTTCTTGATGTGCATTTTCCACAAGTATATTTTTGGCATCTTGAGCATTTTACCATAGTTTAAGTCCCTTTACGTGCTTGTACCTGACACTAATGTCTTTTTCTAATTTGTGTACCTGAAATGGAAGGTGCTAGCCCTGGCTGTGACTTGATATACTCACTACGTAGTTCTTCAGCTAGCGTCAAAATGAATTTATGGTGGCTGATATTTTGTGAAGTGACCACAAAACTTGATATCAATCGACCTTTTGACAATTGAATTGTTTTTTATTAGAAAATATTTAGTTCAGAAATCGATTCCAACAATTAATTTCTCAATTTCTCTATTAAACATTTCTTATTCTACAACGCATTGTATTTAAGATTACGATTCGGAATCTCTCATGGGTGACTTTTAAGTGTTTTTTGACTGATATGTATCACTTAATTTCCCATTGAAACAAGAGAACAGCACTTTTTCGCTGAGCAAGAACGAGCACTTTCTTACCCAGGCGTGCCGAAATAAAAGGCGAGGTTCCGGCACGCAGAAGTGAACACGCCTGGCGAGAGTAACGCTTTGGAAAAAATTGTGCCTTGATACGTACTCGGTGGTTGACAGGTTTCATTTATTCCCAGACAGCGTGGATATACATAATCTCGTAGCGCGCTCCATCAAAACGTCACAAAATTTCGAGATAGGAAGGAATTGCAATTTAAATCCCTTTCTTCTGTTTCGCGAGGCTAAAGTCGTTTTCAACTCCCAGCTTGTGTAATATAAAATGGATACTGATATTAGAACATGTTCGCTTCAAATGCATTATCTTAATGCGTCAGTCAGACTGTTTTTATTATTCACGGCTATGAATTAAGAATCATCTCAGGACCAAACTTGTAAGTTTGGTAGCTGCAATGCCACTTTCTTTTATATTTGACACTTTTAAAAGGTTAAACTTACAAACAAGTGATGAAATTTGAAAATTTTAGTGCCTCTCTCAAACGATATTGGAAGTTTCATATCGGCTGGTACATATCTTGGCTATGAAATCTAAACTACATAGGAATAAACCGCTTCAAATGTGTACATGCACATAAATTCAGACATTATAAATTAATAGCACCTTATAAATAATTTTTTTTCAGAATCGGTAGCAAAATATCATTATTCCAAACCGAAAATTGAAGCATGCATGATAGTGGGAAGAATCTCTTAGTCTTATATCTATTCCACAGCAATTTGCACGAAGTGTGATTGAATAATATCCTCAAGTATGAAAAATACCCTTCAGGACATCAAAAAGTAAACTGCGGAGTCAAATTGCTTTGTTCTCTCACTCCGCAACGAACGATCACGGATGTTTTACCAACGATCAGCTATCAGGAATGTACAGCTACATCAACACCAAGAATCAACTCTACGCTGCTTATCATTCTTTAACTGCGATTGTTAAACACTGGGAGGAATTGTGACGGTAATGTTTGCTTATTGGAGTCCTGTGGTTAATCTCAGCGCAAGTAATTTGACAGACCGACATTCAACTGATGGAATAGAGTTAACATCGAATAACCGTATTTTCATAAGAGAACTACCGTAGTGACAGGAATGGCAAAACATCAATTTTGAAGACAATATTCTCCTGATCGTAAGCTGCTAGATTTTGAATTGCCCACTCTTTCGCTAAACTTATCAAACTGTAAATGTTTACCACTCGTTTCCAAAGGGAATATCATTCAATCTCAGCGCCTTTATGTGCATGTTTCCTCAAATAATAAGATCCTTCGGCACGACGCATGAAGTTAAACTAATTCTGAAGGGAAACGGGATGTTTGGCGGGCATGAGTCTACATCTGAAATTCTGAATGAAATTTCGTTAATTATTTTTTATTCGTCTCCTACAAGCGTGGCACAAAGTCATTTATTTGGCTTAACCAGACTGAGCTAGACCTTGGTTTTTTGGCACCTTGATCATATAGCTTGAGCTCATCGGAGTCACGAGATGTATTGTATAGATATTTTCGCCCACGCTAAAAACAGCAGCCAAACGTCTCCGGCCCCCGTATGCGCACACGAATGGCCGGCGCTTAATAAAGGAAAAGGTCGCATTGAAGTCAAATACCTGAGCGAAGGAGACAATATTTATTTAGAGTGATTAGTTGTTAAGTAATAGAGTCGAAATGGATCGCCCTCCAAACTTTACATCGCTGTTTCCGCCCTGGCACTTCCTATTTGGACTGATTTTAAAGACGCTTTGGCGTCAAAATAATTAAGTGGTAGTTTAACGAGAACAATCAGAACCCATCCATAAATTACTGTCTTACAAAGTAGGTAGTGTTTTGCTAAGTAATTAAGGCAAGCATTCGATCGGAAGGAACACCATATCGTGTTTTTCCAAGGTGTTGTAATATTTTACAATTTCTCTCAACTCTCCTTGCGTTTGGGGTACCAAAACGTAATAAATACGACGTCCGACCCAGCTGTGATTTACTCCTAACCTTTGCCTTCAAGCCTTGCCTTGGCTATTTCAGCGGTAGAAATTCTTATTATACATTTAACCATTTTATTATACAATTAGATATTCACCAAATAATATAAATAGACTATTATTTATACAATTTGCAACAATTATCAGAGCTGATGGCATGAACAAATTTTTCTCTAGGTCGTCCTGTATGACAAAATACCGTAATGGTCCACTACAGTTGACAATTTTCTTTAAGCAATGCCAAATAGACAATGTACAAAATGACTCCCTCTCTCACCATTCAATGTTACTAGAATTAGTGTATTTCACCAATTATCCACCAATTGCATGTAAATACCATCAAATTAACATGTAATACACCCTTTTGCTTAAATAAAAAATACAATTTGTCCAATTGGACGTTTATGGTCACACATGCACCAAGTTTACTAATAGCTACTGAAGTCAGATGCCGGGGTTTGCTGTTGGCCTCCTGTATCCTGTAGTACTGCCCGTCGTCGATTACTAACGCCTTCTGTGAACTTCTAGGAACTATTTCCTTCTTAATCACAGGTTTATCACTAAATAAAATATACTTCTTGCGAACAGGTCACACTCGAGTGAGACAGCCAGTTCGTGTGATCGTGCGGGCAAGAGAGCGCCTCTTATTCTTAGTGTCCACGTGGGCTCCCAAAATTTCTAAAGGAAGTACACGTGCTCGCCGTCGAGTCGTTGCTATCAGGTATTGTTATTTTATACTACGCGATTGACTTTCTTTAACTTTAGAGTGCTTCCATTCGCTGGTAGATGTGTTGAAGTTTGCTGGTTTCATGGTTGTCGATCGCCAATTCGCTTTAATTATTTCGCTTCGTCGAGTGAAAAGTGGGTGAAATTACCATTCATAGGTCACGTCTTACAAATTGGAAAATTGTTCCCTAAAGATATTTTAAAGCTATGTTTTTATAATCCAGTCACCTCCAGATTTTTTTTAATCCTAAAGACTTTATTGATGACAAAGAAAAAATTGGAGTATACCTTTTAAAATGTAATGCAAATGATTGTTAATGTTTTTATGTTGGCCATACTGGGAGGAAATTTTATTTAAGAATAGATGAAAATAGGAAATTGCCGTTAAACCGTGACAACAAATCCATGCTTGCAAAACATTTATATGGTTGTGACCATTCATCTGATTTTAATTTTGAAATTTTACGTATAGTTGACAAAGGTGCCAAACTGGACTTTATTGAAAATTTTGAAATTGGGGCATTTCATAAATTGTAAGGTGAAAACCTGGTGAATGAGGTGGTGCCAATGACGCACTCGCCGTTTCTTTCTGTGCGGGGCCCTCCCCCCTTAGAAGATTATTAACTTGATCCTTCCTCTTAAGTTAGTCCCCAACCCCCCCCCCCACCACACTTTTGTTGTTTCGTCATGTCACCCCCACCTACCTTTCTCAAAAAAAAAAAAATATATATATATATATATATATATATATATATATATATATATATATATATATATCAGGCTAACTGCTCGTCTTGTACTGAGCTCTTGAAAATGACGTGATCAGTACGTTGAAACCGGTTGAGTGATCAAAAAATAGTGTGGAAAGTTACTAAGTTCTCTTTGTTTTTATTAAGATGAACTTCCACATAGTGAACTCGTCTACCATTGATCTAATCTCATTAAAGATTGCGCAAGCCTATCTTATCAGAGATGTAAAGTCTGTTATGCAATCAAAACCTATTTTTGGGCATTTTCTACACACAATATATACTTAGCATGCATACTGTCGGCGAAATGACTAATGGAAAAATATATGTTACATTGCAGTATGCGAATGCAGTTTATATTTTACAAAGTAAGTCATCAATTCTTGAAAGGGGTATTGGTGGTTCTTCGGATTTCCGACCGGGTCAAACTCTGCTCCATTTCTGCCGACGTTTCGATGCCCTGAGGATAATGAACGACTCGTTCATCGAAACGTCGGCAGAAATGGAGAGTTTGACCCGGTCGGAAATCCGAAGAACCACCAATATCGCTACATGCCGGGAAAGCCTTAGATCTTTCAACTTGAAAGGGGTCATCATCATCAGTAATAGAACCATAAATTGGTTTTCTTTAGCTCTCCATCCAATTCTTCGTTCATCTTACCACTTAACTGCATATGTCTTCATTATAACTTATCTATTTTGTGTATTCCAGCGTTGGTCCTCTTCTGTATTTTTTTCAATTCGTTGTTCCTTCCATAATTGTTTTTAGGAGGCTATATGTGTCAATTGGGCGTCAAAACGTTTCTCTTCTACTAATATTTTACCAAGTTTTCATCGAAAATTAATTCTCCTCAAATCTTTCGTGGGTTATATTCATCAATTTTCGAATCCACATTGTTAAACGCTTTCTCCAAGCCAATCAAGTAAATGGGCTTGTTTTTTTGCATCCTCTTCTTGACGACAATTCTCAGGGCTAAAATTGCTTCTTTCGTTCAACTAATCAGCCTTTATCGAAAAATTCTGCCATTTTCGCTTCTATCTTCCAGTTGAATTTTGGTCAGATTTTCACGTATTTGCAGGTCTTTTGAAGTATTTTCATCTCTCGGATGTTTTCTTAGCAGAGATAGGAATGATTACACTCTTCATCATTCATACAGCTTTATCATTATTTTGGAGAACTCCATTCCCATTGCATGCAATCTCTCGCATGCAACCTTTATTGTAAAAAGATTTCGGGATTTCCCGGTGAATAATGCTGATGAATTCTTCTTGAGTTCCCCACCGGACTGATGTTAGGCGACGATTCAAAGGAAGTCATTCCCATTATCCTTAGGGTTGTCGATGCCGGTTCTCCATGCTGTCCGGTATTTATACTCTCTCCTTCACCTCGATCGTCAATAAATGGCTCTTTTTCCCGCCCGTCTTTGGATTTCCCACCTTTTTTTAAGATTGGGTTCCAGGTCTTGCTGAGATGGAATCATTGTTTATTAAATGACTTCGAGGCTGATTTCTATGGCATTCAAGCTTTGTTCAAGCTTCACCATCTAACCTCTACATAATCCATACGTTTGCTTAATTTATATTCTTTGTCATACATTCCATTGCCTTTCTTTGAATTATAAGCTACATCCTATCCTCCGATTGCATCCTCTCCTCATCATTTGAGCGAGGAAGCGTCGCAAACATTAATCGACTCGTAAGTTCACTACTAACGTACCGCGCCTCCGCGTAAGCTTGCTATTGTAAGTCACCAGGGGTAGATTCCCTCATCTAGATAGGGCACGTGAACTATCCCGCTATTGCGTGGATGCCGGCGGGGACGAAACCTTATTCGCTGACACGCCAACCTTTCACGGCCAAGGATAACATTTACGGAGCGCAACGCTTCATATTTAGGAATCAGCCTTGGCTTATCGCCATAATCTTTCAATAATCAGCAGACTTAAACGACAGAGTAGGATAATACACGAACCGATGGACCGATAAGTGACAAAACTCTTCCTCCGAATAAATCAAATAGTCTCAGGCTTAAATTGGTGGAAACGTTTCATTTTCATTAGAAAAGAAAAAATATCTTGCAAGTGACTGTTACTCGTTGAAATCGGATTCGGCATGATAAAAACGTGTGGATAAATACAAGTATGCATAATATTTTCCTTTCTTACGATTTTTTTTTGCTTCAACGCATCACTCAAGACTAAAACGAAAGCAGAGCAAGGCGTGAGCCTATCAAAACACAATCACTTTTAGTCTCTTCCATCTCCCAATGCCTACTTCCCAATTCTCTCTCTTTTCCATGCCTAGTGTCCCGAAACCTCCCAGGAATTTTCACGTACGGAAGCTCGCCTCATGGAGGCCATAAATAAATAGTGTTTTTCGAGTTAGACAGAAAAATATAACTTGCCTCATTGCTCATTGCTTTTAGGGACTACTACGAAGCCAACACACATACAATTGACGACTGAGACGCTGCACCATTAAAATTTAGACAATGGTTTTATGTATATAAATGGCTTTTAGAATTGCATTTTAAGACCACTTCAAAATTGTGAATAAAAAGCAAAATGCTTAAGTAAATTATTTATAAACAAGTAAAATATGATTCGAAGGAAAGAGCTGTCACGACCCTGTCACGCTAAAATCATCTAAATTCTTGTTTCTCTATAACGCACTTTTAGAATATTAATACCGCAAAGCCACATAATAGCTTCAGGAACGTCGCATTAATTACGCAAGTTAATTGCCGCGGTAACAGGGCACATCCAAGACAATGATGTTCCTTAATTGTGATGCATATCGTTACAGTGGCTTCTAAGATTCGCTATCGCGCTACGAAGAAACAATACCCGCACAATGGAGTCAATTTCAACACTGATACAATTTCGTTCCATAAACAATCAATAAATTTTAAATCCTCAAGTTATTTAAAACAACTTTGTGCCATGTTCCTGGGGGTACTAGTAATAACTACACTTTTATCCATCACATAAGATAGCAAGACCTACATCCGAAAGTAACCCTTTACTATCACATTATGCATGACGACAGATTATCTAAATCAAAAGAAGTGAAAACATGATGTTTTCCATGCTTGTCATGGCATGGAAAAACAAAAGCATAGTCACCCCTGAGACAACTCACTAAAGAACTTTATGAAATTAAAAATTAGAACTGATAAAATTTAAGTCAACATCGATCATGCTTACTTTTCCTGTAATTTGAGCCTACGGAATGAGATTGCAATAATATCATCGATCTCATTTGTTTTTTCAAGTGTTTTAAACCTTCTTTACAGTGGTTACAACGGTTGCAATGGTTTGTACGCATTTTGATGTTTTTTAGGGAACCGCGATACGTTAGAAAGAAATTAATAATTAGGAATTTTTAGCACGGAGCAATGCATTTTCACTGTTAAGAAAAAGAAATTATAAATTGCATTTATCCAAACTTAAGTTTTATTTCACCGACTTAGATTTCGACAAGTAACAGTAATTTTCAATCCTTAAAAATTACGATGCAAAGGGCCCCGGGTCGGTAAAATGAAACTTAAGTGTATATACTCACAAATGATAATTTTTTTTTACTATGAAAAAGAAAATATTCCGCAAACCTAAGTCTAATCTATTTATTTGACCAGACAATTGAATGTTGAAGAAATTCTTCTATTCTTCACATTTAAACTTTTCATAAATATTAATACATAATAAACATTATCGCAGTCACGTCTCCTTGTTGTTCTAAAATCATCTCCGTCTCCTGAATGATAGGGCAATTGTTTTAGGGAAATTCATCACCAATGCCAAAATCAATATCACTCACTCTTGACGTATAGAGATGCTCACTCTGTCATCAGAATTATAATTTAATCATATTTCGTGTTTCGCAGATTCCGAAACAAAAACATCTCATCCTCGATGAATTTCAGTGATGCAATATGTTCGCTTCGCAAGTTCGCCACCGGCAAATAATATTGGACGGGTAGATTTCTAGCCAAAAAACGAACTTCACAGATTTCTGATCCGGATATAGATATGATTAATATTTGTTTGAAGACTTTCGCAGCTTTTCTTATCTATGTAGGATGATGCTTTCGCGTAATGCTGCGTTTTGTTCATTATGAAAATCTCAACATTTCGCTTCTCTTACTGGAAGCGTCATCGGGAGAATGAGCGTTTACCGGCTTTAGTTCGCTCTTATATAGCATCGATGTCATTTGCACCATTGTTGGGCCGATTTGAATATTTTTCGGAAGACGTTAGCCGTTGGGTTTTGCTAGAGCCAAGAACCCTTTCCAAACCCTGCTAAGGATATATCCATCCTCCCTATTAAAAATATTTGGCATTTTAGCTATTTCTATGGCCTCACGCAAAACGGAACCCAAGGGCCTAAAGTAAAAGGACCACGTGTATTGACGTGGTCCCGCCGTTCGGCATAGACGGAAACACGTCAATAGACGTGCTCCGCGCTGAATGTGTGCGTGGATGATATTCTTGCGTCTTGGCCAAGACCCGTGTTTGGTCGAACATTATTTTATGTCCAGGGCTTGAGTCGGAAAAGTTCGGTAACCGCTGATGTGTCCCGATTATGTTGCCCCATCGCTCTCTTGTGCTCTTTAACCCCTTCCCTGACGGGTTTTTTTTAGAAAAATGGTCAAAAAAAGTCATATTTTTTTATTTCAGATTCAGAAGCATTTTAGGGAGGCAAATCCGAAAATGTTTTCCTCAATTTTTTATTCCAAATAACTAATGATTTATTCAATAATTTCTGAATGTTGCCCCTTAACTTGAGAGAATTAGGCCACCTGCATATCAATATAACTTTTCTTCCCGTAAACCTTAGTTAGAGATCTTTTGAGGAATACATTTAGTTCATATTAGAATAGTATATACTTTGCCGACAACATTAATGTAGTCTATTCATTTTAGTCCATAGTACATCAAGAAGCAACGTACAAACATTCATGGGAGTTAGGTAACCCGCACGACGACGACTTTCGCCCTGAAAATGTTATAAGAAAATTTATTTTATGGCAAAAATCAAGAAACTTAAATCCCTTCCCTGATGACTTACAATTAACTTAAAAAATTTGTCATATTTTTTTCTTCCACTTTTTGATTAGTCTTTGGTAGTTGATGAATAAAAAATGCGAATACTATGGTTTTTAACAATTTAATTGGCAAAAAAGTGCATTTATTTGATTATATGTATCAAGATTTCATAAAATCATTTAACTTTTCAATAACAAAATTGATTATGAATATTGATATTGTAGCACAATGAACAAAATAAACCCTTTTCCTAAAATTACAATGAAAAATATAAAAAACAGGCATTGCATGAAATAAAAATTTTTAAAAGTTCACTTTAGTATGGTACAAACGAAAACATGGCACTACACATAGTCCCACATTGCAATCGGGGCAAAAGTACCGGCTCTCCCTCCTAACAATTTTTCCACGTGCATCCCTTTTTCGGGTACACACAGCACACTTTCTTGTTGGAAATTTTTTTTTCTCTGATTCCGGTATTGCTTCCGGGAAATGCCTCTCTGTGAGCCGTCGGGGATGTGCTATTGCGGATGGCCTACCTGCCCTTGGGGAGGGAACACTGGGGAAATAGATCTCCATAATGTTTTCTATCAGGTCCAGCCTATATGCGAGGTGGGATTTTGTTCCACCTGATTTCACATGGAATACAAAAGAATTCCACAAAGAAATTTCCAATAAATGGAAAAATATTTTTTTATAATATTTTTTACCCCTCTTTCTTGGTATCGGGTAGTCAGCTAAATGCTGGTCCACCCTATCCACACCCCCCATGGTATGGTTGTAGTCAATTACCACTTTTGGCTTGAGCACTGCCACCCCTCTTTTTTGAATAACTCCCATTTCAGCGTTGTGCACTGTGGAAAGAACCGTCACTTCTTTCTTGTCTTTCCACCGGAGAGCCATTATTTTGCCCTTTTCGTATGCAAACACTTCCCCTTTCTTCATTTTTTTGTTTTTTAGTTCCTCCGGCATTCCTTTTCTCGTGGCCCGCACTGTACCATAAATATCACACGACTGTCCAATTAGAGCCTCAGCCAGTTGTGGCGAGGTATAAAAATTGTCCGTCGTTACGCAGTACCCCTTGCCGAACAGCGGCTTCATAAGCGTCATCACTACTTGTGATGACATAGGCATTCCTCCAAACTCCTGATCCAACAATGTGCCCTTCCCTGTATATATCACAGTTGACCACACATAGCCACTTCTTGATTCACACAGTACAAACGTTTTTATGCCAAATCGGGCTCTCTTCATCGGAATGTATTGACGCCAACCCAATCGCCCTTTGTAGAGGAGAAGGCTTTCGTCAACTGTTAGGTCCCTTTCTGGTGTATACAAAAAGCTGAATTTTTCATTGAGGATTTTATAAATAGGCCAAATTTTATTCAACTTTGGATTTGGGTGGATATCCGCTCTATAATCCTCGTTGTTAGTAAAATGCAAAAATTGGCGAATTTTCGCAAATCGCCGGTAGGCCATTGTCTCACCAAAAAAAGGGGTATTCAGAATTTTTCTGGTAGACCAAAAGTGCTCCTGCTCTGGTTTCCGCACAATGCTTTGCAGCATTATCAGGGCCAAAAACACTCGCATTTCTGGAGAACTCACATTCCGCCACTGATCTCTTGAGGTTGATGGTTTTTCCCGTAAGCACTGATCAGCATAGCGATTCGTCTCTGATACTATCAGTTCTATTACTTCATCATCAAAGAATAATTCAAAGAAATTATTCACGTCACCATCTGGGTCAACTTCGAAATTCATCGTTGAATTACCTTCAAAGTTGAATCTCTGAGGAGCAGGATTGGGAGGACCTGACGTATCCACCGCATGCCACCTCATTTCCCTGTCGTCGCGTTGTATCACATCTTCATCCTCACTAACATCCGAATCAACGTTCGTATGCTCAGAGATGCTTGACTCAGAGCCAGAGTGTTCAACATCCTCCAATTCCTCATCAGAAACATCAACGGTTGAATCACTTTCCGATCCACTCTCCATAACGGTAATATACGTACACCAAAGAAAAAAAACTTCTGAAGCAACGAAATGATATCACCAGTTCAAGGGAAACTTCGAGATGTGCACACTACAACGTACGATGAATAACTAACGTGTCCTAAAATTTTGCGACAGCTAGAAAGAGGCCGATGGCAGGAGAACCAAAAACATATTCGCCGAAAGCGAAGTATCAGTAAATGAAAGAAAAACATTCGTCCCTTTTCCATACTGTAATCCGTTTTCCTAAAGGTAGCGTCATAAAAATCCATTTTCACAAGTGAAGAGAATAGGATGGGGGAAAAGAGTATGAGGGGTCTGAGAGGTGAATAACCCGGGGGAAAGAGGAAAAATAGACTGAGTAACAGAAGATTAGCAGAAAATTGCAAAGGATGTTCAATGAGAGACGTGCAGACGGTCGGAAAATCCGAAAGACTTCCGACCGCCTGTTTATTGCCCTTGCGCGTGCTCTTTCTCGCCAGAGTGTCATCAATGCCCTTCCGTGCCCAACCGTGTCTTGCTGGGTGACCACCCAGTACGGTGACACACGCCAGACGTCAGGGTAGGGGAGGGAATTTTGGGAAATACCAAAGGATGGGTGGTAGAGACCCGTCGGTGAACCAAAGACAAGGAGCATCAGAAAGGGTACGTGAATGCAGCCTGAGCGGCGAACGTCCGGCAGGGGTCGGTCCTCCCTCCCTCCGAGCGATTGGCGCCAGAGCCTCCCACCCTTCACATTCTCACCCCTTCTCCCGCTGAGAAGGGAGGGAGGGAAGGGTCTTTTTCTCTCTCTTTCCTTCGCACGCAGCCGGGCGAGAGACTTTCGGATTTTGTGCCTGCCTGCAGGTCTAATGTTCATGAAAGGACGACAATAGAAAACAGATAGAAGGATGTGTAAGGACTGAGGGTTGAGGAAAGGAGGGGATGAGGAAGAAGCATCGGGTGATGGGTGGAATCGATATTCCTTTCGTGCGAGCGAAAGTCACTGTTCCTGCCAATGACCGTCTCTCTGATCAAGACAAAATTCCAAAACTTCCCAAAACACCGACAGTTCACTGTATTGAAGCATACACGGATACAAAAACTACAGCGTAAATAAGTAAATTATACACAACTAATAGGTAAATATGTATTGCAAAGTAAACATAAAAATAATCGGGAACGCGTTGTTGGTCATATTATAACAGATAAAGATTTACTGAGTAACAATTATTCCTTGAGTCTTCTAGATCGAATGCAATTTAGCGATAATGTAGAAAAGAACTTGTGACCCCATAGAAAAATTTCGCTTCCAGGGAGCGTAATTCCACTAGTATTCAGGTAGGATAGATAAATAAAATAGATGAGTTTTGTGAGAACTGATAGAATATAATTCTCATAAGTAGATAGGGAATAATAAGAAATCGTGCATAAAAATAATATAAATCTAAAAAACATTCCCTCAATCATCATATAAATTACGTTATCAATAGCATAAGTAAGATTCCCACTTAGTACTTCGGGATATCAAGTAGCTAAACTTACAATAAGCCTAGTAGTAGAAAGAGTGCAAGATAAAATTGAATTTTCATGATGAGAAAACCACCTTTGTTATTTCCACAAACGCGCGTGACGCGCGTTTCACCACACTGTGGCATACATGAGTATGCCACAGTGTTGTGAAACGCGCGTCGTGCCAGCGTAAGAAAGTTTGTCGAAATAACAAAGGTGGTTTTCTCATCATAGATATCCATAATTTCCACGAGTTCAGGCCTGATATCATCGGTTTTATTTAATTTTCATGACCATAAAACGTTTCCTATCATTTATTTTGGATCAAAAAAAGCGCGTAAATTTTGGTACACGGAGGGTAATTTTGGTGCGTGAAGTTTCTTTTTATACCATAATACAAGTGAAAAGCCGTTAAAAAATGCGAAAATACAGAGATATGCGTCCATATATGACATCTAGCGGCGAAGCAACGAATTACTACGAAGGGGGCGAAATATCTCGTCCAAAACAGCTAAAGAAGAGAAAAAGTAGGGTCGGACGAGATATCTCGTTCACGTCAGAATTTGCTAGACCATTTTGGACGAGATATCTCGCCCGCGTCAGGGAAGGGGTTAAGCCTTTGAGAGATAGCTCGCTTACTCTGCCCCACATAGCTTCTACCGCAGCGGCAGGGAACCTCATACACACCCATAGACTTAAGGGGAAGATGGCTATCCTTCGGTGAGGGCAGGATGTTTTTGATTTTCTTCACCGTGCAAAAGCGAGTCACAATATTTCCTCTCCGCAGGATTTTAGCAATTCTGTCAGTGACTCCGGAGATGTAGGGAATATTTGCGTACGCCAATGGTTTCCTCTTGCGGTCGTCATCATTATGGTTTTGTTGCCTTTCTTTCATTGCTCTCTTTATGAAGGAAGTGCTGTAGCCATTTCCTTTGAGAGCCCACATTAAAAGTTCCATATCTTTGTCAAGATTTTCGGCATCACATACAATTCTGGCGCGGTGGCTTAAAGTTTTAATTACGCAAGATTTCCGCATTGGATGGTGATGGGACGCCGAATTCAAATACTTATCGGTGTGGGTTTTCTTTCTGTCGACTGAATGTCCCAGGCTCCCATCTGTTCTCCTATTCACCATGACATCCAAGAATGGTAGACAAGCTCCTTCTTCGAGCTCTTTCGTAAATTTGATGTCTGGTTGGATACTGTTAAGGTGTTCATGGAAAGCCTCCAGCTTCTCCTTTCCATGTGGCCAGATCACAAAAGTGTCATCCACATATCTGAACCAGCATGATGACTTATCTACGGAGGAGTACATTGCCTTCTTTTCAAAATACTCCATATGTAAATTGGCTATAACGAGAGAGAGGGGGGAACCCATTGCCGCTCCGGACTTCTGTTCAAATATAACTTCGTTATAAAGGAAGTAGTTGACGGATTTCAGGCTTTCCCGGCGAAGATTTATATCAAGGATCTTTCGGGGTTTGCACCGGGTAGCTCTGTCCATGGCGGCCAACGTTTCGATGCTCGAGTCGAGAAGACAAAAATAATTGCCCGCTCATCTGGCTACTGCGACCGGCTCATCAAGGAGGCCATTGTGATCCGGAGAGAAAGACGACACTTAAACCGTGACTCCGGTTGCAACCTGAGTCACACGTGGGAACCCATCGTCAAGCTTATGGGAGAGTCAATACCACCGGATGATACCTAATTTTCCCGCGAAAAATTTCGGACCTGACCTACCCATAGGGTATATATTGATGACCACTTCTAGTCAAGGCACTCACCTCTGCCCTGAGGACGATGCTCGACTCGAGCATCGAAACGTTGGCCGCCATGGACCTAGCTACCCGGTGCAAACCCCGAAAGATCCCTGATATAAGGAAGTAGTTGTTTAGGAGGCAGAATTAAGCCAATTTTGGATAGTCCTTCGGCATTCCATCCTCGGTTAGATTTTTTAGAATTTCCACCGAATCAGGAACAGAAACTTCAAACAGCGACACCACATCAAAGCTGACTATTAGGTCTTCTTTATTCACTCGTAGATCTTTTAGAATTTCTACAAAATGTGCCGTGTTTTTTATGAAAGAGTCCGTACCACCGATGAATTCTTGAATGCCTCGATATGTACTGGGCCAATTTGTAGGACGGCGAGTCAATCGTGTTCACAATCGGTCTCAAAGGGATTCCTTCCTTGTGAATTTTTGGAAGACCATAGAGACGAGGAGCCTTAGATGCAGAATGCATTAGTTTCCAATTTGGGAATTGAAGAAGTTTTGATTAATTCCCTTACTTTGCGCTCAATTCTGGCCGTTGGGTCTTAATTGAGCCTCCCATAAGTTTCCGCATCCAAAAGAGAGAGGACTTTCTTGTTATATTCCTCCTTCGTCATAATAACAGTTGCGCTTCCTTTGTCCGATGGAAGGATTAGGATGTTCTCATTATATTTAAGCTCCTTCAAGTGTCGCAGTTCAGCAGTTTGAAAATTTAATGTAGGTATTTTGGAAGATTGTAGAACTCGCACTATTTCACGCCTCATGTTTTCAGCTTCACCCAAAGGAAGTAACCGTATTGCAGCCTCTACTCCTGTGATAATATCTTCCGTTGGTATTTGTTTTGGAGAAACTACGAAAATCAATCCTTTTGAAAGAACCAAGACCGTTTCCTTGGCCAGTGTCTGCTCGGTCAGATTTTGTACCAGAGAGCGAAAGAATTCTTCCAGTAAGAGAAGCAAAACATTGAGATTTTCATAATGAACAAAACGCAGCATTGCCCGAAAGCATCACCCTACATAGATATGATTAATAGTTTTGGAAAAATTTACAGATCCTGCGGAACTTGGAAAGAAAAATATTAGATGAAGAAATTTCCGAAAACAGAGAGAACTTTCGGTAAAATTAAATTTCAACCTACTTCTTGATAGTGATAACTAAGGCCGAAGAATTTCCAAGAATTCGCGCCTAATCAGTGTAAAAGTATCTCCGGCTGATGATTCCTGATCTACCCTCGCTCGCGTCGGGAAGGACATTAAAGCTACTTTATGAACTCGTCAAACACATTATCCTCACATCTTCTTTCCAGCAATTCTTATATTTTCTTTGGTGATTTAAACACACTATTTGATTGATGATTTTTTTAATATGCAAAGTAGCTTAAATGCAATATTGCCAAAAATGAGGTTTTTTAAAGTACCCTTCTCTCAATTTAAAGCAGCACTCATTTCAGGGTTGACAGAATTTCATTACTAGCACGAGCTGGAAGCAGAAACTGAAGTAGAAGAATTTATTAAACCATGCACCGAATTTGAAGAGGCATTGAATCGATAATTTCCCATAAATACTGCCCTTTCCAGAGAAAAAAATGTAGGAAATGAGCCTTTTCGTTAAGACTAAGCGAAAATAGCCGCACACTGGATAACTACTCATTTTTGATCAATTTTATTGAATACATAGGGGGAGTGCCAATTTAAATATTTTAAAGTACGAGCAGCGTAACCAACCACCAAAATAAAAGAGATAATAACAACCTAAGCAAGAGATGTAGGCGACACGGGTGACCAATTTCAAATTATAATGACATGGTTTTCAATGACCTGAAATTCATTTGTCTACATGAGAATCTTATGATAATTCTACTATGAAGACTAATGGAGGATAGTTGCCGGAAATCGACCTTGCTCCGGTGTAATAGAATTCATTATGCTGCATGACTGAAGCGGTCAAAGCAATGTCACGTATTATGATCGTAACCAGCAATTCTTATGTGAAATAAAATTGATTCATTACTCATTCCTCACTACTGAAAATTTATTTGTGTGAGTTTCGTTTAGTTTATCATTAGAATTCCAGCATATAATAGACCAAGATATATTTCGTGAATAATAAAAGCAAGGACGAACATTTCACCCTCAGAAATCAATTAATAGAAATCTAATAGTCGCAATATCCAAATACAAACTCACCGATAGTCAACCGATATATAATTATAGATGATAAATCGATCACTCTTGCCTTATTGCACACAAAATTATAGGAAGTTTTCTTTTTGTTTTAAAAAATAATTAACTTTTTTACAGATAACAAACATAACAGAGGATAGACCCACAACGACAAGGTCACCTATACTCGTAACGCAAACTAAACCCGCTTATCTTCATATATTGGCTTTCTTTACCTTTTCCTTCACGTATTTACATATTGCATTGGCAATTCATGACTATCATTGACTGTCTAAACTTTATTTCTGATATTTTATTATCGGTAAAACTGGTAGGCTTGCTAAATCAAATGTGGAGCCACATTGGGGAGATAGGTGGGGTAATGCCCAGGGTTCAGGCTACGAGAGAACCCAATCGTCTGGGATCTAATCTGTTTAGACAAGGGAACCCATTCATAGGTTCAGCCCCGGACCCGGATCGGCGACCCTGTTCACTATGTACATATGCCACGACGCGGGTATTACACGGTAAGGATAATTAACCAATATTAACCAAATATTAACCAATTATGAAATGGAGTTACCATTTGGTAAAGGTTGTTAGCCAAATTCAGAACATTTTTCAGCAGTAAAAGTTCATATTTTTCTTCATTCTTGACAAATATCATTACAAACAAACATATATGAAAGCAAGAAACTCATTGCACCGTATCAAAAATTTTAAGTTTCTAATAAACAAACCAATTTTAATTCCTGTGTCACCAAAATTCATTTTTCTCGAATTTATATACATTTTAACAATCGAGTATACGTACATTTTCACAAAACGTTTTTTGTTCTAAAAAAATTAGTTAAAAGCAGAAAATGTCACCGACAAAAACAAAAAGTAAGATAAAAGACGGGCTAAAGAGACGTTTTGAGTGATAAAAATGGTTGCAGAATAGTAATATTTACTAAATTAAAAATATTAAAATAAAGATATTTCACATTAGAACGTTTTATGTATCCTATTGTTCAATTTTAAATGCAGAATGTTAAATATTTTGTATTTAAATTAATTCAGTGTCTAATGGGTTAAGGTATCTTGCCCATGAGCATTACGAATGACGTGGTAGTTACGCTGACCTTATTCGGAAATATCAGGCTTTTTTCAGAAACCAGTTTGAGAGCTCAATATATTATTAATAGGTACTATTATTATTCGGCCAGTAAGTAATAATACTTGAGAAGAAAATTTCAATGAGCCTACATTCTGGAGCAAACCACCCTGTGAACAGCCGCAACTGCGTACGGCATTTCGGTGTTAGCAAATAAGCCATGAAAAACGGAAAGAGAGGTGTGATTGGGTGACTTCCAAAGGTTAAGTAAACTCCCATAAGTTTATGAGACGTTTTAGAGGAATAAATTACTAAAATAGTCAGCCATACATCCATATCATGGAGAGATTTAGTCTCCTTAAATGACGGTCCTTTCCTGAGCTACCTCAAATGGACAATGGTCTATCGGATCGCAATTGATAAAAGATGCCAGTCCCGGTGGCGGCAGGGTAACGTCCTTGCCTGTTAACCCTAAGTTCGCGGGTTCGAATCCCGCCTGGGGAGGATTTTTCACTTCCCAGGGCATGGCTGTTTGTGCTTATCCATTGTTGAATGTTAATACCCCGATATAAAAGGCCAACGAGTGCTGTTTTCGGTGGTAAATAAAAAAATAAAATTTTAAAAATATCAAACACGCACAAAGGAGTACAAGCGAAAGGTAGCTGGTGCAGCTTGACACTGATTACAGAATGTTAATCATTACTCAAATATATATTTAAATACGTATTGAAAGAACCTACTGACACCGGTTGTAAACGTGATGAACCTCCACTGTCTTTCATCAACCCTCAAAAATTTATAACAGTTGATACTCTTATGGAGAATACCCTCGCACACAGTATACATTGCAAAAATGTATATAAAAGCAATAACTATCGGGATTTGAAATTATACGGCGTTTTTGCATATATTTTATGTTGTAAAAAATATTCTTTTATTTCACCATGAGGCGACATTTTATGTATCTTATACTAATTACCTAACACTTACACAGTCAATTCCGTCAATACATAGTGACTTACGAAAGGAGTATATAAAATATTGCCTTTCTTTACAGGTAGGCGTTATAACATAATCTAGGTATTTGAGTTAAAATAAAATGTGAATTGAGAGATGTACTTCTCTGTTACACATATTTTTCTGTTTTTACACGTTATAGTATTAAAAAATAATAAAACTGTTATTCTACTCACATTGGTAACTCATGATACTGCGGCTGCTCTCGTTCACCTGAAAATAATAAGATGCGTCAGCATAATCAAACTACACATTATCATTCACTCAAGGTAGAAATCGTTTTTCTACAGAGGAAACTTTTCTTCGGGGGTCTTAACGCAATGATAAATAAAGTCAATTTGCGCGCGACAATGAAGTTTAAAGGCATGCGAAAACAACATTAATTATCTAAACGTAATAAAAACTCAGTCTTGGCGCTATTGTAAACTTAAATTTCAGCTACAATTGCAGTGTTCATTTTACTAATTAGTCCAACATTCAAAGTTTGAATTGTTTTGATAACTGAAATTAACCTCTTTCCACAAAGGGTAGAGATTCAAACCACCAATTATTCGTCAGCGAAAATCTTACCAAGATAGGCTTTGAAGGTCATTTCATCACATTGGAAGAACCAGTCCGAAGAATACAATTTAACGATAACTGCTACATGATATCTTATTAAATACAAAAAAAACATCGGCTTAGCATGCAAATATGGCGTCAACAAATTCACATAATTTCTTTTCTCCCTTTATTTCCTAGTCCTAAAGAACTTTTTAAATTTCCCTTTTCTTATAAAAGCAACATCATCTCACTTCTGTGTATTTCATTTCATTAGTGTCGCCTCATCGTTGCTAGTAATTCACGACCGATAGGCCAGGTCAATTCCATGCACGAGAGGAGGTGGAATACCGAAAATACTAGCACTAGTTATGCTATTTTTCCATCATTTACACGTAGGAATGTATTTGAATTAAGTACTCATCGTCTTTCTTACTGGAATATTTTGGTACTTTGCATTGGAAAGCTGTCTCATATGCTAATGGATTATGTAATTCTGAGCTCACCACTAATTCTAGTAACAATTGGTCTCATGCCGGCGCTATTTTAAAGGATCACTTAACTTAACAGAAAAAAAACTTACACATCACGGAGTCAACCCTACAGACCATTGAGGCCCAGCGGCTGAAAGAACATCAAGCGTTCGAGGGTCACAAGGTTTAACACAAAAAGTGCAAGGGAGAGCGAATTTTCACAGAGGATAAATCATTCACCTTGACTGGGACTCGAACCCAGATCCCTCGGCCAGTTAACTGCTTTAGCCAGTTAACCTACCGAGGCCTCCTTCCCATTGGATTTTTTTTGGGATTTAAAGGAACAAGAAGTCAAACTTAGTCAAGTGCAAAGGGAATCTCAAAAGAGTATTTATGGAAACACTGTTACTATTCAACAAAACAGATTTTGCTTGAATAGTTACGTATGGAACATTGCGAGTAGCAGATGAAAAAATACAAGTTCGAATGAGAACTGGAAAGGGCGTCTTGAATGAGTCAACCCCTGAAAACTATAATGAGAATCTATATGCATTACAATATAGCCATTATCACAACAAAATCTTTTCGTTTCCGGCCTCAGGCATCACGATTTAAATAATGAATGAATGTCCAACGGTGACATGGTAAGGCTACCATTGACTCTGTTTAGCAACGTGTTTTTCTGACGAATTAATGTCATGACATCAAAGAAGTTCACCCAAGCATTAAGTTATGATAGCTATTTTTTTTTAAAACAGCTGGACTTATAAACAAGGTGATCAAAACTTTTCACAATACTATTAGGATAACTTTGCACCCGATGAAAACCATGAATATCACCAAAAAGATCATTCAACACAGGAAAAGAACACGATGTCTCTAATCCTCAGATGCCGACGATTTTTGCGTATTTTTATAAGTATCTTTTATGTGAACAGACATAAGGCTCATACTACAGGAAGTATATCGATACCGCAGAGTATTGTGAAACGATTTTGCTTTTTTCGAATTTCTAAACGCGTGTAGGCGGTAAAGTTGCCTTTTGGGGTGTCAGATAATCATGCTTAAGTTTAGAAAAATCAAAACAATCTCCAGCCTGCCTATAAACGATTTAATGTTGAACATTTGCCGAAAATCAGGTAGATACCATCTAATCAGGCTCATAAAGCACAGGATGAGTAACTTAAATTGCCATTTTCATTATTACACTACAAATTACATGGTTCCCAGAATGGTTCTACTACTGATATATTGTGGCGTCGTAGAGGGATACTACACGAACAATATTTTTATTTTTCTTTCATAATAATACGGAGGCAGCGATTGAGCCTCGGACAATTCAAGAATAGAACACTCAGGAGAGAAGAAGTTTTCACTCCTAGAATTACATCATCAAGGTACGATTAATAAATTATACATAAATACTTCCGCTTACTCTCAATCACATATACATGAAGGAAGGTATGGACCATCCCTGAAAATTAGTGAAAATCATTAGGTTTTATGGCATACTCTAGTGAGAAACCATATCCGAGTAATACTATGATCTTCATCTTTTACAATGTAACTGAATTTCCCAACATTATGGTAGGAAGCACTAGTAACAACACCCGTTTTCAAAACTTCAGAAATGATCTGGGATTTCCATAGATCATTTCCTATACCCATTCAGAAAAGAAACTAAGCTTTCACTACAGAAAAGAACAGAGGGAACCATTATGGCACTATAGTACAGTGGAAAATGCGTATAAAT
The DNA here is from genome assembly GCA_963573305.1 of Pyrrhosoma nymphula. Classification (NCBI taxonomy): domain Eukaryota; kingdom Metazoa; phylum Arthropoda; class Insecta; order Odonata; family Coenagrionidae; genus Pyrrhosoma; species Pyrrhosoma nymphula. The sequence goes on along the minus strand of OY754337.1, from coordinate 23,909,278 downwards.
ATGCGTAATCGTACGAATTAAGGTATCAGACGATTCTTCCAGTGCCGCAATGATTGATCTTAAATCTTGTAAGAGATATTATTCAAGAAAATGTAGGTTAGGATGGAAAAAGGGGTCCTTCAACCAACCTTTCACAGCCTCAGGCCCTTATTTTCTAACACAATAATACTCTTCAGCTAGACATACGTCTTAACTCTCTTCAACCCATTCATTAAACCTGTTCTCTTACTTTCCCTTCCCCGCTAACTCAATATACTCCACTCTAAACAGGAGCTCAATTTAAATATTTAAAAGCCCACCAAGCATTTTATATCGATTTTATGCAAACTTCGCACGACAGCCGTGGGGGTTGAGTTATTTTGAACCGAAAAAAATTTAAGTAATCTATTCTTATACGTATATAAAAGAAATTCCCATTATCTTTCATGACTTACAAAAACATTAGAAAACAGGAGAAAGCCGATAAAATCCGATTAGTTTCTTTAATATTCTATATCAATAATTTATCTTACAGATGATCCTCTCATCTCACAAATTTTCTCAATAATTGCCACCTACCAGTTATTACCGGAAATGCCATATTTCCGGCAGATATTCTGCCTAAAATATGTGAGTTGGCCCAAGTTCAAAATTCTCCGGTATCTCGATACGAAAACTGGGATATAACTGACAGAGACTGTCAAATTATTCATTAAGAATCAATGACAACATTTATTCCCTTTTGTGATAAAAACAATTTTAATGGGGTGTTCATTTGATTTATTCATGATCCAAATGCAGAATCATGATTTAATTCAGTGACTCACCGGTGATTGGAATTCAACGCATTTATTTGAATGTTTGTTGCACAAAAGAATATGGTCGAACTATTTTTTCAATGTGTTACGCAATATTGAATGATAACCATATAAAATTCCTTTTATGCGAAATATCAAGAGAAATCTTTTATGCGAACCTCCAAAATGTGTGCCAACTAATCGCAATATATTTCAACAATGGCAGTTACTGGGGAGTCCAGTGACTCATTTCATACAGCACATTTAACATAGCATGCATATATCTATACGCACAAGAACAATTTTGACGCATTCATTGTGTAACATTCATAGTATTTCTTAAAATAAGTATCCTATTTCATACCCCATTTGTTATCATGCAACTAAAATTCATTTTATGAAATTCATAGTATTTCTTAAAATTAGCAACCTACTTCATGCCGCATGCGCTATCACGCCACTAAAATAGCTAATTATATACCTACCATGGCTACATTAAGACACCTTAAAATCAATAGGTCACATTTACCACAGAAAATCCAACCATATCTGGCGAAAAGTCTCGTAACAACGTACATTTTTTCCCAAACCGTGTACAATGTTTTCAAATATTTTTGACTCTGTAATAATAAGAGAAATATTGATTTGTAACTCTTGATTACTACATACAGAACTCAACATCATAATTTGATAGTAAAACAATTAATATACAACGATGAATCCAGATAATCCTTTTAATTCAGGATAAATGGTATCAAGGCATTGAATTTCTAAGTCTAGTTCATATTGCACCATCAGAAGGCTCGAGAGAAAACTTAAAAAGTGATCTCAGTGCTATTGCAATAAATCAAAAGAGCAATATCTTTGAAATCCGAGAGAAATAGGGAAAATAACGAAAGTTACACTCAGACCCGTACGCCGTATGATTACTTAAATGTTAATATTAAGAAAAATCCTAGAAAAGAGAAACAAAATATTAATTTATTACATAAAAAACTTAATTTAACCTTTTTAAAATTTTAATTCTTTAGAATGTGGTTTTTCCTAGAGAATACGATTTGATAATTGGGTGCCGGCATTAACCAAATATCCGACAACTTATACTGAATACTTTCTCCCGATTAGAACAAAAAAATACATCATATCCGTCCCCATCACTTCGAAAAAGAGGCAAAAGTCTTTAAAAAATGGAAACCTCCTCTAAATTAATTTCCCTAGGGCGTCCAAGAGTTTGATAATTTCCTTCCTTCACCCAAATGTTTTTTGTTCAGAAATATCCTTCAACTATGGCCCACACAAAGTTGTTACAGATGAATATTTGAACGAGTTTCGGAGCAGAGGCGAGACTATAAATTCCTCGAGAGAATAAATTACTGGAATTCGAAACTTTTTCTAATGGTTTCAATTCGGCATCGCACAAAAAATATTTCCAGCCTCTTTCCCTGCACTAATACTTTCACGTATACCATGGTCCTCACGGAATTTTCTTTTGAGTTAAGGTTTAATATGGCATGAGTTTTGATTTTCACACACTGATGTTGTATCTTTTGCCTTTGTTTTAGAAGCATTGAAATCGAGTACAAAAAACGTTGAAAAGTGTTTAAACATATTTAGTAATCGACAGTTAATACTTTGGCAATCGCGAGACGATAAAGATTTCCTGATCGCGAACCGAATGACAAATTTTTATTTTGGGACAATTTACCAACCACAATCATGACTAAGCTATGTTAATCTACATCTAAGAAGTACCGTGCAAGCCTCTTACAGGGTTTGAGGAACGGGGTGATTCCACTCCAGGCATGCAACACTAGTGGTCCTAGTTCAGGGTCAAATCTCGCATGATCCCCCGGCCGCTAGGCGAGGACCAAAAATCAGTCAGTAGAACAATGCAAAGCCAGACCAGAAACTTGAGAGCCACGTTATTGAACATGCTAACATGCAGTGCAAGGGTTAAGGCAAAATTAATGACTTGTATTAATAACACTAACTCATTCATGGATACTACAAGATACGAACTAACGCAGGGAACTAAATCATGCGGAACACTTCAAGAACCCTTAGGTGTTTATAACAATGATTGGCGAACAAACACCAGTAAAACATATATCTATCTACCGAGGGTCAAAATGTCATTGAAAATATCTGTCACAAAGATTTAAGTACTAAGGATAGCTCTCATTAAATTGAGCAGTGCTTCAAAGAATCCGCTGATAGATCCTATTATATACCACAAAACCGAAGGTCCGCGGCTTGATTACCAGTCAAGGCATCCATTTCTCACCAATAATTTTCCAGAAAACATTCTTGAGACTCAAAAAACTTTCTCGCTCTCTGAAATATGAGGCCCATAGCGAATCGGCCACTGGAACATAACTGCAAATTTTCTGTACGCAAACTGGTGTCAGAAAAACTAATAAATAAAAAACAGAAAACTGGTGGATATTTAGGCAATAATCTTTTAGTGAAGTAATAGGAAATTCTAGGCAAAATTACGACGCCTACCCTTAAAAAAAAAGTTCGACGAAGCAAGCAACCTTACACGACGGAACGGAAGCGCATGCATAAAAAAAGAGCCTATCAATCAATCATTTACGTGACACTCGACATCAACAACTATGTTCCACCCCAAAAGAGCCTTTTTCAATCTCATGCACATGGGATGTGTATATATTCTGACGTATCCCCCCTCCTCCTCACTCTTTGGAAAAAGAGGAGAAAAATCGAGGAAAGAAAAAAATCGCCACCCTCCAACCATCCTCTTTCCTCGTGCACACAGCAGCAGCATTGGATGGAGGAAATGATCCTTTTTGTATTCACGGAGAAAAGCCAACACGAAGACGTCCAACGGTTGATAGCGAGGAGATTATGAAAATCGGGGAAGAAGTGGTGGTGGGGGATGGGGGGAAGTTGTAGTACAAGGGAGATGAGCGCATGGCGGCGCCGAGGGATGATTATATTTCGAAAATTAAAAAAAAATCGTTTCCAGGTTTTTTTTCATTCGACCCACACCCCTGATTTGCATTCCTTTCAACATTTTTAAGCTATCAGAGGAAAAAAGGGAAGGCAATGAATCACGACATTCACATGCTGCAGAGAGATGAAGAGGGGAACGGAGAGGATGGAAGGGGGGAGTGACGTGGGGTGGGGGAGGGAACGGCGGAGCGCCCGAACGTATTTTTAAATTAAGGTGGCACAGAGACAGGCGCACAGTACGACAGGGATTCTCTCTCTCTCTCTCTTCCCTTCATCTTTTATTTTTTCATTTAAAAAAGAACCAATCCCAATTTCGACTGACCCTTTCTTTCTATTTCACCGCAGTTTTCCATTGCGAGAATTGGGACGAATGAAACCTACCCGCCAGAGGAGAGGTTAAATTCTTAGGAAAGGAAAATGTAATTATTTCAAAACTCAAAATAGTATTGCATTGTTTCCTATTCCTGATTGGATCCCATTGTGAAAATTTATTTTGCGCCTCGATTTGATATTCGGATTTATTCCACGGCAATATGACACTGATGTATCCATTGCATAAATATTTGTTTTCCCACATTCATCACAAGTTAAAAAATGAAGAAATAATTCCCGTAATCATTCCTTCCACTGACTTTAAACGGTAAGGCTCAGTATAACCGGAGTCGCCTGACTCATTTGGGTCAAATATTGCTTTCCGAACCAGGTACACCCCAACTTAAATTTCAGTTTTAAAACAATTGCGATATAATTTTAAAATTACATTTATATCATCATCCCAGAAGTAGCGAACGAATTTTATTTATCGAACACCGCAATCATTTTGATGCTCACTTATAACATTGAAATAAGCCAAAAGAATATTTTAGTAACACTTTTAACAGGCTTAACATGCATCAAAAATTTGTAAAAGGCTCGATCATATCGCCGTAATTTTTAAATTCACTGAAAGCCATAAGTTTGGATCAATGCGCGAATAAAACAATCATTGGGAAGGCTAATATAATCAGTCTCAAAACTGTAACGAAGAGGACGAACATCAGCTTAAAACTTCGATTTTTCGTAATTTCTTAACAAACTTTTGAAGTTACATAAGTAACATCGAACGTTTTCACAAGAGGGTGACCTGATTTCTGTCAAGGTAGAGAATTTTGGCTCATTATTGAAGCTACTCGGAGGCATACAGGCATGCAATGAGTTCAATCAAACACTAGCGCACAATCTCCGCGGCCCTATATTAACATTTGCAATAAGAAAAGACTAGAGGGATAATTAAACAGAACACCGAAAGCTTGCATAGCACACTTAATTTACTCTTTGAGAGAAGAACTTTGAGAACTCAGAACGCATCCCGCGCGAGATATGTTTCTGAGCATGTACCTAGAGAGTTCGTCTCTCAAGTTATATCATGTATTGGCCTTCAAAATATTTCAGAGAATCTAAGGGAAGTAAATGGAATGTTCATTGATCGAATATTGGATTCCATTGAGGTGGTTAAAAATAGAGTAGCCAGGAGTATAACCGTAATAGCGAGGCGCAAGCGATATTTACCGAGGTATACCGACACAAAATAAGGAGGAATAAATCAAAATGTTAATACAGCAAAGACTACAAAAGTTAAAAATCTGAAGAAAGATGATTTGAAGGTATATTCTCTTACACATATGTATCTAGAATACTTTGCATTTTTTATTCATTTAGTATTTCGAGCCATCATGAGGGCTCCGAGGGATCGTTATAAATTCAACGAGTGATATTTGCTCTATCAATTCATCATCCAACATAGGAATCCAATAACTTTTAAAATGTTTAGCTCATTGAAATTGATGTTTTTAATCAAAGGTGATAACAGTAAAGCCCTTTTTTTAATATATTCCACTCCAAGATGTCAATTCCATGCTTATGAAGGTGGACTTCCGAAAGCAGCCAGAACGTGCTTATAGTTGAAAAGAGTGAACAGGCCAAATAGACTAAATGTTCAAATATTTAGGAGCTCAACACGACACTAACGTTTGGAAAATCCAAAGTATACACACCTCATATACAGCAAATATCATAGCCTAAGTGAAAACAAAAGATTTCTTATACAGGAACAGGGCGTGGAAATCTAAGTGCATTTAGTTTTTGTTCATTATGACAGTTACAAGGTCCACACAAAATTCGTATAAGCTAATTTTCAACATTCCCTTGCTGTTATAACCACATTTGTTTACACACAGACATTTTGTAAGTATGCAAAATTCACATTTCACAACATGGAGACTTCAAATGAAAGATAAAGACATCTTCTGAGCAAAATAAAGTAATACATTAGAAAAACAAATAAATTTCTATTTTCATTAAAACTAATTGGCATGCCAACCTTTAGTTCTGTTGACATTGAGCTACATATACAGATTACTCAATATTTACAGAACAAAAGCAGACATGAACAAAGACAGAACTAAAAACAATAAACTTCTCTTCAATGGATTTTGGAACCTTTAAGATTACTCACCAGTATAAATAACACTAAGCACTGGCCTGGCAACTTTTAAGATCTATTAAATGCAGACGAATTGTGAGAGTGACTAAAAAAGTACTAACAGCTCTAAACACACCACCTATATTGGTGAAACTTATTTATAAATTGAAAGGCAGGCTGCGGAGCTGGTTTTTAATTATTAAGAAAATGGTCGGATATATATAAGAAAACCGAAAAATCTTTAGCATTGTTATCATCTTATGGTATATTTCATTCATTACTCCAAGCTATTTTTACGCAGCTAATTCAAAAATTCGTTTTTATAGAGACAATTCCATATAACCATCGATCGAAATTCGACTTTTTCTTCTGCCCTTAATGTTTCACATTTATTGATTGGACGGAGTATGACTACGTAAGACAACTGGATTAGGTACATTAACTATACGGATATCAGTCCCCTACGGCACATCGCAGGGCACAAGGTTCTTATCCTATTAAAATTAATGAAGGAGGAGGGACTTCTCCTCTATCACTTTTATTAAAGATGCCTGCATGTTTTGCGGCCCATGATTGTGAGAATGTAGTATTTTGGCGTTCTAATGAATTATTTCATCAAGATTATTATGCCAATGTCATTAGCCCTTCGTTTGTAGTCCCTTCCTTAAATACGCTCTTCATATCGCAGCATAAACCTTGAGTATTACAGTCAAGATAAAGCATTTGGGTGATTTTACGTTCCTTCCTTATTTTTCCCACGAGAAGCCATAAACGTTTGGACACCTCCCTAGAGTTCGATGCCGCATATGCAGCCTATTCACTTGATGAAAATACGTTCTTTAAAATGTACGTCCTCTGGCTCTTACCTCTCGGAAAATTTAGTACGGTCGGACCAACTGGGACACACTATCAATGCTCTGACTCATTGCAGCTCTAGAGGTTATTTCAACTGGAAAGTCCTTACACCAACGTTGCCGTTATTTGGGAGAAAATGACGTGCAGGACGACAAAGATCTCTCCGGAAATTACAAACTTATAGTCAATTGGTTGAAACTAAGGGTAGGTAAAATTTAAATCATACTCGCGTGATAGAGAAGAAATGAACTGGTAAATAGAAAATAAAATTGTCTTCAGAAGGCCACTCCTCTGGAATTTTGAAGCCCGGATCCCCCATCGCTAACACGCGATTCTGCCATTTCAAATCGCTTCCGGAAGCCGAAATTATATTTCACATTTAAAACACGTTAGCAGAGTTCCAATTACCTTTTGAATATTCATGCCAGAGAAAGTGCATTACTTTCTGAGTTATTTCTATGGGAATGCTAATAAAGTAATCAATTATTGCCACATTTACGCATTGGCAAGGTCAAATAGGTTACCCCGAGCATGTATTTCCTGCAACGCCCTCTTTTTCCTCTTATAAAAAACTTCACTGTTATAAATAGATGCGGAGTATCTATTATAACTCATGGATATAGATGAACAGTGTCAGCGAAAATTGATTTCCATCATCTGAATATATTTTCCTTCAAGCAAGCCAAAGTACTAGCATCGTAACACAGACATTTCACGCTTTTATTAATAAAATTATTCTCAGAACACTTTAAATATAAATTCCTGAATGAGGTGTATTGCACTCAATTACCACTTCCTATGACAAAATGCATCAGGCTGTGAGATATTCAGCATAAATTTGATAACGTTTTGTCTTTGGAAAAAATATAGAAAGCTCTATGGAACAGGTTTTTTCATTCTTTCACTCAGAAAACTCACAGTCAAAATGATCAATGTTAAACATAGAAGGACTATGCCGTGAACTAATATACTGACAGAATAGCTACAAAAAGAATTAAGAAAAAAGCTACATTAGTCTAATTCATTAAAGAAAAATAAACGACTTATATATCTTGTTGTATACGGGCTGCCATCGTTAATATCGCACTATATAGCAAAATGAACCCACACCTATAACTGTCACAACCCTGTCATTATTCAAAATTTTATTATTATGAAAATTACCCATTAATTATGAAATATTACGCTTCTATTTGTAATCATAGAGCCATTAACACTGCATCCACTTCTTGGCGCTGAATTATCAGATGAGAGAGGGTTGTTTCAGGCGAACAGGTTCGTTCGATTAGTTTTAAGGGTTTTGATTTGGGTTTCGGCCAAATTTAGTGAAGCATCAATCTGGATTCAAAAGCCTATTACGTCTAATGAAGTGAAAGATACCTGGATTACTAGTTTAACGTAAAAAAGCTATGATCACAATAGTGCCCTGACGTAAATCAAACCACCTTCTACAATATGGCGCATGAATTTCTGGAGACTTCGAAGGATAAATTACGAAAAATAGAATGAAGGATTTGATATCACAGAATTTCTGAAACAAGAAAAACACTACTACGAAGAGCCAAAATATTGACCCCCTTGAGAGGTAAAACAATAATGTGGTAAATTGTAGAGTATAGGCAAAAGTCACTGCGATTTCGCAGCAATTTCACTACAAAATGGTTAAGGCCAAGATAGGAGACCATTTAAATATCGAGCAAACAGCTTGTTTTCCTTAAAGAAGCTTTAGTACACATGTTAGGTCAAGCACCCACTTAGCAAATACTATTCACGAAAATCATGCAAAAAATTACAAAAGACGAAATCACCATTCCGAAATAAAAACGTTTAAATATCTCAGGAAAATTAGAGTTAAACTCGTGCCTGAATATTTTCCAACAACTTAGACAATCAATACTGACTCAGAATAGCGCATATGCTGATTTCTTATCTTCGACCTAACATAGTAGAGCACAGTGAGTGAAATCCGAGCTAACTTGATGAAATGACACGGAAAATCCGGTTCAAAGCTGATGAGTATTTTGCACATATGACCTTGGAGGGCACTCATCAAGATACCATGGAACATTTATACAAAGTAAATTGATAAAAAGCAGACGATAGCAAATAGACGAGAGATGACATTATTGAGAAATATGAGTGAAGGAAACATTTACAGGAGCTAGAAAAAACATAATGAAGACTCTGAGATTAGTTAGGGAAATAATTCAACTGGGAACAGTTCAACGAAATGAGGAAGACACAACTCGCAAGAATCAAAATAAGCAGGAAAGAACAGCATGTCATGACAAGCATTACACTTACAGACACTTCAAATTTCCAATGAATCGTCAGTTAAAGTTCATTCCTGAGGGTATTTGCTAATTTAATGCTGTTTTCCCTCATAAGATTGTGTTATCTTAAAAATTACAAAGCTAGTACAGGATCTTCACCCACGTGCAGATCTTTAAGCTTTAAGGAGACAATATAGTTAAAAATGAACAACCAAGAATCTAAATGTATTTATGTGGAAAAATTGCATGACTCGTTAATAAAAATTTGATGTTATAAGACAAATATTAAACGGGTATATAAGAGTATATTTTTTGGCATTGGCTTAATAGAACATTTCATATATCCTTCTGCATACTATAATGTAACCCGAGCGTTATAGGCAAATCTGAAACGCGCCCATATACGAGTATTCTCTCTCTTACTTATACGACGTCAATCAATGCTTAGTTTGTACATAACGGATGAACAACTTTTGAAATGGCCGGAAATATTATTGCTGATGGATATCAGACAATGACCATCAAAAGCTGTTCTAAGAAACACTAGCAGTTTTTGAACTTTCAAACAGGAAAATCGAATTACTGTCCAAAATATTCAAAATCATTCTTTAAAAGCCAATAAAATGTATTACTAATCAAAACACCGACTATAATATTAAGTTTCACATATTAGTCACTGTTAAGTTCGTTCACATCAAAACTGCAAGAAATATAAAGCAATGAATTTTCCCACATTAAAATAGTAAAGGTATCAGATTTCTTATGCCTCCACCATACTCAATGAAGATACAATATCAAAAACGTTACGTAATGCATGCAAAATATATATAATTTAATTATTCCTCCCTAAATCACATAAAACGATGCGTAAGATTAGGTTTTTTTATTTTCTTTATTTTATACATTCATAAAAAACAGGAGGGTAATGAAAATATTAACTCTGTTGAATTTAAAATTGATTCAGTGATATAGTCGAGGAAAAGGTCACTCTGCCGCTTCGCCTACTAAGAAACTACTCGCAAAAACTAAACTCTACACAGTAAAGACGTTCCTGACACCACAGCATCAAAAATGAAACCAGAATTAGGAAGAAATACGAAGTGCTGTTTTATATTTTGCATGAGAAATGGATAAACTCATTTGTTTCCTCCGTAATTTTGCATGGCTCTCCAAACCACAAAATGCCTTTTTACACATAATTTACCCATATGGTTCGAAATTCTTCCGTTCTGAAATGACTATGACGGCAGCCAAAAATTAAAAAAAAAACCCGCAGAACGTATTTATTCAACGCAATGAATGCTAAATTAACGCTCTCATATGGAGAGTTACGGGGCAGGTTGACAAATTGTCCGGGAACAATAAGTCGTAAATTATGCCCTCGGCCTGCATGAATGATCGGGCTATTTAAGGCTGAACCCGGAGGTCACCCAATCAATCAAAAGGCAATCTGGCCATTGGTTGACAGAGGGTACTATAAAAGACGAGAGAATTCCGTACGGAACAAAACCTAAACAAAAGCAAGTGTGTTATGCGCCGACACACTGGAATCTGCGGCGAGCGAGCAGGGCAAAAGGATTCTGTGAGCGAGAGAGAGAGGGGCAGGATGCGAAGGGCGGGAAGGAGGGGAGGAGGAGGAGGGAAACAATTGAATGGCCCACTTTGGGGTGAACCTTTCGGATCCATTAACTGCATTATTCATACATTGCGGTTGGGGAGCAAAATTACACGGTTACACCTCGTTCTCCCCCCCCACACATACTACTAGCGCCGCACTCTCCACCCCCATACCATTCTTCAACACCGCAACTATCACGCACTTCCTGGGCTTCCTCCCCAACACGAAACACCCTTCACCTCCCGGAAAATAAGCTACTACGCCCCCGCCGAGCGGCCGGCGTAAGCTCCAGTGCATCACCGCTCCACCCAGAAAACAGAGTGTAATCCACGCTAACGAGGCGGCATTAATGAAATCCTTGGGCACAATGCATTGCACAGACGACGCATCGTTTGGCGGGGCGGGTGGGTGGGAAAATCAAGTTCACGAAGTGAAACGGGATGTGAAGCCCCGTTCTCCTTTTGGGCCATCCGCACCCGCGGCCAGGGCCTCCCACAGCCGAGAGAGATGGGGATGTGCTCCCGAAAAATTCCCCGCTTCCAATCCGGCCTCTTCCCCATTGCAGTGGAATAACGAAGGGTGAAGGGAAACACCCACACAAGTATGTGGAGGGGCGTATTTCCCTTCAGTGCATCTTTGATTTGGACGCCGGACCCTTTGTAGTGAGATAAGTGGTCCTAGTTTAAAATGCAGCACGGATTAAAAGCGAACGGATAAAAAAACGGATAAAAAGGGGTTCTAGCTGAGCTCGAGTCTATGGGAGGCCTCGAAAGACTCGCTTTACCCTGTGCTTCCCTGTGAGGCGATTTGAAAGCACTAATTATTTAAAATATAGGCCATTAAACTTTCACAGCAATAAATGTAATGAATATTCGCAAATGGATATCATGAAAAGTTTAAAACTTTTCCCTGTATTTACGAGCAAGCTTGTAGCACTAATTACGCCTTCGTTGGCCCGCAAACTATCGCCAATCATCAGCAGTTTCTCAGATATATTTATTTTAATTGTAGATGTTGGTCTTTATCTTAATTGCAGATATGAAAACAGTTTGAAATGCATCAAATTTTAATTTGCCAAGAAAAATGAAAATCTTACAAGGATTATACAGTGGTTAGTGTTAATTACGACACATGATTAAGTCTTGATATTGATACTTGATCGGTTCATGCAGTTTTGATCATAAAATGAAATGAGCATAATAAGAGTGAACCCCATTTACTCCAACACTACCTGCTCCAAAGGAAATCAATAAAGTTGCGACTCACATTGAGCAAAATAACTTTTATGGTGAATTAATAAAGCCTTTAATTATTTTACTGTTCGATATTTGCAGTTACTGGTGTACGCTTTAAGTCTTTTGATCATCAACACATCATGTACAAGCGGCTCATACAGTTTTGATCGTAAAATAAAATGAGCATAACAAGAGGGAACCCCATTGACTCCAAATCGTTTATTAATTAGCCTTTGTGAGACGTTGTGTAGCAAATCATTTCATTTTTCGTTCTATTTCCAGCATTGATTATCCTGCGTTTAATGAAGTCGACGGTAAGCTCCCCTCAACCACCGAAATTCATATAAATCAACGAGTGGAGCATTCAATATTGTGTCATAATAATTCTTTGCTAAGAACATTTATTGTAAAATGATTAATCAGGAAAAATATAAAATGACGCAGTGCTTCGTTATTATCGGTTTCAGGCGAGACACATCATACCCAATAAAGATGATATTATCATCACTCCAGAAATATTAACACGACAGAAACGAAATTTCTTGCAGATATATATCGCATATTTCACCCACTATTTTTAAAAAATGTAATGTTTATACGTTTAGTTTTGTTAATATTGTTTTGTAGCAATGTACTTATTGTTCTTATAGTAAATTCTTTTTATATAAATAATGAATTTAATAGGTTAATGAATAATGAAATTAATGAATACAATTAGGGTAAGTCCGGGAGAGATGGCCCCTCGGGAGAGATGGACTGATTGCATAGTTTGGAATGTAGCCGCTCTAGTGCGCCACTGTTCTCATGCTGGTGTCAAGGCTGACTACTTAGACACGTATTGTTGTTTATAGCCGCTTTGAATTGCTTGTTTGATAGTTATTCAAAGAAAAAGATATCAGGTGAGCAAAATGTATTTTCAAAGTTAAAGTTTTTTAGTTGTAGTGTATTTAATTGCCCATATCATTGAGTTTCATGTCTATAATTGATGAAAACAATATTTAACGGTTCACTATACTCCAATGTGGCGCCCCTGGCATTAGGGGGAAGCAGAAAAATGGCCTGGTCCATCTTTCCCATACAATCGGGAGAGATGGACCAGTTCGAGCTGGGATAGATGGACCACACTTTTTACACTGTATGTAAAAGCTGACAATTTAGATTTGCTTTATCAAAGGGCTGAAATGTTAAAAAACAAATATAGTCGAACCAATAATTTAGGAAATTGTAGTTAGTAGTAATTCCAATATTAAAATTTGGCCTTTTCATTATCATTTCATTTTTTTGTGGGCCATTTAATCCTTTTGGTTAGATTCTTGTCTTATATGTTCTAATTTTGCAAATTTATAGTTTGGTAACATTGTTAGTAACCACAGAGTGTTATTAAAATATTCTTTTGTACAGAGAATTTTTTTTCAAGTTTATTTAATGCCTTTTAGTTATGGTCCATCTCTCCCTATATCCTTGGTCCATCTCACCCATAGCATATGGGTGAGATGGACCAATGAGGAAAAAAATTACTGATTTTTTAAAGGTATTTCCCATTTAAATTTCACTTATTTCTTATGAAATGCTAATAACGTCATCTACGTTATTATAAGACAACAAAAGATTGAACCGATTATACCATAATTAACAAAAATATGAACACTTAAAAAAAGTGGGGCCATCTCTCCCAGACTTACCCTATATGATGGCAAATACTCCTCCCACGTATGGAAAAACTTGATTTCTTTTACCAAAGAAACTTTCCCGAAAATATTATTAAAATAATTAGTGCTGGCCTACCGAAAAACTTAGTTTTAGTAGAATTCCAAGCTTTTAGGTTGAATTTGGCTAGGGTTGACAAATACCTTTTACCTAGCGAGTACGAAAATTCTATCAGTTAAAAATAGCTCGTCCGTCTTAAATTATGCTTATAAATATGGTGCGTAAAGTTTTTTCCAGCCGGAGTAACGTAAATATTAGCTAAATGATATCCGAGAATCTCTACAATCAGTCATTGAAAAATTACAATTACAATTCCGCGGTACAAGAAAAGAAAATGCTGAAAAACAGTACGTATTTTTAAAACTGTTGAATGCAGGTATAGATTATCCTCAAATTTAGATTCAAAATTAGAAACGAATTCAAAAATCCGTACGAACATGAACAAATCAATAAAACGCATTCGAGTAGTTGTGTTTTAGTTAGGTGTGCTTCAACGGTTGAGGTCATTTCGCACATACCGTCGGTCACTCGCAGACCAGGGCAACAGCACTCGGACGAATACGGATAATCACCGCTCCAAATACGAGCCGATCCGAAATATGGTCAACTTCGGTGGCTGATCGGAAATCAGTGTTTTATTGCGGCAGGCCGTTGCCCACGCATTTTATGAGGTCAACGAAGTTGTACTCATAAAAAGTAACCATGGTATCAGTGTCACATGATATTACGGCACTAACTCGAATTTTCATAGCTTCATTAATCAGCCAGCAATTAGAATAGATTTAACAACAAGAGAATTTGTTAAATTGGCACTAGAGTGGTAATATCTATTCTTATTTATGATACGAAAACGCATAAGAGTTAAACGTACACAGCCTTGTGAAGTAAAATTTTAACTAAAATTTATTTTTTTACCTGGAGAAACTACTGCTTTCTATTGTCACGATAATCAGTTACCACACTCATACGCGACTCTAAGTGGAAATAGACAGCGTTATCTCACATTTTTCTGGCCTTCTAGAACCTGTAGCATACACCAGGCATTAAAGGTTTCGCCACACAGAAAATAAATAAAACTTCGCGCCCTATTCTCTCTCTCCAGAGAAGCACGCTTCCGTACGAATCCCACTGCGACCAATTTTTCCGTCCCCCCCTCTGAGTCCACGTTAATCATTCTTCTCGCTTCGGCCCGGATGACTCCTATGACTAATTGATTTAAGGAGGCTCGACCAGCCTCCCAACTGCCTGCCTCCTGAGTTAATCCTCCAAGCGGCGCCGCCAGGCGGGAGAAAATCGAGACCGTGCAACACGCCAACCGAGTAGGTACACACAGGCTCGCGATCCAACGGCATCCGTTTATTATTTCCAAGTTTAACAACAAGAGGCTTATGCATTACCCCTCACGGCGGCCCATTTCAACGGACTAATTCAATCACGCCTGCCAAAATTCAAGAGATTCGCTCTCTCTCTCAAACACAGACACACATTCTCCTCATTTTGCCTCTCTCCTTCTATCTACTGATTCTCTATCCCTCTCTTCTGCTTCCCAAACTCTCCATTCTTCCCTCATCCATGTCTCCCTCCATCCACAACACCTGTGTGAAGCTTTTGGCGGTTCCAATGTGCTCCTCCCTCGTCCCCCAAACTCAAAGCATCCTCACCCCCCAGATCTCTCGAATGGGAAGGTTGTGCGAGAGGGGCAGGCGGGAGGGCAACACGAGGGAAACATGCGTAGTGGGAACAGTGGGATGGGCAAGGGGAAAGGGATCGGAGGAGGAGGAAAGCGGAAACGATTTCCAGGGAACAAAGCTCCCTCACCAAGCCCCCTCAGGATATCCCTACCTTTCTCCCTTCCTCCCGTCCCATCCTCTCTCCCCCTCCCACTACACGACTGGAGTGCCCCCACCTCGCCAGCCAGCCAACCTCCGCTGTGATCGAAGAAACCTCCCACTTTAGGACTCACCCACACCCAGCGTTCTCCCTCCCCACCATCCTTGCCGCCCCTTTCATCCCATCTCGCCCATTCTCCGGCAGAACTTTCCCTCGACTAAATTCAAATCTGATTACCCAACGCACTATCACCTTAACAGGTGGCGGAACATGCAAAAAGAACGAGGGAGGGAGAAGTGGGGGATGGGGGAGAGAAGAAGGTTTCTCGCACAAGGGATGTAACCTCCTGCCTCTCTCCAACACCACCGTCGCGCACTCATACATTATTTTTTCTCTTCTTTCTCCGCCCTCTCCACTTTTACCACTCGGGGAAATATTGGACGCGGGAACCGGAAGGTATCGTTGTCGAAATTAGGGCGTGGAAAATTGGCGCGCGAGAGGGAGACGCCGTCGACTTTCACTGGCTTTCATAGTCGGCTCACGATAGCAAAGGTGGCCGTGAGCTTTCATTTTTTTTCGCCTGCACACCCGCTTGAAAACGGAGATGTAATCACGCAACTGCGACGATAATAGAATTTTGAAATACAAACATGGTGAATGTTTATATGATGGAAAAATCTACTTATCCCATGGATGAAACAAAAATGGAAAAGGTCTCACGACCACAATAGCATGAGTAACGCTTAGGCTAAATTATTTTTTTTATGTATGCTCACCTGCAGTATACATTGCTTTAAATCATTACGTTACGCTTAGATTACTCAAAATAACTCAGAAATATTTTCAAAGATTTTCCGGTGTCGGAAAACGCAAGAGATATTATCCACATTAATCGAACATATTTGATCTTTAAAAAACAACAAATGTTTCAACATAAACAACTACATATATAATTAATCAGTAATTAAAAATAAAGTGATGTAGATGAAATGCAAAAAATATTCGAATGACTAAACAGATTTATGATAGAGTGAATGGTGTGTGAGGAGGGATTAGACCTAAGAATTCAAGGGTGAATGAAGTAGAAGAGACTCAGGAGGATGAACGTTCGGAGACTTCAGAACAGAACGTGTATGAAGCAGTGCATGAATGTGATTAAAACAAAAAAAGAAGCATGCAATGATATCGCATTACGGTGGAAATTATTAAAACAGAGCTAGTTTTAAGGTGCAACAGTAAAACTAAACTCATAGACTGTACCGACCCCGACAGGAATGGTGTTATGGGTATGCATGTATGTAAGTAACTTAAAAAGTTAAACTTTAATTAATAGCATGGTAACACAGCCACACTGGTGGGCAAGGAAAAAAGTAGCAAGCCGAAA
Source organism: Pyrrhosoma nymphula (assembly GCA_963573305.1). Classification (NCBI taxonomy): domain Eukaryota; kingdom Metazoa; phylum Arthropoda; class Insecta; order Odonata; family Coenagrionidae; genus Pyrrhosoma; species Pyrrhosoma nymphula. Next base: position 23,892,163 of record OY754337.1, on the reverse strand, counting down.
GGTCATACAAAAAGCTTGATGTTAACACCCTGAGTTTTACATTGAATTTAAAATCCTGGCTAAACAGGTATCTCATAAAATTTTCACCACAGGAAAAATATGGCCCATAGACTAGCTAGTCTGTTAAAAAATAGATAGAACATATCATTTATTCAGCAATCTATTATTTTATAAAAATTTAAATAGAGAGAATCATGGTTACGTGCTATACATGTGGTTATAAAAGCGGATGCTTGTGGTTATTCCGTTGCCGTCGACCGTAAATTACCAATAATGTAGCACAGAAACCACAGAATTGATTATCAAATGAAATCATTCATTCCAAAAACCAAATCTATTTTCATTTAATGAGCCAGCATCACAAATATTGATGATATCACCAATATTATTTATGGATGCAAATGAGAGCGAAAGAAAGGCAAAGGCTGTTGAATAGCACATAAAACAAGCAAATGATAACTGTCCTTTATGCGTCCCTGGCAATTACGCGTACGTAGTCTGGTCTTAGCATGGTGATATCGCAAATGAATTACCCTCGAGCTGACGCTGTTAATTTAGCTTATTAAATCATTGCGTAGCCAACAAATTAAACAGTCATAAAAGGTTAAATCCTAATGATTTGTCTCGAGTATTGTGCAAAAATCCTTAATTTTCTACTTCTTACTGCCCCTGAATCATCGTTCAAATAATGTAATAATTAAATTTAACTAATATACTTCATTACATCAGGGATAGAGGCGTTCAGATAATAGGTAGCTAATACGAGGGAGCACGTAAATGGATATTTATAAAGACCGATGGAGAGCCTGTCATTATGTTTATCATGAGCGTAACTCTGAACGTGATGAGAAACAGTGAAAACTGAAGGCGTTTAAGATGCGGTTTTGATGGAGAAAGTGGTCAGAAAGAAAGTCATCGAGGAATTTCTGGATACGTTGGGTATGAAAAAACGAGGAAAGTGCATCACATTCCAAGCACTAGAGTGCTGAATAAGAGGACGGAAGGGTGGGTAGACGTGAAGAGAAAACATAGGCCATGAGGAAAAATCTGTGGCATTATAAGGTAGACCATGAATAGATTATATTACGCAGAAATTAAATTTTTTCTACGCATGTAACGGAGTATTGATTAATTCCCATCCTCGCATGATAAGATCTTTGCGGGTAATACCAGCCGATAGCCTAGATTTTTTACGATGATCATATACGAGTACTAACAGATGATCTCAGGACACAATAAAGATAGACGAATAAATAGTCAGTGGAATCGGGAGGCGATGTACTTCTGAATAATTTTATGGCATTAAGGTTGGGCAGGTAGGATGGTAAGGGAATAATTATTTAAAGAGAGAAAGCCGAAATTGGAATTAGCCTGCTCTTAACGACAGGTGCCTAGGTTCCCACGTCCACAATTTTGCGCACGATCCGTGTGAAGTGCTTACCTTATCGCAACTTAGTAGTCATCAGCGACCACTGAAAATTCTCTACCACTGTCGAGGTTCGAATCCAGGCCCTAGGGAAGGAAAGTGAGCATTATAGCCACGACACCAATCTGATTCTTGATAAGTGACTGCAACCAAGTCCCCATTATACAATGCCTGGTAAACGTTAACCGCAGGATGGCGTCGCCTTTACGTTAACTTGATGTTAACAAGAGTTTTTGTATTGTATATTACATAAGACAGTCGGGTAGTTGATGGGAGAGCTATCGACAGGGGAACGTGTTAACTTTAGTTTTCATACCGGAATATGGAATATTTAAACAGATATCATAAAACCGAGCCCATGATTGAAATTAGATGGAAAAGTGTATCTTTTAAGAGAGTATTGAGATCGAGCAGGATAACCGTTAATGAACAAAAATGCGATTAAGCATCGGGAGCAAAAGCCATTGTAGCGCAGTGGACAAGAGATGTGAGCATAGAGTGAAATAATGTTTGCTGAATAGTAGTCAGGGCAAACACGATCAGCAGAGCAGCTGATAAGGTAGGGATTAGGGGTAAGGGAGATAAACAGGGCTAGAATGGATAGTAGTGGACACGAGATAAGGAAGGGTGGGAGAGAGTTCCCGATGGCGGCGACCGCTTTGTAGCCGGGACACCCTTCTCATCGCAACGCAAGGAGTCAGAGAAAGACAACGGTAAGAGGATAGAGGGATAACAAAGAGGGAGAAAGAGAGGAGAGAGAGAGAATTGTAACAGGGAAGCGGGAAGGAAGCGTAGCAACATCCCCGGGGTCAGGCCGCATCGGACGTAAGGGACAGCTCAAAGGCATGCACGGTCGCTGTCATCGGTGGTTGTGCGTCAAGCTAAGGTTTCGCAGCGTGATCCGAAGCGACCGCAGCCGCTTACCGAGGAGGTCTCCGCTGCTGCCTTTCCATCCCCCCCCTTCCCCATGGTACATATCCGCCTTTCTCGCGTTCTGCCGAGTACACGACCCATCCCATTCCTCGCATCTGTCCCGCTCGTCTTCTCCCACGGCCGTGAGGTTATCCTACCCACCCACACACCCGTCAGTGATATGGTGCCGGGGCGCGGGAAAATTTGCCGTGAGACGCCACAGGGAATAGGTGATGGGGGAGCAGTTTCAGGTGTACCGTGCGGTCTCGGATTCCCAAGCATACACACGTTGGCGGACGAGGAAGGGAATCTTGAGAAACCAACGAGGAAAAAAGGGAGGTGGATACGAGTATTTTTCCGCGGTGCACAGGTGTGTTATCTTGAGACACAGGGCTCTTCGTGAAGGCCCCGGAGGAATATGTGCGACGTGCAAGGTAGAGTAAGATCAAAAGAGCTCGGAAGCTGCCAGGTCTCAGTGAGTGCGAACTTGAGCTACGTGAGGAATTCAATCTCGTCTCGTAATCCCTTTAAGTATAGCGTCAGCAGTTTACTTCCTCGACCAATACGCTCTTGCTGTGTGAAATTCAAGGAAATGAGAAGGTCTGATCTTTCTCGTTTACAATTTCTCCGATTAAAATCAAGGGTGGAAAAATCCAGCACAGTCAACTCCAATTAATTCTGATTTTATGTTTCTAACATACAAAGTCTCCAGAGTTATTGTTGATGGGTTTTTTGTGATACATTAGCCCAGTGAAATCTTGGAAACATACTAATTCAGCCAATTCAGCACCAAACTGTAAATATACATTTATAGCGAGAAACAATTAGCCCTTCGTTCTTATCGTTTGTATCTTTGAATTTCATACCCTGCTCTCCGAAGATCGTTAACGGTGTGGTGCATGCTAACATATCTCATAATGTAATATCAAGAATATCAAGTCATTACGAAATTGTATCAACCACAGTAATAACGTGGTTCTCCAATTACTATATTTGTTATACTCGATTTCTATTAAGTAAGTAGATAATAACATGAAGTCACACTAAAGTAGCCACGTTTGACTTGTACGTAGTTGTGATTTTCCCAAATGTACAAAATCGTTTTCTGCAGTTACTTTCAGATCTAAAATTTACCGTAATACCGTACCGTACCTACCGCTAAAATACCGTATACGATAATTCTTCAGTGCTCTTCATGGGAGTAACGAGAGAAATGTTTGGAGTACTGAAAATTAAAATTCTATAAAGAGAAGCGATACAAAAATATTATCAAAAAGCGTTTACTTTAGCCTCTTTTCGGCAAAAAAGTTTGACCTTTCTGTTGAGTCAACTTCAGCGGTACTTTAACAGGAAGTATAAACTCGAGCGCTATCCTAAGTATTATATTAACGCCCATGATTTCAATCAGCCATCCTGAGCAACGAGAAAAACTAGCGGTGCGCATGACGTAATCCCTATCCTGCTCCATCAGGTCGCTGTTATTAGTATTAATTCCTTTTTTTCCTTTGAAACTGTCGCTCGTCAATCGCGGTTCGGTTTCAATGGACGGTCATTTCCTCTCACATCTCGTTTTTCCTCTCGGACTGCGATGACTCGATGGGACGACGCGGCTTTTAGGACCAGGAGTCGATATCACCCACCCCGATATACACATGAACATTTGGCTTGGAGGCAGCATCGACAAAGCCCCCATCTCAGCGATGGGGAGAGAGATATTGCCATGGAATGGAACGCTGGACTTCGCATTGTACGGGGATGACGCGAAGTGGGGAAGGGGGGGAGGTTGTACGTCTGAGTCAGGCAGCAGCAGGCAACAGCTACTCGGTCGGGGGGTTGGGGCGGGGGGGGGGGGTTTAAACGGGTCGGTGGTATGAGGGAGTGTGATATGGGGGTAAGTTGACTGCCGGTGTGCGTTACCCAATGCCTAACGCTAACCTTCTAATATCCCCAATATCCTCTCAACCCCTCACTCCGCATCCGAGACTATCTAGCTAGTCTCTCAGCACCACCACATTCCCACAGTCCCAATTCCTAGCACACCGCTACACCTCCTCCTCCCCCCCAATCCTTTGCACCAGCAAGCACCCTCTTCAATCCCGCTCGGCCACAACCCAAACGCTCACTGCTACTCTAAAACCGGAATTCCATTTGCAGTAATTGAAGCTGATTGGACGCGATATTTACGAGGAAGGCGTCGCGAGAATATTGAAATGGACGAATCGAAACCCGAGCGTTTGTTTTCGCATAGTTCCACCCTTAAATACGACGCGGTAAAAGCACACGCAAAAATAAAATAAATACAGGCAATCGCCCAATAGTTATCTTCCTTTCAATCTGTCGCTCTCTTTTACCTCTTCTCGGATGCTTGCTTCGTTATTCTGTTGGACGTCGTCCTTAATTTCTAATAATTTTTGCAATGAGGGAGCATTATGTCCTCGATGACCCTCAGTTGATGATGCGTTTAGAACATTGAAGATTTCATACTGCAAAGGAATTAATATCAAGGTTGAATGTGTCTAACGTAGGTTTCAACTAATTGGGAATGTCAAAAATCATAAAATATTTTAATTTTGTAAGTCACTTATTGGCTTCCACTAAAGATCTGCTGAATATCTACATGCATCAGTCACCTAATTCCTCTGAAATATGTAATTGCCCGCCAACATCGTGTAAAACCAAGCATCAGAACTTCAAGTGGAAACATATAACGCGAATGTCTGTGAATATAGCTTAATACATGCACCAAGAGCTTAAAAATGATCAGGGCAAATAAATCTAGAGAGAAATAGCGTTGCCTGAATAATACAGATTCAATTACTAAAAATATAATGGTTCTTTAAGTTACCGTGACTCTGTTATATTGTCAAGGTCCATTGCGTTAGAAAAAAATTAATAGTTATCTTTCTGATGTCATTAGAGAGCATTCTTCTAAACGTTGATGCCGCAATTTGTGATTGAGGGTAAATACGAGGACATCAGGATAGCTTCTAAGATGCAGTATATAGCCGGGAATTTAAGGTATGAGTTATTTTGCATGACAATAATCAGTGATGGCATAACAGTGACAAACGGAAAAATTGATTAAAAGATAAAATCTTTAGGGGTAATACGCCGGGTTCATTGTAAATAAAATCAGAAAATAAACGTATTAAAAGGCGCATGAATGCCAATTGAAAAGTATTAAGTAGTTTCGGAATATGTAGAAAATGTTTAACTACAAAACGTGTTGAAAACCTTTACAGCTGCGTGGGGAAGAAAAAGGCTGTTTTTAACATGTCTTTCCACATGGAATTGAAACTTCGAAACGCAGGATGAAATTTGAAGTGCGTTGTGTAATTGGTAGCAAAAAACGTAAGATAAGCGAAGGTACGAAAGAAAATTCGCAGAACGGGCGAACCAAGATAAATGCTCCGATAAATGGGAAATAAGAAAAGTAAGATTCTTTGGCCTGGTCATACTAAGAGACCGGATGAAAGTCGATGTTTGGGGTCAATAATAAGAGGAAAATAAGGCAGGGCTATAGAAAAATAACTGAATATAGAAACAAGCTTTAATTAATAAATCACTGAAAAGGTGAGATTAAATACATGAACGACAATAGAGTATTTTTCAATGCAATTACACAAGGATAGGGCATGCTTCTAATGGAATTAATAGACTGCTGCGACCAATCGTATGAATATGAGTAAAATATTTTTTTAGGTATACCCATTGCCCGATCCGCAAATAAAACATACCTCTATCTCAGTAAAATAAATATGTAAGAGGATTGCCCCACAATATTAAGTGTTAATGAAGATATTGATTCTTCAAATGGTAAAAATATAATCCCGTTTTCTTTTAATGAGAAAGAACTAATCTCCTCAAAGGAGATTTTTTTATCGTGAGCTCTTTCACTCTCGACTGGTATGTGTATTCCCCACGGCCTTGTGAAACGTCTGATCTGTGTTCTCCCTTAATTTTCACCAGTTGTAACCAAACTTTGCCCCTTAGATGGCTGATGGGGAAGAGGAGTCGGCTAAAATACGTTTAGCAAGCCTAATGGCAATTCAACTAGAGGTGAAAGGGTCTACCGTCAAGCACAGCCTTTGTCTACAACGCAAAATGCCCTCAGAGAAATCGAGGCAACCGCAATCGACAGATAGATTTCCATTATGATATAAGTATACGCCTCTCCATTCTACAGGGTAAATTTAAACAGATTAATGGCTAATTATGGCCAGAATAAAGTAAGTGTTAGCAAATTAAAGATGCAATCATAATCAAGGAAATAGAAAGGTATAATATCCAAGGGAGCTGCATTCATTCCCACTGTTTAATCACCTCATACATTCTTATTTAGCTCGTAAACCTGAGCGATCTTTTCTATTATTTTTGTGAAAAAACAATAGTACAGCCAAATAACAAGTTAATCAAATTTCATACCCCTTTCCATCAATGAGACTTGCTCAACGATAGTGCAAATGGCGTTTTCGACAAATGATAAGATGTTCGCTCCGACTGATCCACAGTTAGGTGACATAATGATAAAGTATCATCATCATAAAGTTCTGCATACTTCAACCTACAAGCGTGGAGGAAATTGGTGACCGTGATTAATGAAAAGTAAATACTTTCCCCGGATTTTACTACTCGGATCTATTAACTTGAAAATTGTTTGCTACAATGTAATGACATACTGGAGTCACAAGAGTATGCTGGTAATTATCAGGATCTCGTAAAGTAAACATTAATCTTGCCAGCGTAGCTATGACAAAATCTACGTACGAATTCATACATCAATTCGTCGACTGACAGCTCCGACATTGTAACGAACAGGGAAACAAAACACAAAGGAATTGACCTAAAGTTGATACGCATTTGAGAATAAATGGTTTTGTCTTTATGCGAAAGCACGGTGAAACCACTATCCGCATCCGTATTTCTTCTATGTTAAGAGTATCTAAGAAGGCTACAGAAAGCAAAGTTATCATAAGTCTAGAAGAGGATGCTATCACCCCCAAATTCTAGGTAATATTTATTACGGATGTAGTAAGAAATACTTTTTTCTCAACAAAAACATGTTGCATATGCTACTTTATTGCGTTTCTCATGTTCTTCATTCCAAAAAAAAGTAGGTACGTTTCAGAAAAAATCACCAACAAAAACAATATTTCTTGATATTAGTAACATTTGGAATATTTATTTATGGCATACGGATAAAGTTTTAATACAGAGATACAGAAAGTCATGTTTAAGTTTTAATTATCAACTCCCGTGAAATCTAACGAAGTATTAATTAATAAAAAAATATTATTTTCGCATTTCTTAACTTCAAAAGGTAATCTAAATGCTTGAAAAGCAGAGGGAATGTTATTCACCCCAATACAATCATAACTCAATACCGAAAATAAGGCTACAGTGCAAGTTTTCCGAATTAAATAATATTTTATACCATTCACAGCGATTACCTTCATTAAGCGAGGAAACTAATGAAACGGCAATTACGTCCTCCGCAACTTCAGCTATTGCAGGAATAGCGAGAAAAGAACCAGAAATTTCGACCATGCAGCTTCCGGTATTTCTTTTTAACAACCTACCACCTTCGTATGCGAGCGTAAAAAGCAAGCGTTATATATAAAGGTCGAAAGGTGGCCACAAAAATTCCAATCTTCTTCGACTTACGCACGGGGGGGGACCCTTTTTCTGCCCCCGGAAGAAGGAAAGAAGAAAAGAAAACGGTGGTGGGAACATAAAAACGAAAAGGAATAAGGAGATAGAAATAAAGGAGTGAAACGACTCTGAGCCCAAACCAGACATTGCTTCAGCGCCTCATGTTCCTCTAAAAAAAAAAAACTTCCCTTCCTTCGCATATAAAAAAACAGCGAAATGAAAACATATATATGTATATAAAAAAAGAGAAGCCGACAAGATATTCTCCTATTGTTTTCCCTCAAAACCCTATCGCAAACCTCTCATCTCTTGACCGCGCAATTATCATTCTAATCCCGCGGGCTCTTTAGAAGACCACCCCACTCTGCCCCAGAAACCAAGAGAACGAGCTTTTCGAGGTCCTCTTTCCCCACTCGGCAGGACGGTATCATTTTCCCTTCCACGAACACCTTCCCGCCCACGGCCAATTTCAACTTCACCACCACCTTGCTTCGTTCGCTCTCATTCCACGCCGCAACAGGGGTGGCAGAGGAACGCAGGGTGCGGGCAGAGATATAGGGGGGGGGCAGGATCGGGTGGGTCGGTAGGTGGGGGCAGTAGCCTTTGCTCGAATTACCACTCAATTGTCCTGAGTCAGCCGTTGGGCAGAGACGAAACAATCCCATGATCAGCGGGTGGAAGAGGAGAGCCGTGAGGGTTGGTTGAGAGGGGGGTGGGCAGAGAAAGGAGGGTGGGGGTCGGTAGTACGGTTGTGCGAGGATTGCTGAGCGAGTAGGAGAAAAAGGCGATGGGGTGAAAGGTAGGAAAAGGGGGGGGGGGCTAGAAACGGAAAGGATAGGGCGAGTTGTGTGTGGGAATGTTGAGGAGGGGGTGGTGGTTTCCTCGAGTAGATCCCCCACAGCTGGAGAGGGATGAAATCTCCAAAAGAGTACGTGAGAAGGCTTCAGCTGCTATACGTGAAGAGGTCCGGAGATTGGTTCGGCGGATAATGCGGTGTATATACAGAGAGGAACTGCTCGGGATTTTTCGTACCCTTTTTTTCCTCCTCTCCTTCTCCTCCAACTCTGCCGCATTCTCTTTCTTTCCTCAAGATTCCACTTCATTGGAAAAAAAAGTAGGAGGCGAGGATGGATAGAGGGAAAGCAAAGATGAGACAATGAAGGAATGAATCGGATTTCACGCCCCCAGAGCCGACCAATAACGCGAGGCGCCAGGGCGAGAAATGAAAAAGACTCGAGCGTGTGTTCGGCTGCATTTTTTTCTATAATCCTCTAAAGTTAATTGCGAGTCCGCTCGCGGGTGGGAAGCACCTCCTCGTGGCGCCAGAGGAACGGAATATACGACGCGGGGAGAGGGAAATTAACACACGATCGGAGGTCGCGATCAATGAAAGCGAGTGTGAATGCGGCGGTGTTTTTACTATTGATTAAGAAAATAAATCTCAAATGAAATTCACACAGCTTCGCGAGGAAAAGTAATTTTGTTTTACCTTTAATTTGGGATATATTAACTAATAGATTAGACAAAATTTCTAAAATGAATTTCATCAACTCTCACCAAACAAATCAAGACGAGCTAACAAAACAGGAGGCGGTTATAATTTCATCACTCGCGTCACAAAGAAAAAATAAATCCTATCATTGATGCATTCTTCGACAGCTAAAATCACAGTTCTTGTGCGAGATTTGTAACTAAGGCGTGGCTGGATAAAAGTGGGAAATAATTAAAGAGGAAAATTTTCTCCTATTTACACTAAATTTTCATTCCATTCGACTAATTACTGTCAGCTTCATTTCAAAACAGATTCACATACGAAAACTAAGTCTCTTATATACTAAACAAGTGCATATCTTAGCTACTAGCTTTGTAACTATCCGGCATGTATGAAGCCTACATTAATAAAAACAGTAGAATATGTTTTCTATAATTTTTAGTTCCATCAGGAGCCATGCCTTTGAAAATACCCTCGTAAGGCTAGTAACTGATGCAAATGATTTTATCTTTATTTTTAATAAATTTAAAATTCATTAATGATATGCGAAACTGTAAGAGATGACTTCCGTATGAATTTCTAATCCAACACTTTCAGCGCGAAGGAAAAGAAATGTCAGTTTTGCTACCAGACCTTAGTTAAAAATGAAAAATAGGAAGATATCACCACAGTAAATACGCTATAAAATCATATCCTGGAAGATATACATATTCGTAACCATACGGCTTTTAAAATATGTATATCTTTCAGGATACACCGTCTCAAATGTATTCCGCCAGGAAGCGAAACGACTGTTAGGAAAAGCCTGTTCCTATGAAAAATTACGAATAGAAGAAAACTGACACATTATTATCTATCATCAGCAAACATTTTTCCGTTTCGGTACCCTGACGTGTTTTACAGAAAGGTTTACAATATAATGGCCCATTTTACCCCATTTTCCGATGTCGCCGGAAAAAAATAATTTTCCATGGCTAATAAGAATTTCCATGGCTACCAACACCATCAGCGCGTAAAACATGCGTATATAACATTAACTACATAATTCTGAATCACCAATTATTACTTAAATTGCAACGTAGATCAATTTATTATAATAAAATAGGAATATTTTCATAATATCTCTATTCAAAAAGTAAACTGTTTTGATTATTGGAAAAAAGTATTACCATTTCTAAATTCTAAATTTACAATCTACCTACTAGTAATTATTCCTAGTTCGTAAATAGCTCCTAAAGTATACGTCTTTCCAAAAACATAATGATGCATGATGAGAAGATCAAGGTCTTAATGAATACAGTTTCTAAAATCGATACACTTGAGAGCCACACGCGTACCGAAATATAACGAGTCGAATTTCAACCAATACCTGCGCAAATCGAACAAAACATCACCGCATCTCAAATCTCCTTCACCTCATTATTTTCCATTCGCTAACGAAACAAGCAAGTAGCAAAGATGCCCTATCACCTACATCCATCTGGGAAACGAAATCATAATGTATGAAAAATTGCAATACCTTGGGGGCATGATGCCTGTTGAAAAAATTCCCCATTTTTTTGGAAAACCTTCTTCAACCAATGTTTTTCTCCTGATAACCAATCTGCATTTGTAATACATATCCAGGTGAAGGTTTCGATATGTCTGGAGGAGTTCTCAACAATTCCCTCGAAAGAAAATTGGGTTCAAAAAATAAAACTTCTTTGCAGAGTTCTTTCAGTGACTTTCTCGGATAAGCTATAAAACTTAGAATGTTTTCAATCATCGGGAGATGAGAGAGAGAAAGAAAGAAAAACAATATTAACTGGTATTGTAGAGTTCATTTGTGAAAGTGGTGTAGCAAACGTAAAACAAAAGAACCACAGACGCGGAAGGAAATCAAGCGAGGCAAGGAGTGACAGAAATCGAATACACTTTGGGTGGGCTTCCAATTTACTTTTGGTCCAATTATTTTTTCCTCCATCTTCGATAAGGAAATGTGAGCTACTTTGGTTTTCCAGTCACATGTTCGTATAATTTCTGCATATACATCGGGAATATGTTTCGGGAAAAATATGGCAACCAAGGAGCGACGAGTTTAAGGAAAATTGATATAATTGGAACAGCCCGTTGTAGAATATACACAAATGGAATATGAGATGGAGGGCAAATCCATGAATCAATACTCACCAGATCATAATATGACTTAGCTACCACAGTTTATTTCGCGTCAGCTCAGCTATTTTAGCTAAGAATAGAAAGAGCAAATGATCAACACCTCAACTAATCAACTTCCATTGAACTCATTGCAACCACTGTCTTCAAATGGCTCAGTATTTTTCGAAGCAACTTGCTCACATCTTCAAAATGTGATAGAACCACATAGCAGCGCCGAAAATTTTCATTATAATAAAATAAACAACTGGTATATTTCTATGCATTTAAAATTTACTCGATGGCATAAAATTACAGCAAATACGAATAAGGTGTTTTATAAAACCGAAATTGTGACATGGCATACCTAATTCAGCCCCTTATGTAAAGCTCAACTTCGTAACAGGGTTATAAGGAAGAGAAAAGTTATATCTATTCTAAGATCGCAAATTTTGTTATTAATGAGCAAAAATCATCTGGGAAATGAGATTTACTTTCCTAGTTGGTTCGGTATATTATAATAGGCTACAATAGGGAAAGATTTCTGAAACTGCTCTCCTAATTTGAGGATCAGTGACTGCTTTCAATTTAACATAACACCCTTTCGATCCCAATCCTTAACAGTTTGCGCGTATTTATCATTTTGTCAGGGTGGTAAGCTGAATCCTACATTGATTTACTTCACAGCTTCATAACAACAATTTTCCAGTGCTCCCTTTACAAAGGGAGAGGATGAGACGAGAGTGGCGCAAGGTCAAAAGTTAACCGTTTAAAAACAGTTTTAGATTCAGCAATTCGTTTCGGTATAATTAACCACTGGTTAAAAGTATAAGGAATAATGTACGAGATCTTTAATCTTTATCTTAATAACAAACTGAGGTATTAATTATCATATCGGCAAATATTTCATTCACAAGCAAAAAAAAATAGAATGTCTGGATAAATGTACACGAAAGGTTGGAGATTCAACAGTGAAAAATATCTCCAGGCGAGAAAAAATATAATGTAGTAATACATAACAGATATACGTGTACTATGTTATGACAAGTAGTTTATTTCATAATAGTGATGAAAATATCAACATTCTTGGGAATTTAAATTTTCATTTACCTTATTTCATTTGCTATACGTTAGAATTGGTTACTACAGGCCCCAAAAACCTTTGGTATATCACGAACTAAGAATAATGAGAGAAACGAGGAAGAGAGTTATAAAGGTGTACATACAAAATAAATGCTGAAATAAAGGTGACTTTGGGAGTCAGATCGGATAGGATAGATCTTAGAGGTTAGATTCAAGGCAAGGAAAGGTATAAGCAAACACAAGAGTAACCGTGAAGTCGTTTAGACTTTCTGCGTCAAAGCAAAGTCTAAAAGATCCTTCGTAAATAATGATAATGCATAATTTTAGCTCTTTTAACTCGTTGATTTCAAGCTCTTAATCTTCCATATACAACTTGCACCTTCTCGACCTAATATTAAGGAAAACGAGGCATTGCACCTTTGATTTTATTAACCTGAGGGTACGTTGGTTGAGAGATGACATTATGAGCCACATGTTGAGAGCATGGAATGAACATATGGACAGTAAAGAATACCACTGATTACGGGCAAATGCAAACCGTAAAAATGTTCATTTATAGGGTGAATTTTTAATAACAATATAAAATAACTAATCATTTCCAGATTTACCATTATTACATGGTTACTAATATGGCTCCCTGATCGCCGAAAAAGTGAAACTTAAATTGGATGTAATATAATGAATGAAATCGATTAGTTTAACACATAAACAGCTTTGAAAACGTAAATTAATCATAAAAAATTTATGATAGAATGCCTCACTCACAGGATTAGGGGAGATAAGGTAGAGAAAACGGGAAAAATCCTTCACAAAATACAGGTGAAGAAACAAGGATCGAGGCATTTTAATGTGCAATGCTTTCATATTGTGTATGCAAGGTATATCTCTCCCACGATCCACGAGAAATTTTCCTTCTGCGGACCTTTCGAAAAGATGGAGAGAAAAATAAACCAGTTTGTATCTGTTTCCTGCGGTGATAAAGAATTCAATCGATCAGAACCTTTTTCCTCCCACCCACCCACCACCAAATTTCCACCCGCATCCCCCCTCCCTCGTCCACTTCCCCTTTCCTGCCCGTGACCCCAACGCTCCCTCCCGGGCACCTTATTCGAGCCTGCTCCGTTCTTTAATCCCCTTAACTCTTCCTATCTGTCCCGCAAACCCACCTTCTATATACTGCCCCTCGGCCCATACCCTTTAGCTACCCTCCCCCTCACAAGCACCGAAGTCCACCAAAACCTTCCCTATGCCCCCAAATAGCACCCCCTTGTGTGCTATCTTCTCACCTCCGGTCCCCTCACTACTCCTGGAGATTATCTCAGACATCACGTACCAAGGGGTGGTGGGTCGAGACTGCACCGAAAAACCGAACGTCTGAAGGGAGAGAGAAAGATCCTCATACCTTTTGCCAACACCGCTCGAAGTAGTGGGGAGTCGGAAAACAGACGCCCCCAGTTCCCCCCAAAAACTTTCCGTATTTCTTCCTCTTTCCCTCTCCTACAATTCTTGCCCTGGAGGATAGACCGGCACGCACACGCTGCTGGTAGTAGACCTACAAGATAGCTCCCTCACAAACACCCACCCATTTCAACACAAACGCGCTCCGACACACATCTCGACTCAAACTTCGATGTGCGAAGATGGGGGGGCGGCTTCCAAGCGGTCCATTTTCTAAAAGCCTGATCCCAATAAGGGATCAACGTCGTCTTACCACGCACGCGTTCGGACTAATTTCTCACGCTCCGATAATCTGAGCGTTCTCGTGAAGTTTACCCGAACGGAAATGTTGTCAAATGAAGTCCTTCGCACGTGAAAGTGTTCGCTTGGTTCATAACGGTCTTAATTGGCAGGATATTCGCATATCCCTGATCATGTTTAATTGAGATGCACAAAATGCCTGCGATGTGTTTCCATAAATTAACTGAGGAGAAATAAATTAATAACAGATTAATTTATAGCACAATTTGGTCGTTACTGGTACCTGGGTCTCACGTTCCGCCATTTATAAAAATCTTTTCAAATAGGAAGCGTACTATCAGGTTTTATTATCAACTCAAAAGAAATTATTTAGTAAAACGTTTTTTGCTATACTACCTTGTGTCTGATAAGTTTCGAGGACTTAAGGCTTTCGATTTTTTAGGGCTTTCGGTTAACGTCACATATTATATCTATATTTCATATTTAGTGAACTGAAAACAATTCTCAAATACGAATGGAGTCTATTTATATTCAACAGACTCCTACTAAATCTTTTATTTTCTAAATTATCATGGAACTTCGTCGAAATTAATCTTAACTAGGGAACGCCAAAGTAAAATTCACCATTGCAAAGTAAATATTTAGCAAACAAGTAACCGTCTTCTGCAGAAAAACGGAGTTTGTAGAAACAGCGGTTATATTTTAAAAAAAAGGGAACGACAATGATTACCTCTAGAATTGTGTCGGTTAATCCTAAACAATACGCTAAATAATTCCATTGGCTTAAAATGACAAAAAATTGAGAGAATTTGATCAATGAACTAAGAACCGGCATCAAGTTTACCACGATCCCATGGAACCATTGGAGTGTTCAAAATTAGTAATTAATGTTTTACTGGAAGTGAAGTAACCAAATTTGGAGACGATCACAGATATATGTTTCTACCGAACATTTGTGGAAGTAAAAGAAGAAAACTTTGATTTATTTGAACGCAATAACGTGAAAACAACGCTATAGAAGCACGAAAAAGGTATACAAATCTACAGTAGAAAAATAAGGAAAAATTATTATTTTTTCCGGATTCACGCCATGTGTATTCACTTTGAATAACAGCAGTTTCCAGGTTGAAGCCATCTTCAGATCAAAGCAACTCCGGCCTAAATACGGCTGTTGGAATGGAGCCGAAACTGTGGTCACCCAATTTCAACAAACGTGGTGGGAACCTGGAATAAATTAATAATTTATTCAAGCAACGCCAAGATAACCTACGCAGTAACGCAAGTAGGATTCAACATATAATCCTGAAGTGAGCTTTTGAGAAATAAGTTATGGTCACCGTGATAAAAATGAATCTTTCTCGAAGAGTTGGCGGATCCACTGAGCAAAATTTTGATTACCAACGGAACAATGCATACAAATACTTAGAAGGTTCTCTGCGATAGTACGTAAAAATCGCTCCCTGCATGAAATAAATAGATCTTCCGCATTCCAGATCCTAAGCTTAGATTAAGCTGCGTACTTTCGTTGACCCAACTCTCCTCGAACGAAAAATATCTCCAGCCTTCCTAAGCTCCTCACTCCTTTCCCTCTCTTATCCTTCCTTCCTGGTCTTCTGGCCTCGAAAAAAAAACCTCTCGCCCAGTATAATAGAGGCCCCGAGGTCAGCCACCCATCCCCCCAAAAACCAACCCCGTCGAATCGTTCTGACCACCTTTAATATTTCCCCGCAGGCCTATTCCTTCTAAACCTCCGCCCACCACGGCTATCGGTCATGACTGCGTCCCTTCTCCATCCACCCAATGCGGGTTCAACCTGGCCAGCTTCCTGTGCGTGAATCTCGCGAATGAAACCTTCGATTACAATTAACAGCGGGAAACACAAGTGGAGGGGGTAGGATTCCCGACCATTCCTTCGTTTATTCACCGTTTTCATTGAGCGCCCACCACCACGATAGTTCATTTTTTTCCTGTTCCTGAGGATGCCGATGGGCGTCGGGGCCAATCAAAGTGGAAATGTTTGCTGCGAAAATAACGAAATACGGCATCCAACTCGCGCTTGAGGAAACAAAACAAAGGTCAACGCTGAAGATAAGCATGATAACATGTTTACAGTATGAATTGGATTTTGAGAATAGGAAGGAAGAAATTATTATCGATCAAGGTTACGCGAGAATTTTTAAAATTAGGTAGCCGTATATTTATTAAATCTCCTGTGACTGACTCCAGCTTGTCTTGGACATTCTGTATCAAACATAATCGCACATTTCCATAACATATTTCACTGGACCTTTCTTCAATTGGTTTGCCGCAAAAATCAATACGAAATAGATTTGGTAGACTTTAAGCGACACACGAATGTGCATTATCAATTGTATCATGGTCCATAAAGAACCTCTGCCACAAGCGATTCTATGATCATATACTGCTGATTAAAATCCCTCAAGCCAAGACTTTTTTTGGACATTAATTAAACTAATAAATATCTATGAATGCGGAAAATTTAGTTCGACCCCGTTGGATTTTACTTATTTCCTTGAAACAATTATGTCCTCATCATACTTCCGTATTTCACTGATTCATATTCTAAACTAAAAACTAACTCCGCCTTATATTATGCACACCTTGATTGTAACGCGATTATAACATGGGAAAGAATATATCAAGTGATTACATTTAAAGGCGTTCTACCAATCATGGTAAATTATAATGGGCCATTTCTGCTCCACAGCATTATCTCTTTCTCACCTATTTATATTTTTACTCTTCATAGGTTTATTTTAATATTATTCATTCAATTAAAAGTGTATTTTCCTTTCCGCCCTTCCACGCACGCTCAGCATTGCACTAGCCATGCGGCCTTTGGCTCTCCTACAGACTAACACCATCTTATTCATCCTCCTTAGCTACTATTATACCTCCTCAACGGTAGAAAGTCATTTATCCTCGTATTCCCTTCGTCCCATCGTACTTAGGCAGTCCTCCAGACCCATAATATCCCAAACGTCTTCAAACCGTCCAATTCCTATGTCAATATTTGGTACGTTAAATTTGATGCACTAGTCAGTTTTAGAAATATTAAGAATAGAATGGCTTTTACTATCAGATTAATTCCATGCAAAGATATTAATGAACTGATGAAATAACAAATATAGCCTCCGAGATACGTAAATGCACCAGAGACAACAATAATAACCGAGTTCATTATTTTGAAAAGTCCAGACCGAGACAATGGCATTGAAAAGAAATTATTCTAAGATATTTCATGATTATGGGTACTAGAATCACGGTTCGAAGGAAAAACTTGTCCTATCATTCCTACATAATGCCCATTAATTTCATAGTAAATTAATCTGGGGAGCTACTAAAAAAGAAAAAGAAAAATTATTAAAGAAAAAAAAGAAAAACTATTAAAGTGAGCAGAATTAAATATATATCGGAAAATGAAATATTATTATAATGACGGATTTTGTAGCGTCGCAAACCTCATGAGGTCTAAAAAAACAATATATGAGCGCTTGAGAGCAAAAGTGGATCAAGTCAGTTGTTTGCCATATTTTAGTCAGGTCTCAGAAGCATATCGCTACCTTCACCAGGTACTACTGATTTTGGCATGAGTGTGATGAGTCCAGCGTATTTCCACTAGAAAGCAGCACTTAGCATTATATTTTTATTTATTTCACTTCTATATCATTTGACAAAAAGTGACATTTTTATTTAACTCTTATTTTTTTAATATTAACAGTTTAAATTTAATAAACGCGGTGAAATCAACGTTTTCTGCGATTCGTCTCCCCTCTTTGAAATATGCCTCCCCTTTTTATGAAAACATTTTAAGGGAACTAAATTCACACTGCACTTTACAAAACCTACTAGTATGAGAAGTTTGTTAAGAGATCTTTATATGTGCTCGAAGAAGAGTTTTTGACTAATTTTACGGATGGGCTCATCAAGAACGTACCAATGAATGAGAAAATTTCATTGAGTAGTAATTCCATTTCATTGCTAGTAAGTCAGCAATTTCGATGGTACGTTTAGCCCTGTAACTTAGCTTACCACAACTACAAATTCAATAGTTGACTATATGTCTTAAGCATTAAACCACCAAAACTCCTGGTACTACACAAGCCAGAATTAATATTGACTGAATGACTAAGAGCAAAATATTTGTATACTCTTAGAAGTTTCTGTAAATAGAGAAAATACAGGACACAATTATTTCTGTATTTCTATAAATACTGCTTGGAAAATCAAATTAGTACCTATTGAGATATATTGTTCCACAGCCGCGGGAAATGAGTTAGTTAAGTAACTTATTTCAGGTTCAGATCTAAAATCTGGTACCTCCACGGCTCTCTACTATATCCTTGACTCACTTTAATACAGAAACGATCAACCAATGCATTGGTTGCTTACTCTTTACTTTAAACCTTTCCAGCAATTTTTTTTTCTTCTTCAAAGAACTACTTTGCCGCCCATGACCACATAAATACGTAGATTAAACCGGAGCCATTTTTTCTTTTTACATTAATGGGTGTTAGGCTTCAAATTTTTTCTTATTTTTATGAATAATTAAACATATTTCGTGGAGTAAAACAATCTCGCCACCGTTTATAACGACAATTCAGTGAATCTAAACATTTGAGACCATAGCATTCACCTCGATTTAAATGTACCATTACTAATATTTCATTGAAAAAGTTTGCCAATGTAATTTCCCTGTTGCATCGTGAATTATTTATTTTTCAATCACAGGTTTTTTTAATCACAAGATAATTCAGTGTCAAAAAAGTAGAAGAACTCGGTCGATTTACTCAACATTAAAAAAAATACAAGTGGAATGAGAACTGGCGGAGCAAGAGGTTGGAAGGGAAAGCAAAGAATCTCACGGACCGTTCTTTTTCATTTGTATTTTTTTCGGGCCGGAGATAAGGGATTATGACCGCTTAAGCGATATTTTGTTGCTGCGGCCTTAAGAGAATTTTAACTGACGAGGGAAGACGTGCACGGGTTTCCTGAACTCGGTAAGGAAGAAGGAGAGTTTTCCGCCTTCCTTTGTCTCAAAGGAAGTCAAAGGTGAGCAGGGAAAGGAAATTCTCAAGTGCGACGAGGAAAAGAAAATAGAAAAACCAGATTAGAGGTATAAGTCACGCCGGGGTCACCGAAATCAAAGACTAATTTTTAGATTAGGAGAACCAGAGCACGACGTTATCACGCCAAGGACATTCAATTTCTCACGTAATCCATCATACTTTTTACTTGAACACCGGCTACATTTATCAAAACATCGTCACCAAATTTTCGTTGATATTGCACATAACACGCATTTCTCAGTAAAAATATCATTTCTACCTAAAATCTGAGGAATTAAAAGTTTAGCTACACGGTTATAAGTTTTTACTACACTAATTTTAATTATTAACTAATTTTTGTTCCTCTTTCAAACTAATTATTAATTATTTTTTTTACACTTTCATGAATAAACTTCTTTTGTAAATAATTTATCCAAAAAAATAATTTGAAACTGCTGACGCATTTTCACCATGAAAGTTATTCCCTCCTACATCTTAGAATTATAATAATCAGATTAAAACGTAGCAAATATGCCCAAGTATTTACACGAAATGTGCATTTAAGGCACCTCCTTTTCGCCTCGAAGGAAAATATAATATTTTCCCATTATATTTTTTATGAAGGAGCTATGTATCGCGAAAAACAATAACCGCCAAATGAACTCTGATCTGTTGTATTCGCAGGTTAAATGTGGACACATAATTAAAAGGATTTTATGTTTGCCTCGGCCGTCTTAATTATGACGACATTACAGCTTACCTCAAAATGAATAAAATGGAAAAACTCCGACCTATTTCTCGTATCCTCCCTTCTATTCGAAGGTGGCTAATAGACACCACCCACTGTGGCAAAGAAATAGGCTTCCCTCTTCCGTATTACACACACCAGGGCATGGACCTCGGGAGAGAGGAAGAAGCCCCTCCCACGCGGCGTTTAAAAGCCAACAAGTAATACTTTACCATAACGCCGGGGGTAAATATAAAGGTCTCGTCCCTACCATTCTCTCCCTCAGTCCGTTATATTGCTCCAATATAAGCGTAATAAACTGGCGGGGCAATCCCGCGGAGGCTACTTAGGCCTGGGGGTTCCGCTACTTAAGCCAGCGCTTCTGAGGGAAAAAAAGAACTTGTCTCAATCTCTTTGCCCTCCTCCCAAGCCCGGCCCTTTCCCTCACTCCACACCTCACCACACCCAATTCTCACGAAGTTTATACACGCAAACATTTGAGCGCGTTTGTTCACTCGTGTATGAATAACATCACCCACATACGCTCAACAGCCCGGAGGTAGGTTTCGTATCTGACAGTAGAGTTCGTCTGGCAGCATGCTCATAGGACATCTATATCTACGCGCTAGCCCAAGAGCCGCCGTCAGGGCGTGTGGCAGTGCCTTTAAGGATACCAGTCAAGGAGAAAGGAGGGAATAGTGAAAAGGAATGGGGAGAGGAAAGGAAAGATTAGCGATGAGTGCTTTGGTTGAAGTATTGTCTCAATCAACTGTCGCTGGGTTTGGTATCGTTTCGAAGGAATTGAGAAAATCAATGATATATTTGTCCCTTCCTTATCTTACAAGTGTTTCCCCTTCCAATAATGACGCCTACAAAATTGCACCTAATTTCACTAAGTATTTACCTTAAGATACCTTGTAGCTACAATGGCGCCTACAATTTTGCGCTTACATTCAAGTAGTGCTCGCATTACTTCACCTGAAACTTCAACTCGGCATACATATTTTCTGAGTTGACGGCTCAGTAAGCTTTGGCACCACAAATTCACTTATGTGCACCAGAGTATATATGCAGACATGCATACGTAACGATATGCGTATAAAAATGCACGAGAATATAGAGAAAAAGCGAAGAGGGTTATATGCTCCATGCTCGTCATTTGAAAACTCTCAGTCATAAGGGAAGGGTTTACCCTCGTTAGGTAAAATTTATATTGGCAGTAATAGACTTCGGTTTCGCAGTGTTCCAACTACTAATGCAATACCGCTCCGTTACGCCCAAGGAGGTTAAAATGGTTACGCCAAGGGCCTGAAGACAACGGTAGTCAAAATAGCTCTGCCCGAGAAGTTTTCCGAGTCTGCGACCCTCGGATAGCGATGCAGATGGGTGACCTGCCTGCCTGCCCATCACGACGCAAAGCGAAATCGCCAATTCTCATTCCCCAAAAGCACAAATTGGTGAAGGGATCTACGCTTTATTTATGGGAGCCAGATGAAATTGAACATCTTTAAGGACATATTTTTTACCATTGCAATCAAACAGACTATTACCTTTATGTTTCACAAAAACTGACGGTTTTAAATTTGGTAACATTTTCTTTCCCGGCATATTTTACTTTCCGTTTCCCTCAAACTGACATGATGTTCCTTCCAAGAAATGTCATGCCGTTCATGTCTCAACCATTTTACGATGACAAACAGGTTGCCTTGACGGGAAGGGTTCTTCCACCCTTCAGAGATATCACTTGAACCAAACCGGTGGGAGGCGAGCTCGTAGAAGTAGCTCCACTTTAAGATTTTAAGCTATGAGAATTGGAACATTACTTTTTTAATTTTAATGCGCTAAACCATAGCCTATTCTACCCCTTGACAATATTGTTCTAACTAATTCAACGCATGAGGAAGACTTCCTTCTGTATTAGGTGAGATACTTATGATGATATAGTTTTAGGCTACCTTTACATGAAGAGCATAAACAATAGATGCTTAGTTTTTTTATCTGACTAATGGACTTAGGGAATTGACTGGCAAGAAATAAAAGGATATGCCGATAAACAAGGATCATATTCAATTATGTACCGCAAAAGACGCTTGTTGTTATAGTTCGCCTAGAATTCGCACGTACGTTAGGGCACTATTAGCTGCAGTGTTACTCTGAAGTTATTCACTATTTAGTCAACGAGGAAGAACAGGACCCAAAACAACCTGAGATCTCTGTGACTCGTTAAGTGAAAACAGGAAAAAATCAAATATCCCATTACTGTCCAAAGTTCCACACCACAGAGTATATTCCACTTCATTAAATATTCCGGACCGAAAGTTAAAATGGACTATCGTGCGTGTGCTGTGCCAAAGAAACAGCTTGGAAAGGTACGAATGAAGTCTATTGCTCTTATGCCTAATTAAACGACAAATTATAATTTGGTTAACGTTTACTAATTTACAAAGAAATGCATATGTACCCTATTCAAGTTGGCGGCGATCTATTGTGCAAAATTAAGTCATTAAATACATGAGGGACAAATTACGACTTTTTCACGCCATTTTTCATTCACAAATTTCCATTACAAACTAAAATTTCATCCATTCAAAAAACACTATAGTAACTTATATTTCCTGCTTTCCTGAATTAAAAATAAAAATTTATAATAAAATTTCAGAGACAATTTATGCTGTCATGGGTTAAAATCGAATACGTTTATAGGTCCAGAAAAAAGAACAGATATTATCAGTCAGCTGTAAATCGATGATTCTGTATTTTTTATAATTTTCTATATATTTCAGTCTATATTCTAGAATTATCTTGTTTCTTACACTGTACAGGATAACCTCTGTTGTGTGAGAAAAATTCCGATACTCAGGGTTGAAACCGGAAGTTTTTTCCATTCGGATTTTTTTAATAACATGTAAATGAACTCAATAAACTCTTACCTATAGCTGGACCAATATCTCGGTAAAACAATTATATTTATTCTGCCATCTAAGTCCGAAGGCATTACATTTATATCCAACCAAAACGTAAAGTTGTAGACAGCCGTATTTCAATTTAATTTTATTCTACTCCCTCCCGTATTTTAATAGTTTGATGCCAAAATACAACTCACAAGCAAACTAGGACTATACTTAACTGGTCACGAAGATTGCTATTGGTGGCTGTAATTTCCAAGCTTATCCGTATCATAAATGACAATTAACTGTCGAAACCATACTTTTTCTAACCTTTCTCAAATAAAACTTTGAGGAAAAAACGCTATTTCTTCACTACGAACTAGGTCAATCCTACCTTAATTCCGTAACTTAAAGCTTCTAGCTAATAAACGCATTTCTCAAATACATGCTTATGAACGTAATAAATACCTAGTTTTCTATCTTCCATAGTTACTCTCTCCTCTTTTCACAATACACATATCAACCATTTGCATTGTCCTCATTTACTTGGTATTCCACCCTCTCCATCAAAGAATAACCACCGAAGCCCACCACCCTCTCCCTAAGAAACCTTCGAGGTTAAACGAAAAAGGCAGAATAGGCTGGGTTGGGAGGAGGGAGAGGATGGCGGAAGTGAAGGGGGTGGACGGGAGAGGAGGAAAAAATGAGACGGGGCTAAGAGCGCGCGAGGAAGGAGATGAAAATTCGACCGCAAAACACGAGGCTTTTATATACGTGCGGACGCAACGTGGCATAAACCCATACAAAACTTCCCCGGGCCGAAGAAGGTATTGCGGTCCTTCCAGCCACACCTACTCCCCCCCCCCCCCCCTCCTTCTCGCAAATCCCCTAACCCCCCCTCAACCCTTCCCCTCTCCCCATTCCCCTGAGCTCCTTACCACTCTCATCGTCTTCTTCCCGGGCCCCCTCCCCCGTCCCCCCCCCTCCATGCCATCCTCCTCGTACCTTTGAGGGGATGGTGGGAAGGGTAAAAAGTCTTTATGACTCAACCCCACGGTTTGCCTCTCTCACCCTCCGCCCCCCCCCCCCTCACCACCCTCAATCCCCAAACCCTCATCCTCTCGGCCCATTGCCTATTTCGCCTCGGGGACGGGTAATAAAAGGCTCCAATGACGAGAGAAGGGCACTGTTGTGCTTGAGTGTATGTGTGTGTGAGCGTGCTTGGACGCTTGTGACGCGGTACGCGCCATCACATCACCATTCCTCTCAAGTACTCCATCTTCCCTCATCTACGTATTTATTTAACACAAGCTGATAACCCGTCACAAATAACAGGAAAAATATCCATTCATGCAAATCTTATTAGTACATATATACATATACATAGATACATAATTTGTCAAGTAGGTTATTTCATTGTTAATATCTGGAGACGGTTGTTAATGTTTACCAGAAAAAATGCACAAAAATGCTACTTTCACTGGTCAATGCCTTAGCTATTAGATAACAAAATTAAGACACAAAACGTAACCGTAAAGATTATGCGACGGATATATTTTTAATGGGCAGCTTTCCCCACCATAGGAACCGACTGCAGCGCAATTTTCATTGCCTGAATGAATTTTTACTTCATTTTCTGTAATTAATTGCTAGAAACTTAAAACTAAAATGGTTTGGTGTCTTAATTTTATCACCATTCATAATTTTTTTTTCGAATATGCCACTTATTTTAGATAAAAAAATATTTTCCTCATGTACCGCCCACTCTCGAATTCAGCATCATGTCGTTTCAAGTTCAATGAGCGTATACAATTAAGTGAAAAGCTGGAACAATGTTTTTTATACAAACAGAGGATAGGCTTTTCAGTAAGTAGCAAGAATATGAATAAATGACATTTAAATCGTTTAGCGGTGGAGGAATCTTGAGTGATATCAAGTCCATTGTAGCTACGTTTAACAGTTTACCAGCCTCGACTTGAGGAACTTATTTTTATTGGGGTATATATGTGGCAACATCAAGTTACGCATCAATAGCACGCTACCTATCCTTCGTACAGTTCCATAATTACTGCTCTGAGCTAGAATTTATTATCTCTGGTTAAATATTTTCACGGTATCTCAACTGATTACGTTAGTACGTTCACACATTATAACGCTCACAACTACTAACAAGGATCTAATGCAAGTCACAAATCCGAATTATCAATCAGCATCACAGTAATGTTAAGTCTATATCATATAGGGGCGTTGTTAACCAGGCATTATAAAATCGGACCTCAGCGTTTGAAGAAAACCCTAGCATGAAACCAATATTAAGTACGGAGAAACATAGCGTAGGATTATGCTAAATACAAGTTAGCAACGTTATGGCACAGTGCCGTAGCTTTTCACTAGCAGCAATTGTCAGTTTATTTTCTGTGCGTTCGTGGGCAGTATGGGTGGAAATGCTGAGAGGATAGCAAAGTATTGTGTTTTGAACAACTTATAAACAACCGATGTTCCAAAAAATGACGGCGAACAGCTAGTTATATTTAACTTCTAAAATAAGAATAGATGGCACGGAATTCAAGATATTTCATTAGGACCCCAACCATGTACAAGGGTTGGCAAGAAAAAGGAATTTGGAGAGTGAAGGGATAATAAGCGAGGAGTGTTTTGATGGTTTAAGAGACTCATTACTATCAATGAGCGCTTTTCATTTGCTTTAGTACGCCGCTCACTTAAAAAAAAACAGTTTCTATTGCGCCTCTTCCTTATTTTAAAACGGTTAATTTAGGTTGAGTTATTGTCCGTTTGTCTGTACGGTACAAATTTTACAATCGATGTTAAACTATTTTTCCGATGAGCAAGAGACTTGAAACTTTAAACATAGCTCAGCATTGGATGACAATGCAATAACATGGAATAATATATATTATTTACGTTATATATATTAAGAATTACAATATATATATATATATATATATATATATATATATATATATATATATATATATATATATATATCGTTTTTTCATCCCCTTTCACCAGTTCTACGGCTGTAGTGTGGGGGTAAAGTAATACTCTACGCTTCAACCGCAAACTTTTGTGATTTGACCATCTCCAGTGACATTACCTTTGAGTGTGATCCTCGAGTGTCTAAGCCTTAAGGGCTCTCATTCTAAGGGCTATCAACACTGACATTCCAATAGCTGCGTCACACTTTCCCTTCGATCTTCAACCCCTTCCAATCCCTCCCCCAGATTCCGAGGACTGAGGGAAACAGTGAAGGAGACCCCTGTCTAAATTCCTCGCATCCTGCCTCTTTCTGGTTTCCTTCCAGGTCGGTTCATATTAAGCATATAAACATAACTTAATGATGTAACTTAACAATAAAGTTATAGTATGTGAGTCAGATGGCGTTCAAAACGAGCCGTGAGAACATATCAGCGCAGAAGATGGCTCTCGCTGATCAATGTACGATAACTCGTGTCGTTTTAGTAGCTAATCACGAAGCAGAGTGAAATCATTAGGTAATGACTAATAAATTAACTTGACGTGTACGCTTGCGCCATCATCAAAGAGAATGTGAAAGTTAGAAGAAAACACAAGTCCTTTAGGGAGGAGTCGCTTCTGATTTACATTGTTTCCAAGCGAGTACATTTGTCCAACTAAATAGATCACAATATTAAAAAATACCCAAATGAAAGACATTAAATCGGAACTAATCTAGAACATGGGACATAATAGGAAAATATAGTTTATTGGTCAAGATAAGGAAATAGTTGTTAATAATTCCAATTAGTTGGTTTGAAGACTTGGGCAACTGCAGCCTGGTCTTAAGTTGCTCTATGTTCTAATTTCGATGAGAACCCTTAATTCTTTTCTCAAACATCCAAATTTCTCTTAAAGTCAAACCCTTCCCTCCTCACCCCTCCCTTCAAAATGCCCAACCATTCTTAAGTACCAACTTAAACCCACTTACTTAACACCACCACCTCTTCCTCTTTGACCAGTCATTTCCTTAACTTTTCTATTTATCACTTAAAACCCTTCCGCGGAAACGTTCATAGCGATAACGAAGCCTCCCTGAGGACCTAGAAGCTGGAAGCGTTTGGTTATAATACGGGAGTCACTGAAAGGCCTGAATGTAAATGTACCATAAAGCGAGACGATGTTTTTATCGCTCGCGCGCAAAATAAACTCCATATTCCAAAGTAGGTGATATCCCGGGCTTTCGCCGAAACAATCGTCACTTCATTTGCATATTCTTTTTAAATAATTATTTCAATAAAGCTGCAAATAATTTGTGCGTTCTACGTTTTAAAACTATTTGCATTTTGATGATTATGACAAATAAATTGAGCTTTAAATCCAGGAAATCATCATGGACAAATGAAAAATAATTAAATGAAAGACACTATCATCATTTTCCTTTAAAACAATTTTGAAGGACTTCAAATATTGAACGAAAAAAATCCAAATACAATATATAATATAATACCTACGTAAAACATTATTGATTTACTTAAAGGGAGAATCCCGTATCAAAATGCGAGAATAATTGATGTGGACGTAGCCAGCAATCAATATCAATTAGCAAATGTGGCTGATACTGAATGAGGCGGGTTTTATATTAGTTTAAGATAAGAACATAAGAGCCAAATTACTATAGTAATTCTGATTGTTTTGCAAGATACATTTACAAATTAATTGCACTAGCCCGGGTACTACTGAAATACATAAAACTGAAGTTATTAATTGAAATATCATATTCCGATAAAGATAAAGCGAATATACGAAATTTCGTCCATAGGAAATAAAAGAATAGGTAGATATATAAGTAGATCAATTTTACAGTATTGGGCAACATGTAGGTATTTTGATTTCACGTTTAAGAGACGACGAATACATAATTACCTTCATTTTAAGGATTTCTCTAGTAAGATTAAGTGCTTTTGCACGAGGAAATAAAAGAATAATTGCCATTAATTTTTTCACTGAAAGAATAAAAAACTGATATCATTGCACCAAAACTGAACCTTCAAAAGAGATTTTTGCATAATGCTAAATGCAGAAAGCAAAATATTGCCCCGGAAAAAACGTACATTGCAGTAAAGTTACGTTACTTCACCATGTACATATTTTAAAATACGAGAAGGAATGAGGGGCTTGCATCTTCTTCCTGAGTGCTAACAGGTAATATTAACCCAAGTGGATGAGGTTCCAATGTCAAGTAATGGTATTACTTAATCTGTAACTTTAATATACGTAGAGATAAAGCAGTCCCAATGTCACTTTTTCCCATCAAGGAAACAAGTTTTTTTTATTTATTAAGCTATAGCGATAAAATACGTTCTATGTAAACATATAAATTCGATAAATATGCGTTTATTTAATTCGTTTCATTTTACGTTTTTGCGTTACATTGACTGTAGGTATTATTAATAAAGCGCGAGCTTTCACCGAACCATTTGTCAGCTTCGTCAGGCAGTAATATGCCGAGATAAGGATCAGCGAAAGCCCGAGTTTTATTAAAAATACAATCAGTGTAACCGAAAGCAAGAACGTAAAATAATGCTACACACTGAAAAGATAAAATCAAGTGCATAACTATATTACAAAAACATTTCAACTTATACACTATCCCCTGAAATGATTACCCCTGGACTACACACTTCATTCATATTCAAAGATAAAGAAAGAAAATAAAGAGCGGGCAGCAATTTCTAAAAGCTACGTGTGCCATCAACTTTCAGTAGAGTGCAAATATTTTAATTTAAAAGTTTTTACTTGACGAGGCGCTAAAAATAGAATACTGAAAGCCACCTCCAACTCCCAAGAACATAATGGGAAAAGAGTCCTTGCTCTGTGATAACACTAGGAAATATTTCGCCGTATTGTTGAACGCTATGTTCAACAAACGTACTTTCTAAAGAAAACTCTAAGGTTAAGCGATGGAATTGCTCTACTTCAAAAACAAAATGTAACTCAAGGTACCCAAATATTGAGCTCTTATAATTTTGTTGGGAAAATATGAAAACTTCTGCCTTTTAATATAAATATATATATAAATAAAATAATAGATCAACTCATTTTTCTTAAACAGCCAAATCATTAGGACACGGAAAAGTGCACCATTAAAAAACTTACAGCAGTCATCTGTGGAGATCAGCTGAGCCTGAATTGCAATTTTTTTCTCTGGTGTCCTTGACAGCCATCCCGATAATAATCCGCAATGGGTAGAGAAATCCAAAATCCTAAGGGGCGTTGAACAGGACGATGAAAATGTTTTTCGGCCTTCTTCCAAGTTAAAATTTTTAGCTTTTGACACCTCCGCTAGCTTAATGCCTCTTTGTCGGAAGCTAACCACGTTTTTTCACCCGTCATCGACCCTGCTTCGATTCCTCCCACTTTATCATCCTCGCTCTTACCCAAGGCTGCTGCTCCTCTACTTCCTCTGCACCACCGCGTTAAACCAACTCAGTCCCTCCTCTTCGACCAGAACCGCAGAGAGAGCTAGCCTCGAAATCCCTCCCTTTCCCTTCCCAAGAAAAGTATTCTTACGCTCTCCCCCTCCCCTTTATTCCCTTCGACCTCCCTCTTTCCCACCTCTATCCCTCATTCCAAATGCCCTGCGAGAAGAAGACAACCCTGCCATAAAAAAGTAGAAATATAAGATGCCCCCCCTCCCCCGACAGCCTAAAGCTCTCCCTTCCACCATTCTCCTCTCTTCCACACGAACACACACGTATATATATATATATATATATATATATATATATATATATATATATCCTTAGCCTCCTGAGGCTCTCCCCCTAGCAACCCTTGTTTAATACTCTCCAGCCTTGAATTTTCTTCCCCTTTTCCTATCCCATACATCCCCCAACAAAACCCTCCCGACGCCACCAAATTCACGGTGAAAACATTACTTTTTTCCCCAAAATTCGCCGATAAACATCGTCCCTTCTTTCTCCTTTCGCGTCCTTCCCCCCGCTCCCCTGATTCCCCTAAAGGCGTTATTTTGACGGAAGCGACGCCTCGGGGAGAATATTTAGGAGACTCTTTTAGAGGACGAGCTGGATGGCTCACGTTCACGTATAAGGGCTTGAAAGCATGTCGCAGGCCCACGTCTCGTGACTCATCAAGGGGTGAGAAGCACGATCAAGATGGCCTCTCCCTCGCTCCTCCCCCCTCATATCTTCAATCTTAGCACTCGGGAAAAGAACGAACGACTCTCTCTTAAGGGATATATTCGGAGAATCTCAGGGGAAAAAACTACAGAACTGAATAAGGTCATACACACACAATGCTAATAGCTAATTGAACTTCACCCCTAATCAAGTAAATGAAGTCGCTTTGGCATGGAGGGTCATGTACTTGATTTGTACGCCGAGTACGGGTTCACACCTCGGCAGTGGTGAAAAATACTCAATGGCAAACCTGTTCCCTCATGTATACATCGAGGAGAGCACGTCAATTACAGCTATGACCTTAATTAAATATTAATAAATTCGATGCATTAGTTAAAAATTACCACGGGCGACTACACTCTTTTTTTAGATTATTAGAAGTGAGCCACAAGATACTTTTACTATATATTCGAGAATAATGTAACCAGAAAAGTAGTATCTCAAGAGATTTTGATTTAAACGACGGATATTATTTTACTCCTCCACTACATCTGTATGGCAGACAAATGCGGCAGTATAAGAAAAATTCAAAGTTTAAAATAGAGGTTAAAGTATTCATCTTTACAGCGTACCATCCACAACCACAGCAAGAATAGATCGGGGCACAAGTGCGATCGGGAAGCACCTCACTAATCATCGCTTCCCTCCAACAACTCCTGGCTGGTGTCCTTACATACCTTGTCACAACCGCTATCGGCGGCCCACGGGGTAGTATGTAGCTGTACAGTATTCCGTCCGTCTGATGAGTTATTAAACTGCGGGTTCCAGAACATTCATTCTTTAAAGGCAGGGTAACTCCATTAGCGAGTTTTACTCATCCCTTCTACTCCACCTATTAAATGCGACTGTATCTGGCGTTACGTGGTGGAACAGTATATCAGTAATTAAATAAAACTGCAGTAGTTGTACTTTCCACTTATATTTAATGTAAAATATCGCACTACACGTATTTCGACACTTAGGGCGTCATCATCAGGTATGAAGATGACGCCCTAAGCGTCGCCTGAAGCGTTGAAACACGTTTAGTGTAATATTTTACATTAAATATAAGTGGACAGTACAAATACTGCAGTTTTATTTCATTACTTCAACTCCTATTTTAAAATCTTTCCTTCGTTCTGAGACTCAGATATTTGCGGTAAAAAAAAAGAGAGGAAATATTGCGACTACCCAAAATTAAACACCAATAATCATTCATTCATTCATTACAATTATCTACCGGTTGGAGGTAGATTATAATGAAAGTCAGAGAATATCCAACTGGCTCTCACACGTGCCGTGCTCTATCTACCTCTAGTATTTCTTTCTTCATCCCAGCATAGGTCATACCTTTCCTCATCCCGTTCATAAAATCTATTCTCTTCCTTCCCCTTCCCCACTTACTCAACATCCTTCCCTCTATCACGGTCTTCAGCAAACCATCGCCCCTCATTACCGCTTCCAGCCACCTACCCACCGTTAAAAAAACACGACGCAACACTTGAATAACCCAATTTTCCCCCGCATAAAAGGAATTTGTTATAATCTTCCAAATATTTCCCATTTCTGCTATGAATAGAATATCCGATTATGTAACCACGTTGAGTGATGAGCTGAATCCTCCCAATAATCCCACTACACCGAGGGATAAAGTTGCTCCTTGTTAGCCTGGGTTTCCAATTTTTTCTCCTTTTTTCTTCCCTCAACTAATACCATCGCCGCGAATGAAAAGAGTGAAGCGGAATGGCTTATTTTATTATCCTGATAATGAAGGAGCCCCAAATCCCTAGCCGTTGCCATTTTCTCCGAATTGATCTCTTTTGTGGGTATCTATCAAAATATTTCCCATTTCCCTCGTTCCCAGAGTGAAGAGTTCCAGGAAGACGAACTCGTTTCGGCAACAAATAAGCATCATCAGTGAGGTTGTTTAAAAGAATCTCTCGCAATATGCATGCAGTAATGTAAGATTCTAAATCCTCTAATAACTAATAAACCTCTACTTTAGCAAAGGAATTTTTGTATTCATTACGAGCTACAATCATATATGCACCTAATAAACAGCATTACAGTAACTACAAACCAACCTTCAGGTTGAAGTTCTTGCGCAAAACCGGCGAAGTATCATACAAGCCAATATTGTTGTTAACTATATAATGAACGCAACTCTCAATAACAACCCATATTCAATAAACGATTCAATCCATTGCTATTTAGTTCAAAATATTTTTAGAAAAACCTCATGATGTCGTAGGTAAAATATGTGGAACAAAATATTACTTTTTTAATAGTCACATATGCATTGGCAAATACGATTTTTCCAATTAAAAAATACACAGATTTTAGAAGTTACATGAGCTGTTTTACTCAGCAAAATACCTATGTAGGAATAGAAATTCTTGGAGACCTTGATGTCATTGATGATGATTCATGTGAGGTTAAGCGATCAGATGTACCGCTTTCCCCCTGTGGGAACTCTGGCAAGCCCATAGACTCCTAAGCCCCACCTCTCTTCTATCCTTTCCTCTACCTGACATCTAACTCTTAAAAAATGGAATACCACGAAATTTTATATCCCTTATGCCTAGGAAATAAATACTAGAGGCAGTTAAGACACTGCGCATGTAAGAGTGTTGGATTTTCTCTGAATTTCATCATAACCTACGTTTAACCGGTAGATTACTCAGATGAGATGATGCCTAGGAATAAATTTGAACACCAATGCACTGACAACAATCTGTCACAGTTTATGAATTGCCTCACCTTTTCTCACCTCACATACCTTTTCGATCACAATTTGTATTCTATTTTGGCTTAACAGATTTTCCGCACGGCCCAATTCAAGAAAGAGTAAGGTATTCCCTCAACAATAAACGTGTATGATGAAAATATTTGGCTAAATAAATTTCTGTCGATGGCATTTATGTACCACTATAATGCAGCACAGGAGAATGAAGAAGTTAACGAAGAGTTACTGAACCGTATTTGGAAGTTCTCTACGGGAGAAACGAATTAGAGATAAGTGGTCGGTAATCCATTCGGGAAATATTACCGGCATCAACCTGGTGAGCTATGCTATATATTTACTACCTAAAATTAAAAATAGTTCCTATTTAAATTAAATGTGACTCAATTGTTTATTCTTCTGACACCTTCACTATTTTCTCTGATCATATGCTATAGTGGAATAAAGTTTCCCAACAAACGGAGCGCTGCCACTATCGATCTGAGGGGAAATCGGCTTTCTTTCTGAAGGCATTTTATTCTTGTCTCAGCTACGATGAGGGAAATTCAAACGCAGTAAGGTGATGGACTAATCGTCCGAATCGGCGATGGATTCCCGGCCGCTTGCCTGCCCCGAGGGTGTTCCGCGCTTGCCACGAGAACGAAGGGTAATGTATGCATTCGAAACGTTCCATTAAACTCTCTCTTACGTCTCAACGACATCAATGGAAACCAGGTACCAATTAAGTTTTCCTTGGGAAAAACGCCGTAGGTAAGACCATAGGCAGCTAATCGCTAAGAGGCTCACGGCAGTTGACTGGTCGGTTACATGGGATGCAGATTTAAATGCATTTCTATTGCAGACATTATTTTCTCTTCGAGGACTCCCACGAATATTCAACAAAATCCATTAAGTCCAGCAGAAAGGGCATAAATCGATGGGATAGTTTAGGCAGGCTCAACTGTCGCTCAGATATCGAGGGTAATGGATTTGTATAGAAACACAGTGTACTGCTAGCTAGAATGCTTGAAGGCAACATGACAAGAAAGAAGTGGAAACCAAGATTCACGTCTCGAGATGATGATGGGAACATCCGTTAACATCCTGATTGAAAATCCTCTTACTGTTGGCGATTCGGAGGCAATTTTTGCTGCTGGACCGGGAATGTTGTTAAGAACTCCACCTCGAATAAATTATGAGGAATACTTAAGAATCCTTCGAACTTTTCCGCTTCCATACATAAACGTAGTACTACAAGAATGAGAATAATTAATATTAGCGCAGGAAAACTGTCCCATCCACAGTTCGCGAAATTCAGGAGATTTTTTTAGGAGCATTCGCACATACAGTGTTATCCTGGCCACCAAACTCCCCGGACCTGAATCCAAAATAAATGCATAGAACGTTTTGGTCAAGAAATGGCAGAATGCCAATGAAATGAACCAAGAGACACTGTAAGGTCACGTCCGGGATGTAAGGGCATCTTAGGATCGGCACCCTACATTATTTTAAAATTAAATAGGGTCAATGAGCCACAGACTTCAAGCAGTCATACATTGTGATGGGGAAGATAAAAAATACTAATTAACAGTGAAGTATGAGTTAAACTGTTCGTCATGGTATAGTTATGCTATGCATCTCTGTCGCTTTTTCGTGGGCAGAACAATTGTTTCCTTTTCATTTTTTTAATGACGTTGAAAGATAATTTGAATAACAAAGCATCTAACACGAATATATTTATTCTCTTTGCATTCACTTACAATTAATTCTACTGTCCATTCTACTGTCCATTCTACTGTCCATTCTACTGTATTAAAAAAATTAAATATTCCATTTGCAATAAATATTTTCAATAAAACGTTTTCAAGTATTCAGGAATAAATGATAACTCAAAATACACAATTAAAGCTTATATATACTCCACCTAGAAGCGTCAATAGTTCAACACTTCAAAAATTCAATGTCTTAAGGAAAATGGCATATATTTCTTATTCACTGTTTTTTGTCTTATAATTTTCGTACGCATTACTTACGTAGTACTTACACATTCATAGATTAATCATTTGCGTAGTAATTGAAAATCTACCTCCATGCTACAAATATGTATTGAATATATGTTTGTATTAACGATTAAAAGAGGATACCCTTTTCATGGTGGTGTTAATCATAGTAGGGTATAGGGATAGAGGTGGACACTAGTGAATCCCAGGACCTAGAGAGGGTGCGAGAGGAGGAGCGAAGCCAAGAAGGATAGTGGAGGAAAAAGGAAGAATGCAGAGGAAACTAGGGCAAGAACGAGATAGTTCAATGAAATGTTTCAAATGAATACAAGGTTTTCTAATGCACCTCCGTTTGAAAGCCAACGTGACTAACGCTCGTGGCAGGCAAGCTGCTAGTAATCCGTCACTAACTTCGACGATGAGTCCATCATCTAATTGTGTTCGAATTTCCCTCGACATGACTGAGACCTAAGAATAATATGCTATGAGAAAGGAAGCCGATTTCACTCCAGTGCGATAGTGGCGGCGCTCTGTTTGTTGGGAAACTTAATTGCCCCATACATCTTCTCCCGGTGGAAGGCGATGCTTTCGAAAAAACTGATATTAACATGCATGTAAATCTCTAGGAGAAAACATATAATGCTTTACTTATGGCAAGTAATAATTGAGAAACTGATCGAATTCGATATCGAATAAAATAACATAAATAGTATCTACTTATGGCCAAAAAAAAGATTCGCTCCTGTGGCTACTAACGTCAGAATAACAACTTTAGCTCCGGATGATGTCGCTAGCGAACTCATTTCATAACCATCCCATTTAATCGTTGCTCACTCACTTTCTCTCCACATCTGAAGAGCTCTATAGCACCTAGGTGCAACAAAAAAACATTTTAAAATAAATAAAAAACATTCAGGTTCCCAACTATTGATCTAAGTACGAGCTAACAGCATTTATTCATCTTTAACAAAGGTCCTTAAAACTATTGCGAGCGTAAAGCAACGTCTATTTCAAATATAATAAAGACGGATCCTACTCGTTAATGCCACTCCCACCGACCTGAAGAGAGACAAAGAGGAAAAACACACTTTATGTTTTATAAAATCAATAAGACTCTTCTAAAATAACTCCGAAAAATTGGGTAAGACAAACAAGGGTTCGTAGCCCATTAGCTGACATCTATCAAAGGGGAAAATATAATTGCGGGAAATCAACCGAACTACAGAATCAACAAGAAATAATGAAAAAACAGGGATATGGACTCCGTGAAATCGAGGCATAATTTCCAATGAATAGCATACGACTAATTTTCGTTGAAAGTCTATGATAGAGCGACTTATCTTTATCGATTATACTTCGTTAATCTGTTAAATACATACTTTCTTGTGATTTTTATTGAAAACGTATAATGGTAATGTGTAAAATTACCAACACATTATGCATATGATATACAGTAAATGATATACTACATATGATATGACGTCAAATATCAAGGGTCAAGGTATAAATCAATGAAGAAAGAAGTGAAGGATTCTCTCCTTAAACATTACCGGTCCAATTCAATTAGAAAGAAAAATGACTACGTGGGAAAATTACAAAAAGCTTCGGTCAGCTTCTTTCAATATTCCGTTTCCCAATAAATGAGGTTACATATCGATCCATGACAGAAAGTGACTGGGAAATTGTCACAAATTAGGAGAAGGAAAGGAAGGAAGGAAATTGTCAAATTAGCGGGTGTAAAGGAGAAGAGAATCTTGATTTGAATGCTGAGAAAGAAAAGTTTACTTTAGGAGATTTGGACAGAACTAGATTCGGCCAAGAAAATTGTAGGAAAGCGCACTAATGGTTTTTCTCAATGGGAGAAAAATGTTTTATGAACCAAAATTATCGGATAGAGGATGAATAAAAATAAAACCTAAAAAATTGCTGAATTGTTATGGAAGAACTTACACAGTGAACCCAAGCGAGAGTGGAATTGATGGAAAAAATGAAACAAAGTAGTAAGGTCAATTGTAGTTTATAAAAAATTCCTGTGGACCATATGAACACATCGCTTAACTTTAATGCAAAGGCAATCAAAAAGACTGCCTGTAAATGTATCCGGGACCGTCCTTGTATCGCAACGCTCTAACTAATCCCCAATCACGTCAGCCACTGAAATGGAATTAGAAGAACTCGTAATGTTGTATGCTACGTAAACTTTAAATGTTGAAAAACTTTACGTATGAGTACGTTTAAACCCAGACATGAACCAATCCAGCTTGATATCTGTCTTGAAACTGCCGATATACGAAGAGGTAACACCGTGGTTTTAGCCGCAGTTGTATAAAGAGGAACCTTTTTTTAGAATTTCGTACACCTGTCAAAATAAGGCAATAATACATGCCTTACAAATGCGCCACAAAACCTATACTGGAAAGCAAATGCCTGCATTTTCCTCTCCGTAATCTCCGTGAACTTTGAGAAAAAAACTTTACGGATACTACGTTTTCCATTAATTAAGTATGGATTTTCTTAATTTTATAATGTCAGGAAACTAGCCATCTTACGTTTCAATAAAGTGCTAAATTACTCTTAAATTAGCTCATATTCTTCAGAGACTTCCTTGACACAGTTTATGAAACACAATACCTCAAGTTCTCCGTAATTTCTTAAGACCAGTAAACTGGATCCCAAACAATAATAAAGGATATTGAATCCATCGGAAGTAACGCTAAAAAATAAATATTCTAGGCTATAATGTTTTCATAACATTAGCATGAAATTAACGTCCGTAAATAAATGAAGATCATAAAAAACTGACTGTCAAATATCTTGACACTAATGAAACACATTATTGGCATTCTGAAATTACATTATGGTAATGCATGTATTACCATACAAGATAAGCGATAATTGAATAAAATATCCATCGATTGCACTCACGATTTTTTTCCATTACCTGGAATTTTTAATGCTTGTCAACTGATCGTTCAATCCTGGGAAAGCGATGTAATAACCATAAAAAGCGTCGAAAGCCCTCATTCACCGGAAGGTTCTGGCACGGGGATTAAATATTCTTTAAAGCCAGCTCAAGCGGACGATGATGAGCAAGAGAGGTGGCCATCGTACACTCTAAACAAGTGACGCAGAATATTTCAAAACTGAACGTACAACGTCCATTAGTCTGCAGGGGGAGAAGCTCCTTTAAAACCCCTCACTCGATGGTAGAGTTATTAAAAAAATAAATACATAAATAAAAAAGATGCGACTTTCTCGTGGAAGTC
Source organism: Pyrrhosoma nymphula (assembly GCA_963573305.1). NCBI lineage: Eukaryota > Metazoa > Arthropoda > Insecta > Odonata > Coenagrionidae > Pyrrhosoma > Pyrrhosoma nymphula. Next base: position 23,853,941 of record OY754337.1, on the reverse strand, counting down.
CCTGTAATTTCTCCAGAATGCCAGCTTCTCTCCCTTATTTCGCACCCCTCCACGGGTTTCTTTATATCAAAACAGTCTTTTTCACCTGTGGAGCCATTCTGCGGCCGGGTCATCATCTCCCCTACTTTAAACGCCTCATCTTGGCGCGAGAGAGAGAGAGAGAGCGAAGGAGCAGGGAAGAGGGGGAGGTATTCGACCTCCTCCTCCTCCTGCCCTTATTTCTTTTTTTACTCTTCATATCTCCTCACCTTCCTAACTTCCCCTCTTTGCCACCCTACGCCCGTGCCTACACCTTCCTTTTTTATTTTATTAGGGCGAGACCGTACCTCACCTTCCTAATCCTCTCTCTCCCCCCTTAACCTTCCGCGTACCCCCGAACATAACCCCTCTCTCTCTCTCTTGCCCATACCCTTTTCTAGCCCTACCCCATCTTCTCCCTTTCACCTACCGGCACTGCCTTCTCCTTCCATATTCCTTCGGACCCCCGCCTCGCCATACACCTCGTCACCATCGCTCCTCACGGCCCTCCTTACGGCTCCAGGCCGTGATATCCTGTGTGCCTTACTTTATTGAGGCCATTTTCATGACCGATATTATTAGATGCTGGCAGGGAATAAGCCCGGTCGGAACAAACTTCCCGATCGCAAAACGCATGAAAAAAAGGGATGATTCCGACGTTATTTCCGAAGCGAAAAAAAGGGCACATGATACATAATTAGTTCGTGAATTCACTACTTTTTTCCCGGTTGTTTTCACAGACTCGCAATCGCTTCGGTTTTAATTGGACTTTTTTTAATGTATACGTTTTTAATTAAAGGTGAAATTTCACTGGCTTGATAAAGTGAATTCCTGCCAGTGATTTCAATTAGGGACACCAATTCCCTCTTTTAAATTTTTAAACGGCGAGTCAAATTTTAAAATTAATTCATTGAGTGTAACTTTAATATTTAATCAACTTGAAATCAATAAACTTTTCAAAACCGTTGCAGAATCGGTGTTACACGCTTTATGCATAGTATTATTCTATATCAAAAAATCACCAACATAAACGTAGTAGTCTTTTATATCAAAAAAGCACCAACATAAACGAGCTAAGTATGAGCTTGCAAAGCACAATGCGATAACCTCAATATGCGAATTACAGTGAGAAATATCTTATCAATAACTTTTAAACTATTCAAATATTAGATTGCAAAGTTATTTATTCATTTGGTTATCATTCTTAAATTCCCAGAAGTTTCCTCGGTGACTAATTCGCTTTTGGCGTATGAATTACTAATGTATTTCTTCAACTATGAAAGTATAGGCCCATTTTATGAGTGTTGATCAATCAAAACGGTGATAAATAAGGAAAATACGTCAATCCGTGAAGAAGAAAGTTATAAAATTACTGGAAATTGCTGATGACATGCAAAATTGAGCATAAACCTTTATAAATCCTTAAGTATCATTTCTCATCATAAAGAATTATTATCTTGGTTAAATCACGAGAGGGAAAACCATTTGAGGAAGTTCGCTGAAAGCTGGAAATACTAAAGGGTATGTGCGTAAGGAGCGTTTTAAGTAAAATAACTATTCTGAGCTTACATCAACGTCGAAAATAACATTATTTGGTAAAATTTCATTAGTTCTTTCAGCAATTATGATGTCTACTGCTACAAACTCTTCTGACAAAAACATCCAGGCATGTTTCTCTATTCTTTCAATTAAAAGAAAACATTTCTTAGCAGATGAAGTGGATTTGAACGAAATATAAAATGCTAACACCTATAGACACTCCCATACGGAAATCTTATTCTTAAATATTTCAAAAATATGCATCGTACATAATTCATTAGATGATTAATTAATGAAAGTACTGAATGAAATAATATCTTCACCAATCTTTCAGGTTATAACCCCAATACTACAATCAAAAATGTTTCTATCCATGTGAAATTTTTGAATGATTCAAAATACTTTATCTTATGGACCATGTGCTACTACGTCTTATCTAATTACATATTCGATCTCGATCAGAAACAGGAGTAATTTAATAATAAGTATAAAAGTCCCCTTCCCAAATTTAAATTACATTCAGTAAATGTTATTTTGAACTATACCTTTATAATTAACTAACTATACCTTTATAATATACCTTTTTAATGACTAATATTTTGTACCTCCTTATACCTACCTATCATGCTAAACACTACTTCAACAAAAATTGTGTAAAAGTACACAAAAACATAATACCGAGATTTTTTTATTTCTAGATTAACAAAACCAGTGAAAGTATATATTATAACAATTCTCTTCTGAGGTTGTCTACATGTAAATTTATAAATAACTCACTTCAGGTATGGAACCGGTTCAGAAGGGGATGTTGCTAGACAAATCCGATATCGTGCTGATTTCATCAGAAAAATAGAGTCTCCAGTAAAGGGACGCCTGGTGATTACGGCGTGATAAACGGATAATATACCTTCAAGTGCCATTTTCCTTTGAATTTAAGGTACGGCTGTGTGTTTATTATGTCTGCTGCAGCATCTGCGGCCAAAATATGTACTACCATGGATAACCTCCTACGAGGAACGCTGTTCCTTTGCACCTATCTTTAGTCCATTACACTTACCTCAAACTTTTCCGTCGGCCTCTTTCCCCTTTATCAAAGTCATGTATCTTCTGCGCGTACGCAATATTAACTAGCTTCCTAATTGGGACCTATAGAACGATTAAAAAGTGTTTACCAGGAATTCATCATTATAGATAGATAGTAAACCACATCTGTAGTTTACTTTGTATCAACCACGCTAATATTCTGGCTAAGCTACGCTAAGGTTCCACGCTAGTTTAATAAATTATTTTAAAATAGAGACAATTATATCAATTAAAAAGGAGAATACCCAAATAATATCACGGATAAATTACCAAAACGGAAATGGTGGTAATATAATAGCAGCAGTTCATAATCTAAATGGCCCCGCCACTAACCAATTAAAACTTAATTTTGCTGCATGCACCAAACTTTATTGCCATTTTCAGTTACTCACAATGTAAAATTCTATATTGACAAGCGAATTTCCTATCGCACCTCTAGATATTATTTGAGCTAGTTGTTACACGTTATGAGCCTTTAGTTCTTGTCCCCATCAATCGTCTTTCTCCTTACAATGTATTATCCGTATTGTAATGCAGTAATTCGCATTGAAGCCCGAAATACGCCATGTAGGAGAACATAGCCTTCGATTATACCTGGTCTATTCGGTGAATATACACATAAATATATATACACACTATCTACTCCGACCACTCTAGTGAAGTAGACTGGGCGTTCTCATCTGCTCAATAGATCTTGAACTAGTAACCCGCCTTGGTATGCCTTTCCAATTTTTCATATATCTTCAATAGACAAGTAAAATAGAGGTGACGTCCGCGCATGTTGTGTTGCTAAACAACGTACGCGGACTTCACCCGAAAAATTTTTATATCATCTCATCAACGCCGCGGAAACCTGCGAACGAACAAGCAAAATAGAGGTCTATCAGATTCATAATCGCACCGTGAGTCGATTAGGATACATGAAGTAAACAATTTGACAAATCTAACGTCCTCCAGCCTAATTATGCACACTAATGCAGATACGAATCCACATCCTAGAATAATTACATCATACAGGGCACGAGAAGGGACGTGGCCAAGGATGAGATACATTCCGTGCATCATGAGACCTCGACAATGAAGAGGGCGAAAAATACACCGAGAGATATGTTCGACGTAATTACCTCGAGAAGGTTAACACTGACATGGAAGATGACTGAACAAAAAACCCCATTAATTTCTTTCTCCATTTTTTCCGGCTGCCTCCTTCGGCCTTCACCCCGCCATCGTTTCACTCATTCCTCCCATTCTGCATGTATACATCTCCACTCAATCTCTGTCTGACCCTTTCATCCCCATATCTCATCCGGCTCCTTCCAACCAATCCCGGAATCCCTGAACCCTTACCATCCCTAAACACGTCGCCCTTTCCTCCCCGACCCCCTCTCACACAATCCCTTTAACACATCCCACAGGCCGCCTTCTCCGATATGAGATTATCTCCGGCGCCTTTCTCCTCTCCTGCGGCTCATCTCGCGATAAACACTACGCCCCCGCATAAAAGAAAGCAACTTCCTGGGTCCACCCGTTCACCATGATGCATCAACCCCTCTTCCTTAAGATCCCTCTGCTCATATGCGAGGCCCATTCCGGGCCCTGAAAGCCCACCGAAAACCCCCCATGCCGCTCCTCTGCACTCTTTTCATCCCTCTGACCGATGGAGAGCAAAGCCTCGTGCTCCGCAATCTCCCCCGGCCTCCACCAGGATCGACAGAAACACCAAAATTTCAGGATCGTTAAACTTGAAGATCCCACTGTATGACGATTTTGAGTTTCGGAATAATCCCGCAGTTTACGCGTTCACAATCACGGAAAATAAACTAACCTGATTCAAAAAAGAAATTTTCCAAGAAAAAAACTCTTTATTTTACTCTTCTTGCGCGTAAACATGATGAGAATATTTTACTGGAACTTTGGAACCTGTTCTTCAAGTTATATCCAAATAAAAAATTCGATTTTGTGTGGTGTCTAATGTTCTGGCATACCACTCCGACGGTCTCGATTAATATACTGGTTCAGACGGAGATTTTTCAGTAGAATCCGTATCGTAATTCTAGTGCTTTGCACCAACCGTCAAAGAGAGTTTCACACTGCTGACGATAGATCTCACCAACGATAGATCTTCTGACATTCCTTTATTCCCGAAATATGTTTTCCCCACTAACATACCCTCCAATCCTTAATGGTACATCGGTATTCTATTCTCTTCCTGAATAAAAACTACTAATGCATTAATTTACAAGCGAGACATGAATTCCATCTTCCTAGCTTATGCATCATTTCTTACTTAAGCCTCTGTTGAAACAGATAGCAAATCAGTAGTGTCGCTTAGCCACCAAATTTCTGAGATTAATAGAGCAAATCGGGAAATCTCATTCTCTTCAGAATCTTTTTCAAGCAACCCGATTACAAGCAATGTTTGTAGGAGACAATTATTTCAACTTTCACTTCTGGAACAATGAATTTTTTTATTTTTTTACGGTAGAAGAGCCCTCCCTTGAATTTGCTCCGAGAACTGTCCTATTCCTTCAGATCTTTCCGTCCGACATTCCCTTCAAACCAACCGCAAGACGTAGGGGGAGAAAGAGACTCGAACAGCAGGACGGAACAGTAAGAGGGATAAAAAAAGATGGAGTAGGGGAAGGAGGAGACCGCCAAATAAAAACCCATTGCCAAGCTTCGGCCTTCCCTCACGCGCAAGGCGCCACCGTCTTCCAGGCCACTCTCCGGCCTCCTTTTGTTTGGCAGCCCACCATGCTTATATGGTAGCGCGTGCTCGGAATGAGCGGGGCAAGATTGAAGGGGAACGGAAGCATATAGGAGGGCGAGAGGGAAGGAGAGAATGGGGACGAGGAGAAGAAGGATGACGAAAAAGAAAAGGAGACGAAAAGGGAAGAAGGGGGCGAAACGGAAAGAAATAACGGGGGAGTGAGAGGGAAAAAAGCAAGGGAAAAGAAAGAGAGAGAGAGTCGAACCCAGTTTTTCCAACTCTTCCTGCGGGCACGTCCCCTTTTAAACGCCATTCACAATGCATTTCAAGATCTCATTTCTGGCGAAGAAAAGAGGGCTTCTCTTTGCGGGGGGAAGTAAGGAAGTAGGGGAAGTAAGAGGGGTTTGGTGGAGACCACGTTTTTGGGAGGGAGGGTTGAGAGTGGGAAGGACAGAGGATGGGGGTGCGAGGAAAGTGAAAAGGTGGGGGAGAGGAGGGTTAAGGGAAAGATGCGGTGGGGTGGGGGAGGAAATGTCGGGACAAATTCAAAGGGGCGGACTTCGGAGTCCGGAGCAGAACTTTTCCCGACACTTTTACTTTCTTCCTCCCCCATCTCTCCCCTCCCCCTCCTTCTTAAGGTAAAGCTGGTTTAGAATCTTCAAACGCTCCATCCCCTTGTTCTCCGCTATCTAAGCTCGCAAGACACGTAGCACGATGTTTAAAGAAGACAGAGAGACCTTTGAATGCATAAAGGATGTCTCACAACCCCTGGAGGATTTTCCGTCTCCTTTCTTCGTACTTTCCCCTGTATTATGTTTCCGCCTTAACTAAGGGATTGCGATTCACCAATTAAGCTTGACCTTCTTCTTCAATTGCCAACTTCCAAATAGTTAAAGGAAAAATGTTGAGGCACAAAACGCTCGTGGACCTACTATCCAAGTTTCCTTTTTACTGATGGAAATTGATAATAAGGCTTAAATTCCTCATAGATACATGAAATTTCCTTTCATGTTGGCCAGATGGAAAACGTTAAATGAAGGAATACACGCGAAAATGAGCAAATTTGGTTTTCCACGATATGCTTTCGATTCAACAGCCTTTATTCTATGCCTATGGCCTATATTTACTTTGCAACGTCCAAGGTTATCTCAATGTGATGCATATTTAAAAAAAATATGGATAATGTCAATAACTATTCAGTCTGAGATCAAGAAGTCCGTCTAAAAATGTATTTTGGATAAGCGTTTTTGACATGAAATGAACATCATCCGAATTCGGTGAGAGTATATTATTTACTATAATCACAAAAGTGTATGTGATAGAAATCATTGGATTGATTTATGAAACCATGAATAAAATTATTCCGATCTACTTAAAATAAAGGATTCCTGAGGTTAACCTATACGTAGCTAATCTATAATTAATATTAGAAGCTGCCATTTTCACTTTTAAACATTTTTTTATCCCTACAGTTCATTTTTTTGCGATTATTTTCTTAGTATACCAACCTAAAGATAATATTGAACCCGGGGTACCTTACAATATCCGTAATTACGGCTAATGGTGTTTAAATGGCAAAAAAAAGAAAACAGATAAAGTTTCCAGCCTTGATAATGTTCAATTCATATGTTTCACACCATGAAACTTACTTCAAAATCGTATCAGAAACTCTGCACTGAAAATGTTTTTTTAATATTGACTTCAAATTTATTTTAACTGAAATTCAATCACTTAATGTTTTAGCTCAGATATTCAAAGATGACTTAAAGGTAAGGAAGGATTTCAGATGGTGAGCAGTAATCAACATCAATTCATTCAAATGGTTTTAATAAGTATCCTTCTCCTAATAATCCCTGCAGCGCAAAAAATCTTCATACACAAGATATTGTGTCGCTTGCCCTGTACCGAGTGTACTTCCGTACGAATCTCTGAGGATGTGCGCCTAGAAATCACTAGGATTTTAGTGGGGGGGCCACCTGTCAGATCAACTGTCGAGGCTACCATAACACAAAAAAGTAATATGAAAATGTTTTACGGAAATCGTCAAAAACATGGACAAATGTGAGTTGATAAGAACTGCGAAGACTAAAAAAATAACTCTCTCGGAAATAATAGGAGACCTACCGATAAATCTACCAAAATAAACTTTCTGATGAAACCGGTTTGTGATTTTCAAACTTTCAAAGTTTGTGATATAATGCACTATCCAATCAATTGATGACCAGATATACCTGTACCTAATTGCAAAGAGACTTCATAGACACATCCTATGCATGCTTCATGGGAAAATTTATCTGTGAGCAGAAATCGTGATCCCAACAATCTCTCTCTGTTCTAATAAAAACCGCTAAGGACTTAGTTCATTCCGATTCCCTTCATTATTCAACCTTATCACCACTTTGAAAAAGTATTGAAAACTGAATATCACTGTATATCCTGGAACTTAAGCTGCAAATTAGTTAAGCTAATAATAAAAATTGCAAATAAACTGAAACCTGGGAGAAAACCCTCATGCATCATAAACTATAATTAATACCATAATATATACTATAATTAAGGTAAATTGATTCTGCACACTAGGAACTAAAAGGTGAAGAAAAACATTCATGTTAAGCTATGTGGTATTTTTTTAAAGTTATGTTAATTATTGATTTGATTTTTGGATTATCATAATTATTTTTATATTGGCAATCTTATGAAATGAAATTATGAAAAATCATATAAATTATTTTACCTTAACCTCCGTAAATAAAACTTGAAAAATCATTTTTCACGCCTCAAGAACGAGAAAAGGAACTAAACTGCAGGAAGATATAAAACCAGAAAACCAAACGATCGTGAATTCTTTGTCAATAGCGTGTGACTTCACGAATAAGGCTCATTTCGCGCCATTAGAAGACTCCCCAGGAAAAAGCAAAGCAAAAGAGAAGTTAGTCACAACTTGGAAGAACTGCAAGATTTGTCCCCTAGTGCCGCTGACTGTAGGAAAAAAGTTGCTCAAAATACGATGACGTCGTATTTACCGCCGCATCTCTTCGACTTGTTTCGTCATGACTTTTTATGGAGAAATAAGAGCTGCTCGTGGAATAAGTGGATGGGGGATGAGGGCGGATAAGAGCAAAGAAGCTAGGAAGTCTCCCTGCTGCCGCCAAGATCATGAAAACGGCGGAGGGCCTCTACTCATCTGATAAAAATATGAGACGGAGAGAAAGAAACGTAAATAAATTGCTGCAAGATAAAGGAATCCCGTTATAATCCTTTTTATTTTCTTCCTTTCCGTCCCAAGTGTTTCAAAACGATATTAAGACATAAATATGAAGCTCCTTCAACGACGGAGTGCGGGAATTTCACTTTGTGATTCAATACCGATGAAAATATTTCTTTCTTTAGTAAACTAAGCGAAAGTTCACTCAACTATTAAATTATCACAAAAGCATTCATAATTGCAAAATTTTACCAGCACTACATTCCCAAAGTTGCGCTCCAAGAAGATGCTTACTCAAGAACTTACACTCTCCGCGAAACCGGAGGGAAATATACAACTTTTCGGCACATCCTTCACCTTCAAAAAAGCAAGAATAAAGAGTGAGATAAAACTACTCGTGATGCAAGGTTATCCCTCTAAATTCGAAACGCTCTATAGTATCAACAAACCAGAAAATTAGTGCAACAATTAGTAAGTGCCTTCTTAAAAGTATCAAATTTACAGCGAATTGTAAAAATATATGTACAGTAAGCTGCATTTTATGTTTCTTTGGCATAATGAAGTCATGCTCGATGATGAAGTTATTGAAAAATAAGAAAAGGGGATATAGAGGAAAGCACGGCGTTTTTCCAAATCTTGCCTCCTCCGCTTGATGATTATCAATCCCTAATCACATTAATGGCATTGCCCCGAATACCTTCTTGCCTGAAATAATTCATCAATCACTCATTGCTCATGGCCGGGATTTAAAATCTATAATTTTGGAGCTTTTCTTTGCCTCTATTTTCAATATAATTTGTGATGGATGGCATCGATTGGAAAGTTTGGCATTCGATCCATACACCTTAGTACAACTAAGTCAGGTGAGGGTTGTATACCATAAAGTTTATCGAAAGCTCTTCTTCGTGAGTTTGTTGAGTTTTTCCATATTATTTCTCCTCGGCCTAGTCATTAATTATCCTAATTTAAGATAAACAACTAGAAGTGACACTCGTTTTCCACAATCTCACGAATAAAATTTTGTTTAATAGGCCTATTGTCTAGCTAAATGGCTAATTCTTAAAAATTCTCACTAGCACAGATTTATTCTCTAGCATGTACAACCTAAGGAACGCCTACTTGTCATATGTGCACTACCACATTCATTGGTCGTCAATTTGTTGACTGAAGCCCTTCCCTATCTAATTCTAGTTCCCTTACTCCCTGGAAGTTCTTCTTATGTACTTTCCTCTTTATTTGATCTTTGAATTTATCTCGTAGTCTACCTCTTGGGGTTTTTCTCCCTATTTTTCATTCAATTGTATTCGTCATAAATCCCATTATGCCTCAGGGTGTGCCCAATTCATCTAGTTCTTCTTTTCTGTATAGTGTTCCATATGGTCCTCATTGCTCATGGTCGGGTAAAAATTTCCATGTGAGAAAAATCTCAAATAACCTAGAGTTAACTTCTAGCTAGACTCCTTTAATACCAACACCTAGATTTTTTCGCGGTACTGATAATTAGCATTTTATTTATAGCTACAAAAGATTAAAAAATTAATGCATCTCAAAGACAGGTTGATATGTAGCTATTTTAGTCGAATATACTTTGATAAGTAGAACACCACCTTCACCAATCACGTTTAATCAGACAGAAGAGAGAGAGAGAGAGAGAGAGAGAGAGAGAATTTCAATTTCAAAGAAACACAGTTGAAACGTATTTAACCCAGACCACTATAACACAAGCAAAACCCTTCCCCACATTTGCTCCAGGCGAGATGAGTGATTGCTTGTTTTGTCCGCATAAGTTTGGCAGACGGTTCCTTCGTGAAACTAAGCTTCAGGCGATTGCGATTAAGCAGCGCGGAGAGCGCCGTATATATACAGAGAGATGCCTTGCGATGATCAATCCTCCGAAACTTGGCACGAGCTTCGAGCATGCCGTGGGGTGAGGGAAACGAGGAACCCAGGCCTCTTCCTCGGCCGAACAAATGAAATATACCTGCCTCGGCCGTCCCTCAAGAGGAATCAATTCTTACGGGAATCAATTCAACCGGACGAAACCTCTGCTGCGAGCAAATGTTGGGAAGGCTATGGAGTTGGAGTAGGGAGAAGCTTGATGGTAGGAGATGTGGAACATATGAGTAAAGCTGATGACCCACGTTCAAGATTTTGTCCAAACATATCGTAAAATTAGCATATATATCATAATATTTTGAATTAATATTTTCGAGAGATTTAGGATAATATTAGAGCAAGCTACTTCCACAAGTAGCTTGCTCTAATATTAGCACAAGCTACTTCACTCGAATGCTCATTCACTTGTTACCGCAAGGGATAACTCGGTCTCTCGATATTTCCACTTCTTCCTATATTCTATTTAAACCATCCTCAATGGCGCGTCTTTCATTTGAAATATTCCGGAAACTTGACACAATATAAATTCCTCTGACACCTTGCAGCTTCAATGAGTACCACCACCTAGTCTCTGCTCCACCTTCGGCCATATTTTTATCAAAAACCTTTAAAAATGTCATTTAAACAACCTACATCTACACCATCTGCCCCCAACGACTTAACCTTAATATTTAAAGTGACATCGGTGAACTTCATATTGCAATTACCTTCTCGGTGATTTGGTCTTAAGTAAAAAATAGAAGCTTCTCTACGCAGTTTATTTAAATTATACTTGTTTAACATATTCTAAGATATTTTGTTCTATATATATGAAGTGATAATACCCTAATCATTTGCCACACGTTACTCAAACCCGCCCAGTCAACTTCATACCAAAGGTTTAGTTAGACCCAGGCATAAAGGCATCAGATGTAAAATACTTTCCACTATGTATGCAGATGCCTTATCATACATTAAGAGAATGGGCTAAAATGGCTGGAAGGAGACAAGAAGAGTTGAAAGGTGACGAGGACCAGTTAGTAAGAATTTTACCACATGGTATACGTAGGGAGTAACTCATAAGCTTGAAGATCGTGCCAAGTGCAGCATCAACGTTTAAGATATGAAGTGAGTTCAATAACTAGGTAATGATACACGAGTGCAATTTCTTCAATCAAGAAAATTTCAGCACAGGAAAATGCTTATTAGATTTAAAAGGTACTTATGAAGAAAAATTGGCATGAAGACTTTGACTATTCCAATATTATTATTATTGAAAGTAGTCGCTATATTAAACACCTAGTAAATCAGAAAATGTTTCTCTGTTGATATAATTGGGTTTCACAAATTGAGCCCATACTATCGAATGTTGAACTGGAAGGTGTGGGGCCACGGTCACATTTTTTTAAGAGATTGAATACGCCAGGGTTTATATGGGTCGACTGTTTAATTACGCAGCGGTTAATTCATATCCTCCACAAGAATAGTCTCCCGTACCTTAAGTCCCCGCGATCATCTCAAAGTATCATAGCTGAAAGATTCATTTGTTCTTAGAAACTTTGGAGAAGAATACCGATGAAAAAATAATAGTAAGTCAAATATTCCATCTGCATACTTTTTTGATTGATACAGGCTTGACATACATCACCAACTCCGGACCGATTTCTGGCTATCTGGGCCATTAAATTTCACATCGCTTATATGCATTCACCTATATGGTAAAATATCATTTTTATATTGAATTGATGACTGAGGAAATCATCTAGAATTGTCATTTAGATATGATTAGAGATCTTTTCTAAGTATTCATAAACTGTGATTAGCGGAGCAGAGATCGGCTTCTATATGCTGTAATGCAGTTCATAATTTTATGCTGTTAACTCATTTTTGCAATACTACCAGTTAATGCTTTCCCCAAATGGTCTGATTACTCAGGTGATCACGGCTGTTTTTAATCAAAGGGAACCAGGGACAATTTTTTTCACAATTTCCCTGTTAAAATGCATTGAGTATCTCTCTGTAAGAAAATTCATTTAATACCTATTGCCAAACGGATTTCTCATAACGGAAAATTCATATATTACCGATTTATTACACCAGCCGAGTTATTAAATTATCCGAGTTGAAGCATACCATCCAGCAAAAAAAATATTCAATTTCACCAAGGTTATGCAGCAGTACGAGTAATCTGAAAATCAACCTGATATTGCATTTTCAATAAATTATTTTTGTTGACATTTTTTCCCTAGTATAATTATTTGTTGCATGATCTAACAAGGTAAAGTTACTGTATCTTCTCCAGCATGACATTTCAGCCGATATTAATCTCTGAGACATATTTTTATCTACAACCCAGACCTCTAACCCGTACGTTATAACTGGCTCTATCATCATAAATGTCAACAGAAAGAACAATTTTAGAAACAATATATGATAAACAACTGAAATGGTACGGACATCTGAGACACATGGAGGAGGAAAGAATACCATTTAGGGTTTGGAAATGGGCTCCAGTGGAAAGAAATAAAAGAGGAAGACCTAGGAAAAAATGGAAAGAAAATATAGTTGAAATGAGAAGAAGAGGATTAACACCTGGAGACTGGGATGATAAAGAAAAGTGGCGTTTGGGATGCGAGAAGCGGCATTAAGCTGCACAAAAACTCGCTATTTATATAATAAATTATTTCATATTAATATAGTGCACGTGATCAACAGCAAGTAATGGTGATAAGACAACTATTTTGTTATTTCAACGATGCACCTTTAAAATATTTGCCTGAAATTAACTGCTAAATACACATAATTGTGTTATTCTTGTTGATAGACGTTGTCCAAGAAGCAAATATACGGGATGGAATTGACCGACAATGGAATTAAGCAATTACGTAATTAGACTTGAAGCTCTCGACACCATTATATTTAATTCAACAACGTCTATTGCTTTCCTCTGTCCTTACACATGGCGGGGTTTAGGCAGAAACGTCCTAGCACCTGAGAGATGAAGAGCCTTGATAAATGTCAGTCCGGAAGGATATTTATTCGTTTCTAGGAAAAGAGAACTTTCCCTTGAATCTCTACCAGAAATAAACTTTTAGGAATAGAGAAAATAATATGGAATCAGAAATGAGCCAGTATGAAAAAACAAGTGATGGGAAGTGACATGAAATGTGATTTTAAGCTATCCCAAACCTCGACCTTTAGGAAAAATAGAGACCACATAATGGCGGCTTTTAAGATGAACGTATGGCATAATACAGAGAACGGAGACTGTGGTAAACAAAGGAGGGTCAAACACAGAATAGAGGTACAATACATTGCGAAGAAATTCCAACTACACAAAACATACGGGAGTACCTATGCATAATAATTTAACTTCATAGAAGGCTTACATGGAAGAATGGTGGGCACGAGAGGAAAATGGGGGAAAATAACAAGAATTTGGGATGGGATGATAACTGAATGTTTGTGATGAAAGGAGCTGAAAGGGAGAAAACATAATGCAGGATGAAAGGGCTGAGTAGAAATGCTTGAATGCCTCCATGGATAGGTAAATAGGTTTTCATAAATGAACTATCCATGTGCTCAAAAATCAATCCATAAAGGGTACTTATATCGAATAATCATACATGCGACGTAGAGCAAGAAACATTCTTACCATTAAAATACTGAAGTTCCAAGACATCAAGGTCAACCGACTTTCGGGACCGATATCCATACGTGTACCCACACTTTAAACATATGTTCGCTTACGATCCGTAAAATCGCATTTAAAAAGAGGTAGTGGTTCCACCCCCGCGAAATGCAGAGGGAGTAGAACTCGCAAGCATTAGCTTTGCGAGAAATAATTGTAATCCACTTCTAAATACGAAGACGAAGTATGATGAAATATTTAACTGCACATTAAAAGGTAATTTTTTGATCAATTTAACGGTATTTTGGAATAGCTTGATGCTAAATAAATGCTATTATCAACTTAGCGACAAGAATTAGGTATCCTTTTCGGACCAGCAATCACCGTGAATTGGATGCCGGAAGGGATCCTGCAGTCTGTAGAAGTTTGGGAAGTATATGTCAATAAGAAAATTCACTCAGGCAATGATCGTCCCAAAGGATGTTTTTCATAATTGAGAGTAGAACTCAATAGATAATCATCCTTATCTTAGCACGCCCTAGTGTTGTGACTACTGTGAAATGCGGATATGAGTGCACCTTCATGAATAATAACGGACATAAAAATGCAAAAGTGGACGAGAAAGCAAAGAGAAGGATAGCAATTCATCTGCCAAAGAGGAAAAATTGAAAGAATCAATACCTTTCTCACTTCTACTTCTCTTTTACCCATCATCGAAAAAAAATAACGTTATGCAAACAGACACTTCTCGCAAAATTCATGAGAGATCAGAGCGTACATTTTTTCACGGGGGGATAAAACAAAATGGGAGTATGGTGGTAGAAAAGCAAAAGCGATGGATGATACACTTCAACATAACTCAAATTTCAGTTGAAAGGTTTGGACGTGCGATGGAGTATTCTTTACACTAAAGGAAAAACGCCGCGTAAAAATAGCGACGCAATTTCAGCATGGAAAGTAAATATTTATAAGCCTTGAGTACTGAAGGGAGTCGCCAATATGACTGTAAATTTCTGAGATGATGGCATGATGCCGAGGTGAGAGTTCTTGCGAGATCAAAATTTTTGGCATACATATAAATTCAGAAATTTCAGGAGACATTTTGGGATATAGCGACGGATGGTGAAGCCTCTACCGCTTGCAGCAACAAAAGTAAACTATTTATGCTTGGGTGTGTCCGTTACAATGGATGATTTTTAATAACGCTGTTAACTCTTTAACTTTTTCATTAACCTATTATTAATTCTAATTACCCATTATTTTTTTCATTCCTGGAAGAGTTAATACTAAACTCATTGAAAATAATTTAAGCTAACAAAACTCGTGAAAAAATATTTTAACGAATGATTAAAGAGAGCGAGATTTTGCACCTCATTCTTAATTTCTATCCATCTTTCTTTTATTCATTTTATTTCTCTTCATCCAAGGCCTTCTTACACAACCGTCTTACAAAATCATTGAAAAAATTCTACTCCCATTTCGCATTGAAATATCTTAAGGGAGATGCCCATTTTCGACCGAGATACTGAATAAAGAAGTGACTCCTCCCATTCTAAATTTTCCCTCAGTATTCAAATGCTAACCCTATTCTTCCCGTTATTCGTCAATAACTCAGTTTTATTTTAATTTATTATTTCTCTTCTTCGTAGCCAGAATAATTCCTAGATTCCGTAATATCCATAGGTAGGTAATACTTCATTTAATTACCTCACAGGCTCCCGGTGCATTCTAGACATTGAAAAATGTACAATGGCATTAGGGATACAGCAAGATAAAAAAACGAGGCATAAGGGGACTTACAGTCATTACTTCATAATGAGAATTAAGACAAGTAATTATTAGGGGAAATTTCTTTCTACATTAGCCCGTATTTTCTAGGGTCGGTAAGAGGGATAAAGAGGATTAATAGCACTCGAATAAGGGAAAATAAGTTAAGTTGGTGATCCGTTATCAAAAATTAAAATTTGCATTGGTCAGAAAATTGGGGCACAAAAAACTGAAACCCTGCACACGTGATAGTAGAAAAGTTAAACTTGAATATATTAGGATACACAAAATCACTCTCAAAATGCATCAGGTACTTGGAACGTGATAAGCAGTGAGTTAAGGCGAGGCAATCTAGAGGGGGTAATCTGGGTGTCATGGATTTGAGTTTTGGTGGGTTTTACACATTCCAGGAGATAGTGCTTGTGTCAGCATAGATTATTTTACATGTATCCCATGTAGAAGGCCTCAGGCAATATAGAGGATGTTTTCAGGATTGGAGGCTACTATTAGATTTGGTGAAGTGGCAATGTAAATTGTATTAAGGGTAACAAGAGAAAAAGTGCGCATGATTGTGTAGGTCACTATGCGAGATTCCGGTCAGCAAACAGGCATAAACGCATGTACCTACATATGAGGGAAAGATGAGGACAATGCGAAACACAGGAACGCTGGAGGATGACGAATAAATACATGAATGTGAAAGATGCGAATAAATTTGGCTAGCATAGACAATAATGGAAGTAAGGAATACATACGAGACATTTTCTTTGGCTTAGAGTAGTCCAATAATTTGCCTTGTTGGATGAGATAATCGAGAAATGGCAGACGACATGAATTGCCTTTATACCTGTTAAACAAATTTTGCCTCGTACTGAGCCACACGCATGCGCTACGCCACCACCGCCTGAGGCAACTCCTTCCAGAGAAATTGGATGACCGAATAGGAGCACGCACTTAAAATCACATCGGCAAAAACGACCCAGATTGAGGATCAGCTGCGCCGAAAAAAATACCCCACGGACGCTTAATGGAGTGCGTATGTGGCAGGCAGCGGATGGAAATAAGATTTTTTCATTGAGCCAGAAGCACAAGCTCAACACAAACATCGCCAACGCAATGAAAGGAGGAGGATGAGGAGAAAGAAAGTGGGAGACGAACAAACATAAAAAAGAGGAGGAAGATTGAGAAGACGAGGAAAGAAGATGTAGGGGTGGAAAGGATGACGGTTGAGAATTCGGCAAGGGAGAAGGAGGGCGGGCAGTAGTCGTGTGAGGAAAGATTGATGTAGCCGGGAGAGAGGGACGGTAACAGAGGGAGGTGGAAAGCCGAGGAGAGGAGGGAATGGGGGGGGGGGGTAGTCTGAAGGAAGAATTTAAGAGCAGTGCGAGAAATAATGGGATATAACCGGAATAAGGAGCGAGAGAGAGAGACGTGGAGGGGATAGAAGGCTAGGGAAAAGGGGAGGAATACAAATATGCCCTTTCGCATGGAGGTGGTTAGGGAGACGAGGAGGGAGGGGAGGAAGATGATAAAGGAGAGAGCGTGGGGGACCTGAACACGTGCCAGAGGGAATGGAGGAAAAGAAACAACAAGGGGGAAGAAGGAATTCCATCGGATTCCGAGAGATAGGCGGCGCGGGGAGAAAAGACACCGGCAAAACGCATCAATATTGTCAATGACAACATTTTGGGGAATTGAAATTAATGGGTTGGGAGACATCCTTGCGAGAGGAGGACATCGATACTTTTAATTTAAATAGCTAGCGGAGCGAAAAACAACTGTTTACCTCGCAAAGGGAGAACCCGAGCCGTTTGAAGTGAAGTGGAAAATAAAATTTCATCTTCGCTCTCCTCCCCATCCGCGCAACTCCTTCCTCTTCAATTTCCTTTTCGTAAATGAATTTAGTGATATATGTGCCTACGTCGGTTTTGGCGGTGGGAGAGAAAATGAGAATTTGAAAATGCCAGATTCTTCCAGCGTTTACTTCCATAAAATGATGCAATTTGTTCTATCTCTTCTGCCTCCAACGAAAAAAATATATACACAACATCAATTTGCGATCAGAGGGCGCATTAACTCCATTGTGTGAGATGCTGAATGATGAAGAGGCTGCCATAGTTAATACCGCACTGTCTCACGGAATGGGTGCAAGAAAATTCTTTGATGCACAGCCAATTACAGTGAATAATTGCGTATTCGTCAAGACTGGAAAATTAATCTATCCGCAGCCTACAAGCCTTGCGCCGGGGCAATGACGTGAAGGCAGATTTCACCTAATTGTACAGATTTCATAGCTGTGTTTGGATGTAATCATATAGCAAACGGGCACGCTTCTTTTTGCAGCTTGTTGTTTCCTAAAGAGTTCTAGTATGTAGCACAGGAAATTTAGCATATGTGGAGAGTAATAATTATAGCACACTAGAGGAATGTTATTTTACTTAAGTGTTTATATAAATTCACTTATCTGCACTACATGAATAAGTTTATCATAATTGTTCTGAATTAAAAGCGTATACTCACAACGAACATAAAAAAATGCAGTCGTTATATGATTTATCCATAATTTTCAAGCATGGAAAGCATTATAAAGAAACAGAATGCGAGGGCTGGAGAACGCCTTCCAAAAGGGCAATGTTGAGGGAAGTGACGCAAGGGAGAATATTAAGCAAGCGAGGTAGGGAAGAAAAAGGACGTAATAAATTCACTTCTGAAAAAATAATCGACCTTCTGGAAAGCCTCGAGATTCTTTTTTTAGATTAATGCTAACGGATTGGTAATGAATTTATTATGAACTAAACATTTTCCGACCCAACGCTCACCCATTAGATAACAGAGTATTAACCTCTTACGTTTAAAAAAGTGGAATATCTTATTGCCAAAAAGCATACTAAGTCGTGGTATTACATTATTCTCACGATACACACTCATAAATATCGCGTGAAAAAAAGTAAAAGCAAAGAGAACTTAGTTACAATAAATAGCTACCAAACTTTTTCATAAGTTAATTTAGGCATCAATCAAGAAATTTAAGTTATTTCCCATACGATTAACAAAATAGTTCATTAAACCATTCACAGCAAGGATTGCATATGAAAAAGTGAGTCGCAATTAATACATTTAAATCCAACAATTTTTTACCATCCTTAAGCGCAATGTTTTGTTAATATTTATGGATTAAATTCGTTGAACCAATAAACTTTCATCGGGAAACGAATGTGAATGAAGGGTACAATGAGTCCACTGGACAAGAATCCATTCATTTATAAAGCTACGACAAAACGATACACCACGGCTATAAGATGGGAATATTTGGGTCCATACGGAGAAATAACAGGAGGTAGTTAAAGACATAAAAATATTCATTCATTTATTATGAGTGGATGGATTATACTGTTCATGCGCTAAATATGTTTTAATTAGCAAAATGATGTTGCGGTAACTTAAAAGTTTACCAAAACATCCAACGTTTCTGGACAACTTCATATAGAATGCCTTGTTGTTGGGACCATATATCTCTAACAATAAGAATAAGCTTCACATCCATACGACTAGACATCTTTTATCTATTCAGTAAACGCATTACTTTTATTGGAATGCGTAAAATATGCACTTGATTATTTAAGGTAAAAAAAGATGAATCTGACAAAGCCTTAAGAACATCTTATGGGACGAAGAATAGATCTGTTGAAGAATAGATCCCACATTACATCTGGGGAGAAAATAAGAGCGATAAAATTTAAAGTCATAGTTAATGGATTTTTTTAATAAACACGATAGCTCAGTACTTATTCACACTTTTATCACAAACCATGTTTACCATTCCATAATTTATTATCAACCATTGTTCCATCAAATAATAGCCATTTTCAAGGTATATTTAAGGTGCAAGTGTGTATATATAGCACACCAAAAAGGACGGGGAAAATGTTACTGTTTTTGGCCACGGTATATAAGACAAGCTTCTGCAGCTCTAATTCACCTTGAAAATGGCAGTTATTTGCTGAAACCATGGCGTTCCTTCCTCGTGTAGATAAGCCATCATTTTTATTTAAATAACTTGGTTCCAAAATGCTAGGCCTCAATCAGTCTCTTGCATTCGTTTATGTTTAACAAGTATTTCCTCCCCGCACCACTAATAGCAACAAAGAACATAGCGAAAAAATAATGCGACAAACCACATCTCGCTTTTGTTCCTTCACCTCATCCAACCCCGTTCCCTGTGGCCTCCCTTTTCACTCGGCTGGTGTCCTAGCACCCCTTGCCGAACACTCTTACAACTGCTCGCTGGATAGTACGTAGATTTAGATGAATAGAGAAGAGACGCGAATAACAGATGCGCAAAAAAGGGTAAGGGTTAAAGAGGAGGGTGGGCACTACCCCGCAAAATAAACGAATGGTGGAGGAAGAGTGACGGATATATAAACACAGGCGAGGACGCGGAAGGGTGGAATAGAATGGGGGCGAGGAGTGGAAGAGGATGGGGTAGAAAAAGGGGTGGAAACACCCCGGGGAAAAGGAACGAGGAACCGGGGTCACGAAAGAATTGTGAGCAACATTTAGTGCCGGGGAAAAGGGATATAAATAGCTGCCCTGGAGGACGGCGACGACGAAGGGAAAAGCGAAAAGAATGCATAGGTATGCGGGGAGAATAAGGGAGCTGGGTTCCTCCCGTATAAGGGCTACACACGGGGGAGGAGGGGTTTTAAAAGGGTGAGTTGAGGATGTGTGGAGGAGGAGGATAGGAGATGAGATGCATGCGGTGTTTCTGTGTGAGGTGGGGGAGGGTGTGGGAAGGTGGGGTCGGGATGAAAATGAGGGGGCGAGACAACGCTTTCCTGAGTTCGAAAGCGAGGTGAGAGAAGGAGTGATAAGGACGCAGAGTAGGCGGGATTTTGGTGGGGAGGGTATTTTGGGGGTGTGTGGATGTCCTGGAGAATCGGAAGATTAAAAGGGTGTCGGGAGATGAAAGGGAAGAACGGTGTGAGGGTAAGAGAGGACGATAAACAGGAGGAAGAAAGGAAGAGCGAACGAGAGTGGAGGTGGGTGGGATGGATGGATGAGAAAGGACTTTTTATTCGCCATTTCCACTGCATTCACAATTTATGTCAACTTCAGCGTGCTCCTCTCGACGCAATTTATCGAAAAATCGATTGTATAATCAATTGTATCACCATTGTACACGATCCAATCCATCACCAAGTTCCTGACAATTTTTTTTTATTTTCTCTGTCCAAATTTTTTTCCCTTCCCGAGGACGAGGCGTCCAATTTTATTCTAACCCAATCTTCCGCTTCGCATCTCCAATCGGTGTACTTAGCCTCCATTACTCTTCCCCCTTCTCCCCCACCCCTCTCTCTCTCTCTCTCAGGCAGGATACTTAACTGCGCATGGCTGGTTGTTAACATAGGTTATGGAATACGGTTAATCATCCGTTATCAATGCCATGGAGTGTCAAGTTTCAAGCAAATAAAAAAATGTATACACTGCAGGCAATGCATCATTGAAAAATAAAAAACAATAATTTTTTCTCAATCATACCTACTCAGTAAATTATTGAAAAGTTAATTCAAAAGAGATATTTTTTAAAGACTATGAAAGAGACTCGATCAATTATAAACAATAATTGATATTCCTCATGACGCTAAATAGGCGAAGAAAAAGTATAGAAAGGATCGCCACATTTCTTTCGTAGATGAGGTAGTATCATCTATCGTGCTTCGACGGATATTGATCACTATGCATTCACTTTTTGTCACTTGCAGATTGGGACAACAGCACTCAGAAAGAATCGGAGGAGTAACCCTCCGAACTTGAGCCGAGCACGACGATGCTTGACTCCGGTGATCTAGGGGAAGCGATGTCCTCACTGTTGATCATTATTTCGTAATTATATCGTATGTCCACTATTCCCAATAATCGGTATCATAATCCTGATTAATTTATTATGTTTAACGCAAGAATTTTTAGTTTACCAGCACTCCAATAACTGACAATACAAAGTGGCAACAGCATTTAAACTCTACTCCGACACCCAAAGTTCCGGGAGTAGTTAAGTCAGAGTTTGCATTACACCAAATGCTAGGTAGTACTCTGGACTTGAACGGACCAACTATTGTAAAGCTTTAAATGAATCATACGGTTACTATATGAACGCAGTTACTAACAAATTCCTGATGACGCAGACAAAGGGGCTTTCCCCAGCTACTTCGTAGCTTGGAATCACAAACTGCATCCCGGGCATGCGATAATATTTAACATAACTGTCGTATTTACTTTGTCAAGCGAATTTATGACCAACGGCCTCCCAAAAATATTCATAGTAGTAGTAGTTTTAGTAAAGATTACGTGTTCAGGGTGCGTCAACGGCAGGTAGTCGTTCCGTACCATTCACTATAGTAATTTTCACTATAAAAGCAACTGGAAATTTCTTCATTAGAAGGCCTTTTTTAACGTTTTCCGCTTGAACAAGGCCATGTACTCAATTCTAATTCTGTGACAACACATAATAGAACTCACAGTATTAAATAATTCCAAAATTACTATTGATAATTACTGCATCACAAATGTCTCCTACGCACGAAAGTGACGGAGTACTAATTATCACCTTCAAGTTCAAAGGCCTGGTTCACAGGCACCGGGCAGCTAATGGGTTTTAGCTAGAAGAAAGTATATAGAACATGAGATGTGAGACTAGCCCAATTAAACAGCGAGTTTCGCTTTAATTTTGGTATACTGTTATGATATTCTTCTAATAAATACCTAAAGGCCTATCCTTAAAATATGTTACACAATGAATGAGATCGTCACAACAAGGTTAGCAAGCCCAAACATTAGCTTTTCAACCACCTTAAATTTGCAGGCTTAAGACCATATTTAAAGCCTTATTTTTATAGCGGCAGTGGATTGTTTGTCATTCCCGTCAATGCAGAATTATTCCCACTTTGCAAATTTCCCCAGGATTTGTCCATCAAAAGAGGTCTCTCGCGAAGAACATCGAAATGAATTTTCGACGAGGGGAAACGAACGAACTTTTCGCGACCCAATGGAGTCATGAACCGCCAATATTCAAAATGGCCTTTCGAAAAATTTCACATCACTCCCACAAGAGTAATTACCGTTTGACTGGGGTGCGCGGTCAAAGTCATTTTATTTAGTTGAACGGCAGTAACTTGGAATTATACATGTGACCACTGAAAATTGTACAATACGTTCACGTAGCAAACGTCCAGCCGGGGTGATCAAATTTACAAAATTAACCACACGTGCAGCGCCGTCCGAACCGCTGCAGACCTTCGCAGCGCTGACATTTTAATCGGCCTCCTGCTCGCCCCTGTTGGTCGAACGATGAATCATATATACTGAATTGATTTCAAGGGGAATGTTTTCGGAAATACATTTGAAACCTGTAATAACTATGTATATTAGATTTATACGTGACTAATTATTTCCTCTTGCGATGAAAGCTGAAACTAATTCGTCATACAATACCATTTATTTTCACAAGGAAAACTCATTTGTGACAACCATATTTTTCCCGTTTAAATTCCTTTTTTCCGCTTTACCTACGACTTCTTCTATTGAATCTAATAGTGTTTCTATGAGTATCTAGGCCTATAACTTTAACGCATCATATCTGACATGTATTAGGCTCAACACAACCGTTATTTACGAACTGAAGTGAACGTACTTTCAAAGATATGTAATAAGTAAACCTTCATTCGCAATACCTATGCCTCAATACGATATCGATTCATTTTTTTTCTTCAAGAACTCCTATTCCAAGAAAATGCATCCAATAATGGTGGTATTTTAATGATCCAATTCCGAAAATGTGTGAACTTAACCCAACGAAAAACTCTAAGTGTTTAAATTCCACTGTTTCAGACTTCACTTCGTGGAAGTGCTTAGTATTCATGCTATAAGTATAAGTCTTGTACTTTTCTCATAATTTTATTTTCAGTGGGTATAACGCCTTTCATCGAATTTCGATATCGTCAGGCATGATGCTGGAAGCCGGTGAAACGCGTTGTATCCAGTGAAAATAAAATTCTGTGGAAAAGTACACAATTTATTCTTTCAAATGGATCTAAGAATTTATATAGACCTCATACATTTCTGCTATGCTATTAAAAGGAAAGTGTTTCCAGCCTTTTTATGACTCAACAAAGCTATTGTAGCCAAATAAGTAAGTATTTAAAACACATGCGCGAGTATTCCTCAATGAGTCTAAAAGGCATTTTTTTACAATTTCATTGATATAAAAAGAAGAACAGATGGTAAAATGTTTGTTAGGGATGCATAAAACGGAACGCCATTTAACAGGTACCTACTATAAATCTCAATTAAAAGAATATTTTTTATTTTAATCCCCCAATATTCATAATATTAACCACCAATAACTTTTATAACACAATATACCAAATTAATAATGTGTTATAAGAATCAATCATTATGCCTCAATGTATATTGGACGTAACAGATGACAACAGCCGGAAAGTTCAGAAATTTCGCTCAATGCCATCATCAAAAGGTAATGGATTGCTCCTCAACCAGGGCTTCGTCCACTTTTTCTTGGAGAGCTAACTGAAGAAGTCGATATATATGTACGTGTCTAATTATAAGTCCAAGATATTGTAACTTCCGTTGTTTAATCGGCCGCATTAGTGAGACCTACCGATTAATCCAAATTTTCAATGAAAGCAATTTTTATGCATGCATTTCGGCCTTCCAGGTGACTATCGACAGGGAGAGGTAAAATCTCGTAATTATTGTCCGAGGTTCAACGACCACAGGGTGTACTTTGAAATATGGAAAACACGGACGTATTTACCAGATTTGAACTCTCTCTGTCGATGGTCATCTGGATGACCGAAATTCATATAATTCAATTTTTAATTTAAATATACTTGACAATTCCTCTCTCCTTGAATTACGCATTAGTTGGGGTCGAGCATTTTTGAAGGATTTCTTCATTCGCCACATGATCCACCCAAGAGATACGTCTGCAAAGCCACATTTCAAAGGCTTGAGTCTCTGAGACCTCTGTCAGGGCTCAGATCTCTACGACACGCCGTACAGTAGTGCCGAAAAGACATACCTATCATTGAAGGATGCGCCTTTTTAGTGACAGGCTTAGATATATGTTAATAGAGGCTTCATAGATGTAAACGTCGCTCTGTCTATTTCGATTCGACACTTGCTCTTGATTATTGATTGAACTTTTAAAAATAAATAAGTTAAGTCACTACTTTTCGTCCTCTACTTCATCTCCGTTTACGGCCACTATGACCTTCAATGCTGGTTTATCTCTCTACAAAAATAGGAATAAAACCTTCTTTTAGTAAAGAAGGTGTGAAACAGGTAACCTTAGTCGCGTTTAATCCCCCAGGGCCACGCAAAAAAGGGCCCTTTGAAAAAATAATATTCATAAATAGTGGCAGTAGTTGCTATATAGCAATTCAGGCAAAAAGTTAAGCAATGTAGATATTTGAACTGCTAATTGATGTGACTGCAGAAGTCTGGATACATTTACATTATAATGATATTATGATGCTATCATAAGCAGCAGTTCAGGGTGATGAATATGTTTGTAATGGATGTTAATTAATGACAAATATACCACACCAAAGGAGATTTCCGAAATGCTTTCACCGTATTTTTATCACCACCTCACTCTATTAAATCAGCATTTATCTCGACAACTCCTCAAACTACGATAAAATAAAATCATTCATCTTTGTTTATAAATTAAAATCTATCATTCATAGGAAGTGATTCTGATTCAATTAAAATAAATTACAAATTTACACTATTCATTAGTGATTCAATAAATCTAATGGCCACATTTTCAATCTCATCCGTAATTCTGAGGAGAGTGACCCAACATAAACCGAGGAGTTTCAACTGTTCCTTGGTAATTCAAGTACTCAGCCACTTTAAAGCATACGCAATATCAGATACCCGACTATGATACATTTTCGACAAAGGATTTGAAAATTTCATTGGCTATAAGAAGTGAAAATGTATGCTCATGAGTATGTATTCATAAACACTGTAAGAAATTAATATCATTTAAACTGATTACTTTTTCCTTTATCTTTTCAGGTAAGCAGTCAACACAATTACCAACAACTGGATGAGACTTCTTCAGTAAGACAAGCCTCGAGCATGACGCCACAGGGCAGTTATAATTGATTTTTGTAGAATACAGATTAAACTAAAACTCTATTGCCCAACTTACGGGCGACGTTAGCAGAGCCAACACAATTCTTTCACGAGCCTGCAGTTAAATTATGATTCTTTCTACCTTTTATCAAATTTATAGTACAGGCATAAGATAAATATAATTGCTGCCATGCGGTTTATAATTACAAATAGTTTTTGAATTAATTAAATCAAGGAAAGAACAATCGATCAAAGAAACTTTCTACTCTTTTCTCTCTTTTCTATGCTCTCTTTTTAATGGAAAAATCACTCAAAAATTAATTCACTGTCGATGATTTTTTTAAACCATGAAGTAAGAATTGACCAGTTCAATTACCTTCAAAACATAAAAAATGCTACTTATTACCGCTGTGAGTGGGTTAGATTGTAAGACGTAATGAGGTCTCTATGTGTCTAAGTAATGAGACGCTTTACAAGCGGTGGAGGGGGATTGACTACTCTCGGATATACTTTTTTTAAACACCGAGCAATAACGACCATTAAATACTGCACAAAACACTTCTTATGCCTTCATCGATCGGAATCAAACGTTTCCGGCCTCAAATGTATTTAGTACTATGAGAGTAACACTGGTAGCCATACGAAATAAGTCACCCAATGAATGAATCAACGAGGATATTCAATTTGGTTGCTCCCGTTGTAAGTCATTTGCTAGGATATTCTAATCTTGCGAAGTGAGTTGTGTGGGTCAGCCAAACGAAAAAAGAGAGAACGTAGCCTTAAAATCAACTTGATTTTAACTGAGAGTTTGGATTTTGTATATTACATCAGGTTGTCTGTTAATAGGCGTAAGCCTTATGGATGGGAGAATGTATTAACTTCAAATATCATACAAAGAAATATTAATCCAGAGACTATAAGGTCAATTACTGAACTAATACGCTCACCACGTACATCAGTACAAAGTGAGAGCAATACTCCCTGTCTATAATAAAAAACTAACTCTTCTAAGGCAAGGATTATTGATAACTACGACAATTTACCTCGTGAATAACTCAGTGAGATCCATAAAGACATCATATAAGTGTTTTATGAGAGGATCTGTGCCAAATGAAGATTTAAAAATTTTGGTAAATTTATCTCCTCTCGGTATTAATGCAGACTGATTTCAATTTGCCTGTGTATTTATGATTTTCATGTCCGTTCGTTAACTCCCTTTGCCACCAGAAATGTAAAATTCCAATTGCAAATGTAAATAAATAAGTTCAGTTCAGTTATAATTCCAGGTATTAATGCTATGAAACAAACAAAGAGGGTATGAATATCCATGCCTTTCAGTACTCAACCGACGGACGTGGCAAACGATTTGGGCCCGGCAAGAAATATTCGATTCAGTCGCGCGCGTTGTATTTCATTAGCATGGACATTCTGATGCTGCGAAGCGAGTTATGCGCGTCAGTCGAACGGAAAAAAGAGGATTGGGAGAAGGGTAACAAAAAAGGAACGGGATAAAATGATAGACGAAAAGGGGAAAACCATGAGAGAAATTTCTGGCGAACGGTCCGAGAGAGTTTTCAGGCGCGGCAGGGTAAAGGCGGCGAGCCGGAGAAGATATATATATACATCGCTACGTCACCGCAGACAACCAACACACTCCTCTAACTCCAATCCCTTCCACAATTCGACCTCCCACCTCCCTCCCTCCCCACTTTCCCCATCGCCCAAAGATTTCCGTTCCGCCTCCGTCCTTCACAAGCATCACCATGCAATCGGTGGCGGCGATGCCTCCACACACCCCCTCCCCCATCCCTCCCCACCCTCCCTTTTGCCAAACCTCTGCGCTGGGAAAGGGTTATGAGAGGACGTTCAGGGAAGCGTGCTGGAAGGGATCTTATATGGGAGAATACGGAAACGTTTGGGCTGTTGGGAGGACGGGGCGGAAAAAGCTGAGAGAGGGGAGATATTAGTTGAAAGCGGGTTGGGGAGGGTGGGGAAACGCAGTTCCTTGAGGGGGAGGCGAAAAGGGAAAGTACGAGGCAGTGAATGGGTAGAAGGGTGAAATGGCCCTATGGATATAGAAGAAGGAGGGAGGGGATGGGGTCGTGGATGGCAGCCTCCGGGGGGAAGAAGAAGAAGAAGAGGAAAGCAAGTCTCTTTATGTCGCGGAACAAAAGTAGTAAAAACGGATTAGGAAGAATGAAACGATTTAAAGGGCCCTCTTCTTTTTCTCGCGCGACGTTTATCTCGGTGTCTTCATCCGGTGCCAAAACTATGGGGCCACGTCTTCATCTAAATTTGACTTCTTTTAACCCGCCCAAAAATGTCAACAGAAAAGAGAGATCAAGTCGAAAATTATAGGGTACTGGGAAGGAATGTTAAGAGTTCTGGATTAGAATTATTAAACTTCCCGCCCGCCAACCGTTTTCCGTCATTGCTCGCTTAGCACAAAGTCCCTCTAACAACGAGTTCTCTTATGTTTGTGTTCCTCATGCGTCAAATAAGTGGCTTTGGCCAATCACAAGATTTAAGCGTAATTGATTCCTCTAAATGAGTTTATTTCCATTTCCATTTATGGTATTTTTATTTCCAGGAGAAATTCCGGAAAATAAATGCAAGTCTTACAATCCGTTCTTCTTTGTTTTTATTACATTAATTATAATATCCTACATATTTGTATTAGATTTTATTGATACTGACCACTAAGTTTTCAAAACTTAAGCTTTTAACTTACTTGAAGTTCCACCTCCTGAATGTTTTTAATAATGCTTTCATGGTTAGTATTGTGGAAACGTCACATGCATATTCCTCAGCGAAAATGCAATTTTTATGCAAATGCAGTCAAAATGTTGACTCAAATAACCAGGAGAGTAAAATCAAAACTCCAATTGCATTTATGTATTTTTGCAGACAAAACATGATTTCCAAGTTTTATAAAATATGGCGTGCCCATACTGTAATGCCCAATAAATATTAAAGTCTTGCAAGGGTTTATGATGCAATATTATTAATTCTTGTGACGCTTCCAGTAAATAATAATTATTCAAAACATATCTTCACACTAAATATCTACATCAAGGCCACTTTATATCGAGGAACTAATGTACCAAACCCATTACACTTTAAAGCACAATTTTTCAACATAAATCAAGAATATAGAGAACTAAGACACCTAGCTAATTATTTTACTCGTACAAGCTTATTCAAATGAAGGCACTCAACAGAACAGTAGTTGACAGGATATCATCTCGGAGATTTGAATTACCCATGAATCGATTTGAATAAAGAATGAGGAATGGAACATTAGCAAAAGTGGTAACCAAATACGGGATATATTCCATGCATAAGTAAATACCGCTATGATTCCAATAAATGTGTTATAATTGTGAAAAAGACGGTCATCATACAGCCTGTATTATGGTGGCCCACTGATAACAGACCAAAATATAATCTGAATCGTGAGTTATATTGTATAATCGCTCAGAGAATATGCATCATCATCAAAATATTTTCTTTTAGTATTACCGAAACGACAAATAGCCTAACGATTGAGGGAATTAGAAATAATTTTGAGTCCTATAGATTTAGTACACCAACAATCATTATTCAGCATTTGAATATTCTACCTTTTGGGCCAAACGATAAAATTACAAGTATATAATTAATTTACAGATTAAAAACGTTTTTAACATATCAAAATTGTACATAAAGATTGCAGAAGCATACTACGGTTCCCGCACATATTAAGGGATTCCACATCAATTTAACGACTCTAAAAAATGCATTTGTCAAAAAGCCCCGCATACGTTATTATTGAGACCTGCTGTATGCCTATTCTGTCAGCGATGGAATATTTGCGCAATTTAAGAGTGTAATCCGTCACTGTCCAACTATTGTATTTATCAAGGCAAATTAATGAATCCAGACTAGTTTCCCCATAATGTCGGTAGAATTCCGACAAATTAAATTCCAACCAAACGCCGAGAGCTAGGTGGCTTAAAAGGGTATGCACATTCACGTTTAAGCGTAGAGGGAAAAGAATAGAGCAAAGAGCACACCCAACATTCTTATCTAGCTTCATTACGAGCGAAGGTAAATTTGAGTGTTTTCAAAGTGTGAGCGGTCATTGTACAAATAGCGTGCGGATCAACGCAGTGCAATGAAAATCTCGGCTTGAATATCTGTCGAATTCCGACGAATAAATATCAACTCAATACTTCACACCCCTCATCCCCAACCAGCTTCCATCACATCACTGATAACTTGCGTCATTGCACAATCTTTTTCCCCACTTTATCCGCGAAAAACAGTTGCGTTTATCATTCGATTCCTTTGATAACCAAAATTCTCACATGCCCCTCTCGTTTTCGCTCGTAATTCATTCCGCAGGGGGCTTGGTATCCTCCATTCCAAAGAAAGCTAAATGGCTTAAAAGGGTATGCACATTCACGTTTGGACGTAGAGGGAAAAGAATAGAGCAAAGCCCACGGAAATGCTTTTCGTCGATGCGACCGCGGAAAAGCAGAGAGGGAGGGAGAGAATTGGGGGAGGAGGAAGGAGCGAATGAATGCGCAAATGGGGAAAGTTGAGGAGAGGAGATGGGTGCGCACTTGCTCCAGGATGGATAGGGAAGAGAGAGAAGGTAAACGGAGGAAAGGACGGATAATAAATGCGCGACGCAGGGGATTACGGAGAGAGGAGCCGAAGAGAGGGGATTGCCGCGCACGAAAAAGAGCCCCCGCTATTGGTGTAAAGGCTCCGCGCAAAAGCGCGTGCGATGTGAGGATATGTGCTCTGCGGACGCGGCGTGAATAGGTGTGTAGGACGCGGGGACGCGTAATGAGAAAGCCCCGGGGAATCACGAGAGGGTTCGTGGTATAAAAATGCGGAAAAGGGAATGACGGTCTGAGGCCGCAATAAACTAAAAAAAACCGGCTTGCGGCGAGGAGATATCCTCTAATGCAGCGCACAGAATGAAGGGAAATTCCTAATCAGAACAAACCCGTTGAGTTCGATGGCAAACCTAAGGTTATACCAATTCCCTTAGTTAATGGGCTCGTTTTCCAGCATCTATAACAAGCGTTTCAATGGCCTTTTGCTATGCTGATTCAGGATAGGCCATTAATAAAGATCTAATTCATGTAAAAATGCCATCATTTATAAACTAGCAGTCGTATATTCATCAAAACACATTTCAATCAAATCTGCCCTCTATGTTCAGGGTGAATGGTAAAAAAGAAGGAAAAAGCAAATTTGTTGAGCCAGTAAAGGAAAATCGTGACTAACAGCTGTGAGATAAACTTGGGAAGAACTGGCATAAGTCAAAGTTTTGATGAAGATCAACACGGGGAAGTCATTGTAAGCGGACTTTAATCAAAGTCCATCTCGGTCGATGAGGGTCACCAGGCATAAGCTAAAAACCCACCGAGAAGAGTACCGAGATAGCAGATGGAATTTCTTTCCACCGCAGGGTTTCTCATACGCTATACTTAGCAACGCGCATACGTGAAACAAAATAAAAAGCAACAAATAATTCAAGATGTTAGAAAGACTGATTAAGGCAATGATTTAATTCCGTCATTCACAGAATATACACTGACGGACTTCAGTCACCATGCCAGCGCAGAGAGATTGAGTTGGTTTGATTGATAGACAACTTGCCATTCCGAGATCACGAGCTCGGACCCCATGTATTTTTACAACGTGAAAAACACTCGTTCAAAATGGCTAAACTGACGGTTAACAGGTTTTTTAAGGTCGAAAATCACCAATTTCACGGTTTTGATGGGGTTTAATGCAGATCATTCACAAACATATCTTATTTATGAATTTTATTCTTACACGAGTTTCTCACGATTATCAAAATTAAAGGCTAATTCACGGCTTTAAAAGTTTTACGGCTTGTGACCACCCTGTGGAAAGTAAACCTTGACCCCCAGTTGGGTGTGATGAGTCAACACATCATGTACGGTACTCCTACCGTGGGATGGAACGTAAAACTGTGGGCCCCTCCATTTAGAGTAGACTTATTCTGACGTCTGGTTTCTCTCATCTCATCTATTCTTAATGGAGCAAATAACCACCTTCCTAAATAACCAACCAGTGAGACCATCCTACTACCTAAGCGAATGCGAACCGTGGAAAACATTTAGAAAAGAATACGTGAGTATAAATTAAAGATGTAGTCAAGAAACAAATCAGCCGAAAAATTGAACAAATAATAAAGAGGAAAATGTTTCTGCGTTTTAAAACTAATAATATCTTACGGTTTCTAATAATAAAATCGTTTCACACTACAAGTCAGAAAACGATACCCAAAAAAGTGCCACATTTAACACAGAATTTTATAACAAGCAGGACGCGTGTCTACCGTGAAACGTTACCTAAGGGCATAAATTATCAAAAAAAAATTAATTCACTCGTCATTTTCTCGGTGTGACACCTGATGGAACGCGTGCTAAAGGTTGCTGATCGCTGAAATACACTGCCACAGTAGATTTTACAAGGTGGCCACCGTTATTTTAAAACTGGGATGAAGTGTAAAACCAAGTCATACCAGGGAAGGTGAAAAGTAAAGAAGAGAAATATGGCCAACTAACAGAAATCACCATGGTGGTGGAGCGTAGAGAATACTCAAAAGGTAGAAAACAGTTCGTCACTGGGTCACGACGAAATTACAATGCAAAGGGGGGATGGAGATGATTGGAGGCCAGAGGGGCGGGAGGGTAAAATTACAGACGAGGGAAGCAGCAAGGGACGGTTGGAGGGTTAGGTCGAAGAGGAGCAGGTCGCATTGTGAGGAGGAAGTGAAGGAGAGGAGAAAAGAGAAGACGGAAGGCATCGTTAATTTGGGCGAAGGGGAGTACAAGGGAGAAGTTAGGGATAAACTTGAGGACAGGATACAAGGGACGAAGAAAGACAAAAAGCAAGGAAACGGAAAAAGAAAGGGGAGACCATTTGGGCTGATGGACTGATAAGTCTCCGTATTGAACAAATTCCGCATCCTAATCGAAGACAGACAATTGCCCGTTGACGCATACATAATTCGACCAAAAATCACGTCGAGTTTAGAGTGATTGAAAGAAATGATTATGGGTCATACCTAATCAAGTTGAGGCTCACTGAACTCCAGGACCACTAACTCCACATGAGATCTCACTCCACGCGTCAACGCGAAGAAAACTCCCATAGAAGATTCTACGGTGCGTTTTATCTTCATCACAGACTAGTCACTGGGACCACTTTACCTGCAAAAGTAAATCATCATTAGAAGAGACGGGCAGAAGTTTCAGGCGAACACAAAGAGGGAGTGACATAAATTTATTAATATAGTGGGCACTACTAATAAATTATCCTCAGATAAAAGTCACAGGCTGATTTACAACCGCAGTTGCCGGACTAGATCACCACCATTATCGAGTCTCGGGGTTGGAAATATAGTCTAAATGGATTTATTCACAAACAAGGGCATGCATTTTCTTTTGGCCTTCTATTTAACGGAACTCAGCATAGACCGCCTAATATTGATCTTTTTCTCATTGACATACAATCGCTCATGTAACAGTCTATATTTTTCATTTACTATTCCCATAATCAAGGCCTTCCTTAATTTCTACAGGTAAATTTTTCGCTTGACATATGTATCAATCGTGAACAGTTTTATACGTGTTAAGACAGAAATCGCGATACATAAGTGAATTGAACATGTTTTAACTGAAGGATCAATTGCCCTCTCACAGTATGTGTCACCAAATAACTTCCCCTAAAAGTTTCATTAATCGTGTTACGGCGCTGTATTTAAATAAATAAATAAATAAATAAATAAATAAATAAATAAATAAATAAATAAATAAATAAATAAATAAATAAATAAATAAATAAATAAATAAATAAATAAATAAATAAATAAATAAATAAATAAATAAATAAATAAATAAATAAATAAATAAATAAATAAATAAATAAATAAATAAATAAATAAATAAATAAATAAATAAATAAATAAATAAATAAATAAATACAGACACACTCAGTATCAGCGAATATACTTTTACAGTGTACTTAATATTTGATACAATAAAATAAACAATTTTCCGATTTCTTTTTTGATTCCTCACAATCGTGACTTTCTTTATCGTGATCAAAGCATTAGGTATCAAGATAAAAGAATAAAAATCACTTTTTCTATTGATATCGAAGCTCTTCCAAAGTGATCTCCATCATATTGTAATCCAATGTGCTTATAAGTCGAACAAGAACATTTTCTTTTTAAATATACCTTATAATTAGAAATATTATTTAAATAAATTATTAGGTAACTTTTAATACGAATAACAACCTAAATCGCAATTCTGTTCCTAATCGTAATCCTGATTCCATTTCCCATGGCATTTCGAATTCTCGAAGTTCTTACTAATACCTTACAAACTCGATGCGGCATTATTGCTCAAAGCAAATTAATACCACTTACTCCGTTAATCCCTTGTTCACTCGAGAAAATATTGGATAAGAGGTTTTAACGGAATAATATCGCAAGTAGACAAGTAATTTCAATAAATAGTCATTAATGGCATGGTGATATTTTCGAAAAAATGTTCTTCACCTCCACGTCTACACGTCTACGAATGAATTGGCAACCATAATATATGCCTTCACTTTTTAAGTAGAAAGCACCATGGTAAATGAATCAAATGCCATCGATACAATTAAAAACAGATAAAAAATTAAAATATCTCTTCAAACCCTTGAACTCTAACATAAAATTAGCGTCAACTGCATCACAAAATACTGCCTCCACCGATGTTCCAGGTTATATAAGGTTAACCGCGGGTTTTCAAGCATCGGTTTCTCCGTTGAATCCCCAAGAAATGCACGATAGATGACGGGTTCACAAGTCATGGGGAAAAATATGTTTCTCGCAAAAATTTGTCCTTTTCAAGATTATACCAAACCAGAAAAATTAAATCTTATTCAGGCACCAAACGAAGCCTCCAAATATGTCAAAAAGCCATTTCACCCACAGAAATTTCACAAATTCGCCAAATGGGAATTTTAAGGACAATTAACACTGTTGCGAATGGAATGAAAGTGAGCATTAGGACCTATGAGAAGGAGAACCCTTTAAAAAGATAAAACAGAATATTCTATCCACGAGTAAAGCGTATTATGTAGTAAAAAAAACTTATCTACAAAATATCAATAAGCCCCGCACTTGACCGATGACAGCAGATGACACCCACAGTCAACTCAAAACCCAAATAAACTTCCACGTGATTACCAAATTACGGAGTTCTCTGCTTTGTGCCTTACGCATCGGAGATTTTCTACAGCTAGCCGCACTGGTAGCCTTTCATGCGGTAGGTATCTTTATTTTCTCCACGGAAGAGCAACATTCTTTGAACCTGACCAGGGCATCATTCAATAATCAATACGCTCTAAACTATAGCGCTCGCAAATGCCTCTACACATCCCATTAGCGCCTTTAATGCAGCTGAAACGCATTACCCTAATTCCTCTACATAGGATTCGTTAATCTATTAGGATAATAGACGGAGCGATCGGTGCTTCATTATTCACCAGAAGAGGCTACTTAATTATACTGATGAATGACCTACACCAATACAATAATTAAAAACTAAGGTTCGACAAAGAGCTTTCAAAGAGCGTAAATGCCCATCTTCACTCCAGTCAAAAGGCGTCAGAGAGGGACTAATAGATCATCCACCGCTGTGCCCGCTGAATCTGTTTGTTTAGAGATCCACATAGAAACCTGCCTGCGGTAGGGGTTGGGAACACCAATGGAATACAAGGAGCTTAAGTTTTTTTTACTAGGTTCGGATAGGAACAGATTATCATTAAATACCCTCTACAACGTATTTTCAGTAAAAAAAAATGCAATAATATAAATCCCTATTTACATACATTCATATATTTAATCAGCTTATCTATCAAGTTAACTTAAATTTTCTATGTTTTAGTATATTGAGGATTTGGACACATTTATATATAGAGCAGAGATATAAAATACTCTTCAAAGAAACAGTCCATAAGAGTAGGAGGCCCAACACATTTCATTAAAAGGCCAAATATTTCCATTTTAAGCGGTATATATGCTAACATTATTCAGTAGATAAAAATAAATATATGCTAATGATTTCTTAGTTTTTTAACAATGACGTTTGCTTTTCATTGAAAAACATAATTATACGTTTTTCAGAATCTGTTTGTAGTATTTATTGAACATTTTTAATAAACTATTATCGATATTTTAAAAAAAACAATACGTTTAAGTACATATTTCTAGCTTCAACAAAGTTGCAACCTCAAATTTAAAAACATTTGAAAATTTCAGATTAACAAGAAGGATGAATGTAATATAATTTAAATAAGTACCAAATACCAATTACATGAACCATTATAATAATTTTAAAGAATAAGAAGTTTATCTAAACTTTTATCCTGGTTGTTCAAACCATCTTTTTTAGCCGTGAATAAGATTTAAACAAATTAAGCGTTGGCAGGTATACGACGAAGTGTCTAAAAAAAAAATAAATATGACTAAAGCTTCAATAAAGTACACCACTCTATGCAGCTATATCATAGTGCAGTATAAAGTGCTTACCGACAAATACTCGTACATACACATGAAATAAAATATTAAAATACATATGTTATATGAAATAAAAATAAAAACGAAAATTATTCTCAATACTGCATTCTTCTGGCGATAAAAAGTTTACACTGGTTATTAGTTTATGATCTGATATTGCGACGAATTAGACGCCTTCAAGGGTTACACTAAATTTGGCATAAAAAAATCAAAAGTTGATAATTTAGCAATTGTATTCCCGAAAACCTAAGTTTGCCAGATAAGAGTCCCGGGCTCTTGTCACCAATCAATCGCATTGATCCAAGAATTGAAGAGTGACAATTCAAAAATGAGACTTTATAATGATAATATGTAACCAATGCGAGGATGGATGTCTATTAACTTACATTTATAACATAACATAACCAAATAAAATATTAAAATAAAACAAATACAAGGGTGTATTCTTCTCGGGCTTCACACCGGGATAGGTTTCTCCATAGCGGTTGACTTGTCGAGGAGAGACTTTTCCATCGCCATCAGGGCTGAAGACGATGGGATAGTCTCCCATCACAATATTAAACCTGACCTTTATCATAATTATTCAGCTCTGAAGATGATCGGAAAGTCTCCCATCGAAACTTCCGAAAGTATTCACGTCAGTTATTCGCCGGGAAAGCATTAAATCTTTCATCGAAAGAAAAATACAATAGTTTTTTCATATCCTACAGTAATACACCATTCTCAATGACGATTTCTTCGGC
This sequence comes from Pyrrhosoma nymphula, assembly GCA_963573305.1. Taxonomy (NCBI): domain Eukaryota; kingdom Metazoa; phylum Arthropoda; class Insecta; order Odonata; family Coenagrionidae; genus Pyrrhosoma; species Pyrrhosoma nymphula. The sequence goes on along the minus strand of OY754337.1, from coordinate 23,816,600 downwards.
ATTGAAGCCATTATATTCAGGCCTGGCCGCGATACTACGAGATGATTCGGCAAGGTAACTACCCGAAAATCAAACAGTGATCCTTGAATCATCAAGAAAGCCTTCTAAGCAATATTCGCTATTTCTGCGAAATCTTTGGTCTGCTAGATATCTGAGGACCAAAACCGGACGGTTTGAAATGACCAAGTTTGTGCTAATAAAGATTTTGAAGTGGAAATACACGTCTTCATTTAAGTATTACCTTGAGAAACGCTGCAACGGTTTTATTCTATGATGCGTACCCTCAAATCAGGATAATGTGGCTGTCTTCCTCTCATTCTTCGCCATACGGTTTTTTTACGTTCGCAAATACACGTTTTGTACTATGGGTAAAGAGGATGAGAATAGATTGGAGGCTTTTGAAACATTAGAGCAGAGACGAAAGAAGGGAGTATGATGGACCGGTAGGTATATAAACGAAGTTATGTTGGTCGTATTGGGGAAGGAAAAAATGCTTCCTGAGGAAATCAAGGGCGAGGTGAATTTGGCGGTTGGAACAACATGGGGCGATGGAATACTGAAGAACGTTATGAAAAGGAGAATTCTATTCTGATGAGTAATGACATTAACCTGTTTAAAATTCCATAAGTTACACGATAACGCCAGAAAACAAGCTATCTACATAAAAATTCAAAGAGGTGAAGGAAACAACATAATATCTAAATATCAGTGAAGAGTACAAGTATTCCCAAATTTCCATGAATTTTATTCTTAAATAGGAACGCATTCCACTAAAAAAACATTTTAGGCCTACTCCTCGAGGGTCACTCTAAGCCGTCTCTTGTAGGGCTGAATAATGGTACAAATAATACTTCGTATGCTTCACGGAAGTGCAACAAACACACGTCAAAAGAATAATGCTTATTAATTACCGTATGATATTTGAGATCAAAAATAGATCGGTACTGGAACATGTGAAAATAAGTCTAGTTTTGGAATTTGATGTGGTGTTCTAGTTTTATCGCTTATATATTTAGTTGAACACTCATCTCTGTGTTTTTACGAGTGTGGTCGCATACAAATAAAATAGCAAAAAGATTCCGAAGTGTTTTTAGTAGACCGAACCACCGAAATTACTGCAATACATATTATGTTTATAACGACATTTCTGGTGGAGTCTGGAAGCGAAGGGAAAGATGTAAATCAGTGGAAATATGATAAGGCAAGCCGGCATAGAACGGAGACGGGCGAGTATGAGGCGGAGGCGGGCGTGCTCTCGTCGCGGCGGGTGAAGATGGGGCCGTGAGGAGAATGCAAGCCGATCCGAAGTATAGCGCGAAGGGCGCAGGGCGAGGCACAGGGAAAAGTGTCTGAGCGCTACATGCTGGGAAGGTCGATGTTCCCTGAGGTGGGGGGATATTAAATGCAAGGGGACACCAGTTTTTCGGGTTGCGGAAACGCTCCTGAGTCGTCGCCAAAAATTATCTTGTAGAACAGGCGATGCGGTATTCAGACGCTGCGTGCTCAAGACAAATTAGATTCGTCCCTTAACATTACACCAATGAGTTCGCGATTTAGACGAAGCATTCTCACAGAGTAATAGTCACAAAAAAGTTGTGGGACTGCACATTATGAATATTTTCCACGTCTATCTACAGCAAGAAAAAAATAATAATTCCACCTCTAACTTGGTTCATCGGTTATTACGGGAGGCGACCGACAACTGAGGTCATTTGCACCATTGAAGACAGGTGTGTAGGTTGGTAAGGGATGATTCGATGATATACAACAGAGTCTTCAACGGTAATCGTCCCGAACCATGAAGGTGGTGAAAGACTCATTCATGAAAAGATCGGGCGAAATAAAGAAGCTTACCGAGACAAGCCTGTTTAAATTTGACGAGTTAACAGGCTCGGATTTCAATGCATGAATTCATAATATAGCAAGGATTTCCAGGTATTTCCTGACTTCTCGATTTGAGTTGATTCCTGACTTTCTCGATGACGTTGCGAATGCATTGCCGCACTCATCTTTAGGTCGATTCTGAATTAGAACACTCTCTTCTCTCAAAAGTCAATATATATCATTTGCGAGAGGTGAAATGACCGCAGCCTTCGAATACACCTTACATATCAGTTTCTATAACTCTTAAGATGTACGTATGGGGAAGGATGCAAAACGAGAGCGGTGAGGATTGGAACACAGGCAAGGAATTGTTAGATTTGGTGAAGAGGAAAACGGAATAAATTCGTTTACAGATGTAATGGAGGATGATGGACGTACTAAGAGATTACGATATGCTGAGAGGGTGTTGGGGGGGGGGATAATTTTGGGTCAGCGTGAAAACGGGTAGAAAGGAAAAGGAATTTAAAACGGCACGAAGAAAGGCAACGGTTTGAAAGGTATTTACTAGTCGAAACACATACAGTAATGATAACTACGAATTTGGGGCGTTTTCTCTATCGTTGTACACAGGAATGTCCATGGACAAAACCATTCATTTGGTAGAATTACCGAGAGATAGTGACCCTTGAGTTAGACACGGCTTCCAAAATGGATCAGTTAATCCCAGGAGGAATAAATGGATTGAGCAAAGTAGTTCTTTGGGGAGGAAACCAACAAATGAGGCCATTTTATACATTAATGGTTGCAGGTAGCTTATGTAGGTTATTGGAAGAATGATTTGGGGAATGGAGGCTTTGGGCATTTTATCTACTGTTATAAACAAGAGTGGCAATGGAGTTAACATTCATTTTGAAGAATAACTAAGTGGTAGTGACCCTTGAATCAGACAAATTGTGTCCAAAAGGTATTAGATAATCCCAGGAGGAATAAATGGATTGAGAAGAATAGCTATCTCGGGAGGAGACCGATAGCAGGGACCATTTTCTCCTTTAATGGTTATAGGCAGCATACTTTATCGGTACAATTATTTGGGGTGCAGAGAAATAAGGCGTCAGCTTTATCAGACTCTCAAAGCGATAACGATTCTACAGTTCTACAACTCATCCCACGGATTGATTGCTGGAATAAAATTACTATAAACATGGCGCCTTAGAGGTTCAACTGAAAAATCAACACCAGAGTCGGAAATGACACATTGAAATTGGAATTGAGAGACACTAACTCCACATTTCTCGCGGGTGAGATGCGATCTTCCAGAGAGAGAAATGGGTGTGAGTCGTGCTTAATTCTTACGCATTCACGTACTATTCTCTAAATCTATTCCATTAATTTTCACAAACAATAGGAGCCGGACACTGACCAGCGAGTTATAAGAACGGTATTTTAGGTTCAAGGTAGAATGTTGCTGAACACTAATATGGTAAAGACAGATCGCATCTCTCCGACTCCTTATGAGTAAGTTATGGATAGTAGTGAGGTGCAGTAACTCTTTAGAGTGTCTTATACTTCATAGGGCTGGCATATGCCACCCCAATATGAGCCCACCGAGCGGAAAATATTTGGCAGATTGGGGCATAACTTGAACATTTTCCAAGGGTAAAATGAAAGAGAGCTCTTCTTGCCTAAGTAAAGGGTTCATGAACCTATCACAAACTCACAGTGCTTGAACATAGAGTGTTTATAAGTGACAGGCTAGAAAATTTTCAATATATGTAGAGATAGCTGATTTTCAAAGGAACTGTCAAGATAATCTAAATGAAATATTTCACTACTGGCAAGGTGTAAATCCATGCCCAACTCATGAGAAGGAAAAAGAAAATTAAGAAGGAAAAGGAAGAAATTTAGGTGATCACTAAAGCTCTCTTCATCCTCAAAATCTAGAAGAGACAAGAAACTATTTCTCTTCTTAAACATTCCCCCGTACATGAGAAACATACATCGAGAACAACTCTAATAAATGACCGCTGAAATACGCCCTCACACGTTAGGAAAACTTACTAAGCACAAGAACGATGTAGTTATTTTAAGCAATGTACACGAAGTTCTAATGACAATAAAAAATCTTTGACAAGGTGAATTAATAACTCACGTTACATCTTTTTCAAAACGACATGCCTTTGTAGGGTGTTTATGGTAAATATACGGCAAGGACTTTTTCCTCCCAAAAAGATAAAACATTTAAAGTGTAATGTTAATAATTGAATTAAATATAAGCGCACAAATAACTAGTTCGGCCCATTATGGAGTACTTGAGTATTGTATGGGATCCACTTAAGGAGGATCATATTAAGAATTTAGACCAAGTTCATAGAAAGGCGGCGAGATATGTTTCGGTCAGGTTTAAGACAACTAAGAGCGGGACGGAGACGGGCATTTTGGGATGGGAGAGTTAGCGACGTAGAAGGAAAATAGTCGGCTCTGCGATATGTTCAAAATAAAGAGTAAAGAAGCAGCTTCGTCTGAGATACACTGAGAGATAAATAAAACGACATTCGTGGGTAAAAGCAGCCAGGAATTTAAAACTAAATTAAGATCCCCAAGAAAGATTACTAAGAAATATTTGTTTCTTTATACAACTATTGTAGACTGGAATCAGCTACATAAGGTGGGAGCACGGTTTCTTCCTTCGCGTTGCCATTATCGTTATCCAAAACGCGAACCGCTCTAGAAGGGCAATGTTCATAATTACTTTCCTAAGAACACCTACCATCCACAAAAACTGGTGATTTAAAGCACCAGAAAAGATTTGAAGAGTGACGATCACGTTATCGCTCTCATGAGCGCAATAAAAAAATACCTATAACGTTAGCGCCTGCGTTATGCGGAACCGGAGAGATCTTTAGTTACTTTCCATGAAGTGGGAATGCTTTTAAGAGCAGATAAACTGAAGCCAATATACATTAGTACATTTAAAATTCACAGCTTCAGCCTCTTTATATTTCAGTCTTCAGCCTCTTTATAGTAGAAACTTTTAATATTCATTAAAATAGAGTTTTGTACTTTTCTACATTTTTTATTTTTTTAAACACACAACGCGTTTCACCAATTTTATGGCATCGTCAGGTGTAGGTACATCTGACGATGCCATAAAATTGGTGAAACGCGTTGTGTGTTTAAAAAAATAAAAAGTGTATAAAAGTAGCAAACTTTATTATAATGAATATTAGTAGGTTTGGTAATATGTAGTTAAATAAGTCAATTTGGTTCTTTATTGTGTAATCTTTTCATATTTTCGTGCATGGAGTGAATAAGATATTCCCTCGTCTCTTCTCTTTTGTTAGTATGTTTATGTAACAATGATAAATTGCCACCAGACCTCGAGTCTAGCTGCACTTAATTTTGCAATATCAATTAATAAAAGCAACAATAAGCACACGTCTATATCGCCTGAAGAAAAAATGAAGAATATAAGAAAAGAAAACGGTGATAAGAGAGAAAAAGGCAACATTTTGTGAATATTTCAAATCCTTTACAATTCATCAACATTTGGTATGTTACCAACTGAAAGGTAGGTTTATGGACCTTCCCTGCTTTAATGCCCCAATTTCAGAGTTGTCTATAAACATCCATATTACTATTCGCCCACCTGTCTCCATTGAGCTCCTCAAACACTACTCCTCTCCTCCTCCTTTCCTATCTTCTGATATTTATATTGTCTTTCCCACGAATTCTCCCATATATAATACACAATTCAACATACGCCTTCCATTCTTGCTGCCTACTTGGAAAATTTGTCACTATTTGCTTACCATCCATTCCCGTCTCAAAACATTTTAGCCATCCAGATTACCTTCTCCAGTGCTGGCTCTTAAAAACATCCATCCATGCACGACCTCTCCCCACAATGTCTATGTCTTACTGACTAGTGATTTTGATAAAATAAACAATCATCCCTAGCATTGCATTTCGTAGTTCTCTTCTCTTGAGCAGCATAATCACACTCTTCAGCTTTTCAAAATTGCTATTCCCATTCATCAAGTCACCCATCCCTCCATACTTTCATGTCTACCTCAGTTTTCAGAATCAAGTCACATCATCATACCTTCATTTTCTGTCTACTTTTTCTTCTTTTACCCTCCTATTCATCCTTTTCAAACCAAAATAAATTAAAAAACCAAGCTACAAACCTAAATATCAACGTACTTCATTTCATTGCTCTCGTTTAATCCTGTTTTAGAACAGATTACAAATTTTGAACAAGTTTGAGGATACAAGTTCACGCAATAGCTCGGCGGTATCCTATGATACAGCACTAACATGCATTTAAAATTCATCCACAAATATTCTTTAAATATTTGGATTAAGTGCATCCTTGATTTCGTAAAAGGCAGTTCTATTTTGGCATTGCCTGGTGACAGGTCGGAAGCTTGATTTCCACGGCAATCAAGCTTCAATGTTTTTTTATCATTACTATGCAATAAGTCGTGACCACAAAGCCCGTATTTATCCCCAGTGCGCGTTTATTTTATTCCAGGGCTCAAAAAAATAAGGGGGATTCTGTTGAAATTTGTCACAGAAAAACTCTGTGGTGAAGCAGACTCGTGGCATTTCCGAACAAGTAACATCCACCGAGAATAGCATCTCATGAATTATGCAGGGGGCCACGGATAAAAAATCGATGAGTTTCCACTTTCATAGTATTTCTTTGAAGCTGTCAAACAGGTCTTGTTTGCTTGTGAAATTCTGTGCACCAACCTACGAGAATAATTAAAAAAACGAGGCACTGCATTTCAATGAATAAATTGAATCTTGCAAATAATATGTTTTGTTCTCTGAAGCTACCAGGACAAAATCTCGGGTTTCAACCGCTGTTTTTTTCCTTTATGTTCTCCAACAAATGACAAACAGAAATCTCTTATGGAGTATAAAATTGCTGAAATTGTCGGAACTTACGATCTTCTGCTCCCGATCAAATAGGTGTTGCGTTTCAGCTATATTAGTATTAAGAAAAATATCCCATTTCTAGACAATACAAATGGGCGGGCCCAAAAGAAACCCATAGGGAGCCCCGCATTCGTGGTTTGGATTAAAGCGAATCAAATCAATCATTCATACAATTTTTGTCAGAAAAATTAAAGTATTTTACGACCATTTTTTTAAATAGCACGAAGGCAAAAGTCTAAACTAATTATACGATGATTTTATAGCAACCACAAAATTATATCTATTCATAGGTATCCTTGAAGTGAGATTAATATATTATTCATAAAAAATAATAGCTCAAGAACTTGGAGATCTCAAAGAGCAGTGATATGAAAAGAAAAAAGAAAGTTAGCACTGTCAATACGAATCTACATGGACGTGAAAAATTGAAGTTGACTTAATTGAGTGATTGAGTTGAAGGATGACATAAAACATTGCTTTAAAAGGAGCACAACTCTGCCTATTAGAGATACTGTAATTTACAGCAATTGATGTGTTGAAACTTTTTGAGGAATCAAAATTTAGGATTCCTAACCAGCCAGTCATCACCACCGCCCATTCTTAACCGTCTCAAGTATGATAATAGCGAATTCAAATCTCGAATACAACTCTTGCTTTCATTATGAATCATATATAAATCATTATATATAAAACAGAAATCCACCTCCACCATGCATTAAGTTTATAAACCTATATCTCGATTTTCCTAATCGATCGAACGATCTAATTTATGTTCTATCGATCGTTCTAATAATAAATCCCTGACCTAATAACTATATTGTAAGCAGCATGATGTCAATATTAGAGCAACTAAAATATATGACACAGACATTTACTCCCACATACTAATAATTATTAATCATTCGCGTGACATAGACACCAACAGTATCAGATCAATAAACTGCGTCGGCCAGAGTACTGACTTTTTCAATACTGATGCTTCAATTAATCAACAGGGATGAAATTTCTACCATTCGACCTCATTTTTGCACTTCACAAACACGAACATTAGCTTGAAATTAGGTTAAAAGTTTCCAACACCAACGACGTTTTTCTTTTCACTAAACTCTCTAAGAGAACAATTTTTTAGCCTTTTAATAAAAAAGCACCTTCGTGCATACGCTTTGAATAAGGCAGTAAAGGAACACCAACAAAATAAAGTATGATAAAATTCAAAACATGCTTTCGAAAGAGTTGAAGTAAAAAACAAGGCTCGTAATTTCAAAGGCTGATACCAATAAATATGAGACTCGACTGATGCGATGTCGCATCATCAACACAAGGCAATGATACAAGGAGTCGAATTCCCAATTGCAATGAAAATCTCTCTGATTACCATGAATCCGCACCGCTAAATCCAATCAAACACGAATAGAAGAAGTTTCGAGATTTTAATTAGCACGTGATTTTCCGCCTCGAAAATCAAGGTAGGCTAATGATAAACAAGGACGTGAATCGAAAATAATATGAAGCGCCCTAAATACGACGTGCATCAAAGAATGACGCAATCTGCAGATGTAATGCCAGCGCTTTAGAAATACAAATGCATGCCTCTTGCCACAAAAATGAATTGACGCAGAATTTCGATACAGTTTCACATACACCATTCAGTAGTAGCACCCGCAGTGCAGAGGATATTGCTTGGGCTGTAAAGAAGAGGTACTTTTATACCAAAAGATGATATTCGATTATAAGATAAGCTATAAAGTAGTGCGAGTTATCTCTCAAGGCAAAACCAGTTGTTTATTAGTGGGCATTTGTCATTCTAAGGCATTCCATTTTTTAAATCTAATTGGGTATTTTCCACGTATTTCAAACTATCGATATTCTGATTATGTTACTTGAACTTATTGCATTGGCTAAAAGTTTTTCAATCAAATTGTATGAATTTCGGTTTTAAAATCTAAAGAAAGTTGAAGGTTACGAATGCTCCCGAGCACACTCCGAAAACAACCGAATGACCTGTGACGTCATTTTCGCTGTTTACATTTAGACCCAGGCGTGTCCTTATGCTTACGGTGGAAACAAGTGCGACAAAATTAGTTTTGGATGTTTTTCTGTTTCTTGATGTGCCATTAAATGGCATCTATAGATGGTGTTTTGTGCAACAATGTACAAATACATCGGTGAAGACACCGAACAAGAAATGCATTCACGCAATCACGACATTGAATGTTTGAAATTTCTTCCATGGATTCCTCAATGTCTACCTGCACAATGTATGCTTTACTTCGCACTTTGTGTTCTGGACATATTCTTGCAATGACTGTTCAAAGTGGTCCTTCTCTCTTCACTTGGACGTATCCTATAGCATTATCATCATAACTCTCACGAGAATCTTTATAATTAAGCAACACTTAAATTAAACTTTGAATAGACATTGAGGAGATAAGAATCTATTATTAGGCATTTCTATAGTAGAGAAGCCACTTATAGAAACCTCTACAAGCAATCACTAATTAACAAATCACAAATTAACGTCTTAAGTGGTTAAGTATTTGCAGCATAAAAATTTGGCAAGTACTGTGTTATGTTGATATGTTACTAAGGTACTGTTTGTTTACTGTTGCATGGACTGGTATGGACTTTGAGAAAGCAAGAAGAAGTATCATAATGATTATGAGTGTATTGGAAAAACAATTAATAAAGCTAATACACCAAATACATAATTATATGTATTAAAATGATAAACAACAGTAATGACGATTTTACAAGCAAACTTTATGCTTAATTTTTTTGGAATTAGCTCCACAAATTTTGGAAGCAGTAAATCGCTCGTCCTTCTTCATAAAAACGCCTACCATAAACATATATACTTTGGGTAAATTATCTGATGTGGTTTTAATAAAACCATTGCACTCCATAGTCTTTGTTTTCAATGAAAACTCTTTAAATATACGGTCTCTTCTACAGTTCTTCACTTTCTCCCTCACAGCTGTCTATCGCTCAGCGAAAATGACGTCAAGCCAATCAGATTTCGTTTCGCAGCCGCGTAAAAATTTGAAATTTCGACTATTTTAACCTTAAATATCTCGATTAATATTGAATCAATTTTAAAACTATTTTTGCTCCGCAAGATTGTTCGAGTTAAATTACCATATAAAGATCCGTTTACTTGAATTTAAAATTTTGGAAAATACCCAATTAGCAGATCATACTGTATGTTTTACGTAAAATATTTTTATACACGCGAAACTATTGATATACTGTATTAATAATTCTTTTACAATGACCCAACAATGAAGAACATATTGTTTACTATGTTTATTCGTTATTTTGTTACATATGGTAATATGATGACAAAGGGTTAGGTGGAAGGTGGACTCCGAATTCCACAAAATAAAAGAAATATATAAAACATCTATTCATTATTTTCTCGTATGTAGGAAAGATACATCACAGAGGAATATTTTAGCTACGCTCTTTGAAATTGAGAGAATTTGAAAATTTAAATTATCAAGCTACAAAATGTATTAAAAGATTAAATTCAGTCCAGCTACAATCATTTCTCAGCAATATACAAGGATTCTAGGTCCGATAAACGTACCATCGATGAATCAATAGTTAATTTTCGCGTCTCCGAACGGAGTAGTTTTATCGATGCAATAACGTTTGATGGTTAAGCAAGGCAAACGACAAATTTCCTAGAATTAGTACCGTTAAGTTGAAGGTTAAAGGTACACTTGTCATTTCTAATCATAACATGTCCAAAAACACAAAATACTTAATAATTAATTTTTTAATAGCGGTTTAGAATATCTGTTAGAAGGTGGCCTGTAAAATAAATCTCTAAAAACAATTTTTGTGCGTTGAATTTTACGTACACGCAAGAATTATTGGAAGAATAGAGCAGAAAAATAGGTAATTAGCATAGATGGTTTCTGGGAGTCACTAAACCGTGAAAATTGCCATAAATTATGAACATCATCCACAGATTATTAGCAATTTATTTAAAATAACAGTGCTCCAAATATTGTCACATCAGTTGGTAAATATGCTAATTGATCAAAGCACTGGGGGTATTCGACTCGTCATTCATTATCTGATACGCGGTACAGCTTTGAGCTCTGGCAGGCTGGCTATTGAGATAGCAAGCCTGCAATAATAACGCAAAAATATCCATGGTGAGAAAACCACCTTTGTTATTTCCACAAACTTTCTTACGCTGGCACGACGCGCGTTTCACCACATTGTGGCATACTCACATGAGTATGCCACAATGTGGTGAAACGCGCGTCGTGCCAGCGTAAGAAAGTTTGTGGAAATAACAAAGGTGGTTTTCTCATTATGGATATCCATAATTTCCACGAGGTCAGGCCTGAGATCATCAGTTTTAAACGCAAAAATAGCCTGTTCATGCCGTAACAATGAAGACCAGATATATAAAAAAATTGCTACCGGAATCTCTACATTAAAAAGGATTTATGTCAAAAACCATGAATAAATAAACGAAACCCAAATGAAACTTGTCATGTGCCCTAGGATTTTGGGAAGGTTGAGCATTGATCTAATTAGGATCAATTTATGATTTTCAGGCTAATAAACACAGTATACAATATATTAGATACATATATATTGCAAACATAGATTTTATTGCTTAGAGTTAATATTAAGATTCCTGGTATTGTAAAATTCTTATGTTCTGAAGACATCCTGAGCATTGAGACATATTAATCGGAAAAAATAATTTTTATTCATGAGCAATTAGGAAAGTTTGAGCTCGACAGGAAAGAAGAAGTGAAGTTAGATTATCCAACATGAAATGCATATCGGTGTAACTATGCCTTGAGTAATATTTCATCGGGCAAATTTTTCTACTCTTCGATGAGCAAAGAGTCACTATGATGGCCCTTAATTGGGGCCCATTCAAAAAAAGTTGGTTACTTATATGAAGAATTTGCGAGGGCATAGCGGTTGTGTCACAATTTCTTCCCTCATTTTATGTAAATATGAAAATGATTAACGGGGCTCTAAAGACAAATTTATTTTTATTTTTGCCTTTGACAGTCCTTGCTATTTTCTCAAAACTTAACTACCGCAAAAGCCATCAGAAAATATATTTATCACACAGATATATGGATGCTGGGATGACTCCAACGTAGTTTCATTTCTCACCATCAGCCACATTCCATAGTCCTGTTGGAAATGCATCTAAGTATTTCTGCTAATAAAATGTATGCACGCATGCAGCATAGAGTTCCTTAAAAAATAAAATGGAACATCAATGGAAATTTACGGTAAAAATATCCACATTCATGTGCAGTAGATTTTGTTCAGTGGTCTCATGTTTCATAATGAATGCCCGATTAAATATATTTTCAACAATCCCTGCTCTAATTGTAATCTATAGTTTTAAACAGCAGAAGTTTAAGTCAAACGCCAGGATTTACGATTAAATATGTGCCAAGTAATTTATTTGCATTTCAAAAGTTAAAAATATTCATCTCTTACTTTATGGTATCAGTCACGAAATGGAAGCCTTCACATTATATGATTACATTACAGGTGAACAATACTACAAAATAGGGGGAGATATAAAAAATATAGTTTATTATCAATATTATTTTTACGGTACCAACCAAAAAACACTGCCAAGTTAAAAACTCAACTAAATCCTGGTTGGCCTAAAATGTTGCCACTTCGAAAATTTAAGGCTACAAGGCAATACTGGCAAAACATATCATGGTATCAAATAACAATAATTTTTGGCGAAATTACAAAAGAGAATGTTGAGAACGTTGAAAATTAAAGCCAGATTATCAGGCCAGAGAAATTTATTCCTGCACAAATAATAAATATGTTGCTTGGTAAGGGGTACGTTTAGGCAACATCTTATAGCTTTATTGATGAGGGTCAATGAGCAAAGTTTATCGGATTCAAAAGACTCATTAGTCGTACAATAGCTCTCAGCCACACAAGTAGGAGTGCAAACAATGGTATGAATTGAACCTGATTATTCGCTGCATGACTACTTTTGGGTGGAAAGGATAAAAATTCAATCTAAATGAATTTTCTATTATTTTATTGTTTTGAATAAAATTTCCATTTTCAATTGAACACGGCACTCGACATAATGCCTATTAATATGTAGCTGGATAAGTTAATTCATGGCGTGTCGGTTAAAACAAAACTAATGCCGGATGCTCGATACATTGGAGTCAACGGTTTAAAATCACAGAACACACATGTTACACGAAATCTTTTGCGTCAGATTGTAAACAACATTAATTTTGACTTTACCAGCACAGTGAACTCTGTGGCGATAGCTTTGTTTTTTCCACATTTACATTGGTTGGAAACACAAAAAAACCTTTTTACTAAACGATGCATTTGTTTAACTAAAGTGAGCAGGAAATAACATCATCGAAGATTAAATTCTTGCTAAATGGTAATTCATGATAAATTCGTTCATAAATGTTGTAGTTATCTTTATATTGCAGTAAATATTTGAGCAACTACAACAGTTTCAAATATATTGCCCGGGAAATGATAAAATGTAGTAAAACATTTTGCAAAAGTCTGTAAAAATAAAGAAGTATTATTTAGGAATTTAAGATAATTGCGTAAATGGTAAATGGCTAATTAAGGTAAAACATATGAAATATTAGGCACATAATTGAAAATAAAACATTTAATAATCGCTGATACACAAACTGATGCACAGCTAAGTAGCATTAAATCGCCATTTTGGTTCAAGAAAATATCAAGAAATATTTTGTTCGGGCATTCTTGAAACTATCATGGCTGAAAATTCTATAAGTTTCGTTACACATGATATCATAGCTATTTCTCGGTTTTCATATAGCTATGAAGAGATTTACAGTTATATATTTCAACGTATTTGAATCGACATGTCACCAAACCACACATATTAATAGACATATATGATTTTCTATCCATAGTTTATTTTTCAGCACGTACGGCTCCAACATTAGCCTGATTGGCTTTTAATAATGAAATGACAGTCATGATGAGATTTCAATGTATTTATCCTTTGCTGATTGTTAACGGTATTCATGCCCATAGTTTCACACAAAGAACTATATTTATGGCTGGAGCTTCCGGATTGGTGGACCTAAGCTTTCGTAACTCGGTTTCTAATCTTATGCTACTCTCTGTTATAAATGTAATACTCTTCAGTTCAGTTGATAACCGGGGAACAAGGTTCAAGTTTAGCTTACTAGAATGTTGGAATACCGACAATAAAATCATGTTCTGACATATGTGACCAATCTTACAGTTTTCTAAGATGCTGAGTGAGGATTAGAAAATTGGAACAGAAAATAAGAGATAAAAAAAACTCTACTACAAGGTGATAGGTCATGAGAGACGAGAAAAATCCGCTCACAGCGAAGATAGAATCAAAATAACAGAACATATGGAAGGATGAAAATGTTACAACAAGCGAAATCTGAAGGAGAAATGCATGCAATTGAAATAAAAGTATATTCTAGGAAAAATGAGGCGACAGCCACAGAATTACGGACGGGAGATGAGATGCGTTTGAGGAGATTGAAGTATTTCATAGGGGAGGGCGTGTCATACAAGAAGGTGAGAGATATCCCTTTATACCAAATTTTGAGGATACAGGGGCTAGCCACGGTATTACCTTTACGAAGTCACCTGCAAGTGTACATGCCTGTACGAAATTCCTCATAGGAAATTCATTTGCCTTAACCGGAACTCGATCCCGGATCCTTCGATATCGCGCCGAGTGCTTTAGCCAGGCGCCCTCCTCCTTTAGCCACGAAGAATTAATACGCCTCGGTAGCTTAACTGGCTAAAGCTCTCAACGTGATATCGACGGATCCTGTTTCGAATCCCGGTCAAGGTGGACTATTTTCCTCAGTGGAATTTCGCAAGCATGTTTACACCAAAGTGAAAGTGTATTTATACGAGCAATTCATAAGTCTAAATGTATGCCCTTTCATTGTCTTGCATGCCTTATGTCAAGTTACATAGTATTAATGGACCATTCCTACACTCCTATTAACCCTTGCTACCGTTGCACAATTTTCCCATGGTATAAGACCACGCTACAAGTACAGAGATGCCCACGCACCGAAGGAATTCCGATTAATTGGGATGAAACAGGTTGCGACGAAAATTAGCTCGAGTGAAAACAATTTAGAGAAGACAAACTGGAACGCTCGTTTTCCCATGCAATAAAATGCAACGTTTAGAAAAATTGACGAAAGCGATTTTTCGACCACACTTTTTTGGGCCAAACTTCATTTTCTACTCAATGATTTCTCCATTTCACTCAATACACGAGAAATAAAGAGGCCTCAGAAAAATGCTAATGAAGAGATGGATGATGGAGAGAAGGGATGAAAATTACCCTGAAAATTAAATCTTTCCCTTGTTCAATTAAAAAAGAAGAGGGACTGTATCACACTGTTTCCCTATGGTTATGCTGGCGATACAACGAATTCCGAGTTCCAAAAGATTTCTCCAATTAATCCAATCAACAGTTAATCTCATTCAAATTCATTCCATTCAATTTTGCATCACCAATGTATCCAACAAGTGTATTTAAATTAAGCGATAAGCCCAATTAAAAGCCTTAGTAAACAATAATTAAATTTCCTTCACTTTCACTGAGCCGAAGTTTAATCTAACGAGCAAAGCCCTCGTTCCAATTAATAAACCAGTGCGTAATTGTCATTTAATATAAAATATTATAGTATTATATTACAAAAAACTTATAATTTTATAAACTAATCAAAATTCAGTCTAATTTATAACCTCAATTTGATTAATCACGGGCAGTTTTTCCTGGATAACGGCAGACAAATTTGTTTTTGAACATCGATTTCGGATTCCGACCCATATTTGTAAATACCTGTGATGTTATATACATTATGTGTATATTATGAACCTACGCTGTTTCTTCATTTTTAACACGATCAAAATTTGCCTCAGCAAAAACGTCTAAATTTTACATTAAAATTCGTCGACTTTTAACTATTATACAAGCTATGGAAGTAGGAAATACTAGAGTACCCACGCTATATTTAGCTGCAAGCGGTGAGATCTAATCCTAGGAGTTGGAGCCCCAATCCAATACTACTACTACTCCTGTCGTTCTCTGCCCCTATTTCAATTACTAGAGACCAGGTTTCCGAACTTTAAAACTCCATCGTGTTCAGTATATCGCCTCGCCCTCTTTCACACCACATTATATCAAAGCCTTATTGGAACGGAGAAGTTGTAATCTCCTTAGCTTAATTTTACAAGGAAAAGTGTAGTTAAATAAAAATTACAGAAAAACGGAAAAATTATGATCGCTCCCAATGGAGTCAAAAAGCACAATACCAGGGAAAAAGAAAAATTGTTACTGAAAAAATAAGTGATTCAGTCTGGGCAGATAGAATATATTTTTTTATTTTTATTTCTTTTTGTTATTTATTTCATCAACCTGAATACAGCCTCGAGTACCATTTTACATCAGGCGTTGTAACAGGAGCGAAGGACAACACATACAGCCATGTCCTGGGAGGAGAAAAATCCTCCACAGGCGGGACTCGAACCGCTTGGCTTGGCAGGCGAGGACGTTACCCCGCCGCCACCGTGGCCGACATCAAATTATTAATTGAAACTGACAAATCCATAAGCAATAAAATATATCAGCATAAAGATAAGGACAACTGTGGTTCAGAAATATTAGTAATATTAGAAAGAAAAAGTAATATGCAAGAACATGACGACGACGGCTGTAAAATTAAGCAAAATGTCCTCTAAATTATGTAAGATACAAAAAATAAAATCAGAGATAATTTATGAGCATCTGTTCGTACAATCATAAACAAGCTAGGTTGAGAAATGTTTTCAAGCTAGTTGCAATACCTAAGCATAGAAAAAGTAGTTAAATAGACAGACTGCAGGACAAAAACCTGGCCGTTTCACGAAAGACGTTAATTAGTGAGGCTATTTTAGACGCTATTTTAGACGTAGTGAGACTAGAAAGAAGAAAAAATGTTTCATGGTTATACTTTCAAGGCAGTTCATCCAGTCTCTCACGGAAACTCTACGAGTGAAAATTGATCGAATAGGCATAATATTGCATATTTTAGGAAGATCGTTGTGCTAGCAAATTTAACCAACAAGATTGGGAAAGCGCTCACCGAATGGCAAGCATTGATGAAAATTCAAAATTAAGCCGCATCGTAGAGCAGTTCTGAAATCTGCCAAATGAGGAAAAGAATTAGAAATGTCTTTTCGATTCAGGCCAGGAGGAAAAAAGGTGAATATATCAATAAAAGATAAAGCAAACGAAAATAATTTAGCCGTGGTAAGAGAGGAGCGTAGCAAAAATATTGACTGATATTTGTCAATGCGCGATGATTTAAAATATAATAAATATAACTAGAGCTAGAGCATTTATGCATTTTCTAACAAAAAATTATGCACCAAAATTTGGTCTAATCATGCCTATTTGAATTTCTATTTATGAATTTCGCCTATTATGCGGCCAAGAAAAGGCCGTTCTGAGTCTTTTATGCGGGAAAATTTCCAAAACTAGGCGAAATTTTGTCAAGAAAATTGATTTTCTTGCATTCACGTACGCACAATATGCAGCTTCTACTGACCGATACAAGTTTCCCTAGACGGCCATTTGCCATCTTCGCCAAATATTCCTCAAAACACTTCGATACCTCAAAAAACGATATCGATAAAAGCATAAACATATGCTAACGGGACCGATAAAAAGGAAGTAAAGTGATACTGCCTGAAAGTTGTAAAATAACAGAACATTTTTATTGTCAGTTGTATGACAAATTAAAATAATTACATAGTTACACAACATGACAGAGATATCTTTGTGATAAATGAACTAAAAATAACTATTTTTAGTGAATGATCTATGTTTATATCACACATTCAAAACATCATACATCACACTACTAGTGTTTAAAATTAAATTGTGGAACAAAAGCATCAATCATTACAGCATCACATTGGAAGACAAGACTGCTATTTTTACAATTTTTCTTTTTAAAGAGCGAAATGTAACTTCAATATAAAAAAGGTAATATAAACAAATGGAAATGCAGTCTAGCAACAACGTAGCACCGTACTAGCCGAGCGAAACATCCACATCGGTTTTCGGCAGGATGCAAAGGGCAGCCGAGCAGGCGAATTCGAAGAAAACATACGAAAGAACGGCCTGCCGCCTTCGTTCGGTCCCCCCCTCCCCTTACTCCCCCACTCCTCGCCGACTCGACTCGCCGAGTGTAGCCGTCTAGCTCCTCAGTGGACAGACGTGCATGGAGTATAGCGTAGCAGTGCGTAGGAAATACTTCTATATCCTATCTGCATGCAGCATGACACTTAATGTTCTTCAGGCCTCGAATCTCGCACAGAAAATTTCCCGGGGCCCAAAAATGCCTTGTTTAACATCAAAGAGTGACAAAAAATCACACACCATCACATTTCGGGTCATAGTGCGAGATTATGCGGGAGAATGTAGGTATGCTGCAAATATCTCGTGATTACGCGTTTTTATGCGATTGAATTTAGGTCACATTTTGGTCACACATGTTATAAATATCATTTCTGGTGAATTTTGTATGTTTCTGAGAAACTATGCGTCTATGCGGTCGCATAAATCCTTTAGCTCTAAATATAACAGAAGTATAAAGGAAACAAAGTAAGTGATAGTAATGAAAAAATATTTAAGGCAAGACCTGCACATTGCTTTAGGCATGAATAAGAATACGGAGAGTGCAGATGCGAAAAAGTAAACGTGCAAGGCCAAATTTGTTTCCAAAATTTTTATGAGTTTAGGAAATATTATTTTAATTCCTGAAACTTATTCTATTATTGGTATAATAAGGTTATGATAACATGTACTTTGTTGCAAAAAAGAGAGCACTAGTCACAAGAGTTAAAAGGAAACAAGAAAAAGATTACTTAACATTGGATTCGTCTAAAAAATTGTAAAATAATTAGGCAATTTAAGAATATTGATGTTTCAGAATTCCTACAATTCAATTTCAGACCGAATATCGCTTAAACGCGACCATTTGGGAATATGAAATAAGGCAGATACGAATACGAATATCTTGCAAGTAAAAGACTTTTACCCCGAGGTCAAGGAGGAGCCAAATTTAAACCAGGCGTATGCAGAAGGAAATGAATCATTAGACGTACGAGGCTCGGATCGAGGAATGAGGGGCACACCACCTCCGCGTTCCCCAGGGTTTTATAAGCCGATAAAAAGAAATAACCTCCCACTGAAAAGGCGGACTGGAAAAATATCTCGGATGCTTTTGAAGGAGGGATAATGAAAGGTGCAGCTTCACCAAAAAAAATAAACCTCCTTTTGCCATTGCTTTTCACCCTATCTCCCGATGCACGCGGCCTTCGGGAAGGAAAACGACTTACTTTCAGCCCATCCCTTCGGCACGACTTCTCTTCCAGCAGACCCTAAGGGCGCATGTGACTCGCCCTCAAAACCTTAATTCCAAATGAATCCTGCGGCGTGAGATTTAATACCAGGAGACTAAATGTGGGGGCAGAAGACGTCGCTAGAGTGGCAAGATGTGTGTATTGGTATATGCGGCTGAGAAAGAAGAGGAGTAGAAGTCAAAGCTTATTGCAAGGGTGCAGGGATGTGATATTTGTGGGGGATGATCCCCAGTGATCGGAGAAACTGCTCATTGTAGGGGGTGGCGCCCAATGTTAGAAAAGGGGGAGAACGGGGGAAATAAATACGACATGGAATCACGTTCGGGAACGGTGATTTAGTTCATACTCGCCCGGAGGGAAAGTACATTTTCTAGGAGGAGAAAGAGAAAAGAAAGGATAAAGAAATGCAATGGTGGAGAGGAGTTGAGGAGAGTATAAGGCAGAATCCAAAGCCTTTTGGGAATTTCTTCCGCAGGAATAAGGCGGGGAGGCGGAGAGAGAGAGAGAGAGAGAGAGAGACGAGTATTGGAATGTGGAACCGCTGCCACGAAGGCTTGATGTCATATCTTGGGAGGCCGACAGCCCTCGAGGCAAGAAAGGGGGCGGGGGGTTGAAAAGAACCCCCCCCCATCTCTCGGTAAATGTGAGGGCAGAGAGGGATGAGGGGAAGGAGCGGAAGACCTCCCAAGCCTTTAGGAACGAAAGGAGTGCTCTCAATGCTCGTATGGCGAAAAGGGTCATCATCAAAAGGGGAAGGAAAAGCGTTTTCTATTTCGGAACTGAATCCTCGGAAAATCCTTACTTCTCTCATCCTCCCTCCTTCCCTTTCCTGTGATGAAAAAATCTGGAAAGTAGAACTGTCCGGGGCTTACCCTCTTTATGGCGTTTCCTCCTTTTTTGTGGGACACAAGCCGAAAATATATTGGTGCGGAACTTGAAAAACCGATGGAATTTCATAAACTGAAAATTATTCCCTCCATGACTTACGATCCACATAACGTTCAAATTAAATAAGCTATGTTAGTTTCAATTGCCCATGTCATAATCTTTACGACAGAATTAGTGCTTAGAAAACTTTGAGAAGATATTAATCTGGATCTCAGATTAGTATTTCATAATTTATTTAAAAAATATCCATTCCCGTAAAATTCAGCGCAAAGAAAATTCATATCTGCCCCACGCTCCTCCAGGATTAAGTGCCCCACGCTCCCTCGACTATGCGCATCTTAGGAACAAATTTAGAAATCAGGTCAAATTTTCTGAGCATAAAATACAAAGTAACGAGCCTTATTTCAATTTTTCTCTGTTAGCTTGATAAATGTCAACCTGTAAAAAAGTTCTGTAACTGTATTAAAAAGTACTGTATAAGTCAGAGTTGGGACTAAAAATGCCACTACAGGTACTCCCTTATGAAAACATCAACTAATAGGTCATTTATGGGTTTTATAATAATGCTATGATTTCTGAGGCTGATTATATTTAGAGCCAAAACTGTCTAAATTAAAATTACCATGCAGTGAATTTGTGAAATTCGGCTCATGAAGAAACATTTATACGGCAGGTGCTCTACCTACTTATGGGATGATTGGAAAATATAGAACCCAAATATCCCCCGGGCAACAGCGTTTATTTACAGCTTAGACCGATTGATGACTTCAGTTTTTACCCCGTATCTCCGATAAGGAGTACCTCCCTAGGAATACATGGAGGGGAATTTCACAATACGTGGGATACAATGATAATATTAGCTTGGCCATTTCATCGCATGCAGTTTTAATAGCAAACAGACTAATGGCTTAAAATATTTAAATGATAACAAAATCCATTATGCATCATACAAACTACGAATAAAAAACCAAATGAGTTGGACAGGCTCCGGGATGGAGAGCGTTTACTAACAACTTTCCGGAATAATACAAACGGTTTGCAAATGTCTAATAATCATGGATTGAAGATAAGTAGAACTGATGGTTCAGCCATAACTCCAAATAAAATTACATGGTCACTGTCAAAAGGTAAACAATATAGAATAAATTGGCACATACTACAAATTTTACCAATTTTGAGGATACCAGGACTAGCCACGGTATTAACCTTTACGGGGTCACCCGCAAGTGAACATAAGTGCGATATTCCACAGAGGAAAAATCATTCACCTTGACCGGGGTTCGAACCCGGATCCCTCGATTTTGCGCCGAGTGGTGTAACCAGTTAAGCTACCGAGGAGTCGGACTGTGGCGCTAAGCGCAGGCTTTGGACTGCTTATTGATATCATATGTCTAGCAGTCATGAACACCATGTTCCTCTAAAGCCACCAAAAATCCACAGGCTACAAATTTAACATTAAATCATTAAGTTTATCACTTTAATAGGATTATTGTAATGTTAATCATCTATTTAACAACAAAATATTCGTGACATAACAAAGCAAAAAAACCACTCAGACAGGCTAACTAATCTTCATCCTTCATGCTTATTCATGCACATCACTAATCCAAATATATGGAGGCAATTATTAATAATCGGCAGTAAAAACAAATTTATACTATAATTCAATTGCAGTAATCCTAAATACACCAATCATGCTTAAAATACCACAGACATTTTTCACCAAAAAAATCTTACTGTGCCGAAAAAAATCAACAATTTTTTCCTTAATCTCACTATGCTCCATTAGCAAAGTATTAATACTTTGTCCTGTTTTTCGGCAATGCTACACATCATATGTTGCATAATTAAAAAAATATTTAAAAAAACAATTAGTTCTCAATGCCTTTGTTTTCTTCATTGATAATTTATGCAGATTTAGTAAGGAATATAATCGCTCCGAACTTCAAAGATCAACACTATGCGAATCAGATAAGGAGCTAGTGCCGTCATTCCGCTTTAATGGAAATGAATTCTCGAATCTCGCTATTTAAACATGAAATATCTTGAGCGCTTGACTAAAAAAAAGGTTAAGGAAATGTGATTGCATATATTCATTTAATGGAATGTTGACACATTACGCATAATTATGCCGGAACGCATACTGTGATGGATTATTCAGCAAACGTGATGGTTATGTTAACTGCTGCAAGTAGCCCTATTCGAGCCGTCTGCTCAGACGGGTTTCAGCGCTCATGCCTCGAGTCCCATTGGTGATGTGTTATTGCCGGTCGAAGCGTTGGTTATCGCCACCCGCAACCGGGATATTCCGAAGTGATGGGCTGCGAGCCTCCAAGCCCCTGGGTGATTTTCAATCATACCGGTAGATGGTTAGTCAAGACAAGCTCCACCCCTCTCATCGCCTGGGCTCCCACCCTCACGTCGAGAACCACCTCGGGGAAATACCATTTTATAGGCATTTGTATGGTGATATTCATGTGACCCGATAACTTCAATATCCACTCAAGAAATCGATACAACTTCTAGAGGCCCATCTCCATGCATTGGATCACGTATAAATTCATCCTCCTTATCCGCAAAACTCATCGATATTGGATGAAAGTTTATTGGTTTCTCATCCCCGTGAAAAACAAATATTTCCAGTGCTATTTCTACGATTTTGTTTGGATTCATAGAATTTTTATTTTTTTTTAATAAGTTATCGGGACAGTTTGTCACATTAATAGCAACAAAATATAATATGAAACGAAAACACTTATTCCGCCGAGTTTAAGACTATTTTCAATGAATGGTCAAAAACTTTGGCTGCAGACAAGTTCTAAAGACTTTGTACAGGATCTATTGCATTTATAATAAAGATGAAGTAACAGTATACGAGAGATATTAAACGCCATCCAAGGAAATTTAAGGAAACAAATTGAAGTTAATTGCTTGGCAAATAATGTTACGAGAAATGAAGCTAAATTTTTTCGCAGAAATTGATTAATATAGTGGGAAGCTACGACAATAGGTTGATTTAAATCCAAGTGAAAAATTAAGTTCCTGTTAGAGCCGATTAGTGTTTATGCGTCATTAAAAAAGTTACGTATGATAACTGCCATGGTCTGCAATATAAACATTAAGGATTTCAAAATTACTATCAGCAGAAAGGTATATTTCATGAGTGATATGTAGGTATATGAATGAATTATCATTAAGATGGATAGGTATAAATAGGATCCCCAAACAAGGCTGAACATATCACAGGTTAAGATAAAGTGGAGACACACAACCCAACACTGAACGAAATAGTGTCTTTAAAGGCAAGAGTAAGAAATTGCAAGCAGCTTTTCCTAAAAATGATAGTAATATCGAATACTCAAATTATGGGGAGTGAACTTTTACCTGCTCATCTTGGCTCTTACTTCAAATCCATTTGATAAGTATAACTATGAATTCCTTCCCAGAGTCCCATTGTGCTCAAGCAAAGATCTAGTTTTGATTCTGCCACACTGATAGGCATGCCAAAGTTTATTTATATAAGACAATTTAAACACAAATTAGAGCAACAAAATTGCGTCAGCATACAGATAAAGATAAACCTGACTTATCCCAAGCAAATACACCAGAATCAGGATACAGGAGGAATATGAAGAGCATCTAAAAATCGACTGTAATTTGGCAAAGTAATTTGGCAACGTCCAGCGGCCAGAGTCCGGAACCACATTGGTGTGACTTAAAAAGACTCCCCTTCCTAAAAAAACGTCCTGGAGTTTTTCACAATAATAAGAGGATTAATATACCAGAGACATATTAATAAAATTGTATTAAGGTGAAAATTAGAGCCATCAAAGGTGAAAACCGACACCTTATTTGGGAGTTAAAGGCACCGAATATGAAATTATGTTATTAAGTTACACAGCCGGAGGACGCCACCTTATTACCACCTTCTAAAGCTAAGATATTCAATTTTTATCATCAGAATCCATCTTTTACAAACAACTATGACAAAAAGGTGTAATTTAAGCAAGATAATAATAACGGCAGGCAACGTCAAACTGCTCATCAAAGTTGCAAAGTTGTTATAATTGGATATCGGATCCCATAATGCCATAAAGTATCAAAATATGGGCACTGAAATATGTTAAAATCTCTCATGTCTCTCTCAATCAGAAAACACCACCGGCTTAGATCCCCATAAGTGGATCCTTTTTGATAAGAAACCGTAATAGCTGCCAATCAAGCTTTAAACTAAGTTAGTCGATAGGTAGTGTAGCTAATTAGTTGATTTACTCCCTAATGCTTGTTTCTTGATCTGCAACGTAGTATTAACATCACGTTTTGCATGCTTCGTGCATGAATCTTGTATCTCTGTGCGTTTTTTGCTGTTGTAAAATACAATAATACAAATAGGTTCCGTAGCATTGGTAGCATACCTATACTGCAGTGCATGTTGGTGATGACTCACCCCCTGCCAAACACCCCCTTAGGTGGCTTTCAGGGTATTGTGTGGATATAGATATGTAATCACAGGAAAGTAATAAGGTTAACATACGTCTTTCTCAGATATAACACGGAAACGTTTAACGAAATCATATATTTAAAGCAAAACAACCTCAAAGTTAGGGATTTTATTTCCGGTTTATCTCTTCCCTGAGTTAACTTTTGATGGGCATACACCCTGAGAAGGGCATATTGATCGTTTTTTCACTCTTGTTTTAGGCATATACATCGAGTTCTGAACTAATCCTATTAAAACAATATCGCGATAACCGTTGTCACATGGACAGACCAAATTTAGAAGCATAAATTCCTCTCACTGGAATTAAACTGCTTCCATTCGATTGTCATACACTCCTTTAAATTAAAACCAAGGTACAATTTCCAGGGCTGGTGATGAACCTCCACCTAATAGGGCTAATCAACAAAATCAAAGCTATTATTCCTTATAACAGCAAAATTGACATTCCTTACTCAGTCGGAGAGCCAATTTTTGCAGCGGAAAATTCTGTGATGCATTAATTACATCATATTTTAAATGCATCTTTGGAAAGAAACGCAAAACCTATGGCGAAGAATGGCCAGAACTTCTGACTCTTCAGTTGTGTCGTGAATGAAGTAGGACGATGACCCGTTCGTTCCGTATGTAGAGGCACACCATTGATTGGAGAAAAATGATGTAGCTTCCCAAATCATTGCACCCCGCAAACCGACAGTAACTTCCATTAGTTCACTATAGCACACAGTTGTGACCTTTGATACCAAACAGATCCACCACGAAAGCGCCAGGACCAACATTCCATCGGCAGAGTATCGTAAGTATTAGCATACTTTTAAGTCCATAATTTGGTGAAGGAGACATCATCTCCGTCTGTATCATGTGTTCCATCCTATATTTGGATAGTTGGTTCATGAAAGTCGAATATTTGATCCCCTTTGATGTTATAGCCGATTTAATACCACGGATCCTCTAGTTTTTCGCAGACTACATTGATATTTCATGGTCAACAAATATCCATGGAAATATCATTATGATTTGACACTGCCCTCCTAATAATAGCCTCAAAATGCGTAAGTATTAGTATTCTCACTTAGGCACATGCATCTACCAGGATTCCGTACTAAAGTTAATGACTCACCAGTCAGTGACAGTTTATAAAAAACTCGCGTCAGTACTGAATAATTATCACTAGCAAAATTCAAGTTAAAATCTCAAGTACCTCCAAATTTTAAAGGAAACAGGAATCTTATTCTTTAGGACTGTCATAAATATGTATGCGAGGAGAATTTTTTCAGCGCGATAATAGCGACCTCAAATCTTTTCCTTTCCTTTTTTCTGGATCATATAAAGACAAGATGATAATATCGACACTGGATGTCGAGGGAAGGGGCGAAAAGCGAAGATTTCTCAATCGCCGCATTTACGGAAAGACGAGATGTTTTTTTAGTATTTATTTTTCTTATTTTACCCCCACTACCAACGAGGAGAAGGAGACAAAAAGAGCGAGAACCCGAGCGGAGGAGAAATGTCTAAAATTATTTGCCTTTCCTCAGCTGTCAACCCACGAGTTCGAACCGTCCGGCAGCGCGCGGAGCACTGGGGACTTGGAGGAGGAAGGGAAAGCAGTGACTATTATCCGTCGAAGAGGAGTCCCAGCAGAAAGCATCGGATGGAATGCATTCAATCCCCGAGGGACATTTATGACGTCGCGGTAATGGAAATGGGAGGCCGAAGGGATGTTGGAAGGGTACGTGTGTGCCAGCGAGGAAGTAGAAAAAGGTAGAAAGAAAGCTTGACTGGAAAAGAAGTTGTTTTCTTTTTATTCCTTAGCGCGCGCACAAGGGGAGTAAGAGCGCTGTATTGGAGGCGGCAACGGCAAGACTCTACGATGTTGTGATGCATCGAGTGTGATATACGATATATCGGAGATATCGCCTTTCGATATTAATGGTCCCACTATGCGATATATTTCATTGTTTAAAGTGGCGATTACACACAGGAGTTGACTCCTATAAGAGTCCAATTGGAAGGTGGACTAGGATGTGTATAATACCTACTCATACATACATACATGCATACCTAACCATGTTCACCATCGATTGTGGCAAGTTCGATACTTGGGCGGAGTAGCCACCATCCTAGTTGTAGAGACGATTTATCGACCAACTGTTCCGTTGGACGAGTGGAAATCGCAAGTTTAAATGGATGCTGCCTCAAATACGACGGAATTGACGACGGATATGGAAAAGTTTTGCTTGCTCAAGTTTGTGTAATTAAAGCAAATAACCCATATATATGAAATTTTTGCTTTCCCAAAATGATTTTAGTGCAAGTTTAGAACCTGACATTGAGGTATATGTGAAACTTTTAACTTCCCAAATTGTTGAGAACCTTACATTGAGGTTTATATATGAATTTTTCGCATTCTCAAGTTTATATTTGTAGATGCGACGTACGCAAGTTATACGTTATAGGTATGTTACAAGTTCAAAAATTATTCTTTGAGGTAAACAAATAGGTTTGCCTATTTATTTCGAGTTCTGAAACAAACATAATACGAGTCTTCTCTTAAATGCAGTAAAATATATAATATTCGTGTGATTCTTTGTGCATCATTTTGTCATTATATTATTACGTATTGCTCACATACTGAAGGGAACGCTGTGCCTAAAATATACTTATAACGTTCTTTCCAATAATAAATTAATATCATAATCTTACGGCTCGTTTTTATGAATTCATATTTTCAAGAATACTTACTTCTTCCTCTAATTTTTGAATTATCATGGGTACGGGTTCCACGTGATGACACCGCGGCACTCGTACCTTCCGAAAATTGCAAGATTCGCGACAAGTACGTGTAGACATGAACGGCCTCCCAAAAGGAGTCGGACATCGTAGTCGACTCAATGTAAATCGACCAGATAGGAGTCAAGTCATGTGTACCTGGGGCATCATTGATGGTCCGGGCTATGGTATAAGTCGAATTGCGAGATAATGGGAAAATATAAGGCGATATGCGATGAAGTGCGATAATATGTCACAAAATGTAATGAAATGAGATAAAATGCGAGAAAATGCAATATGAATGCAATTCGACACATGTACTACGATATACGACACAATTCGACGCACTTCGATATATAGCTATGCAATGCGCTACATGCGAGGCACTACGAAGAGTGATACCAGTCCATCTAATCCGATAAACGATGGCATGCGATTTACTATGATACGCCTTGTCAAACTAAGTCATGATATGTAATGAGATGCATACGATAAAATAAAGAGTATCGCAATTCAATGCTGAAATTTGACCATCCCTCAGCCTTAGACGACGGACGTGAAAGGATGTATATTCAGTTATAAGGGATAAAAGGTGAAGCAAATAGAAAAAAGATAACAACACTTGGAAAGGGATGCATTCCCGGAGTGGGTGAGGGAGGGGTGGTGGGTTTCCTGATGGCGTGAAGAGTGGGGAGGATGAAGCTAGGGGGGAGGGGACGATGGCTTTGGAGACCTGGGTTGCATAATCAGATCTGCATCTGCTTTAAGAACTCTTGCGGAGTTGTCCGTTTCGGTGGATGCATACGTCCGGAGTTCTCGCTCAGTGCACTCTGGGGCCGAGGTGGGAGAACGCTGAAATTTTTCCCCCACTTCGCTCCGCAGCCGCGGTTAATTTCGTTAGGAACCGTGTATTCTTCTCGCAAAAAAAGGCCTCGGTACACTTAACGTCACGGTGAGCAAAAGACTAGAAGATCCTCCCCTAAAATATTCATACGTCAACCTCGCATCCTTTTTGAAGAAATTCTGGAATCCTGCGATAGTATAACATGAGACTGATGTTGACAAATCCCTTTAACGTAGATCAAACTACGCTATATCTCTCCTCATCCATTCACGAAAGGTTATGCTGGTTAATTTCGCACGGGACAATGAGAAATGCAACGCCGGTACACGCATTGCTATACACGGTATGATGATATACAATGGTGCAAATTTCATGGGTATAGGTCAAATGATTTTTTATTTTTAAACTTTTGCCGACGTTTCGGATGTTTATTCATCCATCTTCTGAGCTATAAACAATGATGTATGATGATAAATGATTTACAGTTCTGTTTTGGTTACATAATTGTAAATTTACAGACATTAAATATAAAAAATACATAGACATAGAAATTCAAGATTGTTACCTTTAAAGTTTGGTGCTGTTTTTATTTATTTACAATTTTAATTTGGTTTAAAAGGTAAAAATCTTGAATCTATGTCTATGTATTTTTTATATTTAATGTCTGTAAATTTACAATTATGTAACCAAAACAGAACTGTAAATCATTTATCATCATACATCATTGTTTATAGCCCAGAAGATGGATGAATAAACATCCGAAACGTCGGCAAAAGTTTAAAAATAAAAAATCATTTGACCTATACTCATGAAATTTACACCATTAAATAAAGAGGTCGAGAAAAAAAATACCATAATATACAATGTGATATAATGCAATGCTCGGCGATATATGCAATGTGATGAACGATGTAATTCGATGCCTTAACATATTTTTTGTTGGTTAACCGCGGTTAATTTCATTAGAAAGCATATATTCTTTGCCTGTAAAAGGCGTTGGTACATTTAACGTCGCACCAGGCAAAATCCTCGTAGATTTTCCTCAAAAATATATTTTAATCAACCAAGCATCCTTTCTTGTGAAATTCTTAAATTCAGTAAAAATATAATTTGGGACTCAGGTTGACAAATCCCCTTTGCCACAGAATAAACTACGGTACATCTATCCTCGTCCATTCAGGAGACCGAGAAATCCACCTGATCCTGACAAAATAAATATTTATAAACATGATGTTGAGAATAACTTAACATCTGGTTAAAGGCATTTAGAAACTGGGAAAAGTACTACCTTCAGTCGTGAAAATTCATTAACGACAACATAGCATCTTTTTCACTGATATATATATATTCCGAATTCTAGATGTTCTGCATTGAAATGAGTTATTGCTTAACTATTCATTCTAATGCTTCAAAATTACGCGCACATTTTGGTGTTTTCAACAGGTTAGCATAAGTTTAGCTATTATGAATACCTTTACATTTGGACCCTTTACATGGTACAAGCAAATTTCCAAAGAAGGGATTATGATTGCGGATATTTATTTTAAAAATCTTCAATATCAAGGCAAAATAACTATTACATCACATAGCTAAGCAATTCTATATTAAGACACTATGAGTAAAAAGGTATTTTCAATTTCGCATGTCATATTACGAATCAATTTTCGCAAAGCAATTTAATTCCAATTTCGAGTGAGAGATGAAATTCTTCTACGCATACATATTGGCCGTTGCCCTGTTAAAATTTGCAATTTAATTAGAAAATAGTGATGGCGTAACCATGAAATAGGATGTAATCGCATTCAATGAAATCCAACATTAATTCAAACTACGGGAAAACTTTCGCCTGAAAAACAGCAATCCCTCTGAGTTTACATACTTGATTGGTACTCGCTTGAAATGGTGGTTCCGGGGTTTCATGGCACTTAAACACACAAACAAGTCTGGACATTCGGAATTCCATTCCAATCGATCCCATTAGGCAAATTCATGGACCTTATTTTTTACAATGTTTATAATCCCTTGTAATTTGCCTTTATTTTACCATGTTTTATTTATTATAAATTAATAGCTATGCAAAAACAACGTTGTGGCAGTTTTGATTTCTTAAGTAATATAACCTACTGCCAGAGATACGATGATATCCAAAAGCCTATAATCTCCTGCTTATGACAGTGGGAAAATACGTCGTAAGGAAGATACGATTGATCGACTTTCAGTATTGAAAGTCATGCGATTGACACAATAAATACCTTAGACACACTAATGTGTCTGTCCGATAAAAGGAGTGTTTTTCGTTGAAGCTGATTTTCTCTTCGATATTTGGAGAAACTACAGTCATCTGAATTATCCAATAGTCCAAATCGGAGCAATAACGTTATCAGTTAGTCACTCCACAGGACATATAACCACCGTAATAAGTAAGTAACGGCGCGGCGCAGCATTGTAGCAACTAGGATTTATCAAACGAATTGTAGGTAGTTCCTCGGATGAAAAAGTGAAAGACAGATGCTATTTCACTGTGGTTATCCCACGCATACGCCGCGAACAACTGGGACCCCACACAGAAAGATTTAATTCGCAAAATAAATAAAATACTAAGGAAAGCCGCATATTTCTTTAGAAAAAGGCCATGAACGAACAGATAGAACGCAGTTGATGGAAGGACTAGGTTGGGAAAACGCTAGGCAAAAGTTGAAAAATTCAAATTACGCAAGTTTCAGAGTGTCACGGAGGAAATTATTTTGACTCCACACTATACCTCAAGGACAAATAGAAGCGATAAAATAATAGAGAAACACTGCCGCATTGATTGATATAAATATTTCTCATTTTCACGCACAAGTAGTGACAATAACAAAAAAAGAGCCCAACACTAAGACACTCAGTTATCATGCAATTCAACTTTCCCTTCTCCCCATCTCTTTACCCTATTTCCTCCCCTTTACATGGCTCGTGTCCTAACACCCCATGCCACACGCCTGTGTGGCGGCTCGCAGGGCAGTATGTACACGTATTCATATGAACCAAAAGAGGCGGAGAGTATCCAGCTAAGCTACGGCTAGTACATAAACTTGCAAAATTTTAAGGACACAAAAGGCAAACTTTTCAACCATGAAATGCCCAACAGCAATAAGTGTGGCGTGGAATCAATCAGCATTTTCGCAATACGTATGACAATAACCCGAGTGCACCCACATATCACTAATGCCTAAGACAATCACGGAAGTCAGAGGGGTGCGTATGAAACTGTTTTGAGTCATTCTCTCTCCTTATGAATTGAATGATTTTGCGAGTTGAATTTGTGGAATATAGAGACACGTAAATAAATAATCTTTAACTTCTATTCCATTGCATTGTAATCCACCCCGACAGGAATCGACGTCTTACAGTCATGTTGAGAATAACTAGAAGACGATGATAACAGCCTGATTGTCATTCAATAACATAGAATTGTTGAAAAGAGAATTCTCGTTTTATATGTTAATTAATCTCCCATCAGTTGAAAATTCGATTAGATTCTTTTAATTCAGGGAGAACTGTGTCGGGAAACGGTTGCGTGATACCTTTACAATCAATGATGAAACATGATAAAATCTCCAACAATTCCTGACTAAACCTACTCCGAGATTTCTAAGTATCGCATTAAGTGTTTTCTCCAGCGGTTTCGAATACATTTACCCTATTACAACAACATCTCATCATCTCATATTCCCAACAACCTAGATACAACCTCCGGCATGATATGATTTATCTTGAAATTTGAGCGGTGGTTTCTGTGCAATATCTCCAGCGGTTTGAGGGTCACTTGAGGGTAGCTATTTTTACATTCAAATTCCCACGTGAACGAGTTATAAATATTCTAGCCGGTGTTACAAAATGAGCTTTAACTATAGTCCATTGTATGCAATTGCGTTGAATAATGTGCAATTAGCAATCGGATAAGTAATCAGCTCTCCTATCCATTAAAAATTGTTGGTAAAGTGCATCAGAGTTTTATCCAATCGTTAAATATGCCGGAACTCGACTAATTGGATTGATTTATACTATACTTTCAGGTAGATCGACCAGTCTTACCATCGTGTGAGCGATTTCAGTACCTATAAGTGAGACTACAATGAAATTTTCATCTCAATATTAAAAAAATAAATGGTGATGCGCTTCTTAAAATGGCCATAAAGAACATACCCGATTTTCTGAAACCAGTAATTTCCGGTTCTTCGCCGACAAAAACCTTTCTTCTCCTCCCCTCATATCGTCGGTGGGCAAAACCAGTCGATGTGAGAAAAGAATTGAGTTTCCCCTATACACATATCCATATATACATGCCGATAAATACATGATAGTAACATAAAAATTGTATACCCACGCAAAAAACGTGAACAAACACACATGGATATACCCGCGGAAGTGCGGATACTTGGCCGAACGTAGGTACACAACGCCATCCTATCCCAATCTTGCATCCATAAAGAGCAAATGGAATGTTTGAAGAATAAGAGATAAAAGTATATTGATGGTTTTTTGAGTGGCTTCGTCGTCCTTGGGTGGGGGAGGGAGGAGGGAGGGAGGGTGGCATCGAAGGGTCTTAGAGGAAATCGGGGGGCGCGGGAAGAGGGGGAATGAGAAGGAAAAGAAAATGAAAGCGGTAGGAAAAGACCGAGGGGACGACTTCGCGGAGGAGAGGAAAAAAGGTTTTTTGAGGAATGAGTCGTTAATGTAGCGATTCTATTTCCTACGAAGTTGAAAGAGATATCACGTTTATATATATATATATCGAAGGGGCAGGAGATAGAGGGGAGGAAGGGAAGGAATCAGGCAGGCAGGCGAAAAAGGGGGACGGGCGAGGATATTTTCCTGTTTTTTAAGGGAAAAGGATGGAAGGAAGAGAGACTGAAGAGTTTGAGAGTTTTTTCGTTCGAGGGGATGAGTGCCGGTGCGAGGTGGAAGGGGAGATAATGGGTGTTGAAGAGGTGGCGGTTAAGGTTTCTGAAAGGTGGTGGGAGGGCGCGGAGGAAGCGTGGATTGAAGGAATGGGGCAGAGGCGGGGGAGGGAGAAATGGAGCCAGTGTCGTCGGATAATAATACGTTTTTTTCATCCCCGGTAGGATGCGGAAAAGAGGAATCGGTAAGGAGGAGAAAGAAGATAAGGGAGGGGAGTGGAAAGATCAGCACACACACCTAAAAAGCTCCAATCGACGGCAATTCTGGAGTATAATGGCGAAGTCTATAACAGAGATTTTTACCAACATTTTTAGCCCCAGGTTTCCTGTTGCCAATTTCGCTCAAGTAATGACTGGTAACATCCCAAATGTCCCCGTTCCTTACCCCAGGTATTGATTTCCTTAGCCTAAAATCCACTCCGATCTTGAAGACTCATGCTGCTTCTGGAGATTTTTTGTCTCCATCAACTTTCGATTCATGATATGTTAGTGCCATCACGAACAACAGTTCTTTAGCTTTTGGAAAACAGTCTCAGAAAATTGCTGACCAAAGAAAAAATATTATAGCCAATGACGATTTTGTAGCACAACCAAAAACAAAAGGTTTTAAACTCATCAGAAATAATCTTCAATATTGTCTTCGTAATTCCTTTTTCCAATTGACGTTTTTCACTACGAGCAGACGGAGGGCGCAGCTATGGGTTCGCCACTATCCCCGGTAGTAACCAACCTAGATATAGAGGGCTTTGAGAAGAAATCACTGGAGACATAAGACAAACGACCATCACCGTGGCCAAGATACGTGGACAACACATTAGTCATTTGGCCACACGGAATAGAAGATTTACACAAGTTCCTACCACATCTGAACTCTATCCATATGCCTTCCAGTTTACGATGGAAGTAAAAAATGAACAACAATTACCTTTTCAGGACGCCATGGTCAGAAAGAAATTAAAGAGAAGATTTGAACACACCTTATACAGGAAGCCCACACATACTGATCGCTATTTGAATGCCGCATCACATCACCATACCAGCCAGAATACTTCAGTGGTAGCCACACTCGTCAATCTAACATACAAAATATGCGCTTCGGATTCACTTGCAAGCGTGAAGAAGCGCCTGACGGCAGCAATACAACGGGATGGATACAGGAGTGAGATAGTCCTAAAAAGGACCTATAAGGAAAAATACGAGGCCTATCAACCACAGCACCCAACCGAGAGGAAGAACTGAGACCGGACCCCAAGAACACCGGACCTTCGGACGCCAGCAGGATAGCTGGTGAAACGTTTTTGTATTCTAAACAACATACGTGGACGCAACTTAAATAAATGACGATATCAGCATCGTACATAGATTAATTCGCACCAAAGTCGAATAAAATGTAATCAGTACGTCTAACTGATTATTCTTCAAAGGTGTGATAGTTCATCGACCATTTAAGTACCAACATCTTCAAGCTGCGCCATTTATGCCACGCTTTCATTTTGACCCTTTCCCTTGGACTATAACCTTGTCGTGGTGGAAGAATTTGCGTTCTCCGATGACCCCTAGAGCTGAACTGGCGGGAGCAATGCTCCTGGTAGGGTCACCCATGCCAGATTGGTCGAACGTTAGGACACAGACGAATGGTAGTCCGCGCAGCGTCTGTACCTCAGTGAGGCGGCTGCAAAAGGCGTCTGACTCATGTGGGGCGGCCTCTGAAGTGATGGTGTCACGTAAAAAATACCATTGAGTAAGGCCACGGAATACCATCTCAATTAAAACAAAAACCTTGAAATTACGGACAGTTCACAAATGATAATGAATCCTGGCAACTACGGCACTCGGCCCAGTGGGCCGAGTGTCGTGCTCGGCAGTGGTGGGAGCAAGGCCCCTGCGGCCGTCATCACACGAAATCCTTGCTCCGAAAATACAGCAGCAGAGGAAAAGAAGATAAAGAAGAGGAAAGAAATAATCAGAATAGGAACATGGAATGTTAGGACTATGCTGAGGGCGGGTAAGCTAGAGAATATAAAGCAAGAAATGGAGATGGTGGGTGTAGACATCATGGGTCTGGCTGAATTAAGGTGGAGGGATGAAGGGAACTACTAGAGCGATGGCTATAGATAAATACATAGTGGAGGGAATAAAGTCAGCGCGGGGTTGCATTCGTAATGAATAGGAAACATGGTAGAAAAGTAGAGAATGCAGAACAGGTGAGTGATAGGATTATAGTTGTGGAACTAAAGGAAGATCCAACGAATATAGTTATAATTCAGGTTTATATGCCTACCTCTAATCATAAGGAGGAGGAGGTAGACGGGGTATATGATCAGCTAGAGGAAATAATTGGTAGGATACCTGGGAGTAAGCACTTAGTAGTAATAGGGGATTGGAACTCGGTGGTGGGTGAGGTCAGAGAAGGGCGGGAGGCGGGCTATGGGCTAGGAAGGATAAACGACCGCGGCGAGAAAGCTGTGGAGTTTTGCCGCAGAAATAACCTATTAATTACAAATACATGGTTCAGATATCATTTCCGACGTAGGTAAACTTGGAAGAAGCAGGGAGATACA
Organism: Pyrrhosoma nymphula; assembly: GCA_963573305.1. Taxonomy (NCBI): domain Eukaryota; kingdom Metazoa; phylum Arthropoda; class Insecta; order Odonata; family Coenagrionidae; genus Pyrrhosoma; species Pyrrhosoma nymphula. The sequence continues at coordinate 23,780,876 of OY754337.1, read as the reverse complement.
GATACGTTCCGGATAGATTATATTACGGTTCGTCAAATATACAGGAATAGTGTTAAAAACTCACATACTTATCCAGGAGCTGATGCAGACACAGACCACAACTTATTAGTCATGAAATGTCGGGGAAAACTGAAAAAGATAAGAATGGGAAGGACGGTGCAAAAGTGGAATACGGAGGCATTAACTGGGGCAATGAAGAAGAAGTATCGTGATAAGGTTGATGAGATAGTGGGTGAGGATCATGGAATTATATCAGTAGAAGATGAATGGGGAAGTTTGAAAAATGGAATTGTAGAAGCGGCGAAAGCAACGGCAGGCGTAGTGAGTGCAACTAAGATAAGAAAACCATGGATCACGAAGATATGATAATAAAATTGCAGGGGAGAAGGAAATGGAAGGGCGTAAACTCAGAGCTAGGTAAAGGAAAATACCGAGACTTAAATAACAGGCTTAAAAGAGAAACAAAGAAAGTAATAGAGGAGTGGTGGAGAGAAAAGATCGAGTCGTTAGAGAAATACCAAGGAATAGGATAGCATTATATAGGGAAGTGAAGGAACTGACGGGTGGAAATAATAGAAGGGGAATTGCAACGATAACAGACAAGACGGGAAAGATGATCGTAGAACCAAAAGAGATTCAGGAGAAGTGGGAGTATGTTGAAGAGCTGTCTGGTAAAGAAATAAAGCCCAATATGTTAGATATAGAAACGGAAGACGATATCGACAGAGATGGCATCGGACCAGGTATCCTAGAAATTGAAATCGAAAGAGCTCTACGAGACATGAAAAGAAATAAGGCGGTGGGAATAGATGACACACCTGCAGAGTTTTTAAAGAGCATGGGGAAGAACGGAAGGGGAAAACTTTTTGCGCTTATTCGTAGGATTTATGAGGATGGAGTGTGGCCGGAAGACTTCGCGAAGACTGGACTAATTCCTATACCGAAGAAGAGCAAGCCAAAAACATGCAAAGACTATAGGACAATAAGCTTAATATCCCACGCGGCCAAAGTACGTAGTTATTAGAATTATAGACAGAAGGCTAGAGAATAAGGCAAATGGCCCTGGGCGACGACCAGTTCGGGTTTAGGAGAGGGAAGGGAACGCGAGACGCTATAGCGGTGATGAGGGCGCTAGTAGAAATAAACCTAGAGTATGGGCAGGATGTTTTTGCATGCTTCGTAAATTTCGAGATGACGTTTGATCGGGTGGACTAGACGAAATTCATGGGAGTGTTGAAAAAATTAGGGGTCGATTGGAGGGACAGGCGTCTGATTCGGAATTTGTATATGAACCAGACGGCACAGGTTAGGGTAGCCGATGGAGAATCTGGATGGGCTACGATAGGACGGGGAGTGCGGCAGGGGTGCCCACTATCGCCGTTGCTTTTTAACGTGTATTTAGAAGAAATGGTAAGGGAGACTTGGGGGAGGAGGAGGTAGGAATAAAGGTAGGAGGGGAGCTGATAAAATCAGTGAGATTTGAAGATGATCAAGCATTGGTTAGTCAGTCTGCCAAGGGGTTACAGTCAATGGTGAATGCGTTAGTGGTGCAGTGCGTAAAGTATGGGATGAAGATCAACCACAAGAAAACGAAAGTGATGAGATTTTCTAGAAGTAAGAAGGCGAGGCTGAATATAAGGGTGGGAGAGTAGAAGATAGAGCAGGTCCAGCAGTTTACGTAGCTGGGTAGTATTTTAGAGGAGAATGGGTTCAGTGGTACGGACATCAGTTTCAGAATTGCCGTGGCTAAAGAAGCATTTTCGAAGAGAAGGGAATTGATGAGGGGGGGTCTGAGTAGAGACGTAAAGAAAAGGCTGGTGAAAACTCTTATATGGAGCGTGGCGCTATATGGGTCGGAAAATTGGTCATTGCGAAGGAAAGATGTGCGTAGACTTAAGGCGTTTAAGATGTGGGTTTGGAGAAGGATTGAGAAGGTGAGCTGGGTGGCGAGGAAGACGAACGAGGAGGTATTGGATATGGTTGGAGAGGAGAGGAAGCTTGTGGCAGAGGTGCGGAGAAGGCAGAAGAGATGGATGGAGGAGGTTTTGAGAGGAGAGGGCATGTTAGTATATGAGGGAGTAGTAGAGGGGAGATCACTGGGGAAGCGTGGAAGAGGAAGGAAGAGGATAGGAATTCTGGACGAAATTAGAGGAAGTAGAAGATATGAAGAATTGAAGAGGGATCTAATGGCGGAACATTCTAAGACGGGAAAGCGGGACAATGTGTATGAAATTGGGATGCAGAATGGGGACTGTCCAAGAACCTACCAATCAGTTGGTAGAATACTTGAATGAATGAAATTGATGTTGACAGTAACAGTTATTTGACGTTGCAAAGGTTCTGTATCATTGCGCTAGTCAGTAGGCAGCAATTATTTCGCATTCAGTAATTAAAACCTATCCAAAATGGCTATTACAATTCCACCACTTAAGTAAATTATTAACTACACAAAATTTCAATATCTACAGCATAATAATTTAAGAATCATAAAGCTATAATTTATTTATGCACAATTAGCACTCAAAACGCTTTATTTAAGAATATGGCTTTAGCAAGACAACTATAAATGACTTTTTGATGCGCATCATTATTAATTACCTCTTAATTAAATATTACAACATTTTTTGTGAAAATTACTTCATTACACCACTCATCTTCTCTTGGGTAGATAATCTGCCCATTAGTATTAGAAGTTGGCGTTTGTGTATATTAATTATAGAAGATAATAAAATAAAATTCTACATTTATGAGCGAATTTAGGACAAGAGAGTCCTTTCTCACGATTACCTCACTAATATTTTCAAACATCCAACTCCTGGAAGAGAAAAATAACCCAGACGGGACTCGAACCCGTTACATCACGATTTACAGGCGAAGACTTCACTCCGCCACCACTGAGGTCAAGAAACAGAAAATAAATTTGAAAATGTAATAAATTAATGCGCTTACGTTTTTTTTACACTTTTTTCTTTCGACATTAAGTACCCATGAAAATAAATGAAAGTTATTTACGAGAGATCTCAAAATGTATTACACTATTTAAATATTAAATGCGTCATTTATTGTTTAGTAGCAATAAAATAATACTTGAGTTTGATTTAACGTGAAATGTTCTTCTTTAAGGTGACCTATCCAAAGTTTTTTCTAGCACTTTTTAAATAAAAGCCTAATTTCAATCAATGCGACTCAACCAACTCAGAAGCCGTAACGCTATGTGAACCGAAAATTCACACGGCAAGTTTTGGGGTCAATGAATTCCCGACAGCTTTAAGCTCGTAACTTCATCCCTTTATTCTCTAACTAACCCTTCCACACATTTGATTATTTGTTCCCGACATGCCGGGTATCTCCGCGAGTCGAGATAATGCAGCCCCGAGCATGTGCGAGCAGAGAACGCATTCCATCTCAGTGGAAACGCCATGCATTTTACCTCAAAGGAATAAGCCTCGTGACGGTTTATTGGGTTCGCGCTCCCGAATGTGTGATTAGGGAACACTGTTACCCTGATTGAACGGGGTGAAAAGCCACGAATACGTGTCCCGCCGAAAACATAGTACCTAACAAAACGTGCGCCTGTCTTAGGAGAGTGATGCAAATAACCCTAATGCATTTCGTAGATGAAATGGCCGGATATGGATGTCAACGCGAATACAGTGGAGGTTCACGACTTCAGAGTTGAGTTCTCCATGGGATGAACAAGCCTATACGTGGTGTATTAAAATGTAACATTAACCGACGATGATGCACATTCCTCATCAACACCTCTATTTAGAAGCGGATATAAAAGGAAACGCAACGAATTTTTGGACCAACATATACTCTCAGCATCGGAATATAACTTGCATGCAGAATGTTGAGGATCTATACCAAACTATACGGCTCAAACAATTAAGATAACATAAAAGCATAACTTTGATTGAAACGTGACTAAATAGGTTGCCTCTATTTTAGCACATATATTAAGCCAGAAAAATATAAGTAAGGCGAGCAACTAAAATAAATATCCAAAGGAACGCTTTCAGTTCTTTCATATATTCATCAATATATTCTGATACAAATTTTTCCCATACAATTTCAATTTACAAAGTCAATTTACCAATTTACAAAGTCAATTTACGAAGTCCAATTTATTAGTAATTACGCAATAATGTCTTTCTATTTAGGTCCAGCTAAGCTATGATATAGCTTGTCATCAGGTTCCTTTCTAAAACTTATAAATACGTACAATTTTCTTTATCATTACTATGTAATTTGATAAAAATTGAGCGGTTCCAAAATCCATATATGTATTTAACATTCTAAAAGCCAGTTTTTAATTTCTTTTTTAACTTCACTTATTTTTTTAGATTTTTTGAGTCATTGGGCATATTGTTAAATATGGTGGGTACTTAAATCTTCAGATGTCTCACTCCATGCAAGGTGAGACACTTTTTTACTTTATATCTTATATTACCTCTTGAGTGCAGATTTATTTTTAACGTTCTCCAAAAACTTGTATTTGTCGCTAAAGTAATTCTCAGTAATAATCACATATTTGAATAACTTATCCACTTTCTTCGGACAGTGGGTAAAAACAGCCATTATATAGGACACTGCAAACTAAAAATTTCAAAACCTCGTCACATCATCAAGGCGATAATTTCAAAGTTAACAATATTTTTAGCATAGACTGGTATGAAGGCCGGCATTTGATTTTCCTATGTGAGATCCGATGCTCGCATTTTAGTTCCTCTATAGTGGGTGGCTCCGCTAGAGACACTGTCAAAGTACTTCCCGCTGAACTATGAATATTTTTCTGCTGCCCCACCGATGGCATCATAAAAACGGTGTCAAATTCATTACTTTGCCAGCCAGGTTGACACGTGCCACAACCAATTGAAGTAAAACATCTGATTTCGGCTTACGCTAAGGAAAATCAGACATTAATTCAAGCTTTTGAAATATCTCGTGCGAAAGATAAATTAATTTGCCTCTGACGGCTAACTGACTGGCATTCGATTTCTAATGTCTCAATGTAATTTTATAAAATTCTGTCATTGGCTGCATTTCGGTTTATAATAGTGAAGTAGGTCACGGACTCACAGTCGACTAGCCCATTAAATTATTGCGCAGTGCATACGTTATCTTTGTCATTGCACTCGTTCCGCCGGATTAGTGAAGTTCTCGGCTCCATTAAACATGCATTTCCTGCCTATCCTGCTTCTCGCACATGACTGGAGTTGATTTCTGGCGGATTTCCACAACACGCCTCCGTAGGGAGATAACACAATATATTTTGGCTCAAATCTACAATTTAAAAATTGGTCACTTTTAAGAGCCGTTTGTAAAAAACGAAAACCAACTGCGAACAAAAATATTTTAACTAGAACAAACAAATTTTTAACTCATATTTTCACCATGAATATCAGCAATAAACGTATGGGAGCTCTTAGGGAAGCCAAATAAGTATGCAGAATTTTCTAATGAAATCATTAAGGTAAATCCTAGCGCATAATGGTGGAGCGTGAACCTTACGTTTGCTAATTATGGTGAATTCCTTGATTATGAAGAGACTGAAGGAGGAGGCGACATACATGTACATGAGCATCTGTAACGGATAATATGTCCATGAACCCTACGGTTAAAATAGTTGTTAGCATTACCCGATGATAGTTTCACTTTATCATCAAAATCTTTTTGTAAGGGCCGAGAACGGATTTATTAACCTCTTACTTAAAACAATCCGACTTGAGACGCAAAATCACTGGAAACGGGAATAATTTTAACCCGAGAGTTGATTCCCAAATACAAAGCATTCGGAAAATCTGTAATTTCGGTACGACGCAAGGGTAGACGGAGACTGATTAACTAGACGGCTTGAGTTCGGAGAATTTGGTGTATACCTAGACTTAAGAAGAGATTGGAGACAACATCGTACTTGATTCTTGAGATGAGATCCGTCATGAGAGTCGGCACGGAGTGAGGTTTCTCAGGCATATTTTGTCGATATTTGCTTATAATAGATGGCCACCTGGCAATTCTAAGGCGCATGTTGTTTATTTTATCGAATTCTGATTTATTTTCGCGGAATATCCTTCAGCATCTTCCATTGAAACTTCCTTGTCTTGAAGCTATGTCTAATGAAACTTCCTTTGATACCTATCAGAAAAGTAGCCTAGGAGACCACACCTACTCGCCATTAAATCCATCCCAATCAACCCTACACCTACTTCTCATCGCCACCTCTAAGCGCGAATGGGCGTTATTTAAACTCATCGACGTACCCACCCATCGTCTGGCGTGACGGTCTCTTCATCACATTGCTTTCTGCCGGATGGCAGCTTCTGTGCGCCATCGCTATCGCCATCTACTTTGGTCCCAGGCCTGTTACTCCATCACTTGTTAACCTTCTCTTTTGATGCCATCTACTAATTTCAGTATTCTACCTACAATTCAATTCATGTCAGTTGATATTATCCATTCTCGCTTCCTACAAGTCCTATTCACTTTTATTTCCTCTTTTGGACATGGTTTAGGAGTTTTTCATCCTTTCTTGCACTTTAATGTGCATCCTTGATACTTTATCTATCCATCTTACATTCTCTAGCCTCCTCCAATGTCACATCTCAAAAGCCTCGATCTTATATTTCTCTCTTTACCTAGGTCCATGTTCCACACCCGAAAAACACAAAACTTCACTCATGACTCAACAATATAACTACTGTATAATTTCCACACACTTTAATTTGCCAATCATTTTTTACCGTCGAGGCTTGATAGTGAAAATTAAAAAGAGAATATTTCATTATCATGTCACGATGTGCCATTTCTGCATGCACAAACAAAGCTCCCAAATTTTGCCTGCTTTTATTCCTTGAAGAATAGCAAATGATAAAAAATTACTCTTGTAGAACATAAAATCTAGTACAGAAATGTTGGTTGGTTACTTGGGAATGCGACCGATAGCTGAGATTCTTAGCACCAATGAGGACAGATGAGATGGATAATAAGTGAAGGAAGGAATGTTATGGGTACGGAGGATAAGTCTCGGCGTCAGCCTGCCCTTGACGAAATGCGCCGAGGGAGTCTTAATTTGAAATCCCATCCAACTGACGGAGTTGTGCATTTGAAGTGATCTGCATACAGCAACCAAGATTCCGCTGAAAAATATCTCTTCCGCTGTGCCTCTTCTGGCATTCAATCCCACGCAATGCTGGACGGGAATTCAGTAGGTAGTCCGACAAGCACACTAAACCGATTTTACTGATTTTTTTATAATGGAAATTGCTGTTGATACGACAAGTCGTAAATAAAAGTGTGTGGAATGCACAGAGTAGCATTTTATTGATTTGCGTGAATGAGTTAAGTTGATTAATTACGAGTTATATAAGAATAAGCTATAGGATATAGGTGGGAGATAATGTCTTTCAGAATGTGGAAGAATTTAAATATCTCGGAATTCTAACATACAATCTTAACTATTATACGGTTCTGGGGTGTGCACATTGCCCCAGAGCATGGAAAAAAATTAGTCTTATTTGAAAACATGACTCTAATACGTCGGCACAGCTAACGAAGATGGATTCTAGAGAATAAAATAGAAAATAGAGCTATGTGATATTTATGATGAGCCAGGTATAATTGTAATTATCAAAAGTAGAAGCTAGAGATAGACGGGCCGCGTTATTAAAGAGTAAAATGTATCATTGTTGAATAGCATATGGGATGCCAGAATGGAAACAGGATACGAAGAAGCCAAATACTTAGGTGGAAGGGTCAGCTGAGGAAGATCTTCGGGGGATAGAATTGGCAGAGAAAGAAGCAGCAGACAGACAACGCTGGAGAGGAGTTGTTGGAGAGGCCAAGAGCCTGCTAGGTTTCAAATGGTCATGGAAAAAAGTAAGTAGGTAAATTAGTTCGTCTAAGTTGACCCGAAATCCTTACCTATTACTCAACATATAAAATATCGCTAATATGATACGAACTCTTAAAATAATTAGATATTACCAGGGGAAACCGACAATATCAGAAGAGGAGGATTTTGTTGCGCTGTTGAAGCTACGGGAGTACGAACAGCGTTGGCGAGAGCAAATGAAAAGGACGAGAAACGGGTTGATGGTAAAACGTAGTTGGGGGGTAGAAATAAGAGGGGGCTCGGGAGAAGTGGCGAAAGATTTTTAGCGAAGGTAGAGAGGGAGTGGATGGGCGAAAGAGAGAATCGGAAAAGATTGCATCTCGTCATATTTCAAGCGGCTGTTCTTTTCGTGGTGGAATATAAAAAAGAAATAAAAAGAAGGAAGCGAAAGATAGAAAGAGGGAAAAGCGATGAGGGTGGGAGGGCGTGTTTGGTGTTCGCCGATGGAAGAAAGAATGTGGAGAGTGGGACAGGGAAGGGAATGGGAGGACAAGAAAGGGAGTTCTTTCTCTCACTTTATGCATTTTTTTCGTCTCCCACTCCCTCTCCCTCCAGAGTGTAGTTGGTTTGATGTGGTCATGGAAGGACGAAAAGTTGAGGGTTTTTACGTAACTGTATAAGAGTTTATGGCGGGTAAGGGATGCCGGTATAAGTTATAAGAGATGTAGAAAGGTGCTCGAATGATACTCAGCCGGGATTTTTGCGTCCGTTCCACAGCGTCAGATCGTAAAAGTATTGGAATTGGGTTAGGCTGAAACTCCTTGGGAGTTCGCCTTGAGTCAGGAGATTGGAAGATAGGCGGGAACCTTTTGATGGAAATGGGTGCAAAATAGCATTTTGATCTTGGTTACTATACATTTGATAAAAAATTATCAAATTTGGCCCAATACTCCAGCCTTTACACCTTTAGCAATGCTAAAAAAATGTTTAAAGTTGTTCACATATAATGGATTGGAAAATGATTTCTTCGAGCACCGGTATACGTGTAAGAATGGACTAATGCATCCATGAATAAAGTGATCTGAAGATATAGACTACAATCACTAAAATATTTCTGCCAGCTAACTTCCTCTCGCTATGAGTAACACTGATATAGTGCCATAATCTCATAAATTTTGTTGAAAACGAAATTTACCTCCCATTAAATCAGGTCCATCTCAACATTAATATCAATATTTATAGTATAGCTTCTACCAAATAAACCTATGTAGGTAAAGTTACTACCTTAACTATTTCACATTGCAACTTGATTTCCAACGTTTGCTTTTCTACACACAAAATTTCAAATGGGCGCTAGTATTTACGATCATAAAATTACGTCACGGTGGCAAATGCAAAGCACTAACATCACAAAAAACACAACTGTAAGGGAACTGTATTATAAATCCCAGGACAATTCTCAACCACATCTTGCAGCCTGTTAACCTGACAGATGGTATGACAAATATTAGCTATCATTCTCCCATGAAAATTTCAATTTCAGCAAGCACAAATAATCGGAAAACTTCAGTTTTAATTTTTTTCTATTGTGGCAGTCAAGTTAACTAAAATGGAGAAATTAAAGGATAATTGAATTTCTACAGGGTAGGCCGGAAGTTTGTAAGGAGTTTTTGAGTCCGTTGAGAGGAAGGTGTCGGAGGGGGAAATTTTTTAGTCAAGATACGAAGTTGGATGAACTCCTCAAAAAATCACCAAACGGGAAAAGTGAGGAAGCAGAAGGAAGCAACCCAGACTTTAAAAAAATGCTGAAACGAAGGAAACCTGCGCGCAAAAATTTTGGTGATGAAACAAACATACGACGGAAACAAAATTATGAACTGAGGGAATGAATAATTGTTCTACTTATCGGGCTATATTTTCGCTTCTCTCTCCAACTATCTTCATGATTATATGGCACTAAATTTATTTTTATGCATGTACTAGTGAGCGTAACTTTAAGATGCGACATTTTGAAGATTTATTCTTGCTTGTAATGTGTAGCCAAGCTGTAAAAAGAAGTAATTCATCAAAAAACTAAAATTATCTTCAGTTTAACAACGGATTTTCTGGGAATATGATAACCACTGGCCACCACATTTTTTGTTTACCTTCAAAATACAAATTAAACGAGCCATTGAGATCAAACTTACTGGATCTTTCTCGTAATTTCATCTAAGATTTAATTCACATAAATTGGAACTGAAGAAACGTGACGCACACCTCCCCAAGGTCCTAAGGCTTTATTCGTCCCAAAACAGGTGTAAGTTCTTTATCCTTCAACCGGCCCCTGCGTCCTGCAAAAGAGTGAATCACGCCCACTTCTTTAGCTTCCCAACTTTGGAACTAACTTTTTGAGTATATCGCTCAGCCGGAAGTGCCCCTGTTAGTGTTACTCCTTGGATTAGGATGCGCAAAAAATTCATAAATACCTAGTCGTGAAAAAACAAAGGTTGAATTTAATTAGAAATACATTAGAAAATAGCTACACACCAAGTCACGTGACCTAAATCTGCAATAAAAAAACCGCGGAGCAAATGAAAAAGGAAAAGTCCATCTTTTTACATGATATTTAATGGATATTAATTTACAATTTTAAAGTATGCTATTAAACAATCTTTACTCCCATTTTCATAAGAGTAACTTATTTTTGCGAAAAAATATTCACTAGACACTAGGCACGGGTCATACCTCCAAGTCTCCAACTAGTACCGAAACCTGAGTAGAGAGACCCGAGATGAAAACAAAAAAAAACATAGCACTAGTTATAGCTCTTTATGCATTGCTCTAAACACTATTATAGTTAAAAACAGTCTCAATCTCCCGTACAATGGAATTTGAAGAAAAGGAAAATGACAATTGAAGAATTTTTCAATTCCCCCATAAAAGAACACTCCTGCTGTTTCCAACTGTATAAATATAACTACGAGGGCTGATTGAAACATTTAACAAATGCAAACAAAATAAATAATTCAAATATCAAACAGCAGAGTAAATATTTGGATTCCAAAACAATTTGAGTAGCCCTAAGTGAGTTCAAAATAACAGAACGTTTTTATTATCAGGTTTTCCTCAATTTTTAAGTCCATTCGCCCACATAATAGAGTCCAACGTCGAAAGAGAAACGGAGTCTGAAAATTATGTTTCATTTCCCAAATGAAAATTTTAACGAAAGTTATGAATGGATGGAAGAATTCAAGTGTGTCTTTACGATGAAGGAAAAATGGTAGGGTGAGTAAATTATAAATATAAGGGAGCCATGTGGTGTTTTTGTTCAGTTAATTGACTTTCAAAGGGCATTAGGCACCGCACCGAAAAAAAGGAAGGCCAGCAGTATGTGTCTATTATGAATAGACGATAGCATTTTCATTTGAAATCTGCACCCAGCTCTGAATGCACATGTAAAAGGGATTTGCAGTTCATCAATATTTGATAAGTAACCCGGAAAAGGTAATAAAGATCAATTGAAATAATAAATAAATCATTTTGTTAGGTATGCAATGAATAATTTCCTAAAAAAGAGTTATAGTGTACTCATTAAACCAAGAATAATATATAGGAATTGGTGGGTATCATTTGAGACAGTAGAAAAGGCTATTTCTCTGGGACAACGTAATTCCCTTAAAAATAAAAATTAATTCATTACGAACCTAAATTTAAAGCGTATATCGTCACTAACTACGCTCACTGACACCGAGAATGGTATAGAAAAAAGGCGAGGCCATTGCAGGATGAACGACAGAAGTGGAACACTTTAGTATGGATACGACTGGCAGTTGGGAGTCGTCGTTTCTTAAAAGGCCAGGCCTTATCGCTACAGCTATTTGTCTCTTTCGGAAGCTGCTGTATTCATCTCCCCATAGGAGTTGTAGTTCGTGATTGACTTCATACTTTGAAATTTTGGAAGTGAAGGACATTCAAATTAAGATACTGGAAATAAAGGTACCAGAATTGGCCTCCCTATTAACACCGGCCATTTTTGACACACAGAAGCGAACCATGCCGAAGGAAAGGCCGTGATTCAAATGGAGATACTGGAAATAAAGGTACCGGAATTGGCCTCCAAATTAAACCGGACATTTATGACATACAGACGTGGAACCATGGCAATTGCAGCGCAACCTATCCTTTGCGGAAAGCTAGGCAACACTGCTGCCCGACAAGTGGTGCCGAAGATATAGATCCATATGTATACTCATGGACTCAACACTCGGATACCTAACTTGGCTATAGTCATAGATACCTATACACATGCGCACTGAGGCATAGCGCGTACACAGCAGGCTCGTCTCCTCAACCGCTCCCTCCGTCGTCTCTATCAGTCCGGGAGTCGGGTATCACGTGACACTGGGCTTTCGCGAGATTACCATAATAATTTAGTCATTGTTCGCAAGAGTAGTTCAGTACATAAAGTAAATAGCACATAATGAATCATACGCTCAATAATATATGCAAATAGATTAGTAAACTGAATGTAAATACAGTCCTGAAAAGAATATATCTAGAAAATTATCATTATAATCATAACCATAACCATAGCATATAACCATAAATATGAATAAAATCATATTCATGAACGTAAATTCACATTTCTGGACTTCAAAATACGCTTATAGTTATTTTCTTTCGCATATTATAAAACTGAAACCGAGCTGAATTAATGTTTTTCCCATATTACAAAAGGGTTTCAGGTACGATATGAATTTCTCAGACACCTCAATTCAATGGTATTAAAACATTCATTTGGCGACCGTGTCATCTGATGAAACCTATTGACCTGGTGCGGAAAGCATCCGGCAGGAAAAAAAAAACTTCTGATTAAAGCCGGTGAAATAGTCTTTTTTATATTATTTTTAACTATTACGCTCGAGGGACTCAAAGAAAATGTCTTCTCGGAACAAGGATCTCTTGAGACGAGAGGAAGAAACGAAATAATTCGCCCTGCACTCACTCCAGAGGAGGGGGTGCGCATGAATCCGCTTATTATGCTAATAGTGCGCCTTCGTAATTGACCTTTTTATAGTGCGGAGGACTGTGAGGAAGAACTTGAACGGTAAAATTCAGCCGTCGTGAGTACTTTTGCATTTTCACAACTCCTTTGGGCCCAACAAAGGGTGTGGGGAGGTGAGACTGCTAAGGCACTCCCGTTACTCGGGTCGTCTTAAGATGGTGGAATTCCGAAGGGGAATAGTGTTCGGCAAGTTTTCAACCCGTATCGCAAACACATGGAGAGGAAAATATAAAGCTACTGCATTTCCTCTCTCTCTCTCCTATGATATTTCCGTCTCTCTCGAATATTGACACAGCACTTCGCGAGAGCTCGAGAAAATCCGGCATTGCTCGTTACTCGAAAAAAGTACGTAAGCTTCATTCAATTCGTGATCCGTGCCCTTTTGAGAGAAAGCCTTTGAGATAGGATTTCCCTCGCGCGAGGGAACTGACACCTAGAACCCGCATTTTCAACTAATGAATTACGTCAGTGTAAGATTCACAAATTCTCTCTCAGTGATGATTAGACGAGTTTGCTATTTTAACCCCTTCCCCATGCGAAATAATACATAACAAGAGCCGAACACAAGCCCCTCATTGCTTTCGCGCTTAATTAGAGTACTGAGAGACATACATGAAATATTATATGTAGATACATAAATATCGGTAATCTATCGTGTCAAGAATTGAACGGATGAGCAATGAAAGCAATGCTGCTAAAAATATGCCAAGCTAAGAAATATCCAGTTCTACAGGATTGTATTTTCCGATCCTATTTCTGCCGTCGAAAAATTCCCCCAGTCTACCTCAAGTTTTCCTACTCGCAGTCATCTATTCAGACTACTGCACAGACTTATTATGCCCTCTCTCCAATTTTTAGCCACATTCGTTTTTCAATATTTCCAATCTTATTTTCCCAGTTTGTATTATTCCTATTTTATTTATATACCTACCTATTACAACCAGTTTACTTTCCTCCATGAGAGAGTATAATGCATTCTTGAATCTCCTCAGATCCTAAACAACATACACTCATTTATATTTTTTTTAAGTAGGTGAAAGGGTTTAGGTAGGCCCGCAGTATTCCATAAGCGCTTAGAAAAGTTTAATTCGGAAAACACCGAAATTTTGCAGGACTATTTCTCCCTATTCCGATGAAGGCATCATATTTCAATAAGTACCCTCCTTACCTTTAACACACATCTTTAATAACCTTGTGACCTCTTTTTACATTATCCTACAATCTCCAATGAAGTGATAAAGTATTTCCTAAGTGAAGCACGATAATCCTTCTTCTTGCTAAACACGGAAGATCAGGGCAAATAGCGAATAAATATTTGCCCAAAATTGTCCAAATTGCAAATGGAATTTTTCCGCTGAAATAAACAGGGAATAGGTACACACCGCACTTCTTGAGCACCGGTTGAGTTAATATTAGATGATCTCCCTTTGAAAGGCGGTTAAAAACACATTAATTCAAGCAATTACTATTTAGGATTTTCACGCAAACTTAGTTGCCATAAAATCAAATATTAGAGCTATTTTACCAATCCATTCCGCTCTATATACTTATGTGTATCTAAATATCTACCAAAATGGAGCATACTGCCCTTCATTTATTAGAGTTAGTATTTAAGGTAGGTTACAATGTACGTAAAGAGTATCTGCTTCACTCACAAGCATCAACCTTTTCACACAGCTTCCTTTCAAAAATATTTTGTGCTCTCTCTTTCCCGCTTACCGAACGTCCTCCCTTTTGCCATCGCCTTGAATATCTCATTTCCCCTGTTTATCTCACCCATCTACTTCCTCTGCCACCCCTCCGATTTCACTCATCAACTTCCTTTCCCCACCACTAACTGCACTCTTTAAGTTAGTAAAGCAGCAAGAACATTAGCTATGGTTAAAGAAGACCATCTCGGAGGAGTTTTGATTTGTGTGTGGAGAAGGATGAAAAAGTCCCGCTGGACTGAAAAGAAGGGAAATGAAGAAGTTACTGGTATATTAAGGTGAAGAGAGACAGTTGGTTCGTGGAATATATGAGGATGCGATGAAGCAAGAGGGTGGAAGGAATGATTATAGGCTACAAAGGGGAATAAGGTCATTTTTTAGCAACCTGGTGATTAGGAGAGGAAAATTAATGACATATGTTAGACCGAATTTCGACAGATAGAAATATTACTGAGTTAAAGAGAGAAATGGGGTTAGGAGTGAGGCATTCGAATGTGGAGAGCATGAACAGTCCACCGTAACGACCGCTACCGTTCTAATACTGACAAAAATAAGGTATTCTTCAATTCACAGCGATCATTATCACCCCTTATTCAAATACAAATAAGTGACTTAGAGGAAATCGACACAAGCCACAACATAAGCTCTTTTAAACACTTCAAAGCAAGAATCGCTGCTCACTTCACCATCTCCTCAATACAGATGGGATGGATGCGTACATATAAGTAATTCGGCTTATGTCCGTAATTGATCATTTCCCATCTCTACACACACGATTCCATTCCGGAAGGTAGCCCCGCGACCCATCAACAGACGCTTTCGGCAGACGAGAACACCGAGCGAAGGGGAAGAAGGATTAGTGATGGGGAAAAGAAGTCGAGGTCACACACTGAAGGAGTCATAGTGAAGAGTCCGTCTCCTCCTCCTCAGCCTCCCTTGAGGTGCGAGCGACCTTTCGGATCCCTCGACGGAATACGGATAAGGGGAAAAAGTATCGTGCTAAGCAAACGAAGGTTGAGGGACGGAGAGGTCGTAACTGGGTGAGTCAAACAAGTGAAAAATACCGTATAATAGTTTATGTAGTGTGAAATATAAGATCTCGATAACAATAAGGCCGGGGCAATGGCAAAAGCAAGCATACCTAAACAAGCAGATTGGTAAGCGAAACATTTTAATATGTTTACCAGCCCGAGGATGACAGCTGCGTCATTTCAACTTAACTATCACATTATTAACACCTCATTAACTGTGTAGCTATACCAGTAGCGGCGCTTAATTTTTCGTTATTAGTCGCGGGTATGGTGGAAAATGTCTTACTGGGATACAGCCTTTAAGGACATCCTTTATGCAATTTGCCTAAGAAGGGGATCCGACAGGGTTCATGAAAATCAAAAGAATTTCAACTGCTCTTCCTTCGGGTAATGTGTACCGAAGGACAAGTACAAGTTGAAATTTATAAGACACATCCGTAGTCTCCTCAGCCATAATTGACAAGGAGTCAGCAGCTGATAACTCAGCCCCTATTTTCTCACGGCACACATTCAGCATGCAGTCCAGCAACTCATTCTCAATATCTGTTTAGGTACCCTTGAGAGCAGTTGCATTACTAAGATGTTCTCGAAGAAGGTAGTCTAATGTAGATGTGAAATTAAATAAGACCCTGAATATCCTCGGATTTGCTGATCGAGTACTTTCAACATGTACAGCCAGTGGAGCCTGTTCAAACTATCCAAAACATTTTACTCAGTCAATAATTTTAGACAATACATACCGATTTTTCTTACTGAATTATTGTGTCCCTTAATTTCCTTTCTGAATGAACTGTTCAGTTGTTTTCGATTTTATGTTCTACCAAAAACTGAAATATCAAAAACTGGCATTCTTGTGTCCAATAGATTTATCATGCTTTCTAGTTGTTTGAGGTAAATGCTATAAATCTAACACATCTATTTTTGTGCAGGTAAAGCCTATTAATAAAGTCACTGCCACAAATCCAACTGTTTCTCTCATATCTGTGGCTTAAACACTCGACAGTACAGTCTACCCTTGCTACTCTGATTGTGAGATAATTTCAGCAAAGGAACAGGCCTCCCTACTTCCTTCATTGCTCATTTTTCTTCAACAAAAAGAGAGGAGAAATCAATCCCTCTCAGAAAATGAACACAATTTATCGTGTAGAGCGAGAAAAACTGTTCACTTACACATAACGCAAAAGGTTGAAGTGAACAGTTTTTCTCGCTCTACACGCTACTGACCACGTAACAAGCAGTCACAACACCGGTAACTGAATATGTAGACAGGATGCGAACTACAAATTCTGAACTACATAATATTAATCCGTGCTATGGGTTACACTTAACTGCATACGCTGTGCTCACTGTATCACCAAAATGAACAGGGTCCTCATTACAACTAGTTAATATTTGCCCGTCAGATGGTAGATCGATATCTCGATCGTATTCCTCTTTCGATTGAGTTACCATCAGCCGCGGAACCCGTGCATCAGCGCCTTCAGCCGGCCTATTTTGGAATTCTTTCCTCCGAATGAAGCCATTCTCGTTGGACATCGGCAATCTTCGACTGTCGCTGCATCATAGACCTGCGAGCGGCCCATGCAATAGCCGTATGTTCCTCTTTCCCCACACCGCTCTTCACCCACAAAAGCTTCTTTCAAACGCGATTCACTTTGGGAACTGAACCCACGCTCAAAGTTGGGATCAAAAGCGGCAGGTATAGCGCCTCAGCGGAGGAATAGTAAGGCTCAGTGATTGGTGCCAAGGTTTGATTTATGATAGGAACATTGGTATATATGAAAATAGTGCAGTAGTTATCTTAGATGGTTCACTGGACCCATAGGACCCGCCTCCACTGAGCTATACGCTAATGGCTCAAAATCTAACATACATTAGTGTCAAAATTTTATTAACATTTGTTTTCTTCGTAGTAATAGCTTTTACCATCTTAGATTTTTAGACTAATTTTGCAAATAAAGAACTCAATGCAATACGTATAATATGATCTCTACTCTAGGGACCCAAAAGGAGATCCAGTTTTGGGGTTACCGTAATTTGAATTATTTATTATAAAGAGATTACTGGTAGGTATCACCGCTTAGTTTCTAAACTATGCCTTTATAAAGAACAAACCCTTGTAGCATATCTTAGTGCGTTTAAGATGGAAAACATTCCATGAATTGAGTTAAGTTTTTGTTCATGATTTTGGTTAACACCTTATCCTTTATTTTATGATGAATTCACATTTACTGCCAACACCATTTTTACACAATAATGTCATTTGCATATAATGGTATTATTCCCTCTACTTCACTCATTTTTAACTATCAAGCCCACGTTACTACACATTTAAATGGTGAGAAAAATAATGAGGAGAGATAGGATATTGGTGAAGTTATCAAATAAAAGACACGTTTCCTGTGTGGCAGCTGGATTTCAGTTTTCAAAATCAAGGAGTTTTCCAGGTATCCCTGGATGTTCACGTTTTTTTCAAGGAAACTATACTGGTTAGCGGGAATTTATGTGGACTCCATTTATTTTCTCATTTATTTAACTTCCTCTCTCTACCAATTTCAACCAATATGGATTGAGGATATTAAAAAAAGAGAAAATGCGAAATGGGCATATATAAGCTGATTTTACTAAATATAAGCTGCTTTGTTGCTGTGGCACCGAGTGTCTCTGTATGGTAACATTTGTCATGTAATTTTATCTACCAAGCAGCTGAGATGCTATTATGCAAGTATAAGCAAAAATAAAAGAAATAAGGGCGAAAGAAATAAGTAGGATCTAAGGATAAGAGATCAAATATTGGCCAAAGCTAGGTTTATATTATGTGACGAGATAGAGTATGTCTACATCTACATATCTCCCTGCGAGCCACGACTGAAGAGTTTGGAAGGGTGCACCTATTAGAAAACCAATAATGAAAAAGGGATGGGTACAGGAAAAATGATGCAATGGTCGAAAGTAAACAGGGTGTTAATGGAGAGTCTTAGCATCTCCCTCTCTTTCAGTTTGATTTCATAATTTTCACCCATCAGTTCGGTAGTGTATCTCTCACTTTGGCTCTTATATCAATTGTAGAGATATTTTTCAGGGTTAAAACAATGTTCTCCAGTTCACCCTGAAACCCGCGTGATCCTAATTTCTCAAGTAATATTAGGCTAGTGTGCAGCCTCCCGAGTCTCTGGCGACTCCCAATCTAGTCCTTCACAACAATATTATTATTATGTTTAGGATAGCCTACCGGTTAAGGCAAGTTAAAATAGAAAAGAATGACGCTCTCAAATTTTTATGCAGGACCAAGTTCGTGATTTCGCAAAATAAACCCAGCAATAGTTCGTGTCATGACAAAATCCGAAAAATTTCAATGATAATTTTCCAAAAATATGTTAAAACCGTGGAAAATGTCCGCAGTTTCCAAGGAAGTAGCCATTCCAAGCAATTTTTCAGTTTACAAGTATTATAAGGAGGGTTGGGTTTGCCTGGCTGGTTCTTATAATAATTATCTCAACTATGAAAAACCTTCCCTAGGGGGAACGGAGATGCCGCGACGGGGAAGAATTCCGCAGGCCGTGTTGATCCGCGGGTGAAAGACACCCACGCCTTTTCCAAACACCACTCCTCACCCCTCTTTTACTCCTCATCCCTCTCTTGCGAGCTGTTCCCATTGACCGGCGAGGGACTTAGTGAGTAAGGAGCCCCGCGATTTGCTCCTCTTCTTTTTCATCTCCTTACGAGGTACATTTGCCCTCTCTTTCTCAAAGTCAGAATTTGCTGAGGGCTCCAGAGCATGGGAGTGAGACATATGAAGAGGACGGGAAGAGGCAAGGTGAGGGGAGGAGGATTGGAGGCGGAAGACAAAAAGAAAGAAGAGGGTGCCGAGAGTGTGGAGGGGAAGAGAAACGTGTAGTGGGGTGGGTGTTGCATGATAAAATGAAGAAAAACGTAAGCAAGAGATACAAGGGAACAAGTAAGATTTTTCTTGCTCGGCTAAGCAATTGATTAGTTAACCGAGTGAGAAGCGCTGCCTGTTTTCAACTCGCATCATCTCGGAGGTATTATGTTGCCATGGCAGAGACGAAACAGCTCCGCACGCTACTGTTAACAGCTTCGAGCTCGTATTCAATAGATACGCTGTCGGCGAGGAAATTGGCAGCAGAGCAACCCACTAAGGCTGCCGATGTCTTGAAACTCTATGCTAGAGAAGCAGGTTTACTATTTAAAAAATTTCGTCGGAGGCGTTACCATTGAAATTGATTGTAAACGAACGTTTTAGTATATATAAAAGGCTTACTGACGGAGAAGTCCCCACTAGCAATTAATTGTGATTTCAACGCATAATGTTTTTAACGGACGTATCTCACAGAGGATACACTTTAAAACTTATTCTTTGCCCGAATAAGAAAGACTAATGAATTGCTAATCGTTTAGGAATGTTAAAAAAGTTTGGGATGAAAACTACCCAAAAAAAGTAGTCTCCAGGCTACAGCTGAACAACACTTAATGGGTTACCATGTAGGACGTCACATGCACCAGCATGCTCTGGCTCTACCAACAATACTCATACATTGAAAGGATGGTGCACACACGCTCTATTCTATACATGCTCGAAGGTTAACAGTTGACACGTTTGAGGAGAGTAAGTGCACTTATTTGCCAATTTGGCCGCGTACGTGCCATCTTCGAATTATGGAAGCCTTCTTAAATAGAGTGCGAATTCATTAGGCATCAGCTTACAACCGCGAGTTCCGTCATTAATTTATTCCATCATCGAAGGAAGGGAAGTGAATACTTTTACGTCGAAACTTTGGATTTTAGGAAATAAATTCATTTAATTTCACCTTCATCATTTTTCCAGCAGAATCACATAATTAAGCGTGAAATTCCAAAAGCCTACCATCAGTGTGCTTTCATTCTTTATCTTTGCGCCAATTTAACACAAACGACGAAGATCGTCAGAGTATTAAATAGATTTTTCTTATATTTAAATAATCCTACCTCTGCTTTCATTGGCTTGCTATCAGGAACGTTAACTTAACGCGGAGTCGGTACGATAAAACTTTTAAACAGGTTTCAAAACCTGCAATTTTCCAGTGTCATTTCTTTTTACCCTTTTTTTATGGAATTCAATCTTTATTCCTATAGTATTTGCCCAAGGTTTTTTTAAGTAATTGATTGTATCACGCACAGTCACCGGATAATAAATCCTTAATGGCTAAGCAAACACTAATACCTCAATGTGTAATACATATTTCTCAAAGGACTCCCAAACATATCAGCAGCCACCAACTAGTGAACGTAAACAAATTTAGCTTCAAATAATGGCGCTGCGTCCTCAGGACAAAATCGATCAGAATGCAATTTCTAAAACAGTTCTTGTTGATAAACGCGTCTATAACTGAACAGCTCCAAGAACGGCGATTAACAATAAAAAGCATTCATAGGGAGGGATGCATTCAAATGTAAATACATGATTGATTAATAGGCTCAGGAACATATCTCATCAGAATCCTTGCTATCACTAAAAGGTAGTGTCAAACCGAACGGAAGCACAAGGATGAGAACGCGAAGAGTTTAATTAGCGAGAAAAAGATGACTGTCTACAGCATATATAGGAACTCAATAGAGAGTGCATATGTGCACATCTGCTAAGCCTCTTTTTTCTTAGCAAAATAGAGGTAAGCTAACATGACGAGCGCGAGTTAGTAACCACTTAGAATTAACTAAACGCTTTTAACTTTTTATTTAAAAACTACCATGAATTATTTTAGACTCATAAAAATTAAAGAGAATTTATAATGCTAATTGTCGAATGGCTACTGAAATATTTCAGCTTTCGACACCAAATGACTTATTTCACTCAATATGACCGATGGCGATTCACTAACGGTTACAAACCCGTGATATGTTACCGTGCCGTACGCCTCTAGCAAAGCTTTTATTTAATTTTACGATTAAAATAAATGTCATTCAAAACTGTAAGTAAGAGTTTGAGTTAATTCTAATTGGAAGAGAGATAAGTACACAAGGTATACGTGAATGATCTGAACACAGTAGCTAAGGAATTAGCGAAGGAGTAACTCATGCGTAAGTAAGCCGCCACGAAGCCCTCGCAGAATACGACGAAGATGAGAGAGCTCGTGCAGCAAAGAAGGAAAAATTGAAAGCGAGATATTTTGGTGAGCCCACGAGAAGATGTTAAGGAACCAAGTCACACGAGTCAAAGAAGGTGAAGGAAGTGTGGATCAAAGGTTACTGCGGCGATATCAAAGAAAGGACGTAGAAGGGGAGTATCTAAACAGAATACAAAACAGTGGTGATGCGATAAAATCTGAACGATAAAAAACCAGAAATAAAAAAATGTGAATGTGTTACCTAGGGTTGCCAACCCTACCGTATTTCGCGGGAGCTCCCGTATTTGGCCCTGTCAGTATTAGCTAATATCGGTAACATAAGCACATTTCATGCTAGCAATTTAAACTTTGATAAGGTATATGCTTTGTATGTCTTTACTGAGTGTATGCAGAATGATTTACGCGCCGTTCACAACTCAAAAAGTAGTTTTTTCTAGTGAAATTTTGTCGTGTTCCTAATCCCCGTATTTTTTATTTTTTTTAAGTTCACAACCCTAGTGTTAACCTGAATGTGAAGATGTTGAAAAGAGAAGAAAGAAATACGTAGAGGGATTACACTTGTGGTAGAAACACAAGGCGGATGGATTATTTACAGATATTATTGACAAGGCCTAAATTGGGGCCCAAATACAACAAGAAGAAAATTCGGCGGAGCATTGAAAGACCTGAAGAAAAAATATCAGTCAGGATAGATAATTGACGACGCAGTAATTGTTAACCAAGAGTAACTAACTTAGGGGTTGTGTACGGAACAATCATAAGCGATATCGCAAAGGTAAAATAGCCAAATAACTGATAAATGGTTGAAAATGCTACGGTTTCAGATGCATTAAGCGACGAAAGATGAAAAGATTATGGCTCCACATGACTCCAAATTAAGAACACAATCACTCAACGGGCATAACAAAATATCGGAGAAAACATGAGAGAGAATGAATTAAGATTCAGGATAAACTGGGAATGAAGGAATCCACACATTGTTTAACGACGCTGAGTAAACAGAATAATAAAATGAAAAAGCCCTTTGCGCGCGGCATTTACATACTTGGAGAAGGCCTTTGGGAGCGAGAAGTGAAGCAAGACGCCGAAGAGGTTGGAAAAGGTTGCCACGACGAGAGAAGCAAAATATAACTCAACGGGAACCAGTCCCACACTGAGAATAAAACACACAAGAAAAATAGAAGCTGGAATCAAAACAGGATTTCAGCATAGGTGAATTACCTACCACACGGCACTACGTAGATTTATATTCCTTAGAGGAATTAAAGGGTATAGTACTATCAAGATTAATTGAGCAATTACATTCTCAAGGTTAACTGTGTGGTATTCCATCATAACGGAGAAAAAAACAACTTTTACAAATACCACTGAATTTATTTAAAACCCGGGTCGAGTTTTGAATAAATTCAGTGGTATTTGTAAAAGTTGTCTTTTTCTCGTTAAAATTAATCGAATAATATAGAAGCATATTCTCACAGATGATATCGAATTCACGGCAGATAACAGAGGGTAAAACTTGTATTTATTACCACGGAGGATCAGGTACTTCATGCGTGGCCCGAGGGACCCTGGCAACCACCGTAGGTGCTGCATAAATGTTTAGCCAGAATAAATATTGGTTATAAATATTTTACTGAGATATATTATTTCACTGATGAGGGTAACACGATTTATATAGAATATTTCAATATATAAAAAAGAGAGTCTCATTACAGGAAAACTCTTCAACATCATCCGAACGCTGAACATGGCCAATACATGGATTACAGAAACTGAAAAAGGTGTTCAAGAACTCAAATTCACACAAGATGACAGTAAAAAACGTTCGCCACTTCAAGATAAAGTACAAAAATCCAAAGGCTGCCAGAAAAAGCCCAATAAGAAGATCGGTGTGGTGTAAACTGAGGCAAGCAACGAGAAACATCGTAAAAAATCAAAGAGACAAAGAGAAGAAGAGGGAGAAGAGGAAGAGAAGAAACACTTGAAATTAACGTATAGTGGCTCACAAGGGGAAAACAGGAACTCTATATATTTTGGAATAGGAATTATGACTCCGCCAAATAAAGGGACGGCGCCGAAAAGCGGCCAGAACAGGGTGAAAACATTTTGCTCAGCTGCGCTCATCGCGGTTCATATATCAAACCAACCACAAACTTGAGAAAAAAGATAGATCTGATCAGTGAGGGTAGAGATCATCAAAAATAGCCCAGCGGCGAGTGTATAATTCGCGTATCAGGATAGGGGACAGGTTTTTTTTTCAGTGTCGCCAGTGGTTTCCAAGAAAGATCCGGGTAGTTGGGTAGGCTATTTGGGAAGGCAACCAAAAACAAAGGTTATTTTAGCCATTGAGTGTAGATAATGAGGCGGTTGGCCTAGGAGAACATAGGAAGCGGAGAGAGGGTGGAGAGAAACCTGATGTAGTCATTAGCCTACTCCAAAAAAAAGGCGCCAAGGAGTCCACAGTTGAACGCCCAATCCCCCGAAAACACATCTTGGGTTTTTATGTAACATGGACGTGCCCACTTCCCACCGAACTCACTAGGATACCACCTTGGAACCATAATAATAATAATAATAATTACGTCTTTATTTAATCAAGTGTATTTAGGACCATTGGGTCCTCTCTTACAATAAACTTGAACAATCACAAACATCCATGTCCTGGGAGGAGAAAAATCCTCCCCTGGCGGGATTCGAACCCGCGACCTTTGGGTTGGCAGGCGAGGACGTTTCCCCGCCGCCACCGAGGCCGCCATCGGATAATTTCTCAACGCTTCACTCACTGGACTACCATTCAGACGTAATGGATATCGTGCTAAAATAGTGATGAATACAAGAAATACGAATCACGGAAGATATATGCGCCACAACTACAGGAATTAGAGTGTGCGGAATCCAAAGCTGAGGGTGAAATGAGAAATGATGCAATGCCAGGGTAACTTGACGCACACTTCCTTTATCATCACACGCATCGGCCTCAATACGCGAAGCATCAAAGATGCTCACAGCAAAAACTACACAAAGAGCACTGTCTTCGGCCAATGTACATTGTGTACATTTACATTGTACATTGTACAAGCATGCAGAGTCAGAACCTTCCTTAGCATAATCTTCCACGTCTCCATCAAAGTAGAGCATAAATATGGAAAATAGTAAAAAAAAAAACAGAATAACTTGCAAATGTATTTTCAAGTAGAAGGTTGAGCCTCAATGTGCAGTTTTCTTGATTTTGAATGATTGAAAACCTGCAATGGGAATAAATCCATTTTAATTGCGCATTGAATTGAGTTCGCGTTCGATTGTTCTATCAGCAAAAACTATAGGCCCGCTAGCAAGAAAAGAGCGCAATAACTTTATTTTGCCGTAATAAAATAAACCTGAAAATTATTCGTTCCACCAAGGATGGGATTTCCGCCGTTTATAAAAAAGGTATTGAAGCCAGTAGAGGCCAAAATAGAGTTCTCATATCTGTTTTGCAAAGCAGGTTTAGGGTTGAGTGCCTGATTGATCAATACGACTTCCGGTTAAGCACATACGATAGTTAAGTTAAGTTTTAGAAAACTGATTTTCCTGAGACAGTAAGCATATAAATAGGATCAGAGGTTGTTTAACTTTTATACGAGGTCCGTAAGTTGACCTATCTTCAAGGCAACGGTCTTTGTGGCATGAGTTAACTACTAACATATTCAATTTCCATCAAAGCTTATTCTGGTTCTCCTGTTCCTGAGGGCTTTTCTTACCTAATGCAAATATTAGGCATTCTTGTCCTTCAAATTATTGTTCTGAATTCATAAAAAGGTTAAATACCTGATGGAGTCACTAAGCATTCAGATCTGGTGGAAATGGGGCGATTGATTTGTAATATAATTTTTTATTTAAAAATTCCACGATTTGCGGCATTACTTCAGTTTTCCGGATTGGAATTTGAACACAGAACTCGCCTTGGACCGAATCAAAAGAATTTACAACACAACCAGAAAATAATATGAATGACATCCATAAGTACAGTATTCGCATCCTGAGAAAGCGCGCTCGAGATCTTGAGGAAATGGAGTGGAATTTTCAAAGCCAGACGAAATAAAGCATACCCGTACAGTTTCCGTGCCTGATCTCAAATACTCAAAAGGAATGCAAAGCAACAACAGATGAGGCTTTCCACGGGCGAGGCTTCTAAACATTCCAAAACAGCGCTCATAAAATCGGTCAATGTTTGCGACCGGAAAAAAAACTATGCACGGCATGATGAAAGTGAAGGACTGCTCCTTGAAGAAAGAGCTGAAGGCGATGAAAAGTGAAGAAGACACCGAGAAAGATAGTATTGGCAGATTACGGAATATGAGCGGGGGGGGGGGGGGGTAAAAATAAAATTCTCATATAGATAGATGGCCGGGAGAGAGAAGTGCGCTGGGTGGCAGCACTTTCGCCACTGGGACGGACTCTCGTTAACCACGCTCCGGAGTCGTAAGACTTTCTTGCTCTGGCGTACACCCACGAGCGCCGTACGATACATGGGAGCCGACCATCCCCCGGAAGAAAATAGAGCCAGAGAAGACCTCTCCTTCTTTACGAGTCTCCATCTTTTATGCCCAGCGCTGCCTTGGGCGTTATTGAGAGAGAGAGCATGTGCCTTCTTATTCACTCGTCCTAGGGCTGATTTGTTTCAAAAAGTCATTCTCTCCACCATATGTTCCCCGGCTGAACTTTCTTCTGTGGTTCCGCACAGTCAGCAGTATTCTCTGGGATGTGGCGCACGTTCCCCATCTCACGACGGCGTAGAAAGGTTTTTCTCTAAAATTTACAAAATTGTCTCTTTTACGACTTGCTTTTTCCGTTGTGTTATTAGCAGGCGGCAAATTTCTAGCCAGCTGGAAAAAGATTATCCACCGATTAAGATAGGATTGTATAGTTTCTGTCATACTGCCATCTCCTTAGATACTTTCTCTTATTGTTGAAATTAAAGGAGAAAATGTTGTACTATCCACCGTTCATTAAGGTATTCACGCAATACGTTTCAACGATGTAAGTCATTTTAAAGTGTCACGCGTAGTGTGAATCTGTCAAGGTAGAATTAGGGTTTCGACCTAAATGTGTAAATTTAATATAAGTAGCTCTAAGTCATCAACAATGAATTTAGAGCTCCAAATTTGTCTTAGATATCATCGCAGTGATTTCTTTTAGCCCACTAAACAGAAATATGGGTACTCTAAGTGCCTGTATTTTTACATTGGTCATGTGGTAAGTGAGCACGAAAAGCTCTTATATTTTTACTTTTAACAAATATGAACTCCACAGTTTCAATATAAAACTAACTGTAGATGTACTGAAACATCTGTAACAGATTTTCATAAAACTGAAGACATCTTGGTGTTTTTTATTGAAAGTAGACGAATTCTGACACAGGGTTTCACTCCATTATTCCTCCTCTCCACACCCTCTATCCTTCCCTCCTACTAACAATGGTAAAAAAGAGTTCATTTGTTGGCCACCTCTCCGAACCGTTACCTCGGCTAAGAATTAAATAGTATCCGTCATATCTCATGATGGTGGAAACCTCCTGTTAACTTTATATCATAATATGAAAATGATCAAAAACAAAACTTATTCCTCAGTCTAAAATATAGCTTCCTAAAGGCAATGGCAAGTATTGATGAACAGTACGGCACGCTGTAAATGCCTATTGCATAAAAGAGGAAAGGATCCTTTCGATAATTTTACATGCCTTAAAAAATCCAACTCGCAAAAGGGTGTAGATAAATACCTTTCTGTAAAAATAACACACCTAATTCATTCAAGAGAATCCAAAAATGGCCGTGCAAAGAGACCCTCTAATCAGCAGAAAGCTCTGGCCTGTTCACTCAAAAAAGAAATTGGAATGAAGTCCCTTCGCTCGGAAATTTTTCTGCACCATTTTGAAACTAATTGGATGCTCGAAGCACTCACCGGGGAAGCGGAATATGTTTAAAATTTTCCAAAAAAAATGTCCAGCATATCCTTGGAGCTACGTGTCCTCCAGGCACGATGGATTTTAAGGCATTTGCTGGCCTATTAAAAATTATGGTTTATTTCAAAAGTACGGATTCCATTTCGTGATATGATACCAGACTTTCCTCATAAAGTAAGCCAGATATCCCGCTAAAAAGTCGCGGGATGTTCAAAAAAATATTCACTCTAAAAGAGCGATCAGTTTTGCGGCAAAAAGGCTTCATCCTGACAACATATCAAAAGGTTTTAATAATTTATCGACGGTCCTCCATTCATGTTTAATTCAGCCTAGCTGTCGATTATGCTGAAAATAAATTGCAGAAAGACAGCCTATGACATAAAATATGCATACCGATGTCAATCGCGGCATACCGGATTGCGCTTGCATGTAATGTACTTATGTGATACGTGGAATTAGGCTCTGAATTTTTCATTGTTGATGGAAGGATGGGTAATGAATGTAAATTTTGCTCCACTAAATGCATAATGAATCACATCTAACACCAATACACCCACTTGCTACGTGAAATACCTGATGTGCAACGGCCATTGATTTAACTGAAAAAAGTAAATGAAAGTAAAAAACGTAAAAGCTCTGCTTAAGCGCAAACGCGTATGTGCTAAAGGTTTGTGTGCCTGTAGTAAAATATAGCTACGACAACGTCATAGACTCTCATTTAAGGTACGCTTATCACAGGGTGACCGGATTATTCTCTGCATTACACACCATTGTGAGCATGCATGTTCATAAATTATACAGGGAAAAAGTACCTTGGCAGTCTTTAAATATATAAACATTGGCCACTTCCTATTTTAGCATTGGACGTTTAATTTATTTACCAAAAGAGGTGATTTTTCAGCCACAAGTCTAAAATCAACGTGGCGTTCTTTCCTAAACATGTGGATGAGGCAAAATAAGTGCGGGGCTGAATCTAGACGCTTAATCGGGAGCCCGAATCCCGTCGGTCCGCGCCATCACTCAAATATGTAAAATATAGTTCATCCATCCAAATGTGCCCGGCCCAAATCGAATGCGATGAACAAACGCATGCGCAGCCCTATCCTTAAGGGCTACAGTCCCTCCTTAACTACAAACTCAGCGGCCATGTTGGTACTATGTGAACAAAATTTTATTGCTGGGGAAACAGTTTGAAATCCCTTGAGGACATCTTATGATTAATAACCCAAAGCTATATGGCAATATTTTCGTTACAAACAAGTCTATACTAGTGTTGAAGATACCTAATTTTACGAAGCTACACCAAATACTCTTTGACACAAATGAATTTAGGTACGTCAGCATACTGGATGGGAAAGAACTGGCACAGAACAACAGAGGCCAGAGAAGAAAAGGTGTGTAAATCATGGAGATATTGAGTCAATACCTTAGTTCTTAACGTTTATTAAAATAGCTAAAATAGCCAAAAGAAAAAAAATATCATTGATAGTAAAAGGTATAACATGCTACTTAAGACGCTACTACAATACAAAATTTATTAGCGCGTAAAAAATTCATTACGGCAGTTTTAACCCTTGCGTCATTTTTAGAAAGCCATTCGGATGTATTTTCAAGCACAGGATTCTAGGGCATTGGCATGCGTTCTGTCTTTGTAGTTCATATTTGAATTAATGACGACCAATCAATCTAAGAGGGAGGGCTGCAGTGTACCAATCTTAGGGTTGCTAGACCAATGATGATGACGATGAATTAATCAATCTAGAGACGTTTAATTTCCTGCGAAAGTAAGTGTTATTATCAACAATTTTACCGAATTGTCTCATTAAAAAAATATGTATAATAATGTGTAACCTTCCCTTGATTCCACTTTAAGCATAATAAGCTCAATGATTCGATCATTTATGCTACGAAAGGAACCTTTTTTTATCACGTACACCTGATACTTAAAGCAATACATTTATTGGGATTGTGATCTAACGTAATCTCCGATAATTTCAAAATGCGAGCAAGCTCTTATTTGAAATTAGCTATTGAGGTTTATTGCCTGTAAATCATCCAAATATTTCATTTGAGTATTCTGTGAGGTTTAACACAATTCGAGGTGACTGGGTAACGCAGAATGGCAGCTACCATGTTATATATTTTCGGGGAACGAGTAAAACACAAAAGCAGTATATTAGAAGGAATCCAGGCGTGTTCAAATTCGCCAATCTGCTGTTCCAATTCTCCCTTTGTAGGGAGGAAGTGACCTTTATTAGGTCCAAATTAATTAGTTCACCGAGTTTACTCAACTAAATTTAGCCATCAGATAGGTACTGAAGAGACGAATAAACCTTTCCACGAAGCCATCTGGGAAACAGAAGCAACAAATCAATACATATTTTCTTTTAAATCCTTCTTAAGAGAAAAATGCCACACACAGTGAATAAATGCTGATAAAAAAAGAACAATAAAACGATGAACATAGGCAACATAACTCGAATGATAAAATCCGACAGCCATGTGTGCATATGTGGTATTCCTTTTCAGGAAAGCTGACATTCATGTCACGATCACCACGGTTCCATCTTTATTTATTTAGAACTTTTTCACGTTTCATGGATCATAGAGCATTGCTACTTCATGATGAATAAAAGAATACGAGACGCCTTTAGTGTCACAAAAACATAACCTTAAAATATCTTTAGAGTCACAATGACACAATACCTGATGGACTGGCCTCAGGTTTCCACGGCATGTTTGAATCGATAAGTAGTATTCCATAAGGGAATCCCTATTCCAGCTTTGAGAAAAAACTGACCAAAACGTCGAATTTCCGAGTAACTAGTAGATTCCCTAGCGTACTACAATTACAAGAAATGTTTTTCGCTAGAAATCCTACTTTTCCCTCTCCTCCCAACTACCGCTGAAGTATCTTAATGGCTTTTCAACAAGCCTGATGGAGCCTACTTCAATTGAACGGATTTGAAATAACACCCTTTATTTGCCTTGGTATATGAGTAGGCACCCCATATGGAATGCTTTGAATAATAATTCGCCGAATCATCCGGGGATGAGGTGATGCGAATGTAGCCTATAGCCTCGGGCACGAAATTGGATACGAAGATAACACTCATCAATGATTTAGAAACGTGGAGAAGGAATTTTAACACATTGGTTTCTGTTTCTAAACTCCGAACACTCCATTCCAACATCACAAGTTCAAAGAACATCTACATATACTTAAATGATTTATTACCGAATAAATACCCTCATAGCCACCCATCATCCATTTCAACAGGCATTGGTAAAGGGTCAATTTATAAGAATTCTTCAGCTTTGGGGCTTAAATTTTCTCACCTGGAAAAAGATCGTTCGTCCGCACTCACTCGAAAACGAAAATTAACTATCGCTAATATTGTAAGTTATCGAGGAAATGGATAAAGCCTAGAGCGGCAATATGTTGCCGAGGTAACTCACATCACCAGCCTTTTCGACACTATATAAGAATAGAAAGGAGAGAGCTCATATATGTTATGCCTCAGAAAAAAACCACACCACATCAATGTCTGACTCACAGATTATCAATAATGGAACTGACTTCGGGGGCTAGTTACGGAAGCATCTCTGAAATATAAATTTAAAAATAAAAAATATCATTTAGGAGTAAAAGTTACAGAAGAATTTTACAACATTAAGTGGTGGGCAGTAAAATGAAATGCAATTCTGCCACAAACCTGAAGGCCTCACAGCAAAATTAATGGATTGAAAAAATATTTAAATAGTAATGAATGAAAAAGAACTCCATTAATGTAATATTCGAAAACATGTACTAAGTAATCGGTTAATATCAAACATATCATTGGACCCCGAAACGATGCGTAGAATTTAACAACGCATCTAATTAAATAACTCCCGGCCGATACAAATTTATATCCTTAGGCCAATATTTATTTCACCTAACGCGATATTTTTTTCACTTAGTAGTAGTAATAGGGCGATAAACAAAAAAGTGACTACGTTATAATAAAAATCCGTAAGTATGCGGTAGGTTATTGGAAAACCTATTTACGATTATCTTAAGAAGTTGAGATGTAAATTGACCCTTCGCTCCATCTCGAATGACCCAAGTACCTCCTGTTAGCTACGCAATTCTCGCAATAAAATATTATTCTGAATTCGTCATAAAAAATATATATGGAATGCTTCCAAAGTGAAGTCACTACTACTTCAACTTACCAACTAAGTATAGATGGCCTACTTAAAATTTCCTAGAAATAAACAGTACCTAAAATGAGGTTTCTTCACTAATATTTCTGTATACATTTTTGTAGATATCTACACATACATTGGCAAGAGTTAAAACTGTCATTATGCAGCTCATTTTCTTAAGGAGCCGAGGTACATAGCTGTTTTTCAGACACATTTTTCTTAAATTGCTCTAACCAGAATCAAGATATTGGGACCAAGTTTTCTGTATTTAAATGAGCATAAATAGCATAAGAGTTTAATAACGCTAAAAATCAATAATAAGGCTAGTTAAAATATATTCCATTGCAAAAATAGACTTTATCACTTCTTGGGAAACAGTGCCCATTTTTTCGCTTTTCTTATTCTAGGGAAAACCTATTAAGCTTTGCCTGTTGGATTCTCGAAAATTATTGGTAAAACCTATAAGGCACACTGCTCAGAATTCGATAAAATAGTTGAAGTGTTTCTCTGGCTTCTGTTTATGGATATGCCTCAGACACTATGCAAATTACCAAACAGTTCGCATATTCTCCCAGTGTATAAGCGCAGATCAAAATTCAGCTATACCCCAGTAGGTTAGAAGGACCTTGTAGCAAGGTCCTTCTACCCTACAGCATGTAACGACCTTGAGCACGACGATGAGCAGCTAGACGAAAAAGGGGAGATGAAGGGGGGCGGGAAGGGAGACGATGTACCGTCATAGCGTGTGATTCACTGACGGACTCACTTTTTTGTCTGTGCTTTGGTCTACGCGCTCCAGGTCACGTCAAAAGTATCGACGTCATCGAAAGCGTACCAATGCAGGAAAGGGAAAGTAGGCATTAAGCTATTGTTATCGACGCCAAAAAAGGGGATATTTTTAGCCAAGTGAAGGAAAGAAAAAATGTTAATAATATTATTCTTTGTGAAAAATGTATTGGCATCTTTATGTAATGATATATTTATGTGTACATATGCAAATTTCTGCTATTCAGAAGAGGTGTCTGTAAGTAATGGGTACAGAGTCGCTCGTAGAAGGAACTTGCGCCAATGGAGAAATCCCGTTCACAATTGATGATACAGCATTGGAAAAAACTGCGTGATTCATCATTTGAATTACGAATTATTATTTTCTAAAGAAGAGAAAAACCAAACCAAATCCGATGGAGCAACGGGAAGAAGAATTGTCAGTATAAAATATTTTTATAGAAAAGATCCAATCCATCGATCATTCCCCTTTTTCCTCCTCGTTTAAAGACTTGAAACTGTTGAGGGAACGTCGTCATTGGTTGAGGTGGTGTTTGGTGTTTGTTTGTTAAATTTGTCAAGTAGCACAGAATTTGGACTGATCGCCTAGACTTCCACAAGACCGACGTGAATTTTTAAATGCCATCAACCATCTTCAATACTGGTCACAATATCTGAAGATTTTACTGATATCTCTTTCGCAAAGGCCATTGATAATAATTAACTCATCACCAATTAATATCAATTAAGTTAAAAATTTGGGACTTACACTAAAGTATAGATACAAGAGTGGAGTTAAACTTCTGTAAGAGATTAGGGCGAGACAGAGTGGGTGCCCTTCGCCCATCAATACTTCTTCCAACCGAGAAGGGTTGCTAAGCGCTGTAATAGATGGGAGTATGTTAGGTAAGCGGGTAAGGGAAGAAAGAGAATAATTTTATGG
The DNA here is from genome assembly GCA_963573305.1 of Pyrrhosoma nymphula. NCBI lineage: Eukaryota > Metazoa > Arthropoda > Insecta > Odonata > Coenagrionidae > Pyrrhosoma > Pyrrhosoma nymphula. Next base: position 23,747,293 of record OY754337.1, on the reverse strand, counting down.
GTGGGAAGAAGATAGGTATGACTTATGCCGAGAAGGAATCAGTAATTGTGAAGGTAGAAGTGCAGTGCATAATTTCTAAGGATTATTTATCATCCTTCTAAATGGAATTCAATTTAGGAAATCACAGAGTGTTTGGGCAAAATAACACGCATTAATCCATGTGCGTAAACATCTGTACCGAGGAACGCACGCATTTTACCCGCAGCCTATCTGAAATTTCTTTGTAATCCTCCAAACGCTAACTTTGTGTAACTCTCAAAGGATTTTAATAATTGAAGTCCAGAAAATCGGCACTTGAATGGAATACAACTCTGTCACTTAGATATACTCCAGCATTTTCTCGAGCATATTTGTGTGTTTTGAAATTCGCCAACCAAAACCGCCGCGAGAATGATGTCAGTTTTCACGCACCAAATCGTACCTGCCGCATTAAAATTCATATCGTCGATGTTTATTTCCGTTTTTTATTATAATTGCCTAAAAAGCGCAGCAAAAATAATGGTAATACTTTCCCAAGTGCGTAAATATTTTAAATAAAGGCAAAATAGACAGGCAAAATAGAAAGGCAAAATAGGTAATGTGACGTGCAACTAGAAATAATTGTCTAACCTCTTCGAACCTGGCCATAAGAAAATCATAGGGAGCGCATTTCTCGCTATTTTCATACGACTACTAAATAAAAGTGATGGAGGTAGAGTTCCGGCCTGTATAAAGCTCTAGATTGGGAAAATAACCAAACAGACCAATCCAGTACACGGGAGGATAGGGAGTAAACATGTTTCTACGGGAATAGATTTATTGCCAAGCACTTAACCGAGTTTGAGACATGTAATGCCTTCAATTATGATGTTTTATATAATACTACACTGTTTAATGTCACATATCTTCCCCAATTTCCTCGGTTGTCGGCATCGGTCGAGGCCAAACGTCCGAACGTATCTAATCAAGAGCTTTAGGCCGGTACACACATCTCGGAGGTTACGGTGTCAAGCGAAGATTCCACTACTAATAGGGTCTACCCTAGTATCAAGACAACTTGAATGGCAGTGACCTATGCCTTTGGCAAGTTCGAAAACGGCCTGACTAAGACACGTGGCATTATAGGGAGGCAAAGTAGGTTGTTAACGAGGAACTTAGGGGCGATGGGTTACTCAAGACCGTCAGAGAGGGAAGGTTGTTGGTCAAAGTGATAAAGGAATAATTAAAATAGGATTTATGGACAGGATAAAAAAGAGTAACGTATGCTGAGATGAAGAAAGAAATACTATAGCTAGATTGAGCCCAGCACATGTAAAAATCTAGATGATGACTGACTTCCATTTGAACTAACCATAGCCGGTAGACTACATAACTGAATGAATGAAAGCCTAATCCTAACTTCCCAATCAACAAGCAGGGTGTTGCCTGCACTCAACCGCCCATTGCAGAGCAGAAAAAAACTGAAAAAGTCACCATCGCCAAGAATCGAATTCAAGTTAGCGAGCATCTAGTGCACTCTCCATGCCCCCGATATCACTTGATGGTTTAATTTGTGAGAGTAGCGTTCAAAAAGAAATTATTGAGGCTATATATCTCCCACATTTCAGTCAATGTAACTACGAATAAAAATTACTGTAGAAGCTAATTTATTTTCTCTGATTTCAAATGCTCAAATCGGGGAGAAAATAATGATTAGAAAAAAATAAACGAAAGCTTTATTTATCGCCTTATTAGCAGGTAACTTTGCTTCACACCTCCGCGATTTCATCACTTCAACACAAGCGTGCACAGTGAATACCTCACCTTTAGAAGACTTTGACATCACGAACCGAATCGATATGTCACATTTCGCTGAAATGGCACTGCATTCAACGCACGCCGAACACCCAGGACAGCCGGTTCAACGGGGACAGGAGAGAGGAGGTGGGGGACCGGGGTTGGGGAGAAAAGGTGACTTTTGAGGACAAGGTCGAAATGCCGCGAAGAGGCAAAAGTGGACGAGGAAGGGCGAAAGAAGAAGAGCGGAAAATGAAGAGAAAGGGGGAAGAAAAAAGATTTGAAAGAAGCGGCGGCAAACCCCGGGAAAGAAGAGAAGCAACAACTACAACAAGGCATGGGGAGGCATCGGAGGAGGGTGGAGGCTTTGGATGGAGGCAAGCACTTACAGTTAATGAGAGTGAGAGAATCTGATCCTGCCCAAGGTTTCAGGGTTCAATGCGGGGGGAAAGGGAAAGAGGGTCGAACTTGACGAGGGGCGGTTAGGATGGAGGAACTACTATGGAGGGGTGCAGGCGGAGAAGATCGTAGGATTAGCGGGAGAGCTGGTGGTATGGGCCAATAGGATGGGTATTAGATTGGGTAAAGAGGGAAAAAACAGCAGAGGAAGGAAGCTTGACCCGACCCAGGGAAAAAAATGGAGCAAAGGTAAGCAGGTAGGAAAAGCGCGCGAAGAGGTGGGTAGGGGAACGAAATGGATGAGTTCATTGCATTTTTTAAGGGTTTAAGCACTTTAAAAAGAAAAGCGTCTGGGAGGGCGGCAACGAAATGTAGATGGAGATCTTGGGAAAACGAAGCACTCGAGGAGGAGGTCATTGGGAAAGGAGGAGGTGATAGGAAGGTTAAGGAAATGGTACGTTGGGACGTTTCCCCTTTTTAAAAAAGATTGGAGAAAGTTCTGTACGATAAACAAACTCTCTTTTACCCCTAAAACCTTCCCCTACGACCCCCACACCTCTTCAACATCCCTTACACCATCGTCTAACTCCCTCCCCCAACTTTTCTTCAACTTTCTTCTATCCTTCAAGGCAAAGTGGTGCTTCTCTTATATCGGGAATAATCGGGCTTCCGCCAGAACTGCGAATTTTATTTTTTCACCCAACCCTCTCTCTCTCCCCCTCCCTCTATCTCCTTCTTCAGAAGAATCGTAAGTGAGAGTTTTCTCTTAAAAGGCTTGACAAAAAATGAATGAAAAGATGGCGATAAAAAAATAATAATGGCACGTTCTTTCGATACGAATCGTCAATGTTTTCGTCCCCCAACATTCCATCCTCTATTTCCGTTTCCCGTCCCTCGTTTTTGTTCGTCTGAATCGTGATTCCAGCTCACCATGGAATCCACTCCAAACGATGGATTCATCAGCAAGTTGGGAGAAATGCTTGCGGGCGGGAAGACGTGACCTATATGCAAAGATGGCCGCAGATAAATTCCAATTCCTACCTACCGGTTTCTCCCGCGACCATGAGAGGTCTAATTGATAGCAAAACTGAGAGCCGCAGCTAGGACACGATGATGAGACTGGCATTAGTGAGCGATTAAAAACATGCTCACTCAAGAGATCATGGATGTATTTAGAAACCGACGATTGAAAATGCACGTTTTAAGAGGAAAGGCGGAAATTCGCATGTAATATCTCATAGTGGAGTATTGAGTGGTTTGACGTCGGTGTCATTCCCACTCTAAGACTCTACCAAACTCTATTCTAACAGATACCTTCTAATTAAATCAGCACACAGACAAAAACCATTTTGTCATACTTCTCCTTGACATGTTGCTCGAAGATTTACATCTATGTCTTAAAGTATTAACAGAGTTCCTGCATGAGAATATATCGGTTACAAGGAAAAATGCATATGTCAACTAACCGGCACAACCGTTAATTTTAAATAACGTTAAATAAATAGGGACGGGGTTTCCCAGGAGTATTCTTAATCCCAGGGTTGCAGATCCGATACCAATAAATCCGAGGCATATATTGTTTTCCGATTTTGGGGAAAAGTATTATTTAAATAACATCTTTACTGATTTGTCTGGGATAAGACAACAAGATGATACCTGGCATACGGCTCTCCAGCTAGCCGGTTCAACTGTTGAGAGGTAGCAGTCTCAGCTGACGGCACCGATGAAGATGATCCTTCCGGTCTCATCTGGCATAAATAGATTAGAAGGAAGTTCACCAGTTTAAATTGAATAAAATAACTTTGTTTGATATTTGGTCTCATTTATTTAGTAACAACCATAGTTTCGATACTTAATAGCTACCACCAACATACCGAAACCACAGTCGGTATCAAATAAATCTGAGTGAAAATTTATGAAGACAATTTTTTCAACATGGTATTGAGTAATTTCAATAGAGTGACATCTGATACACATTCCTAAAAAAGTAGTACACTTAAGGGAAAGTGACAAGTGCACTTAAAAAAAGTGACAAGTTCACTTTTTTCTGTTGACATAGGCACGTGAAACCAAGATAAGAATCTAAGACACTGGGGACTAATGCGAAACAGAACATGGATTTGGATTTAAACAACTCCTACCTATAATAACCTTTAAAAAAATGCATCATTATAATTGAAAAAACTGATTTTAGAAAATTTTTCTCATGAAACAAAAGTTCACCCCATGTTCTTCAAAATAATGAACTATTAAAATCAATCATCAGTCCCAAGTCTTACGTTTTGTGTTTTTCCCATTTTTCACTTTAAAAAGGACCGATATGAAATTTTAGCAAAGAGTGACTTGTTCTTTTGATGAAAGAATTTTACCACTTTAAGCACACCAATGAAAAATGATTATGACCAACAAGACAGGGAAAAATGATGGTATATCACATTATAAAAAAAGAAGGTAAAGATTATGATTAAGTATTATTAAGTATATCAATATGATTAAGTAACCATGATCCGTAGATCGATAGGGTTACATACAATCGGATTCAAAAGTAGGTAATGCAAAAAATCGAGCGGCGCCACTTTCGCCGCAGTTCGAAAGTAAGCCGTCTATCTACGCTACAATTCCGATGACTGTTCCCAATTCATAAATTAATAAAGAAAATTATACATTTGACATATCCTTTATCTTTATCAGTACTTCATGCTTTGGTTTCATGTATCCGTAAAAACCAGTTAAGAGGAGTACCCACAGCCAATCCAGTTTAATCCAATCACTATTAACACACTAAAGCAAAAGACAGCCGAGATCGTTTTGAAATACGTGAATATAACTCGGGTAATATTTCCGGCGGAAGAGTTGCTCCAGAAACATGCATGACGTAATATTCTTTCCATTTCATCGTAAAATTTTATAAATTGAAATTAATATTACAATTGCACCATCCATAAAAACATATTCCCATGTGAATTTTCGTTATCAATATATGAATTGGGAACGGTCATGAAATTTTGTGGAGTAGGCAGAAAGCTTACTTTGGAACTGTGGCGAAAGGGACGCCGCTCGAGTTCTTGCATTTCTTTTGAATCCGACTATTTTTTTATTATAATTGTCTTAGTAACTTGCGTTTTAAGCGAAATGAAGTTAAAATAATATTGTACGTGGATACTGACCCTCCTTCGAATCTTCATATAACATCACATGGCTATGCATATCCGGTATAATGGGCTATACGCGATGGCTTCACCCAGTATTTCGCCAAAGCTAAGCCGCTTTAAGTGTCAGTTCACTGAGCCCCGGGCGAATGGCCCCCGCAAGATTAATTGGTTCCGGGATGGGTGTGGGACGATTCACCCATTTGGAGAGAGCCGTAAACATTATGGCAAAGATAGTATTAGAGACAATTATCTTAAGTACGTTTGTTCTTGTATTCCAGCTCCCCCAGAGCAATGGGGCGCCACAACCCGAGTGTCTGAGGACCCGGAGTTTGGTCTGCCGATAAGAAATTTAACAGTTCCAGTTGGAAGGGAGGCTGTGCTGTCCTGCCAAGTGGATCACCTCGGAAAATACAAGGTAGGTGATTATTACCAAGTAAATTCCCTAATAGGAAACGTTAATTATTTCTAAAAACTCTTTGCATTTGAAGTACCTACGTATTTTATAATATACAGGACATGACTTTTATCGAAATACAAGGTTTTATTATTCAAATGTTTCTCCTTATAAATTACGCAGGTTTGGCGGCGTGGAAACACTACACCATCGAAAACCCAGGGGATAACGTCACGGAACGGTATCACTGACAGCAATACGGCGTATTTCCTTATGAAGTTCGGGTTGTTCTTCGTTTTTTAATGGACATATCGTTTTATTTTCCTTTGCGGAAGCCGGTAAACTAGTATGATTTTATACCTCACGTTGGAATATACGTAGATTAGAGAATCGATACCGCACGGTGACGTCAAGCCACCGAGATGCCGTTTTGGCTCACGTGACTTTTTCAAATTTGTATGAAGTTTTGAAAGGTAATTATTAACGTCTGCGGTTAACGCACACACGTATGGATAATATATGAGTTTTTGAGGAAATTTTATCTCGTGTACACTACTTGAATATAAGAAATAAATTTTATGCAAATTCCTCATTGAAACATTATAAAATATCAGACGTATTCATACATTTTAGTCCAACCAGGGTTTTGGTTTGCCATTCTTTAGTCTTTTTTTCTCTCAAAAACTGGTTCATTGAGCCAAAACCCATCCCTCGTTTACCTATCTAAGAGTCTCGGTTCACATGAAAAGGTTTCATCGTGGTTCTCGATATCATTCTCGCAAGGTCTCCTCGTCAGTCCTGGTCTACTTAAGGCTTCAAATAGGACTAAACGCTACTTGTGGAAGTTTCAAAAAGGACTGTGCTTCGCCAGGAGATGAAAATATTAACCCTTAGTCTTGCATCACGTATTTTCAACTTTTAACGGGCAAAGTGATCCAGGACTACCACCAGTAAACCCCAAATCGACACTTCGAATGCTGCTTTCCTGACTTCCAGTGGGACAAAAGCGCTCATTTACCAATCACTAATCAGTTACCATTTAGTGTACTTAAATTAGCAAACATCGCTTTCACAAAGCCAGTGACTCTGGGAGCACGGTGCTCTAGAAACACAAAATGACAATCAGGCATAATTATATATTTTTATGTTCTCATGAGAAAAATAACTATGATGAATATTTTCCAAAGTCATAAATTCAATTTTAAATACAACTGACAAAAAAGTACTGATAGCTAAGATAGAATCAGAGTGCAAAATATTTAGATATATTGAATCACGTAATACAAACTTGAGGCAGCAAACAAACTTCCTCCCTCACTTCAATATCTCCGAATAAACGTGCGTGGTACGGTAAATATTTCCACATATAATTTCTAACTCACATCTGCAAAACTAATTTGGAAACTTTTTCTCCATTCATTGTTCAGAATTCCGCTTCCATATAACACGCTGAAAAATCTTGATGAGATGCGTTCACGCAAGACTTTTCTAAAAATGCACAAATAGATGAGAACGAAATGGGTTAAAATTACTTTATCTTCGCCCGCCTTCCGCACCATATAAGGAAGAGGACTAAGTTTCACGGAGTCGGTGATGCCACCTGGAGACGAGTCTTTAAAGTTCCGCAAAGTTGCGTGAGTGGGGAGGGGGGTGGCTTTTGGAACGGTTCACAACCCCTCCTCCTCCCCCTCCCAGCTGCCATAATACGAAAAGTAGTCCCCCCTGGCCGTGAGACTTTTTCCCATCCGCGATTTTAAGAGCTTTTTCCACAAAATAATATGTCTTACAATTGGATTAACATTCTTCTAAAGGCGGTTTCAGCGTGGTAAACTACTTCGGGAGGGTATCCGTAGAACGAAAGCACATCCAAGTAGGAAGGAAATGATCCAGGAATGGTATGAAATATGAAGAGATCTACAGATTCAATGTTTAGAACCTAATACAGTGGAATCATTTAATTTAAAGGGTAATAATTAGGCGAAAAAATTCGCATCTTACTAGTATCAAGTCGACACGGTGGATATTGGGTGCTTTCCATTCGATCTCACTTAGCAACACAACAATACATTTGCTTTCCATTCACATCTGACCCTTCGAACTGGGTAGCACACTTCAAAAGAGACCGATAGCAGATTTTTTGTGCGCTAAACAATAACAGAACCTCGATAAACGCATCCAAGATAGTTGTTTTTGTGTTGATTTTCGGTAAAAGTATGAAACATGGGCAATGTAATTTTTTATTACTCCGCGGTAAAATTACTCTGTGGCGTTTTAAAATATGTTTTTGAACGAATGCAATAGCTATACACAAAAACATTGGGCCGTGACTGTAGTAAATATACATATTGCTTCGGCCGGTTACCGAACGTTTCGTCTGAGTGCAACATTCCATTCTTCGTCGTTCGCGTGCACTGAAGTGCGCTCATTTGCTCCGATCTGCGCTAACATTCAATGGAAAGCTTATATTTTTTACCTCCACGCTACATCTGCAGGAAAAAATAAACGCGAAAAAATGAGGTAAATTTACTGCCGCGCAGACAGATTTAAGAGTTCCTTCTCCCCGACCAACATTCACGACTAAAATAAGAGCAGATAGAGTTACTACCTAAACACACCTCACCAATCATCACTTTCCTCCCCAAATCCTTTGAATTTCCAGTGGCCCAACATATTACACCACAAGCCATTGCGGCAGCTCGTGATGTAGTACCTATGTAGAAGTGGATGTTGAACTCCTGCAAATTTTTTCATATGAAATAAAAATATTAATTTATGTATTGGGTTGCATATTGTACCAACTCTAATATTGGCCATCTCAATCGAGCATAGGAGGGCCGGAGGGTTTACTGTTACACAGTAGAAACAGAAGTAAACTCTAAAGGGGAAAGATCTTATGGCTCTGCTTTGTCAGTTCATTCCGGTTACTCCTTATCAGCTTATGGAAAACTCCTACGAAAACGACTATACGGCTTCTCTTAAACTGTGTTATAGCGCTATTCTGCGGTTCATACCTGGAAATTAGAGTTACTGACGCCCTACTTTATACTATCAAATCTGCCCAGGACCCATGCCACGCTCAACAATGCTTAATTCTTTTTGTTTATTTGGGCATAGGATTGTGCCAAATATTATCACAATATAGTCATAATGTGGCTCTTCCCCACCTTCTCTTTTTGATCCCTTGTTTCATCACAAATGTATCATGATTCTTCAACCAGATATTGGGTGCCTTACATTTTTCCATGTATTCTTCTTTCTCTTTCTCCTTCATAAATAGAAAATATCTAACGTATTAGTCGTGTCTGTATTTTCATAATCATTAATCTCGAAGCATTTAATCACGTTCTCTTTTATTCAATCACTGCGAAGATTTCTCTATGATAAAGCCATTAAGTGCTTTAAAGCCATTACGTGCTTGTTTTAAAACACTATAAAATTTACACTCTAAAAATTTCGTGCGTAATGCAGCTCTTTTAGAACGACCGCGCCTTCCTAAAGGTCTAGCAGAAAGAAATAAAGCCTTTTCTCGTTACACTAGAAGAGAAACACGCCAGAAAATTAGGGCCTTTAAAAAACTACGACGCCTGTTTGTGAATAGCTTTGGAAAATGTATAGAGAGCTTCCCTTCCTAGAAACAGAATGTAAAAATGAGTCAGAATGCACGATGAAGGAAAAACCTTTGCATGAATGGTTACCCGAGCCATCGCGACCGCGAGATTTTTTTACATAACGTTTCCCGAAACTCAAAATTATGGCAAACTTTTTTTCCGTGGATCCGTATTTCCAGCCTCTCACTAGGGCTGCAATACTATTTTCACATGAAAATGGATTATCGAGAATAATACCCAAACGTGTTTTTTTTACGCCGACGGCTTACGGTCGAGCGAGAGAGTAGCAACCGCACCAACTGCTTTTTTTTTAATAGTAGCGGAGAAGAAGCACTTCAGTTCTCCACTTCGTCTCTTCCCCATCCCTCCTCCTCCACGCCTCTTTCTCAATCTTGCAACCCAACTCCTTTAACCTTTTATCGACACCCAGCCTCCTCAACTCCCTCTCCGCCGATTACCATTACTCCTCGTTTGCCATTCCCCGACTCCTCCCTTCCCCGCCAACACAGCTCCCACACCCTCCTCCCCTACATCCACCGGAGGAAAAGGTGCTCGCAGAAAAAGCTTTATACGTGGAAGAAGGGAGTCGGAAATCCCTGACAGAACGAAGTGGAATGCTCCCCCTCGCTCCACCCCTTCCTCCACAAACCCATTCCTCCTCCCATGGACCCGCATTTTGTCCCTTCTTTTCTACCAGCTTCTGTGAGGTCAGTGGTCCTTTGGGAGTGTTTTGCTGCACTCCGGGGAGACACTAGGTGACCCCTCGCCGAGCCCATAAAGGGTCGTCCTCCAGGAATAGAATGGAGGCGGAAATGTGGACCTTACTGCCAATTCCCTGCCGGTTTTAAAGACCATGACTTTTCTTTCGTTTTCAACATTGTATTTCCAGTGCTACAATACTTTCTTGTTTACACTACTGGGGTTGAATAATGGCTTGTGTGCCGGTTTAAACTATTCAGTGGAAATCCGCATGCATAGTTATAAACTGCTGAAGAGAGTAACGCACCTGAGATATGACAAGGTTGGGAGCGACTTGAGACTCGAAAGACTACACACTAAGAGAAGATTACCTACTAGAAAACTTCAGATCACGCAAGTTTCACGGTGATAAGGATGGCATTATTTTACACATTGCTTCTAAACCTGACATTATAATAAATATACACTGTCGATCTTATAGGAACCAAAATTCCTTCTTCCCACGGTCCATTAGTGACTAACACAGAGTGAGACACCAAGACACCATCAAAACACATGTAATATTCGTCCTTCATCTCTTACAATTCCTTTTCCAAATTCTTCCCTTCTTCATTGGTGGTGTTTCAACACCCCTTGGGACACTCCCTTGCATCGGCTCATAGGGTAGATATAGACTTGCGCGCTCCCGAGTTCTCTCCGACTGAAGTAAAGAAGCTGGTAATCGCTGGTGGCTAGTTGTTAAATGGACACCGTAAGCCATTCAACGTTGAGACGTTGACGACCGCTCTCCGCTCTTCACTGTCCCCTACAAACTTTTTTACACCTGATATCTCTTCTGCTTCATTTCCTGTTGTATCAAGTCAATGAATAAATGCCCAGGGGTTTACCGCGTAATATCCTTATATAAAAAATATTAAAATGCGTAAAGGGTTAAGTTAGTTCTAATTATTTAACGTTGAAATATATCCATTTATATATTACCAAATGGTCTTTTCACTGGAGTATGCATCCATCAGAGCGTCCGTCTAATCCTCTTGTATATCGCTTCCAGCATTTAACCCTCTCCATTCTAGATGGACCTTTCCATTCTACCTTTGTTATTACTAACTTCCGTTTAAACACTTTACATGTGCCGATAACCAGGGCACACGTTGGCTATTCAACCTTTATCAACACGATAATTAGGGTTAGTATCCCCAGCATCTACGCGGCCACTTACTTCTCGTGTATGAGATAGCAGCGTGAAAAGCTAGCGACGTGAATGGCATATGTGAGCCTCGCATTAAAATAGAGAAATTCTTCGACCCATGCTGTAAACAATACTTCCCCAGCTATCCTGCAGCGTTATTCAGTTCAGGGTTAACCCATGGTTAGAGCGATGGATCTTGACATTGTAAAAGCCACAGACCCGGGTTTATCCATAGCATGGATCAACGGGGAAGAAAGCTCGTAAGACGAAACACCCAGCCTGCATCAGACACACTGTGGAACCTTTCCACAAAACAATTCTTCGTCAATCAAAGATATAGCCAATATTATCCCATTTGACTCTCCCCTCTCTACCACGTAGTCTGCAAGAGGTAATGAGGTGCCAAAAGAAACAACTTTGTGGGATTACCTAAAAAAAATGTTAGTAAAATAAGCAATCACAATCCATATCTATCGCTAGTTTATGTATCCACCCCCAGAAAAGTACATGGTATCTTTCTCCAATTCACCACCTGCTTTTACTGCTTCTCCTAATGGGAATGTCCCCAGTGAAAGCTCAGAAGCAAAGCTAAAATGCTTGGATATCGCCTATAAATTAGCAATGGAATTTAGCAAAAATATTAATCGAAGGCCTCGGTTCTAAAGAGGAACTATTGCAATAAGTATACAATTCCTATAAAACTCGGCTGATCAAAATCTGACCGCCTCCCCAAGCTTCATAGATATATGATGTAATACATGCATCGTTCATATTTAATAGCTTTACGTACAACATTGCTCACGAAACTGATACTAATGCGTCCTGTAGTAGCATGCATGCATGCATGCATGCATGCAATATGTAGTCCTGATAATAGGTGACCCACAATGCTCTCGTAAATAGAGGCTTTTCATGGATGCGAATGCTTGACTCTTATTGTATTTTCCATACAGTATGAAGAAAAAATGGGCTATTAAATATATATCTGTAAGGCTCTGGTAAAAAAGTGTGGTAAATAGTTCAAAAGCTAAAGAAATATGATCTTTCTGAGAAAACATTGGGTTACAAATGAAATATCACACTACCAAGTTAATCAATGGTTCTTGCCAACGATGAACTATATATGTATGCACAACATCTAATTGAATACATTGAATCGTATGCCAAAATTAGAATGGAGTAAACTGCCTAAAATTTTGTGTGCCATCTACAGGTCAATTATGCAAAATTTCTGTCTCATTCTAGCAAGACACTTAGAGAGAACTATAATTTTGGACAACTGCCGCAAAGATAAAACTTGGCCACGCACCAGAAATGGAAACAGAGAAATATTTTCAAAGTTTCAAGCGACACACAATCCGCGAAGTCGTCACTTTTTTTTCAAAAGAAACCCATTTTTAGAGTAGAACTTTTTAAATAATAGTATAGAGCCATTTAAAATTTCGGAACATTCAGTATTTATCAGAATGAAAGAATTTATATAGTTTAAGAAATATGGGTAAACAGAAGAATTGGCGATGAATAAGGCTCCAAAAATGAGCAATCCTAAAAAAAAGCCACCGCATTTAATCCTCCCAAAAAGACAATTTTAGATAATTGCATTCATTACAACCTTAACGCGTATGTAAATCGCGTGATATCCATCCCCCGATGAATAAATTACAATTATTTGCCCGAAAACATCAATAGCATGGGCCTCAGAAAATAGGTGGACTGAAAATGGTTTTCGTTCCAATAATTACTAGCATTTAAAAACATAAATTAACAGGGTATCCATGAAGATACAAGTGAACTCATGATTTCAAATGAATTTATTCAATGTAATCGTCATAAACTTGATTTGATTTTGGGCCAATTAATTATCACTTTAGATAATAAAGAAAAAGCAGAAAATAGTTTGCTCAGTAGCACGGTAGGCATACGATCCCATTCTAATCCGCGAAATGTGGCACATTGGCACCAAGTCCCACCGTAAGTGTTTCTACCCAAGTGTCGTATTCTAGGAATCAACGGAACCAATTGAATTTAATTTCCAAAATATTTTTAACCGAGCTATAAATGTAATTTGGCTAATCGGTTGGATTCCCAACTCAATGAACACGGGATTATTTTCGTGCAAAACAGCAATTACACAGCAAATAAATGCGAAATGAAGCAAAACGCATGTAACTCATTTGGACTTGCGTAGCTATAAAACTGCAATCGGTGCTATTATACCAGCAATACCAATTAAAAACGATTCAACAAAAAAGTTCATTACTCAACTAGGTACGAGTTTAACTCAGGTATAATCATATCTTTGCCCACATATCTTTGCCCACATAAATTTAAATAAAAATAGATACTATAGCAAAATTAATCGGGATTTATCGGCAGTCAATCCGCCTTTTTCGGCAATAGATTATTCAAATTACTTATGTAATTTAAGATATTAACGCTGTAAAAACCTCAGAGCAACTTAAGCATTAAAATCCAAGTATGTTAACAGTTTAAAATACATTAAGCCTATATTTCCCTTACAAAAAGTTTGTAAATATATATGCCTTCTAGAAATGCACACATTATTCCTGCTCTCCACCTAGATATTTTAAACCTTATGTAATCCAGGAATGATTTCATTTGCCAATGCTGGTACTGTTAGTTAATTATCTACTAGCCATTATAAGCCATGGGAACACATTCACTATTGGAAATTAATATATTTAAAAAATAAACGCACGTGTACATTAGTAGTATCTTAGTTGGTTTAAGCGCCAATGAATGCCAATAAACGAAAGTTAATAATTCATCTAAATACGTTTTAAGTAGGTAGAGGACGCTTGACTTAAATGATTTCCGTCAACCTATAATCCTTTGATTGACGCATTTAAATTTCTTTCGATCATTAAATTATGGAAACCAAATAATAAATTATCCGGTTGATACTAGTGACGATAGCTCTATCATAATCTTATCATTTTCATCATTTTCTGGGTATCACTAGATGAGGATTTATTTAGCCAAGAGATACTAAATTAATTCAGCCAAAATACGGATTCACAACTAATAACTAATAAAAACTGACCGTAACGCCAGCGAAATTAACTTTACACGCACTTTTTTGTTTTCATGAAAGAGAAGACGTTTTATTTCTCTCAGAGTACAGACGCAATGCATCACGCAGAGGATTACAGTGTATCCAGGAGAGAAGTCTACACGTAAAAGATGTTTTCACGCTCAAAGGCCCTGCAAAGGTACTGCAATTTCCTAGTCAAGGAAAACAGTTAACATCAACATAATCAAAATAATAAAAATATTTCATTTTTTTCCAAGGGGATTTCAAAGTACACTGGCGATTTGAAATACACTGGAGCGTGCATACCTCACAGCTACTACGGTGAAAAAAACAATTCCGAATCTGCGCTCACCACAGTCCATTCAGAAGGCTAACGGCACTATATTCAAAAACTGATAGTAAATGTTATCTATTAAAGGAGAACGGTGCCTCCAACTTGGAGTGAAATTACGAACAAATTTAAATAATCTCCTTGTGAGTTTCCGACATTCTTTAGAACTATTTCAGCATAAACGATGATTTTTTTAAATGCTGAAAACACCACATTTAAATGTACAGAATAAAGTTATGAGCGAATATCAGGGAAGAAAAACATTTTATAAAATAATAAACCTTGGTACGAATATTATTTCAGAGATATTGTAAATATTTAAGATTAATTAAATATTTTTATTGCCAGTTATATTTAAGACATAGGAAGGCGCACAAATAAATAAATTAATACACATTTATGACTGCAACTTCAAGGAACATTCTAAAACTCTAAACCACTTTTTCATGCTCCTCGATCCTAAGCTGACTTAAGTTTCCAAGAAACCAACTTTGTAGGTAAGTTTGTTGTTCATTCACCCTTAACCGTTCTTCTAGCAAATTTCCCCAGCAGCAGAACATATTACTATAAGCTTATTTCGGAATGTAGAAAGACTCTAAGGATTCTCGTATAACGAGCGAGATAAATAATGAGTCACCAATTATTCAGATCTTACAAAAATCGCAAACATTATCCATTAAGCATGTTTTTCGATTAAAAATCCAAGCCTTTTTTTAGTCTCAGTGTTACAGCAAAAAAATAGTAAATGACGTTATCATTTCACGCTAACGAAATATTTCAACACAGAGAGGAGTAATATGAGGAGGACTTACCGCAAATTACGAGGCCAATATGAATGCGACCTTCCGTCCCACGCAAATATACGATCCCATTTTAGGCCGCGGAAAGGATATACGTATGAAAGGTCTTACTTCAGATGCGGGTTCATAGCAGGACCCAACGGGTAGTAAATTTGTTCGGTAGATATTTATGCCTTCGCCTAAGGGTTTAGGCCTTAGACGGGTGCGGAATGCTCAGAGAAATGCATCGCAGAGAGAGAGAGAGGGAGGGAGAAAAAGAGAAACGCATGCATTGCGTCCCCGTCCAATGTCGGCACCGCCGCCATTAGCATATAATAGCGCCTACATCCGTCAGTGTAATTCATTCGGGATAGCATTAAATGAAGGAAGTGATAGCGAGGCCTAGAAGATGAAAGATGGTACACGACGCGGAATTTCCTAGCAACAGGAAGAGAAATACAGCTTGGTGGTGTTAATCGGCGAATTATAGTGGTAGCGAAACATGGTAGCAGTTGCGCAGAATACCTTTGACATTGAAAGAGCCGATTGATTACGAATTATCTTCACACGGGGGAGCAAGGTAGTTCCGTATTTGACGACCAGGGTTCCCAAAGTTACAAGACCTTGGTCTCCCAACTTCAAAAATGCTCTATTTGTTATTCACATAAACTAAAATTCTCCCTATGACCCTTGAATTCAGTAGATTATATATGGACTTATTCGACGGGTTTGCGAACATCATCAGCGTTTTTCCATTCAGCATCGTTTGGATCGTAACCACTACCGTAAAACGCGCTGCTGACACTTTTGCGCCCTCTCGAGTTAATCGCAGTTATTTTGGCAGCGTCGCCTGCCGTTAGCTCATTAGCTGCCATTAAAGTTCCTAAACGTAGAACAACTGTGTACCAATTATCCACTATTAATTCATGTATAAGAGTATGAAATGATATTCCTGACTATATATTGAATGCTAAAAATTTAAACCAATTCAAATTAAAAATGTTTGCCTACCTGATTGATGAATGTTACGGTGATTGAGCGTGTACCTCAATCGTTATCACATTTATTGATTTTTGTTCTTTCAAAGAATGAAAGTTAAATTCATTAAAAGGTTCTTGTATGTTTGTGCATATTATATTGACTTGATATTTTCTTTGTAAAATCTGTCATAGTATTTGATTTAATATTATGTTTGTGTTGCAATGGTATCTGGAATGTTTTTTTTATATTTTATTTTCGTTTTGTTTTCGTGTTGTTTTCGTGTTGTGAAAGAAAAGTGACTTGTAGATATTTTTTAATACCACAGAGCTTGTTTTTTTTCTGTATCGAATGCATGTTCCATAGGCTCTGTCCTAGAGCAATAAATTTGTTTTCTATTCTATTCTAATAGCTCTCCTCTCCCCTCCACTCCTTAGCCGAAATTATTCCCTTCCACTTTCCCCACCTAGACGTTACGCTTTGCGCATGTGACTGCCACCAAGTTTCACCACTACCTCAGAGCATTTGTCACCGGAATGAAGAAAGAGGAATAGCTCACATATGCGAGCGGTGATTATTCCACAGAGATAAATGGCGAGCGCAAATCTTTCCCAACAGACGTGCGCGGCGGTGGAATGAGCGACGAAGGTAATTTACAAGTCAAATCTCATTACAGTTCCATTATGATGCAAATCTTGAAACAAGGAAAATGTTTTCGAAACCTGATCGATGACCTATGCTTCAGGTGCAGTGGTTTGCATGCACCTTTGTTTGCGTTTGACGACATCAATTCCCTCTCCATCACCTACTTGCCCCCTGATTTCCCGGGTCATTCGAAATATAATTTGGATATTTCAAACTCTTTTGAACCGAGTAGGTTTTAAGTCCATGAATCAATTTCCGCAACAATTATGAATAATGCATTCGATAGCAATTGACCAAAGAGCAGATGCGCGCTAGATGACCTCTGTTCCGTCGCGGATGGATTGCTGTATGAATCGCTTAAATTCTTCCCTTGACAATGAAAATAAATAGCTCATTCTAGAATATTTTAAGAGGGAAGGTTTAGAAAGTAGGTCACACCAAGCCCTGGGACAGTTTAAAAATACTAAACATTTAAAACTTGTACGTCAGTCACTAAGTATCTCTACTTAAGTTGGCTGGAGCGGTAATCGTGAGTCGTTGAAGGCAAATTCTAATAACTTTTCAAGTAAGTCGAAAAAAATATTCTTGGACCACATTTCACTGAAATACACCTGTTTATACGTTGTAAATCACCATACAAGCAGTAATGTATGTGATGCAAGAATTAAATTTCAAATTTTCGCCTTAATTAAAGCATTTTTTTAACTTGGATTTTCGGCGCGCAATTCAAAATTTACGAGAAAATAATAGCTAAATACGATTTTCTTACTCGGCATGATACTATGATATTTGTTAGCTGTTATAATAATATGAAACTTATTATTTCGCATTTAGGAGAAAATCTGTACATAAGTAATCGAATTGTTTCAAAATATATGCCGTCTGCCATAAGAGTACTTGTTAAAATATCATTGAATTTCCAGGAAACCAAATCGGTAGTATGCAGTTTTTTTCACTTAATCGCTAGATATTAATAATGAGGACACATATGCAAAGTTTCACCCAAATCTGTACATAAACAAAAATCGCTCCAGCCACCGCTCCACATTCAAGTCTCACACTATATGCAATGCACCGATACAGGATCCTTTGATCGTGAGAAATATTTTTCTCCCTATCATTGTACTCGTGAGGAAACTTAGTCAACAATACTTCGAACTATTGCGCCAAACTGTGGTCATCGAAAGTTTATGAGAAATGAAAAACTACTCCTGAACACATTTTTCAAGAGTATGTCCTCAATGGCAAACAAAGAAACGCAAGGCATGTTAGAGAAGCTTAGGAAGTGATTATTAGGGCGCAAAATAGGTAGGTGGACCATGCTTTACAGGGGTGGCATACAGAATAGAATGTATTAATATGAACGCTTCGTAAGAGGGGAAGAATACAGATAAGCATCTCCACGTAAAGTCAGAAGAAACAAACTGGGAAGTATATGAGATTTAAGGAGAAAGTATTTAAAGGATGAGTTTCAGGGTAAATCACTGAGTTTATAACTTCAGTTTACACACATCCAAGCCTAAAAAACATGAATAAATCTCTGAAATCAATAAAAATAACTCCAATCTCCTAACTGCGGTGTTAACTACCATACTTGAGAATCGTGAGATTTAGATTCGGATAAAAATATTTTCTCGTTGTGAGCATAGTAACAATTTATACTTCCTTCACGCGTCTTTTTCCTAAACATGCTTTCTAATATTCGCTTCTCGTGAGGCACCTTTCGACGGTTCTCATGTAATCTTGCAATATAATCGGTCACTCCGTACCAAGTTTTCACGTTCCAAGAGAACCAAAAATTGAAATCATTATGCCACAAGCGTTTTGAAGTTATTCAATGCTTTTTGTTTCAATATTTATTGATGAAGTGCAGCCTTTTTATTAGCAGCTCTGCAAATATTTCGAACTAGCATTCCCCCTGCATGAGCTTATATAAGCGGCCCCAGAATAGCTCACAAGCTGAGCAGTTTATGATATGAAGCCAAAGAGTTTATAGCTTGGTGGTAAAGCATAGCTCAGAAATTGACGTGATTTTTCTTTTACAGAGGAGGGCATTGAAATACTTTTTCCTTCTCAGTTTCAATGTCAACGGCGCTTGGCAACAAGCAATGACGTTTCGGAGACCGCTTAAAGTATTCCACTTTATCCTTAGGTAGGTTTACCGTATTCTGATGTTCGTAAACCAAAAAATATCTATTTTTAAAGATACTGTAACCGGGAAAACTCGGGACCTTGTTTATTAAAGTTTAGCTGATATAGTACAATTATTTTGTTCTTTGATAGCAATTACAAAATAAAATTATTACTTGCAGCTGCGATTTTAGTATAAAACTCTAGAGTAATGAGTTCGAATAACGTTACTAATGATATATCTGAACCCTTCTTGGATCCCGAAGAGGAATTCCTCTGAGACTCCCAACAGTGAAAAGTTGAAAAATAGTGTTTATCAGTTCGGTTTCTATCGCACGGGTACCTCCCTTCAACCAAGTGATTAACACTAAATAGCCAGGCTAGAGCCTCCGAGGATGCGTGATACTATTTGATAAGTTTTCGATTCACAAATTTCTCGCCATACATTTTCCTCTGCACATTATTCCGTGCAGTGGACAGTTGGCCTAACAAAGACATTCCAAGGCATTTCAGTGTCTGCCGGGACAAATTTTCCAACCGAACGGGACACCTGGACAGACCCTTCGAACCGGGACGTTCCCGGCCAAATTGGGACATATGTTAAGCCTATCAACAGGTGTCCTAGTGGTATACCCCAAATATCTGCACATTACATTCACAGTATTCCATGTATGTTATTATATATATAATAAATGACGAACTCATAAAAATTAAAATATATCTATGGAGGGAAAAATTTGAGATTACTCTTCCCAACAGGCAAAATTTTCCTCGGAAACTTCATTTTTGGATTCATAATTAATCGCATTCAATGAATGTAAAAGCGAATCCCTATTATTAGTATTAAAATATATAAAGCAATTAAGTTAGCTTTTTGTGAATTTTAACCATTATATCATTAAATGTGAAAATGTGCAACGAATTTCATTAATATTGTAGGCGATAATTAGAGTTTTCCCTGGGTATAAAATTAAAGAACTCAGAAATAAGACTTAGCGCTAATAATAGTGACGCATGTCTCAATAGAATCATTTAAAGCGTATTTTAATAGGAAGTTTATTTTAAAAATGAACGATTAAAACGTTTTTGTATGAGGATTTACGTTTTTATGTATGTAGGTATTAATTTTTTACAATTAGTCACCTTCTCCGTTCAAACATAGAGCTAAAATATATTTAAACAATTATCTTGCTACCCCTACCCTTATTATAACCTAAAAGATAATCTGAGATAATGTATCAACACTAGATAAAGTATCTCCAACTTCAAATAATGCTCCAAGCCATCTGCTATTATGGGTACCTCCGGATACCGTCAAATTTTTAACGAATCTCAAAAGATTCATTAACCATAGCTCTTGGTTTGAGCACTAAGAACCATAAAGCTACAATTCCCCATGAGATAAGACCACTCAATTTTAAACCCATTCTCAATAACAGATGTTCGAGTCTAACAATATCCTCGAGGGAATTCTCGGTGGGGTCCTCTAAGACTGGATCGTGAGCTGGATTAAAATATCCCTTCAAAACAATAGAGACCAACCGAACGATCCCTCCGACTCATTTCAAGTAGATTATTAAGCAGTCCTTGAAAAAATTAAAAAAATGACCTTTTCCCTACAAGCTGGTTAATTACAAACTCTTCTCATCACAAAAAGGGAATGAAAAATAAAGGCACATTTACATAGGTATATATATGCACGTGTACACATATTTATTTTTATTCGTGTACATACCTTCCATTCACATTTTCAACTTCCTTATCTTGTTCGGTTCGCTGGGTATCCCTTGCTGGTCGAAGGCGCAAGAAAGGAGTTTGAAAGGGGCAAGAGAAGGGATACGGGAAGGATGAGAGACTGGCGGAGAATAAATTTCGCAACCACACGATTCTTTCGATGAGCAGAAAGCGAGTGAGGATAGGATAGAGGTCGTGAGCAATGAAAGATGGCAATCGATACCTCTACGGCCCGCCAAATCGTAAGAAAGGCTCATAAATCACTTCTAAAGAAAGCAAAATTCGGAAGACAAAATTAAAGAATTGGATACGTCATCTTAAGACGGCTAAGTAGCACGGTGGCTTTATGCATTCGATGTGACATCGAAAGGTCCGTGGTTCGTTTCCCGGCCTAGTTTTTTAAATTGGAATCGGCCATCATTCCATCTTCCCACCACCATTGCGTTAACACATCTTATGTGTTTCCGATCCTCATTCTTTCACCATCAGTTTGAACGAAATATTTATCCTATTTATCCTTTTATTCCTCTGAGCGTGTGTGTGTATACATATTTATTCATTCATACATGTAAAACCTGGGTTGTGGCCTGTGCAGGGTATAACAGTTGAGTAAAGAAAGTAGTCTCGCTACTCTAAGGGACTAGGAGGGCACGGTGGGCAAGGATGAATGAAAAGGAGGCCCTCTGGTGTCAGGACCTTAGAGAGATGAAAATGTGAGCCGTGTGGAAGAAAAGGGCGCTGAGAAGGAGTGGAACCATCTCAAAAGAGGTAGAGCCGTCTGTTGGATCGGCAGTGACTGAAAAAAGGGTGAAGATAGAGAATATATACAGTGGATGAGAGGTGGGTGAGGTTTGGCTTGGGAATAAAAGGAGGGGCGTAATAGGAGGAGACCAAAAGGTTGAGGAAGACGGAAAGGAAAAGCCCAAAGATATGAAAACATGCGGGATTGGAGTGGAAAGTGGTGGCAGTGATCGAAGGCCACAGCACCTCGATACCTTTAATGAAGAGCACCCAATGGGAATACCCAATGCATGGGGCGACGTACGTATGCAATAAGGTAAATGGGAGTAGGTCTGAAAAAGCAATGTATGTGCCTACCCTACCATACTAATCATATTCCTAGAGGAGGAAAAAGTAGACTACAGCAAAAGGGAAACTTAAGGAAGCCTTCAATTTCGCCGAGGCGGCTGACAATGAGTTGGAGTCAGTGCCTTGACCATTGATAGTTGTATAATCAGCCACGAATCGTTTCATTATTGACTATTAAATTATCTCCATGCGTTATAAGAGTGCAATAAGAAAAGCTCCAACAAGAAAATATCAGGAGATTCGCTTACTATTGAAACATGACTGAGGTACTCCTGTCTTCTCTTATGCTGATTTTCATTGATTTCCAAATTTTTAAAAATATACAGAAAGTTAATCCGACAGAGAATGAACCGATGTATGATATAGGACTTGAATGTAAGATTAATGACTGTTTGGTATGTACTTTAATCTAAAACATCAGCTACAGCAGTGAAACTAAAATCTAATTTCAAAATAAATCGTTGTCTGAATGAAACATCGTGCCTATATCAATCCCTAAATTCATTATACCTATTTAACAAATAATATGTAATTATTTATAATTTTTCTGAATACCACTTTCAGGAAATCGGAAAAAAACAAAAAAATTACCAATTTTATGGGATTCCTTCGCATTAAATGGAACATATATTGCCATGAAAATACAAAAACAATTTTTTGCATTTGGAATAATACAAATTTCAGCAAACTTGGTCGAGCTTACACCGTACAAAAATTTCTAAAATATTAAAAAGGATAGGGATCAGCTTCTATTTTCCTGAGCCTCCTGAAGTATCCCGTAAAAAAGAAGTTTCAAACAGAAATAACACCAAATAGATATAGGCTGGGAGTGTTCATGGACATCACTCGGAGTGAAACCAAAGTGGTAAAACGTCAACCAAACTTCCATCTTACTCCTTCACAGAAAGCCTTACATATGAGATCGGCTGTATATGATTCAATGAATGAGAGAAGTAAAATGCCTGCGTAAGTGAATAGGTGCCCATGAAATTGATTCGCTAATTTATTTTAGTCACAACCATTTTACAGGGTCCATTAGTCCACCATAATTTTTAGAAGCTATTGAGAAAATTTACGGCTGTTTCTTACCCTCAAGAAGCCAAATTTAAGCCCAAACCTTTGAATCGAAGCATTTTTAGAGTGGCAGTTCTCAATCCTCTACAAAACCTTAATGCACCTTACGTACGACGTCATTCTACTGAACGAGTAAAAATGTTTGAAAGACATTGCGACTGTCCTTGCACCATTTCCTCACGTGCTCCAACTATGTGCCCACCACACAAAATAGTAAATAAGATGACAGGGAAAACTTCTGCACCAAAATGAGACAAATAACTCACTCCGACACGAGTAAATTGCATGTAATAGGGTGAATCGCAATCCCACTGTGTTGGACTCCATAGGTGAATACTGTAGTAGAAAATATTAAAATTAACCAGGAAGATGGCTTTAAATGAATATTACCCAGAGAACCAAAACTTCATCCAAAAGTCGAAACATTGAGAATTGGATAGAGATGCTATTTCTGGTATGAATTTTCGTCTTAGGCGCCCAGGTTTATCCATTATCCCGATAACCCGCTCATCTCAGACATCAAAATCAACGCAGTTGACACAGAGGAAGCGGGTTGGTGTTGCTGGTTATGGCACCCGCTTCCCATCCCGAAGGTCCACATCTGAATCTCAGTTGGTGGCGCAGATTTGTGGAATCCCTATATGATTGGTCAGTGGAGAGCACTTTAAGAGTAGTAAACTAAGGCCCTTTTACACGATGATTACTTCAGTGCTGAATATCGACCTGAATTCAGTATGCTTAAAATCGCAACGTACAAAAGGTTTTCCTCATATCCGATGGAGGAATCAGATTCGATCATCAGTACTGGAAACAGAAAGAAATACGATAGTTATTTTCCATCCGATTACTGGATCCAACGACCAATCACAAGCAAGTAGACAAGTTGAGTGTTTTGAGAGAAAACCGGTCGTAGAGGTGTAACCTATCATTTTCAATTCATCGCCTCATCAATTTTGTAATAACTATGGCTAATAATAACAGTTCAACAGAAATATTTTACTGGAGCCTGTTTTGGATGTTTGTACACAGTATAGAACATAAGCCAAAAAATATGGCGGAGTTTATTTATGTTGCGTAGTTATGCCAATGACCGGAGAGTGCCATTGCACACTGAAATAAGGTGAAAGGCTCCGAGGCATCGAACTACTAGTAGTTTTTTTTAGTAGGTTTGAGTTCCGAACGTGGTTCTGAGATTCCTACGCAGATTTCAGTGCTTACATTAGTGTCGCGTAAAACTGCCTTGCAGCCGACGCCGGGTTTCTCTCCACCCTTCCTCCATCCCTAATGATCCTTCCCCTACCACTCTATCCACCGATTCCAAGTGGCGGAAATGACTTCAGCTGTCGGTTGTCTTCCAAAAATATCAAACAAGTTTACATACCACCGGGACTCGAACGCGCTGTTTCGGGTCAACAGACGATCCCGTTTCCCGTCTAACTCAGCCAGCAACAATATCCACTCCACATCACTCCTACGCGAGAAAAGAGAAGAAGTTCGAGAGGGCGAGAATCGTACTTCAGAAAGCAGGAGAAAAGGGGAGGAGACCGGATGGTGATAAGAAAGAAGCATATCACGATGGAAGCCACGATGAAACGCAAGGAGGAGACGAAAAAAGAGAACGACTTTTTTCTTCCGCGAAGAAAATGTGAATATGAGGAGAGTTCCCCAGAAGAGAGGGGCGAGGAGAGGAAGAAAAAGATGAGGGTATTTTTGGGGGAAAAGAGATGTGGAACTTCCCCTTTTGCGCGCAAGTTGCGGGTGAAAAAAACGCGTTTCCAGAGAGGATGGGATTTCGGCCCTTAGGGTTTCCAACGGCAAAGGGAAGCCACGGCAATGGTTCCCCACTCCGCAACGTCCGAGACCTGTGACCCCTTTAAAAGCATGAGAAGGGGGATGTACGCGTTTGGGAACGGAGAGGGGATTCTGGGAAGGTGGTCAGGGCGCAGAGGGTGGGGCTATTCCCTACCCCAATCGACACTTCCTCTCACGCGAATCCTTCCAAAACAGCCATCGACCGGCAAAAAAATATAGTCTCTCCTTTCCCTGCCGACACTATACACGATGATCCTCCGAGGTGGCTACCCGAGTCGGATCGAAAGAATAAAAACCGAATATACGTACCTAAGATGGGGAGGAATGCTAAAAGAGAGGAGATTCACACGACGGTAGGAAGGAGACCTCAAAATTTGGGTTCGGGAATAAGGAGAGGTACTGAATGCGTTACTTCCATAATATTGCAATGCGACATTGAGCGTATATGGATTATGGGTTGACGGGATTTGATGGATTACCCGTTGCAATCGAATGTATTAAATTATCAATAGGGCAAAGAAATACTTTGTAATTTTCCACGTTTTATATTTTTATTTGAACTTATTTGATGCTTTCCCATCATTAGAAAGCGTGGAGAAAAGAATAAGTTTGAGGGAGGAGGGAATATCATCATATGGATTATGCGGTATTGTAGGCAGTTTATAAACTCAAAATCGTAACAGTGAATGGGTAAAGGAAGTAAAGACAGGTGAAGGAGATTGTGAAGGTTAACAGGAGGATAGGAAGGAGTGTGAGGTGAACTCGGCGCGGAGGCTACAACGGAAGAGCAGTGGAAGGGATTTGGGATGGACGGAAATTATAGGAGGGAGAAGCTAGGGGGACACAAATGTTCCCTAACAAATTTACGTGCTTTTGAATTAACAGTTTTCTAAGCCTAACGCCAATAACCAAGTTATTTCGCTTTGCTCATCCCGAAAGGGAATGGCGTGATGGGGATGTACGCGCATAAACTTCAATTGCAGAAAGAATTTTGCCACGAGAGTAAATGAGCACATGGCATGCCCAACCACCCGCAACGTCGCAAAGTCACATTCCGCAGGGCATTTACCAGAAAATGGACATTTGTCCTAGTAATCTGAACGCACGTGTAGAAAATATGGGGCTTACTTTGGATGCATTAAAGGAGCTATAAATATTAAGCCACGTAAATTCAAAAGCATGTAAAATAATCGTCAACGAATTTTTGTATCACCATTGCTAAACGCTATCCCTTACTACACCTTCATTACATCCTTATTATCTCCTTATTCTCATCCTTATTATCTCCTTATTCTCATCCTTATTATCTCCTTATTCTCATCCTTATTCTCTCCTTATTCTCATCCTTATTCTCTCCTTATTCTCATCCTTATTCTCTCCCTTACTACACCTTCATTACATCCTTATTCTCTCCCACTACCTTCCCACTTTGACCCCTGTTGCGATTACACCTAGCACTTGTTACAGTTAAGGTGGTCTCAAAGCTTCGATAAAATGAAGATATAAATTAGCCATTTAGGGGATTGTTAAGTTTAATTGAGTTCCATGAGTGGCGTCGGTCGGATACCTATTTGATCATCAACTGCTGTGTTTATACACCTGGGATGTATAATTGTGACGGGCTATTTTATGCCTTTTCCTGTGTTTATACCTGTGTTTAAAAATGGAACGTTATATCACATACAACTGTCAATTGGGAGTGACGATGCAAAGTTTCAACTTCCAGACTGCAAAAAAGCACTTTTTTAATTTTGGCCAGCTTTTTTCGATTTCAGCCCACTGTGCGGCGTCTAAATCTAAAATAAAGGCGCCAAGGGGTCCAGATCTAACCGCCCCATTCAACGGAGTATTACACTGTGTTTTCTACGCATGGCACCCAAGCAGGGATTCCTCTGAAATACCACACCACTGCAGGGATCTATAACTGGGCCCATTGAATTGGAATCCAATATTCCAGCCACCGCACCAAATCGATCCCCCTAAGCCTTCATTATTTTAAAAAAATGGGATATTGAAGCACCCGCTCTTTCTACGGGGAGAAATTGAGTATTGAAGTCTATTACTGAGGCAATCCTTTCCCTTAATATTTCGATCATCATCGGCACTACCACCTAGTTTGAATGTTAATTTTCGCGCGGTCTCGCAAAATTAACGTCAGCTTCATTATGGTAGGTAATTAATCACATTCATACGATTCCGCTGTTAATTCCGATCCGCAGAAAGACTCTTCCACGTGCATATATGAGCGATGAAATCCGTCATCAAATCGGGTTTTAAAACCCTCTTCAATCCAGTCTTGAATGGAATTACTCGCGTTCACATGAGCCTTGGAAAGCAATGATTGCACCACTACAAGAGTTTGGATAAATGATCCTGCAGTGCAAGTTATTAGGTACACACAGACTGATACAGTTGCACTGTAAAATCAATTAATATTGTTAAAAGCAGTATTGTGATTTAGCAGTAAAAGGGGTTGTGTACCACTTATTATAATGCCTGAATCAATGGTCGTAAATTAGAGTTGGGAATATCAATACATCGTACAAATAACTTTAAAATGAGCATTTTGCCGGTTTGATAAACACCTCTGTAACCATTCCATCTAAGTATCTACTTAATTTAAGTACACGCCTCACTTTAAACTCCCCCTCCCCAAGTAATACGTTAATGCGTACACGGGTACGTAAACCCCTATCACTGTACTTGTCCCCCACGCTCTTACGTACGACCTTGACCGACCACTTGAAAGGGATTTAACAATAGGTTGGACATGCATAATCAATTTCAAAAAGGTACAATTTATTTCATAAAATGCATGAGAACGGTCAAACCGTTAGTAATAAATTCTCTTTTATTATATTTTTAAATATAAAGACAAGTTACTAGGAATACCCGCTGTTAGGATGAGTCAATATTATTCAAGCAGGCACAAATTTATTTTATAAAATGCATGTGAGAAGTCAAACCGCTAGTAATAAACTCCCTTCCTTTATATTTTTACAAGTATCAACCCTCTGTTTAGGATGAATCAACATTACACTTATCAACATCAGCCAGAAATGAGCACCATGGGTATAAAATCGTATGAATCAAATTATTCACAGGTAAATGTCCATGCACCAATGTCAAGATGTTGATCAGCGTTTGTGGGTGTTGGGTGGTCCCAGCTTCTATATACAGTTCGTTGGTTCACACTCTTGGTCCCTGCTAACTGGCCTACAGCTGTTCTCCCCTCTCCGGGTGGCTGTATTGAAGTCGTATCCTCCCGTCGAAGCTCGTCTATTGGTATGCTGTGGACTTACAATTGGACCTCAAAAGGGCAGGGCTTCGCCTCCTATCGGAACTGGTAATTTCAGGAACAGCCCCCACTGTTCGCTCCCACCGCTATTTATAGCTACCCTAAACAATAATTTTCCCCATCCTGACCTCTGTACGTGTCTCCAACCTCTCGTCTTTGGTTCTCCCCGCACCCTTTTGTTGCAAGTGCGACCAAAGAATTTGCTTTTGGTGTTTGCGGATATGCAAGTTGCATTGTCGAGGTTGTTTGCCTCCAACGCCTGCGTGTCCGCTCGAGCAACAACCAATTGTCGCTCCCCCTCTGCTGGTAATTGTGTATGCAGTCGCTCGACCTTGCGAACGACCTTCGTCTAGGTGCAACCTCTACACTTCAAACCTCAGAATAATCAAGAAAACATCAGTGCTTCGAATACTGGCGGCCATTTTGAATATTCGCCATGACGTCATAAGGCAGTACACCATCTCGGACTCCGTTGGGTTACAGGCGTTACCCATTTCCACACATTATAAAACTGGTCGTTTACGGGCATATTTCCATTTAGTGCTTTATAAGCTCTTCAGAACATTAAGGTAAAACGCACCTCCTACGAGTATACGACTGCATTTATTTTTTATAGCATAATACATATTTATTCAACTTAGAGCTACACTAAATTTCCGGAAAACAATGCTATTTGATCGACCAAGAAAGCGGTAGAGGAGAAGAACATTGTTAAGACCCACCGCACATTTCAAGGTATCCGGCGAAGGCAACTGGTAGAAACTCGGCTTCATTTCATTGTTTGATGTATCAACGCTCATTACGTACTACAATGACAAAGTTGTAGCAGACCTTGTAATAAAAAGTAGTTCTGCCAAACGTGTGCCACTATGGGGAAAAAAGAAGGTACCGACGAATTCATGGAATAATACGAACGCCACAGAGAAAATTGCTCTGTAAATCACGAAGGATCAGCGGGCAAAATGGAAGTGCATTCGATCATCTAAAATGTATCTAAGTCTAAAGATTCATTAACTGTGAAATACGTAGATTATATTAAAGACAGTAGTTCTAAAACATATTCCAATATTTTAAAAGAACACCCAAGAAACAATGACAGCCCTGTTAAAAACACGACTGCATTGGAAACGTAGAACAATGAATCGGCACGTAAATAAATATAAAAAAGAAAGAGTAACATAAAAAAGAAAGGATCGGCTGACAAATGTTCTGACAAATGTTCTCACAAAAAATTATCAACATATTATGGCTTGGCAAAACGAATTAATGTACAGCCATTTACAAATGATTTAGGACAAAATGAAGGGATCCACTTACGCTTCTCAAGGAAATCGAGTTTCACTTACTGAATGGTTGTTCTTGGTTACTCGCAGCAACCTATTCAGTTGTTTGTAAATACGTATTCAAAGGTAAGAATCGATAAAGTGATTGTTCAATGATAATTTGTCACTATCTTCTCGTTTCACTTTGGATATACAATTTGTTCGGGGGTAATCATTATTTAATAGTGTTTATCATCACCGATAGTGAGAATTTTACGCGATATTAGACGTGTATATCACGGCAGGAACGATCTGTTTTAAATATAAAAGTTTGGTGTTTAAAGTAATTAACATGTAAAAACATATCGTTGCTATTAGATTTGATCATAATTTCTGTTCGGGAACTAGTCTGAATTGTCCGGATCATAAAAAATGAGGTTAGTATGCATTTACTGTGTACCTACCGTTCACAATTATGTTTTTATAGTTTTGAAGAGACGTACTGTATAGTGCAGTGCTTGTGTTGTTGTTGTTTTTTCTTGTTGCTTATGTGAACTTGAATTGAGATGGCGGACATGTCTTTTCGCCGAAAATGTACCGAGAACAGTACCCAGGTGCAAGTTATACATTTTTGTAGTGGTATTCATGTATCCTTCGGTTGTAGGTATGCAGGCTTTTGTTTTGCGCGATTCCGCTGCCAGGTTTGATTTATCCCCGTGTTGATTAACTTTCTCGCGGATTATTTCAGTTCTTTGGTAGCAATTATTTTTCTTCGTGCTCTTAGAATGGAAAAATGTGTGGTAATTTACTATTTGATTTACGGGAAGATCCTAAGGAAGCTAGCTGTATGGTCTTAATTTCTTCACGTTACGCCAACTTGTTTGAGTGGTTTTCTATCATGTTTGTTAGGTATGAAATGTGATCGTTTGCGTAAGCTGTTCTTTATTCATAAATAAGTCCTCCCTTCTGCGAAAAAGATATTTTTATTTCTATGTTGCTTTTAGTGTATTTGACCGTCAGAAATATTTTCTTCATCCCCTAAATGCGATGTAAATTATGAAGTGTTTTAAAAGCAATATTCCTGAATAAATTGGAATTGCTGTTGGTTTGCCTCCTATTGAAGCATCTTCTCTGTCATTATAATTGAGATAGTACTCATTTTATCAATTAACTTCTACCCGGTAAATTGTTTTCATGGGATTTGAGAAAGTTGTTCCTCGTCCAATTGGGGAGGTGTGATTATCATTAGGCCTGTAGACATCTTGTTGATTAATACGAATTGCATTCCTGTAGAATGCACGCATATTATGAATCTTTCAAGTTTTTTTCGTATGTAGTTTTGTAGTGATCGTGTCGTTTTTTACCAAGTTTTAAATCCTTCGCATATCTACACGCAAGTGTTTTTCTTTGGATTTCGTGTATCTATTATTTTCTTCGGCAACTTTCATTCCATTATTGAAATTATCCGACTGGCCTCTCATTATAATTTCACCGCTAGCTTAAGGACGAGAGAAGCAACCTGTTGATTAGAATGTACTATATGCACTATTTAGGATCCCTAAACCCATGTAGGTACACGCATTGTTTACTCATTTTTTTCACAAACCATTTTTCATAGTCAAGATGTTAATGTTCATGGGAAAACAGTATTTTTCTATCTAACACGCATGCGATTTTCGTGGAAAACTGCCCTAAAGAAGCATATTCTCGGGGAATCAAACTGTAATGAAATTTAGCCACCTGACAATCACATTTTTAGAGTTCATGTTAAATTCAAGAACTTAATAGTCGAGTCAAAATAAGTTAAATTCGATTGAATGGTGCTGATATTGGTTGTATGGCTGGAAAAATAGTTTATTACAAATATATTAGTCAATAAATCTGCATGAGTTGTAACTAATTTTGTTTATCATAGCTAAGACATGTCATCAGTGAAATCAGTATTGTTTAAACAATACAAACAAAAAGGAGGGATCCAGTATTTAAATTGACTCACAAAGTAACCCTGGAACCTATGTGTGATGCATCTAACAAAGGCCATGGATGAAAATCACTTGTCCATGACCCAAAGTGAACTGAGAAAATCTGAAGGATTATTAGTTGGATAACTTTTACTCGATTTTCAAATAGCCCTCCTCATTTTGCATCTTTCGAGTTTGCATGCGGGGGGAAACGAACACTTGGGCAGTTTTTGCGCTCCTCCCCTTTCAAATTTTTTTCGCCGTTCTTCTAGCAAGGGGCTTCAGGGCGGATGAGGAGATTCGACGCGCGAGGAGAGGAAAACAAAGAAAGAAGCAATCCAGTGGCGCAGCAAGAAAAAAAGTCATTCCCTGCCCGGCGTTTGATTTCCGCGTCTCCCTCACTTACCCACCCGCATTCGACTCTTCCATTTCCCTTTCTGGCCCCTCAGGCGATAGAGGAGGGTCCGGCGGCTCGCCTCTCCCTCCCCCATTGCAATACGCATTCGACCCATCGGCCACTTACTCCCCTTCCCACCCCCTCCTTCCCCTGGAATTCCAATTCCAATCTCCTCCCATAAGTTTTTCGCATCTGGAGTAACGTCCTTCAACGCACGCACCTCAAAAACGTCCCCAAACAGGACGGAGAGACCTCCTCTTGAGAGACTTCTACGCCGCGTCCTTCACGCCCCCATCGCGTTGTTATGATTTCTCTTCTTTAGCATGTTGCATTAAAGAAACTAGGACCCTGAATATACATATGGATCCTAAACTTGCCTCCGGTGGGTGTTGCTAAACATTCCGCATGCACCGAAAAATCAGGACCAAGCAGGAAAATCAGGACCAAGCAGGAAAAATCAGGACCAAGCCACTCTACAGAATGTGGTTCTAATAAGGAAAGACCGTGATTCAAATGGAGATACTGGAAATAAAGGTACCGGAATTGGCCTCCCAATTGAACCGGACATTTTTGACACAAAAGCGGAACCATGCCGACCGCAGCGCGACCTATCTTTTGTGGAAAGCTAGGCAACACCTTTGCCCGTACAGTGGTGCCGAAGATTTAGATCCATATGTATATTCATGACTAGGACTTATAAAGCGAAAAGCAGGAGCAATAGCGATAGTAATAATAGCAGCTGAATCATTATGGGACTAATTTCACATTTACACTGCAGCAGGTGTAGGTAAACATTTGACAAGGTTCCTCACAAAAAATAATGTTTAAATTACCATCATGAGAGAAAAATAGTGAATTGGTTACGTTATTTTCTAACTGAACGCAAACAAAAAGTAGTTATCGATGGCATTTGATCCAGCATGGTCCGGGTGGCATCCGGCATCCTACAAGAAAGCGTGATCGTCCGCCGCTTATTCCTCATTTATGTAAACAACATTACAGAGTAGAGTAAGTAGCAAACTTGACAATGCCGTCATCTACCGAGAAATTTCCACCAATGCTAACTTAGAAGCTCTCTCATCAAACCTCAACAACCTTAACTGGTGATGTCTCGAGTGGGGGCTAAGACTTAGCCTTAGTAAATGTTCTATTGTATACTTATTATGAAATAAATCACAACAACGCTGTATCTACAAGTGGGTAGGATTAATATAAATGAGCCAGATAAAGTGAAACCCTGGGAATTCCCTTGACTTCAGACATTACGTGGGGAAAACATACGAAACATTTGTAGTGTTGCATTAAAGAAACTAGGATTTATCAAGCGAATAGTAGAAAGCTTCTCCAACGAAAAATCGAAAGAAAGATGGAACTTCGCCCTGATTAGGCCACAGTTAGAATATCTTATGTTTCCCCAGGGAATTATGGATGTGAACTATACTTGGGTTTCCCAATAAGCGATGTTTTCCATGTCTGCCGACGCGACGTTTCAACAAGAGACTTTCTTTTCGTCATTCGAAACCCTAGAAGGGTTTGCATCCACATTTCGAATACGCCGCAAATATTTGGGACCGCGCACAGAAAGATTTACTTTGCAAAATAAATAAAATACGAAGGAAAGTCGTGTGATTCGTTAATATATGATGGAAGGACTAGCTTGGGAGCTGTTAGAGACTCGGACGCTACACGCTAGGCTTACATTAGATTACTTACAAAATTCAGATCAGGCGAGCTTCAGTGCAACATTGAGGATATAATTATTACCTCGCGCTACATCTGTGGAGCTGATAGAAAATACAAAATAAGATAGAATCACTGCCGAACTGACAGGTACCTACAATAATTCCTTCTTTTCACGCACGAGCAGAGATTATAACAAAATCATCATGACACTAACATAAGACACATCTTTAGCAATTTACCTCTGTCCTCTCCCCCCTCCTTTTCCTTATTCCCTCCCCTTACGTGGTTGGTGTCCTGACACCCCAGTCACAAGCCTCTGCGGCGACTCGTAGGGTATTATGCAGTTGTTTTTTGAGTTCAAGCAAAAAATTATATTGTATCAATGGTGTTTTTTCTAAATGGATCCCAAGGTGTTTAATTTATTACCACCAGCAATAAAATGTATTGTTAAAATAAAATCATTCGTAAAGCGTGCTAAATTATGGCCTTTTCCACTCAGTTAAAACAGTCTTAATATATTTTATAATTTTTAAATTTTGGTCGTTTTAGTTGCGTATATAATTTTTTTAACAGATTTAACTTTCAATTATAAAATGACGCTTATTCGTCAGAATTGCATTGGTATTTTGCTGAAAGTGATCCCATCTACAGCGTGACCTTCAAGTGACCTCATGGGTCACTTGAAGCTCCTTCGTATGTTTTGATTTCATTTATAATTGTATTTCTGTTTTTAATAATAGGAAATAAATATATCATATATCATTACAAAAAAGTAAGTCTCCAAGCCAGAGGCGATACCCCGCTGCACAACCCACATTCTACGACGGATGATGATGATAGTGACGTGTAACTTTCGCATCCAATCTGCCCACATTTTACGTAATACCCTAGCGTAACTTTATAATAGGCCCACCCGTGTCCGCAAGTGAATAAGTAAGATCTCCTCTCTCTCTCTCTCTCTCCTTAGGTTGACCAATCAGATAAATTTCTTATTCGTCCAATGTTCCAATTCCACGTCTTGAATAGACTTTTATTTTGAAATTTCCAAAATGTGATTCATTTCGTAATAACAAATCCAGCTGCTCGCGAGCCGCCTCAATCAGGAGAGTCTCCATCTTAAATTACTTACTTCTGAATTTCCTTTCTCGTCGCAAGTTACGCATGTGTATAGATTTGACAAAAGTTCCTGGCGCTGCAGAAAGGACGATTTTGGGACACGGGCTTACAAAAACCCGCGAAACGGGGGAGGAAGGTAGTTTAGTGAAGAGTGTCAGAATATCTTTCTAACTGCTGTCATCGCAAGCACTTTTAGGAGGGGGATGACTCGCCACCACCTACCGTCCCGTGACGACCCGTCTCACAATGTGACCTCATGATAAGAGTCCCTGGTAAAGTCTCTGGTAAACGGTGGTTGATTTGAGCCCCTTGTCTTGCATGTGTGTACCTCGTGCCATTTTTGCGGGGTATTTTGTTTCCCCTTCCCACTCTCTCTCTTTTTCTGTTTTCATCCCTCTCTTCCCCTCCGTCCTTTCCCTTCACCCCCTCCACTTCTACCTCCCCTCCTTGCCGCGCAGGCCTGCGCGATGAACTTTTGCGAGAGCTACACCCGCCTAGGTACATTCTGTACCTTCTGATAGATACCAAATAAATAAATCACTCTAATTCTTATTTATAAAAGTAAATTACATAACTTAAGAATGAATGAGAGCCATCTCATGTTCCTAAGACGGGTTTTAATGGCTAGTATTCTAGCTCACAGGCTCAAATTCAAACAATCTAAGTTCTTATGTTCATTGCAAACCGTCCCATATTATTTTCTTTTTACTGAAAATTTGCCAATCGTTCGAAACGAGCAACACGTTTATTTTTTCACCAATTGTTATTTACTTCTAACACTATTTATGTTTGATTGTTCATATGTGCCCTACGGAGAATAGGTTTGGCCCGAGGACGTGACAAAATTCCTGAAACAGTAAACCTAACATAGGAAAATAATTTTCAGGATATAAAATTTGATTCTTGTGCTCTACTAGATTGTACTATTCAACATTAATTTAATATATATTAACCGACCAATTGACGATTGATCATTTGACGGTTTATCCATTTTTTCTATTTGGAATTGGATATAGACTACTACTAGCTTATTAAAAAGCTTTACAACAAGGGAAGGGATACATACATAAACCAAATAAAGAGGAGAATATACTAAAAGAACTACCAGGGAGTAAAGAAACAAGTATTAAATATGGATTGATAGAAGGCTGCAGTCAACCAATCTTAGGTTTAAACGACCAATGAATGAAAACGTTTCTCTTACTAATAGTTAACCGAATACCTGAAGGATGTCAGGTAATTATTAAAATAACAAAAGAATATTTGGCAAATGTATTAACCTAATAAATTGATGATCAGAAAACAATCAATGTTGAACATAAAGCCCTAATGAAAAGCCATTACTTATTTCATACGTTAGCATTCCTGAGGGCTACAATTGCGGTCATTATTCAAGTTTCCACAACTTTTTATGCTACTCTACATTCTATTTTCTAAATTTCATTTTATACGAAGCATTGATGGCCATACATGGTGCTTTTCTTGAAGTGTATCAAGTATATAAGTGCGAATTAAACAGAATTTAAGCCTCTTCTGGTATTCCAGCAATTCATCACCAAGTCTCTTCTAGAGACTTGTCCCCTTGAATCTTAATCCTGAGTTAAATTGAGGAAATACGAGCCCTAGCAGAAAAGCGCTTTGAGAATCACGCTCCTGAAAACTACCGACTCTCAAGCCGTTTGAGGTAACTGAGATTATGAAATCAAAAGCTTGTCAAAGACCTCGAGCAAAAGACCAAGGCCGTACAGCACGGTCTTTTGAAGCTCGTTTCTCTGTGGGAAAGCTCTCCGTTTGAATAAATTATGGCGAGATCGATGTAATCTGCTTCAAGTGAGATATTTAATAGAAGTGTACCACTAGAATCGAGTGCAATAATAACAATCCAAAGTCTTATATCAATGAGCTTAAGTTCACTTTAACCCCGGGGTAGTTTACTTTGTCCGATCTCATTCTGTCAGTGAGATTGAATATTTACAATTATCTAAGACAGCGATACTTTTCTGCCTCTGCAAGATTCGAAAATACAGACGAAAATATATTCTTTCATCCACCGAAGAACATTAAAAGTAACTAAGATATTGATTAATTCCTAATATATAATCGAATATTCGCAGCGTATCCATTGCTTCACAAAATAATTATGTTCAATTTTAGCTTCGGAGATATGGATACCAGCCATAGCCTTACAATTGATATATAACAAAGAGCTCTCTACAAACCGATGTATGCAGGTCATAGCCCTCACGAAAGATAGACTGCTTTCACATGCTTACCCTCAAGGATTTTTTGCGGTCAAATTTTCACAAGACGAACGAACGTTTTACGAACACTTCCTATTCACATGATGAAAAAATATAACTTAGTATATTCCACTCAAAAATTGGTTTATTACCAACCCAGGTTTCGACTGCACAGCAATAATTATCAAGGTCCTTAAGCCAGGGTTAAGTTCCCCCACGGAACGCTCACGTCAACTAACTGACGGCATAATGAATCATACAAAATCCTAACTCTAAGTTTAATCACAAGATTCATTTTATTGACGACTGGATAATAATGTTGCCTCAGGATGATTTGGTGGAACTTATGCAAAACAAAAGAAGAACTCTTAGCAATTTTCCACTGGTTAATGCTTAGTAACTATCGCAATGAGTTCGTCTTTCGTTATTAACGGCCGCTTAAGGCAGCATAAATATGTTCCCTATGTTTTGTATGGTTGAAAATGGTTGTACATGAAGCTAATTTGGCGCAAACATGCACAGATTATTTATTAAACGACCTAACGGTTAATCTTAAGTTATAAACCCAATCGTGTAAGTATTACCACTAAAATTCATGCTCTTGTATTTCATATTGATCCACATGCCTTACGCATAGGTGCTTGTTGACGCAATACAAACCTCGAGCTTACGCACAGTAATGTTTTAAAATAAGAACAAAAATATTTTTAACTAGCTGAATGAGACACTTAGGTGAGAAAAGCTTCAAATATTGATGAGAAAACTCAAATGATCACCGAAGCAAAAATAAAACAAGAGTTAATTAATGTTTTTTATTCGTCAAACGGACCATTCGCGTTAATATACGATGGCATATATAACTGTAACACGGAAGGTAATATCACTGTAGGAAAATGAATTACCCTACTGGAATCGAGAAAATTTCCCTTTGGTGAAAAATAAGGATGACTTTCAGGAGTTAAAAGGAGCTCTAAAAGAAAAGGTACATAGTTCGACTTCTGTTTTAATTGGTTCAAAAAATTAACTAAATTATGCATTTGATTGCATAAAAAAACAAATTCAATTAATATTAGCGTATAATTATTTAATTATGTAATCATAATTATGTAATCATAATTATGTAACCATAATTATGTAATCATAATCATGTAATCATATACAGTAAAATATAATTGTTTAATCAATCGCCTATTTGAAACGATTATTCAAACTACAATCGCGTACCAAGTATGGTGAAGTATAGTAATCAGTCATAGAAGTCAGCCAATTTCATCCGAAAGTACCAGGAAGTGTGCTCAAGAAATCCATAGAATACCAAAGACCTATCATGGTCCTAAGGTTAATGGAGACAATAACCGACGCACTAATTTTAAAAACAAACAGCCACCGCAATTATGCATGCAGCACCAACCGGCTATCATACCATCCTCGAGTTTTCTCTACATGCCAATATTTCCAGAATTCTGGATGTCGCATTAACTAAAGTAATGGGCTAGATGGAGAATGCATGTATATCCAGCGGTTTTGATACTGAAATTTAAAAAAAATCTCGAACGAGAAAGCAGGCACATCGATGCCAGAAAAAATAACCATTTCTGAAAACAGTCCGTTCATGTTACGATCCGACTTGATGTTTTTGCAACATCGCGGAGAAAGTTTTGGCGAGCGACCCATTTTTGTGTATCTTCCCTTGAGTAACAAAAAAAATACCAGGCCGTGTGGAATATGGAGGACAGAGATAGGAATAGCAACCCCGATGGGTCCCAACAAAAAAATTACGAAATATGCGCACATGGGGTGGCATCCCCCGAGGGCAGCAGAGAACTGCCGTCTAACGGACGCCAAGTAAGGGGAAGTGGTGCTTGGAAGGGGACCGAGAACAAAATGAATCCATCTTTCGAGAGCAATCTCCCGCCGCGGAAGGAAGGACCGGGCCATTTCCTCCCGCCACGCCTACTACAATGCGCCCATTCATCTCCCACCTCCTCGCCCCGCCCAACTCTCTCCCGCAAAACACAGCATACCTGCATTCTTCGAAGACACGTGCATCTTAAATACCACTCTCCATCGGGGCTATAAAATTCTGTGGATTCCGAACGACACATTGGTGATATTAGGATTCATTGAATAGGAGACAGAGGACGTGGCAGAAGGATAACACGAGGAGGAAAAGATGGAGGATGGAAACTTCTTCCCAAATCTCTCGCATTACACGACGAAAAAAACATGCAGGAACGAGGCTTCGTAGAAAAATATGTGCAAGATAAGCATAAGAGTAGCAGTATTTCGTAGTAACGGTAATGATTTCGTTAATTGGGCAGTATTTTCAAGTAAAATGACGTAGCGCTAAAATTAAATTTAAAGGGACAAGACTTATATTTCAAAACACGAGCATCAAATGCGATAAAATATGCCTGGCACTCTGCGAAAATATCTTCAGAAAAGGTAATCGCAAATTTTATCACGTAGAATGGGCACAGTTGTAAGAGAAAATTCGACCTTCGGGATATGGGATGAGAATAGATGGGAGAAATTCCAGATTTGGGAGTGGAGAAAGAAAGAGGATGTTTGGCAGTTGAAGAATAAAAAATGAACATATA
This sequence comes from Pyrrhosoma nymphula, assembly GCA_963573305.1. NCBI lineage: Eukaryota > Metazoa > Arthropoda > Insecta > Odonata > Coenagrionidae > Pyrrhosoma > Pyrrhosoma nymphula. The sequence goes on along the minus strand of OY754337.1, from coordinate 23,707,913 downwards.
CTATGGATTGAATCGGAGGCACCTCGGAAGAGGCAGAACAAGTGGACGGAAAAGTAAATAGTGGTTAGGGGATATAAAGGAAAATCAATGCTAAGTAAAAGAGTAAAATAGAAAAAAGGCCAGGAGAAAGGCATTTTATTATCGAAAAGCAGGAAAGATACCTACCGTAAGGAAATTCCCTAGTCAGTATGATACTAACAATACAAATTAATGATAATTGAAAGGCAACTCTCACTCACTCAGTGATTCAACCCGAAAGTTGGTTTGGATAGTTGAGGGTAGAGCTCACCCCGGACTAAACCACAGGCGTGTAAATATCACACATTCAGGGTAAGGGGGCCAGTTCCTTTCCCTGGGCCATCTCGCACTCCGAGGATTTTTTTCTCGGGGGCGTCCAAGGATTTGAACCCGTAGTAGCCAAGCGCTCTACCCACTAGGCCACCACGCTCCCTAAAAGAGAACAATTACCAAGAAAAAAAAGATAGGAACTCGTATCCGAGGGCCGGGCAAATATGGTAGGGGCTTGCTTTTTCAACAAAATAGCCGACCTCTCGTAAATACCACTTGCGCCAGAAAAGGATTAGACACTAATTATGCGCTGCTGGTTCCAAACTCGGGAAGCACCCCTAAAAACTTTCACTACACCAGACCTCTGAGTCACGAAAGTAAAATCATCAAATTCGAAACTGAATATAATAAAAAAAATAATTGCTTCTCCCTTCGTCAAATTCATGATGATGTATGATAATAGAACGTACGTAACAATTTTATATTTTGGATTTCAAATTTCATGGCGTGTGAGGCATGAGATCCATTTCCAATATTCGATATAATACGGATTTCTGAGAGTAATATAGGCACCGAGAGAATAGAGACACCGATTATTCACTGCATTACACTGATAAGAGAGACTATTTCGAGAAAAAATGGAAGAGTGACTGACTTAAAAACCAGGGCTGATAATTTACATATTTTCTAAAACATCACCGCAAGAATGTAGGAAATTACGCCCTCTTTGGGAAACTAATGAAATAAATGATATTATCCAATCCCCTGGCACATATTCACTGGAGGATGGTAGCCTAACACCCTATCCAGTCCTTCTCCAATAATCATTAAATATATTGAAACAGAAGCGAGCGATTATGTACACAAATTACACTACAGCAATAAAAAAGGGAACAAAAATCGAGCGCAAATTTTACTCGTTCAGAAAAATTCCACATACCCAGCAAGTATTTGAGCCTCGGGATCACCTAAAAAACCTATAGACTCATAGTATCTCAAAATGACAAGCAAATTTAATGTCTGATATGTTAAGTGAGGGGTCGTGGTGGCCTAGTAGGTAGAGCGCTGGGCTACCAACCGGAGGGTCCTGGGTGAAGCCTCTCAGGACTCACCCTCTGAAAATCCTCGTGGTATCACTGAATGCAGAACTACGTGGGGAAATCGCAGGAGGCCCAGGGAAAGGAACTCTCCCCGTTTCCCTGAATTTTCGAGTTTCACAAGCCAATGGCTCAGTACGGGGTGATCTCTACTCTCACACATCAAAACCAACCTTCGGGTTGAAAAACTGAGAGTGAGATGCTAAGTGAAATGGAACCCAACAAATAGATCCCTTCCGAAACGAAACTACAAATTTCTTTAATTTAGTGACTCTTCGGCACGAAACTCCATTTCACGAGACCATGGTTTCGTTAACGGAGTGAAAAAATGAAAAACCTGCATTTAGGCTGCGGACCTCGTAGATTCGAGCGTTTGGCGCTATATAATTGGCTCCAGCAGGAGGGGTATCGCACGGCACTTTCGCTGGTACGGGTTTTCCGCCCGTGGTCGGGGAGGACTTCGTCGGAGGAGGAGAGCATCGCACGGCGGGCCCTCAACAACACTTTCGCTTGAGGCGTATTTACGCCCAGTTTACACCCGCTCGATTTCCTAGTCCTAGTTACGGTGTCCTTGTCGGACTAGTAGTTTCCGGGCATTAGACAGTCCTAGCGATAGGACGCCACGAACGTGCTAGAAGAAGGGTGGTCTTGGAGCGCTGAGTGAAATGAATACACAACTATGGCCTTTAATTCAGGTATTCAACAGCGAATAGCGAAATTGCCCGATCACACGTTACCCTTGTCAATGTAAGACGTCTGCTGTGGCGATATTGCTCTAAGAATAAAAGCATGAATGGACGTCAATTAGTCCTTCACAATTAGATGTCCCAGATGGCGAACACAACAGCTGGCGATCGGATCTCTCGGCTCAACTTCGCACAAGGAATTTCATTCAACCCCGGGCTCCATTTGTTGCTTGGACTTAGACATTACATTTGGACTTGGGTTAATCAGCCGGGCATCCTCGGAGTGAGGAGACCGTTCAGCTCCCGACGAGAGTGGGTAGGTCTCGGCACTGCCTAGCCGAGCGAGTAACCGAGTGTGCTGGGCTTTTTACGTATAGCGAGATGTGGGTGGTGGGAAGGCAACTCGCTGCTTGCAAGCACAAACAACGCACCGGAACGTGATGATCAACTGTCCGCTGTAGAGCTTGCTTTCCACGCCCGCATGCAATCGTGGATGCTAAGAGCTCTCTGCCAAAGATGGTCTCTCCTGATTGAAAAAGGCACATCTCCCGCGACGTGAGATAAACGGGAACGAGATTTCTTCCACCACCCTTCTCCAGATTGGCTCGCGTGGCGCTGAACTTAATATAACTGTATCTTTTAACATCGCCGTCCCTAGTGGTGGCAGGGTAGAGTCCAAAAAGGGAGGAATCAGGCGAGATGTTGTGGAATATGAACATAATAAGAACTTAGAAGTAGCAATTTTCCACAGATAAATATTTTAATTCGACCCGGGTTTCGATGCACTGCATCATCATCAATCTGATGATGATGCAGTGCATTGAAACCCGGGTCGAATTAAAATATTTATCTGTAAAAATTGCTACTTCTAAGTTCTTATTGGGTAAAGTCCATACCTGGCGATGCAAGGGTCGCGGGTTGTCTCCAGCCTGGGTAGTTTTTTCACCTACCAAGCAATTTTTCCGGTCAATCGCTTTAGGTAAAATACTCTTGAGGCTGTTTTCAGAACTGTTTGTTAAATAAATTCAAAATCTCGCAAACTAAATATATAATAATGACGTTAAATAAATAATTTACATCACGGCCTCTTCCAGTTTCGCCACTTTTCTTTCATTTGAAATATTTTTCCACCATCTTTCCAAGACATTCGATCCTCTTTCAGCATGGTTCCATCAAACCAAAACTTCAATCACAAATATGGTTTTATTGATCTTTTCCTTTAAAGCTATTTTCTGTCAATGTTTTCTTTCTAAATTCTTGATTTTCTGTTTTCCGGGCTTTCCGCCGCACTGTCCCCTTAATTGTAAACATTTCGTCTACTATCTTCAGGTCTTCTTTAGGTCTGGTTGTGCTGGAAATAATTGAACAACGACGTGGAAATCCCGAAAAACAGAAGATGCATCCTAAGCCGCGCAAAAACCTGTTAAGTTCTTCCTTAATCGTTTTGGCTAAATTCCTCATTTCCCCATCCTTTTTCTCCCTCCTAGCTATACTTCCAACAATCACGGTCTTTTGTATATTCTTACCTTTAGCATTATGCTCCACCAACTTATTCTGTCACCGGCTTTCCAGTACTTCCAGATATTATGCAATTATCAGTCTCACAAAGAAACATATAGGTATGTATGTTTAGGGCAATGACGGATTGAGAGGTGGGTTGGGGGCGCTCTCTCTCCCATCCCCCCTCCCCCCGTAATTACTGGTCAAATAGGAAAAATTGTGGTCATAAGGTATTCCATTCCCCCAAGACCCCCGGAAAGTAGCAATCCGCCCCCCCCTCAAACAGCGACCTAAATCCACCCATGGTTCAGGGGTCCTCAAAATTAGTACTTTTGATTAAATCTATGGTACAGCTTTTAGTAGAGAAGGTGGGTACATTTTAAGACCACTATTTAAAGGAAGTAAAATATTTGAATATGTATAATTTAAAGGGTAAGGATCCCACTGCGTGCGCGATATAAGAGAGGAGTGACATTTGGTTTTTAAATCATTCTCGAAAATGGCAAAATATCAGAGGAATACGAACTTTTAGTACTCATTTGAGAATGGCACTTGCTTTTCATTTGTTCACCGCGAATTCTGATATGGGTGTACGGGGTAAGAGACCTAAGGAAGCAGCATTAGAGTATACCTATTGATTATATCATTAGGCACTATTGACGAGAAAGGGGCAACTAAATTCCGCGAAAGTGATACAAAAAGGTAAATATCACATAAATTTCCTATGCTTGAAAATTTGTCAGATGTTAGTCGTTCTAAAGCGACAATGTAGGCTTTATCCGAATAAGCAGGGGCATATCATGTACGACCACGTCTCCTGTGCTACATTGTGGACGGGAGACGAGAACATCTTGTTCGTATAAACCCCCCGCTGAATTTAGTCTCAAATTAAGAAGCCTTGGCGTTTTAACTGGTTAACACACCTGACCGGAAATAGGGAGATCCGGGTACGAATCCCGGCCAAGTAATATTATATTTTCATGGAGAATTTCACCCACTTTGGTGAATATCATTTCAATTCGCAAAATAAGTTCAGTTGCATGTACTGATCCAAGCTGAGCGCGGGGAGACGACGGGACGAGAATCGTCGATTCAAACTGCAATCCTTGCATCACAACTTCACTATTTCTCGACTTCCTCCCGTCTCCCAACCCTCCGCGTTGACCCACCACAGTGTTTCCTCTCTGCCATGTCTTCCTCTCAGCTTCTCGTTTCCCGTCTCGGTCTCTTGTTCCACCATTTGGCACAGAATCAGACGTTTTCCTGGCCAACGCAATGGGCCAAGGCGGAGAGAGGAGCGAGCTATCTGCCTTGCAAATTCGCTTGGGTTGGCTCAGTATAGAAAAAAACAGAGGAAAACAATAAGGGCTCGGGATATATAAGGTCGGCCGAGACGTTAATATGAAGGGAGGGTGGAAAAATGGAGAAGCGATGCAAAGGGCAGAAAATGTTTAAAGAGCTCATGGAAAAACAACGAGGATTATCGATCCAACGAATCATCAAGGATATCAAACGTACCGATGAATGAGCCTTTTCAAGCACGAAAGCCTACATACTGCCACTGGATCATCGCAATGAAGCGGCTAAAATAAAGCATTCAACCCATAACCCTTTTTACTGTGTAATTAAAATAGCATGCTAACCCTCATTATAGTTACTTAATTTCGTAACAACATCATGAGAAAATTCGGTCCTCTAATCAAATGATAAATGAAAATAATACATAAATGGATGGTGTAATCTGCGTTTTAAGGCGTCGCAATTCGTTTCTGCTTAGCGGCGCTAAACACAGCCGAATTAAGTCATAGCAGCAGTAAAAATGTCTCCTCCAGAAAAACAAATAAATTAAAAGTGCAATGCCAGGAGACATCTTTAAAAGCTCATAGTTGACTGAGCCTCTGAAATGCTGTTCGTAAATTTTAATTTTTTTAAGAAGCTTCTCTGAGCCATCAGATTAGAGCCCAAGAAAGTTTAAATGTCTTCCAGATCCCAAGCCAAGTCGCCGAAATGGGATTGGTCGTAATATAAATTTTTAAGACCACCAGAATATTTCATTTCTTTCGTGGTTTCCGGGTGTCAGGTTTTTACCTAAAATTTAAAAACTTAGCAGTAAATATCTCCTCCTCCTGGCGAGGGCTGATGGCGTTCTAGTTACGGATGGGACGAAGTTTATCGCTAAGTAACATCATGAAAACTTAACTTCCGCTTATTGGATAAAGAATTCAAAGCTATTATATATCACTAAAATGCAAACATTTTCAAAATACAATTTAAAATCTTTTATTGTCATTTATATAACTTTTCCTCGACGTGGCCTGAAGCGTTAATAATTTCATATTCACTCGAAACTGGAAGCACACACTTATCCAATTTTCATGTACTCGCAGGGACAGTTATTTTTGTACTCTTTTGTCTCCACAAAGACCGAAAATGCAAATAGTCTTCTAGGCTACAGGATACTATATTCATCAAAATCCAAGGATTGCATGCAAACATTCCTAATTTTTTTAATTGAAAGGTCGGCCTCGGTGGCGGTAGCGTAATGTCCTCTCCTGCCATCCTAGAGGTCGAGGGTTTGAATCCCACCAGGGAGGGTTTCCCCAGCCAGGACATGGATTTTTGGGTATTGTTATCTCCAAGTTCATTAGACAGGACTATCATTTCCTAAATACGCTTGAGAAAAAAAGACCTATTTATTTATGTATGTCTTTTGTTTGATATTTTAATGGAGGAAAGTATTTACCACCCCACAGATATTCATCTACAAAACACCCTGCAAGTCACCTCAAGGGTGAGTGGCAGGGGGTGAGTAGTCACCAACATGCATTACACTACACACTATGATCACACTATACCCTATTAAAGTTAGTGTAACTACAACTATTGATGCATTAGCATAAATCCTTAATGAATGAATGAATAAGATTAAAAATAAAAGAAAAGCAAACACAATTCAACACAGGAACAGTACAGTAGCTCTTTGATAAACAAAAAAATTGGCAAATATGCAATTCTTTCATAAAATAAAGCAACAGTAGACACTAAAAGGGTTAAATTTATTGAAATTCCAACTCCGATTGAAAAATAAGGATTAACGTAAACATTCATAAACGTGACAGTAAGTCACCTTAAAGATCGGATAAGCTAAAATAGTCATCCGATACGCAACCCTGATTCGGGCAGAAATCTGGTTTATTGCATGAGGAGGGCGACTGAGAGACGAGATTTTTAGACAGGGTTAGAGATCGAGGAAATGGTATCGGTAGAGGTGAATATACGGAGTTAAAGCCGCCGTATGAGAAATAAGGGGCTGATGGTAGGGGAAGGCTAGTACAAGATTTTTTGGACGACAGTTACAAGGAAGTCTTGGGAAAATTAACATAATGGGCAAGATGATGGGTCAGAAAGCATAATTAAATGGTGAAGAATATCACTTTAAACTCAAAATTATACATAGTCAGACCAGAATACTTATTGTTAGTTGAATCGTCCATGACAGCTAACAGCACTTCCTCCATAAAAAGTATGCGTATTTAAACGTATAAGTAAAGTTTTTCCTCCATATCAGTATGCGTATTAAAACTTATTAAGCGACTGAAGTGACTCTTTGTGTAAATCAACCTGATATCTTAAGCCCTAAGGGTGATTTACTAATTTTTACGGCTTAAGAATCTAAAAAACATTGTAATTCAATGATCATTCTCGTAATATAATACCACATACTACTACCAGATACTACATAGGTAATTGATGATAAAGACATTAAGGAAACAAGAGATAACTCCTAGTGATTTGGAAAACATTCATACAGTTTTTGTGAATTCCCTTCAAAAATCTGCGTCACCCATAAAAACGTCACTTAGCGTAATCTAATCAGAATTTCATAAACAAATTTTCATAAAAAATAAGATGAAATAGTGATTATATACCCGAAACAAAAAGAGCGAAGGTATGAACTTTAAAATAAATAATTATGTCGAAAAGTCAGCCAAATATTTTTTTAAATCTGTAATGTTTACCCCTTATGGTGGTTATTATTGCCATAAAATTGATCTACCGACGATGAACGGATCACATCAAACCCAGATGCCATCCTACTGCTCCGAAAACGGAATATGAAGCAACGATGGTTATCTGATAAAAATAGTATGAACGATTACAAAAATTGTTGAAAATACGAATTTCCTGAGAGTAATAGAAAACAAATTCATAGTAGGAAGAGTGTTTACTAATCCAGTCATTTTTTTCATGGGATTTTCCGACCGTGAATGAATGAGGAGGCATAAAAAACTCCATGACAGCAAGGAGGATATGCTATTCTCTCTAGCGCTGGTGCTTCCACGAGTCAACGTTCTTATATGACTAGGCGTCACGATCCGACGCCTATTCCTTAAAAAAATATAAATGTGGAATTCTTTCGCATCAAGCCGAATGAAAAGACGCGTGCGAAATTTTTCTAAAATCGCTCCTAGTAGAGAAGCGAGCTCTGCGCGGACAGGCAGCCACTTGAAGGAACGAACGGAAAACATTCTCCCTCTCCTCTCGATCTTGAAGGAGAGCGAATTATATACGCTGTCCGTAACTAGAGTCATCACGAAGACGTCAGAATTCCATCGTGGAATAACTGTCGACGAAAAAAGGTGCTCATCTCAAAAGAGGAAGAGGGTAGCATTAGTAGTAGCGCCCGCCGCCAGGGTGGGAAGAAGCGCTGCGGAAGATGGCTATATCAAAAATTCACCTCGAATGAAATTCAACTGACATAAGACCGCGGCGAGGATAGGGAGGGAAGGTTTGTATGGGAATAAGAGTCGAGGGAGGGGGGGAGGGAGGGGTGGATAAGGGTGGGGGTGGGGAGAGGGATGAAGGCACGTCATCGTGCAAGACGTCTCGTGGCATCAGTCACGCGCAGAACAAAAGAAAGACGAAAATATTACCTCGGCTCGAGGAATAGGCTCGAAAAGGCGCCTCAGCCGCCACCGCCGAGTTATTTACCTCTTCCGGAAGAGGGTGGGAGGGTCGGGGCGGGAGGTGCTTGAATAATGCATCTGCCATGATTAGGATTCGACAAAAAAACGGAGCTGGGCAGAGAGCATAGAGTGGGGTTGTGGGAAAATGCTTACCGTCGAATTTTCGTAACCTCCGCGCTCTGCCGCCGCTACATCTGCACCGCGAGTAGTAATGCCGGCGGCGCACGTGTTTTAACGGATTGCTTGAGGGTCCACACACACACACAAGACCTATCCATTCGCACGAGTGAATTATTCGTGAATGCAGTGGATGATTTGAGGCCGAGGAAAATACGCCCATATCTCTCTGTCTCCCTATGTTTCTTATACACTGCACACATTATCAGTCTATTCCGCTATTCTACGAAGATTTTATGGCGAAATCTATTTTTAAAATAAGATTGCTTAGCTCTTTCATAGCAAAAAAGCCGTAATCCTTAAGTACCAAGATATTGAGATGCTAAATCGACTCATACAAAGGTAAGCCGCATATTTTTAAAAAAGCTACGAACGAACAGAAAGAACGAGACAGCTATGCATGGTGAAAATGAATCACTTGGTACTATTCCAACTAGATTCTTTATTCCGAAGATTTCAACGTCAACGCGTAATTATGAAGATAAAATTGAATCGACGTTATGTTGATAATGACTAATAGACGTCGAAATCGATCGGAATAAAGAGCTTAATTGGAATAGTATCGAGTGGTTTCTTTTTACCATAATTAACGTAGCAAATTTCCTAAATGGTAGGATGTCTCAAAGCGTCTAACGACTCAACTATTAGGACTGTACTGGAACTCGCTTGGGAGGTTACACGCATGGAAAAGATTGATAGTAAAATTTTAATCACACAAGTTTCAGGTTGATGAGAGATTGTTATCAGGAGATTGTTATTTTTCCATCATAGTTCATCTGTCGGATAGATAAATGCGATAATAGGAGATGTAAGCAGTCAAAACTGATAGGCATGGGAAATCATAGTTCACAAGCCAATGATCAGAACACACAAATCGAAACATTAATCCACCTGGCTGGCCAAAACCTGGCTATTCGTCCATTCCGTCTTCCCTTAGCTGGTGTTATAACGTTCTCTGCCACATACCTTCGCGGTGTAGGTATACGTATATAGGCGAAGAAGTGCGTATTTCTAAGACCATCACGTAGATACAGGATAGATTATTGCTTTATTCCTCAAATCTTTTCATATTAACTTCTCTTAAGGACAAGTTTCGAACGCCTTAAACTCGAACGGGCAAACGAGAAACGGAGCACGAAGTTACAAAATAAAATACAGTTACATTAGATTGATTATTATATAACTTTGAATGCTATAAATTCCAAAGTTGGCCATTTTTTTCATAGCAAGTTCTTAACAAATTAACTGTTATTTGAACCAAATTTTTATGATTTCGCCATTAACTTTCATTACTGTGTATCTCATTCATCAAATTATGAAAACACTAAATCATAAGATTGGTACGGAGGCTTCCGCGGAGATTTCATGAATTGACCTGGTTCAGGACCTGACGACGCTAGCTGTAATGCAAGTTAAACTGTTGTCCATAAAATGAATCAACGCGGGAGAAACCCAAAAAAATACCAATTCACTAAATGATAAGGCTAAATATTCTGGCATGTTTCGGAGGGTTACAATTTAAAAACTTACATGCTACGTTCTAATCTAATTAATCTAACTAATCACGTTTCCAATATTTTTTCTCTTATCTTCTCGTTTTTTTTTCTTTTTCCGTCGAGACCTTCCATCACACCAATGCTTGTGTTTTGTATTTGTTGAGTAATCCCCAATTCTTAAAGACTGATTTTTCCTCTCTTTCCATAACGTTTTAATGATTCGTATTCAGAAGCGTCCTAAATTTCAAATTTATTCCGACGATCCGCTTGGAAAAATCCAACTCACTGTTACGTCCGATGCAAAACGCATGGATCAAAGAAGAGATGATTAAAATGAAGTGAGGACAGAAAGGAAAACTCGACTCCGTAACTATAATAGCTGTACCGACCGAAGGAGAAAACAAAACCACATAATTTCAATCTCCTTGAATATTTTATGATATCGATTTATGTTAAAGGCTCATGAGTATGAGGATATAACTCGAGCTGGATCCCTAACCCTTGGCTTTGATTTCATAACTTTGTAACTATCAATATCCGCGGGTAAAGGCAGATTTGCCTCAGAACTTCGCTCATCATCATCTCTGGTATTTTGTCTCCATACCACAGTGTAGCGTAGGCATATATGACAGCCACATAATCATTTGATTATTTTCAAAAGCGAAGTCACATAATAGACACTGCATTCACTTAAAGACGCAAATTCTTCCTGAACTGTCGAGGATGGGTATCTACTGACAAATATACGAAAAACTTAATCATAGATAGGAAAATATTAGCATTCAGTGGTGGCTCGTGCGTAACAAAATGGGGGGCTTCACAAACTGGTTCGCACTCAACAAAATTTGCGAAAAAATTTCTTCATTGCCGAAAAAAATCGATAATTGAGTGAAAATACTTCCAGCCGCAGCCAATTTCCTTAAGGCAGAGAAAGACATTACCGGAAGAAAGACACCATGAAGAAAATCGTAATTTATGGGAAGGTAAGAATAATAGAGCACATTGAATGAAATTCAGTGCATTTTTCAATATTAATACGTATGTACTCAAAAGGCATATTTAAGTTCCAAAATAGGGGTTTTTGAGGAAATTAACGAACGCCACAGCTGCTGATTTCTTTACGGCAGAGAAAGACGCAATACTTAAACCGGAAGAAAAAGAATTCGTGAGCGGTTGAAACCATTCCCTATCCCTAATGGATCCCAACGACCCCCCTAAATTCCCTCTAAAACATTTACTACCGACCGAAAATATAGATAGGTGCCTAATGATTCTCTTTCTCCCAGGAATGGTTTGTTGATATAATTCCGGATCACTCAGTTGATCTCTTTAAAATCTCGTGAGGAAATCGATAAAGGGTGTTTGAAGTAATTAACGTAATGTGCGCTGCATGAAACATTAAAGCTGTTTTTCGGCCTTCGTACGGACGATGCGAGTTTTCGCTTCAGAGTGATGCCTAATGGGAGGAACAAAAGGTTCTTCTACCCCTCTCGCTTTAAGTGCCCGAGTCTGGATTAAGGTTCGGCATAGAAAAAGAGTACGGGGAGAAATAAAAGACGAGAGCTGGAGGAAAGAAAAGCATTGTATGAGAGGCTGAAAGAAAAAGCAAAAAATATAGTGCCCTGATGTACCAAAAAATCAGGGTCACAGTACGTGGCATACGGATATGGGTCAGTACGTCAGGAACTCACCTTAGGATAAAGAATATAAAAAATATCTTTTACGTTTATAACGCCTTATTTGCCAATAACGTGGGCTAGTGACCGATATTTTATAAATATGTTATCAAAAGATATAGAACACCATATCTCACTAGTTAGAATGTGCGTACTTTTTATCCGCATTAAAAATGATCAATCGCTGGCATTAGTCTAGGCAAAAGAGATCATGCAAACCATTCTAAAATAACCTTGTATGACAACACAAACTCACAGTCGACAGCTGCTGTTTAATAGAGTTGATATATTGTACGTGCACCACGTTTGCTTTTTCCTCTTTATTTTTTTTAAGAATAAAGCCCTATTTTGAATGATACTAGTTCCTATTTGCATTCCTAAGATACAAAATGAACGCGCATTCTCGTGGTGGTCGAAGGATGGGAATTATGAATTTATGATGGGCTCCCATGGAGTAATATCATGCATCTAAATCATCAACTAACTTACCCACGGAAACTCATTTTATTAATTTACCCTGCCGAGGAATTCTTCGAAGTTTCGAGGATCATCGCTCCGAATGCGGGCATATAGTAGAATAGAAAAGGGTGCGTGAGAAATTTTCTGAGTCACTGTTTGCATATGACGGACTAATGACTGATAGTTAAGGATAGGGGTTAGCATCGTAGATACCTACAAAGAAAATTTAGGAGTTCGATACTGAAATAATTGTGTTTAGAAAACAATAAATCGGTGCAACCCTTATGACATAAAATCACACAATCTATATATTTTACCATATATTAACCTTCTACACTTTCTTTGCCAACTTTTACTGCCCTCTTGGAATAATTCTTTGACCGAAATTTAACCCCAATATGTCACATACGCTGCGCAAAAAGTACTACCTCCTCTACGAACTCGGAACTTCCTTGTGCCCTTCATCTGCCGTACACCATCCAATACTGAAAGACATTATTTCTCATGAACCACACAGGGTACATACTGTCATTCCATTTTAACATAATGCTCTTCTTAAAATGTAACTCGTTAAACCATCATTTGCTTTTAATCCAACATCTGTCATTGATTTCTATTTCATGCTAACTTCATTCCCAGAAGATAAGAATAAAACATTATAAAGTTTTAGCATGTTGATGATGGCATTAGTGGCCAAACGGCAGTATCGCTCCTTTGTCTTATAATGAGCATATGGTTCACTTGGCGGTGCTTTACCTCACAGATCTTTACAATGTTATAATCCATTCATGAATTTTTAAAAGTTTATTTTACCATACAGGCACTGTTAATTATTACTGAGCTAGAAGCTAATAACCTTTGAAAATAACTAGAAGGGCACCTTACTCATACACAAATAAGTTCTAAAATAATCACCTTTTAAAAGATACCTGGCTTAACTTTTTTGAACGTTGACCATCACTACCAGCGTCAAATATAGAACGAGATAAAATTATAAGTTACTAAAATACGCTGTTGTGAAGTAAAGTTTAAGGCTTTAGGATACCTCTTAAAAATAAGAATAGAAGCAGAAATGTCATGACAAGGGCATTTAAATCGTAATCTCAATATTTTCCACTAAATTCAAATCTGGAAAGAAGCCAACTTGCATAGTGGGTAATGGTCACAGGACACGAAAATAGAAAAAAAAAAGACGAGTATTAAGTTTTCAATTAATAACGAAAATTCTTAGATCTCATGTTATCACTAACACATACTATAAGGCGCCGAACTCAATGAGAATACATCATCAGAGTGCTCTCTATTATTTCAGAAGACTTAAACACTTTTCAGATAACTGTACTCTACCACATATTGCTTGCAGCAACCAATCCTCGGATCCTCCAAATATAATGACACGCCGCGCCGGCAGTAAAACCCCTCATAATTTTCCAATTCCGAAGCATTTCCGTCGGTACGGATGACTTTCAATCTTTGCAATACGATATGCACCCATTCCACGCAACTTGTGCCCTTCATCCTTCACAATCTGGGCACTCTCCGATTGCCCATCCGTTTTTTATAGTATTTATATATCTCCTCTCATTCCAAACCTATTAAATTTTCACATTTGATACCACTTACAGTGATTACCTACGCAACCATATGTGTAAAAATCATTTTCAGAAATATACCCATATACCCACGATATCTTTTGAAGACTTTGTGAATATACCCCATTTTGAAGTCTTAGTGAAAAATTCTAGTGGAATTATCCGGTTCAATATGTAAAAAAAAGTCTCAAATTTTGCTGCGCTAACACAAGAAACAAACACGGGATCCAAAGGAAAATCACGAGTCGCAACTGTTTATATCAAATTTCGCCCTTAGACTTGGAATCCCGAACAACCTCCAACAGTCCTTAGACTCCATCCCATTCCCCTCCATATTGGCATCTAGACGTTGTGGATACAAAACCGGGTCACCTAGTGTTCACTGGGCCGAAACAATGGACAAGAGCAAAAAATAGGATCTCATGTCAGTGCCTACACCATAGCTTTAAGACATACTTATAAAACAAAAGTCCTCCGAATTTTCAAGATCTGATGATTGCCCCAATTGCAAATCAGAATTGTAACAGCGGAGACTGTTTCCACGGTGGTGCAAGAATTGCTTTGTTCATAAAACTAGTCTTTGACCTTGGGACACGAAATAGAGCCTGTATGGTTTTAATAGGTGCGAAATAAATTTATTCACATTTCAAATCGCAAAACCTATGAGAATCATATACTTATGCTTAATAAATGCTGCCATTTGAGTAATAAATTAAGAAGTGTGAATTATATTGTATATTTTTCATTTTACTCTAAAATCATTTCTTCTTATGTTTATAAGAAAACACTATTTTCTACTCCTATTAGATTGATTACAACTAGGTCCTTTGTGTAGGAATATTATAATTCATAATTATTTAAGTTGTACATGAAATCAATATCTTACAATACAATTTCATTAAATGCAAAAAAACTTTAACTTGATGAATCAACTGTTCAGAAGAAAGCGTGTACTCCATCGTAATATCAATATTAATAGCAAAATGTGGCAACACTCGGTTGGGACCTAAACGATGCCTCTTTCATTGAACTTTGGGGAGGTACTTCTTTTGGGTTTCATTTGATTTTTTCGGGCAATGATCTTTGATAGTTCTTTCATTTATCCATTTGCAAAACTACATAAATTTGGATTCACTGCTTTGTATTAACAGGAATAATATCCTGTAGGTCGGTGGTGCCACAAGTCGCTTCACTAGCTTAGTTTACTGGCTACACGGCGAAATGTCTTTCTAAAACACCTGACCAGTAAAGTGTATTTTAATCTAATTTTGTCCACCTTACGCCTAGCTGAACCCGTTCAAGAAACGCGTGCTAGCAAAATACGTATACCTATTGTTAGGTTCCGGGCGAAATCGGGAGGTTCCGGGTTCGAGTCCCGGTCACGGCACATTTTTACCCTCTGATTTTCTCGGCTTTACCATCTTCCACATCACCAGTGTCTTCGTCCAATTTTAGTTACATGTTTCCTATCTCTTTCTTTCACCTTCTGTTCAAATTATGGATGTTAGTATATTTGTTTGTTTGTCTGTCCAAGACTAAGAGACTTCGACACCGTTTCACCGATCACCATGAAAGTTGGCACATGTATGTATTTTTTATAAGAGAAGGTTTTTATAAGGATTTTATGCTATCTAAAAAAAACCTAAAAATACCTTTATTTTTTTCGCTGAAAAATCTCATATTTTTCCCTAAAATCAGCAATAGCTAATTTCATTGACAACCAGAGATTTTATTTCAAATGATATTCATGCCTCTAGTATTTAAATATCATGTTTTCCTGCAGGCCCATCATAACACGTAGAAAGGAAATCTGTATAAGATGGGCTCAGAGTCCCAAGGGCCCCATGATAGATTGCTTCGGGTGGTAATCGATAATTAAATGCACATTTACAACAAGTTTACTCTTCAAAGTCTATTCTCAAAGTAGCTCTCATAGGGGCACTTCATATATATGAGAGAACACTTACGTAGTAAACGATACACATAAAGGAATTAAAGAGGCTACGCAAGCAATTAAACGTGCAAGAATATTTACGTGCAGTGAATAGTAATGGTAATAATGCCTCTCTTGCTACTACAAACACAGCTTTGTTTATTATCGTTTAATACCCAGATGTTTTACACGTAGTGGAACCGCCTGCCTCTCATTACGATTGCTAACTGTTTTTTAGACCAATTCCCACATCATAAACGTTACAAAATATTTATATATGTTTAAAAGTGTTATAGTGCAGTTAACTTACATTCACTCAATCATCGAGTTGCCTATTAAAGAATTTCACTCGCCACTGTGTTTCCCCTCCTTGGACTTAAAAATATATCCATAAACATGCCAAATAGAATAAAGGGCAACCTTTCGAAAAAATCTTCTAAAGCATGAGGAATGTCTTCTTGGCGAGTAACTGAGTCCTTGCATGAAAAACGACAAAGGTTAGACTTGGATGCTCAAAGACATGTCCACCAGTGATCGCATGAGTATCTCCCCGTGGTTTTTCTCGGGTTACGCTAAGAGCCGCACAAATTTCATCCCAAACCAACTTACGGTCGGGTAACCAACTATAAATATGGTTCAAATATAGATCTGTTTCGAAACTTTACTCTGTTTTAAGATGGCGGAAACTATAATGACGTCACTACATGCTTCTTACCCGAAAGAAGAGCGGAAATTCTGCACAATGAAAGACATCCGTGCAAGAAAATAGGCAAGTGCACTAAGAATTACCATAGATTTTTTATTTAGCAATCGTAACCAATGATAATGGCTAATTTTTACACCGAAGGCGCAGTCCGGGTGAAGGTGGATTGATAGGTCAAATAAACATGGCTGCCGCTACAAATGCTCCTTTTGACGCTGTAAACCGCTGGATTGTACCCTACTATCCAATACTGATTAAGATATTAACGCACATATCAAAGTTGAATAGCGCTACTCAATTAAGTCATTGAATGCATATATATGTATGTATATAAGGGAAGCGATGAAGCCGTCAATCACTCAGAAGACGGCTCAAGATAACCGGAGGGACGAGGTGACCATCTACCAACCGGGTGCTATTTAAGTAGTAATGAGTCTGCGTGGCCTATTTTTGGGTTTCCCGTCATGAAAGAGGACCAACGGTAACTCATCTCTCCGTTCACCTGGAAAATGGTCAGCGTGTCTACTACAATGAATACTACGTACAAGATAGGTTACAAACTTCTAGCTGACACTATTCTTCAGGATTTGTGGTTTTCTAATAAAATAAGTTCAATGTTTTTCACTCGCGTTGAATTTCAACAGGTACCTTCCACTTTCCACTACGTTTCGATTTAATTATAAACCATCATCTATGTATTATCAGCATAACATTATTCGGTTTTCGATTTTTTTTATCTTTTTGATGTAAATTTAAAAGCGATTTTACTATATTTTTTCTACTCTAAATCATTTCCCTTTTGTATATACAACACTACTACATTATTTTCAAGTTTCTTCTCTCCAGTTGAGAATCAACGGGTATTTTCGCTAGTATTTATATAATTGACTAACTATTTTCATCTCCAATAGTCACATTTTCTTATTGTTTCATTTGCAATTTGAATAATTGGACTGTTGCTCCGTGTTTACCAGGAGTGGAAAGGGGGACGCATTTAGGAGAAGGTCCGCCCCCTGTAAAAAATATACTTTTTTGACCGCCGTGTCATTAAAAAAATACTAACTACGGATTAGGTGATGTTCAGAAATATATTTATGCTATTGAAAACATCCCACTACAAGTAATATTTCTCATAAAAGAGTTAGTGAAATATTCTATTAATTTTTCCACACACTGAAGGTAAAAGGGCATGCATCAAATAACGGGTAGGGTAAATATTACGCTATTATTGCAATTAACTTGATTCCAATGCGTTGCATTTAAAATAATTAAATAAAAATTACACTTTTGCCAATAGGCTTAAAATAAAATTACTAATAAAATGTAAAAATTCCTCCCCGCAGGTGCTATTTAAACACATCG
Organism: Pyrrhosoma nymphula; assembly: GCA_963573305.1. NCBI lineage: Eukaryota > Metazoa > Arthropoda > Insecta > Odonata > Coenagrionidae > Pyrrhosoma > Pyrrhosoma nymphula. The sequence continues at coordinate 23,689,977 of OY754337.1, read as the reverse complement.
AAATTTACAAATCATAAATTACCTATTTTTAAAGGCTATGTAGTTTAATTTATGATCATAAAACTAAGGAGTAATTCATAAAGGGGTATTGATATAACGACAGAAAAGGCGCTTTCAGAACGAATGGGTTTTCATTGCCACGATTGTATGCTATTAGTTTATGAAATTCTCCTTCACCATTTGGTGCTAAAAAGATGGATCAATGGGAAAACTTTTGTTTTTAAAGTTTATACCACTCAAATTGGAAAGAGAAAATTTCAAGCTTCGCTAAAAATATACCATTTTCAACGAAGCAATACGTGCTTATGTGGAGTGATAGGAAAACCAACTGAAACATGTGCCATGCTATGACGCTTCACCTTCGAATTCGGTAATTTCTCAATATATTTGGTTAAGAACTATTTTAATCGTGATACCGAAGGAGGATGCCATAAGCCTTCTTTAGCGGCCTGCCGAGCAGTCAGCGCTGTTCCACTCCCAGGGCCCTGCCAACAGATCATTTGTGAAATCCCTCCATTCGCAATTTCGAAAATCATCCACTCCCCTATTACTACCGGTTTATGTCATCAAAGTATTACCACAGTCAATTGTACATAGACCACAATCATGACAAGAAACGATATTATAATATTCTTATTTGCAAGAAAAAGTTTATTTTAAATCACAAAAGAAATATTCTGGGACCATGGCAAAACCTGCAATTTCAGTCACAGTCACACAATCTAAGAGATTTGTGAACTGTAAACCAGAAAAGTCTGCAGCCCTAAATGACAAAGGACACAAATTTTCAGAACATATTTGAGCAGGATAAAGCACCTCTTTCTAAAGCGCCCGTCAACAGTTTCTCCGCCTTCGGAAATTTTGACCCATAACGAAATATTTAATTTTTGTAAAATCCGCTCAGGATTGAAATAAGCCATTTTTTCGAATGACATCGGAGTCATTTTTTTAAACAGAAAAAATCCTCAAGAACTTCTTAAAAACACTTGAGGGGGGATCACATTATAATTGGATTCGGGTAGGTCTGTTACACTTTCGGAGACTTTTTTTAACATCCTTTGCTTCCTCTTCGTGGTAATTCCTCCGGGAATTTAAATTAGCAAAATTACATCGTCGCGCCCTCCCACTTGCGATGTTTCGGAAGCAAGGGCACATTAAGGGAGAATGGCACGGAGCGCTTGCAGACGAAAGAGAGAGAACGCCACGGGGAGGAAACTATGTGCGTAACGGGGAGGGACAATGCATTTTTTAATATTAAATAAGCTCTCCTGCACTTCCACCACATATACTATACATGCGCGGGACACAAAGGTGAAATTATATCGGTTGGAAATAAAATCCGCGGGCGGAAAAAAAATTGACGAGTCTGCCCTGATATAAAAAAACGAGAGATGAGATGAGCCCGCCTGAAAAATAAACGCATGCCTCACGGGAAGCATGCCAATTAAAGAGAAGAGGGGAAGGGGGTTGATGGGTGGAGAAAAAACACATCCCGCAAAAATTACTCCCAGGAGCGTCATTACTACTTAGAGCCATACATCAAATCTTCACTGTCTTTTTGCATCGCAATGCTTGAAAACGCTGGGGAAAGACATCTTTAATCAGGATGGTGGAAAAGAGAGAGAGAAAGAGAGGAAAATAATAAAAAAAACACCACGAGCTAGTGGGACACTTTTCTTTGCGCCGTACTGCGTCCGACTTTAAACGCAAGGAGGAAGTTATGGTCTCCAGAGTGTGGGAGCAGGTGCACGCCGAAGGGCTTTAATGGACAAAAAATTGAGGGAAGGCCGAAAGAAGAGTAGGAAGAAGGGGAGAGGAGAGGGCCAAGGGAGCCAAGGAAATCTTTCCACAAACATCCTCCCATCCATTCCCAACATTTTTACCCGCCGTTTCTATGGTTTCCACAGCCCCAGAATTCCACCCAACGCGTGGTTGAACATTGCTAACAAAGTAGCGATTCATAATCCAGAAAAAAATTCATACCTACAATAATTACCACATTACGAGTTCCTTCGAGTTATAAATAATTTATACACAATTCTACAATGAATTTTCATCTTGCTCGCTAGGTTTGTTTCTTACATATACAGTAATTGAGCCATCGAGAGCAAAAGCGGACGTTAAGTCAGTTTTTTGCCACTATTTAGATAGGCACGCAGAAGAATTCCTCTACTTGTATTCTCTTTTATGCATCAGTGATGAAAGCCTACCTTTAAAGTTATTTTATTTTACTAGAAAGTAGCACTTAGAGTTTATTTTTTTATTTATTAAACTTTATACCTCATTTTCCATTAAGTGCCAAATTTGACTAAGGTAGGTACACCATTATGGCTCTCAACGGCTCAGTCATAGCATAACGATTTACTTTCAATTTGACTTACAAATAACTTTCTAAAATGAATGTTCATCTTTCTTTTAAGTGAGAGTTTTTGAAACGGTGGTACTCAAACACGAGAAAAATTCTTCCATTGGATGATTTTTTGGGGAAATTCTTCGCATAATTCAGAAAAACACGGTTAATCTTTCAAACGGTTAAACACACTTTCACCAGGCATGTGCTTTCATTTCAAAGTTTTAATACCATTCGTTTTAAGTTTGTTACCACCATGCGCAAGGCAATTAGGAGAGAGCATTTTCTCCTGCAAGTGAAACAACTATGGATCGCACTATTTACACGAAAGAGATGTAAAGACATCTAAACACCCCAGATATCCTTTTAAATTCACCTTTTCCAGCATATATTTGTTCATATTCGACACTGGAACTTACGAGAAGCAATAAAATTAAACATAAACTTCTACGCATAAAATATTTGCTTCAAAAATGGCAGTTGCATTCCATTAAAACAGTTTTTCGCGAGTTTTTCCTTGTAATTATAGGTATAAATATGGCCTACAAAAAATAATGTTTCCTAAATTTGTTAATTGATTTTTAACTTCCAAAAAAGAAACAATAAGAAGACGCTTGGGGCTATTTTATTTTTCTAGAATTAAGGAATAAGTACGCAATGCCTCTTTCCGAAAAAAAATCCACCGAATTGTTTCTTTTTTTTTAATTTAGTACGACTTTTGTTCATAAATAACCGAACATTTTGTAAAAAATTTATTTTATAGAACTTATAAGTTATTGGTCCCTATCTCTCTCATAGTATTCTCCTTCTCTTAAGATATACTTATTGCAGCGGTGTTTCCCCTTCGCCATAAAGACCTGAAATGCTTCTTTGGGTATCGCCTGCAGTTCCCGCGCCGAATTCTCTTTAATGTCGTCAATGACGTCAAAACTACGTCCAGCACCGATCTTAATTTAAGGGGTAAATATAAGTCACATGAGGCCAGGTCGGGTGAGTGGGAGGCTGGTGAATGACAAGTCATTTGATTTTTTGCACAAAACTCAAGAATTTGCAAGGTTGAGTGGTTATTGTGGTGGAGTTACCACGAATTGTCGCGCCACAACGCTGGTCTCTTTTGGCGTTCTTTTTCGCACAACCTTTTCAAGACGCCTTCGTAGTGTTTGCGGTTGACTGCTAGCTCTTCAGGGAAAAATTCAAAATCCACGGCGCCATCAAAATCGAAAAATGGTGATCATCACCTCGACATTCGAGCGAGACTGCCGTGCTTCAAGATGATCATCTGGAACTGACTGACGACTACTTTTGAATTGGGTAAACCATTCATGACACTGAGTACAACTAAGAGCAGTATCTCCGTAAGCCTCCTTCAAAAGTTGAAGGCTTCCCTAAAGTTTTCATGCAAATTTTCACGCAGCAACGTTTTTCCTGTAACCAGGACATTGCAAAAATCGGAACGACGACTAAAACACCTTCCACTTAAACAGCGATATTATTAAAAATGAACAAAATGTCATGAAACGGAAACACCATGGTTACTCGGTAGCTTTTAAAGAATACAGCGCTGCCAATTAGAAGTCGCTAGGACTATCCGTTGCCGCGCAATATAAAAGTTTCGGTTATTGTTTTAACAGACCTCATATATTAATAACTTTCAACTAAAATAATCAACGTAGCCTGACATTTTCTGCATTCATCCTGCGCTGGGAAGCCATGAAAAAAATAGTGATTCTCAACGCTATAGTTATTTTGTGTATATGCTCAGAGGATCTGCATAGCTTCACCGAAGCACCATGGATATTTGCCGTCAACTGGTTCGCACCAAGAAGGCAGACGAAAACAGAGAAAAATATAAGGGAGAGGATTATTAAAACAGAAGCCTATTAAGTAGCAAATTTGGAGATCATTTTGAATGTGTGAATGGGAAGTTACAACAAATGCCGCGAATGAAGGTTTAAGATACCTGAGCATGGTCAGTTTTCTCACCTACGGCAGGTAATTTTATCACCTACGGCAGGTACTGTATTGCATAACATTTTCAATGGTTAATGAACTTCATTGCAATATCTTGAGTGAGGAACTCTTATATTAAATATTTCATCGTGTATAGAATAGATATTTATATTTTTACTAAATGCTGCATTGAATAATTTAAGGATTAAATCTTTATCACTGTCATGTTTGGCTTTTCACTCTGTCAGCCGTGCCTCGCAACGTTCTTCTCCCCAAATGTTCTAACTCCTGAAGAATTTCCTCTACATATATTTGGGTGAATTCTCATCACATTCCCACAATCTTTCTCTTAATTTCTCTCCGTCACATTTCCCCTCCAGGCTTTTCCGCCTCCATTTCCACCTCCTATTCAACCCAACATCCCGCTCACTTCAGCTTTATCTCACTATGTACCTTTATCTCTTTTGAAATACACCATTTAGCGAATCGCGGTGAACAGGTTCATGAGTTAGCAGTTGAAAAACGAAGCTGTTGCTCACTACCGATGACTTTCCTATGTGCCTTTGATGTTTAACAGCATAAATGGAAAACCAAAAAATGTTCGAGCGCAAGACTCCTGCGGATAATTTGAGAAAAAAGTTTAGACCGACTAATTGCTGTAATTTAAGGTAAGCAGTAAGGAATGCTGTAGAACATAGAAGAAAGTCAAAAGAACGCTGTACGTAGGCACGATTAGGAATCTGAATCTTATCTCTTTTTTATCAAGTAAAATATTGAAACTTTTTTACCCTATGTATTCCTCCACGGTATTAAATTTATTTGATTCGTCACCGAAATTGAATCGATTCTGTTAAACTGAAATGCAAGACAGAGTATTAAACTGTTTTAGGGCTCATGTTTAAGAAAGTATTCTCTCCATTGTTCAACAAAATACATCCACTACAACATTTCCAATCACTATATATTCACTCACAATTAAACATCAAGATTTAAAAATAACTATAATTTACCAGCACACTCATTGTCTGTAGGCTCGATCGTACCGAATAGGTACTTTCTGGATTACTCAGCTTTACATGTACACGGTCAAAATTAACGTTAATGCATAGGAGAGAGGAATGACGAATCCTGAGTAGTATCACTGTATTACTTATGGATCAATTAAAAAATTTTACTTTATTAAAAAACAAGTTCCTAAGGACTTAAAACGCATGCCATTAGAACGATACAGGGAGAAAATATACCAATCACGGCTTAATATTTTAACATCAACGTGAAATTATCATTTATTTTTATATCCTCCCTTTTTAGTGCACAATAAGGAAGGAAAAACGGACGATTCGCCATCTGCGACTTAGGTCAACCTTCATTGGTGGTGCGGGAAAATTATACGGCAGGGAAAAACTAAATACGGCATTAAAATGCCTCAGCTACTTTTCTGTGCCTACATTTTGGTCACAATGTAGAGAAGCATTTACGCCGGTAGTGGTGGCAAATTTATAAAATTAAAACAAATTTAAATTTTAAAATCGATTCGAGCTCTTCGGGCTAAAAGCATTCACTCAAACACAAAAAAAAATCACAGTGCGGAGATGATTGAAAAGTTCAGATCCCTTCGGAATTTGCACCCGATGTCCGCGTTTAAATCCGTTTCCCGAGCTACAGCAAATGTATCAACTGTTTTATAGTTTTCTCTTTATTTATATTATTCTGTTTTTAAAATTCTCATTGAGGCATAGAAAAGGTTGCACGATCAAAAAAAGGACTTCATAAAATCGACTGAGGTCGCCAATGTACATTTTATGGGGATAAATACAACACATTTCTATTTGCGTACAATAGAGACGGTGGAGATATCTATTCATGAACGTTTTACACTACCTCACCAATACTGTACTGGAAGAAGCAATGAATGGAAAGAATTACCGAATACGACCAAAGTTGGAATATATGAAGCGAATTGTGAGGACTCTGAAAATATGGAATTGCGCTTAAGAGGGAAAGAAAATGAAATCAATAGCTACAGTATATACGTCTTCGGATTTATGACTACTGAAGATGACGTAAATTTCATTTTATGCTCTTTTATTTTCTGCATAATAATGGATAGCCGGTCGAGACGCCATTTCAGACTTAAAGGTCCCCCATTACCAATAAGTCGGAAAAATACGAGAGAAACAAATGACTACGGCATCAACATTCCATGGCATTTTCACTGTACAAGGTCAAAATTGTTGCGAAGTATTTCCGCGGACAAATCTGCAAAAGGGAACTCGCACGAATATTACGGTCTGGGTGAATTAACGCAAATGGGACCAAAACATATTCAGAAAAAAAACTAACATGCAGATGCAAGCAGTGAAAGCAGCTTGGCATTCGCGGCCAAACGTCCTTTTTCGACTCAGCTCTTTCCAAAGCATCCCACGCACTTTTGGCCCTGCATCTCATCTTCATCCTCCTCTCTTTCGACCGAATAGCAAAATCCTCTCATTTTTCTCCATCTCCCACAACCCCCTACTCCTCCTCTCCTCCACCGGAGCAAATCCGAGCTCTCAGCTTATTCTTCCCCATGGCCAATCCCATCACTCTCTCCTCTCTTTCTCTCTTTGCCAGCGGTCACGTGACTAAGGCTGGAAAAAGTTGGATGCGAGGAGGATTATGGGGATATATAGGACGGAAGGGCTTCCTTCAACAAGGCAGCAAATGCGTGCTTTAGGAATTCGCATTGTTTCACATGCTCGAGACAAAAAAAATACTGACCGCTTCATTCCCACGGTTAAGCCTAATTTTAGAGGAATGCATTGCATTTGACAGGTTTCAGCTGACCTAGTAATTACAAATGTCCCATTTCCCAGCAACAAATAGGGGATAAAAATGGAAAATTTGGATAATGATAGCTGAAAAGCAAAATTGTATTTTTTTTAATTAAAAACATGTATAACCATTAACGTAAAAGACATTTAAGGCACTGGAAATGAGTAACATATTCAAGGGCTGGTTACGAGCATGGAAATACGAGGGTAAAATGTAAATTACCTAAAGCAAAGTAATTCCTCATGCATTAAAGTGATAATTTTTTAACACTATATGACTCTGAATTCATTAAATATTTTCAATGCGTGTCATGCAATCCATTCTCCATTAGCTAATTGTTTAAAAGTATGATCGATCTAATATACATAGTGAAATGAAGATTTGTTGATAAATATAGAGCCATCTCTTCTCCCCCTAAATAACCTGTACTAAAGCTTTTACAAATTTTCAAGATAAGAATAATTTCCAAGAAGATAAGGAGACGAAGGTAAATTCAAGAAATTAACACTTTTTCTATTTGAATTCCAACTATTGGTAAAACAATCTAAAAAAGTGTTGAAGCACAATTTAATCTCTATTTTCACAATTCACAAGACCAGGACTTTTAATTCAAAAGTCTAGGTCCGTCCCTGATAGAGAACAAGTTATCACATCACAATGAATGCACTTAAAATATAGGAAACGAGTTACTTTGTGAGTAAAAATCTATCGCCTAAAACTAAATACAAGCTTATTTATAAATTAATGCATTTTTTGTGAAAATTTTATCTAAAAATACGATCAAAACACACGCTTGAGTAATAGCAGTTAATGTAGCCTTCAAATTTTGACCATTCTTAAATTCATTTTTCGACAATACGCATCAGAAAACATCTATCCTTATATTTATTTATTCTACTCCTACTCAATTATTATTCAAATATAAACTAAATTATTATTCAATAATTGTTTTTATTATTTCTGCTGTGATTGTAATGTGAAAAATTAATCTGGTACTTCTTACAGTCACATATTCTCTGTAGTATCTTCTAATTACTTTGACTAAAATTTCTACTTCAGCTACTACGGCCATTCTACTTAGAGGTTATCAACGACTTTTAAAATACATTTTTATAGGTGTCTAGGAGTTAGATATAACGCTGATGTTAATCTTCACTGAATCGTACACGGCAACCATTTTACCCTCAATTAACGTGAAAATTGACGGATTCAGTATATTAATGAAAAATAAAGTGTTCCGTCGATATGTTGGGAAGTTAGTACTCAGTTCAGCCGAGTTACATCTCAGAAGAGTTGGTTTTTGTCGTTTAACACTCCGAGGCCGGAATCGCCGAAGTACTTCATCCAGAAGGTTAAACTCGTAACTTGGGGTCAGCTTGAGGTAAAAAAAAATCAAATCTACTCACCCGCTACAAGTTGCTTGGATGCTAGTTCCTATTTCGGAAAGAACCTGCGAGAGGAGAAAATCACGCCCACCTCACAACTCAAACTACCGTCATTCTGAAACAAATAAAATAAAATGAGGGAGTCTCCAGTTCCAAAGCATTAATTTACTTAACAGTGCCTACTCTTTACCCGCCCCAAAAAGGTTGGCCACTTTCAACTACACAGCACAGCATTTGTTAGTTCAAAGGAATATATTTCGCATTGCATTCTACACCATCTTTCATTTAAAGCAAAGCATAAATAAAAATTAAGTTGAACTTAAATGAATATAGGTATTCCTCCGTTATGACGAAGTTATCTGATTTAAAATATCATTCCCCAGTCATAAACCACAACTATTTATTATTACTATTATATTATCTATTACTATTATAACAATTCATGAGAAACGGGATCGAATAGGATGGTGTAACTTCTTTCTCGTATATTATAAAGTGTAAGGCTAATCTATTACAAAATTTACTAAAAATGTCATCGCATTACAATTTTCCTTGGTCATTACATATTTACCACAGGCTTGTTTTGAAATTATTCTTGCATGAACCACAACTGCTCATAAACAATGAGGACGGACCAATAGGGATTATTTCCCTCACTACATCATAATACGTTGAAATATTAATCAGGAACTACCTTTGATTATTTCGCATTACATTTTTTTCTATCATTCCATATTTATTCACCTAGGGTGAAATAAATATCAATGCTAATTAAAAACCTACAAAGGAAACGTAGAACCCTTCAACCTTCACAGGTATTAGTGATTTTTTTAAATCATCTTTATAACAGCATCCTGTGACTGTTATAAATAAGTATTTAGGCTTGGAGTCATCAATAATTTAAACGATGGAAATCATAGTATACTATGGAAAACTTAAGTCCTTGCTCCAGGTTCTCTTCCTCATTCCTCTCTTTAATTCTGCGACCGTTACCCGGAGTCAAATACATTTCTAGCCGCCAGCTACCTAGTAGCTAGAGTTGTATTCCACTAGCATTTTACTCCATTTTCTACATCCCGGAACCAGGTACCCACACCACGAAACCCCTCCTCTGTTAGGGTCCTATGCGAGCCACTTTCCTTGCCCTGTTCTCCGGGAAATCCCTAATGAACTCTTCATATTCACAGAGTTTCGGGCTCGCCAAGGCCTTTGTGAATCTGAAATTTCCTAGTTATTCCTTGTCTTGGCTTTCGGGACCGTTTGTGGAGTGTCTGTTGAAAAACCGATACATACCTCCGGAAATAAAGCCCGTACTGAGGATGCGGCACTGGAGCCTGCATGCCCGTGGACTTGATATAGTTTTTCATCATGATCTCGGACAGCCTCAGTGTCCGGGAATGACTGAACATTTTATGAACGAGGCGCACTTCAAAGGTACGTGGAAGAGCTTTAATTTTCCACGATAGCTGGCGCTCCGCGGAAAAGGAGCCGTGTTTTGCGCCGAGATCAATGGCGAATGGCATAGGATCCTTTCCCGCATGGGAATTCTTTTTTATCAAACTTTTAAATCAAGGTCGGGTAATTAGCGAGCCATGACTGGCAGAATATATTACGCGAACTCAAAAGTCACCTCTGACTCTGCTGCATCTTTTCTAATACACAGAAGAATTCACATATCATGTGATTATAGGGAAAAAAGTTTAAAACTGCTTTCAAAAGAAAATGTGGCTTTTGAGTGAATGAGATACTGCAAGTTAACTATTTATGGTCTTTTAGATAAATACTCCGGATAATAGTTTAATAAGTGACAAAATAGGACCTCTAAAGGACTGATATTCCTCATGTTCTTGGTAGTTCGTCTAGTGTAACACCCCCTACGCTGCATTTATCCCTATCTGAGGGAGTTTCTCAAATATTTTGATGGCGTCAGACAAGTAGCATCATCGGATAAATGGAAAACATCGTTTCTTCCCTGTCCACTCATTTCTTATAGTTTTATTTCGCAAGCTCGGATTTCTCATTGCATGGATGCTTATATTTTATTTCACTATAAAGTTCGATTTGTTGCTAAAAATATATTTATCCCATGATAATTTTCACTTTTATTCCTAAAGCCATACGCTTAAATGTAATTATGACGACTAAAGTAACGGTTTGAGAATGACTCCCATAAAATTGGATCCTTTCGATTTTAATTTAAAACGAGTGGTGAAAGTAATTAAATGGGGCAAGTTATGGAATGGAGGTTTACATTTCAGGAATGCAATGAAAGTGATTGGGAATCCTTCATTGAATTCGTGATTAAGCAAGAGTAATAGAAAATATATAACGTTATTGGTACAAATAAGCAGTGCTACCACTTCAAGTGACAATAATACATTACGAAAAAGCAAATAAATTGCTAAATAAAATCCTTAGTCGTTCATAACTTTATATACCAACATATTTCTACAAGGAAAGTACCGGAGAAATTTTCAGGAATTATTCGGCCATCTGTGCGTCCTACACTGCTATTACATACAAAAACTAGGACAGAAGCTCGATGAAATAACACTTCCAAAGAATACAGACCGCAAGTTTTTGCGAGAGCAACTCGATACTTAACTATTTCCTATTATCTCCTAAAAATGTCCTCAAAGAGGTGAATTAAGCCTAGTGAACAGGTTTCAAAGATAACTGAAGGCAAAATACTCAGAACTAGAACTAAGTGATCAAGTCAATCAATTCATGTTGGTTAACCGCAGCCCTTTAGTCTTAACAATCCCATGCTAAATCCTTCTCTTCTCCATAAGTATTCTCAGAACTAGTACTAAGTGATCAAGTCAATCAATTCATGTTGGTTAACCGCAGCCCTTTAGTCTTAACAATCCCATGCTAAATCCTTCTCTTCTCCATAAGTATTTTTACTCAATCTATAACCCTTTCCCGATCTACCAAATTTTCCTTTAACTGAACTAAAAATAGTTTCCCCTTGGTCCTCACTCAAATCCTTCCCATTATTTTCCTCTATATTATGTTCCTAACGCATTAATTTTGTATCATTTTTTCCCCAATCCAGCGCATCCATCTTTAGCGGATGCCATTCCATTGAGTCCGAACATCATCTCCTCCTCTATCATATTGTCCGTCCACTTGAGCTATTTTTATCCAACGCCAGGGAAATACAGTAATTTAACATATGCAAATAAGTTATTGGTTTATGCAATAACAAAAGATGACTTTAAATCAAAAGTATAATAGCATAAAATAATTTCATGTCGCGTAAACGATAGTAATCCATGAATCTACAAATTTATTCAATCAAGCTAAAGATATTTTCGCTGGAATTTTACGGTAGTCAGCAGAAAATGCTCTGTACCATGATTTTTAAATCATGCCACAGAGCATTTTTTGGTATTACCCACCATGTTATAAATTATGGCGTATGCGAAACTGTTTGTACCTATAAGACAAATTTCTCCATTTGAACTATCCACAACTTTACGTGTAATTTACTCGTAGCATTTTGCATTACTTTAAGGATTTCATAAGTTTCTAACAGTACTTCTGGCAAGCATACACAGAAATATAGCAGAGTCCCTCCCGCCATTGCAGAAATTTTTGAATTAAATCCCCAAAGCCAGTAATTACACTTGGAATAGAAGGAACAAAAAGGTGGCATTTCAGGAAATGAATCTTTACCAAAAGGCCCTCCCTTGCAAAGGAAGTGAACAAAATTGCTTATAAAAAGATTCTGCGAAACACAACTCAGGGGTGTAAATCTTTAAGTGTCCATGAATTTTTATACAGCCCCATAACTCAAAGTAAAGGAAGAAACGCTTTAGGAAAGGGAAGTGACTGACACACGAAATAATGGTTTCGACGACTGAGGACATTACAGAATTCATTTTCTTATCATTTAAAGTTTGATTTCGTAGTGTCAACGGAAGCCAAAGAATTAAATTAATTATAGAAACGAGTGAAAAGGTTGGAAACAAATATTCCTTTCTGTGATAAAATTTGCCGGATTCCTATTGGTTAGTCAAAATATTAAACTCATTATAACAGGAACGAGTTTAAAAAATACGGTAGAATTTTAATATTGCTCACTCAAGGTTAATGGTATTATGCGCCAACATTAGCCATATTATGCAATAAATCAATCGATTATGGCAACTATGAATTTGACCTGGATCTGTACACCATTGTATATTTCTCAACAGCAACCTATTATACTCGGTGTTTCTTGAACGGACATCCAAACAATGGACAAATATTTAATGCTGATGCAAAAATTGTCACACCACGGACAACAGTAAGAATGCCAGCTATGATTAAACAAACATAAGCAACCAAGCCGCACCGCAAACTGGCGAGGAATCTGATGTGTAGCTCAAAGCGAACAGTTTAATATTTTGTAAACCTTCCCCAACGGCGCGCCGTTGCTTTTTCGATTCTTGAAGAGGGCTTCATAATAATTCAAGGGGAATTATTTTAAGACTAATCGCATGCCTTTTATTTCTGTATAAGGTAAATTATTAATGAAGGTTGGGGAATAAAAGGATAGCGATGAAATAATGAAGGATAGCGAAATATAAATGCAAAAGGACGCTGGTAAAATAGATGATTTCATGCATTTCCGCGAAAACTTTGTCGTATGACCCATGCAGATGAGCTAAATGCGCTAAATTTTGTTATCAATTAATACCACAAGACGCATGTGTAGTCTAACAAAAATTTAACTCCTTGTTCCACTGGTGTGGCCACCTGTTGCGAAGTCAAAAGTTAAACAAGGGCAACAGCCAATGAAATTGATCATAACGGCACTCATTTCACAGGTACATTATGATTTACGTTCTTTTTTAAAAACGTGGCTTGAACTTTGCAAGAAACCCAGCCATTACCAGTAATGATTTTCATATTCTGACACTTAGGGGTTTCACTTACATTTCCCACACTTCACTCCTCTTTACGTACCCATGTACTCACTGAAAGTAATTCTGTAAATGAAAAATTCCCCACGCCCACTCAAACCAACAGCTGTGCCAAATATCGAGGCAATTCATTTCGGGCCACTTTCAAGCAGGGTCGATTAATTAATGAGAGCTATTTTTTTCTCTCTCTCTCTAACTCAGACGTGGAATTAAAAAGAAGTGAACCTAATTTACCCTCGTCGAGGGGTTTTGTGCCCGCGGAACCCCCCTTTTGTGCATTAATCCTCCTCGGGCTGAAATGAGGGTCCCACGGGGGAGACAGGAACGCGGCCCCGAAACCTGCCCACACCTTGCCCACATGTGCCGGTCTTAATCCCCAAAACTGATTATGACGGATCACGGACACGCGTGGATATTACCCCTGTATGCTGTGGAATGAGGGACGTGGGGGTCGGAGAGAAGAGGGCACTACAAGCGGCCCCACAATGCCCTGCGCTATGTGCTACGTCAGCAGGGCACACCGCAGACGAAATTCGCGCAAGAAATTTGAGGGAGCCTACCCGCCTTCCGTAACCCCCACAGTTTGGTCGCAATGGGCGCGCACTCCGTCTTCATCGCGCAGGGAGTTCCCCAAGGCTCTCTCCGAGTGCCCGGCTTTAATTGCCTCATTCTCTTTTTGCGAGGGGGAAATCCCCAGACGTAGAATTCGCATGCATATGCGCGCCATGCTTACTGCCTCGCGGCGGCTTATCCCTAAGTTTATTCTACGGCAGAAGACTGTAATGTCGAGGGTGGAATAATTTTTTGTAATTGGCTAAACTAAGCAACCTAGTCCTAAACTAAGCAAAGTCCTTTCCGCCGGAACTAACATAGTGCACACGAACTGTCGGCCAAGTTAAGAATGAACGGGGTGAACGGGAACGCGACTGTCACGTTCACGCATGGTTGGAGAGGATATAATAATTGGTGGCCTTTTAAGCAAGCAGGGATTCAGCTTATTCACGTATTTAAGTGGTGGATTAATGGTATACAGTAACGTACAATTAGAGCTAGTTTTGAGGCAGCATGTTTCACTGCGCGAATTCACGGTATTAACGAAAAATTATTTTATACGAAATAATATTTTCTACTGCAACAACGTTAGTTTTTTTATATCATTGAATCCCACGAAAGCATAGTTCGGATAGTTATTACTCATATTATAATATCTCCACAGTAGAATTCACCTGTCCGTCAACTTACGAAATTATTAGACCATGGTTCACTAGTGTAAATCCCATTAGAGTAAGGACTACCTATTGTGTTTGAATTAAGGTATTGGCTAACACGGTATAACCAAAAAAATACTGATGAGATCACCAAAGCGTGAATCATTGATAAAATCTATATTCGCGATCCTATTCTCCACAAACAAGTTCCGCGAAGGTTTTTGTTTGTGATATAAGGAGTCGTGAGCAAATAATAGTGTCTACCCTGACACCAACGGGGAACAAGACCCGCAGAATCATGGAGAAAAATCACAAGCCACGGTGCGATGAGGATGCAACACGGAAACACGGGGAACGTTTGTGATAGCATGAACTCGTTGTACCATTCATATGAATAAATAACCAATAAGTTAAGGAGGGAATTAAAAGTGGGCATGAATGCTAACACTGAAGTTAATAATTATAATGCTGCGGGACCTCCAATCCGACGTTATTCAGTTCTCTGAAATTTAAAAGAAAAGTTTTCGATCAGAAAAAACGAAATATTTTCCTATTCCAGAGGAGACGTTCATTTTTATGGACAGTAGTTTCAGACGTAGCTAATTCAACACTCGATTTTATTAGGCACCTCATGTAATTTTTATTTGATAGCTATCTACTTCGATTCGATTATGAGAAAAAAACATAAATCGAAGGATAAAATCTTTAGAAAGTGTAATATCGGCCTAAAACTCTTCGGAGACGAAGTACGCTACTGACATACTCACAGAAATCTATCTTTCCATTAGCAACAAATCAGAATGGTAAGGTTAGAAGTTATTTCCCTATTCTTTCATGAAATATAAACATATGTTATATCGTTATTATGATAAGTAAAATAAAGTTAGAATCAGTGGTCGTAAAAAAATTACCAAACTTAGCCTCGTATACAATTTTTATGAACTTTCATCGCACCTCTCCGCCTAACTTTCGTAAAGCCTTTCTCTGCCAAACAGCCTATTTACAGACGCTTTTAATTATTTTGGCGATAATTTTCAATAATGTACGACCTATTTCTTTGGCCAGAGAATAGAGAGCCGATATTTTCACTCTACACGGGTGTGAAAATATAAAACGAACTACCGATCTAAAACTAGTTTGTAAAATATTTGAACTAATTTTTTAAAACACGTTAGTAGTTTTAAAATTTAAGCCCTCTTCAACGTCTGCAGCTCAATTAATGACAAATTTACGCGCTTAATAGCTATTTTTTCGCAGTAAATTACAGTTTCACTGATGCAAGCGAAAATCTCCAGGAACAAAATGAATCTTGTCATGAATATCAGTGCACACTTAAGGCTTAAAATTCACGCCAATTGAAGAGCAATATCAGCAATTTTGAATAAATTACCAGACTTGAAAATATTTCTCGACCCTTTCCGATCGAGTTCCCTTAGATTACCTGCATATTTAAAAGAAAAGGATTATTCCTAATGACATGATGCATTAATTCCGATCCGATTTGGGTTTTTTTAATACAAATCTCTATCGATATTCAATTGGAACCACCAAACCCTCCTCGTTGCATTAAGGAGATAGAACCCTCTTGACTCCCACGTTCTGACCTTCTCCCTCTCTATCCCCGTCAGGAAGCGTCTTTATCTCTTTCGACCCATCTTCCCTTGCGATGGAAACCTCGCACCTCCTCCGTTCTCCTCCCCTGCCCTCTTTCGATCCCTTACCTTACCTTTCTCCTCAAGATGGAATTGAGTCATTAAATTCGAATTTTGCCCTCCAATCAATTTCTTTCTTATCCCTTCAGCCAGACGTCCCAGAAGATTCACAATCTTTCACATTGGCCCTCTCTTTCTCCCCTGGCTTTCTCCATCTCCGCCCCCTCCCGCGACTGAAGAGCGGTGGAATTGTTGGAGTTGGTGGAATAAGACCGAAAGAGCCAAGTAGTGGGGCATGTGGAGTAGGGAAAGGGGGCCCTAGTAGTCCCCTCGGCCACCTCCCCCCCTGCACACAGTTGATCGATGGCTCAATAGCAAACTCTGGGACGGAGGAGTTGGCTAAATTTTTCCCGAGGAAAAAAATAATATATATATATATATGTATGGAGGGAAGGTTGTGAGAAGAAAGGGGAAAAAGAACGATGCGTCTTAGATTGGCCGTCGGCGTTGTTCAAGGTGGGAGAGAAGGACCGTACGGAGGAGGAAGAGGGAAGGGGGATTCGCAGGGTCTTTTCGGCAAAAGTCTTATCCGACAAGAGGAGATTTCAGAGCAATTTTTACCGACACCTGCCGGCGGAATGTGCTGCACTTAAGGATGGATCGAGTTTATTCACGCGGGAAAACGATGAGAAAATTACGTTTTCACGACTTCGTCCGAAATAATTACGCTGCTATATAAAAGGTCGTACTTCACATGTAGATATTTCCGATTTCCCGGTTGGTGGGTTGGTTATTTGAGGAGGTGAACGACAACTGAGGCCATTCAGGAAAGGTGGGTACGTTGATACACGGGAGGGATTGTTTAGGGAATGGAGGATGGGTGGAGAGAAACTCAGCGCTGGCATTAGCTTACTCTAAACAATAGACGCCAAGGGGTCAACAGGATAACGTCTCAACCGACGGACGGAGAACTACACCTTGAAGTGCCCTCTACATAGTACCCTGAGGAGGAATTCCGCTATAAATCTCCGCAAATGCAGATTCATACTCGGGCCTTCGGTATTGGAAGCCACCACACCAACCCGATTACCTACCCCCTCTCCCCCCCCAACAATTTTCTCATCAGGTCAGTTAAACAATTTCAATCATAGTCCATTATTCCAACATGTCAAAAAACATTATTTCAATTTTGCTCCATCCGATCAAGTAGAATACCATATCATTTATAATGATAACCATAAATCACCACCCTCTTCTGATATACTCTTAACTACCACCATATCGAGAAGCTAATACATTAAAGGTCCTGGCATTCCCTTTTATTAAGATGTGTTAAGGCAAAAATGCACCAAATTTCGATATAGTTTTATTTAACGGTGAACATCCATGAAAATGCATGCCGTAGGTGAAGTTCATTATTCGTATTTTACCTGTATTAAGTCATAGTCTTCCAGAAAGTAAGTTAAAAAGTTAAAACGAAGTTAGCAGCGACAATATATTACGCACACTCGAATACGAACTCAAAGGACTGACCACCATTTATAATACATTTTCAGGATCGTAATAAATTAAATAATGATACTATTCTTTCCGTGGCGCCGCTAACTTTAATACCTTATTTAAGTTACGGTTAGGTTATGGAAAATCGAAAAAAACCACTCGTAAAAATGGGACATTCCAAGGATTTAGGCATTAATCCGTTTTAAAATAACCGTTTTATTTTCGTAAAAATTAGTTACACAATTATATATCCCATTCCTCGCTAAAAATACAAATTGGCATTTGACTCAGAATATTATGCGTAGTGTTAGGCTAATTCTTAATGCATGTAATGTTCATTTCTTAGCGCTATCGGCACGTGTAATATTATAAAAAGGCTAAGTAAAATAAGGCAAAAGGTAAGTAAAATATGGTAAAAAAAGGCCAAGTAAGCTCATTGGCACCTTCCCACAGATCATTAACAACGCTCTTCCTCCAATATATTCAGCCTAGTTACTTCATAGGAATATAGATTTTCATTTGTCTCTTTCATGTATCCACTCGAGCGTGAATACGATATTACAGTAAAAATTCATATCATGAGCTGTCAACCATAGAATTGGCAGCCTATGATATGAGTCTCGTACCCGTCCAAAATATTCCTTGGCCCGTCACCCCATTCTTTTCTTCATTGATCCTTGTTATTACGTCCTCAATCATTTGCTCCTACTAATTAATCCTCGGTCTTCTTCTGTCCTTAGTAATTCTGTCGTCCATACCAACTTCCATAATAGCCTCCTCACAATGCATCAGTTTTTTAAATTTTCAATACCTGTTTCAATTCAACCAATCAGTTTTTCGTCGTTAAAGTTGACAAATGCTGTAGTTATCTACTCTTCAGAGGAAGAGCACCGTCAATAATTGTCTAATTTCCACATAATAGTCTTGTTTGCCGTTATCGTTTTGTTTTCTAAAAATACTCCGTAGTTTTAGAATGAGAACTATAATCTATATCTAACGTTAGTTCCAGTATCCCTAAAACTGGAGTAAATCGAGTGATTTAATAGCCTTGGTATCTAAGAGTTACTTTCACTTTGCATTTGTTCATTCACCAGTGTTTTTCATCCCCCGTCTGTATCCAGACTAGAACAGTCTTCAGGCTTTCTGTATTTCTTGAGCGCTGTCGCAGTTTCATTTTACCGAAATTCCGAATTTTAACCCAATTATCTGTTAAAAGCTTGTGATTCTTTCTTAGGTTCAGAGACTGATTGCCTAAAAATTCAGATCATGTGAGTTTCATAATGACACGGAAGATATTATTTTGCCCACACACTAGATATCCCTAGATTTGACAGACGCGATGAGGTGACAGCAGACTGGCGGAAGCATTCCTTTCCACCATTCATTAACGACTTCAACACATAGAGAGTGGAACATTTAGACATTCCGTCAACACACAAGTCACTCCTATTTTTCTCACTAGGCACTTTTCACCCTCTACCTCTTACCTTTCCTACTTTATAGTCCCTTTCTTCTCCATGGCTGGTGTCACCCCCGGCCACACTCTCCCCTGCGGCGGCTCGTAGGGTTGTATGTATATTAGGGTTATGAATGTTTGTAAAATAATTGATTTCCTGCGTCTTAAATGGGTAAACTTCTGTTCATAGTTGATGAAACAGGGTTTAATTATGTTTAGTTGTTTAAAAAAAGTCACTCTCAACACGAAATTTCTAAAATCGTGTAAGCACGCGACACAACTTTCGTGATGTGTAAAACGAGGAAAATGTAATAAAATGAACGTATTTTTTTGCATAAAAAAATAATGGTTAAACAGTGAGAGAAAATGTTAAGGTTATATTTATTACCTTCGGATCGAAAGCAAAGGACATGCTGGTTATATTAACAACTGGGAAGACTGAATTCCAAAGCCATTCATTCATCCAAAATAAATGCCCTGGCAGCCTTGTACAGCAACGGTGACTGTAAAGCATTATACATTGTGCATGTATAACAGTTTTCCTACCTCTCAGAAGCACTCATTTACGACTAAATAGCAAGTTTAATATCCCTGCCGCCTTCTTTTGCCTTTTTTTAGTGTCTCTCTACTCGACGAATCTGATTGATACCGTGTCCTTTCCGAATACAGCGTCGGCCATTCTTCTGCCGTTTAATTCATTTCAATTACCTTCCTTAAAGTTTACCGATGGAAGTGTACATAGTCCAAGAGAACGAAAAACGCTAAGATAGTTATTGCATAGTAGACGTGGGCAAGTGCTAGTAATAGCGCATGTATGGCGAATACTCAGGCAGCAGTGGTGAGAAAACGGAAAGAATGGAATTAAGAGTGAAAAAAATTGATATTACCCCACCGTACGTGTGAAATTACGGCACGTCATCCGACGAAATTCTCTGCCCATCAAAAGGTGCACGAGAGAGGAGAATATTTCCCACTTGTGGATGGAAAAGGGGAAATACTATGGCGGCGTGTTTAAGAATTCAGCGGCGAGGCGAGGAATGGAGAGAAAAAATTTAATGGAGACAATGAAATAGAACATTTCCTCGCACTGTTACACATTTACATCTCACTGCTAGAGGCGAAGTTCTACCTCTGACAATGAAAGAAGCCGGGCGCAAAAGGAAAAAGAGGGCCTCTAAAGAAATAAGTACCTACTTCAGGATGCACCAGATCCCTCGGAGAGCGATGATTTAGATGTATGTTTGATCAAGATGTGAACGTTCTAATATCATGCCAGTATTCGATTCTTTTATGAATAAAAAACTTTGTGTCCAGTTGTTCACAATATCGAACAATAATGATAATACCCTCCCAAGAAAAACTTTTTTACGCTTTTACAATTGGGTAGCCTCATCGCGAACGTTTAAAGAAGTCATTTCAATAGTTTCTTTAAAGCAACAATCTAATCTGAACCACCTCCAAACTTACATACTTAATTTCATCAATCCGATTAATAAATGCATCTCCGTTTCATTAAGTTGAGGAGAGAGACAATTTTGATAATTTCATCCATAATCCATTTCAAGGATTTATAAGGTTACTTACTCAAAAGTCAGACTGCATGTATTTTCAAACTTACAGTAGGTAGCCAATAACCTGACAGTAATCGGAGTCAAAAATAACGGCATGGAGGCACAACTTGAAGTCTTACTTAGACTATATTTACTTACATTAGACTATTCCTCCGTTTTTTTTCCACTATACTTACTTAGACTATTCCTCCGTTTTTTCTTCAAAAATCATTTCCTCATCTGTGCTATTCACTATACCATAAATCAAAGAGTATTAACTTCGTTCTACCGATTCTTATAGACGGCTGAGTCAAAACCAATATCAAAACCGTCAGCACAAATACACAACGCTTAATCACGTTTCTCTACACAAGAATTAAATGCCATTATGCTAGTTAAGTTTGGTAATTCTTTATCATTAAAGTATCTGTAATAATTTTCATGGATTTTTCCACTTCATACACAATATGCAATTGGTCCGACATCGCGCAATACACGGCATCTACATCACGCTACACTCAGGCTAATTCAATCGCTCGAGCTTCAGAAAGTAAGCAAGGAGTTTTACCCTAGTCTAATGATTTTTTACCAAGCCTATGCTCCCGCAGTTCCAGCCAGTCCAGAGAGAAGTTCTCGTGGTTTATGTCGAACGACGTCGACTCATATCCATCGTCAGGTACTGCGTGGTTAAGTGAGGGATAATCCTTGGACGAGCTCTTTGATCTAAATGGCAGGAATGACATCAAATATCGGAGTACCTAATAAATCCATTCTCTACGACTTTTTCTCGCTCATCCCAAGCATTCGCTTCATCTCTTAATCAGAGTAGCAGCACCTAATCTTAGTTTTGCTTCCCATTTGAATAGGATGGTAATACGATAAAATTTTGCTGGTTTAGTTCATTATCTCTTTAATACCATGGCATTCATACATGCAGGAATTATTGATCCGGTCCTTCGTTGACAACAACTCATTTTCTCGAGCCTTCAAATGGACTATTTACTTGCCATTAGTGTTGTATGCAGTTTATGAAAAAGAAAAACACCCATTGGAAATGAATCTCGTCTATGATTGAACACTATATGAGGACATGCGAATATAATTCCAGCAGGCAAAGAAATTATCACCACATGCACAAACGTTTCACTCTGTGGACTGATAAACATTTATCTAAGCCTCCACAAAGATTATTACCCCATTTTTATGCCTATTAGGGTCGGAAGTTGTCCGGGTATTTCATGGCAGATTTAAGGCTTTAATACCGATACAACAACACTTTACTGAACATAAGAGTGCATTTTGATCCCTGGAGTTAACTATTCCGAGCCATTTGCTCCGAAGTAATAATGTTAAACGTACTTTTCCAACCTTAAGACTAGAAACAAAAATACGAATAAAACTCATCATTAATGAAAAAGAATTCTCATCAATTTCGGTTTATTTTTTTAAATAAACCGATATTAAAAATCAAAGTTTGACCTTTGAGGCTATATCAACCAATTGAGCTCTAAAACTAACACGATTATTCCTGTAAAAAAGTTCGAAATATTCATGCTCCAGGTCAAGTTCCAAAGAGCCGAATCAATAATTTCCAGTTCATTCAAATAATTAAAATATAATGCAGAAATGTTGTGGTATGTACAGTCTAAAGATGGCTGATAAATATAAGATAAGGTTTTCAAGTGGTTTATTGGCCTTCTGAAACTCACAACAAACGCTTCCTCTGGAAGAAACATAGATTTCTGAGGTTAACATTTCGAGAATAATTTTCCACTTAATCAGACTGAGACAAACAATTTCAAATGAATGTAGAAAACTGTGAGATGCATTCAATCCAAATTTCCGGGATCTTTAGAAGTTAATTATGACATTTTACAAAGTAGGTGCTAGAGGTCAGACTAGGACGTATAAAGCTCCAGAAATGGACGAACAGGAGTTAAAGTTCTCATTCACATCTTCGAGTTTATATGAGAAGGAACTAACGACAACACTTTTCCCTCTTCTATTCAAACCCTTCCTATCGAATAAACCGACCCTTATTTACGCTGAGCTAAATATCAAATCACTTCCTCCCCATTCATTTTTCATTGCACACATGAAAACTCCGAGGAAGTTAAGAGAGATTCTGAATGCATAAAATGGCGAGCAAATTGCAGTTTTGCACTCAAGTAACTTGCATTTACGCTGAGTTTAAATGGATAGCCAATAATATTAACCACCGATACTAAGGAACATCCTCAGGGTGATAGCACACGAGAGCAACATCCATCAACGCAATGTTGGGGAATAATTCGGCGTTGTTCATCCACCAGTTTTATTTTTATATTACGAAAACCAATCTCAAACATTCCCATCTCCTGCGACTGCACTTCACATGCAAATAGTATGAAACGGCTGGAATAATTTCCGAAATGATGAACAAGGGCCAAAACATGCTTCCCCCCTCCTTCCCACCACCACGACATACTAATCGACTGCTTAATGCCAACATTAGCGCTGATTTACGTCACCACCCAAAATGCAAACGTCGCGAGTTTTTTTTCTGCTAACCGACACCCGCCAGCCGTACCCACCCTCCCGTTCACTCTCGCGCTTTCCGAAGTTAGCTGTGAAGCTCGCATTCAATCGACCGAACAAGCAAATGAATTACCAATGCCTAATGGCCGAGTTAAAACGTAAACCTCACCTGATTCGCTAAGGGCTACAAAACCGTCGAGAGAAAAAAATCTCGAGAGTTTATACTTTTTATTCGCGCACCAACCTTTCCCCTCCTCCACCTCAAAACCTCCCATGGGTGTGCTATAGTTCCCTCCCACCGACCCACCTCCACCTTCCTTCCCTCCCCCACCCTCTTACACTCACCCTTTTTCCTATCCCGACCCGCAAAATTCCATTCGGCTCGCTCTAACCGGGCGCACTAAATCGTCCAATTTCCGAAGCCGCAAAAAGGAAAGAACACGGCGAGGCATCCCCCACCCTGATCGCTCGCGGTTCTCCCTCATATTACGCACAATCACCTCCGTCCAACCTGCTACCGCCGCGCACAACCCCTCTTCCCCCTTACCCACACAGCGCCCTCTAATTCCCCTTATGCTAACTCAGGCCATAAAAGGGGATTTAGACCGTGAACGAGGGGAAGTATAGTAGGGCGAGGGGGGTTGGGTGGGGCAGCGAAGGGGAGGCCGAGTACCGGGAAAGGGTGAGACGTAGGGGTATACAGGGATCGAGAGGGGTAAAGGGGGAAGGTTTCGCTATTTAACGACATGCAGAAGCATTAATTAATGGTCGCGCGATGTAAATTATGCGAAAGTCAATGGGTTTTAACGCGTCTGTCTCCCTCCAACGCGCCCATTCACTCCTCAACTTTGATAATAATAAACGCATTGTTTTTGCCACCGTGGATAAACAAAGCCAAAGTTTCATTCCCCGACTGAGGGAAAAAATACATTGGCAAGTCGGGTTAATCAACGCACTCTCGGTGCTTTGGGTTCACATGTTTGCGTAATATTCAAAGCATCAGCATATTAAAAGGCATCGGTGCTCGATAATTTCCTACTCGTATAGAATGTGTCACGGGCCTGTGGACGCCAAAGATATGTCGCAAAAATACGAGACTGGCGAGGAACTCACTCATTTTGCTGACATATTTGTCTATTTTTGGAAATCGCAATGACCTACTCCATTATCCTTGGTTCTGCAAGCATAATGCATGTGCCACAAGTTTTCCAACCAAAATATTTTTAATATTTTAATATTCAAATCTGTAAAATTAAGTTCTCATGCCGCGTATGATGTCATTTAACACCTACCAGTACACTGGTACTACATCCGAACGACAATTAGAAGCGATTTCTATCAGCAGAGTAGGACAGTGATGACAATGACATGGGCAATTTGATTTGACTATCTTAATAATAATCAAAGAGCGAGAATACCTCCAGCGAGTCTAATTCGTATTTCTCCAAACAGGATTGAACCAATCCCTTTAGACTGCCTTGTTACTCTCAGCCAATACCATATCAACTGCTGAAGCAATATACATTTTTACTCACAAAATCCTTTCATTAAACCACTGCAATAAACTTCAAGAACAGAACTTAACTATTACAGGGA
This sequence comes from Pyrrhosoma nymphula, assembly GCA_963573305.1. Lineage (NCBI taxonomy): Eukaryota > Metazoa > Arthropoda > Insecta > Odonata > Coenagrionidae > Pyrrhosoma > Pyrrhosoma nymphula. The sequence goes on along the minus strand of OY754337.1, from coordinate 23,665,086 downwards.
ATTCATTCTTAAAAATTACGTTATTGTCTTCGTGGTGTATTACTTTGCATTGAAAATTGAAATCCAAGCTAAATTTAAGTGTGTACAAAACGTAAAGAAAGGAAACATTTTCATGTGATGGTAAAGAATGGAAACGATATACAACTTCAGAGCAATATCCAGGTGCTTTTTAAGTTAACAAAAATAAATCAGCATTAAAAAAACTTAAAATTTAATAAATTGAGATAGAACTAATCACAGGTTACTATTTTCCTAAGTGTGCTCATTTACGGAAGACAACATTGAGGATACATGCAAAGCACCTATTCATTTCAAGCTTTACACTCAGGATTTAATTATTCTGGACGTATTAGTCTTCTTGTGTAGAGGTCTAGGCTAAGACTAGCCAGCGCAATGTTTTAATAATGGGAAAATAACCAACAACATTATATTAAAAGTATTATTATTTGGTAACCAAAAAATGAAGTAGAATTTAAGGATAGCCACTAATGTAATTCTAAAATCCATACAAGTAAATATAAATCTGTGGCATTGATATAATAATGATTTTTCACAGTCTATGTGGTCTGAAAAGCGAAATTCCAGTCGATCATCATAAATGCTACCTCATCCTCATAGTATAAAGAGCAAGAGTCAGCACATTACAAGCTTTGAATGCACTTGGCAATTAATAAATTGACATAGAATCGATAACGATGTATCATTTTGATAGCGATATACGAATTTATCGTTGGACATTAATTTATCTATCAATCTCAGATCGATAAAGAGAAATCGATAACTAACATGCATAGTAATCATTTAACAGAACATAAAAATATATTTCCATAAAATCCGAGTGATTTTTGTGAGTATTGCGAAGGGAAAATTCCACACACAGAGTAATGACCCGTAGTTTTAATAGTTGAAAGTTCAAGGAATTTTATGAATGTAAATTAAGCAACGAATATCCAGGTCAGTAATATTTTCTTACGAGAAAACATAAACATAAAAATATTAACTCCTCATTCAAGCTAGTCGAATTTCTCACGTAACCTTATGCAAATTTAAACGAAGTCAGAAGTAGCAGTCAAATAAATAGATGTGGAAGAATAAGGAGGAAACACAGTTTGTATTTTCATTTATAATTTCCATAAAAAAGTGAATGTATAAATAAATATAAAGACAGGCAAGTAACATTAAAATAAGCACCTTCAGTGTACAGGATGAATTTTGATTGTTTTTAGAGTTCGTCTCCATCTACCCCAAGAATTAGAGTCAAAGATTTGTAATCCGTGCATTCAAAATTCAAGGATAGGTGAGAATGATAAATTCCCGCACTCTCGTAAAGTGTCTTAAAGTACATAAAAGATTTCCCATACCATAGAATGCAATTCAATAATGCAACGATCATTCATTTATCTTTTTTAATTTTGATTGCAAGGCAAGTTGCTACAGAAAAATCAATGTAGTCGCCCTGTTTCCGAACGGAGAAGTAATGGAGTTAATCTACCATAGTTACACTGATGCTTTTCCTCTCAATGCGCTGGAACATTAAAATTATCAATAGACAACATTTTTCGAAATCACTCCGAAAAATAATCTATCGAAAAGAGGGGCAAATATGCATTACTAGTTTTAACCGAGATTCCGGGATATCACCCCATCCTATTGGGTGTCGGTTCGTAATCTATAAAGCAAGGGACTAAATGTTCGCAAGGGAAAAATTTCCAAATTCGTGTGAAGCCTAATTGCGCAGAGATTTGCTTGAAAGCTAATCTATCGTCAGGGATAATGTGATAAACGTTATTGGCCGATGATTACGTCGCTTCCAGACTGTAATATTAATACAGGCTGCTGTGGTGCCTAAATTGACCATCCGCAGTAAATCCAATCTGCGGAATATGGATGCGATAATGCCTGCTCCTAAAGCCATATGGAATGCTCTATCGTCCTCCCACTGGACGTTAAAACACCATCCCAGGAATATCAACGAAACATCTTGTAAAACAAGTTTTCTTTCATAGAAAACAAAAAACGAGATGGAATGACCTCAATTTGAACCACACATTGCCTATGCATCAATCATTCATCAGACGCTGGATTACTAACCCTCCGGACAGCACGTAAGTTAGCTCTTGTCCCTCCGTAAATAATAATGGTTTCATTCAACCATACTTATACAGACATATCAACGTTAAAGCATTGAACAACATTATACGAGTAATACATAAAAGATCGTATATAAATATACAGACATAACTTCCTGCCTCTTCTAACGATAAAATTTAATTTTTTATTTTTATTGTAACCATATATATAGAAAAGCTAATGTGTGGCAAGGAAAAAATAGCTTCTTTACTACAATGCGCTCATTTTAAAGCAAACATTATAATATTTCGAGTAACATCGAATACTCCACTTGAGCTAAGTGTATTATGTTAGGTCTGAAACGCCGTTCGAACGAAAAGGTCTTAAAATAAAGGCCGTGCGTAAAAATTAAAAGCAGCAGAAGCGAAGCAGTCCACGCGGCCCAAGATAGAGAGAACTGGCGTCAGATTGTACATAATGCGCGTTCTTAGTCCATTTGGGTCACAACGCTCGATATCGAGCTGATGACCGAGAGAGAGTAAAAATTAAGGTCTAGCTTCACGGAGGACATTCACTATTTTTCGATAACAAAATAAAAAGTATGAAATTTAATATATAATATCACGCCTACGCACCATATCCGTAAATCCGACACCATGATATCTTTAAAATAAATGCACAAATTTGAGAAAATAACAGATTTTACGAAAACACACCAGCTACTCCAATCAAGATAATAATTGCCTTTTAAGCATGAATGCTCACTGTTAACCATTAACGCACTAATTTTATCAATTCACGCATTTTAACGTAAAGCAGGGAAAGAAAAGCTTAAATATCTGGCCAGTAACATAAATTTATATCTTGTAAATGTATGCCATGCATTCAATTCCAAATAACGTCGGCCTTACGTCAAAAATATATCTTTAAAAGTTTAAGATTTATGATATAACCTAGAAGATACTAGAAGAAATATAATTAAGAATTATAAAAAAAATTAAAATAACTTGTATAGGATTAAAAGAATCACTCCAATGTGGCTTGCCAAATGGATACGCCACTTGGAGTTCTTTAACCTCACAGGGAGAAATTGAGGTGAAAAATACGTCAAGTAAATTCTCACAATAATTCACATAGATAGACCACTAACCTAGCCATAAAGGCCTCGAGCAAAAGTTCCCATATGAATCCCATGCTGCGGTTGCCAAGGAAATAGAAATGCCCGTTGTTGAAATAATAAACAGGAAGGATGCCTGAGAAGGAAAATACTTTTTATGGAGGGACCAAAATATATTTATTGTACACTCTCTAGAAAGGGGCCCAGGGTAAGGCAAAATAAAATAAGTACAAGGAATACTTAACGCGATATTTTCAACCGAAAATATCGAAATTTTATAAGTTGAAGGGATGATATTCCCAGCCGTTCACGGAGATTATCATTTGTATATTCTAGGTCTGCGTACATTCATGGTGCATGGTGTGCATATTCAAATGGCCTCTATTTATATAAACCTTGGGAACGGCAGTTGAAAGTGACGTACTTATTATACACGTCCATCCTCAAAAGACCCTCGTAAGTTATCCTTCACGTAGTCAATGATGAAACAACAAAATTAATTGTTCAACTGCTTTAACAATAAAATTAACGAAAACAAATTTACCAAGCAAATTATTCAATTGTTATTTAGCTAGAACTACCGACCTGATGAATGGGATAGAATTTTAAACACCTTTGCACCTAAGCACTTAACATACAAGCACTCAGATCTCATGTGTCAACATCTTGCGTTTTGCAACAAAATATTCATGCAATTTCATTTTACACAACACTAATTATTTTCACTCTCAAATTTATAACTTAAAAAATAAAGATAATTGGTTCAATAAAAGTGCTGCCATCTTTCAACGCACCATTCGCACCATTTCGCATAAAACTATTTTCAAGATGAGAGTCGCCAAGTAATCCTAGAAACAAGACTCATTCGAAAATCAAGGGTATGAATATGTGCAGTTCATACAACGAGGAATATATGCCAAAATCAGGCCGCTAGGAACAACCACGGCAAAAAAGAGGCTGCATCCGCTCTTTCCTCCGTTACATTTGAGTTAGCATTCATAAGCTTCCGACTTTGCCTCCGACGATAATCCAATATTCACTACCGCACGCTGCAGAAAAACTCCTCCTACCTACCTTATTTGCGAGATCCTTCAATAAAGGAACTATCTATGAAATCATAAAATGCGAAACGAGGAGTCATATCTATCGCAGCCCACTCAACTGCGCGGACTCTCACAGTTCGTTTTCATTCGTTAGTAAAGGGATCAAAAGCTGCACTATAAGATTATAAGTGGCGCTGAGCACATCAGCAGGAGTAAGAGGACAACGGTCGGAAAATTAAAGAATGGTTCATATTTAATGCAAGAACTTTACGAAGGAACTCGACCAAGCGTACGCTAAAATTATTTCATCGTTCAAATGGTCTTATAAAGCAAACAAATATCTTTACGAAGATAACAGATGGGAACCTTGACGAACTAGAAGCTTTGTTTTGTCAAGTACCCAATGAAATTGTACCTGGCTGTTTATTTAGTCTGATTATAGTTTGAACCAAACTCTCACCACCCGAAAAATTCGCAAGCCTGCTAACACACTATAGATGTTATTTTTCCCTCGCCAAACCAACTGTTATCTCCTTTTCCTCCAAAAGATAAATCGAAATCCATGGGCAATGCTTAAATATACTCAAGTAGGAACAATGAATAGACAGATTTGTAAATACATACATACAGACTTATATACCCAGACAAAAAGGAAAAATACAATCGATTGTTCTAAACACTTCTCCCGAGCACATTTCTCGACCTTGACAGGTAAAAGACAATGCTCCCAAACAATTTAGATTGGTAACCTTTCAACTAAACAAAAACTCATACCCTTACCAACGCTAACAAGAAAAGTCTTCCAACCAGAGATGCTTTTCTTTGCATCTGCTATGGTTTTGTACCAGACGGCTTAGCATCAAGACATATTTTGACAAATTTAGTATGCATCTTCACCTTCCACTAAAATTGGGAAGGCTGATAACAAACAAATGTTTCGTTAATTGGCTCCGATATATCACGAATTCACCTCTTAACAATTGAATACTTAGCCAGATATTGCTTACCATTGCGCGGTATTAAACACCATCAGGATATTAGAATACACAAGTTAATTTAAGAGAAAAAGATATAAATAAAATTATTCTTAACTCTCTCATATTTCCCGATGATCATATTCACCTTTCTTTAGATGAGCACATTTTAATCGCAACTGTACAACAACAGAATTACATTTGAACGTATTGCGTCGCAAGGACTTCTTGCGTTTGTCCCATGGGTTTGGTAATTATGGCAAGCAGTACCTAGTTTTTCCTGGCAAAGTAGTTTGCCCGTTGATTGGTCATTCAAGGGTGCCACAAAGCATACATTTACGAGAGATAAATACGCTTAAAAATGGAATAAAACATCCAGGTTTAAATAAATTATCATGATCATTCATTCACACCATTGTGTCTTTTCTATTTGACGGATCATTATCGAGCAGCAGCCCGCATCTCAAAATCAACCGATCATTGATTAGTCCCTGTAGCTTGCACATTTATATTCCGATAAAACAATTATCTCCTCCAAAAATTGTTCCAACATCTCAGGTTTATTGGCACAATTTTACCAAAGACACGTCTTCGTGCATCCATGCTCGAGGCGTGAATCGAGCCCGAACCCTATTGACTGCCTGGCCTGCGTTACCAACCAGTCTTCTGAGACAGACCACTTAAGAAAAAAAATTCAGCAATAGTTAATATCCTTATTCAATTCAATAAATAATTCTATAGCATGCGATAAAGAACGCTATTTATCACAGTAAATTCTGAAGCAAAATGATTAGTACGTGGACTATTAGCCTATAGATCCGATTCCATGTAATGTACACGTGATCATGAAGCACCGTAGAAGGCAAAAATTCATTTGCGAACTAGACAAACCCTGTACAGTACTGTTTTCAAAAATCGTACCGCCTCGGTGCCGAAAAATTTCTAAGCCCCAAGCAGACGACGATGTGACAACGCATCCGCACCACGCCCCCCTGAGCGGGGAAGCAATTAACTCTCCGAGCGGAACAACAGCCCTCCTTCCGAACTCACTTGCCGACAGGGAACCTCCATAAGGACGATTTTGACCTGCTAAGGGATTTCTGAGGAGATGGGTTGGATTACGTTTGTTTATGCGTGAGCGAAAATGAGTAGATGAACTTTTTGTCTGTTGGCCAAAGTCACCTGATCTCTCCTTTATTTTATTTTAAGTCGTAGCCATTTTACTGCAGAAAGCGGTTAGTTGATATGAAAAGGCGGGTAAAACTGCCGCAAACCAATCAAGTAAATGCTGAATCCTTATGACGATTCGTCAGTGCGTAGCAACCAAGCCATTTTTATTCGGTTAATAATAGTTGAACGAAGGCAGGCTTTGAATTTATTTCCTAGCTGGTTTCCACGGAATTCCAGCATTAGAATTAAATAGTATTGGTCTATTTACATCCTAAGAAAATTGATGTGCATACTGATTCTTGTTTATCGACGGAAAAATTTAAAACCAAAGAAGTGCAGCCATATAATTCCAGGCAGCGATTGCGAAAATACGTCAAAATTTAGACAAGTTTCTACGTCATTTAATACGCGTAAAAAATAAAATAATCATACGGATTAAAAATGAAAATCAAATAAGCGTAGCCATATAACTCCAGAAATAGTGATTGCGAAAATACTTTAAAGTTTCTACGTCAATTAATACGCGTACAAAAGAAAATAATTATAAGAAGCTAAAGGAGCTCCTGGGAGGGAGACCTTTTATTTGTTCACGTAAGGGAGCTGATAAATATCCAAAGAGTAAACGAATCCAAAATAAAGATCACTTTGCTCATTAACATCGAGATCTCATTACGTTATCTTTCCCCTATTTCTCTCCAAATGCAAGTCTACGTCTCAATGCAACAATATTAATACATTTTAGAAGAAGGCTCCTTAAATCTTGGCTGTTTAAACAAAATTGAGTCAATATCCATGATTGGCTGAGTATTGTCTCTGAGCTAATAATAATTCCAAACGCCTCTTCCCTACAGTGATCGTATAACTCCTTAGTGCAGGGTATTATATTTGAAATACCGCGAATTGTTCTTAGCCATTTAGTTTGTTTCTGACTTCCATTTAATTTCTTCATATGGCAGCTTACTCTTTCCGAAAGTAATTTATGAAAGTAAACCATGAAACGCATTTTAGGAAGTGCGCTTACAAGCTTTTCTTCGATCTAATTAGGTATGTAGATATATCTGGTGTAGGTGGAATTACAATACACAATTAACTACCAGAATGTGCGATATTCACAATAAAAAAACAATAGTTTGGATGGGATTTTTTACTGGATCACTCTGTTTCGCTCTGCAGTAACCCATACCCTGGTGAAAATGGAAGCGTCAACAAAGCGGATTACGGAGCGGATGGAACGTTCAGTGAAGCGGAAGCAAAGCGGAAGCGAAAAGGGGGTGGAGAGGAAACGGAAAAAAACGTAAATTGAGACAAGGAAGCGAAATAAAGGAGCCGTAACGAAGCGGAGAACAAACAGTATTGAAACGGAGAATGAACCGTATGGAAGCGGAGAATGAACCGTATGGAGGCGGAGAATGACCCGTAATAAAGCGGAGAATGAACCGTGTGGTAGCGGAAAATGAACCGTATGGAGATATGCATGAAGCGGAAATCAAAGCGAAAGGTATTTTAGCAACGACCGAGAATTAAAAGGAACTGTTTTCTGCATCATTACAGAGGACGATCACCTACTTTCTACCAACTACCTACCCAACCGCCCAGTACAACTTAGAAAGCGTGGAAAAGCAATTCCCATTTCTTTGGTTTACCTCCCCACAGCTCGTTTCGTTTTTATTAGTTTCCTGCTCGTATTAATTAGCGTTATTAAATATTAATATGTTGACCCCAAATATATAGCAATTAGATTTTCTTGGTCTAGAAGTCTTTACGATATCAAAATCCCTGTTACTTTCAACATATCACGATTAATTCTGCGCTTTTTACAGGACATTGGTTCAATTTTCTTTTCTTTGTCATAAAATATTTGCCACTTCCGGAATTAAGTTAGGAAAAAAGCCACTAAACGCATTTTAGAAAGTGCAATCAGGAATGTTTTTTCTATAGATCTCGCATGAGAAAATTCTGACGTATGACGAATGAAATACGCAGTAATGGCAGTGAAGCAAGAGGGGAACATACTTGAACCTGATACGGTAATTGATCTAAGATGTCAGTCCGCTTTAGTCATACATATACGATATGATGCCATTAGTGAACGCATAATATACACTCGTATTTGAAGTTCTGCATTGATAGCAGCAAAACGACCGAATTCACAAAAAGCATGTGATGAGTACGAAAAGTCCATTTTTTAATCCGCACGTTCCTCTCTTGAGCGTCGAATTATGACGATATATTTGCTAAATGATCGTGAAATTCAAAGATTATCATTTTAAAATGAAACTGTTGTTTGCGCATAAATATATCGCCCCTAGAATATGTTTTCCTAGAATACTTTACGAGGACAGTTGTGCGCTAAAATTTGAGCCTGACATTAACGGTTACTACAGAGCGTAATAGAGTGATCCAGTTTCAAATCCCATCCAGGTGATTGTTTTTTCGTAATGAATTTCGCACATTCATGTAGCTCAATGTGTATTGCAATTCTACCTACGCACCTTATGAGGTTAAAGAAAAACTTGTAAAAGCACTTCCTAAAATGCTTTTCATGGTTTACTTTTATATCCTACTCTCGGAAACAGTAACTAGGTGTGTGATTAGAAAATTTAACTAATTGTGACCAAGTCCGATATGAACCAAATCGCTTTGAACATAACGCACATTTCAAATATAATATGCATTGCGTTATCACAAGGACTTCAATATAATGAAAATGCGTCAAATATTTGAAGAAATTTTACGAAATGAATACGCGTTGGTATAAATTAAAATACTCATACGAAGCGAAAGGAACTCCGGGGATTGAGACCTAAGATAGGCTTTGGTTTTTTGTGGCTGCTTGCATGTCGTGTGCAAGGGATCTTGGCGCGTCTGAACTTCGCAGATCTCCCTTGAACAGAACTGTACGGAATCAAACGCCCGGGGGCAACAATCAACATCAATACGTTAAAATTCACCCCGAAGATCTCTAAGAATTCAACTAAGTAAACCAGGATTTGAAACCGGATATCCACCAGACTATATCCGGTCGACCTGACTTGGCAGTGTAATTAACCAACACACCTGACCGGCAATCAGGCGTTCGGGGTTTGCATCCAATTCAAGTAAGATGATTAACTATTGGAAAATTTCAACACACTGGTTTTGAAAAGATATCCCATCTATCACTGTGTTATGAAGGTTGCTTTGAATTCGCTCTTGCACCACCTTGCGCGAGGCAATCTATAAGGGTGAAGGACTCCGCGGACCTGGAGACCGTATTAGGGACCAGGGTCGTCGGCGGGGCCAGGATGAGGCCCCTGGCAGGAGGAGGTCAGGGGGGAGGCGTATGAAGACCGAGTGATGACTAGGGGGGAGGTGAAGGGAGGGATCGAGGGAAAATTTTTGAATGACAGCACATTGGAAGGCATTCAATTGAATTCAGTGGGCCCCCGAAGCGAGGAGGGTACGGTGAGGAGGAATCTGGGAAGATTTTTTTGTGGAGGGAGGGTTTGAGGAGGGTTTATAAGGCGAGAGAGGTAGGGCAGATAGGAGAGGGTGAGGGAGGGGGTAGTATGAGGAAGGAAGGAGAAAAAGGAATTGAAACAGGGGCAAGAGAGAGGGGCGCGGGCGCACAAAGAGAATGCTAGGGAACGAAAATCGATTGCGCTCCCCCGGCGGAATATAAAAAATTAAGTAAAAGAAAAATTGGGCAGAGAAGATGATTTGCTACGGGAGGGGGAAGTTATAAGGGAAGCTTGGTATGGGTGGTGGATGAGGAAGGCGAAGCGGAGAAGAAAGGGGGAGAGGAAATATCAGTGTGGGATTGAAGCGATTGAGAGGCGGATGAGAGAGAGAAGAGAACAGTAAAAGAGAAAGGAAGAAGGGGGAACGAAGAAGACATGAAAGGGAGAGGACTCTCTCCTTCCCTTTATTTTTTTTAATTTTCGGCTCTCTCTCTCTCTCGGAGCAAAAGAGGAAAGCGAGGAGCGGGAGAGATTTCACGAAAAAAATCAAAATAATAAAGAGAGTAAGCCATTGCCAATAACGCAAAACGCTAAATCCATTACGAGAAAATTTCGCGTGCGCGCACACACACACATACCCGTCGCTCGAGGCACAGTCGACGTGGCAGAAATTCGTAGACGAGTTTTCCTGGTTTTTTTGCGCGACAAAATCCCGGAGACAATCCAGTCTCCCAAATTGTTTTCTCATAATTCGGGGAGTGGGGAAAAAATTAGCGCCTCCAATATAAATTACCCATGCTACCGGATCACAGGGAAAGAGCTGGCGAAGTGTATTGATGTCGTAGCAAAAGGCCCTCTTCAAATAATTTCATCGGTAACGTCGGGAACAGTGAGCCTCTGCTTAGCGGCGAATTTCAAAGGCACGTCTTTTCCTTGAAATGAGCTTCACGCAGCGATCTACTGGCTTTCAAAACAAGAAATTCATTGAGCTTGAATGGCTTTCAAGTCTACTTTGCGGAATTTTCTAGACATTCTTAGATAAATAAATTTTGAGTATTCAACGCTTTGATTATTCGAAATTCCTACCGGTTTTAACACTTCCAAGAAATTTTCGAGGAGGATTATATTTTGCCCCATGAAAATATGCCTTCCTATGCCAAGACAAATTTTGAGGATACGGGGCTAATCACGGTATTACCTTTACGAAGTTACCCGCAAGCGCAAATAAGTGCGAAATACCATAGAGAAAAAATGATTCGTCTTAACCGGGACTCGAACCGAAAATCCACACGACAGAAGGACACCTCCATAGCTTAACTGGATGAGACACTCAGAGCGATCGCGAGGGATTCGGGTCCGAGTCTACCAGACATTTTTCAGTTTATTTGACCTTAAGTCCATTTTTTTCTATTCCACTTGCACATTTCCTGTCCTATACCGCCTTCGTCCTTCACTCTAACTCCTACTTCCGCAACCTCCTCCTTATTATTCCTTTTTTGATATAGCAAAAATAGGTACACAATAATTAAGAGTTCTCAAAACTCTTTAAAGTTGAACCATTAAGAAGAATTTTGTTGCAAATCCTTCGAACGTAACGAAGCAGAATGATTCAATTCGAACTGAATTTCTCGCTCTCACGACAATTACGTCAAGATGATGAAACCAAGATGGTATAATAAACAAGTGCCGAATTTTAAAAAGTTAATTTTCATGTTAAAAGCAAAAATAATGCTGACTCGACATAATATGAAGATATTGCACGTTGTACGATTCTGTTTCAACAATGATGAATAACTACTCATTTTGATTGAATAGTTATCCTGTGATACCTAGGTGCCGTGAAGTTCTGGCATCACCTAGTCTAACGACTTCATTCCGTGGAGCTGATGTAGCGTAGGCTAATATTCACGGCTTTGAAATTTCCTTGACAATGCATACTAAACCTGAATGAAATAACGCATTTAGAACTTTATCAAGATTACATCCATTTGCTTTTGGGATCTTCCTCGAACCAGGAAAATTTTTAGTCGCATGATAAATTATTAGACACCGCCGCTGAGAAAGATCTTCAAAATCAAGCTTAAATGATTCATCGTCGATGGCTATGGGGGCGCCACCAATTCCACAGAATTTTCCAGCGGGGGAAATATTAGCTATAATTAATATTTACTGCTGCGCTCTCAACGGAGCCTAACACGTTCACAATGGTGGGACACAAATTGAAGGCGCTTATTGTGGACAAAATGTGATATACTGCCACGACACTACGCATTATACCGTGGTAAATGTATATCATCGCCATCTATGGCCTCTTTTTTCAAACTGAGAAAAACGCATATCTAGTCCAATCTTTTCAGCTCTTGAACAATGGCCACATTCGACAGAAGAGCGATTGTAAATGCCTTCTACTTTTCGCGGAGACTGCACCCTGATTAATTTGCATCTCAGTGTACTATATGAGCCCTCCTGCAATATGACGCTGGTGATTTGCAGGAATTACAATGCATCAATGCCTTAAAAACCCGACAGTGCACTGTACCAATGGTGCAATACCGCATAGCTCGGCGCATGTAGCCATTTCATGCTTTTCGTTACAATGATAAAGTGGAATTCAAACGGGTACGTTCGCCCTGACCTTTAAAAACTGGACTCGCCCTTTTCCTCGAATGAGGAAACTGCGATTAAAGACTGGTGACGACATCTCCGTCACTGCCAACCTTTGAAAATCCTATAACGATTCAAGCTCATCAAAAAACCAACAGAATGAAAAAGTGTCTCACTATTAACAACATTTATGTTCGAATTAGATTGAGTGGTAACCACAATTTGAATACCAATTACTTAAACAACTCATCTCGATCATAGCCGATGACAGGAATGAAAAACCTTTTGTTTATTTCAATACATTCCATTCATTTTGTCTGAGGTTAGCCTGAAGCATTAACACAACGACCGAGACCTCAGTAAAAAATGGTACGCATTACATACATGTTAAAAATATTTCAAAGGTAATTTCTACTGCAAGTTTCTCAGAATTGAGTATTAGACACATCCAACGACAAATATTTTCCATTGACACTTACTCTGAAATAAATCACGAAAAATCTAAGCGCCGAAATATTTAATTAGAAAACAGTCATTATCTCCGACAAAACATGTTCATGGGGTTCATGGCTGCCCATGGCTGAGTGTAAAAAATTTAACTTAGTTTCATTTGAACTGATTCTTTAGTTTCGGAACTAAACTTGCCATGAAGTAATCCAGCGGCGTGGCATGAATCCATTATGAGTGCCATCGATATTTCGTACGGTTATTTAGTACGTGTTCCGGTCGTATATCTTGGTGCCTTTAGTTTTTCGTTTAATCTGAAAGTCAGAAGACATCTGAAACAAAACTGTTTTTTTGGTGAGAGAATCATTTCATCAGATTTAAAAATTTACGGCATTCCTTATGTGCATTCCCGAGAATCACAAAATAACACACATAGGGATAAAGTGGAACGATCCACAAGAAGCATTCGTAATTGAACCGGGGAACCTCAGCTTCGAGACTCCGCGAAAAGTATAGTTCCTTTAAGCCATTACAGGAAAAATGTAGAGATAATTAAATTTCCAGCAAGAGGATTACAGCTAATCAAACATAAAAAAACTTAACGAACCACTAATATCCAAATAAGTCATTAAAATTTATAAAAAACTATGGAGTTTAAATAAAAAATATAATAAAAATGAATGATTTAAATTATGCAAAGGCTTAATACCCACCTATGAAATAATTTGTTTCTACAAATAAAAAGGTGTGCTTATTGCTATCATCGTGGACGATTGATAATTAACTTTGATATGCTCGCTATATTTATATAATTTAAAGTAAATATAATTTTAAAGTTTCTATTTTCAGTCTTCCTTTTCCAAATATTTAATAAAATCGAGAAGGCCTCTAGTACAACTTTTTCGTTGTACATAATAGCAATATCCTCCCCAACAACGTGTCCTCATAACGTCAGGCCGAGAATCAAGCATAAGGTACGCCATACGATTCAAGAATAATTATACCATTTTACCTATTTCGTTGATATTATGAACAGTTCTTTCATTATTTGCATAAATAGTGCATGACTGCCTAAAGATTTTTAATGAGGTCTTAAATCCGACAATAATGAAGTTAATGGTTGTTGTAAATAACTCGAAATGAGTCTAAACCAATAATATCGAACTCATTAAAGTTCCTTTAGCTATTGTTGAAGAGATCAGAGGCTTATTATTTTTTTTTAATGATAGAAATGTAATGGGAAGGGAGTTCGTAGTAAGCGTAACTGGTTTATTTATCACTCGCACTGGATCAATCTAATTACGAAAAATATATAATTCAAACTTAAGGAAACCCCAATGATTTCTACAAGAGAGAGGAAAAAAAGTAATGATTCAAACAGATATTGGATGATAATTTCAAAAACACAATTATAAGAAAATGGAAACCAACGTGGAAAAATATGCGATGAAAGTGATAAATATACTGGGGCCATGAGATGCTCGCGCGCATAAGTTTTTGAGAGGATAGAAAAAAATGATCATGGATAAAAAATATCTCTCTCCTCCGCAAATGAATAGGATGAAAGACAAGAGGTGGTGTCATCAGATAGATAGGTGGGACCGGGATATCAGCAGGGAGAGAAAATGGCAAGGGGAGCAAAAGGAGAGAATGGATCGGGCGAAATGAAAATAAAGCTGTGGAAACAAAAAAAAATAAAAGAAGACTCGCGTGGGATTTTTTTATTGATCTCATTTTTTTCCTCGAAGGGAATTTTCCCCGCGCATTTTCTTTTTCTCCGTGGATCGGCTGGGGTAAAAGGGGATGGAGAAGGTAAAGGTATAGCGCCGAGGGAACCGGTGGGATATCGGGGGAGAGGGAGGGGGCAGCAAGAGTGTAGAGGCACGGAAGCGGGGGAGAAATGGTTCCCCGGGAGCGGAAAATGGGGAATATAGGTCCGAAATGGACAGGCGAGGTGTGTTTCTGAGGGTAAGCAAGGAGGAGCAGGCAGGAAAATGTGGAGGGGAGAGACCCGAATAAAAAAGGATGGATTGGTACGAGAAAAAGCGCGGGGGAAAAATGGAAGGTAGGCCGGCGTGCACAAGGAAAGGAGGAAATATTCTCTTCGGGTAACAAAAGGAAGAGAAAGAGAGGCAGATAAAGAGAATGAGAATGGAGAGAGATAAATATCCATGGGGAGAGAGAGAGAGATGATGCTGAAAAGGGGAAGAGTAAAAAAAACGTGGGGTGAAGGTATGGAGGAGGGTAGTGGGGGTAGGAATTCGCCTTGAAGGTTGTATGTCATTGTTATCGCTCGATAATTTGCCGAGAGGACGCAGAGCGGCACACGAGGTTTTGATGAGAATATAAGGGGGTCGGGCGAAGGGCACCAGAGATATCAGTTGTGGATGGTGATGATGACGATGGTCAGATTCTAGGTTTTGGGCCTGCTTTCACCTCGCGTCCACGAGTCTGTTCGTGCACCTGAATACATACGCAAATAAAATCGATAAAAAGTGTCACCCACACAAGTAAAACACGAACAATCAAATAGATACTCTCTCCGTACCCCATGATTGCTCGTCGACTTTACCAAGCCTGGCGCCGGCAAGGTGGCATGGCGGCAATATAAAATGCGCAGAACTTCCATTACACACTAAACGAGGACCAATTCAAGTTAATTCCTCCATCCACAGTCGACGGGGATATAATTCTAAGTTGCATATAATAATAACCTCTTCTTTTTTTCCTTTTCTTTATAGATGATGCTCAAATTGATCGCTTTTACCTTAGATATTCCATCAATTACACGTATTTGGAGGGTCTTCCAGCTATATTTCTTTATTTCCAAAGAGAAGTATTTCCTGCTCAACGATAATACCCTTCCATTACGTCGGCCTAAATTGTCTTTGCTCCGCTTATTCGTCCTCCCCCTACCAGCATTTCCCCCTCATTCATAGTAATCAATATTCAAGAACTCGACAATATTTCCTCCGTTAACTGGTCCCACCTTACTTGGGCCTCCTACAGCTTATTACTCCCTTCCCATAGCAAACAACATTCCATCGCACATGTTTCTTCCTCTACCTCTAATTTCCGCCATTTTTCTCCTTACCCACAACTCAAAACCCCAATTTATGGTCATATTCTCTTTCTCAAAGATCGATTTTGGAAGCATTTGTGATACACCACAAATCAAAGTCACGTACAATATTTGCTTACCACAAATAAAAGGAGTGATCAGGGGTTTCTCTAATTATTAAAAATTGACCACCAACGACGACCAAATTAATATGAAAAATTCTCGCTGATAGCTCAACTGTCTTGTAAGTATTTTGTTTTTCACAAGCTCAACGTAAAGTTCTCATTTTCATGAACTATTAAACGTTTCCAGTATTCTACAGACAATATCATTTTGATAGGTAATTTAACTATATCCAAAGATTTCCCGAGAGACTGTTAGAGAAACCCGGCGACGTCCATGAGCCCACTCTTAGCCAAATGCGCCAATCGGTTCACAGATTAACTTTCTATCCAACGGACGGAGTACTTCAATGAAACTGCTGTCCACAAAGTGTTTAAGTAGGGCTTATATTTCCGCTGAAAAGTCTCTGCCGCAGCCTAGACTCTAACCGGGGCCTTCCATTATGGAAAGCCAGTAATTACTCTAGCTACCAGACCAACCCGTCCCCACCTAAACTCTGAAAATGACAACAATGCCTGAGAAAATGACAACAATGCCTGAGAAGATAACAAGCTGAGTTGAACTGATAGAAACTGAACTGATTTATCATAGGTAAATCTGACAACTATGGGCGACCAGCACCCAATCAACATCCATCCCAACCTTCAGCCTTCCAATTCCCATCTTACCTGGCAAATAAATCGCACGGGGAGGGCATTAAAAATATTCCTTCAGCACTCCCCCGAGAATTCTCCGCATCCGCGATACACCGCATTTGCCATCATTTTCGCTCAGAAGCTCATGAGCAGTTTTCGAATAAGGCACTCAACCTCGAGGTCTACTTACATTCAGTTGCAGTCCATCTTTCACCAACCAATTTCACTTAGTCCACGATCCTGGCAAGATCACTACGATAAGAAATGTCTGCATTTTAAATTAAATTAAGCTGCCCTAGGTTAGAATCTGGAATATCTATCACAAGAGAGCGTGCAAAAAATATCATCACACACACAGAGCCAATTTAAATAAATTAGCAGGGCAGAGATATTTTAGCTATTTTAATGGGAGTTCAAACTCAAATAAGCAATTATGATGTTACCTACTCCAACAGGGAGATGCAATGAAAGTAAGCGCGTATGTTTGGCATTTCGCGTAATCAAACTCATCCAAAGTCATTGATTATCATTCAATTAGTTTTTTTTACCTTTTTCCACAGCCTATTGGGGGCGTATTAATTTATCTTCCGTGTTAACTTTGAAGAATATAATGATCTAACGCCACACTCCCTGCTTAGCTCATCTTCGAGACGAGATTGGAAATTTTATGCACATTCCCCTGCTAGTAGTAGTGAACCAAACTCAAAATATTACTTCTTACCGCTAGGAGGTATTCCGCCGGGATATTATCCGTTTTTACACTCTTTTCTTTTATTTCCCACTATATGATATTCTTATTATGCCGGGAGGTAGGCATTTGATTACCAAAGTTCTCCTGATTTACATAGCGTTGGGATGCATTGTGCCTCATAGAAAAATAATCATCATTCAGGGGTTCCACCCGTTCACTCCATATTAATTGAATTCTTTTCGACACCGCATACCCTATATTATACTTTAATTCTCCTAACTTCATCCTCTACTGACAAAATAAAATTAACATCATCAAAAGTTCCCCGAATCAAAACACCGCTCTTTTTTCCCAGGTCTTTGATGACAACGACTGATTCGTGGAACCAACTCACCAAAAGCACTCTTGTTTCATTTCTCTCACATATTTAGCATCAATTTTCTTATTTACTAGCATATCAACTTATCTTGAATTTAGTGTCTACTTGACCTCGGCATTAAGGATAGGTACTACAAATTTTTCAACTCTTTAAGACCTTTAGAAAGAACAAACTAGCAAGTTACTGACTTCATTTGTTTCTTTTTTTCATTATTTTAGGTGTACACTACGCTCAAGTAAGGAGTTATTTCGATTTTCTCGAGGCAAAGTTAGTCGGTATAAGAGGTAAGGATATAGTAAAACTTTTAAATTAGATTCTGCAAAAGACACCGCTGAAAAAAATACCACAGTGCAGAATAGGCGCCGTTCTTTTTTCTCTCAGAGAAAGAATGTTGTGAAAAACTTTAATGCTATGCAGGGCGAAATTACTTTAAAAACAAATAGATTACACATTTTATAAAACAATAATGTACAACGACGTGTTTGCTATAGTTCTTCAAACCTCAAATATAAACCCAATATTATGATACATTTTTAAACATCGATTACTTTAATTCAGAGCGACATACTCCCTTTAAATGAATTCCCTGAAATAAAATGTAGGGTTTACAGATCATGAATTAGTAAGAGGAAATGTAAATGCAATGAGTCACGCCAAATAAAGCATACGCCATACTGACTTTCAGCAAGGCCACTTATTCCGAAAAAAAATCATTATTTTAAGAGCAACGAGCACATAGAATGTCTTCTAAAACTCGAAATCCATAGGAAGAAAAAGATACACCAGTAATTATCCAGCATTTCACAGCTCGAAAATAATCACTTGCTAAATGAATCATTTTCCATAGGTTCCTGGAATCGGTGTCACGGGACAGCTCCTAAAAATATCTCCGGCTTTCACGTGAATTTTTTCTCATATCATCGGCGGACGTAGTGAAGAGAAGAAGCTTCGCTGGTAAACCGTACGAAGAAAAGAATCTAATGAAGAGAGCTATGGAAACCGTTGTGGAAGAAAGGCCTTTTCCCATCCCATACCTGACGAGTTATTTCGAGTCATCGAGACATCAAGATTTCGAGACATTTGGTAGAACATAACCCTGGCGAAAATATAGCGTGAAGGGGGCGTCAATGAAGCTCCTATCGGAGAGTGAAGGAAGAGTTGACCAAGCCACAAGGGAGGGTGAACGGAGAGTCTGGGGAGCGTAATGTGGAACACCGGAGAGTAAACGAAGCGTCGTCTTGAGTTTTAACGGAGCGTAGATGGGGTACAAATCTACTACCGCCTCTATTTACATTCTAAAAATTGCCTAAAAATAGTTTTCATTGAAGTAACGATGTAAAGAACACGATACATAAAAATTAAAACAATAAAAACTTAGGAAAACAGAGCAAAAAAATGTACCTTATATTGGCATTGATCTCGTGACCTCTCCACTCATTGACGCTCACCTTAACCACTGGGCTATCACCGCTGCTTATGTGTATAGTGTTTCACAGGGTCTAAGTATTATTACATACCGTGACTTGTTCTTTTACAGGTTTTTAGATGCTTGCATTTCACGAGTTTTTGCTTTTCAATGACCAGTTAATATAATTTCCTATGAATAACTGGGGATAATGTTGAGGAATAGTTCCTCGATGTTTCTTATAGTAGCATTTTCCTTGTTAATGTCGATGTTGTTCTACATTTTACTTTTCATGATTACTATTCCTCATGACCTTGCTCATCCTCCAAGCATTTTATTCCACAACTGGAGAGATGTGAAGAGTATAAATGAGTGGAAGATGAACAATATATGTCATTATGTCATCACCACTCTATAATTATGCATAGGTATGCCATTAATTCAAATTGATTACCGCGACTATGCCTCGTGTACGACTGCCTTGATTATGTTAGATGATTAACAAGTTAGGTGCTAAATGCATAGCTATGGTATCTATTTTTTATTTTCTATGCATAATTGCAAGTTAGCAAACGTCCATGCCAAACATGCCATCAACCTTAATGAATCTTCATTTGAATGCATGAAGTATACGCAGTTGGTACATCATGCACATGTTTTTCAATACGATGTAGACATAATAACGCATTTCCGAGGGGAAATGTACGAACTGGCTAGCTACCAATTAATTAGTTAAACCGTATGTTAATATTCAATTCCTATCTAATATTACGAAGCGATCATTATCGCAGGTATGTTATTTAAGTTTAAGTTGTCCGTCAACGAAGGTACACCATGATATTAACTAAATGTATTTCATATTATTGGGACGTTTGAACAACCAGCTTTTATTTACACAAGCCAAAGCAAAAATTACAACTTTTTCGCAGTAGTAGCAGTGAAATCGAAGAGTAAACAAAATCATCAGACAACTCTTCGTTTCCTTCCCCGGAAGCGTTTTAGAAGTGTTGACGGGGAGACGAAAAACGAAGCGTCAAAGAAACCATGAGGCACTCTCCATTCGCTCTTGCGGAAGAGTTCGGGAAACGTGTTTGGAGTCAAAAATCTCGGAGAGTTATCGGGGAGTAAAGGAAGCTCCTCCAAGAGTATAGAACTCCCCGTTGACGCTGCCTCTACGCTAGAGCAAGCGTTCGATTTTTACCAGGGAAGTATTTAGGCAACATGATTACTTGCATTAAAGAATAGTAAAAATGTTGGACTGCAGGTTAGCACTCACTGTTTGAGAAAATATGAGACTGTGTAATATGTACTTAACTAACAGTTATAAGAATTTAAAATGTCCATACCGAAAGGAATATGTATAAATTTTGCTGGGCTTATTATATTACATGTAATTAATGCACGGAGTTGAGGTCTGGAAGGTAATACAGATCCTCATAAGGAAAGATTATTTATATGATCAAACGCCATAAAGGCATGTACCACTTAAACCAAATTGATTGCGAAATGAACATTATATTTCAAGATTTTCAACGACTGATTAATAATTGAAACTTAATAATATCAAGACTTTTATCTGCTCTTGAATGTGTATTGAAGCATGACTTAGTGGTTAACCAAATGAATAAATAGTATACATTCCAATTATAAAATACACTACTTACAAATATTTGTTCAAAAATTGACTGGATAAATTAGCAAACAGGTATTTTATGAGTGTGTTAGCTCGGCATTTGTCAGACATGAAGCAGCTTTGCCATCCATAGTTTTGCCCCTAAGAAAGCACAACATCCAATTGCCCTCTTATATCATTATGTAATGAAGAGATTAGCAACAGTTGGATTAGATAATAAATGCATTAATATTTATGGAAGTGCATAATTATCTCTCCCCCTTGTGAGGCTAGGATTCTTGGCAGTTAAGAAACCCATTAGTGTCATGAGCAATTTAGTGGCTCTCGCAGAAAAATTTGATTGGTACATAAATAATTCATACATTTTTATGGCATATTCAAAATTTGACTATTTAAAGCCCTGATTAGCATTAAAGATGATATAAAACAAAACTGTTCTACACATTGAAGTGTAGTTATATACAGGAGCAAAACGAAAATTAATTGTAATTGTACTTGTAATCCTACTGATTACTTTTTCAAAGAGTAATTTGTAATTGCAATTAGTTATAAATTTTCCAGTATATTTGCAATTGAGCCCGATAGCATTTCTTCAGTACTTTTCCCATCACTGGAACTTTAATAAACTGATACTAGTCTGTATTGCCTGCAGCACGTGCGATTTGGAAACTTGGTCCGTTTCGCGTTTCAGTTAGCGCTTACTGTGTCAGAAGATACAATGGTATCGAAACATCGGTGGTAGTTGTCTGAGCGAAGCGCAATGTCAAGGATAGGAAGGCTCATACGGAAGAGGTCGTCTAAGGAGCGAAGGGGAGAGTACAGCGCTAGGTAGCTAACGCTGCAAAAGAAGCTACATTCAACTTGAAAGGGCGGGAAGGTAAGGTATCAGAAGCGGGATTCACAAGGTTTACGAACCAAACAAACCTGGTCAAAATACCCTGGTATGGTTCGCAACACATCGGAGAAGCCCATATAAACAATTTTATTAAGAGCCATAGCTAGGAGAGAGCTATGAAGAGAGATATTAAGAGCTAGGAAGTCAATATGAAATACAGATTGAGCACTTTGGATTGGTAATGAAGGTTCGCGACCTTAGGAATCCTGGTAGTCAAACGCGGAAACTACCTTATTCCCTGTTTGGAGCCAGTCTGTAGGGAATGGAGACTTCCTCCGAGAAGGGCCTTTTGAAAATTCCACCATTTTCCGCTACCACTATAATTTCCTTACCGTGTGGGGTCCGGCGCACTCTTGCCTCTGAAACTAAATGAATTTCAATTGTTCAAGACGGAGGATATTCCAAATCCTATCAGCTCCTACACTGAACTTTGGGAACTGATAACAGATCTTTATCCGGCATTTTTATATTGGTTTCACTAAAACTTTAAGGCGTCGTTCAAAGAGTTTTTCACGGTTTATGGCTAAGTATCTAACACGGAGAACATCATATTAGAACCCCACTATATTTCCAGGTCCGACAGAAACGATAAATTAAGAGAGATATTTTGCCGAACGGATAGGTATGGGAATTCGTTTTTCCCCCGAACAATAAGGGACTTTAATAAATGCAAGGCGTAATTTCATAGAGCGTTTCCTTTTTATATGTAAACGGCTGGTGTCCTAACACCCCCCGCCACACGCCTATTGAGGCGGATTGCGGGGTAGTATGTAGATGTAGATGAAGTATACTCTTCATAAGGTATAAATGGTATTAAATTACCATATCACTTCTACAAATGGGGATTCCTGATTTCCAAGGTCTATGGATATCAAATAATTAAAAAACACGCCACGTTTTTATCTTTTTTCGCACGGTTTCCTTGCGATGAAACGCACAGCATATGCCAAGGTAACAAACTAAGCGCAACGCAGGGAGAACTGCAGGGGAAGACGACACGTGTGACGCCGGGTTTAGGCATGGGGCTCTTGTGATGGACTCGATCATGTCGTCGACGTAGAGTCACAGCGTCGACAAATCTCAACTTTAAAATGACTTAATTTGAATTTTCAACGTTGTAGCGACGAAATTCTGTCTGCAAAGCTCAAGATGTTTGAATGGGGCACTAGGTAATGGGGAAGGGAAGGCGGCATGTTCTTCCCATGCGCTACCAGCGACAATTTCCTAGAAACGTTTAATGGTGCCACAAGTTTAATTCAAAACGGTGGAATCAGATCGGAGCCATTTTCTCATTTAAGTCTCCGATACGCAGGCGGAAACCCAACCTTTAAGCTCCACAGAGCATTATTTCTTTCACTCATTTTAGATTTAATGAAATTATATAAAAATTGAAGTGCGGACCTGAAATTTTACAACGATAAGCGAAAGAACATCAAAAGAATTAATTAATTAATCTTACATATAAAACTAATTCAAAGCGTTATGCTCACAGGGCAGTTCTTGAAAAATAAATATTTAAGAGATATCAATAAAAACTTTTAATAAAAAGGCATGCTTCCGAACAGCGATATTTCTCTCTAACACCATGCTTTTCTTTAACAAACACAATTTTAGCGAGCTAATGCTTCATAATTCGAAGATCTTTTTCTTAAAACTTGAGGATTCTCTTGAGATCAATATATATGCCTAAACACACCTTAAATTTACAAAATATTACCCAGCTAGAAGGTTTAGAATTATTCTCCAGCAACAGAATAATGTGTTTGCGGATAAAATGGCGTTTGTATGTGGTTATCTGGTTTCTTCTCATATCCATAGCAAGACCATTGGAATTAAATTACGCTCAGTAAACTCTCGATTAAGTAAATACGAGAGGACCCCATTGAAACTCAGATGTTTACCATTGTTATTTATAAAGTAACTCGGAAGCAAATAAATCTTTCTTACTGCCGCAGACTGTAGGCATCGGTGAAGTGAAAGTTTGATGAGTGAATCTTAGTAAATACTGCGATACGCAGTTAAGCGCAAACACATTTTTGCCTAAACGGATATTTCATTTTCTAGCAGAGCTGATAAGGCTACCGAATGACAGCAGAAGAATGGGAAAGAGATGCGGTCGTATGAGTTACCTACCTCTTTAACGCAGCGAGTGGAATTCAAGTTCGCAATCCTTCAAATAACCGATGCAAGAAAATATATTGTCTGCAGTCGTTTGCTCGATTATCATTAAATTCCCTCATTGTGTACAAACTAATCAGGGGAAAATTTACTGAAATACCAGTAGAAAATCGTTCACCTACATTCCTTAGGCAAGCAAACAGATGCATTAACCTCGTGAGTGAATTCTCTATAGCATGATATTCCCTCTGCATGAAGTAAAGCTACTACTATCAAATCCATCATTATTTCAATTTTGAAATGTATGCACCACGCGGAAAACAGCTAGCAATAATCATAGATGAAAACCCATAGTTTGAAAATAGACGAAAAACAAAATCATGTTACGAATCTTTCGCATTCTGGACGCCATCACATACCCAGTAATTCTAACAGCAAACATTGTTCAAATATTTTATCTCAAATTTGGTTTAAACGCACTGTGACAGTGTTAATGACAAAAGAAGATTATGTAGGATGAGATACGATGAAAAGGGAATGCATTATCTGCTGGTCTGAAAGTCGGTGGTGGCGGAAAGAAATGCGGTGGAACGAATTATGTAGATTTATTAAAATGAATTATATGCACGATCGAGCAGTGTGCAGAGTTGTTTTCTAATTGATCTTCAACACACAAACTTCGCTATAGTGAATTAATCAAAACGAAAGGAACTCAACATAACAGATACTGAATTCAATTGGATGAATAATTTTTTTAACGTTTTATACACACTTGCGCTGTCATAACTCTTTCACCTGTACTCAGATATTTCTATTTTAAATAACTTAAAGCACAATAAAAAATAGCAAAATTAATATTTGTAGCAGAGTGTCATGAAAAATAGGTTCACCTATCGCATTGTCAAAATATTTCAGGAAATGGAAGTATTCTCGAATTTTCGCGTACCAGGCTCTGACGCTGTGGTGATACTTGCTCAAATTCTACGATGACCACACAAAAAGGAGATAGGGTGTCATTCAAACATTATAATGGGTTTTTCCAAATAAGCAACGTTTATTTCATTCATCTCATTTTCATCAAATTCGCCAAACTATTTTATATTATTAATTTAACTTACTAAACTTCACTTGACACTTTACACTAAAGTACCCTGTATCAATTAAGGATACTTACACTCGGTTCTTATGATTACTTTCAAAAAGTAAAAATATTCTCATCGGTGTAAATCAAGTCAGTTCCGCAAAAATCGGCGCTTTAGACCGAGAGGAAAGGTAGGGGTTTGGAACGTAAAGGTATATGTGGAAGGTGAAGGAGAAAGAAGGAGAGAAGCCTAGACAACTTTAAGAATATCTCTACATTTTTCAACCCCCTCGGCCCTCCTCTCCACTCTTATGTAATTATAGTAGGACAGAAAAAAGAAGCTGACGTGATTTATAGCTTGTATATTTTCTTTGTTTATCATTCATTGATAATTTGATTAAGATATTGACTGTCGTGTTTTAAAATAAAATATATTGGAGATCTGGCATTAATTGAAAAGCTTTATGAAAATGTAAATATTTGTCAAACGATTACGTTAACAAAAGATAAAGCACTCTGTGAAAAATCTAGGGATCCGGGTGCGAATCCCGGTGAAGGCGAAAGATTTTTCCTCGGTGGAATATCGCACTTACACGTACGACCTTAGCATCAGGATACAGCAGGAGAAATAAAGTCACTATCAGTCGCATCGCAGGTCCGATTTCCCGCATGAACATAATGTAAAAAAAACTTCCAAAAAGGAAAAGTAAAATCGATTTTTAAAATTAGCCAGTTAGGTTATTAAAGAATTTTTAATAGAATCTGTGAAGCTCACGTGAGGAGGCGACGGGGTACAAAAGGGATGGACATCCTCCTAGCGGGTGGATTCCACAAAAGAGGCGGAAAAAATTGTGATTTATTTCACGCATGTTCTGAGACTGGTGTAGCGGTGCGGGATAGGTGTAACTGTTTGAGGAGGAAAATTATAGGCCACGCATCACACGTCGCAAGCGAATGTTTTAACGACAAATGACAACCTAACAAACGAGTTGCCACGCTCAATCAATTTCTTTCACGCTCCAAACTTCACAAAGTGATCAAGCAAGGGTCTTTGAATAATACATATGTACTTATATTTTCCTCGTCACAATAATTTCATGGATATAGCCTCCATCCGGGATCTAATCCTCTAAATATCACTACTTGTTACTTTAAATTAGAATTTAAATGAGCACTAGATATACCTTCTTAACTAAAACTTAAGAGTTTAAATAAGCATCACTTAAAATTATAAGGAGCAAAGCTCGTAATTCTAAATTCTACGATAGATAGGAATATGATTTATATCTGTCATTAAATATTTTCAGCGCTAAAATACTAACGTTAAATGTTTCTCACAACTAATAAACCTGGATTATACTGAGCCGATTCTGAAAACTAGCATTTGTAAAGGCTTTCTAGGCCACGATAACTGAAAGGTAATTGAGGCTGCAAAAATGTATTTCATTATTATATACATGTATGCTTCGTCTATGCTTGATGACTCTGCTCACCTCCAATTTCATCTCCTCGCTGATCCTAGACTAAAGGCTAAAACAGCCTTTCCATTCGTCTCTTTAAATCCCCCGATGCGCGTTTTTAATGGCATCTAGGTAGAAAAGTATGAAGGGATACAGAGAAAATCTTTTTAGTGCAAACGGGGAAAGGCAGAGAGGAGTCGCTTCATCAACCTTGGGTGAGGACCTTAATTAAGTAGAATACAAAAATTAGCGTTGGATACCCGTGAAATCACTATGCGGAATGACATTTTTCTGATATTATGTGCCTCGAATACTGGGACCAATATTCTCAAAAATTACCAAAAAAACAACGAAATCACTTCTTGCCAGTTTTATTCCAAACTTACATAGACGACCCTTTAACACTCTTGGCTCAGGTTTTTTGGCCACATTCATTTCAATGCTTCTTCCATTTACTTATCCGCGACTCTCAAGCCTGCATAATTTCCGCTTCCTTGAATTTCTTGCATTACATTGTTCCATTCACTGCCCTAGTTACATTTCCAAATAATTCTCCCGTGAATTCTTATTGTCTTCCCAAAACTTTAGTTCTCCTCTGGTGGGGCAATAAATAACTTTACCGTCTCATTTTATACAAAGCCAGCTTTAGCTTTTCCTCCACTGCATCCAGTAATGCCTTCCACCATGATCCACCATTTTTCCCTCGCAGAGTGATTTTTTTCCACATGGTGTTGGGCTCATCCTATGCCTAATCGATTTCACGTCTATGCTTATTAGCTCTACCTCGGAGAATTTACGTTCAAAGAAACGAAATAGACCGAAGGAAAAAAAGGTTTTGGCAAACCCCTGTGTTTTGGTTGTTTCGCATTCAACTCTGCATAAACAAGAGGGGCTTAGTTACTTCCAAAATGGTATGGACGCGATCCAAAAAGACAAGACGTGCTAACTCCGCTCTCTTAACCCTCCTCCTTCAAACATTTAAAGACCTAAGTCTCTTTTTTCATGAGAGAAAACCTTATGGGCAACGCGGCAACCGCATCTCAGCTGCGGAAAATCCAGCTCCGGAGGTAAAAACAATCGTTTATTTCCCTCGGTCCTTTCACTGGTGCAAAGCCCAGACCAAATCGACAAAAACGGGCTCTCCGCTTAAGTATTAAGGTGCATTTTCGGCAGAATCCTTTCCCGCATTCTGAAAGGCACCGTGAGGATGAATAGGCATCTCTTCTACGCAAAGGCACAGGAGAAATCAATGGGGCTTGGAGAATGCATAAATGCATGTTTTCCACCACTAAAAAATTCGCAGCAAAGATATATTATTATACTCATTAGGCGATCGATGAATTTGGCCAAATTTTTCTTTGTATCACGCCCCTGAATCAATTCACAGGGAAAATACCACTCCTCATTAAAAACAGAATGGACAATACAGATGAGACATATTATTTTTCTAAAAGTTAACTTACACCACAGGTCACGATTTCAAGATGAAGAGTGTCATTAATTAGTTCTGACCGTTCAAATATTGATAGTGCAGCTTTTATTTCAAACTACATACTGATAGCGGTGATGAAAGAAACTTGGTGGATAAGTACAATGGTGTCTCCGTTTTCATATAAATAGGAGCTGCTACGCTTGGCATTACTCATTCGAAAGGAGTAGGAAGGGTTTTACGCTAACAAACTAATATATAAGGATACGCGTACGTAAGTATGATTCAATTTCTAGGCGTATTGATTCAGATGTGCGCCACTAGATGACAAGCGAGGTCCCATATACATTCTCCACTAACTGACACATGGTGCGGGCGTATGCATTTTTCAAAATACACATGGGAAACTGCTTAGTGCTCCGCCTGCTTCACCAAAAATGTTGTATATAAAGACATATTTGCTATTCAGATACTAGGTATATATTTTTTACCATAGTTACATACATATTGTTTTCATTAATAATTAAAATATTAGTTTCTATTTAGTTATTTATTTTATTCATTCCTTTTTGACTACTTCGTCAGTATTTTTGCCTCTTTCAGCAGGCTTTTCAACTAGTACGAAAATAAAAGCAAGCATAGAAGTTATCCGCTTTTAATAAAGAGCTAAAACCATACTACAATACTGTAAAGAGTTAGCGCGTACAGAGTAACAGCGAATTCGTGGAGGAAATGACACATGGAATATTTGTCTGTTCTCCCTTTCGGCATGTATCTGATGTCACTAGAATCCCGAAAAGACATAGTTTGACATCAGGTTTTCTAGGGGTCCGAACCATCTGGCTTTACACAATCACCTACACATATGGGACTCGAACCCGAGAACCAAAGATAAGCATACCAGGACTTAAACCAACCATCACAGAAGCTGGCAGATTATGAATCCATTTAATGGATTAGTTCAGCATTATGGCAGGCATTTCAAGTGGAAAATAACACGTGTATTGACGACAGCACACATTGCTAAATTAAAACAATTGTAAAAATCTTGCGTATTTTCATGCAAAAGGTTTAATCGACATTAAACTAAAGACTATTCTTGACCCCATTACTTTCTTTTCTGAAAATAAGGCGAGATAGAGGAACAACAGCCTTTCTTTAACCCGTTAAACTTAAGTATTCTCAAAAACTCTTATCAACAATGGAGCTCTCAATATATGTCGATTTGTGGAATGCAATGATTTTTCAATATCGTGCATTTTTCCACCTTACCATCTCAGCTAATGCTGACTTATATTTGAACACGTACAAGAAAAATAATCACTGGAACATTCCATTGAAAGCTTAAAATGCCAATATCAGTAATTTATTTCGCCGATAATTGAACTTCTACATTCATTATTTTCTCATGACAATATGAAAATTTATCTGTACGTATGTTTTCCTGCAGTAGCTTTTTTCCATCAAGGATGACAGGAAATTTTTTTCCACATGTTTAAATAATCTTTCAGTGACTACATTTTTTAACAACTGCATTAATATTTTCACGTAGTTAAAACTATGCACGATATATTTTAAGGTGTGCACAAAATGTTTACATGCTTTTTTTGTTTACAGCTTTGGTTAGGTGAAAGAAGGAACCATCTGGTCTCAATTTCTTCCCAATGAGGCCATTTATATATTAAGGAAACCTTGCTCTAAAACCATTACAGAGCTATCAGTAAAACTGATTGCAAGATAAGGACATGATTGCGTTAATATTTAAGAATTATATGAAAAATTATAAAAATGGTCTTTTCGGATAAATGAATAGTGTCATCATGGCCACAAGCGAAAGGTTTCGTTTCGGTAATTGGGGAATTTAAAGCCAATTTTTAGTCATACAATAGCTTAGGTACCCTTAACGCTACAACTTGCATTCCTGATTGTAGGCAACCCAAATTCTACGTCACAAGTTTCAAATTAGCTCATACTAGCGTAAAGTAGCGTAGGATATTGTGCTGCCCATCCTCTTCCCCATCAGTGATTAAAAGTAATACTCTCTCATTGGACCACAGTTCACCTGCTACAAAACATCCTCTTTTAAAATGATTGTAACCTTTTTAAAATTAATGAAATTCAAAGAATCAAGTAGCATGGTTTGCCATGGCAATTTGGCTCCCAGCATTCCATTCTTCCAGTGTTCATCACCTCTGTCAAGTGCGCCTGTTCATTTATGTGACTACCTTCCTTGACGCATACTTTTCTCTAGTTCCACTTTCAGATGAGGATTATGGGCACCAGTGATTACGACTTATGTGCTCAGTTCATTCAGCTTTGAGAATTTAATTCCTCAACCAAAACCATATTATTACCCCCAATACATCACGGATAATTTTCACATAAGTTTGAAAACGTAAATCCTCATCGTGCGTCAAAATCTGCAGAGAATTTGATTATGTGGGGACTGAAAACCCACATCCAGGGGAGCCGTTTGTCCGAATTCCGGCGTCGGCGAACATTTTTCATTTGGGTTCCAATCCCAATTTTGTTGCTGATGAGAGAGAATGTGGAGAGCACTTTAAGAGCAATACTCCGTTTTTCGGAGATAAAGTTACTCTGGACCCCTAGACTCGAGTTCCCATAGTGCATTTTTGAAAAAACGGGGCATTTGCGTTTTTACACTTTTAGAAAACTGGGACCTTTCGTAAAAAGCGGCACACATTAGAAATGAGAAAATATAATGATATTCACCATGCCTGTATAATGAACCACAATCGCACTTAGAACGATTAGAAGAACAGAATTTCAAAACATGAGTGATAAGAGTTCATGCTTACTCGATACATTAGAATATTTATCACAATTATAAACCTGGTCAAGACGTTTCTTTTCCTTAGATATTTGGGCATGGAAGTCAACACAAGACGAATCCTAAAAAACAAAGACTTTACAATGATTAAAGCTCTTACTGTTCCATTTGATGAAGAGAAATTCTCTTCTAATACTACCGTTAAATAATTACGTACGTTCCGGCATGATACAAACTATGTGCAACACTGAGTAGCAACCAATTTACAATCTAGCAATGCCGGCACTGAACTAACGTCTCGTCACATGCAACCGTGAACCTTGTGTGTACGTATGCCGACAGAAGCATGGGGAGAAAAAGAGCATCGATATTACGATTACAAACTTCTTAATATACCTCATCAAATTTTCACGAATTCGACACCAGGAGTGCTTCATATTTAAAATATAAAGCCTAGGGAACTGCTTTCAGGAATGATACTTAAAAAAGAAAAAAGTGGAACATTTGGAAAAACTTCGGGACACCGGGACATTTTATCAAAAAACGGGACCGTACCGGGAAAAAACGGGACGAATGGGAACCTTATCCTAGGAGTCTTTAGTAATTAGTAGGCTTTAAATTCGACGCAGGACTTATCTCCAACCCTGCTTCATTTCTTAATTAATCCTAACCATACCATTTATACCTCCCAGGATAAAGTAGTTGGCAGTCATCTAACCTATTAATAAAAATGGTAAAAAATAACTACATTTTATACAACAATATAGAATGCAGCGATGAGATCGAGACTAACAGATATACATAATTATTGCCGGAAACCTTGTAATCATAATTTGTGAAACAATTCCACCACACTAGGTCTAAAACAAAATTGCATGTACATCTACATCTACATACTACCCCGCAAGCCGCCTCAATAGGCGTGTGGCGGGGGGTGTTAGGACACCAGCCGTTTACATATAAAAAGGAAACGCTCTATGAAATTACGCCTTGCATTTATTAAAGTCCCTTATTGTTCGGGGGAAAAACGAATTCCCATACCTAGTATGTATGTATGAAGTGATGACAGTAATTAAATACAAAACTAGATTAAACTATCAATTCGATAGTGTTGATTGTCGAGAAACAGAGAGTAAAAAAGTGAAAGAACAGTCTTACTATTCGAAGCGCTTATATATTTCCGCCCAGGTGGAGCCAAAAAAATATAGCAATACGCCGTAACGGACGTAAAGTGTCTCTCTTCGCATAAACCTGTCAGGGACACGTCCCGTTGGATCGGGTAAAACGTCTCCGAAACATCTAAAAGCGATAAGGAGAATGGTCTAAAAGAAAGGAGACGTTGGGAATAAAAGAAACAATAGCGATGCGAGCGACAAAGGACTGAAGAGGGCGGTAGGGAGAAAAAGGAGGAAGATGGTGCCCTGCGGCAGCTCCGGGCACAGAAGAATGCGTCGTCACGCTGAAGAGACAAGACGAACGGTGCATTTATACTCGAAGTGCTTCGTATGGCAATATAAAAAAAGCTGTAAAAAGAAAGTGATGAACTAGAGTCCAAACACTTTCCCATAGCTGTCACTGCAACGCTGAAAATATTTCGCCTCTATATGCTAGAAGGGAGGTATTCTCTGTGAAATGTTAAACGAATTCTTTTTTATCATCGCACTCTAACGCTAAAATTAGGAAAAACCGATAGTGTTTTTCTATTTTCGAACATAATAACTACGTCGAATACGTTATACAAGAGGCACTAGAAAAATATGGATGAAAGTAAGAAAGAGGAACGGTAGCGCGATTTAAATGCACCGCCTCCTCATCTGCGAACTAAATATAACGTTAAAACAATCGGCATAACTTGATATAATAAAATGCAAGTAAAATTCATAAAAATATGTACGCAGGTTCAAAAGTACTAATTTAATATTAGGTAGGCTCGAAGGCTTATAGATCACGTTTCAATCATTAATCTTTATAGGGTAAAATTCGTGTATTGGCGGTTATTTCTTATTACTATGGCAAAATACAAATTCTACGTGAATTGAGGGAACTACGATGACGAACGTAAACATTTATCCTATAATATAAGGTATCCGTATTTCACCAATCTCACATTCTTATTATTTATCCCGTTTCTAAGATTTTGCAACATCTATAAATCTTTGCTTTCAAAGACAAATGATCATGATGGCTAAGAATAATACCCTATAACCCTTAGTTACTTCGCTAAATAAGCGTCATAAGCAATAGAGATATTAGGCATTTTCACTATCTTAGGGTTCACGAACATTTTGACAAATTGGAGCGAAGGCTATCGCAGTGGCTTGCTAATTTGCAGGAGCTCATTCTTCCGGAGCAGCTGCGTGTATCAATGTTCACTTGACGACATCCGTTACAGGAGGCATCTTCAGGTCGAAGTTATGTAGGTTCGAATCTTGCCGGAAAATATAGGCAGTATGTTGGCGCCAACATTTCTATTCAAGTTGAGGGGTTGAAGAGTCTTTTTCAAATCGAGGCCAGCGAGTACTCATCCTCCCTGTTGAAATGTTCAGGGTTTTTCATGAAGGAAATTATGAAAAACTGAAACTTTTAACAGGGAGGATGGGTACTCGCTAGCCACAACTTGGTAAAGACTGTTTAACCTATCAGCCAATAGAAATTCAGGACCAACTTGAGTAGGAATTTTGGTGACAACATCCTACCTATGTTTTTCGGCAAGATTCGAGCCTACATCACTTCGACCTGAAGACACCTCCTGTACGGAGGATAAACTGTAGTCAAATGAACATTGACACACGCAGCTGCTCCAGGCGAATTGACTCCAGCATTTTGGCAAAAATATTTAACGCCATAGAAAATTTATTAATATAATTATTTATTTATTTAATTAATTAAACGCGATTTGCATTGTAATTTTCTACATGAAAAGTCATTAAAATAAAGTTTCTATCCTAATTCTTTTTGCAACAACACCTGAGAAATCTAATATAACACTTAAACTGAAATCCCTCATAGCTGCATATAAGTTACTTATCTAAGATTCATTGCAATTCAAATGAACAAGCACTAATTTGCGACAAAGGGCTCTGAGGATATAAGGCAAGAGCAAAAACAAACTAAAAACACGAACTAAATCAATTCAATTTAACATGCGTACCACTCACCATGGTAAGGAAGAACAAAGCACACACTAATTAATTTGGACGCTTCGGAGCGACCACAATGCGAAGGAAATTTATTTGCTTCCATGACAAAAAGGTTCCCATTCACACGAGTACCACGGAAAGCTCAGGATGGAACTCGGATGTCATTCCTTCCTCTCTTTCTCTTTCTCTCTCTGCTCTTCTTCTTTTTCAGTCGGGATCACAGGAGACATCATGACGTTGCGTGAGCAAAAAACAACTCGCTCAAGTCCCTTTACAAATAGGTGGTGGTGAACAATATTTTTCGTTAATTCAGAATCAAGACAAGCTGAAGGCATTGTGGCACCACAGTATTTACCTCCCACAACCATCTCAACGCACGACCATAAGGGTGAAGATATTATCAAAAAAATACCACGATGCTACCGAAGGGGAAAGGGGAAAGCTCTATGCTTTTTAGAATAGGATAAGTGGAAGGGAACAAAAGAGGGCATAATTAAGGAAAGATATAAAAAGGGGGAACAGAATTTCCCATGAATAATACGGCAAGATGAAGAAAAACTCTTGGAATGATCCTCGAGTAAAGATGCTCCAGGAAGAGAAGACACACGATAAGAGGACCAGCAATAGCACGGATTATATCAAATAAAGAGGCTACGCATACATGTTTGAAATAAAACAAAAACGTGCATTATCAGGTTGCAAGACATCGACTTTATTTTCTTGCTCTTAACCTACTTTAGGTCCAGCATATGTAGCATCGTTCTACGTTAATATCGAAATCGCTGCGACTGATTTCAGAGTTAATAACATAAATTAGAAAATGTTACCCTTGGATAAATGCAGTTACCGCAGGAATAAAGTAAATGTAAATTCAAAGAAGTTCACGGTGCATTCTAAATATGATAAGGATGGCTCAAAAATCATTGATACCATTCCCACCTGAATTAAAGTTGACGAAATCATATTTCTTCCATGAAATCCTAAGTATGAAGACGACTAATGCTGAAATCATGATAAACAAAAGGCTCATGCGAATTTTCTCGTAAAATTTCTCTTTTCTTCCGACAAGAACTGCATAACGAAACTGTAAACTCAGGGATTCTAGCCAACATCCTCGGGGCGCATCAAGGGAGAATTGAAAACATTAGCTCTTCCACAGTGAGCTCTCTAGAGGTTACAGAGGAAAGAATAGGAAAAAAGGGCACACGGTGGCAAGGGATATCGCCTAGGGAGTTTGATGAGAGGAGAGGCATTACGATGGAATCTAATACAATGAAATTCAATTTATTTACAGCCTGGACCAATTTCTTCCTGTTAAACCAATTTGAAAGGGAAGGAAAATAGACGAGGATTTTATTGCATAGCAACCGCAAAAAATTTGTAAAAGATGAACGTTGTGGTTCTTTTTCATCTACTGTAAATATTTTTATTCATTAAAGATGATTTCTGCTATAATATATATGCTACATGATTGGTCATTTCCCTTCAATGCTTTTGCCAGCAAACGGGCTCTGCAATTTCCTGAACTGTCAAACTCAGTTTCTTATAATATTCAATTGATCTCAGTCCTTTTTTCGACAAGCAAAAACTGTAAACTTACCAATTGCTCATTCAAATTAATCACGTTCTCGAATAATTGGCATTATTAATTCTGATCTAATTAGTATTCAGTTATCATATCATGATGAAACTTACAAATATTTCTTTCAGGCAAATATCAAAATAGGTAGAAGTAAAAATTTAATGATCCTGACTAAAGAGTTCAATAAATTACACTTTCGACGGTTCGAAAATGACGCTTTCCGAGAATAATACAAACCCATCTCAAAACAGATTTGACGAATCACACACAGAGGAACTAGCCCCTCCCGGTCTAATACGCCATTTTTCTCGCATTACCGATTCCACCTGTACTGCGATGAGGATAAAAGTAGTTTGTCGTCACAGCAGAAGGTAGGTTTCGTGCTGTTGATACACACAACGGCTGAAGGGAAGGAGGAAAAAAACAGGCCAGCGATACGAAATTAATGAACTATTTGAGTTAGCGTTCGCACTGTTTGCCCTAGAACCCTCGGAGACAAACATGAACTTCGCTGTGCTTTGGTGTTTAGACCCGTCAAAAACACAAACACAAGTGCCACCGCCGTCAGGAATCGAGTGGGTATTCCCCCGCGCCTCCCACTTCCCTCCAAAAAGGCGCACGGCAATAGTATTAAACTTTCCACGGGCTCCTCAGGGTGTGGGGGTGAGAGAGAAAGAGAGCTGAAAGAAAGGGTGAGAGATCGGAAGAGAAAGAAGGAACGAACGAGTTGAAAGGAAGCAGGAAGGGGGAGGAAATGGGAAAAAGGGGGTAAAAGTTAAGACAAGAGTATTAGAAAAGAAAGGCGAGAAGAGATTGAAGGGCTTTGTCGGAAATGTGAAAGACACACGGTCAAGTCTTGTTTGTCAGGGAAAGTTGAAGGAGTGAGTGGGAGACGAAGAAGGTTAAGAGAGGAATGGGGTACCAACTACACTCCTCCACCTTGGTTTGACGGATTCGATTGAGAATAAAAGAATAAAAACCAACAAACGTCCACAAAACGAAAGCGAGCAAAGTCGCCATAGTCGTACTGTCTCCCATGGAAGTCCTCGAAGAGATCCGATAGCGTCAAAAAGGACGTAATTGCGGACGAGGTGAAGGGCTTTAACACTTTAAATGTCACTTAGAGTCTGAGATTCGATGCAGAGAGAGAGGAGAGATATTTAAATGGCACGAAGAGAACGTTTCTCGATCGAACGAGATTAATCGCTCCTTTCCTCGCGAAGCTACTCCGTGTCACGCATTAATATGAGATTAGACTTTGTACGAAAAACACTCCTGCATGAAAACCTCGATTACACTGCAAACAAGTTTTGACCCGTAAAACAAGAAGAATTTTATTCCTCGGCCATAACAGGTATCAGATAAAATCTTTAACTTTTGCACCATCCGGCAATGTATGTACGTAGGAATGAAAGAAAAAATAATGAATTCCGGAATTTTCAAAATTCAATTTCATTGCATTGAGCAACGCAACTAAATTCATAGGCTTTTATTTTGACACTCAAACATTTGATTGTGCACGTTTGGTTATCACATCAATGTCACGGTGAGACAAAAAAATGAAGGCTGATTTTGTGAACATCATATAAGTATTACCAGAGTATTTCCCTACGGAGTTTTTACATCGATTTAGGACGTAAATGATTTTTTTTAAAAGCAAGTCTACTTCTATATACTTAGATCCTCCTTTGCTTATAAGGAAAAATATGTCAAAATGTAAATTTATTCAAAGAATCATTCTTTGAGGATTCCGGTTTAAAAGGTCAATGAAGGGAGATATTCGGTGAGAAAATCATTTGAGCCGATATGGGTTCTATCCCGAATGTTGCTATTTATCGATTAAGTACACTTAGAAGTTACAGATATAACACTACAACAACGACAACTAATATGTAAATGGCATATCCGGATTAAACCTTAGATAAGTATTGGTATAACTGAAATGAATATCAGTATATGTGGCAATTTAATTTTTTTAATGACGATTTATCCCCTACCCAACAACATTTGGAAATTCATAGGTACGCAAGGAGATAGTAATGCAAGTTTAGTTGGCAATTATATGACTTTACGCGAGTCGAAACTTTGATTTGTAAGTGTGAATGTGGTCTTGGGCCAAGTATTTATGTTTATGTACTAAGCAAGATAAATAATTAGCCTCTCCTCAAGGTAGCTGTTCTTATTCGCCATTTTTTTAATCAATTAAGTAATAACTGAACAAAGCTTTGCACATTTTACAGCATTTGCTACCACAGAAACTCAATAGAGCTTCACTAATCATGGCCGGACACTGAATTTACGAGGAGAATTAAATAACGAAAAAGATCTCAAGACATTAATGACTTATTCATATCCCATTTTAATTAATAATCCGACATTAAGCGATAACGAAATCACCGAGCAATGGAAAAACTGACTGTTATTTTAAGGGAGGTACTTCAAGTACAAGTAGTACCTAGCTCCTATTACCGTAAATAATTTACCAGAATTTAGACAAAAGTTAAGAGCAATTCATGAGCGCTCAAACCATCCAAGGACTTCTTTTCTGACATTCACTCAAATCTTAATGTTTGTGCGCTACAATATTTTAAACGATACTTCTAATAACAATAATTACAAACTTTCAACGTGCCCTTCTTTAGGGCACAAAGGGGTAGATATTTGTGATCAATAAATGTCATTTGAAGTTCTACTTGAAGAAGATCAAGTGCAATTGACAGTATGAAAAATCAGATCGAGAAAGTTTTATTCATAAAACTAAGAATTTACTCGAATTTAAAAGTTACAAGACGAAGGATATTACTTCAATAATTTTCAAGGAAAATTTGGAAAGAAAATTAAACCAAGAAACATATTTAATAATTAAAATGTTATAGGTAAACCATAAAACTATGAGATAAAATTTAATTCTCTTTCAATGACAAAACTTATTTTAACTCGCCATGCCAGATCAATTAAACACAGCAAGCACCGCACCTGTTAGTTTCTAAGGTGCTAGGTGCTAAAATTAGAGGCGGGGAACAAAATATACCTATATTTCGGGTTGAAATAATTTTAATACTATAATAACATGAGCATACTTAAAGTACATGGGGCTCTCAATAAAGTAAGCGCATGTTCTACGATCAACATTTTGGCCAAAAATTAGACTAAACGGTTTTAGGAATGGTGAAAAATGCAGAATTTGAAGAAAATATAAGTATTGACAGAATTGATTGATGACATGGATATTCATTACGCTTCCTTCAAATTCCGCCCGCCAAACAACACAACTTGAATGTTCAGATATTATGTTGGTCATTTTTCGGTTTATTCAGTTCGGGAAATTGGCTTCGTAGAGCACATAAACCCTCACATCACGGCATAAACAGGGAAAGGTGGGATCAGGAAGCAATTGTATTTAACTGCACGATGGAGAATTTGTAATGTGACGCTAAGGTAGGTCTTTGGCAATGGAAGAGAGAATTTGATAATCTAAAAAGGCATTTGATGATCTAAAAAGGAAAGTAGCATTAATATTCTACCTCTAGGGCTTTCAAACCTAATATAGGAAGCGCATGCTGACGATCGACTTTAAAGATAAAATCAGAATTTATGAAGCAGACAGAGGAATAGAAAATGAGAACTCCATATAGTGCTCCATGGATAAAAGAAAATCTTGATGTATTGGTTGCATCCTGAAAATCAAAGAGCTCAATGAGAAGCAAGATATAAGGAGAAAAAGAGGGGAAAATCCAACGATAACAACCAAGAAATACATATGTAGTCACAAAAAAATGGAAGATGAAAATCGAAAAAGATTAAAATTCAAACAATAAGTGCAGGAAATTATTGAAGGAACACAAAAGAGAAGTAAAAAGAGACTGAAAGAAGGCAAAAGAAAATGAAATACTTAGTAATGACGATGTATTAATAGATAATAAAAAATAAAAAGGTTTTCCACTTTAAGTATTTAGTTACAGCGGTGGAAGAAAAAAAAGGTGGAAGAAGGATCCCTCAAAATAAGAAATGGAAAATCGGACAATTCAGAGCAACATGAATTTTGAAACTTTTACGTTTTTATACTATTTATAGAAAAAATATAAAAATCAATAGTAGGAAATATAATTATCGACGGATCCGAAACTGGAATCTAAATGAATAAAATATACCGACTTAACTACGAGCCATAGAAATGAATTATTGCGGTCATAAGCAAACAAATCAAGAAGAAAAAGAATCAGAAACACATTAATTAGAGAAATCATGGACGTGAAGACGGATGTAATATAAACTTTAGACGAAAGAAGAATACGACGGTTACGATGGGTATCCTCAAAGGATAAAAAATGAAAGAATTCCCAAGGCCGCTATAAAATGAGAACCATAAGGAAGAAAAAGGTTAACACCTAATGAGCCTTCGGTTAACTAAATAAGAAAAGATATAGTCATATGGGAATCATAAAAGGACGATTTGTTAGATAGAGACAGAGAACATTGATCATGTGATAAACTTGTAATGTTTCGTTGAGGAAAATAAAACCAATTCAAAAAAGGAAGAAGAGTTGTATACACACAAGTAG
The DNA here is from genome assembly GCA_963573305.1 of Pyrrhosoma nymphula. Lineage (NCBI taxonomy): Eukaryota > Metazoa > Arthropoda > Insecta > Odonata > Coenagrionidae > Pyrrhosoma > Pyrrhosoma nymphula. The sequence continues at coordinate 23,625,236 of OY754337.1, read as the reverse complement.
TTAGTATGGATGAGTGGAGACAGGATTGAATGGCTTATCTCTCTCTACTCCACGAGAATACCTGCTCAATGAGCTTTAATATAGATACCTCTACTGGTTATGGTTCCTGGACCAGCTATTTCTTAATTCAAGATATTCTACAAGCATTTCCGTTTTGAAGACCCCTTTTATATTTTAAACAAAATAAATACCTAAGTGAGACACAATGGACATTTCAACGTCCAAATCCAAGATCCCAGGTCGTAACTCGGTCTAACAGATCATCACAGTGCTCACTTTTTCAACCCTGTCCATCCCGCGATTTATTGGATGGACCGTTCAAGGGGACTTGAAATTTTTTGAAAGAAACCTCGTGAGGAAAAGACTAAAGAAATAGTAATTGAATATGAGAGAGGTGGTGGACTCATCCCCGAATCTCCCATCACATCCCCAGGGAAAATGATCAGGATTCGAAAATGTTTATTTTTTTAATGGTTTACTGAATCGCCACGAGAAAAATAATTCCACCGGCGCAATTCACGAGGCATAGTCTTCACCGAAGCAAAACAGGAGAGATTTTTCGCTTTGTGGTGATCTTACCCAAGCTCAATGATCAGGAAATTAGTCATTAAGAACGCCCAAATGAATTGTTTATTCCAAGGGGATCTAGTTGGTGAGGTGGCTATAGGGCGAGGTCGTCCCCCCAAGGGCCTTGGTTCAAATGCCGGTAGTGGCAGAGACATCTCTGAGACATTCCGATCCCTACTTGGGATAAGTCATCCGGCTTTGGCGCTATTTGGTGGAACTGCAATTATAAATTAAAACATGCATAGTGTTGATGCGCACCATCCACGTATGTTTATGTAAAAATTACGTCAAGTCAAAATAGCCACAGAAAAAGTGAAACTGAACCGGAAATCGAACCACAGACCTGTGCCACAAGCCAGACCAATCCGCAGGCCATTACGCCATCCAGGCTTCCAAATTCTCGTAGCATTTTTGAGGTTTCAAGGAAAATAAATGCTTTTCCCCAGCGTTGCAGTCATTGATGGACCACAAGGCACCATATAAACTTCCCATAGGTCCTCAAAAATAACCACAGGAATTAGGCTCAGGTTCCAGGATCGATTTCCGGTTCAGATAGAAATTTTACTCGCGGCAATTTCTACGCATTTCATCTCCGTATTACGGCTGGATGGAAATCACTCCCTGCAATCAAGAAATTCCAATCCTTACATGGGGATGTGTCACGATAAAGTCCATCCGATGATGACGCATCAGCGTTAAATACATGTAATATTTCTCAAATTAGTAAATGGAGAGTTAGAATTCTGTTTCCATTATCCAACAAGGGTTCTTTGTGGAGAGCACTTCGAGTGCAGCACTCCGTCCGCTGGGTGGGATGTTAAACTGTGGACCCCATGTAATCCGACCCTCAGATCTTTTCCTCTTTGGCTCCACTCTTAACCACCCTTACCATCCTTCCCACCTATCCTTAATAGTACGAATTACCTCAGTTTGTCGGTCGCCTCCCTTAATAACCAAACAAATAAGGTTTATCCCATCGATTGGTGTAAAACCGCGACACTGAGTTAGGGTGACGGGCGTGATAGAGAACAGAGAAGGCCGTGTTAACCCTTGGAAAGGAAAAAAACAAGGCTGTCGGTAGGAAAAAGGGAAGAGGAAGCGATAACGAGTAAGAATTAAGGGCTCCTTAAGGACGGCAAACGCCCAGGTAGGGACAAAAGGGGGAGAAGAGAGGAAAGAGGAGCTAAGTGTGAGGACTAGCGGGTTGTGAAGGCCTCTATAAGGAAAGGGAAGAGAAAGAGAAGAGGGACGCCGACTTAATTGGCGGGAAAGATAGACAACGAAGGGGAGGGGGTGGGGTGTGGTGGGGGGGATGAATGGGTAAGATGAGCGGTTGTCAAGGGCGAGGGTGTTGGTTGTAGAATAATTCAATCCATCTAACGACACTCGATTAGTTGGCGCAGAATGCTTCACATAGGAGAGAGGCAATTAGCCCGATAAGGAAGATCTTCGTTTCGAGTTTCTTCGAGTCCTCTCTCCACTTTTAAAAGGAAGACAAAATGGAAAAAAAGATAAGAAGGAAGTATCCTCTCACGGAAAAAACCTAAGCAGGGTCAGGTCGGATGGGCACAATTTTCTTACATCTTTTCTCCCCCAACCTCCCTCGATCGGGCACATTATCAGCGTATTTTTTTTTCTCCTACAGCTACCTCGTGTTTCTTCCAACCCTCCTCTTCTCATCCTCACCTAACTCCCCACTCCTCTCTCTGTCTAAGGGTCGCCCCTTAAAATACGAAAATCTCCTGGAAGCGGTATTAAATGAATGGAATCTCGTTTCCTCCTCTGCTCGACCAATGTAAAAGTGGTCTCGCCAATATTGAGATTTTTTTTTTATTTTTCCTCCTTTTACGGATTTTTCGAGTGGTATCTCCTTTTCCCTCGTCTAACTCTTAAAGCATTTGGAGAAAATAAAAGAAGGTTACGGGCAGAACAGGCAGTTAAAATGCCCGTAAATTCCTCTATTCGCATTCGAGCCCTATGCCCCATTAAAAAGATACGAAAACTTCCAAGCAAGGTAAATTTTATTCGCCTGATTTAAAATTTGGAGGAGACCGGTGGGGATATTCCTACGACGATATCAATCAATATAAAAAAGGGGCAGGCGCGAAGATTCTGCAGGCTTAAATTCCCTTCCTTGATTTGATAAATCGTCTTACATCTTGGAAAAGAGAATAGCTTCTGAGAGTAGATCACAGTTGGGCAAGACTTCGATAGCCCTTATATATTACGCACGGAAAAAAATATGCTTAATTTTCAGCAGTACAAAATTCACTCAATTTTCCTTATTACATGTTAGACGTGGGCGCCGAATACGTTTTCGTCGGCGGCGGCGGCTCTTCGAACCCGGCGGCGGCGGTGTATTCGGCGTGGACCGAATGATTTATTACTACTTTCCACGGACGGATATCTGTTTCTTCATAACAACTTAATGCATGCGTTAGGGCGTCATGAAGAGACAGAATTCAATGATAGAGGCAATTGATAAAATGGATAGACGCTTGCGTTATGGCGTGTTTATAACGTATGTGAGATTCTATTTTTCAATTCTCACCCTTATCAAGGGGTTGCCCCAACAATTAATTCTGTGATCAGCACAAGGAACAAGAAGAGAGTTTGTACGATTAGTATTGCGCTCAGCGTTTTTCAGGCACAATCAATTAACTGTAATATTGCTACACTAAAATAGCACTCCATTTTAACGGAGTCCATCGCCAATGCTGTAAAATAGAATAAAATTCCCAGCAAAGAAGTACACTTAGGCACGGTATTATCAGGAAATATTTTATCTCCAGAAAACATTCGTCAAACGTACGATTGTTTCATAACGTGATAAAGAATTATAAAGAATGATTCTGGTTTTGAAAGAAATAAACTTGAGGTGAAAGGTTTCTATTGTGGAATCCGAAAATCACAAACATTATAATTACCAGGAACAAATATTATTCTGTCCAGATTACGAGGGTGCAGTGCTGGCCGTTAGGGTGAGACCGGCTACTGAGAATAGGGTGGTTTACTATTTCTTTTTATTGCCTAGATCTGAAGTTTATTACCCCTGGAGTACGTATTTGAAGCCGTTCGATTTAAAAATGGCGTTAAGTATTTTTCCTTATAAATTTAAAAATGAAAAAATTCAACGGCGCGAAAACGCGACGGCAAACTATTGCATGCTGGTTAATCCTAAGTGAGACGTCAGAGGTACGTACGCAACTACGTTATCTGCCGCTAGGTGGTTCGCCGTAAGCTGCTTATCTACAGACGACGTCCGCCGAGAAAGCTTTAATAATAATAATAAATTTATTGATGGGAAACAAAACCATTTACAAAAGTAAACTTGGTGTAAAATGGAAATGAGCTTTATTTATTAATTTAGCTGCTCTAGTCGCACATAGAAACCTCATCAAAATAATGAAACACATTTATGGTTACGGTATGGGGAATGAAAATCGTATAATAATATATTCTCAAATTAATGGTGCTAGCTCCTATTTTTTAGGTAAAGTTAGTATGAAAAGCATTTTGTTCGTATTCATTTCGAAATATTTCCCGCAATCAAGCACGAAATTGTCACTTAATAACTATACGGAGAGCAGGTGCTACGCCGCAGCTATGATACGAATACACATTAATTTAATTCATCCACTTTGTCGAGGTGTCATTGCCAGAACATGAAATTAGCAAAAAAAGCTTACCGCCAATAGCATAATGGATGGCAAAATCTCGAAGCAAACTATGCATGAGCAAATACTAAAACAACTAAAATGCGTTGATCACCCCTCACCGTGATCACAGACCATTGATGAGAAATCGTGATTCACTGCATCAGCTGATCAATGAAAGGTAACTAATGGAATATGCAAGGTATGAATGATAGGAATGGTAAATGAAAGGAATAGAAGATGAGATAAAGGAAATGTTTGTAAAAACGAAAGTGATCAAAACGTAAAGAACTAAGCCGGAACACCACAGAACGCGAAGTCACAGGTACGCAGTTTCGTTATTCATTTCACTGCGCATGCGACGCTTGCCGCGAAGAACGCCTTCGCAGTAGATCTGTACTAGCAGGGAGCGTAGGAGCTAAGAAAACGTCTTTTAATGGCATGCTCAATGAGACTTTTCGAACTTTGAGAATTTTAATCGAGGTATATTAATACATGTTCACCAGATTTTAGGGACTCTAAAATACAATAGTAAGTACAGTCGATGATAATTCCATATACCTCGCAATGTTGACTATCTACCTGTTACGTCATCATAAAAGCTGCCGCTGTCCCGCCATTTCCGAGCCTTTTCAAATGAACTTAAAATTAACATTCAATTTTCTTGGAAACTAAGACTTTTTAATCCAAATAATTTGCGTGTAATGAATACGTATATGGTGGAGCACCATTCGCAATTAATAAATTCTGTTTTCTTTGATGAAGGAAACTACCCTATACTCTCTCCGACGGGGTACTGGTTTCCTGAACGCACAGAACTTTCTACGCCAAGGCTGCCAACCATGGGAAAATAATTTTTCTGTCATGCCAGAATTTCAGGAGATCCCCATAACTGGTGGCAAAGAAAGAATGGCATTCATCCTCAATTACTGACCAATTACTTGTTGTTTCTCTGGCTGAATGGGAAAGGGCCTATAATGGGTCAGCTGACAAGAAGATGCTGAAAATGCTGAAGATGCTGGCCTCGTTAGAGGCCACGGAACATCTGATTGCTTGACATTCTCAAGTGTATACGTAGGCAGAAATGATGCCCTCGAAATATTACCTTGAATTTCTAGATGGGAATCTATACTTGTGACGTTTTGGCAGTGTGGATCCAACAATGCTGCAACCACTGATATGTGACGGACTGGAAATCTACGAATTAAATTAGCTGCTATGTTTAGCCTGAGCTGCGTCATAGTAATCGACTCAGAGCTATCATCATCTGGATGCTTTAGGGCATCACTGATTTCTGCACAAAGTAGTAAAGCAACATTCATGCTGCAGGTTTTCTGCGCACTAATGAGTTCTGTGGCCACTCGAAACTTGGAAAGAAATTTTGTCAGTTTCAAAATTAGGCTTCACTCCATATGAGTAAGTTTAAGTGTATATTTGTTAATTCTGCCCAAAATTGTATTGATAGGAGAGCGATTAGCACCCCCATACTCTTTAAGCATAGCAAGAGTACTATACCATCGCGTGGGAGTGGCTGTTTTCACTGTTACATTTAGTCGTCCATCTGAAGCAGCTTGCGAAATCTCGCCTGTGTCTTCGTCGGCATTGTTATGCACTGAATGATTTTCATCACTGTCTAACAACTCGCAGATATCTTGAGCGTCCAGTAGTACGCGGAGTTGCTCATTTTGCACTTCCGCCTCAAGTTGGGGTGCTCTATACCGGAGAGCACGGACAATTTCTTAGTATTTCTTCACCACTTCATAGACAGTTATAGTCGTTTCAATCCCATCTTTAATTACAAGGTTGTGGAGACCGTATCCCAAACACAGATGATCGCAATGGACTGGTCAAGTCTGACGTTACATCTCCCGGTTGCCATGGTCTCTACGTCCGAGGCCATGGTGATCGCCATCTTTCTTTCCAAACAAATCTGAGATACAGTAGTTTCTCCCGTAAGGAAAGAATGAATGGATGATTTCTGTTTACAATGGTTGTGTTAAGAACTCTTTTCACCGTAGATAATTGCTTTGGGGTGTCAACTACTCTATTATTATTTTTATTTACCTCGTGACCAATGTTGATACATAAAACGTATTCGTATGACCGCAGCAAACGATGTCGTCTGCAGTGGTCCAACGAATTACGATAGTTTCAGAAGTGAGCATGCAAATACTAAACGTGGATTTAATTTATCCTTATAATGGCTGAGAATAAAAGAAAATTCTGCCGCACCTAGTACTTCCTCTAAATACATGCTGTTTACTTACATATGGTTCCAAATGGTATTTTCTATCTTTTCTCTCTCATACAGATGCGGAGATTCTTCGTATTTGTCCATCGATATACTCGACCTGGCAGTGTATTTTCACCAAAGCTATACATAGGCTGACATTTGTGACACTGCCCGCTTTGCATACTTCTAATGGAAATTCACATATGGAATAATATCAACAAAATGGTTATGTGCCAGATTGCAAAATCTTTTTATTTATTATTCCGGTTGGAGATAAAGGTTGACCCGTAGAGAATAGGTACAATATGCTTTCATAGAGACAATCACCCCATTATCATAAAAAAGTCGTACACCACAACTTAGTCATGTCCTTCACAATATTGTTGCAGATTATTTTTCTTTTAATAATAATCGATGCAATGACTAAATAATAATGCTATAATTTAATAACAACTAGTTGACTCTTGCTTACTTCAACATCGTGCATCACAAGGTAAAGTACTTGAACCTTGAAGTTACTAAATATCTCTTTGCATGACGCGGCAAGCGTCTAGTTCACCATCTATAATTCTACCGGTAAACTCTAGTTTAGTGAGTTTAGTATCGTAATTTTATGAGAATATTCAACACATATGTATATCCCGTCATGGAGTAATATAAAAGTTTTTATCGCAACAAATTCCGCAAAATAGAGTTACCGCCGGTCCGTAGAGCAGCTAATAACACTCGTTTAATTAGAACTAATTTATAGCCGTAGATAAGAATCATACGATAAGACACATTTACGGTACAAGTTGTAACAATTAGTTAAGCCCTATAGGGAACATGGCGGTGCTGCGGAACTTTAATGTTTTGAAAGCAAGATCTCGTAGTTTAAAACGTCTAATGATGCCAAATAAAAACAGAAAATATTAACGCCATGCTTAATGATGCCATTTCAGTTAAAATTAATGCTAGCATTTCTCTCTATGAGCGAAAAAATTGATAAACTGTCGAAGTTCAGATTTTCAATTCTATTAGATATTAGGCCGTCTGAAGTTGTTTGGAAAATAAAACAGTTGACTAGCAATCGGCTGACGTCACGACTTCACCAGTCCTTTGCGCCGATTTCGCGCCGGCCATGAGTTCGGCGGCGTCTGAAACAGGGCCGTCGGCGTGGCGCGGCGGCGCCCACACCTATTACATGTCCCCAGTATTTTGTTTGTCCCAGTAAGTTGCGCTCGGTCAGTGATTTAGAATACATTTATTTCATACCATGCACCGTCTGAATTAATTGGGAATTAATCTTTCAACTACATAATAGTTGAACTGTCATACAAAAATCAAATGTTGAAGGTAAGGAATGGTTTCATTAATGAAAGGTTCAATTTTGAGCATAAGAATGGAGTGCCTGTCTACAACTGTAAGCAATAGTTAGTAGATTCCCATCCTCACGGAAAGCACATACCTCATTACTCAGTATGCCCTACCACGCCCCTATATAAATGCACGTGCGTATAATATTGAAATGGGAAAATGGCTAATTTATACAACTACACCCTAACTAAATACTGATACGTTTCACGACTGCAAATGATTTCATTTCGTTCAAGCATTCTACAAAAGCCATAATTCCCTGTATGATATATACCTCGAGATTTGAAGCTGATTTTCTAAGTGGGCGATAAAACAAAAATTATGTCTCGGTGTGAAGCCATTTATTTAATGAAATACCTGGGAAAGAATGTAAAGCCTCACTACGCGAGAGTATTCCAATAATCCCTTTATAACCGAAATTTCACATGTAAATATAAACCTTCACGCTCTCTCAGTGTGATGCATTTAATTTTTTATTCAGTTTCCCTTAATTCCACTGCGTTTTTTTTCGGAGTATGCTTTGGAGAGAATTCCGTCACACGTATACGACCGTAGCAACCTATTAGACGAGGCAGATAACACACTTCACTTGAGGAGCATCATCAGCAAATATTTTTGTAATTCCCATAAAGTCGTTGAAAAATTAATTTGATTGTTCCCCTTAGTGACACTACAGCACGGACTTCACTACAGTCACTGAACTGAAGATTAGACTCGAAGAAAGACAATCTAACAAGATCTGAGAGCGGTGGAATCAAGTAGTAGGAGAAAAAGAGGGGTAGACCAATTATTTATTTAGCCTTTCGTTTCGATATTAATCTGATAGGATGCCGAAAAACATCTTGACAATAAATAAATAATATAAAGTAGCTTAAAGAGATTCGGCAACATTACAACAAAAATTAATGAAGAAATCTCTCAATCTCACCCATAACTTGACTTATACCACTGTAAATCAATTTCCAGGGCAGGATTACGAGCTTCCACACTCAACGTGAGCACTGAAATTTGGAAACAAATATTTTTGGCTACCAGAATTAAAATAAATCAAGAAGGAAGAAGAAAGTGACTAAAGAATCAAACTATTATCAGCTAACAATACCGTTACACAACTCTGTTGCAACTTCATGACGACAACAAAATAACTAATTGAACGTACTTGTTACGCTGTAATTTAGCGTTAAAATTACTTTCTTTGGCATTAAGATTAATTTGATTATACCGAACCCTACCTAAAAGTTTTTCCTCTAATTATTTAAATTTTTATGTACTATTTGAGAAGGGTAAACTCTAGAAAAACAAATTAATGGGATTTTCCTGAACGTAGCAGGTAGGGTTAACGATTTAAGTAGGAGGGAAGAAACTGGGGCATTTCAAGGGAAGAATCGTGGAGATAAATGGGTGCAGCACCTAGGATATTAGCAACAAAACAGCGATAGTTAAGCAGGCATTCGTTGGTATACGGGAACTAATGATTGGGATAGGGACAAGGAGATTAGGAAAATCCTGGTAAAGAGACTGACAAGGAGAGCAGACTTGCACGGTGCGGAACCTGGACTCTTGAGGAGGAAGAAGAGACTGCAAGCATTTCAGATGTGGATGTAGAGGAGACGGGAGAAGGTGCGATGCGATCACAGAGTAATATGGATGCGATGCACGGAAAGGGGAAGAAATAAAGTATTTTGAGGAAGCGGAACAAGTGAACGGAGCACATGACAAGGAGAGAGGGAATGCCGAATGCTGTGATAGAGGGGATAGTGGAGATAGAGAAAGAATTTCACAGTGGATAAGACGAAGGAAAGCCTTAGGAAGTATATAGAGCTGAATAAATATAATAAGCTGAAAAAATATTTTTTTTAATTGACGAAGTATTTTTATATTAATTCAGAAGAGAAATCCAATCCAAATCTTTAGATCTTGTCTCATTTTCCATCGCGGGAAAATGAGATGAGATATAAAGTATAATGGTCTTGAAACTACACGAAATACTGTCCTGGCTGCCAGGTACTTCGGTAGTATTACTATATGCTGCCAGCGTCATTGCACCAAAATAAGCTTGCTGCATTAAAAGAAGTTACATTTAAAGTAAATAATAGCCTTAAAGGGGAAAGTAATCAAAGATAATGTATCATCTTTTTCAATGCGGATTTAAAAAAATTCCGCATAATACCACACTAGGCGCTACAAAAGCTTGATTTCTCTTCTCAGTTTATTTTGCATTGAATTCATGTCACACACTCCCTCATCGATTATCATTTCGTTCTGAAAATACTTGACAATATTATACCTATTGTGTTTAACCTTCTTCATGGTACACTCCTGAACAGTCAACGTTCATCATGTGGCCAAACAACGCAATTAGACTCGTAAGTTCTTTATATTCGATGTCAGTCTAAAATAGTAATGCCAGTTATGTCAGACAAGAGTTAAGTGTCAGCATAACACAACTGATAAAAAATACAGTTTCCGGGGTAATTCGGTGGAAATCTTTGATATTAAACATAATGAATTCACAAGTCTATTTCCACACTGTTTTAATCAACCGACCATGGTTTCGGCACGTAGTGCCATTTTCAAGGTTAAGTTGAAAATGGCACTACGTGCCGAAACCATGGTCGGTTGATTAAAACAGTGTGGAAATAGACTTGTGAATTCATTATGTTTAATAACACAACTACCTTCAAAAGTCACTAAGAGGCAACCAAAATGGCTGAATTCTATTCCAATGCCAAGGTCTGAGAGAGAAATGACTCTTTCCCTCAAATTCTCGTCTCACGAATGAAGAGTAAAGTCAATTCCAGCAGCAAGAAAAAACAAACTGAGTTCGCCGAAATTGAGTGGTTTTAATTACCTTTTGTGACGAGGTGAACGCATCGTAGGAACGGCATTACGACACCAATTATTTACGAGAACGACACTCGGAGCAGTTTGTGTAAGACGTGAAGGGTTCGACCGAAGCACTCACTCGTCTGTGTTCCGAAATAATTAATGCGGAGTTGATCGAAGCAAAGACGCATTTGACGCCCCACAAGACGGATGGGAGGGGCAGTGAAGGGAACTTCCCCCGTCTGTCATTGAAATTGTTTAGTTATCTCATGCTTAGAAGGTTTACTCGTGACTACTTGAATCAAACGGGGTCTTCCACTTTTCCTTGCATGCCCTCTAAAACATACTCCTTACACTAAAAACATGCATGAGTAAAAACAAATAAAATGAAGGACTACCGGAGCACGTAAGAGAACAATTTTATGTTTATCTATTACTATTTCAACCCTAGGAAATAGCAGCGCCCTTTTACTGAGGCATAATGCAACAAAATACGGAAGTATTGCGCAAAAATTCGAAAACTACTAGTGGACGGTCTTTTTAAATATTTTCTTTACATAAAGTTTGCGCGTATTATGTCAGTTTCTCGTAACGAAATACTGTCATGATAAAAAATTGTTTACGCCTATTTTTGCCCAGTAGCATATCCAATTTTACGAGTATTTGTAGAAGAGCCATTAGCGATACGATTAGTGCAGTGGTCTGAGCACCGGATTCCCACGCGGAGGTTATGACCCCTTTCACACGAGCTCTCGTGAGCGCAGCGACCGGCAGGGTTTGAGCTGCCGTGAAAGTTAACGTGACTGAGCTAGACCCCTTCAGACGAGTCCATATGATCTACATCTACATCTACAAAATACCCTGCAAGCCACCTCAGGGGTGTGTGGCAGGGGGTGAGTAATCACCAACATGCATTACACTATACCCTAAAGTTAGTGTAACTACGACTAATTATGCATTAGCATAAATTGCTAATGCTTGTCACGAGGCGAAGCATCACAAGCATGCACCACTACACTACAGATGTCATCAAAATGGAGAGTGACCGTCAATATACATGCATTCTATAACTACACATATGGACAGGGACTCTAGACCCATGTAGAAAACATGCTAGGCGTGCTGTTAGTATGTACTAGGTAACAGATTAGGATTCAAGTATTAGGAGTACTACTACTGCTAAGAGCTACACTACCTAACGACAAACCTAGATAATGAACAATCCTGGATGATCTGCGGTCGGAGGCTCTCGAGTCAGCATGCGGCTCAACCCGCTGGTAGCCGGCGACTGGTGGGGAGCTTAGCGACGTCCCATTGTACACACGCCTTTCACACAAGGCTCAGGAGAGCTGCAATCGCAAGAAGACCAGCTTCCTCTTCCAAATTTAGCATCCTGTATGTTCGCAACAGACTAGAACGAAGGGACCTGAAGAGCATCGCTGGAGCAAGTGGAGTTGTGGTGAATCGGAGCCTGTTCACCCGGCTCACGTGAGCTTGTGCATTCCCTTCCGGCTCTCGCAAGCCGCTCTGGTGAGCGCACTCACGACAGCTCGTGTGAAAGAGGTCTAAGGGTTCGAGTCACAATAATGGAGGAAGTTTTAATTGTTATTCGGATCCATAATTTCATGCCATGATGAGAGAATTTAAAGTACAAAGCTGTATCTGACGCATGGGACGTTAATCTCTTTATATTTCGTTGAGAGCTGGCTAATGCACGCGGCAGGTTTTTCTCCTACTTTCTCCCTTAACTTCTAATCATTTTCTACAAATTTTTCACCCGATCTGACACTTGTAGAGTATGTAGAATTATACAGCATGATTCAACAAGTAAGTTCCACAATGGCAAAAGTTACGCTGTTTCAACATTTTTAAGATGAGAGGCATGCTCTCTCATGCCTACTACGGGGAAACTTAAAGGTTCCACGTAGTTTTTTATATAAAACCAGCCTCATTCATGCGAGGCCTCGTCAGGTAGAAAACTCCAACGTCAGGTCAACTCAAGTGTGACCAGAAACCAGAAACCCAACTTTACTCAGAAAGAGTTTATTGTAACGGTATTGGCAATTCTGAGGACGTATATAAATGAAGCACATATTCTAATGAAGAAACTAAATTATTTTTAAAGAATGGTAGAACTTTCTTTCATCTTAGCCCATACTTATGAAGTCATAAATATTATTTTTCACTCACGCAAATCTAACGCTTTCTCTCCAAACCCAAAATTAATGTCAAGGTAGCATTTACTCGAGTTAGATGGGAAAACTTTCAACTGTTTATCTATGTTCTGACCGAAAGTCCTCTTTTGAGGCATTTACAAGAATTCCTTCGACATATCCACGACGGTATTGACATTTCTGTATAACGCTCTGCGACAGCTTAAGCCATTTCTCGCATTTAGTGCCTTCCACTTGAGGACATATGCAACAGCACCCGGTACAAATTGGGCCATAACCCACAAAATTTGAGTAGAGCCAAACGATGCTCGCCTTCGTTGATCGAGCGGAGAAACGGTGTCCCCGTCGTGCCAAGGTCGTTATCCTTATTCCACCAATATCAGATTCCTCCTACGGGTGGTTTCCTATAATATTTTATTATTTTAATAAAGAGATCACATCACCTGGTGGCTATGTTTGAAACTTGATTAACATTTTCCAAGAGAGAAAATCTCGAAACAAAATATTGCGCAGCATTGCTGAGAGTGGCTTAAACCACAACATTTTCTAACTATTCTTGACTGTTCCACCTTACTCCTTAATAACCTCACCGATATTATCACAAGGAATTTGAATCACACAGTCTGGCCATCTTAATACATAGTTCGTTGTGTTTCAATCGAACCAATTTATTTTTGATAGATATGAATTGAAAAGAGAAAATTTTCCGTCCCGGGAAAACGAGACAAGTATCTATACGTCATGTAATACTTCCCAAGAGGCCAGGCACTTCGGTACTGCATGTCGCGAACCTAACTGCGCAACAATATGCTTGTTGCATGATAATACTTAAGACATGAAGTATACCAATTAGAGGGTGAAAATCAAATATGTCAATGAATATGTTTAAAAAATTAAGTAAATATCACACTAGGCGCAGCAAAGTTTTGATTTCATTGGAAGGTTTACTTTGCATTGAAAGAACTTGAATTTTATATCTTGTTTTTTTTCGTGAGATACTCCTAAATTTTCGATGCTGATCATGAAACAATACAGTGCGAATAATTTCTTGATATTCGATGATGAGAATGTGTTACTAAGAACATATATGTATAGCGAACAAATAACTAAAATTTTAAGTTTGACTTGGACGCAGTTTATGGAAGTTTATTTCATCACTAAGGCACACTCATGAGAATCATAAACGTACGCTAAAATCTCACAATATATTTCATTTTCGATGTCATTTTACACTAGCAGACGTTTTCCAAACAGCTTTAGTTCTATGGTTCCAAAAGTTTATCTTTTATTCCCTATTCAGGGCTCAGAACGCGCTACGACGCTTCACTAACATGCCTTAACATATGCTGCAATAACTTGAACAGCACTTCAAGCATTAAAAGGAACCGACAGGATAAGTTCCCATGCAGTTGCATCCACAACCAATATTCACTGTGAAGATATATAACCAATATACTTCGGAGATAATTTTCCATGACATTTTATTGAATAATTTATGATAACAACTGTAGCGGATTTCACATCGACGAGATCCATGTCGTGAAAAATTAAGTAACGTTCCAGATAAAATTTAATGAAAATTGGAGCGTAGCTAATGTTAAGTTCCGTAGAGTTCATCGTGATTTTAATCGAGTTTGATGTCGTGCTATGTACTCCTTAGCAAAGACGACATGGTTAGAACACTAAAAAACGCTTCTTTTCTATAAATTAGTCGTCAGTTACTCCCATCAGACATTTTTATAATTAATTACCGCATAGTATCTATAGCTGATGGAAAGCAGTTTGAATAGATGTTACATTATTCAAACCTTTTAGCGGTTATCTATGGGCTTTATAAAAACAAGAAATACTGTATGGTTACTAACGCAAGAGCTCTTCTATCATGCAATATTTATACATTCTAAGTAACATTCTCTATCGTGTTCACTGCGGCATTCATGTCGGATGGAGCAAGTAAGCAAGGAAACGTACTACCTTTATTCATTCCTTCGGCACCTACCCCAGTAACTCGAGCATTTTCCGTACTTCCTGACCAACTAAGGCAATCAAAAAATAAATTAATTTCCGTCTTAAAACTCGATTAACCATCATTCAAAAAGAAAACAACACATTTGGTCATTCATTAAAAGATTAGTCGACAAAAATCAAGTTGCCAAGAAAAGCTGAAATTGAGGAAACGAGAAAAAATAAAAGCTCTCGTCAAAAATCAAAATAAGAAATACGAAGTTTAAAACCTTGCATTAGAGGTGGCAACGTGTCCTCATAACGACCCCACTAATTACGATCAAGACTTCCGATAAAATATTCAAGCTGAAAATGACGGATGCTAAACCATTTTTTTTTTATAATACGCATTTTTTTAAAGTCGCTCTTGGCGCTGAAATGTCAAGGGGATTGTTTCAAAGAAATCAGATTACCTTCTTCAATTCGAGGAACAAATTGAAATATTTAAATAATGAAACAGCTGTCGTAATATTTTTCATTTTATTTTAACTCATTCTTTCATTATCTCAACATGTATTTTATGTGCGTCTCAATTTGCCTACATCATTACTTTTACTGAAGAGCAACGAATGCACCGGAGAAAGCACCGGCAATGACTCACTAAATATGAAGCATGTGCTGCGCTCATCTACTTGGCGAGGTATCGGCCATCAGACCAGACGGCCTCTGGCTCGAAACCGGATAGTTCTACGGTTAGCACACCATAAGTGCACATTTATACGGGTCGTTATAATTAATATATGTTGTTATGCAATTAGATGAACAAATCATCACGAAACCAAAATATCTCACCTTCTAAAGTTGTCTTTGGTTTATTTATTACTAGTATAACCGTTGATCTAAAGTTCATCTCATTACGATGACGCAGTTTTAATTCCACTCCTCAGTATGTCAAAGAAGATAGGAAATGGAACCAGATGCCCTGAACGCATAAATAACACAAACTGAAAGTCGCAATTTGAGGTGAGCTCCAACTGACTCCAACAAGCCAATTACTTGGAAAACTTCTCTTTTAATATTTAATTCATCAACAAATAATTATCTTTTACCGCGCAGTAGTTACACAATGTGGTGCAAAAGAATCGAACATTATAATAGCACCTTTTCTTTTGAGTACATGCACAAGTTGACTACTGTAACTGAAGTTGACGCATTAGGATTGGTAGGTGTGAAACTCGCAAATTAAGGGTTCTTTCCTGTTTCGTATGTAGCTTCCCGGGAAGGTCAAGCGCCAAGAAAAAATCGCACCTTAGGTTTGGGTACCAAGAGAACTCTCCTGTAATTAAACCCAAAAATCCGATCAGTGGCTCAACATTCCGCCCACTTCAATGGATACTTCAATGGATACGATAAAACAGATGGAAGCCCGCGATATTCATTTAACTCTTATGTCAATTATAATAAAATAATCAAAAACGTTTATCCGTCACATGAATTTAAATTTAACCTCAAATGAGTTTCAATGTTACACCGAAATTTTTATCACTCCATCTCATAATATATGAAAATAATTAGCTTTCGGAGCATAGTGATGGTGAGAACTAAATAAATCACATCGGAAAGTTACATAAATAATAAGCTCGTGAGGGACCGATAAAGTGGTTATTTGAGCCAGTATGATTAGATGAGTGCTTGTTTCGGCCTAATTTCAACGACAGAAGCCAAGTCGTACATGCTAAATGTCTGACAGACGGTATGCTCCAACTTAGTGATCTCCACACAGCACTCAAACCGGGAACGAGGTCTCGCTGAAAACTCTATAAACTAATCCAGCGTCATACCCTGCATGGCAGTATAAAAAGTATCAAATGCACACACAAAAAACACCGCAAGAAGGCACTGAACTCGCGGAAAATGTGATGTCAGTACTATAAGATATGAAGACATTGGTGCTCCAACTACCTGCTATGTTTAAATTCAACCGTTCATCGCAAGACCTAAATCATACGAAAAATACAGCATTTACACCCGACTAGATACTGCCGCCGCGAACATCGGATTGCCAACCTGGCCGCAGCGGTCGGTGTAAAAAGTAGGTATATTAGAATAAAACATATAAAAAGACCAATTCGTATTACAAGGACATTTTTGCGTGAGAAAATAAATGCGCGGTTTACTTATTAAGAGTGAAAAGAGAGTAAATATCTATTTCAGGAACCGGTATTGGCAATGAAAAATTGATGATGACAGAAAGTTTTCTTTAAAAAAAAACGGCAAGGACCATTTTCCCGCAATCGCTTATTCTTCGTCAGAACTTGAGCCACAACAATGCAAAAAATTAAGCTCCTTTTTCCTTGCAGAGCACTTAACCATGAAGGGGCGATTCAGTACGAATTGCGGCGCGAAGATGGGATGCTTTTGACGGAAAAGATGAAATGGTCGAAGAAAGCCGAGGCGGATAAGGGAGGTCGGAGAAAGAGACGGAAAAAAGGTTTAGGGGGAGGGAGGAGGAGTGGATGTGAAGAGAAGTGTGGGGGAAGGAAGACGGAGAGCATAAGGAAGGGACCGAACAATGCGAACAAATGGGTCGGGAGGCTTCGGTGTGAGGGTTGATGGATTCGCATGTCAAGCCGCTGACGAGTGACGGATGTCTAACCGCTGCCTTCCGCGAATAAGCAATACTCCCCGTGGAGGAGTTGTTTCCCCTCCCTATACACCACCACACCCAAGGCTGCATCCTCCTTCGCAATGCTCACTTCTCTTCCTCCTTCTGCCCGACATCCGACTCTCCCTCACAAGGCAGCATTCACTCACTTTCTCACCCCTCCACGGACAAATCTGGATTTCTGAGACTACTTATTATCCCCTCCGTGTACGACAGCCGAGTACAAATCCTGCTTGATTCATTGCCCTCTCCTCCTACCACTCCTCACGTAGCCTTCATCTCTCCTCCCCCGAGCCGCAATCGTCTTAACCTTCCTCCTCTTACGCGGGCCTAAATAGATTTCCCCCGAATCGCGTCCGTGCCTCTCCTCCTCTATCCTTCTCTCCACTTCCTGAAGGATCGTTTGGAAACGATTATGGGAAAGGGGCCAATGATCGATGGAGCGATTCCAAATGCGCTTACACTGCCGAAACAATTGATAAGGTTCGAGATGATGGGGAACAAGTGCCGGGGTTCAGGTTCCCATGGTTCTCTTATGATTCCGCAGGGTTGAAGGAAGTCTCAGAAGTCTCAATGAGGCCGCGTACATTTAGCAACCAGACAGTACTCATCAACAATCATCAATCCAAAGATGGGTTTACAGCAGCTCTCCACTCTACTCTCCTATCAACAAACCATTTTTCGGAAAGAATATTGGTTGAACCTAACACTTCCACACCCACGATCTATCCTCCGAAAAAGAGGGAATGTTGGGACAACGGCCATGAAAAAGGGGAACACGAAAACTAATGCATTGGGTGAGGAAAAGAAAGAAAATTGAAGAGTATTATTCTTTAAAAACATAATTGCAT
Source organism: Pyrrhosoma nymphula (assembly GCA_963573305.1). NCBI lineage: Eukaryota > Metazoa > Arthropoda > Insecta > Odonata > Coenagrionidae > Pyrrhosoma > Pyrrhosoma nymphula. Next base: position 23,606,964 of record OY754337.1, on the reverse strand, counting down.
TTTAACTCGTCCGGTATCATTTTTCTTCATTTCTCCAGAAAATTATAAGTTTACCTGATGCGTTAGAAATTAGCACGGTAGTAAGGTATATTTCAACAGATTTATGGTGAAAACTGTGAAGCTATCTAGCAGTTATTCGCTTGATGTTCTCAGCACTGGTTCTTCAATCTACAACCACACAAGCAGTCGCAAATGGAGGCGGTGTTCAAAGACCAGTTATGAAAAAGATAGGAAATGAAAAAAGAATTTGGTAAGGTGTGAGAAGGATTTGTGTCTCACATTGTTTTTGTTGTATTCGTCAATCTTACGTGGGAATAAAATTGTTGAACCTATGTGGTCAAAAAGGTCTCTTTCTTATTTTGGCACCTTTGTCTCTTACGCGCGTATTATGGGAGCAAAATAATATACTCCACAGTAAATGAGGGATACATGCATGACAAAACATTGTCATGGAAAAAGGGGGCAAATGAAAAAACCCCAACATCGGTATGAAAAAAAGTTAACAATGATATAAAGTAAGTCCTTGATGCCAAAAACATTTATGAAGAGTCCGCTTCAGGGAAGTTTACCGTAAGATCTGCAGCTTTACGAGGTTAATAAACATGACAACAAATTCACCGCAATTTCTTCTTGCACAAAATAATTTGATAATCAATTACTAATTAGAAATCACCACAATTTTACATTGGTATTTTCTCCTAACAAAAGCATACAGAGAACGTACATCAAAAAGCAAGTCTTAATAATTTGGCAAAAATTCTTTATTCATAAAATAAAATGTAAACGAATTTTCTCAAATATTCTGTTTTGCTTGTAGAACACATAAAACAGCAAAGAATTTTTTTCGCGAAAGTTTTCCATGGAATAAACACGTTCAGGCTTATCAATGCGTGAACCACGACGAATAGCTTGATTTTTTGGTAAATTCCGATTGTTTACAGGCGTCGACTGCACATGGGAGATTGCATGAAAAAAACGAGGACACTGAGCATCGCGAAATGAAATTATCCGGCGTAGTATCTAGAGCAGTAATTACTACTAAGTACTCACACCGGCCATTCCGTAGATGAGGATCGTAGACATAATCCTGCGTCAAGGTACAATATTTTTTTCTAAACACTCGCTTCTCATCAATCAATGGATTTAAAATCAAGAGGACGATCGTACCTTTACAATTTAAATTGCCAAAGTAAATGCCAAATCTCGAAAATATCAGCACAGATTTTACGAAAAAAACAACAGCGGAATAATCGAACAGAAGAAAAAATGTCCACTAATCAAGCAAAGTAATCATCGTTGAACCACGTAGCGTGGAGGGTAAATTCTCAGAGACGAACTAAAAGAGATGGAGGTGAAATGAGGTGGGCGTTTGTAGAGTGGCAGTTGTATGGATCGCACGAGAAAAAAAAAGAAATAGGACAGTTTAAATTGAGAGCTTTTGTGTGACGTCTAATCGAATCCAAACTTCTTCAAAAAAATTAACCGTACGAGATCCATGAAACGGCATATTGCGAGGAGATGTACACGGGACGGACGCTAAACTGAGGGAAAACTCAGTAAAAGTCGGAGGGTTTTTAATCGACTAACCCAATTAATAAAAATCCAGTTGATGAGCCCGCGAGCCCGTCGGCCCGCGATGAATGAAGAGATTGGAGTCTGGAAGGAAAAAAACGAATCCTCATGAAAGGAAATAAAAAGGAAAACAGGGTCCAACTTCCCCAAAAATACAAAATAAACACCAAGAGGTAGAGAAAATAGTTGTGCGAACACAGGTGTCTGTGTGCGTTCAGTGTACAGAGCAGAGACGACTTTAGAAAAGGAGAAAGTCGTCCGCTGCTGAGGACGGAAGAGGGAAACAAAAGAAGAATGGGAAGCAGAGGCATAGCGCGCCGAAAAAAACTAGTGGGGAGGGGAAATGCGAGAGTGAGACAAAATGACGCTCTCAAGTCCTAATTAATCGCATCTGTTTTCATTACCCCACGCTCTCTGCGATCTTCATTTGCTCTCTCAATCGGTCCTAATCTCATTCCTCAATCTTTCTCACTGCCCTTCTCAATGATGCATCCTCCCTCTATGTTCCTAGGAAGTAAACACTCATAAGTACTTCTCTTTCCTTTTAAGGGCATAAAAGAGTTCTACTATTCCAGAAACATCAAACATGAAATTACCTTATTAGCGTATCCAATCATGACGGCATTATACATGCTGCGAGAAAAATACAATCAACTCGCTTAGAAATTGTCAGGAAATATTTCGTCAGGAAAAAAATCCATAACATACTATATTTTTATTTGGCAATAACATAATATGTTTTGTATTTCATATTTTTTGTATTAATTTAAACTATTGTTTGCAACTTTCTATGTAATTCGATTTTTAAAAATTTATTTTAAATACAACCTGAGATCTTAAATCCAGCTCATTCGATTAAAATACAAAACAAAAAAAATCATCCAGAATTTTCGAGGTTGATGAGACAAGATACAATAACCGTCCACGTTAGTTTACCATACTTCCTAATACCCTTCACTGCACTGAAGTACAACTACTGGTATTTGGGGCTTTCTCCTACTTTGATTACCTATACATAAGTTGGAAATAGTTATTACTGAGCAAAGCGAGCGACCCAAAATAATCCCCGTTCACCCCCCCATTCTTAGCCCCCACCTTCGCGCTAAAGCGCAACCCCCCACCCAGTAACTACGTTCATATCCCCTTTACTCCTCAGACCCACCCCTCGCATTCTTCCGAATACCGAAGAAAGGCGCCAAAAACGTTTAAGGCGACACCAATGTCGTTCCATTTCAAACACGTCCATTTTCCACCAGCTGAGCAGCTCGCCTACGGTGCGCAACGCGCCTTAACAGCACGCTGCATATTCTCCAATGAGTTCCTTTCTCGATTCTCTTTAAGGCGGCGTCAAATAGGAATTTTTTTCCTCCTGCGCTTTTCCTTGTCTTTAGCCCGGCAATATGGCAACAGTCTGAGCCAGCCTGTTTCCATTTGGTGCGAACTTCACCAAACGCTACTTTTCCGGGACGGTAAAAACGGTACATAAGGGGAAGTCGCCCCCCTGGGATGACAATTGAACTTATATTAATTTTGGACACGGAGAATTTTCCAAATAATCGTTTGACAAGCGCCTTATATGGAGAACGTCAGTTTTTAACTTGGAATATTCATTTACAGTAAGTAAATGCTCAGCCTACCCTCCGGAATTCTCAAATCCCGTGATGAGGGGCGAATCAAGTGTAATGTAAGGCAATATTTGCCACATTTTCACCCCCACACCGCTTATGCAAGACAGTGTAAAAAATATTATGAAACTCCTGCCTTTTTCCGACTGTCTTTCGTTAGTTTTCAGAAATTTTGGTAGCAAGCACATACACAAATTTTACGGTGAAGGTGCTTTGCGCAATTTGGCTACCCACGGGAATGTTAAGCCTAACATATTAAATGTTTTTGTTAAGAGCTACTAAGCGATGTATACGAGAGGCTATTTAGTGGCGAGGGTCGTAGGGACAAATTTCAAGGAGAAATAGTACGCACTGCTTGCCGTGAGACAAACAAAGATATTTCGTCCGGCGACAGTGCAAAACGTGATACAAATTACGATCCCTAGAGCAGCACTACAATCTTACATAAAATGCCCCTGAACCGCCAAACCCTTAAGGTAAGGGAGCCAATGTAAGAAGAACCCAACCCACCTCCTACCCAAAAATATCTTACATAATACCCACTTGAATGACCCCTAGGAATAGAGACTACTGCTTGGACCACGCTTTACCAGTGGCGTAGCTAGGGGTGGGCGGAGGGGATGTTCGTCCTGGACGTTTTTGGGGGTAAATTTTGGGAATTAAAAAAATGTTCACATATTTCATATTAAAAGGAGTACAACTATAAGCTATACCGAGAGTTAAAAAAAACACAATTGATAGCGAAAGAATGGCAATTTTCCACAAGAATAAGGTTTTTACTCGACCGGTTTCTGTGTACAACACTATCATCAGGTGATAATTATAGCTCAGACATCTGAAAATATACAAAATCGCAATGAGGGGAGGAAAAGGTTGAGAGGGGGAGGGGTTGGAGAGAACAAGGATTGGGAATTGAGAGGAGGGTGAAAGGTGGGGGGTGTTAAAGGGTAAAACCCGCATGGTAGCGATCATTATGATATTCCACCAAATCAAGCTTGAAACAACTTTTTTAATATATAATTGATTGCAATAAACGATTAAAGAATCTTCTACTTATATATACGGTACCAACTGAGAGGGCAACGGCCTGTCACGATGGAAACACCGGTTCCCGATCAGTAACCGAATTGAAGCATCGTTGGGCTCGGCTCGAGTTTGGAGGGGTGATCCTCCGATTCGTCCGAGTGCTGTTGCCTCTGTATGCGCGTAGCAGACAGTATGTGCGAAATGACCTTAGCCGTCGAAGCACGTTAGACCAAAATACTACTACTACCATCTAAGAAAAGAAACTGATTTTGATACAATCCAAAATTAATTTTAAATAAAAAGTAAGAAAATAAATATGTTATTTCAATATTTAATTAAAATTATTTTTCTTCAATTTTATACAGCCTAAATAGGTTTGAAGCTCATTTTTCAAACTGAAATTGACATTACTGCACGCTTCTCCCGACGCAGAGAAAAATAGCACCGATTTTATCTCGACAAAAACGCACGAATTCCTCGCGATGAAGAGCAAACTAGATCCTAAGGTAGCAGTCAAGGCACAACGCAGGAGAAAACATTCCCTATGTAGCCGGCTTTACGGATGGGAATGTAGGGTGTCACCCCAAGTTACCTCGTGGGCAAGAGATAGATCATCTCCCCTTGTTCTCGAGTGCAATTAGAAAGGGTAAATAAACAACCCAGGGTAAAAAATATTACTAATACTATTACTTGAGGAATAATATCCCGCCGCGTGGGAAAACACGCTTCAAACCTCATTTGTTTATGCGTGGAGAGATCGTAAGAGGATGCCCCGATCTCCTCTCATCTCGGCTCTAAAACCAGCTCTCAACCGATTTCCGCTCCCAAAATCCTCTAGGCAGGCACTACCGCGTCTGAGTTGCGAATCTATGCATGAGCTTGGTACATACTAAAAGGACAAGTGATCCGGATTGCGCCTTAAAACGATTAAAATCTGACAAACATTTAAATGATATACGCCGCGCACTTAATCCAGGGGAAATACTTAATGAATAACTGTGACACAAGTTCATTTCAAACAAGGAGCAAATCTAATTTTCGTTATACGTCACTATGGCCCTTGGTTTGCTCGACATTAAACAGCACGCTGAGAAGAAGTCTTGTCAGTGGGAAACGAAAGATTTGGGCTTCATTATTACACGTTCAAGAACAATTATTCTTAGCATACTTGTTTAGAGGGTTAATCAAAAATCCCTTTGAATCTGAAACTATCAACAAATTTCAATGGATACATTGTAAAGGACCAGTGAAGGGAGAGAACTCTGTTGTACAGAGTATATTAAACCACTCAAATGCATCGCTTACTCCCAAATCCACATAGACGTAGATTTCACAAATATTCAAATCATTATCCAAGTATAGAAAGTGACACTTTTCAAGGAGACGGAGAATGGCATAATTCTCTCTAATAATATCCTTATGATAATTAAAAGACTAAGAAAATATAGTGAACGACTCTCAGGCCAAGAGAACTTGAGCACCGAACTTCGTAACAAGTAGCCGACGACCATACTAACTACAGCGTGGCCACTAAGTTTTTAAAAACCCAGTCCTGGGTACTTTATTGAAAAGAGACAATATTGGTAAATAACTAGGAGCATTTTGCAGCAAAGGGAGAAGCGCAGGAAACTAGAAATGACAGATACTTTTGAGAGATTTTAGAAATGAAAGATACTTCTGTTTTTTTCGTAATACACACCATTTACGGTATTGTTGATACAGAGGTATGGTGACTATTTACGATCGCTGTATTACGTTCGATTTTCCTAGCTATCCGAAATAGTGAAATAAAAATGAGATTCGGTATATTATAAGCACTTTTTATTGGTACCTTAATTGCGATGTCAACGTCTTGGCGTCATTGTCAAAAGTAAAAGTATTATCTACGCGACACTGTAATCGCTCACCAGAATGAAAACCAGATGAATTTATTTTATCCTGAACAAGGCTTTAATACCACATTCGGAATAATAATAAAATGTGATCGGAATGCTCAATTTCATTTCACAATTCCTTAAATCTACTAGAAAAAGTATTTTTGAGAGTTCTCTGGGGGCTATAAAGGCAGAGCTGGGCCTTTTCAGAGTGGCGGGGCAACGATCGGCACGGAAAGACAAACCTACATATGTGTTTTCATAGTGTTCAACGACATTTCTTTTTCTCGGCTGAAGGAATATTTTCATATTAGTAATAAATGTGTCGAGCTGTGAAGCGTTATCGTGAGGCTATTGCTTTCTCGACATTCCTAAATTATTACACAGCTGGAGGGTGCGTTACATTTCTACGGTATCTCGAAATTGAATATATTTAATAGTCGTTTAATCTTTTTTTGTTTCCGGATGATCCTGACAGCTAGTATATGTTCCAGCAATCCCGATAAAGCAATCTTTGCATGTCACCACGTTTCCTAGGGGTCGAATTACAGAACTGGACTGTAACACCCAATACTATGGGTTGAGAAAAACAAACCCAGGTGGGATTTTAACCGGCGAAAAAGTCATATGAGGTCATATGACTTCATTTCTCCCAGTCAAAACCTCCTTTGCACGTTCAATTTTTTAGCCACATGTTCATTTCTGTTGACATTTAAAATTAAATGTTATATAAAGTTTTCTGAACATGATTTCAAAGTGGAACAGTATTATTAGGACAACTGCAGGATTGCATCGATTTTTTTAACTTGCGGAATCAACATTCGTCCTGAAAAATTTACGAATGTCCCGGATTTTTCCCCGTAAGTTTCTTATTATCCGTTTTTTTCGATAATCCCAGGTGTTTAGTACAAACCCTCCTCATTAGCAGTAAATTTTGGTTTCAAAATATCTGTGTGGATTAACTAAAATCTTATCCACATTATATATAGACAAAATCTCCGGAATTACTGACAACAAAGTATTAATTTGCACCACTTTTCTCCGCTTAATGTGAACGGAGCAATTTTCCTTTGTACAGATTTGCGTTAAATTTAGTATACGTGTCATTAGTAATATCTATAGATAAAAGTGAAAAAAAACTGCATTCTACCAATTTAGTGTCCTGGAATTTCAATTATATTTTATCACGCAGCCTTATGGCGCATGACATATGTTTAAAAAAATTCGATTGCATAATATGTACAGAATTTCTTCTAAACGCGAAATAATGCGTTTCCTATAGTAAAAAATGGTTGAAAACAACTATCAAAGTATAATACCGAGTAAAAAAGTGTATTTTGATGTAATTTTCGCTTAAATTTCTAATTCCGCGCCGAAAATCTAAGTCATTACAATGCTTTGATTAAGGCGAAAATTTTATAATATATTTCTTGCATCATTTATATTACTGCATGTACGGTGACTTCCACCTTATAAACAGATATACTAAAGTGGTATATGGTGCAAGAATGTTTTTTCGAATTACTTGAAAACATATTAAAATGTGCACCCAACGACTCACGATTACCGCTCCAGCCACCTTAACCTCAATCCAACTCAACGAAGTTAAGCAACGACCCTTCAAATTGACATATTTTCAATAAGTTCTTCATAGTCTTTTCTAAGGGTTAAAAAATAAACAACGTTTACTCTGCTAAAATTCTCCCGCTCTCTTACTTGGTTAGTCAAGCCAATATATTCAAAACAGGAGGATTGTCAAGTGCGCTCCGAACAAACTAACTGGAAATAAATTATACAAACGATCGTTTAACTCTGAAGCGAGGCTTCATTCAGTTAACTGACGATCCGAGTGCACTCATCATTTGACTGAGTGATACACAATATTACCATATAAATAACAGCTAAAAAATAAGCCACCCGTGCTGCATTGGCCAATATAACGGTTTTCACTGATTAGATATACAAATAGCGGAAATATTGAATGATAATACATTCCACCATTTGAAAACTCTCATCAACGAGTTGGAAGGCCAAATACTAGTGAAATAAACTCCACTTCAGCTCGAAATAATGTTGACAGAAAGCCAAGCAAGGAGTGGCAGAAGTATGCCCATACACACTTCAACGAACAAGCTCGTCGATTCTTGGCTCATAAAAAGAATAATAAGAACAAGCATTGAGCTGGCACTCCATCCTCTGGCCTTTAACTGGAGTGACTCATTCCAAGTGCCGACAACACGTTCGAACGGCTGCGATCCAATTCAGCAAGTCAATCATTCTGAATTGGTCCGCCGAGTGCCAGAATCTCATTTGCTTAAAATTTCACAAGCCATATTCATCTCCTACCGCAATTTTACGAATTCGTACATTACTCAACCCGAATTTTTTTAAAGAATTTCGCCGACGTGAGGAAAAACCTTTTTTCACGGCGGCATTTGCGACGCCAAATTTCCGGAAATAGACTGCGTTCAACATTCAATTGCATTTGGGACATAAACTGACAAATTCATTGCTTGTTATGGAATTCACGCCGCATAGATTTAATCCTTGTGAATCAAAGATGGACAAAATTTGGTAGTTCACGCAGATTGAGTTCGCTGATGAGTCATTCACAAAAATAGCACTCTTCCACCAGGACCCGAACGTTATTACGCATTGGACTATCACTTAGTTCAGGAGAGAAATATTGTTACATCAGTGAACAAAGTTCATGAAAATCTAGCAAAACTGTCGTTAATTTCTCCCGGAGCCTTGAGAAACCCAAACGGCCGCGCCAAAATGTCCCATTCCCTGGGAAAAGAACTTCTGCGCGGGATTTCAGCGGCACATGTTACCACCCTACAATTTGTTATAAATAAATCTACGAGAGGTGAATGTTGGTCAAAAATAATATTAGACAGAGGTTCATTTAAATGTCTTGCAGAAATATCGTAAAACCAAAGCATCTGTGTTTAATGAAATACAGCTCACCTTGATGCGGTATGGGTTATGCATATACGAAAATGTATTATTGCTATAATACTATATATAAGGATGACAAAATCTGTCATATTTCAAGATTATATAGCCCTTAGATGCATACAAGTACGTTCTACTTCTACTCATAATTCTTCAATGCCTTGATTATCCTTTTCCAGATTACACTAATTTACAAAACAGTTCGTAAAAAATAATAATGTTAACACTATGGAAAATAAATTAATGTGAAAGAATACATTACATGAAATTTATACTTCAATTGCAATTATTAAAATTAAATCTCATAAAATACCTACCGTAAAAGATTTATGATAACATTATCATTAATTCAAACCATCAAATATCATTATAATTAAATCAAACACCGGAATTATTATCAAGCAAAGCAACAGTTGGCCCTAGCAAAAAACGAATGAAACAACGGGTAGGTGGATAGAAAAATATGAAAAGAGAGTAATAGACCATTTTGTCGAAAATAAGTGAGTGCATTGTGACTCGAATAAATTGTATCATGTGCTCTGAGCTTTCATTTGCAAATTTACTAGTCAAATCAATCAATTAGTCGCAAACTATTGGCAAATATATACTGCACGACTTTTTAAAGCCTTGTTGCTATGTTCTCAATAGATGAAACATTAATTTCAGCCGCAATTGTCTAGCTGCTGTTTTCTGTAATACAGCGTGTTCTACAGATATCACCTACGCATGATGCCATGCGCTAACATCAACCACATTTAGCTATTACATTCCCATGCACGAAGTAAAAACAGCTTCGGTACTATATGCATTGAACTCTCCCAAACCGTCGCGTCGTTAATTTTGTGTTGCGACACAATCGAAAAGCGATACGACGATATGATATCAACACCCTTATTTGTTTGAAAGTAACTTGAACTAACTGAATCTACGAAGTCCAGAGCATGACAGCGAAGATGATTTTGAGACATGAACTGTCACGGTATCACATTTCGTATCGTCTCAAGTTTTTTTTCCACCGCCCTCCAGGCAGCCAGTTCTCACATCCAAGATTGCGCAACGCCTTGCATTGGTTTACACGCCACCCAAGAGGACCGTTTCAAGTTTCACTTTTAAAAAAGAATAACAACTACCTCGTCTATTATTTCAACTGCAACTGGCAGTAGCTGGTTTGCTGAACAAGTAAAACGTGAGGCAAGGCCGAAAGAAAATTCTTAGATTTTCACATAATTATGAACGCGTTTTTCTTTTGCGAGTTCAAATTAATAGGACTTTTCTTTTCATCTAAATCTACATGCTACCCTAGATCCTCCGCAAGGACGATTTTAGGACACTAACCATGATGAAGGGAGGGATTAGGGAAAAGTAATTAAATTAGGTAAAGGACGAAAAGTGGTCTATGATGACAGAATGTCTAATTTTCTCACAAGAATAAAACGTTGTCTTCGGAAACTTTGTGGTATTCTATCAGAACAATTTATTAAAGTGAGGAAACTTTTACAAAACCAAATCAAAAATTACACACAACCATGACTCGGGTTTCAACGGCTGAGCGTCATCATCAGGTGATCAAAAATGTAAAGCAATCCCTTATATAGTATCAGTCAGTTGGGGGGGGGGAATAGTGGGGTGAGGGGGACGGGAATGGTGAACAAAAGAGGAAAGGATAGGGGAAATGGCGGCCAGCAAGCATTAATTAAAAAGATAAACATCTGAGTCAACATTTCGTTTTAAAATTCCTGTACTATAAAATATCACTGTCAATCAGAACTATTTCCTTTTTAACGATTGTTTTTTCAACAGAGAGAGGGTTTAGCGATGGGCTCCCCAATCTCTCCTATACTTGCTGGCATTTTTTTAGATAATTATGAAAATAAACTTTTTAACTCAGGACATAGCCTATTAAATAGGGTAATATACTAAGATCGATATGTGGACGATATTTTGATTTTATGGAATGGGACTGACCGACAGTTGGACAATTTTAATAAGGTTTCAAACAATGTACATCCAAAAATCCTTTTTACGTATGAGACTGATAACAAACGTTCTATTAACTATTTGCATTTGACTATTTCCCTGATGAATAATCGTCATAAATTTGCAATTTATAGAAGGCAATCCTCTACTGACATCGTTATTCCTGCTGACTCAAGACACTGCCACTCACAAAAAATGGCAGCATTCCATGCCTTGATTAACCGGCGAATTAATGTCCCACTTATCAAAGAAGAATTTGAGAAAGAAAAGAACATAATTAAGCATCTAGCTTTGGCAAACGGTTATTCACCAGAAATAAGAAACAAATTAATTTAATTTGTTTCAAAACAAATTAATAAAAAGAAGAAGAAAAATTTTGATAATCTATATAATAATATATTCTGGTAATAGTGGTAAAATGGATTGTAAAAAATGGAGCTCTGTAAGGTCGTGTAACCGAAAATGTTGTGAAAGCATTCCCCAAAGATCAATTCTATGTATCATATAAGTCAACCATGACCCTAAAAAACTTGTTTGTACTATCACTTTCAAAAGTCGGTCCACACGGTGAGTGCGGCCAACTTCGCATTCCGCTGAATTCGAATTTCAGGTATTGCCTATGTATTCAGCGACTACTAAGGGCCAACTTGACTCATTTATACTGAACTACGGAGACCCTCGTATGGCCTTCTCCTGCTATCGCTGCCCAGCGAACTCCCCCGACTCCAAGTGGTAGGCGACGGTAGGCGGAGATTGCAAAAGGGAAAGGCGTTTGGTATTTTTCCCAGTTAGGTGTTTTTCACTCTTACGAGTTTCGGCGGGCTTAATACACAAGAATACAACTAAGCGGGATTAATTTTATTTGTGATAAATCGATGAAATGGATGGGCGAATTGACCGCCATAAAGCGATCACAAAGCAATTTTTTGAGGATAATTCTCGAATTTGCGTTTAACCCTGGACAGCTAACTCCCCGGACCTTTCCCCAATTGAGAATGTGTGGGGTAACATTGTGAATGAGTGGCATTACTACGGAGAAAGAACCGAGTAAAACTTTCGAAGTCTACATACGGGATGTTTTAAATTCTTTAAGCCGATGCCCCCGTGTAATAGAACTTTTGGTTGGGTCTATGCAGTCACGATTACGATCTGTACCTGAAAATAATGGCGATATTACAAAATATTAAAGTTGTTCTCTGGTGAATGGCTTTAGATTTCCATTACCATAGGTAATATACTGAAAATGACTATCCCAAACTATCTAGTTCACTTTTTATCCTAACCTTATCAAATATTGGCTCATTCCCATTAATTTTCGCTACAAAATGAACGCCATGCCATCTTAAAATTTAAACCACGACTTCTATTTCATTCAAATCTATTCTAAAGAACGAGAAAATTTTTAATGTTGCTTATTTTAAAATAGTATATTTTATATATGAGCAGTTTTTCATCGTAAACATTTTAAATGGAGTGTATGTCTTTTCTGAGAGCGAGAAATCAATTAAGTTATATCTCCACTGAAGGCAAAATCATTCAAAAATTACCGCATTCATTTCTGATAAATTACAATCCACGTTTTGTAGCTTAATTCACCATAGTTTGCATTAATTTTATCCTTTTTAGGGTTTTATGCTTTTTAGTTAATATCGTAAAGTATTATTTTCAGTAATGAATGTGTTAGATATAATAGGTATGGCTTCACTTTGAGTATTTAGAAATCAGCTTCGAGCGGCGTTACACCAAAGGCAGGTTTCAATTTTAATTTTTCTCCATTAGCCTGTAATTCGTGTTATATTGTTTTTATTGGTCTGTTAAATGCACTACGACAGTGTTTAGGAAGTTAATACATAACAAAAAGATTCATTGACTGCAAGTATACCCATCACTCAGCACTCCGTTCCTGAAAGGACCTCTAATTTCTAGAAGCTATGTTTACTATGGTGGCAACATATACTGGAGATGCAAAACTCCACTGACACCTCTGACTATGGAATCTATCAGTCACGCAATGGGGGATGCAAACTAAAGAAATTTTTGTGATACCTAAGGTATCAAACGCACGATGTAATTTTAATTAGGTAGCAATTTTTATGCTCTTTTGGACGAGATTGTTTCACTGCACAGGGCACAACCTACGCTTTCACGAGCACTGACGAAAAATGAGCTTCTGAAGAGATATCAGGGACTATAAACTGTTTAAATCTGTCAATCCTTTAGCATAAATAGTTTGGTTTAATACATCAATATTACTACCACAAGGCAATCAATTAATAAATTCAGTTTCAATACATTCTCGTAAGAGCAATGCCATACTGTGAAAAACATTACGTGCCTCATTGTAAGAATACTTAAAAGCTCTATGCCAAATGCAGTGTTCTTGACTTCAGTCACAAAAAAGTTGTGATATTTTCGTGGCACAAATAACAGGCTTAGAGTTAACGTTTCCAGGCTTGGATTGTTTCCTTTCATTATGCCCATATTAATTCCAAAAATTAATTAAGTAAAGACCGATCACTAGTCATTATCATGAGGGTAATTCGGAGTGAATAGTGAATAAATTTCAACTTCCGATTGCAAGAGATGATCGGACTCCCATCAGTTACTCATCCCAGGTGATTACTTATCGTTAATTTTTCCCTTTTAGGTGTTTATGAAATTCTCAACTGTCTGCGTATCCAAGCAATATATTTTGCTACAGTTAAAAATGGAAAATCGTTGTATCAGTGACTAATGTGTGCGCTGGGGGCTTTCCAGAACCTCCAAATTTTCGTTCCGTTTACTAATTAATGATAAAAGCATGAAGACCATATCAATTGTTTTGTTCTTAAACTTTACTCAAAGGTGTCGTTTTAATTTACTGAGCAATATCGTTTTAATTTTACTTTGCAATTATGGAGATAGAGAAGAAAATTTATCATCTCTACGTGTGATTCACTAATATAGATATTTGCCATAGTATCCCTTTTCCCGTCGTTGAGTCATGTCCCATCTATAGCACCTTAGGCAACACCACGTTTTATTTGTGCTAAGTCTCTCGTATATCTCCTTTCGACTTTTCGTTTATTTTTCTCTCCATCCTACTTGAAAACAGCGAAATTTCTATTCAAACACAATTCTTTAAATCCTCTGTTACACCAAGCTCCATACATTAATTTATCCTTTACTGAAGGACGTAGTTATACTTCCCGGAAAGGTAACCTGTTTCCCCAGCTCAGAAGTTTCCTTAGTTTTCTTCATTTTTGGCTATTACGACTTTATAAACTACATTGCCTGCGCTTTATATGATTAATTCACATCCCACATATGACGAACCTTTTCCCCTGCGAAATTGACATTGAGTCCCGTGGTTGACTGGGTAAATAAATCTTGGCCATCTGCAAATCTACCAAAATTAAGTTACCTGCTACTTTCCTTCCTAATTTTATCCCTTTTCATACATCTATTACCAAATTGTTAGCAAACAATTGAAAGTCAATGGTAATAAGAAGTGGCCCGGTCTGAATCCTCTTCCAACATATACCCATTCCGATTCGTCATTCATTACCCGTATACCGCTTCATCCCGGAGAGGTTTTATAATTAATCGCCTAAACTTCCAGTGTACTCCCTATTTCTGCAGTAATATTTATTATTATCGTCCAATGCACTCTGTAAAAAGTTTTCCAGCAGTCTAAGAAGCAAATAGAGACATAGTGGCTAGTATCTATAAATAAATGTTAGAATACTCATCACCAGAAATGAGTTTCGCGTCCCGCTCTCTTTCCTTAACCCATACTGGTCTTCACCGGGGAAGCCTTCCGCCCTTTCCCCGATTTCATCTTAACAGCTATTTGAGCTATTTTTATTACGTGCGAAATAAAAATTCTGTTCTCTTAACATTATCTTTCTTTTCTCATTGTCGGGAAAGGTTTCCGAGCTGATTTTGCAATAGTGGATTTCGGAAACGTATTTACTAATACTTTATAAATTACTAGTTTTCCCGCATGTAAACGAGGCTACTATTTGTCCCCTTAGCGCAGGACTAATGATTTTTGCCACGACGACCTTATGAGGAGAGTACGGGAAATTATCGCCTTCTTCCTCGCACAAGAAATACCGATAAGTCCCAGCCGAAAACACTTCATGGGTTCTTCGGCTGGCGAATTCTTATGGGAGTGGGGGTTGGGATTGTTTTGGATATTCGTTGTCGGAGGGAGAAGGTCACGCGAGGTCTCTTAGCGAGTACAAAGTAAACCCAAGTTGTGCTAGTCGTAGCAGTAAAATTGGCCCCCAGAAGTCATGGAACGCGTATGCAATACGTGAAGCTCGATTTCAGCAGAACTCGGAGATGGTCGCGCTCACCGTGTGGACCGACTTTTGAAAGTGATAGTACATAGCAAAGATAAAGTGGACTCTATGTGCAGAAGTGGTATTTACGAGCTCTCATGCAACGACTGTGGTATGCGTGGGGCAGACTTCGAGAAGTTTCAAGACCAGAACGAAAGAACATTATAGTGCATTTAAAAATCACCACGAAGAAAAGAGTAATTTTGCCAAACACCTTCTAACTTATGACCATGAAAGTGATTTCAAAGTTAAAGTACTGCATTTTACTGATAACCGACGTGAGCTAAATGCATTTGAACAGCTCGAAATTTAAAAAAGAAATGTTGACTCAGATGTTTATCTTTTAAATGAATGCTTGCTGCCCGCCAATTCCCCTATCCTTTCCTCTTTTGTTGACCATTCCCGTCCCCCTCACCCCACTAACCCCCTTCCCCTACTGACTGAGAGTATATAAGGGATTGCTTTACATTTTTGATCACCTGATGAAGACGCTCAGCCGTCGAAACCCGGGTCGTGGTTGTGTGTAATTTTTTATGTGGCTTTGTAAAAGTTTCCTAACTTTAATAAATTATTTTCTCACATTATTTTTGTAGTCATCTATGGTGCGTGGAAAGAAGGTATTCTATCACCAGTCAGTTCCGCAAAACATAGCTCTTATTTTGTCGATATAGTCAGCATCTCCATATATTTAGGGCGGGGTTAAAAATAATACCTTCTTCGTCACCTTGAAACTCGAGTGATCTAAAAATCGCCACTAGGTTTCACCTATCATGTGGCCTCCGAGTGCCTAAATGCTTCAAACCCAATCCTTCCATCAGCTGTTCAACTCTTTATATTCGCTTGCAGCATTTTTAACGAAACATGCTTTTCCGACTTTCCCTATTTCATAATTCATACGAAAGTATCAAGGCTTCTACAAAGTAAATTTTGTTAGCGATAAACTGGCCAACTCTCAGTAGCCTAGCGTTGAGGTGACACTAGTACGCCTCGTTAAAAATGAGAGGCAACATTTGCTAGGCCGAGTGCCGTGCGCGAACAAGCGGTCGGATGGAGAGTGGCTAAGGGAAAATATAGAACAATACAAAACCCTCTTTGTATTATCCTCACGGCTATTGAAATGCGAGCTCGGTTTCGACATCAAACCGTAATTATCAAGGTGAGGGCAGGAGGATAGCAAGCATTTATGAAGGCAGGTGAGTGTTTCTTTTTTAGGGGACAGGAGAAAAGAGGAAACACGAGGGAAGAGGGTTAAAAAGATCAGTACATGCATTAGTCATGTCGGATTCGGTAAAACGTAATAACAAGTTCAAGGTCGCGATAATGCGAAAAATACACGTGGGAAGTGGGCACAAGAGTGGCGAGGATGGGAAAGGTTAAAAAGGAGAGCGAAAACCTTCAAAGAGGATATTACGATCATGTAAGAGTCATGTATAGGTTTTTCTGAGCTAAACAAATTTCCAATTGTTTGGTGCCTACTCTCGGGATTTACACCGGATAAGGTAATTGATTGCTGCCAATTACCATACCCGGTGTGAATCCCGAGAACGCCAAACATTTGTTATCTGCCGGGAAAACACCAGATGTTAACATTTCCTATTGCTTTATGGTCCAATTTACTCCCTATAACTTATTAAGTAGCACTTTTTATAACAAATCACTGGCATGATCTCCTTCATTTACATGAAAGTCGAAATTCAATGTCTGATCAGTACAAACCGAACGCTTTTTTGTTCACTCATTCGACTATTTATGGTACTTTCAGTTTAGTATAATACAATTTGGGTTACACGAACTATATAAAAATAAATAATACTGAATGAAGCCGCTTTATTTTAGAAAAACTATCGTTCATACGCAAAAGTTGTCCAGGAAAATTTAAAAAAATTTAAAAAATTTTTCGGCAGTGATTTCTCTTCACATATGATTAGATACACTATTGTTGTACCGCGACAGTTCTTTGAGTGGCGGGGATCGTGGTGGAGTAGTGGCTACTACTTACTGGCTTCCCATGCCGAAGGCCCGCGTTTGAAGCCCGGCGGCGGCGGAGATTTTTCAGCGGAATCCCGATCCCTACTTGCGTGTCTTGAGGAGAGCAAAATACAATACGTCCGTCGGATGGGAGGTTAAATCATGAACCCCTTGACGACTTTCGTCAAGAGCAGGCTGATGCCGACGCCGGGTGTCTCTCCACCCTACCTCTACCCCCAATGGTCCTTCCCTTATCTACCTACCCACCCGTCCTTCATGGCGCAACTAACCTCAATTGTCGAATTTCAATGGCTCCAATAAACTTCAACAAAGTAGAGTCAGTCCACAGGCTGAGACCCTGAAATTACTTCTAGAATTGGAGATAGAATAAGTACGCATGACATACCTTCACGTGGATACGAACTCGGTCAACGTTCTACACTTGGGGGCTATTCAAGTATTACGTAAAGCGAATTTTACCACTTTTTAACCCTCTCTCCCCTCCCAATGTAAGACAACGTAAGATTTTACGAACCCTCCCCTACAATCTTACCCATGTTATCAGACATATTTGAAACCATGGACAAAGATAGTAAATTGTGATGGATTCTATGTCAAAATGCGCAAAACTGACCTCGTCCCGGATATTGAGAACGGTTTTCGATATTTCGCGATTTGTTGTACGCACAACTCGCAAAACATTTGATCTTTGAAAATGCAACATCTCCTAACTAACGAACGCAACGAATTGGTTGTACGTTTTTCTATAATGTAGCATACATTCAGACGTGCCGCCGCGCCGCGGCGATGGTTCTAAAAAGTAAGATTTTTCCTCCGATAATAGTTTTAAAAAGGGATAAAAATATGAATTCAGAAGTGACTTAAATCTTGCATAAGACTGTCTCAGACCCCCTCACCTCCCTAAGTAAGACAACGTAATAAATGCCCATCCCTCCCCAAAACGTCTCACGTAATACTTGAATGGCTCCATGGTCGTCGCAAAAGCAAATAACCCGGGCGCGGCGCAGACGACTGGTCAGTATCCGCAACCTGGAATTCCCGTGTGTGTTTCTGGCCGACAGTAGGTATTCGTCCCGCCCGTCAAGTGGCGTGATTTTTCACATGGCTACTAAGGCAGGGGTTAAAGCGCTGGAGATAATTGGGCGCCCTTTTCAATTCACCTTCGCCCATTTTACTTTCGCCTTATTTCGTCGACGTTGAGAATATTTTCTCCGTGTGCATCGTGTCCTGCGAGCCACCTCAAGCTTGAGTGGATGAGGGTGAATTTCAAAAAAATACATACCACAACACGATGAAAACTTTAAAAATAATTATTTGCATGCACATAATAAATATGCGCATGCATCCATGCATGCAAAGAAATATAAAACTTAGATAAGTAAAGCAAGAAGGTGAAACTTGCGATTAGAGGTAGTTTTCTGAATACCTACGGAAAAACAGCGATTCAAATACATAACTATGCTTCACTCCGAAACACTCACTTATAGTCTTAATGGCAGCCATTGTCATGATTATTGCAACATCCACTGCCCCTGCTGCGAAATTTCTGAGGTAATTTGGGTCTCGTCACAGGTTTACAAACCGGAATATAATCAGCTTTGATATCAAAATATGGTACAAAAATATTTTAACAATAATTTACGTTTCAAAACTCCAGTATGCCCGAGTAAAAAATGAGTATTCTTGAAAAACATCCTCTCGTATGGTTCACAATATAAATAGGAAAAATGTGAGCCTTCCATGCATTACAACGTGATTTTTAAAAATTATAAGAAATTATGTTGCTTACGAATTGGACTACGATGAATCCCATCCAATGTAGCTACAATCCTTCTTTCATATATAAATCCTAGTAATAAAGTCGGTGCCAGAAATGCAATGGATACATGTAGAAATAATCGCTCGACTTTCATTCTATCTATTTGATTAGGATATCGTAATTACATGCTTCAAACTCAACATCGGAAATTCATTGAGAAAAGCGGAGACTGACTCTCTTACGCAAAGAGAACACTAAAGAAATCAACTATCTGAGGCTAATTCGGGAAGGGAGAAACTGGGAGGGGAGAGAGAGTGAAGCTAAAACCTTCGAAAGGGGATTAGGCGCTTACACCTGAGACTCACTCCCGGAAAGCAAATACTGAGAGAGCACGAGGTTAAGCGATGATGTGGTTAAGATAGGGTGGGATTGGGCGGGTGAAAGTGGCCCCGGAGTCAGCGTGACATGGGCCCGACGCTCAATTAAACTTCGCCACTCCCATAATCCTCCGCAACGACCTTTGAACTGGAGTCTTCGCCATCCTTCGCCCCCTCCCTCACCGCCCCCTTCTGCCAATACAATACCCCATATCTACCCAACCACTCCATATTACGTTCATTCTGCAGAACTTGGAGAGGACGACGTGTTTTTCCCCGCTACGACTACCCTCGTGTTCCGTGATTAGCTTTAGTGCCCCACTGGATGATTTCCTCCCGAGCACAACACGTGACCGAGTTTGTGAGTAGCAGAAGTTCTTGCTACCACACAGTTTTAAGCGTGATTAATAAATTAAGACCAAGGCATATCCTCCATCATTGGGTGAGACGAAAGGAAATTCTTGTAACTATGTACGCTCGCTTGCGCGTACCTAGTTCCAATCAGGGATGAAGGCGTGACTGAAGAAGTGTTCCATTCAGTTAAGTCTTCAAAATTCAACTGTAATGAACGCATGACTAAGACAACACATAAAAATTAACTTAGCTCACAAATAAAGGTGAACAGGCTTCGAATGGAACCTCTTCCTTGCATTCTAATAATGTCAACTGCTCCCATTGTCGTGGCGCCCATCTTTGTAACCGTCATTTTCCCAAAAAAAAAATATTAATTAAATATATAACACAATGATAATACAATATGCCGGCCTAGGTTGCCGAGGGGTATTTCTTGCCTGTTAGTCCTGTGGTTGTTAAATCGAGTCTCACGGGGGGATAATTTTTCACCACCAAGGACATGGGTGTTCAAGTAAACTTCTGGCCGTTCGACCCCTGGAAAACCTGCCATACGCCTATCAAAATCTCATCTACATCTACCAAATTATAGCTCGACAACTCAAGAGCATTCACTCCACCTACATCGTCCGAAGAGCAAAAAAAGTATTTCGCGAATAAAATCGATAACAAGACAATATAATGAGCATGTGAGAAAATTTGAACCTTTTCCATTGACTACCACTAGCTCACCACACAACGTAAGTAGTTATAGCGGGACCACTGTGGGGTGTAGATATGACTTACAAGTCGGCATCATTTGCAAATAATATTCTTCGCGACAAGAAGTGACTTACACCACGGATTGCGTCAGTGTACTCGAAACTTTGTTGAGCAGATAATACGATGAAGTCCGGAAATACAGAGAGAGTCAAAGAGGATCAGATGCCCTCAGACTTTCTAAGGTTGGGGAAACAACGTGCTATTGAGCTGGGCGACAAGCATGGATAAGATTAAGTGTAAGGAAATTGAAGAGAGTAGGCGAATTGCCTTAAGAAAGGAGATAAGGAGAAAGTGATGGCCAAGGAATAAGCACTAATAGAAAGCCTGAATAGCGGTACGCGGCACATTGGCGGAGTTTTACGGGCCAAGGAGCATAGTCAAATAATCAGAAGGTAAGCGCGACCGTTCAAATGCACTCCATCAAACAACCATTGCAGCCTTTAGTACTCACCCGAAAGATGGTAGGGCGGAGCGGCATCGAACTTCTCGGCAAGGTCTTCTTCCTTCGTGCGTGCACAAGCTTTACTCACGACACTCGAACACCCGGTGAGTGACGACTGAATACTGGGAAGGTCGACGCGGCACAGGGTTTTCGTGGTCCGCCTGCTAAATAAATAAAACAAATAGTTTACTGGACTTCGAAATCAACCTCGTACTTGCATTCTACCAACGTCATGTGCTCGCCTTTGGATTGTGCCCATTATTTTTCTATTCTTTAGAGTTAAGGACGTAAAGGACATAAAATGTTTCACTTATGAAAGAAGCTACAAGGAACTGATTAAAGATATTTCAAGACAATTTGGCCCATAGCCTTCCATTTCTCCACGACACTCCTTATGAAGTGACATTTTGATATGAGGGCTAATTGGAACTAATGTAAGGGGTAATTTCTCCACCAAGCCTGATAAGCAACGTACACTCATTACGACAAAAATATCCCAAAGTGAAGTCTTTTTTTGGAAAATTGTTGAGCATTAAAAAAATAAGCATGAAAAGATAGGCACACACAAGAGGATCAGGTGTTCATAAATCTCTTACTGGAGAAATAAGGCACATAGGAAGTATTAGGATGGTGAAAAATTAAGAAGGAAATAAAATGGATGAACATGAAAGAGTGAAAGTGAAGTTACTAATGGAAGGAGATACGAAAGCAATTTGACAAGTGAATGAAAAAACAATTACTTCATATTCGATTAGAAACATTAATTGAAATGAGTAGCAGCACATGAGGTAAAGGAGGAGACAGGGGTCGGTGAACATCTAACAGGTAAAGGAACCATTCAACTGCATAGGTCAATTCCACGTTTGGAGCAGCAAGCACTCACCTTAAAAGAACGAAGTTAATGAGGCCGCTAACTTCTCGCCGAGTTCTTCACCCTCCGTGGTGAAGCACGCCAGTTACACGCACACTACTCGAACGACCGATGAGTGACGACTGACCGTGAATCTGTCTGCTGGCCACCTAGCGGCAGACAAGTGAGTCGACAGTGAGTTCCTCGGCCTCCGCAACCATTGCTCCCGCTCTCCGAAATCTGATAGGAAAAGAGAAAAGCATGTAAAAAGCACTTCCGGGATTTTTAAGGATTGCTTACAAGTTTACTTGTTGTCGTTGTTGTCGTCACCGCAGTGACCTGTGAGCACAGCAAGTCTACATTAAAACATTAACCTGCGAGCCGCCACAGGGGCGCGTGACTGGTGGTGCGAGGACACCAGCCGTGAAAAAGAGAAGGAATATATAAAAAGAAATGGAAGAGGGATACGAAATTCTGAACTTTGAGTGGACATAGTCATCGAGTCTCACACCGCTTTTGCTGAAGCCAATGGTGCGTAGAACGAAGTTATTTTTGTACATATCTGTATTTTGTATCAGTTTGGCATTGCATCTCTCTCATTTGGTCGATTCTGTCCATTCTACAGATACTGCGTGTTGAAATAACATTCTCCGAGTCACAATAAAACTAACATAATCTGAAATTTTTGAGTAATTTCACCCAAGGGTGTCACCTCCGAGTCTCTAGTGGCTGCCTACCCAGTCGTTTCATCAGCTGCGGGTGGTTTGAACGAGATATTTCCTTGTCATAATAGAGGCCATATCCGAAATTTTTTTTTATTTCAGCAGCTGCAAGAAGCATGAAGTCAATATTGTAATATTAATGGCGCAAAAATATTGTTTTTATGACTGGAATTCTCAGTAGTTAACTAAATATGCATACATAAGTCTTTAACTTGACTCATTTTTTTCACGCCGCGCCGTGCGATGAAAACACCTTCACAACCGAATATTGTTTTGCGATTCTGTAAAAATTACTGCAGTGAGTAATTGATTTATTTTTTAAATAGTTGATCATTTATAAAAACTACACAATGATAAATTTCTGATGAGATCTATTCGTCAGAAATTCCTCATTTTTTACATAAAGTCTGTCTGGAGTTCATACACGTAATTACAAGCAATGTGGCTGGTATTTATGACAAATAGCTCAAGAGGTGTATTGGTAAGAGGTTGATATTTTTATCATAGGCAATATGTGACATTTCTCTTTATGATGAGGTCAAATTCATTGAATTTTACGTGAAATAATATTTCCCTCACACTTCCTTAAACCATGTTCTCTAGCAACAGTTTTTTAAGGAAGCTCGCGGGTATCCTTAGTATTTTTTTATATTTCGAGTGTTAAATCTTTCTGAGCAAAATCCAAAACGCTAATGACGTACACGAGATCTGGTTTACCTAGTGTGAAGCAACATCTCCTTTTCACTTTTTCATCCGAGGACCATCCTACTTTTCGCTTGATAAATCCTATTCCGTTGAATGGAACGCCAAAAATACTAGTAATGTTAAGAAGGACAGTTAACTGGAGAGTGTTACTCATTGTGGCACGGGTAGTATTGTCGCGTTACACGCCTGCGTCAAGACCGAGAAGTGAGAAGGACAAAGGAGAAGAGAAAGAGCAAGTAATCCCCTCGACCCGATCGGCTGCGGCTCACCTGCATGTCGTCTTGCGAATCGTGATTTATAACAATGAAAATAATATGCAAAGGCCCGGTTATACTATGCCTGCTTAAAGTTAACCACTAGATGACGTAGCCTTAACATTAACTTTGTGTTACGTGAGAGTTCGTGTTAAGTATATTATTTCTGTCAATTGGTTAGTTGACGTGAGCGCTAACGATGGGAGAACTTATTGTGCTTGGTTTTTAATACCGAGAAAATCTTAAAACAGAGATTATCACACCAGGCCTAAATACATTTACTTCACACATGTAATTATCATAGTAAAACATGGCTAATCTAACAATAAGAGCTGCTGGATCAGTCGTAGATGATGTACGGATGTGAGCTGCCGTACATATAACGACCGCGAGGTACTTGTGACTGAAGTTCCGATGTATCAAACAATATTATCATTACCAACATTAGAATATCAGTAAATGATTACTCTTCATATCTTCATGATACTGATAATATAGCTGCTACAGCCCTTGGTGGCAAATAATAATTAAATACCATTAATTTTGCAAAATTGTTTTAATGTCTATGTTTCGAATTAAATCTATAAGCTTTTGGTCCTATGTATTCGATATTTCATTACAATTACAGCTCAATAAAATGATGTCTCACGCTACAGCGAATGGTGGTACTACCATTGATGCTGTATTCCCTTGGAAAATGGAATTGAAAAACTTCGTTTCATACTTCAGTAACCACACACCAACTTCGCTTTTCTGATTGTGATGGACAATAATCATTGTGTTAAAGTATTACGATAATTGAATATTAATCTCGTTCATTACACCTAGTTTTTAAAACATGTAATTAATGCCATCGTATTTAATTTTTCTTAAATAATTTTAATTGTACTGTTACTTATCTATATATTTCTATATTTCTTATTTCATATGATTGAGTAAGATAGTGCATAATAATAAAATAATTTCAATACTGTTTTCAATTTTAAAACGCTAATAGAATTTTTTATCGACCAAAAGGGATTGTTGTCCCTGAGAACCAACGATTAATGTAGATTGTAGTTACAGCCTCGAATTGTAAGAAGTCTCTCTTCAGCCGGGTGTCCCGCAACACATTTGTTCCTTTTATTTCACGCGTCATGCATTTTCTTCGATCACATTGTTGGGGAAAAATATACACCAAAGAGGGTGAAATTCAGCATGAAAAAACCGGGTAAAGTAATCGGGATTCGAGTTCTCCCAATTGCCGGCCAAAGCCGATTTTTGGCCTAGTGGTGTAACTGGCTAATACACCTGACCGGCAATCAGGAGATCCGGGTACGAATTCAGGTCAAGTCAAATGATTCTATGCCATAGCGAATTCCATCCTCTTTGGCATATATCTTAGCACACGTGCGAGTGACTACGGACCACATCATTCATGTAATCGCAATGATAGAAAACTTGTTGGGGAAACGTTGGGACTATCCACAGCTTATAAGTATGCATATAATGTAATCTTTTGAAATTTTTAGCATTAAAAGAGTAATTTGTAAAGCAAGGATGAAGAGAATAATAGAATAAAAATGTTTTGTGAACAGAAAACTCAAATCAATACAAATATATATTTTTAAAAAGCAAAGAACAAATTCAACATAATGTAATAATTGGGGGATTAAAGTATAATGGTTCCCCTTACACATTGCAACTGTAAGGCAATGCAGAAATTTATACTGTTTTCGAAATAAAAAGTTGAATACATATTAAAAGAGTGGTGTGAATCAGACGAAAGGAATGAATCGCGAATAAAAGTTTTGAACGTATGCTCCACATGCATAAATAAAATGAGGAAAACAATGAAAACGGATTAGAAAAAGGAACAAATTCATTTATCGTAGATCTCTGAATCCAAAGTCTCGTATCGACACCAACGAAGAAAATCTTGCATCAAGAACAGACTAAAGATTATGTATTTACATCATTTGGAGAATAAGATATCTAGTAATACATGATAATAAAAATCATGTAAATGCATGACCGCAGGGCTGCGCAGGGCAGAGTTAACTACCAACCTTTCTTTGCAGGGTACATCATTCAGTCCCTAAATTCGCCGTAAGCCTTGAAGTAAAATTTCTTGTCTGTCATCATTCATCCGATGAGTTACCTACCAACCTTTCTCAATTGTATTTTAGGTTCATTATTTGCAAACAGTTTATGGTGCACCCCAATCTTAATAGAGATATCGGCAATGTATTGCCCAGGACGAGTACAAAATCAATTACTAAACAATATCGTACGGCAGTATGTGGGTCTGGTGGGTCTAGTGTCGCATTCCTACAGCATAGACTGCGTCAGGAGTCTATTTTATGAAACAAGATGTGTGCGATTGTTTAAGTCCATACACACCATCCATTTTCAAAACATCCAATTAGAAAAGGTATCTCCACTGAGTCCAGTATTCAAAATTCCACTTCGGATCAATGAATACTAATAAATAATTCATCATCATATTTGTAATGCAAAATGATAAAGACAGAAATTCCACCACATCACGTCTGATACATCTCTTTTTGTTCATAATACAATCTCAGTAATAAACGTCAACATTTGAATAATTGTATTACCACGTGGAAACACTCGTTAATTTTGGCATCTATTGTATATTTTTAAAATCTCCTTTCACATTTAAACTCTGAGCCATTAATGTAAGGATTCCTAAGAAAATATAGGATTCACAATGAATATTCTTCCGCTTAGACCATTTATAGAAATTGAGTTTAATGAAAAATCATAAAAAGATTAATGCATTGTCTACAGGAATAATGCTTATGCTTTCTTTGTAATTCGTAAACAACGAACTGGCAAAGTGCATGAGAAGTTCAAGAGAATGATACTTAGAAAGGAGATGCAAAAATTGAGGTTTTACGTAAGAGGTTACTCCTTTTAAAATATGCGAATCTTAGCCATTCATTAGCTGGCGTTAAATTCGTGCTTTTTATAATTCCTGGATTGACTTCATAAGAACATATATTCGTAATTTTTCGTTCAATGTTACTCTTCACCAGTTTCCTCTTCAAAAATACCATTGAGTTTCACATACATCGAAAATGCTATAGATTGCTATGATACGTAATGTTTCCCTTATGAATAATCAGGCGTCTAAGCCGAAATGAATACATTTTACAAAATATTCCATTAATAACATATCATATAACATGACATATATCGTAATTGTATTTTACGTAAATTGGAAACGATTATATAAATATTATTACTGAGGAGTGTGACTTGAATCATTAATTATATGAAGAGGCTGAAGCACCTCGAATTTCAAACACCGTTGAACCCAATGGATTGATTCTACAATTACTAAAATAAGATTTTGATCTAACTCTGTGTTTTCGTCCCGTGGCTCAGTTACTCCTGAAATTAAAGGAAGGCTTTGTGCCACTGTGCATAAGTTTAACATTTATACCAGCTTCTCCATCCACGATTTAGGAAGGAAATCCATCTATGATTCAGGGAAGATTGCAGGTGCCCCAGTCGTACAGGCCTTCGTACTCTCATTTACCTACTATGATCGGTTCTTCAGCGTGGATTTGCCAATAAAACAATTCAATTAAAATGACTGTCAATATGTAGTATGTATTTGACATTGAACCGAATCGATTGGCATCCAACTGCAAAGATCATATCGCACCGTCTAACTAAAGATTATGGTTTCTTAGTAGAGTCAACATTGATGCATGACATATGAGTTTAGCCTATGACCTTTGTGCATCTTTACTCACCCTGATACTGTGGCTTACAATAAATATTATTCACATAGATTGGAGTCAATAGCACTAGAGTACAGATATTCTATCTTTCTTAACTGGAAGGAAAATATAAACATCAAGTACCACTTAAGAACCTGGAGAGTCAATTTAGCCTCTTTTAGACCACCATATCGCTCACAACTGCTAGGTATTCAAAACATTCTCTATCCATTTCAATTCTGCTTTAGTGGTCATCCGATATAACGTTTCTACAACTAAACCCTATAAATAATGAGGCTCATGCCAAGTCCGGCTTCTTTGTGCTATCAAAAGGTTTATAATTTTCCATGCTAATATTATCTCCTAATTTCCTAGCCTTTGAAAATATCTACTTTGACTTTTACTGCAGTATTGTAATGCTAAAGATTCCATAAGATGAAAGCATTAGCCACAACAACAACTTTTATTCAATGAAACCCCTCAAAATTAATTAGCGTACTTAGTTATTTTTTAGGCGATGAAAGAGAGAGAAGTGACGATCCCGGCTTTTGCATGTTTATTTCACGAGGTTAAATTGCCTACCAGACCAGTACAAAGATGAAGTATGCGGAAGAAACATTAATAAAAGCACACAGTTCAAAATGTTCGCAGGAACTCTCATTATAGAGGGAAATTGTGGAGCTGAATCAGGATTACTAAAATGTATAGAGGAGGTATAGTGACTTTCAACCCCAAGCTTTTCATTGAACACGCAGATCAGAATAAGGTGCCGGCCTAGTTAAAAAGATCTTGGCTTCGTACAATATATGGCAGATGATTACGACCGGAAAGTAAGGGTGTGGTTCTTAATCAATACGGCAAGGCTATGTTTAGGGTACGTCGTAAGTTCCTGAAAATTATAGGATAAAAGATTGATAATTAATAATTTTAAATAAAAATGGAAAGGCGAAATTTTCCCAAGAAACAGTTAGAAAGAAACAGTCACACGGTTGACAGGAAAAGTAAGACGAGATTTCCTACAGACCTTACCCAGAAAAGGTGGTTTACTCGCTCGATACTAAACGTTCGAAGATACCCTGCATATAACATAAGCCTGAACAAATCTTTGGAAATCAGCTTCATGTCACCAGCTACAAGATGTCATCCTCTATATGATAAAAAATAATATATTGTGAATTTAAATCTCGTATCTATAAAATATGCTTTCAAAACAAAAACTTTAAAACAAAGTAAAATTTGTATTTCTCCATAACCTGAATGAAATAAACACAAAATTTCTCACAAAAAAAATCCGCCGTTTCAACGTCCCGTATTTGCTCCCTTTAGATGAAAAGGTATAATTAAGATGCACGCAGGAAAATGACGAAGAGCTCCCTAGATATTCCACTATTGCACTATTACAATAGCCGAAGGGTGGAAACAAGCGTTAACAGTTATAATAATAAACTATGATGACGTTCCACGGCCGTATAGCCGTATATAACGACCACCTAGATAAGACTTAAGGATCCTTAATCTATCTATTTAAGAATGGATGTCCATTCTAAATCATAA
The DNA here is from genome assembly GCA_963573305.1 of Pyrrhosoma nymphula. NCBI lineage: Eukaryota > Metazoa > Arthropoda > Insecta > Odonata > Coenagrionidae > Pyrrhosoma > Pyrrhosoma nymphula. The sequence goes on along the minus strand of OY754337.1, from coordinate 23,578,105 downwards.
ATATTTTCGCTAAGTCCTCTAGCTTGTATCTACAGAAATATGGCATCTCCAAAAGAAACTATTTCTGTCGCACCATCACTCAGATTCAATTTCAGTTGAGATAAAATGTCGATTTGAACCGTCCGATGCCCATTCAGCTCATAAAATATAAAAAAACGGATTCAGTGTCGTCACATTGGATCAACGAAGCAGACACGAGTGGATGGGACGCGGACAACAAGAATTTTGCTTTTGATGAAACAGCTTACAAGTTAGTTGAATCATAAATGGCCGATTTAATTAATTAACGTGGATATGTTACCGAAAGTGAAGGTGATATCTCTTCATGCTGCTGTGAATACTAAGATAGTCCCTGTCACTATAATGACAATCCCGAGCATTATCCTACAGATTGCCAATTATTCCGCAGAAAAAATAAGGACAGCATTTTTTTGTGAAAAACTATCGCAAACACCAGTCCAAACTAAATTTCTTTGCTCGCAAAAGTATTTCCAAACGCTGACTTCAAACCTTATTACTATCATTAAACTATTTAAATAGCCTGATAAAGATCTCTAGTAATTTCATCAATTTTGCAGAATATTGTTAATGCTGTGCGGCATACAATCCCCGTTGGACGTTCATACACATTCCCTACTTAATTATTCAATATTACGATAGTGAGGGAGATGGAAAGTGTCCAGTCACGCGAAAAACATTGACCAAATTGACGTGTTAGTATCCAAAAGAGAAATTCTACAAATGTAAGAATACCTGGACCTACCTACAAGAGTGGATTGCAACGAAAAAAAGTTATTGTATTCATTTGCTATGCACCTGTGAAAAATTACCTAAAAATAATAAAAAATACTCTGCAAACATCGCTAATGCCTGTCACGAGGCGAAGCCTTACAAGCATGCACTACGCCACAGATATACTACCTATGTTAGAGGGACCGTTAGCATTTATGCATATTGCAACTACAAATACGGATAGAGATACAAGAGCTATAATGAAAACATACACAGCATGTTTTAAGTACTAGGTAGCAGATAAGGATATAAGTATTAGGAAGAATTTCTACTAATACTAAGAGCTACACTACCTATCGACAAACCTAGCTAAAAGTCTCATTGGCAGCTGTTATGGTCTGTTATCCTTCGCGGGAAAAATGAAATTTTCAATCTGTCCGTTCTACAGTCTAGTTCCCTAATTTTAGTCTCATTATCTGATCTGTTATAAGAGACTCCAGCCAAAAGTGACGCCAACTAGCGGAGTAGTTCCGAAACTCTCTACCGAGGGTACTGTGCTGACGGTGAGCGTGTGACCACGTTGAAATTTACAGGTGATATTCGCTTTTTAGTAATTACTAGCTGAAGGTACCCGTTGAACTTCAACGGATGTGAAAAACATTGAACTTATTTTATCAGAAAACCACAAAACCTGATGAATACTGTCAGCGTGATCATTTGAGGTGTTCGTATCCTATCTTGTTTGTTGTGATCGTTGTAATTCGTTCATTTTCCATTTCGTGCACTAAGAGTTGAGTGATTGTTTGTCCTCTTTAATACACGGGAAAACCCAATAATGGGCCACGAAGACTCATTACTACTTAATAAATAGCACCTAGGTTGATAGATGGTGACCTCGTCCCTCAAGTTCTCTTGAACCGTCTTCTGAGTGAATAACAGCTTGATCACTTCCCTTGTGTACATAAATATATTTGCATTCAATGGCTAAATTGAGTTCCGCCATTCACCGTTGATACGTGCGTTGAGTATCTTAATCAGGATAGGAGAGTAGAGTATAATCCAGCGGTTGACTACGTCAAAAGAAGCATTTTCAATAGCAGCGATGTTTATTTGTCCTATGAATCCTTCAATACCCGGACTATGCCTTTAGCATAAAGGCTTTGGCATATTCATTGTTTCCTAAATCATAATCATTGGTTACAAAATTAAAAATCTATGGTGATCAGTCTTAGTGCACTTGCCAATTTTCATGCACCGATGACGTCCATTGCTCAGAATATTCGTTCTTCTTACGGGTAAGAAGCATGTAGTGACGCAATTATAATTTCCGCCATCTTAAAACAGATTGAAGTTTCGAAACAAATGGCTCAATATTTAAACCAGATTTTTAGCTGGTTACCCGTCAGTAGGTTTGGTTAGGATGAAATTTGTGCGGTTCTTAGCGTAATCCGAGAAACACCACGGGGAGATTATCATGAGATTGCTGGTAGGCATATCTTTGAGCATCCAAGGCTAACCTTTGTCGTTTTACATGCAAGGACTCATTTTCTCGCAAAGAAGACATTCCACATCCGTTACTCTTTATTCTATTAGGCATGTTTATGGATATATTTTTAAGTCCAAGGAGGGGAAACACAGAGGCAAGTGAGAAACTCGAATAGGCAACACGATGATTGAGTCAATTTAAGCAAACTGTATTTTAACACGTTTAAGTAAATATAAATAACTCGTAAAGTTTATGTGGGAATTGGTCTAAAAAACAGTTCGCAATCGTAATGAGACGCAGACGGTTCCTCTACGTGTAATTCATCTGAGTATTAAACTATAATAAACGACGCCGTATTTGTTGTAGCAACAGAGGCATTATTAACATTATTATTCGCTGCACGTAAATATTCTTCCACGTGTAATTCCTTTATGTGTATCGTTTAATACATAAGTGTTCTCTCGTATGCAGTTCCCCTATGAGAGCTAGTTTGAGAATAGACATTGAAGAGTATACCTGTAAATATGCATTGAAATATATCGATTACCCCCCGAAGCAATCTATGATGGGGCCCTTGGGACTCTGGACCCTTCTTACGCAAATTTTCTTTCTACGTGCTATCATGGGCCGGCAGGAAAACTTAAATGCCAGATGCGTGAATATCCTTTGAAATTCAAATCTCTGGTTGTCAAGGAAATATACTATTGTTGATTAAAGAAAAAAATGTCAGATTTTTCAGCAAAAAATATTATATTCAGACAATTACGAAGCGTAAAAGAAAATCGATTGAAAGAATTAGAAACTTCATTTATTCAGCCATCCGATTAAAAAAATTCCAGCCCTCTATCTTGAGTGAAAGTAATTTTTAAAAGCAAAAAATAAAACCACTGCACCAAATCCAATGCTTAGCATGGACCACAGGGGACCCCCAGGGGGGGCCTTTGGGGGCCCTGACGGATTTTAAATATAGCCTATGTTTCATCCCAATACATTTTCTAACTACATACAAAATTTCAGCTCAATCGGTTAAGTAGTGTTTGCGTGATTGAGCAACAGACAGACGGACAGACAGACAGACAGACACCATTCAATTTTTATATATTAGTATGATGTTTCATCCCGATACATTTTCTAACTACATACAAAATTTCAGCTCAATCGGTTAAGTAGTGTTTGCGTGATTGAGCAACAGACAGACGGACAGACAGACAGACACCATTCAATTTTTATATATTAGTACGATAAGAAGTATATATATTTTTCTCCAGTCCATTCCAAAAATATTAACATAACTGCTGACTAGGTCGTCCTCTCGTCCTTAGTCTTGATAAAGTAAGGATTATGAACGAGAAATGCCCACCATTTCCGTATGCCCCTCCGTCACCTATTCACGTGGCGCAATATGTCGTTCTAATGAGTTATATCACTTTGAGAAAGCCCACGGGTAACGGAAGATGAAGTAAAGAGGAGGAGGAAATGAGGTGAGGAGATGATGAGGGCAGGGGGAAGGGCACCCTTTGTCCTTCGAGGCATTGACGGTTTGCACGCGCAGGAAGTTCACTTAACCCTCAGCAGACAATCAGGTCTGACTTCTGGCGGGCAGGAAAATGCCTCAACCTCGCATACACTGTCAGTTATTTCCTCTCCCGTGCCTCCTTTATTCCTCCCACGTATTGAGAATAGTTCTCGGGCTTCAAGCCGGGTCAGCTCTTCCATGGCGGCCGACGCGACGTTTCGATGGGAAAGTCTCCCATCGAAGCGTCTTCCACCATGGAAGATCTGACCCGGCGTGAAACCCTAGAACAATTCACATAGGTCATTCGCCGGGAAAGCATAGCATCTTTCATCACCTCCTACGTTTTGCTATCGTCTTTGCAAAAGGTGAACTTCTTTCCCCTTGAACTTTTCCACTCGTTTGCTTTGAAAATCAAAACATGTTTTAGCAAATTCCACCATTCACGATGGGCCACCGAAGGAATTGTGCACTTCTCCCCGGGAGCATACAAAAGTAATTCCGTAAATTTGGGTGAATTTGCGACAACGTTTGAAGTTTTGACGGTAGTAATTAACTCCAATTAATAAGATTTCATGTTACGAGCGTGAAGCTACAGAATCGGCCCCACGGCGCGGGCGTCCTCAAACTCAATTGTCAATGACTTGTATTGTAAGGACCCCGGCGATGTGTACTTATGTGATACCTTTTCATTCAGGATCTAGGACATATAATTTCAAGCTTTTAAGTGCCTCAATCCCAGTATAACCTATTCGATTAAGTGGAATAATAATCACATCACACTGATCCTAATTATAATGTGTTAAATCGACATAAATCGAGTTGAGATACTATCTCATTTCCCAGAAGCCCAGATATCCAGCTCGGTTTGAGTGGTGGATATCCAAAGCATACAAATCCGAAACTCTCCGTAAGGGAGCTGAATAGTGTTAAAACATAAGGAGAACTTGTAGTCAACTGAACAAGCCATAAATCTCATAGGTCTTTTTTGGTTGCCCTATTATATTTACTGCTGGGGAAGAGGGAAGAAAAGGATAGACATTTAATATGGAGAAGAGGGGTAGGATATATGCTAAGCTGAGGAGAGAGATCGTTTAAGGACGCAGTACTACTCCAGCATAGGTTATAAGAGAATAGTAATGACCCGTCCAAAACCTACCCCAACTAGTAGAAAACCAAATAAATTTATAGTTGTTATATTAACAAAAAGGTCGATAAAAAGGAGTCATCAGCCAAGACATTTAAGAGCTCAACGCTCAGTGTAAGAAACCAAGGCTACAGTATTGCTTCAAATAATACTCTTAATGACTAAATTATAATGCGAACATGTTACGACACTACTTCAATACAATAGTAAAACAAGAGAGAGCCATCTCGTTTTGCGACTTCAAGACACTTTCTAAAAGGCATGAACTCGTATATATTTCATTAAGGCAGTTTATGAATCGGAAGTTATGGTCTACTTCTAAAAATTTCAGATTTCATGATTTTTATGCTCACGCATTAACTTACTCACCCACAAAAATCTCAGCCAGCCGACTTATTTCCTAAAACGGCTTCATGCAGGATTTCCTATTCATTTTTACCAACAAAGTTTAATCTAGTTTTATTGGTAACCCAGAGAAAACAAAGCATCGCCAATCAATGTGGGATTTATGCACCTCATTTTTTATGTCGACGACTAACGCGATTTAGAACGATGTAAATGCGGTATGTTGTGAAATCAGTGGAACCTGGAAGACTAGCTGTTACTACTTCACCTATAAACTAAAACGAAAAAACCTTCACCAAGAAAAATCGCAGGAGGCCTAGTAAAATCACACAGGAGGTCAAAGTAATCACAGAAGATAAGGAACTTATGAAAACTTATACAAAAATTAGTAGAGACGAGTTAAAATCTCAGTTCCACCATTATGTACTGTACATCAAATCTTAAAAGCAGCGCCATTATCGGGGCAAAAATGAAACTAATCACTTACGACAACACTAAACGATATTTTAAATTCCATAATTCTATGGAATTTACTGATTTTAAATAGAAAGTAATGGAAAGTACACAATGTTTTCACGACCATATAATGTAAACAAAGGCCACCATCTTGGATTTTTCGGTCACGTGATTCACCTTACCAGCCGGCATTGAAAGTGTTTTCTGTCTGCATATAAAACGGTCCAGTTCGCTATTGTCTTGGACAGTCTCTATTAGGCATATATTAGGCAAAGGCCGCCTTGAATATATACATATATTAATGCCGGAAATGTAATATGCTAATATACCTGACCGGCAATGCGAACATGACAAGGTCCCAGGGGAATCAGACGAGGAGGTCAAATTCCAAACGTAAGTACATATCAAGTATTTGATAGTGGGAAAGCCTCGTTTCGATTTCTGACCAACGAATTTGAGACCCAAGGGGCTTAAACTCAAGTTCCTTCTCATTCATCTCTCTCATCACCTCTCACTTTTCCACGTCTTTCCACAGATAACTGTCTCTATTACAAGTAGGAATAGGAGTCTGTGGACCGAATTCCAAAGTGCACCACGAATAGCTCTCCCGATCATACGACCTAAATTCTTCGGTGTGAGAAACTCAGGATCCGATGGTTAGAAATCGGAAAGCAAAAGTTAGCAAGTACCTCTCATGAACTTTCGATTGTAACACCTTTAGAATCGCTGGTATCCAGGGCCCAGCTCCGAAGCTGTGTCCTTTGAACACTTCCCTTTTATTTACAGGAAATATTTCTCGCAGATTACCTGATCAGTTCAAGCGACTACACGAATTGGCCTTAAGTCAGGGCCGCATCGCTGGAGTACCGCTGCCGCTCACGATTTTCCCGCACTCGTCCGCCATTTGGCAAAGACCGTCCGTGCCAAAGACGTCCATCTATAATAAACTCCTGTTTATTATGGATGAACCACCGAAAGAAAACAAATATGAAAACTGAAACTACCTAAAAAGACGAGGCCACTATCATACGTCTCGACAACTCAGGGCCTCAGGGAAAAGGATACTGTTTACAACGAGAGTTTTAAAATAATGCAACAGTGATCGATCGGACACTCACAATTTTGAATACTTACGAGGTGTATCAATAAAACCAGGTTTGTTTATGCTAGAGCATTGGTTATGGCTTTAAAAGATTCAGATCCAATGCCATTTTATCAAATGTAAAACTTTTCCGTCTTCCTGTAAATATCAATTGGTTCTGGCATAAAAGCATATTTACTTATTTATAAATAATTGTTCGGCTATATCAACCAATCAGTAATTTTCCTAGGAATAAGAGGCCTAATGATAACAGGCATTCTACAGGGAGTTATTCTAAAATTCCTTTCCGATGTAATATCCTTCTACATCATGCTTAAATTGGATGAATTTTAGGAACAAAGCAGTCATCAATATCATCCTGAAAGATTTCCTTCAGATGACATTAATGGGCAACACAATTCAAAGCACTGGACTGTTTTGCTAACAGTCACTTTCCAAAACACGTTTAAGTACGTTGGTGATTAGCGCCGTTGACTCAAAATTAATAACCACGGTAGTTGGATGGCTTATCTGCAATTAATAACATGGTTTCGAGAAGTGTCACGTGTCATTATCGTTCAGTAAAAGAATGCATGAAATGATACCTTTTATTACGCCGCCACACACAGCATTGGAAATTAACTTTAATTTATACTGGATGGGATCCTCGTGACGAAACAACCATCGTTTATTTGTAACTTAGATATGTCACGCAGCAGCTAATAACGAACAAGGCCATTTCAGGTGAAATTATTCTATGAGGAGAAATAAGTCACCCCAAGAGTAACTTCTGCGAAACAATGCCATTCATTGATTTGGTTTTCTACCAATTTATAAACCAAAGTACAATATCACGCCAAAGTTTTACTCTCCAAATTACTCATTAAATCTCAGTTAGTATTATTCTGGGTGAAACTTTTTCTCGGACATCAAAAATATTTGACTCAATGAATATAGAAAGAATTTTTCATTTAATAATTCTAAGAACAATGCGTTCGGCAAATGCTTTAAGAAAGCGATTTCATTGAGAGACTATTGAAATAAGCCAGTTATTCATTTGTCTTATATTGACTCCCTATGGCATTTTTCTAGGCGATTTTTTTAATAACACTTAGCGTCAATAATAAGAGTTAATGCTTTTCGACATATGCAGAAAAGCATGCATTCCCATAGAATATTTTGACAGAATGGAGATCAGGGATAATAATCCTGTAACTGAACTATAATAGTGATAGCATGGTGGACACAGCAGAGAAAGAGGTTCACATGGCTGCAAATTTATTTGCAAGTTTTACCAATGCATCGTGGATGACGTATGTTTAGTGTATAGATATATAGTAGGCTTTTGAACAGAAATAAAAGCTGAAGAGTGGGTATCTAGGTAGGCAAACAAAATCCTCCTTAACCAGAGCGAGGCTAGTGGGAACACGCATGGTCCCGGGAATTGATTCAAAGTCATATTTTCTCATAACAGTGATCACAGCCTCGGGTGAATTTGGGATGCGCAGTTTCCCTCTCCGAATATAACCCTAAGTAAAAAGGTTCATTTTTTCTAATTGTCGGCGTCGTTAGTGGCACCACAGTAGGGCGTGCAGATAAGTGAGCTTAATTAGTCAGCGTTAAGAGGGGGGGAGGTGGAATGAAGGAAGTGGAAAATGTTTATCTCTAGCGAGCCAGCGGCGAAAATTTTACGTTTATCAAACAAATTTCTTGAATCCGTGCATTATCCTTCCATAATCCGTTTTAATTCCCGCCCTCCCCGTAATAACGGAACGAATTAGCCACTTGGGAATTTTATTTCGCCCGGATAGGCTGAAATTGCAATGGACGCTCATTTGCCACTTCTCGAGCTGGAATCTTTGTCGAATAAGCATCCCGCCATATGGTTATGGAACTTTATGCGTGAGCGTTACACTGACCATTTAATGAATTAATCCCAGCATTTTCCTAATTTATAAATTATTTTTTCTTCCATTTCCATTTGGCCAGTTAAGAGGAAGGAGGGAAATTAATAACCACCCGGGAACTGGAAAAAAAGAATAATAATTTTCAAGGAGAAAATGTAAAAATGAAAATAAACTAATGTAGCACGAGATACAAGAAAAATGGATCCCTGGACTATTGCTTCGATATACTTACTAAATAGTCGTTTTATTTCACTTAGCGACGCAAGAGCGCTTTCAGTTTTCATCTAACGATCATAAATTGCAATCTTCACTGAACAGAAACACTAAGTTGTTGCAGGTAAATTAACATCACAACTAAACAAGGATTAATTATGGGTTATAGAACAGATTGTTTGAATAATTATTGTAGTCATTGCGTACTCGATGAATTTCAAAAGTTCAATTTTAGTCCACTGGCAAAAAAATTTCGATTTAATATTGGGCCTTCATTGAATGCCCATTACTTTATTCGATAACTTACTAATATCTAAAATAAACATTTACGCCCTTAGCCATTTTTACTTTCTTACTTTTAAGCATTTATTCAACCAACTTTTACAGATTAAATTACACTGAAAAAAGAAAACGTGAAAGGAAATACACTTTTTCTGGCCTCAGGGGAAATTTCGTGCTCTATTTAATTACAGTGGAAGCAATTCCTGCTCCGAATCACACGTTTTAGTTCTTATTTTGCATTTGCGGCCATTCGAACCCTCAGTATGGTATCATTAAGTGGTTATCGCGTGTGATTACGACGGTCCATCCGGCAATAAATTCCGATTTAGGTCAATGAAGGTGTTTTACGAGTTAATTTATTAATGAACATTTTTTGTTTATCGCTTTACCTCTCATTTCCAACCGTCGACTCTTGGAGCTTTCGTTCACAATTTGATCCTAGAAGAGTGATTTCGTGGCTTATTAAAAGGGATCTCCTTTTTTAAAAAGACCTGGAAGATAAAAGCATAAAATTGGTATTATGCAACGTGGTGCTGTGATAGTGAAAATAATGCCCTGCATTTGAAAAATGTAATACAAAAAGATGTGCGTTTATTTTAATATAGACTAATATCGAGGCATCTGACCATGGTTTGCTAAGAAAAATAACAATTTGGTAAAATTAAATATTAAAAAGCACATAATAGAAGCAATATTAAGGAATACGGGAATGTAAGGAAAAATTACAAAAAAATCTTGGAAATTATCCAAAGTGGGTAGATGGAGTGGTCGGCGCATATCAGAAGACATGGCATGGCATATGTCAAATGCTATAAAAGAATGAAAAAAGGGTTTCATAGCATAACTTAACATTATAACCGAAACTCTTCCGCAACTGTAAAAATGTTTTGGCACTAAATCAAGAAGAATCGATTATTACGTTGCCGGACTAATTTATAATTGGTGACTTATAAACCTCTTTTCAATGCATTAAAATTTTCATGTAAAAGAGACATTTTCCCGATTTTACTCTCAATCTTTAGTTAGTATACCGATTTCTGCAATCTAATTGTAAGTATAGCCAGCTCGCCTCGGCATTCATCATGACTCCACAGCTCTGTTAACGTGCATTAAACCTCATTTGACATCCGGATATTACTCTAAATATGGATGACAACTAAAGAATTATTGAAATAGATAGAGAATTTTTTTATCCCTAGCAGTTGTGAGCTGTTCGGTGAAGTCTAAAAGAGGCTAATTTGACTCTTTACCCTCTATGCGGTACTTGATATTTATATTTTTCTTCCAGTTAAGTAAGTTAAGAAGTATCTCTTCTCCCCTGTTAATGACTCCAATCCATGGGAATAATATTTATTGTAAGCCGCGGTATCAGGGTGAGTAACGATGCCCAAAGTCATAGGCTAAACTCCTACACAATCGATTATGGCTATACCAAGAAATTATGATCTTTGGTTAGACGATGCGATATGATCTTTACAATCGGATGCCAATCAAAGTCAAGTATTATAAATTTACAGCCATTTTAATTGAATGGTTTTACTGGCAAATCCACGCTGAAGAACCGAATCGTAGTTGATAAATAAGAGAACGGAGGCCTGTCCGACTGGGGCACCTACACTCCTTCCTAAATCATAGATGTTGAGTAACTTTTACTCTATTTCCAACAATGAATGACCAAAGTAAGAGAACTTTACGATGTAAGAAAATTGATGCCCATATGTACTCAAAGCAACGAGTTACGAGTCACGTTAAGTTAGTCATAATACCCAGAACGGATACTGTATGATGTATAAATGGCAGAAAACTTTTAAGAATAAAGTATATGCATTTTTCAAGGATTATTTGTAACAGCAATCACTGTAAGCGTCTATAATGGCCCTTAGATAACTATTTACACCTCTACTACTAGTTAAACCCCTTTGGCTTCATGAGGAAATAATAATTTCTAAGACTCATTTTCGCACTCGACTCTAGCGCACCAGCTAATTGAGCTTTCCTTGCATTTGCTTCCCTTCCAGGTTGGCTGGCTCAAGGCAAGTGATCAGACTATCTTGACGCTCCACACCAAAGTTGTGACCCACAACTCTAGGATTAGCGTGACCCACGATAGCCATCGGACATGGAACCTCCACATACGACAGGTGAAGGAGGCGGACCGGGGATGCTACATGTGCCAAATCAACACCAGTATAATGAAGAAGCAGATCGGATGTGTCGACGTGCACGGTAAGAATACTTGTCCCAATGCGCTCCCTGATGTCTGTCCATGGCAGACTAAAGCTCCTCACAGTTAACATTGCAGTAGGATTATATTATGAAATGTAATCACGTGAAATGTTTCGAAAACACATTAAGTAAAAATGGTTGTCACCTAAGCTTGAGCCATATCACCTGTACCATTATAATAACCTATGGGCGATGAAATTCGAAATATGGGGAAGGACAATGTCATGCTTAAGCACCAGGGGTCAGTCACAGGGAAGTCTTTCCAGCCAAAAGACTCCCGGATGAGTCAAAATTAAGCACAAATTTTACGAGTATAATCAACGAGTAGTAATAACAAAGATGTTAATAAATTATGAGAGAATTTCCCGTGAAACACTTTCGGCTTCAAGATATCTATATTTTTATATTTCTTGTGTCTTTTAGCAAAACTGGTAAATTTTGTTCTCCACCTCGGTCATACTGAAAGGCAATGATTCGTTTTTTCAGTGCAAGAGAACTAGAAAACTACTCCGATTGTCGAATGAAAAGTTGGCCTTTGCCAAAACGTCCAACTTATCGACTAAATATCCAATGCAATCAGCCAGTATCTTCATATTTATCCCTCTTGTTTCCCTGTGTAACTCATAGAGCAGTTTATCAAGCCTCATTCGGAAATGTATAACATTAGACAACTGAGTTCAAGAAATAATCTCAGGTAAGATGTATCTAATCCTGAATCCCATCATGTGCACTCACTAAAATCTTTCCATTGGAAAGAATCTATGAAGCGACGCCAGACGCAAAGATTCCACGAATTGAAGCAGCCTATAAAACTTATTTTCTGTCCCCGTAGTGATATTTATGCCAATACTGCCGTTACAAACCATACATTTCAATATATGAATAGTCATCCACCAGCAAAAATAGATATTACACGGGGCTACATAAATTGTGAATACGCGTAAATGGGCTACTTTTTCAGGCAACGTTTAAAAAAACACCCATGTAGTTTTACAGGGCAGATCTACTCGAAATGTCGAAATATTTATGAAAGGGTACAAATGAAAATGTACAAATGAAAAGTTTGGATGATTTTTCTCGTAGTATGGTCAGCGCTCCAACATTGTGCTCTTCGAGATGCCAGCAAGATAGCGCCAATAAATGTGTATTCATACAGTATTATCATGATAAAGACTCGGCGACGAGTTTAGAATATTTAATGAAGACCCCCTAAATAGAACTAAATAATATTACCGCAATATTCCAAAATGGTCACAAAACTGAAGATAAATTATTCTATAGTATTCTTTTTAAAAAAACCTATCAAATCAAGTTGGAAGCAAAACTTTCATCTTGCTTCCATCTTTTGAGATAATTTTTATAGTCTCCCTCAATGTATAATAAATAAACGCAAATTACCTCAGTTGAATATTAAGAGATTCCCAGTTAGATTTCAAAACAATCCTTTAAAGTCAAAACTTTTACGCACGTAATTTCCCATCGTAAGTCAACTCAGAGTTTTCTAAGGTATCAAATAATACTATTATTGAAAAATTAAGGTTGTTTAGTCACAGGAATATCTAGGATAAAACGCTACGAATTTTAAAATTATATGCAAGAATGAAAAACGTTATTTCTTGAGCCGCCCAAGACTAATACTTATGTACTACAATAAACGCAATTAATTTTAAGTAAAAGTAAAATTTACCAATACTAAGGCGCATCATCATTCTGGTTAGATAGAAACAATGATTTTTACAGCAGAAAACGTTTTATCTGATTTAGACCTACTACTTTTCATGCATCGAAGATCGACATACACCAACAATATTCCAAAATCTTCAATTAACTGCGCCTTTATTATTACTTTTGGGGGTAAAAAATTCTTATATTATGCCAATATTTTTCATCCAGTAATTATTTCATCGTAAATTTAATATTGACTTGCCTGAAATTGCATCACACTCCTTTCGCTTTCAAATGGTTGGGCTGGGGTAAATATACTTACTTGAAAAATTATCAGTTAGGGTCACATTGGTCATAAAACATAAGTGTTAAAAACAAAACAATTTTCTAACCTATCCAATAATGAAAAATTATAACGGCTCCTACAACGGAATTTGTTAAAAAGTACGTTTTAATTTAAAAAAACTCAAGGGAAAGAGCCTTAAAGCCCGTTGTTGCTATCTAATTTTCCGGACGGTTTTCTGCCTAGACCTCTAACTATGAAAATGTTCTAAAATCTCGTTTCCAGGTCTCAGGGGTGAAAAGGCATATTTTGCAAATTCAATAAACTTTTTCCTTCGATCACGGAATAAATTTTACTGTTTTAAACCAACCAGTTGCAATAAATTGACAAAATATGAGTTCTAATAGCGTGGTGGAAGCGTGGCGTGAATGACAATTATCTACAAACCTGTAGTTCCGTTTTCTGTTGTAAAAACACTAATTTTTAGCAGTCATCCGATAGAACTTTATACACATTGTCATGCAAAAAGTTGGAAGCGAATAACTCCGAGTTTAAAAAAGAAAACTGACAACAATTGCTTGTTTTATAAGCCTCCATCATCCTGCGTATCATTCCCGCAAGCTCGAAGACCATCTAAATATTCGAACGCGTTCAGAAGGGCTTTCGAAAAAAATCATGAATCATTGTGAGCGACGGAATTTGTTACCGGGTGAAGTAAGCCACTCACGCGGCGGTATAAATTGAATCGTTGTCGCTACCGATTGAAAGGGGGTTAGAAGGACAGAGCGATAAAAAAAAATAAACGCTCCGTTTGCCGAAAAAAAACGCAACTGAAATTTCCACACTTTTCCCCTAAAACAATTTCCAAAGTTCTTTCTTTTATTCCCCCCTCTGGCACTAAGGCATCGGTTTTTCGCTAATAAAACTCGGCCGTAGAGGTCTCCAGGGTTAATTCGAGCGGAAGGACCTATGTGAGTGTGGGTGTGTATACTATATATACCTATCTATCTATCCCTCTTTTCGCTTCCTCTTATTCTTGCCTGCCCTGCTTTCCACCTAGTAGGGCTCCTCTTCCAGCACTCCTTTTCGACCGGCTGGACCCCGTACCACTTTGTCAACTAGTTCGCCGGGACATCGGTGTACCTCGAGTGGATAGGTGCCACCCCTGAGCGTCCTTCCCCTAACTCTTCACCTACCCCATGCAACCCTTAAAAAAAACTCCATCCCCCACTCGGCACCCCTCAAGCCCCCATTCCAACCCCATTATCCCATTGCCTTTTATTCCCACACAGTCCGCAATTCCACTCACACACTCAGACTCACTCCATCCCTACAGCCTCACTACTTCGCCTCCGTGAATCCTTCGCCTCCGTTTCCTGGCTTCGGACCATTTCTCTTCCCCAGCAACGGCAGCTAAAAAAAATAAATAAATAATTTTGTTTAATGCTCACCCTCCGCGACCAATAAAAACTCACTTTTAAAAACGCAAAAAAGTAGGTCCCTCCAAGCGATGTGGAGTAGGGATATTAGTGAAACAATGAAGTGTTCACCTGAATTTTTTCGGCCACTTTTACTATGGGCGAAAACCGTAATTCTGTCTCAGGCGAAATTCATCATGGCATCACGCGCATGACACAGACTTTCCAAAAGGTATCCGCGGTGGACGCCGGGGGATTTTTTTTAAAGGCTGAGTGCGGAAAAAGGGAGCTTAGAACCGCGCGGCTCACTTTAAGCAGCTATTCCGAGCAACACGGAAGCAATAAAGCGTTGATGGTGCCCCAAAAAGGAAAGAATAAAGCTAGAGATGATAAAGCCCTATTCCTCTCCGGCTTCGCAAGCATGAAATGCTTGAAAATTGCTAGCTCTATTCCCACTCCTAGTTGACCGTTTTTAATGACAATTCACTCACTCTCCAATGCTCTTGCACAAAACTCGCACAAAACAGATCACTTTTTTACCATGACAGGAAATTATTCCTGAAATAGTTAGAGTAAAATAGGTTCAATATTCCAAAACAGTGAAAAAAAGTGCATAACATTTAAGTTAAAATGACATGCCGCGTATGAAGATTGAAGGTACATCTTCTGGAAATCAGCCTCAAAATGATGTAAGAAGTATTGACTAGGGAGAAAATGAAAGAAAACTCATAATTGATCCAACGAAATTCTCTTAGTTCTCTATATATCGTGGTCCTCTTAGATTTAGAAACACTTTCCATACGCTAAGGAGTACATTACGTAATGAACAAGGCATACCAGTATCTACCACTAGGTAGCCAGTAAAAATCACCAAATGATATTAGTTTTTCAGTAAAAGTTTTGAACATTTCTTCTTCGAAAATGAAAAACACAAATATAATACGATTGACGCGATTTCTTGTAAATAAAAATCTCAGCCGGCTTCCCAAGTCATCTCACCCGGATCAAATCTATTCAAACCGTTTTTCAATAGAACTTGAGCAAATCAAAATATGCAAGAGCCTACATAGTTCTCATTAACTCAATTGATCGATACTAGAGTCGATTAATTCCCGGCCTGCAATTCGCTACAGTAATATTTCCGAAGTCATCTTTTCACACCTCCCCGGAGTAACTATAAAATCCTTGTGCCTGACTGATCACGCTTGTAGAATGATCGACGGTATGACTATTAATTAATGGAGTTCACCGGGGATAACCATGGTGGGAGCCTATCAGGTGCCTCCCACCAAGAGGCACCACTGGCCATACGGAATATGGCGAGTACCCTGCCACTAAATTAATAAAAAGAGCGAACGAAAAGTAATCCACTAAGGACTTTATATCGTATAAGTCAACTTCCTCGATGAAAGATATCAAAAAATGGCAGGAGTAATTTACGTAACTTTAATTAAAACGCTAATTACTTGTCAAATGAATTGGGTTTAAAAATTATATTATGACCAGTGAATGGAAGACTATGAAAAATTACCTGTTCTGTGCTAACAAAAAGCGTTGATTCCTACTTTCTAGAGTTCGCCGTTTCACCCTAAAAACTAAGAGCCAGGGAATATGTGTGGACCTTGAAAATTGTCAAAAAGGTTGTATGCAGCCAAAGTATTGCATCAAGGGTAAATATCGTCGTGGGAAGTACACCTCTGAAGAATTACACTAACTGAAACAAAAATTTCGTGTAAATCACGAACTAACTTAGTGGAATGTAACAAAATTATCACGCAATACACAAATGTATAGTGCAAGGGGACTGTTATATAATTCCCCATTTTCTGCGTTGGATTTCGCCTTATTTGGAGTAACGCAATAATTTAGTGTCAGATAATACAATATATTTGCACAAAATACATTAAATTATTTCTCTATATAAATTTATGTAAATAAAATTTAGCCATGTAAGTGAAATAAATACTAGTATAAATAAAATTCGACCCCGATTGTCGTAAATTAATACCTTTGCATTAATAATTTTTGCGTATAACTACGCAGCAAACTGTAAACGTGAATAATTAAACTATGGTGCAGACATGAACGATATTAAAAGCGGGGCGATGAAAAATTTATTTACGAGAATATTAACTGAGGATATCGGTTAAAGTTTATTAAGAATGGATGTAAATGGCTACGGGTATAACGAGTAGGTACACTGTGCATTCAATTGGCTATTCTCGCTTTGGAACTTGCTCGACACTGTCGAGGGAAAAAAGCTTTTTCTATTTCATTCTTACTTTTTTCGATGAGAAAATGTCATAATCCTCTTTTTCTAACCTCAAAGGGTTTTCTGTAGTTAAGTTCATTATCGGAGTGCCACAATACTCATCTATACAAAGCCAAATTAATACAGCAGGTCCTATCCCTCTAAGAACTCATTTAGCTCTTAATCCACTTTTCTAAGGCTCTTTAATAATCTCCCGAATTCCTGCTGCCGCTTGGTTGCTTTTCCATACGAAATTACCATCCCCCTTTAGCTCATGGATCAATACTGGCTACATACCATTTATTACTATTTGTGTTCCTAGTATTTCCTTCGCATTCAACTATCTAATCACTCTTTCGTACAGTTTTAAAATTCAAATCGGTTTCACTTTCATCATCGTCGTATCGCTCAAGTTCCACCGTTAACGAGTACTCTTGAGAGCGAGATCACCGAATCCGTTACATTTATTGCAAAATACTAAAATGTCTACCGAGAGTAAATAGCATAAATATCAACACAATCTATATATATTAATTTTGTAGCGTGTCAGTCAGTCATTCTGTATCCATTTCGTGTATTTCTCTCTCAAGTTTTGAGCTAGAGAAATGAGGTTTGGTGCATTAAATGTGGATTATCTGTCTGTATGATTTGGTAGTAGTATAGGATTTATAGTAGTTGTTGGTGCAAAGAAAAATACAAAAAACCGTGATTTTTGAGAGTTTAAATTTAGTTAGATTCCGGGGACTAAAGTTTTTCGGGACTCCCGGGTTCACTGTTTTTTTTTCATATTTGGGAAACATTAATTTTCATATTATCATTCATATTCATTATGCCACATTTCCCACTGCTTCCACTTGAGTAGTGCAAAAAAAAGGAAAAAACCAAGTTCACCTCAAGAGCACACCAGACAGAGACTGCCTGCTAAGCAGGCAGCAGGTCTGCTAGTAAACAAATAAAAGTACTCATAATAATGTCGGTTCTTAGGTTTTTCGTGGCGTTGATCAGTGGTTCTTCTCTCCATTTTTCGGGTCTTCACCGCTTGCGTTGACTATGGTAGACAACAGTTTCGCTGTTGTTTCGACCTGAAAACGCTTGTTGGAACATCAGCAAAACTGTCGTCTACCAAAATCAACGCACGGTGAAGACCCGAAAAATGGAGATAAGATCGTACTTATAATAACATTGTTATGAGACTTTTGTGATTTACTGAGTCCGATTCCATTCGAGGATAATGGATTGCAGTACTAACGATTAATTGACAGTAATTAGATTTAGCAAAGAAAAATGTAATCATTAGATACCCAAAATCGTTTTTTTTCTCTTATAGATTCCTAAAATGGATGTGGATATTATTAAAATCTCTTTCTAGTTCGCAACGTGGCAGTAACTTCATAGAGAATAATAATTAAAATTTTAAAGTAGAATTTGGATAACCAATCAATCATTAAATATTGATTGATTTCGTTTTTTATTGGTGTCACGACTGAATATTATGAAATTAATGAGGATCCTTTAACTGTTCATGCGTCTTTTCACTAGATGATACATCACTTTAATCATCGGCTTACACAGTTTCAAAATGAATCAACCTTTGTTCCACGCTGAGATTACAAATACTTTGTCTTCACTATAGAATGAATTGTACTCGCGTAGTTGTCTTCCAGCCAAAGCAGGTTATGATTCTTTCAATTTTGAGTGTGTAATGGTTATATTTTTGCACGGGTGACAATTTTTCCCACGAATCACATATCCCGATATGCTAGTCAGCGCAACTACTCCTGGCGTTTTTATTACATACAGAATGATCTAATTTCACCGCAACAGCTCTGCTGAATCTATCCGTTTTCCCATTCGAGTTTTTGCATTACCCCAGTCACCGCCTACTTCCTCTGCGATCGAAAACGTTTCCCATCAACGAACGAAAGCCCTCCGTCTGGGGGCACCCCGCGACATAGCATCGATATTCCACGTCAACCAACGGCCATCCATCTTCCTTTCAAGAAACGGCTTGTAACTCCCTTCCGCTTCTCGTTCATATATTTATATGCACATACATGCTACACTTACATAGACATAACTAAATAAAAAATAGTTTGAAAACACTCACGCTTAAATACAAAGAGAGGAAAATTTAAAAAATTGCTAGACGTTTCGGCGGTGAAGCCATCTACGCTGGTGGTAGATGATTAGAGTTCGTTAGGGAAGACTGGAGGAACCACCAACGAAACGTTTTGTAAGTTATGGGAGATTCCTTTCTTTTAATATTCCTACGTTGTGTTTTTTTAAACTATTTTTATGGTGCTATATTTTTCTATACCATTCGCAAAAAGCGTTTTCCTCGAAAATTAGGGAAGAAGCTAGATTTAGGCTTGAATCAAGTGAGGTTTTTAATGCTTAAACAGAAAAAGGACACAGAAGTAGGCGATTAGGTGGCGTGGGACAAAGGCGGACAAAAGATATTTTTCATGTCTTTCATAGTGATTTTTTACCAAAGAGGAGTTCTTCGAGAACACCATGTGGGAAAAATTATCAGGTCCTGCAGTGTATCACCTACTCTCGACGCGCTATCAAAGAAAGCTAATGCATGTGATACAAGGGTTTTAAAAATGAGTTGCGTATTCATAAAATGGAACATAACACCTTGTTTGATGATACTAATCCATGCTTATATTTAGGTAAAATATTGGCTCGCTGTTACTTAAAGTAATCATGTTAATTTAACCGATGAACACGGAGGAAAAATATCATAATTAACGACAGTAAAACTTTTCTGAGAGCACCAACCAATACTCAACTCCAAGGAGTGATAACGTGTAATTAGGAGGTAAATAATTATGTTCATCCTATATGGTGATAAAAGTTCATATTTGCTTTTCCTTCTCTTCTATAGTCGCGAAGTAAGGTTAAAACATTGATTAAGGTATAAATGGAAACAGGTTCACTGAAAAGAAAATATAAGTTACACGAAAAATGTGCGCAAACATAAGTATTTGAAGCAGCAAACTGTTTTAGCCAACGTAAGTTTTTTTTAAATTGCTGCTAGCGTATTTAAGCTTGAAATTTTTGTAACCTAATTCTTAGACCCAACACCATTTATAATGTGAATTTCTTATGAACATCACTCTGAGATAATTAATAACAGCCCTTATGCATGTATATTGTATAAGGATTGGTAATCGCCAAGGGAAATATTATTAAAGCATGGAAAGTTTGTAGTTAATCCTACATACTTCTGCTTAGTTTGTAATCAACTTTCAAAATTATGCTCTTTTTCTGGTAAAAAAAACCTTCACTCCATCATCCACTTGTTTTAATCTCTTTAATAGGTGCAGTTGATCGATGACGCCAATCGATCGAACTTTACCCTCCAAAATAATTCGCTCCTCGGAAAAAAGTTTTCATGAATAGTTTTCAAGTTATCGAGGAAACGATTTTAGGAATTCTTTCCACTCCTGTCAAAAAGTTGCACGAAGCAAGCCAACCGCCTCGCCGAAGAAATTTCATCAGACCAAAAAATCCCAGTATCCCTCCGATTTCTGCGTGGCGTTGGAATTACTGGAAATTTCTCCCAGAAAGTCAATTAGTTGTTTCAATGGTACCACGTTTACCCACTTCCTTTTTTTCAAGAAATACTGGAAATATTATTAGCTACATAATTAGCGGTTAACCAGTAGGTACACGTTCATATTTTCACTTCATGATCATTATTCTCATAACTAATAATTAAAGGTAGGTTAGGATAGATACAGAGTAATGACATCTTTTTCTTGTAAATAAGGCGACTACATCCTTATTATGCGTCTAAATTTAGTTATAGTTCCTACACACATAGGTTATAGCATCAAATATCTACATCTACATACTACCCCGAGATGTATTGCAAGGGCGTGTGGCATGGGGATGTTTGAATACCAGCCATGAAGAAGAGGGAATGGATAAAGTAATTGGACGAAGGAATAAAATATGAGTGAAATGTGTTTCAGCGGAGTGTCTAGGTGTCTCGCTGTGATTAGGTCGTAGTAACTAATAGTGCGCGGGAAGAAGGAATATTTGTGCCTAACAGCTCGTCAGGGCATCTCTCTTAACCTGTCAATGTATAAATTGAAATAAGAACTTAAATATTATTTTTGCAATTATTTAACTTAATTTTACACTCGATGACCCCAGTAATTAATGAGAATATCAATGTAAAACTTTATTCTTTCCGTTGACTTTCCGCTAACATCCGCCACATGCCCCATTAATTGTGTTGCTGAAGTTTGACTGACTCTAGAGACTCCATACGGCAATAGCTAATTTTTCCAATAAAACAACCACATTTCATGGAATGATCTTGCTTGTGAAAGTGTTGATCACGTTATTTTTTTCGCTTGAAAGCAGTTTCTTCATTAAATGTGTACAGCCCATTTATAATATCTATCTAAAATAAACTTCCCAGCAACGGGGCTACATAATGGCCAATTAAGTTAATGCTTAAGTATAATCGATATTATTATACTTGAAATATAGATATGCCAATGACATTTATATTGCTTTTATCAAAATAACCGTATTTAACTGGAATAATATCACTAAAAGATAAATTAGCGTCTTGGCCACATCAGATTTTTTTGCTCGAAAACCGTTTCTCCATTAGGGATGTGTATGGCCCATTTATGATTTTTTATGTCCAACATAAAACCCCCGGAAACGCGGCCAAATATTGGCAAATGTTTCGTCGAAGCTCGCGGTAGCCATGCCCAGCGTATCCCCGAAGTCTGGAACAAAAATAAAACGCCGTGAGAACCTCTCGCTATCCCGCGGGCGGAGTAAGTACCAACCCACTTTTGTGTACAAGCAGCGCTGATAAGTTAGGCGGGGCGGGGAAAGAACAAAGCAGTTAATTGCGTTACTGGGGCGAGGCTTTTGGTTTTGAAGGGATGCAGGTGTACGGGGGTGAGAAAGGGGTGGTGTATGTCGGAAATATTTCAGTCGAAAGAAGAGGAGGGAAGAAGGGTGGGATTGCGATCGACGTTCCCTGACGTGACGAAAATGGACGGTAGCGTTCATTTTTCCGTCGTCTTCCCGTCAAGGAGGATTATATTACGATTGTCGGTATTATCATCGAAAATTGTTCACTGTTCTTACAAACGGAGTACTAAATGGTTTCAAAATAACTGAATATTCCATAAGTTTGAATATGTTTCATTTTAATGTTGAAAGTAAGATGGACAATCTGTAAACGTAATTTTGTAAATATGGAAAAGAAAGCTCTCCTCCAATTGGGTGCTGTTGACTCAGCGTAACGAAAAATAAAAATATGTTGACAAGGTTTGCGCTACATCCTTTGATTGTCCGTCAAAGTCCGGCCAACGTAACAGATTTCTTGACATCACAATTGCCAAACCTCATCAGCTAAACCGTCCGTTTTCGTAACGCCAGGAAACGCTGATCGTAATCCCGCCCTAAGGCACCTACTACAACTTTGGAGAGAGATGGAACGTCAAGGCGTGTGGTTTGAGGAAGGTTAAAATGATGGTGGAGATGCAAAATGGGGGTATTTTGCAGGAGTAACGTGATTTTTCCTTAATTAAAATCTGATTTCTTCATGCCTCTCTGGTGCGACCCCTTGAATTTCGTGAGCATTAGGGGAGGATTACGATCGACGTATCCTGACGTGACGGAAACAAACTGTGAAATTCTAGACGTTTGGTGATTATGATGTAATGGAACCTAATACGATAGCCGGACGTTGACGGCGCCGTAAACGGAAGATGAGCTAACCATACCAAAGTTTAATTTTCCGTCATACGAAGTAGGTTGCAGCCAATCAGAGCTTTTTTCAAAAATTACAAATTTTCATTTCCAGATTGTCCATCTCACTATTTCAGTTTACAATAAAACGATTATAAAAGTTTTGAAGCAATATTTGTCAGTATATTAGCGGATTGTTTATACCTAGCATCATTGGTCTTTCAACCCTAAGATTGATTTACTGCAGCCTTCCATTCTTCCCTATCTAATGCCAGTTCCCTTACTCCCTTGTGTACTTTCCTCTTTATTAGGTCTATTTTTTTATCTCGTGGCCTTCCTCATGGGTCTTTTTCCTGTATTTTCCTTCAATTATATTCTTCACTAACTCATTGCGCCTAAGGGTGTGCCCAATTCATCATGTTCTTCTTTCTGTGTAGTGTTCCATATGCAAGCAATATTTATCATTAATATTACATATTATTTATTTTTTGGAATATAAGAATAAACAAGTACTTATCAACCGTTTAGAACTCCTTTTACAAAAATGGTCAACGATTGGAGCTTATACGCAATCAAAATACACTCTTCCTTGAGGGAAAGATGACGGAAAAATGAATACAAACATCCGTTTCTCTCACATCAATATACGCCGATCGTAATCCAGTCATATGTTCTAGTTAATTAAATTTACAATGAAGAATAATAAAACTTCTTCAAGGATTATGATCAGTATTTTTGCGGATTATTCATATTTTGATCTTAAAATATAAAAATTAACAGCTACATCACAACCGTATACAATTTATTTTTCAAACACGGTGAAAAATTGTCGCTGATACTCCCGTAACCATAATACATTCCTCCTTGACGGGAAGGAAAGGAAAACTGTACTTCACCGTCCGCTTCTGTCACGTCAGGAAACGTCGATCGTTATCTCGCCCTTATCCCTCCTCCAACCCATTATACTCTTTGGCCTCCTCTATATCCACTATTAGATTGTTCTTCCCCCTCCACCCCTCACTTAGCCCACTCTCCTCAAAGTGAAGAATGGTATTTTAAGTTTTGCCTCCGTCGGATCCCGAGTGAAATTGCTGTTATGGAATCCGTTTGTTACTCGCCTATCCTGTAGAGAGGTTTTGTGTGTGAGTGTGTGAGAGGGAGGAAGAGGTAGGGTTGACGTAAAAGTTTTCAGGAGCATAACTTCAGACTCTAGAATGGGGGGGGAGGGAAAGGAAAATCGCTGATTAATTCGAGCACGTTGTTTGTCGCGCGCCCTTCAAATAAAGTTCAAGTTAATCCTCGTGCCTCCTCGTGTTTTCCCTTTTCTCCTTCGCCTTCCAAACCCTCTCTCTCAATGTGGAGTGCCCTTCATGGCCCCCTCATGATTTAAAAACCGCGCCGGGATTGGTGTTCAACTTTAATTTTACCGAACAGAACTTTCGCACCAACATCCCCTTCACAAGTGTTACCGTGAATGATTTTGACGTTAATGAAGTGTCGACTCTCTCCCTGTATCAAGAATCGGATGCGTATTTCTTTAATTCTTTGCGCTGCTAATTAACCGTTGATATCTGGGAATGAAATGACAGATGAGCTTAAAAAAAAGGGAGATCACTGTAATTCCTTAGCCCCAAAGCCTAGACCCAATATGTCTTCTGTAATTAAGTGTGAGATCTAGGGTTGAGCTGTAGCCAAACACCTTGAGACCACTCACCACAAAGCTTGAGGCAAGCTAGGAGGTTCATTTATGAACCATGCTCCGGTCATGCAAAAGCTC
This sequence comes from Pyrrhosoma nymphula, assembly GCA_963573305.1. NCBI lineage: Eukaryota > Metazoa > Arthropoda > Insecta > Odonata > Coenagrionidae > Pyrrhosoma > Pyrrhosoma nymphula. The sequence goes on along the minus strand of OY754337.1, from coordinate 23,553,590 downwards.
CTCTCATTATATACAAGCAAACTTAGAACAATATCAAGGGTGTCAACTGGCCACTACTGCGTGAAGAGGCTCCATAACACCGTGAAAATTAAAGTAACACCTATTTGTTAAAGATGCGGAAATGATGAGGAAATCGGATACCGGTATGTCAGTGATCTATCGGGTTTGACACCGGGTACTCAGTTCCATGATGGCCGAAGTTTCGAAGCTCGAATCGAGCATCGTCCTCAGGGCAGAGGTGAGTGCCATGACTAGAGGTTGAGGTCAATATACATGTGCGGGCAGGTCAGGTCCAAAATTTTGGCGGGAAAGTTTTGGCGCCATCCAGAGGTCTTGATTCTCCCATTATCCTGAGCAGAGGTTTCCATGTGTTACTCAGGTTGTAACCGGAGTCCCGGTTGAAGTTGTTTCTATCCCTCCGGATCTCAATGGCATCCTTGATGAGCCGATCTCAACAGCCAGAAGAGCGGGTAATCACTTGGGTCTTTTGGAAACGGATGGCATGGTCCATCTCAATGCTGTGCTCTGCGATTGCCGATTTCTCAGCTTGACCTCTGGCGAAGGTGACGTTTGTGTTCTTTAATTCTTGTTTCAATCGTCCTTCTTGTATTCTCGCCGACTCTTTATATGCTCTACTGATTAAAGGTAAATTTCTACACCCACCGTTTCACTTGCTATCACATATTTACTCACATAATTCCTATTCCATTGTTTTAGCCATCGTCTATCCTTTTCCTTATAATTTCCCTCCGTTTTCCACAATTCTTCCACATATCCCTACACAATCTCACTTCACCTACATACCATCTACCAATCTTTGGCGTGAAAACTTTAATGCGGAGTGTGTCCTTCATTGAAAAAGAAACTTGGACAAAAGATGCTACAAAAGTCCCGTCTGAAGGTAATGGAAATCTTGTCTTAGAGAAGGATACTATCAAAAAGCCGAGTAAAGAAGGAAAATAGTATGGAAATACTACGGGAGGTTAAAAAGGAGAAGTGTAACATTAAAGCTAAAATTAAATATGCTGAACGTATGCATAGGCATACCAGATTCCTTGAAAATAAAATATTGAAATAAAAAATACCAGAAAGAACCCTGGATGGAATAAAAAGCATAATAGATTTTTCAATATTTCAGGAACTGTGAACACAAGTCAGGGGTGAGCAACATGGCTGAAATGACAAGTCTCTGCGTTGTGCAGATGATTACGGAAACCATTCGCGATTTTCTCCAGCGATATCTATTCCCCCCATGTCATATAATTTTATTAGTATTTCATTAGGTACATCGTTCTTTCTCGATCCTTGTCCTGAGCACATCTCCAACGTCTCAAAGCTATCCTTATCCTCTTTCGCCAAAGTTCATGTTTTGCCACCGTACGTATCGCTCATCACCAAACTCTTCAGTAATATTTCCGCCACATTATTCCTCAAGGTTTTTGACGTACGTTCCCTCACATTCATAAATACTCGTCTTTGCGGGCCTGATATTTCTCCTTATTCCATCATGATCTACCCGTATGAACTCATTACTTCATACGCTCACTCCTATCTCATCGCTCATCAAACATTCCCTCACCTTCCGTCCTCATTGCTGTTGATATGGTCTCCCCTAAAACCTTGATCTTTGTTCACTCTACTCAAACGCTCTAAAACTAGTATTCCTGGCTCTTCTCATTAGAAGTTATTTGCGGTCTCATTCGTTTCGTCGATGCCGAGGTTTTGATGCATTGCTGGTGATGGTTGACCATCACAAGCTCTGCAGCATGTTGACTGCAACCCTCAAACAAGCATGCACAGCATTCCTCAAGCAAGCATTTGGACGGCAACCCATGATCTAAAATGAGGGGTTCAAAATTTGAAATCCAAATGAATTATATGGAAGAAATATTCTCTAAAATTGGCTTTTTTGAGATTAATAGGCTTCTTTATAGACCTAGGCTAGGCCTAGTGAGCTTGATAGGCTAGGGCCTAAGCCCCTAGACGCGAGTTCATGCGTAGACCCTATGTCTAGGGATTTGACCGTCCATGATTATATGAAAAAGTATGTAGTTTTATGTTATACATTGGCCCGAACCTGCACTAGGCCTAGGCCTTAGGATTTGGCCTAGGCCTAGCAAAACTTCGGGCCATTTTATAATATAACACAACTTACTTTTTCATATAATCACGAACGGCTGGATGGTCCAACTTGTTGATGGGGATGTTAGCTTTGATGCAAATTTTCAGTTATATCAATGAAGTTAACTTTTTCGAGTTTTGCTTGCTTTTGTTTTTCAGCAATCGTGCAAGAGATGCCTGTCGTTCGTCCTTCTTCGACACTTTTCAAAAACTTTTCCTTCTTCCTCACGTGTGCTGCGCCGTTCACATGTCTATTTAGCGTATCTTTTTTCCCAATCTAGCCGAAAATAACAAATCCCGCTCATAAGAATGTTTGTATCACTTACAAAAAACTTGTGATCTTTAAATGAAGCTGCTCTTTGCTGAATCGTGATAGATTTTCCGCGTCCCATTTTTAATGAAGACGTACTAACAAAATAAACACTACCGACACACTAAGAACACACATGCACAAACAAAAGGCATCCACTTAATAGAGAAATATCCACGTAGTGATATAGCAGCAACCGGAACCGCGTCACGCATGCGCGTCACTCAACAATACTCGTAATTGGCCGCTCAAACTCGTAATTGGCCCGATAATACTCGTAATTGGTAAGTTCAACGGTTGTCAGCAGTTGTCAGAGGGAAAAAGATCGAGGCAGGAGGCAGCGGGCTGCTTGAAAACACGTTTTTCCGGAAATTCTATGCGAAAATATTTCGTTAACGAAAACGGGAAATAACAGCTTGTAAAAATGTCTACATTTTAGCGAAATTAGCGCCTATTTCGCTAAATATCAATTATTCGCTCAGAAGAATTATTTCGCACTAATTCGCGAAATATATAACTACTTTAAATGCTTCCAAATAACAAAAAAAAACAAAGAAAAATTTTAAAAAATCATGTTTTTAAGATTATTTTATTTTTTCGCATTTTTCGTTAAGGCGATAATAACGTATCTCTAGTTATTGGGGACTAAGGTAGCGGTGGGGTGTCCGTGGTAGTGGGGGGAGGGGAAGGATTACGGGCTACTGTTTTTTCCGTGAGGGTCAGAGAGTCTTCTAGGAGGGGGAAGGATTTCAAAAAGGATGTCATTAAGTAGATGACGTTTCTTCATCTGTCTCCTTATCTCCAACTCTTCCTTTTTGTCCATTCTCCTCCCTTTTTCCTCCCGGTGTAAAATCTTCGGGGTGAAATCACTGGTGTGGTTCTCCTCCCACAGGTGTTTAGCAAAGTGGGACTGGGAGAAATTACATTTCTGGAAACACCTCTTGTGCTCTTTTGCTCTCATCCGGAAACTAGTAGTACCGGAAAATAAATTGGTGGAATATGACAAAGTTTTCCTTTTCATTTATAAAATGAACTTCCATAAAGTTGAGCCTGAGACGAATGAGATATTCTTTATATTAATAACTTAAGAAAAATATTTTAGGTGGCTGTATTAAGTAATGTAAAAAATGTCATCTTTTAATATATGATTGTGTCCGTTTAAAAAAAGGCTCTCACTACGTATAACTGAGATCTACCTTTCCTCACTAATTTTTGTCACTGCAATTAAAGTTAAGGGCAATTATAACAGCAATTAAAGTTAAGGGCAAGCATTAAGAACGGTTACTATGTTGAAAAATATTTTTACAAACGTTGCATATTTCGTTTGTGCGAAAATCTGATATGGATATTAACGGTAAGTACAAGTCCTCCACTAATATATAACATCTATCATCAAAATTTATAATCACCGAATGATATGCAGAGCTTTATTTATTTATGGGCTTTTCAATGGCTTACACATGCTAACATGAAAAAATTCATTTAAATTATACGCATAAAAAGTGTTGATATCTCATTCATTATGACTGACGCAGACGTGAGGCCATCTCCTCCATTTATAAAAATTTTTAAAAGTTAACACGGTATAACAGATTTGGGACTCAAATGAGCGCATAAAACGAGAGAAAATGTTTGTATCATGGCATTAAAACATTGCCTTTCACATTGTTTCACAGAACGATAGCCAAAAACAAAAATATCTATTCAATCTAGAGAGATTCAAAGAAAGGATACGTTTAATCCGTTGTTTCCCGGTCAAAATATTCATGATCCCAAAAAAATTGTATCCACATAAAATAATATCAAGGAATAAGTGTTAAAAATGATCGTATCTACAACCTTGAAAATAATGGTATCACAAATAAACTAGTGCTTTGGGAAAATCAAAAATAAAAGGATTGCATAAAATTAAAATACATAAATATGAACAGAATAAGATCAAAGCTACTGATCGAACTAAATGAGGTGCTTGTTACTTCATTTCATGCTATCATGAGTTCCGGTCTAAAATCATTACGTCCAAAGGGACTTCACCTTTCTTTTGACGTTGAATTTGCAGATTATTATGGAGCCATATGATTAAATCTACCATCCAAATATATAACTACCGTAAATATTCCCTGCAAGGCATTTATGGTAGTAAAAATGAAGATCCTGAGAATACAACAGTTAGTATTTTTCAGAATCGTAAGTATATTTTGTACATTTATATGTTAACAATTCCTCCGCAATAATAGATGTAGCACTAGATCTCTTAACTTACCTTTCGTCAAAATATTTCTCCATCGTTCAAAAACTTAACAAGGCTAGCATGAAACAATTAGATTCATTCTGCAATTCCTACCAACAAGAACGATTTTCCATGCGTAATTCCCTACTCCTGCTCCTTTTACTTACAGACTCGCTCCATGTCATCAGAAACGACTAATATCCTTGATCCTCTATTGTCAACTTCTCCCTACTGCTGTAGCCTTCAGTATTCTCTTGCCTTTCAATATATCCTACGTTTAACTTTAAGCGAGTAAAAATCAATGAGAGGGCCTAGAACTATAATAATAATAATTATAATGGTGTCTTTCTATGGAGCGACATTAGGTTTATATAGTCCTCTCTTACATTTAACTCTTTTTAACAGACGAACACACAACCATACCCTGGAAGTAAAAAATCCTACCCAGGCGGGATTCAAACCCGCAACCCTTGGGTTGACAAGCAAGGATCTACCCCGCCACCATCTACCACCTGAGCCAGATGGGATAACGTCTATTTTTCTGAAATAGTGACGTAAGGTAGTTTGAGCGAGTCTTTTCTCTCGTCGTAATAGAAGCCATACTCTGATTTTATCGGAAAGTTTATTTCAGAGTTCAAAAACTTGAGATACCGTCCTACGCCTTGACGTTAGGCCTTCATTTTTTTAATAGCTCGTTTTTACTACGCGTCCAGGGTTATCCTGATTACTGGTTAAGATCCCTATTGTAAAAAATATTGAAATAATCTTCTGACCTCCTGAAAATCCATGTGGCTTAGAAGGACCTATAGTGTATGCATGCAATAAAAGTATTATTATTTTTTTTAAATAATTTAGCTCTTGGATTTGTGAATTTTGGGTAGGATACAAAAGTTTGTTGAACGGGGTTATGAAGGGGAGAGAAGGGAAATATCTTGCATAGATAGGCCTTTATCGATAAGAAAGGAGATAATTCATCCAAAAATGCAGGGTTTGGGTCATGGGTCAGGGTGGTAAGAAGTGGTGTCGGAGGATATTCTACCCAAAAGTCAGAAACCCAACAACCCCAGCCGCCATATAGTTTCCTCTTATAATTCACCCACTGGACGCATGTCCGCCTTTGCTGAATACTAATTACGACCCATTTTCCACTCTCTGCCCTCCTACAGCAAAGTAACCTATCATTTTCTTGAACACCTCCTCTATGATATTTCCGATTTCATTCTTACCCACAACGCTTTCTCCTTAAATGATAACTTGCATCTTAAAAGTAAGGGCTGCACCATGGATAGTTGTTTCCGCACTTCCTACGCCAACGTCTTCCTTGGTCTTTTCGAACGAGCCCTATTCCATCAACCGTAACGAGATGCCGCAGTGGACAAGTTCCCGGCTGGCTAAAGTCTTGCGTACCTGTGCCCACGGCTGGAGCCTCATCACACACATAAGTACAGTCCATAAATTTCCCCTTCCCCAAAGAAGAGCAAGCAAAGTCCTCCCGTGCCACCCTTCAACCACGTATCTATCATCCTCGACCAAATTCCCCTGTGAAAGTGTTTCACCGATCCATTTAAGTTCATGGAACTCAATAACTTTCGAGCTATTGGCTCTATGTTTTATAATCATTCTCCCGTTCTATTTTATAAGAATTAGAAAGAAAAATAAAAGGACGAGGAGCTTGTCAAGTGATAATTTTCATTATTTCATGTCGTGTCTCTTTTGGAAATTCTCATCAATGTTCAATAATCCATCATTCCCAATCTGCCACTAGTCGTAAGAGCATTGAGTGGAATTTATTGATGTCATAGTTTTCATCGTTTTATGTTGTACAAATTTGTATATTTTCATTAATGTTCATCGATCCATCATTCCCCATCCGTCATTAATTGTAAGAATTTCGCAAGTCTTTATTTTATAAAATATTTTCAATGTTCTGTGCGAAATAAATTGAGTAATTGTTTAAAGAACGTGGTCGTGTTCTATCACTGCCCTGAGTCCCGGTGTGGTCATTTTTTGTTCTCGACCTTGGATGCCATTCGCAATCACGAGCTTAGAAGACACTACCCTTGGAGTAGTCGAGTCTCTCCACGCTCTGCAGCTAGTCGGCGATATAAGCTCCCGGATGGTGCCCGTTTACATAAAATAAAAGTATTCCTGGACCCTTCTGTCAAGGAGTAAGATGGGTGGATTCACGTCAAACGGACACGTGTATGCGGCGGTCGGTTCCGTCACAATATAGGTATATAATATGTTCTACCGCCGATGATGACGGCTTGACCGTCGAAACGTCCAAGTTTTCTTTTTTAAGTGTCCTTTTTGAGTGTTTCTGTGTTTGTTTAGTATATTGCTGTTTAATTTATGCATATATATATATATAAATTCAAACTTACAGGAGGTAGGAGAAAGAGAAAAAAAGATAAAGAATTCGTTCTTACGGGAACGTTTCGAACCAGTTGGTCCTTCGTCAGCTCTAGAAGTATATATATACATTCTTTTGAAGTTTTCGCCAATTAGCCACAAAAAAAAAATATATATATATATATACACAGGGAAAGTTTCGCCAATAGGCCACAACAATAAAAAAATACACTGGACAGGGGGTGGGGAAAGAAAAGTAAAAAGAGACGACTTACTAGGAACGTTTCGAGCCTGTAAGCTCTTTTATATATATATATATATATATATATATAAACGTGTGTATATGATGAAATTTAAAGAAATAATAAAAATATTAAAATATTGTGAACACGTTACCAAAAGATTATCCAAACACAGAGATGTGATGCATGTCACTTTCAGAATTCAAATATAAAATACATTTATAAAAATTCATTCCTTTATGGAGTACAATTCAAATGATTAGTACCGTTATTCTTCTTAAAGTACAATAAAATATAACGATTGAGCTCCGTGCGCGCATAACCCGTTAAAAAGCGCTATCACATATCTTGCACTAGTTTTGGGACCAAAATCTTGAGTGGAAATGAGACAAACAGCGGCTTTGAGGAGTTTAATTGCTTAGTGCCAGCACATTTGGTAAATACATTTACGATAAGACAGTGAAAATTCGTTTCTTCGATTCTTATTCTTTTACGCGCGAATGCCCCTTGCTGTGGGGATGAGATTCTCTTTCCCTCGTTCTATCAATTTCTACCCGACCTATTTCAGTCCTTTTTAACGCATGTGGTTTATTTCCAGCCCATTGAACAAGTCCCGCCGACTAAAACTTATCTGTCCGTTGACACCGTGGAATTTTAAGCGAGTTCTCTTGATTTAGAGGAAATGAGAATGGAGAGAAGTGAGGGGCAGAAAATAAAAAAAAATAAGCAAAAAAAGTTTTTAAAAACCCTGAGGAGAAAGAGGAAGGGTTGGATCGTCGGGGAAAAACGAATCGCGCCGTGAATACTTAGGGCCTAATTATTGGGTTAGACATTTAGACTCACACGCTCATCAGTCGTTCACGCTCTCGTGTAACTCCCCCCCCCCTCTCTGGTGGATGTTCGGTGGAACGGGATTTCGTTACTCTTTTTTCCCTATCCCTCCACTCACTCTTTCTCTCTCTTTTGGTCCTTCCGGAGAGGGAACCCCTGCGATTAAACTCCCGCCTAGCGGAAGAAAGCGGCGTTAAGCTCCTCTCCACTCTCCTTAAACCCACCCACCCACCCCGTCCCACATCAGCCCAAGTCCAAACCTCACTCCTCTATCCACTACCACCACTTCCTACCTCTCCCTCCCTCCTCCTCCTCCCTCTTCCGTCTCTCCTCCAAAACCACCCCCAACTCCCCTCATCCCTCTCTCATGAATATTTATCCCTTTCAAATGGAGTGGAAAGAGGAGATAGTACAAAACCGACCGCAATCAACTTTCGGTGTATGCGGGGGGGGTGTACAGAGGAGTGGGTTGGTGGGAGGAGGAGAATTTTCGGGGAAAGGATAGGAGAAGGGGGTGGGGATAGGAGGAGAGAGCCGAATGGAAGAAAGACAATGGAAGGGAAAAGGGAATGGATCACCCCGCGCATTCGGACGATGTGCACGGAATTCGTATATGCCAGCGTTGGCGGGGTGGAGGTTTTGCCAGGGTTTTTTGAGGGATAAAAAAGGGAAATGTTGAAAGGGGTGCACCGCGGTTAGGCACGGACGTGGAGGGGGTTGGGGCCAGGGGAGAATGCATGGACAAAGCAGAGTTAAAAGGTTTTCCAGCCAGAGAACAGTTGATCTCGGTATACTTCTGTGGGAAATAAACTTTCAGGATATTACTGAAGGCTTTTCTAGTACTTAAAAAATCTTCATTCAAACTGAGCAATTAATGATGCGCACTTTTACTTCTGGTATTATATAAATTGGATATTAAGTAGGGGTAGAGGTTGATAATGGAGCAGGCGACCGCCAACTGAGGTCATTTGCACGACTAAGGGTACGTGGGTGTGTTCAAAAGGGGAGGATTAGAAGATGAGTGTTGGAACACTAACGTTAACGATAATCTACTCTAAACAGAAAGCGACCAAAATTCCATAATTTTACGTCCAATTTGAAGGACGGAGTACTGCGCTTGAAGTGCCCTTTGCAATCAGGAAGGAATCGAGATCTCATGGGAAAATATTCCCCGCAGCTTAGAATTAGTCTCGATCCCTCGGGATGGGAAGCAGACAGAAGCATTTATCACACCAGCCCGATCCCCAGAAATATTAAGATTTCATACAATTACCTAAGTAGTAGTCCTAAGAAGAGACAAATGAAAGAAGTTATAAAGATAGATCTATAATGTAGAAAAGGCAAACTTAATGAACATAATCTGAGATGGTGCAGTCTCCTAAAAACCATCTTCGAATGTGGGGATGAGAAGAGAAGAATTGACGAGTGAGATCTAGAATCGTTAGCCATCTCCAGCAAAACATAAGAGATATCGAAAGTAATAAACTCTGGAAAAAGAAAGACAATGGCAGAGTAGAAGAAGTAGTAAAGAATCAATCTTACGATTAATGACTGCCATTGGAGATAAAGCTAACAATGTTGAAATTCTTCAGGAATGTCATAAGAGTTTCCATAAGAAGGGATACGTTATGAAGTCCGGAAACATTTCATTACATAACCCTTCTAATCAAATACGTTAAGTCGAAATTCAGAGTGACTTATAAATTACATTTAAAGTATAACCTAGAGGTTCCCAATCTCATATGATTTCCGTACCCCTTGATCGTCAATTTACAAAATATTTACCTCTATCTTAGAAAGCCTTAGTTATTTACGTTCTATCACTAGCAACGTACCTCCACCATTATTGAAGTTTTTTCACGTACTTCTAAACCTTCAAGCACGTGCCCCTTGCGGCACGCGTACCATAGCTTTGGAACCCTTGGCAGAGAAATAAAAGATAGTACATGTGAAGTAGCAACGAAGAAAAAGATTTTGGTATAAATTGTTTATTTTTCACCCAAACGCGAAACGTTTTAAGGCAATTCCTGATAAAACTATAGCACAATTTCCATGAATGGTTTTATTTTAGTGAGTGTACGTATGTCATAGTCATCGAAGACCATTCACAGTCATCGAGGACCATTCACAGTTATCGAGGTTCAGCCAACCAGGAAAGGGCATTTGAGAACCTGGAGAGTGCTGCCCACATGCCTAAGACTGCCGACATTGCAAGAGTGTGGACAACCCACAGTGCGTAGGAAGATATGACGAGTGGTTAAGGGATGAAGGATATCTCCACTTTGGAGACAAAGTGGGCGGGCGAAGTGGTCACTAGATACGGGCTCTTACGTGTTATTCTTACCTTCCCAAAAACTCTCCCCTCAACATTCATTTTCATTCAACTGAAATCAGTGAAAAAATATAGAAGTAAAGACAAAAATCCCTTCGAATAAATACAATTCCGCTCACCATTGTTGCTCTTCCCGAAACGTATATCTACCCACCATGCTGAGGAAACATTTTGGCATTTTTCCTTTCTCCTCATCCAGAAATCTCTTGAGGACATGCTGATATCTAAAAACATTTATCCGCATGTCTGAGGAATGGATAAGAAACGACGAAAAAAGTTTCTTTTTGAGACTAGAATGGAATGGAGACGCTGATTTTGAGGTCCACATCGAGAAACGGGAAATGACTGGAAAGAACTCTCCACAAGGGCTTTTTTCTTCTAAGATTGGGCCACTATATGAAAAATATTGATACGCTTTCGATAGCCCAAGGCAAATTTATTCCGTTGATAGTTCTGTCACGCAATCTGATGACAACACAAAGCCTCACGATAGATTATTTCTTTAGTTCAATTTGGACATGAAATAACACCGGTTCACTGATCTGCATCGGAATAATAAAAACATATCTATGCCGAGAAATATGCAGCATTCCAATTTATTTCCTGTATACCTACTGAAAGATATTTTTATTGAAATATATTTCTTGGGAAATTACTCGTGTAATTACTTCACAATATTTTGATCGCGCATGAGTAAACAAGATATCAATTATTTAAGATTGGAAATGTACGAATCAAAATTGAGAAATTACGGAACTATTGTTTCTAGGTGATAGACAAATGAAATAGAGCGAAAATAAAACGAAGACATATGAAAAGCACGCAATAATCTATTTTCGTGCAGCAATGTTCAAGCGTCCCACACATTCCCAGCATCTCGATGGCAGCACTCCAAAAATTAATTACGGATTATAATCACCAAAGACGAATTGGCGATCTGTGACCACGTTTTAATTTGGATTTTCATTAAAATACAAAATAAATATCGCGCTGTTGAGGACTGATTATAACTCTGGCAGTGTATATCTTTAATATTGAGGATGAGCGTTATCAGGCAATATCTGGGATTGGTTTAAAAAAATGAGCCGTGAAATTTGACCATTTGAGATTATACTGCCATTCATCGGTTACAGCCCAAAAGTTTGCCTCTTTTTTTAATTTTTTTTTAGAGGCAGGGTAAATAAAAAAATGATACACGCTAAAGGGCTCACGGACGATCTCCTTCGCGCTTTTATCTACCATCCCAATTTCCTCACTCGTCCAATTTTTTTTATTTTATTTTATCTAGAAAACTGATAATCCCAATGGCGAGACGGAGTAAGGGGGTTCAACCGTTCCCCAATTCGCCACTATTTTCTCGGGATTTCACGCGCACACGGGGGATGCTTTAGGGTTAGAGGTAGGGTGGGTTAGGAGGAATGAAAAAGGCAGGGCAGTGGGGGGGGGGGGCAAGAGGGTGAGTATAGGGGTTGGAGGGACGTAAGGAGGCACGGGCGCCATTAGCGACGGATGCAGGAGTCACGGCCGTCGCCTGTGCCGTAGTGAAATGGAGCGTGTCAAAGAAAGCCGATTGGGAATCGATTTAGACCAGGGGACAACCCCGAAGTCGGGACGGGGGACTAGGGTATGGGGGAGAGAAGAGGGAAAGATCCAGTAGGATAAAGGAGTGTTGGAATGGAGGGACCTTTAAACGACCTGCGCCCCTTCCTTTTCCGCATCCCTTTTCGTTCTTTCGGTGTCTTTTCTCCCAATCCTCCTCCCCTTTCGTTCCATCTCCAGTTACTTTTTTCGGGGTCTTCTTCACGCCATCTAGTCCCTATCACAGGTACCTTCCCTGGACTGCCGAGATCGGGTTCACGTAGTGACTACAAGACTGGATTTTTATCCCGAGGGCATGAGTACGAATCCCGGCAGTGGTGGAATCCCAGTCTCTACATAGGTCCTATGCTGAGAACTCTTGAGTTGAAGCACTCTGCCTAACGCGGTGGTTCTAAACCTTTTTTGTTCAATTCCCCCCTTTTCACCATGGCTCGGAATAGCATTCCCCCTTTCCAGGGGAGATACAATAGAAAAGACTGATAGAGATGTGGAATGAAGTAAATTGGGATAGCCTGAAAAAAAGGAAAATCAACACACTAGGAGAAATATTCAAGAACTTAAATGATAAGCCCGCCCGATCTAACATGACGAAAAGAAGAAAACCTCCGTGTTATAGCAGGAATGGCTACTCATAAAAATTCAAGTTCGAAGACAAGGGATGAATACTTGTTAATATTCTATTTTAAATAGAAAAATTGATGGATTAAATGGTTTACCTGAAGAAGTTTTTGAGCCCTTCCTTCACAGTTCCAAATCATTTATTGATAATACCAAGAAGTTCACAACGTAGTAAATAATCTATCACGGTAAAGTGTATCTCACATTTGTTTTTTGAATGTTTGTTAATCATATTAATATGTTAATGATTATGATTTGTAACACTTTTTTGTAATGTTGATTTATTTTATTTTATGCACAGAATTTTATCTTGTTCATTCTATTTCAAGTGAGTGAATTCTACACTTTGGGAATCGTGGTTGGAAATTGTTTCTTTGAATTCGTTAATACCTGGCAACATGAGCCAAATTTTAACAGAAAATAATATAATAATCATTCTTTGACTATAACCGCGAAGGAGAGATAGATCCCTAGTAAAAATATAAATTATTTAAAAAAATAATTTAATTCCGCAAATTAAAATATGTTGAATTTTTAAGAATGGGATATACTCTGTAGCTTAAAATAGACTTTATTTAACGCCACAGAATAAATTCAAACAAACTACACTTAAACAGGTTTAAATTAATCTAAAAAAAAACATCACATAATGATGAATAGAGATGGCAATTTCCCCTTAACCCCCTAATTCATCCCAGGGAAGGAGTTTCACAATGGTTGAGAACACTTGGTCTAACGGATGGGACTTGATACTCAAGACCCCTTGACGCCTTTCGTGGAGAATAGGCTAAGGACGACGACGGGTCTCTTCTATCCATCGTTCCTCCAGTCCCCATAAAATCTTTACCTTAAGGAGAAGATTATACGGGGAATTACCTTCCCTTCATTAGACGCAAATTTTTTCAGCAAGAAAGATGAAATTTAAGCAAAAGCTTTCCGTAACATATCGGATGTCTTTCCGGGTATTGCTCCCCTGGGGTTGCAGTGGAGACACATTTCTCCGCTGATTGTTTGGTTATTTGGGGAAGAGACCAACAACTGGGGTCATTTGCGCCATCGAGGTCAGGTGGGTAGGTTGTTGAGGGAAGGATTATTAGGGGTGTGGGCGAAGAGTGGAGGGAAACCCGTCGTCAGCATACGCCTGTCCTTCACGAAAGGCGTCCAAGCGACCACGGTTCAACGTCACATCCGAATGACGGAGTACTACACTTCTATTGCTCTCAACATGGCACTCAAGTAGTGATCGGGATTCTGCAAAAAATCTCTACCACTGCCGGGATTTGAACTCTGGGCATCCTAGTGAGATGCCAGTAATCTAACCATCACACCTTCCCGATCCCCACTTTCTCCGCTGATGGCGTCCCTTGTACATGTACATAGAACATGTACAACAGTACATGTTCTATGGTTCCTCCTCATTCTGCCGAAAGCCCTCACAGATACTACCTTCCCCGGAATTAGCATCTTTATACTACCCTGCGTGTGACACGGGGTGTTAGGGAACCAGTCATGAAACGGGAGGGAATAGGGAAAAAGAGGGTGGGAGAGGACAAAGGTGAATTGTATGTTAACAATGTGTCTAACGTTAGTGTCACGCTGTATTGTTCATAGTCACAAATGGAGCGTTGATAGGAGTTTTTGTACCTGTCAGCTCGGTAGTTTATCTCTCTTATTTTGTCTCTTCTATCAGCTCTAGAGATGGCATGTCTCTTCAGAAATACTCGTCGCTGCCAGTCCCTTCCGATGATGACAGCCGGCGATTCGCGACTCTATCCTACCTCCCCCATCCCTTACTCGATCTCATCCTCGGCCTCCTCCCCTCCCCTACCTGAACGCCTCTCCCTCTTTCCCGCCAATTCCGCGCTAACCCTCCGACGGAGCGTCTCATTCCGCCATTTCCATCTCTGATTGTCCTCCACGCACGAGTTAATGGCTTCCTAGGTACGGGTCCGTCCCTCTCGCCACTCGTGACGCAGTCCTCTCTTCTCTTTCCATTCCCTTTTCTTCTTTCGCCTTCAATTTCACCCCGCCTCCGCCCCTTTATCTCCCCTGTATCCACACTCTTGATTCATTCCCCTCGCCCCACCCCCCAAACTTTAATCGTCGACTGTACTCTTTCCTCCATCCCTTGCACCTCCATCATTCCCCCATTTCCTTTAAAAATCCCGGTCGCAAATCTTCTGCCGCCGTACCACGAAATTGTGATTCACACTCAATCGTCGCGTCAATTGAACGACGGGGGACGCCCGGGAATAGAATGTGATCAGAGATATCACAGGTGTTAGTCGGATATGTACCACCCTAATATTCCACGATTGCAACGGGCGCAGGATTGTGCCTTTCGCTAACGGATATATGTATGAAATTTACCTGCTTTTCTAACCAATCATATAAGAGCTTAAATCACATTGAAAAAAGATATTCATTTTATTTAGCAACCAAAAACTGCATAAATGTTTACTACATTGGTTGTGATAAAATATATATACAATATTTTGTTAAATACGACGAAAGAAGTATTTTTTTCTACAGCGATAAATATATTATTCTACCAGTATGCATGGCTTACATCAATAGGCTTTCTTCATTCTTTCATCATGTACAACTACATCAGTCCTAAGCAGTGGCGGATACAGAAAAAACTCAAGGGGGGGGGGCGCAAGTTATCGCGACGATTGTAGCTTTCAAACTGACTGCCTGGCAGCGACTCTGCTTCCCTTATGTATGTAGCTCGGTTGTTTCGAGAACATTCGGTGCCAGAATGTTCGCTTCCAGAATTTTAAGGAGTGTGAACAAATACAAACAGTAGAATGTTCTCGACTTTTCTCGAACAAATGCCAGACAGAATAACGTATCGAGATCACTAGAATAGCCGCGACTTTTCTCGTAGGTTAGCTATCTATGTGTCAGACAGAAACGTATAAAATATGATGACGCGGACGCGCGCGCGTTCTACATAGGAAAGTACAACTACTCGATAACTCGACTCAGAGTCGACTGACGAAAGACACGAACGAATAGTGTAAGCTGATAGGCTGACTGGCGGGGGCGGCGCAGGCGGCAATGCGGGCGGCCCCGCAAGGGGGGGGGGCGCGCGCCCCCCGCGCGCCCCATATGTATCCACCACTGGTCCTGAGACAGCATAATTAACAATGCTTTCAGTTCAGCTTCATCGGTAGGTTACTACAAGCTATTCTTGTTTGTTCTAACTCGGCGTGTCCGTCCCTCCATTTTTCATCGTGATAATTGCCTGAAACTCCGTTTCTTAAAAAATCAACAGTACCTCATGGTAAAGCGATTTTCCCCCAATGGAATATTTATTTTATTTACATGCCCTGACCAGAATGTTGTGGACCCTTGCCTTGGAGTTGCTGTGGAGACAACTTTCCTCGCTGAAGATGTCTCTTACATGCATGCTCGATGGTGGATAAAATAAAAAACACAAAAAAAACAGCAAAAATTAGGTAACATGGGGATATCATTGCCCTAGTGGCATTTAAGAACTGTATTGAGAGTGGTTAGAGGAGGAGTTCACGGGAAGGATACTTTAAGGATAGAGAGTGAAATTCGTAGGTGATTCGGTGAAATAGGGAACGCTGGGATAGGGTAAGATCGAATTTCGGGATGCGTAAAAGTTAATAGTAGCCTGGGACATGAGGAGCACAGGATAGTAAGTTAAAAATAAAAATTAGTAGATAATAAGTAGGAATAATGACATTTTTACTTCATGCCATCACCAATACAAATAAGACTTTTCGCTATAATAGTGCTTGTTAAACTGGTCTGAATTAACGGAATATGGTATTATGTTGAAGCCAAATGATAACTAATGGATACGCCGGACGGTCTTCAATGACGCCGGAGAGTTAAGAAGTACCTCCATCGCATTAACTATTTCCACAGCTTTGATGAAAATATGAAAATAAAAATAATCGCAATTTCCAATGAAATTTTATACTTATCTCCATTAAAACTATAGATTTTGGAAATTCGATATTCTCTTACAGCATTGGCAGATGGCTGTCAAAATTAATTAAGAGTTTCAGTATGTTTCGAAGGTAGCCTTGCTGCTTACGTATCTGAAGTAATCGCTACAGTATAATTACACCTCAGAGATAATTTCCAATCGCTGTCAAATCCCTTTTGGGCCATTTGCGTTGTCTGCGAATAATGAATACGGACAGGAATGTAATAACAAGATAATGCAAGCGAATTTTCACGACGGGCCGAGAGATTCCCAAGTTAATACAAACAGCATGTGACACAGTTATTATATCTTGCCAAGAGAATTTCCGAGCGCACAACCTCTAGGAACAGTAATGTGAGAAGAGCATGCCGGACAGACGTATCAGCAATTGAAAATGATGAATTCCCAATACCTAAATCTCATAGAGTCACAGGAAGTGAAACGAAACGAAAATAGCCAAACCAGAAAATAAAGGGAATGAGCGCTAGCGAAAGTAAAAAAGCAAACCGAGTGTTCAAGCATGCCTCACTCGGGTTCGTGATGACTGTGACCCTTGTGAGTCTTAATTACATGTACAATCAGGGTTTACGAGAATTTCTCCTTTGGACAGAAACCCACCAATCGACTAGTTCAAACAAAATTGAAAAAAATGGTAAAAGCACTTGTTTAGCACTCACAATTGTAACGTGTTTCGACGACTACCATCATTTCGCGCACACTGCCTACCAAGTCGAGACAAGGGCAACAACACATGGACGAATAGAAGGATCACCCCTCCGAATTCGAGGCGAGCCGTAAGATGCTTAGCTTCGGTAACCGATTTCTCCATCGTTACAGGCCCATTCCCAGAGACGGAGGTAACGGTAGGTGGACTGAACGGCCACCCGGTGAAATAAACCCAGAGGGGCCCACAGAATCCCAAGCCAATACGTAAAATATTATTCGCATAGTAAATTTTAATTGAACAAATCTTACTTTTTATCTAGTCTCCCGCGAAAAATTTGCTTATAGAATCGCAATCCTTGATTATGATTTCATACATGTGATTTTATACGTCAAATTGTTATACGCAATCAAACAAATAAACTAAATATAATCACTGGTATTATAATTACTACTAAATTTTTCATAAAAATTTCGTGTTCAATTTAAAAATAAAACGAAAAAATGTAATCATTATGCTAGAGCACTGTGATGGATCTAATAAACAGTATTCGTAAATTTATCAAATTAGTTCTATGTGGGGCCATTTTTAGTTCTACCAACAGTGGCCCCCAAACACAGAAATCCGCTAATGCCCATTGCCCGCACAAAAGCTCAGCCACACGCACCACCTAAGTCGGGTTTGTGATTAGGTAGTAGCTTGAGGAATCTCAAAATTGACCGTTTCCGTTTTGACCTTTCCCTTTTTACATCCCTGATTCTCCTCTAAGATTGTGGCATGAGGCATCCATCTTCTGGACTTACCCTCCTATTAATCATGAGTAATAGAACCAAAAAAGAAAACTCTCGACTCCCTATTTGCAAAGATTCCACATTTAGTCAAAAAGATTCTCCAGATGACTTAACATCCTAGCAGTTATTTGATCATTTTCGCAGCGCGGGGAATATATAATGGTTGAGATGAGCAAAAAAGAGCTGCACCTAAGCAGCAATCACGGATGTCAGCGATTGATAGGAATTGAATGAGATAGCGTCAAACGGTTCCACATTCGTACCGTAAACAATGACCGTCTACTCCAAACCAAAGTCGGAGAAGTTTGAGATGTGACGACAGCTAGCCTCATTACACCCAAACGTAGAAATGAAATGAAATATCTTGCCACGGGTCTAATTCGATGGAATCAATGGATAGAATAGATTGAAGCGAAAAACAGAATGACCCACTACCGCAAATTAACAAACATGCCGAAGAAATTTTTCCCAAGAGACTCAGCATCCCAAGAGTTACCTCATCATTTCCGTTGCATAAAAGTAGATTTAATGGTTGAGCAGTACCAAATAGAGCTGCCCCATGACGGATGGATCTAGGGAATAAATATCTACTCACCCACCCTTCTATAAACGTCTCAAAAGTCACTTTCTATGACGCATGTTTCCCATTTAGTCGCTAGGCTCACACAAGACTAATTATGGGTAATAGAAACAAAAAAAATCGCGACCGCCTATTCGCAAAGATTTCGTCTGACAAATGGTTTAAATGAACTCGTAGGACTGAAGGGCGTGTTTTATATCTCACGTCAGTGGAACGTGGACGCGGGAATATAAAATAGCGACGGGCAAAACCCACTCATCACACTCTCACCAACTCTCGGCTTTTATGGCGAGGGGTTTTCTCCGCCCTCGCCGTCGTCTCACACCCCGACTCGTCTCTCTGTCTCCCGCGCCACATTCCCCCTCGTCCCTTGCGCCATGAATCTCTCTCTCTCTCTCCGACCCAACCTCTTCTTCCACAATCCCTCGCGCCGCTGTTCCAGACACCCCCTCCCCTCTCTGGTCCGCCAAAATCTCCAGTGCGCGCGTTCTCACCCCATCAGAGCGGCGGGAGCGCTTCCATCAACGTCTTCCCGGAGCATTGCATTGTAGCTCCACGCCACTTAATTCATTCTCTCACCCACCCACCCTCTCCCACACGGCTCACTCGCCGTCCTTCTACATCACCCGTTTGCCCTTTTGCCACGGCCGGCGACGCGGGGGAAGAGTGTTGTTCCTCTCGTCGCTTGAAATCCTTACTCCTACTCCTGTCCCCTCTCTCGCGCGCCGTCACAATCCCTCCCCGCCTCTCACCGCACCCTTTAGACCCTTCTTAATCTCAGCCTTTCCAGCACCCAATTCTCCCAAACCAAAAGCTACTAAACCTTAATCCCGAGCTCTCCCATTCCGTGTCCTGCTTCTGTTGTACCCCCCTTTCCTTCTTTACGACTCATCATCGATGATTCCTGGTGATAGGGCGGCTTTACACATTTACGTTACTTCTATATCAGTAGTTTTATAAGTCACTAGAAAGTAGCACTTCGATCAGTAAGCACGAACTTCTATGGCAGTAGGGGTCGACAGAGATAGCAATCGGTACACTATCAACTATGGCTCGCACTACTACGGAAAAAGGAATGGATTTTGTCTGCAAGTAGCATTTCGATTTTTCGATAGAATCGATTTAAATCCAGTTAAATCCTCGTTGCGCGGCTGAAAGCGGTGATTACAAATCCAAATAGTAATTCAATTTGCCAGAGAACATATTGTAAGAAAGGAAGTCAAATTTGGAGGATAACGGAACTAGGCACGGTATTTCCTTAACAGAGCCACCCGCAAGTCCATATTTCACATACGAAAAATTTTCCTCTATTTCATTTCACAGAAATGTAAGTATTTATTTTTAACATAGGTTATTCGGGTATTCCATCGGGTCAGCTCTTCCATTACTGCCAACGTTTCAATGGACGTGTCATTCATCATCTTCAGGGCTGAGTTTCGAGAAACTCAAAATGGTCAGTTGTATATAGTACCTATTGTTGGGTTAGATGTCTTCTGATTGGTCTGTGGAACTTCGCATTTTTCTTTCCTCTCGAAAGCTTCTCAATTCCGATTCCCAAGAGTTGCTGAGAGAGTATCCCGAGTCTCTATTGATGTTATTCTCAGCGAGCCTTGTCTCTATGCCTTCCTTGACCAATCATTTCCCAATATGTATCCCCTCGGCAAAGAATTTACACCTTTTCCCATGTACGGAATAGTCTATTCCAATGCTGGGTTCCGTAACTGCGGATTTTTCAGGTTGACACAGCCTAAAGTGCCTCCGATACCCCTTTATTCTAGTGAAAATATTCCTTCCTTCTTCCCCACGCATACTTGTTCACATTCACACGGAATCTGATATACTCCTAGCACTACAAAGCACTACATTCGCCACTTCCATGGAAGTTGACTTCCATGCGTAAATCCACCTCATACGTTTACATTCTAGCAGAGCATCATAATTGGTATCTTAATTTTTTACTATATGCAAAATAGTTGTGTATAAAAAGCATTTTTAATAGTTTCAAAAGTTTAAGATATATTCGAATTTGATATATTTTGCAATCCGAACAAGGAAAGTTGAAAAGGTAAAATAAACTACTGCCTATGAATAGATGACTTTATCAGACAAAAAATATGGCCACCATGCATAGGTACATATAAATTCACATTCCACCGTCAGCGCAACACTGGTGTAGGTCAACGTAATTCGTGCAAGGAGTTCGCGAGAGGACATTTGAAAGCGTTTAGGTTGTCCCAAAGGAATAAAGCAACAAAACAAACTAAAGTATTGTAGGTTATAAAACTATAGTTTTCAATAATTGTTAAATATTGAAGTATTTGTGCATCTCAGGAAAAATGTATATCTGCAGAATAAGAAACTGAATAAAAGAAAGGTTAGATGATGCAAAAGCACCGAATTGTGAATATTAGAAGCTCAAAATGTTATCCCCGGAAATTTCTAGAAAATTTCGTAATTCCATCCTTAACTAGCAAAAAGACATCACAGAATACACCTATTGTAGAGTCACAAGCACTTCCAGTTACTTTTTTCTATTCTAAAATTAATCAATTTTCTCAGATCCATTAAAAATATACTCCTTTTGGTGATTCTCGGTGAAAGATTCGAAACTGAAAAAATAGATATTCGTAAAAGTGTGCGCAGGAGTCTAGCATCATTTCAAGGCTATGAAAACAGTGTTTATGATCTGAATGATTGGTATAGGATGTAACATAACAGCTTGGGCCATTGTTGTTAAAAGTCAAGGGAGACGAAAAGGTACGCCATATTGGGCGTGTGTAGCACGAACTCGTGGCGAATACACAATAATGAGGAGTGGAGAAACACAACAGCCAATAGGGCAAGCAGAGCAATAATAGTGAAGCACCAACGGGGAGAGTTTTAAACTAGAAGAGGAGGAGCGATTGGGAATAACGCACGCGGTCAAGATGGATTCCGGGGGGAAGTTAAAACCAAAGTATGGGAAGTGAGATATAGTAATGGAGATCACCACCTATGCTGATTAAGTTGGGAGCAGAGTGAAATACGGAGGAGGATCGCGCATCAGAGCAACCATCATCCTGCGTTGTTGTTTTGTGAGAGGAGAAAGGAGTGACCAAGGATGAGTGTGGCAAGAAATCGCCTTTCGTACCTGTGCGTAATAGGAGTGGCCTAATGTATGTACATATTTTATGTTTCCCTGTATAAAAAGTGAGCAGTGAAAATAAGTGAGTGCATTATAAATGTGTGAAAGGTGATGGCTCAAGTGTGCACGGGGGTGCTATGACCATTTTAAATGAGCCAAGAAGACAGAAGATAAGATAAGTGGAGGGCAAAATATTGATTAAATGTACCATCTTATAAATGTGTGTAATCGTATTAGTATGTAAATTTAAGTCTCATGCTCTAACGACTGGAAAATAAATAATTCTCAATAAATGAATATTACAAGGATTAAGAACTTTGAGATTCAGGAGTTGGTCTCTTTTCTTACTGAGCATTAAACAGAATAATTCCAACTGACATGTAATAGATTGACGATTGCTATGTTACTAGTTAAAGATAAAAAATACGGCCATTTTCTTAACTATTACATTTGTACACCACTTACTCAATGTGTTGAAGCGCAGAAATCGGGCAGAATCAAAGTAATCTGAAATAAATCAATCGTACTGCTAGCATTTTATTTTCGCAGTATCGGAGTCCACCATCTTCCTTGACAACTGCTAAGCTAAGGAAAAAGCTCCCAGTGAGACTGGAATCAATGCGGAGGAAGAAGGTAGACCCCGAAAGATACTTCGAAAATGGAATACTGGCAGGACGATTGTCTCATTTACGGTTACTTTGATTGACTATCTTCAATAGTATTGAGACATGATATTCAAATCGTAAAGTATACAACCAAATATTACTACAAACTCTATTTTGAAATTTTACTCTGTTGTAGGTTACAGTAATCTTTCTTGAAAAATTTAATAAACTTACTTAACTTTCACCCATTTGTACTTTCACGACTGCCTTTATTTTTTCCTTTTCTCTAAACCCCCTTTAAAGATTCAGTCACCTATCTCAGATAATAAGGGCTCGGAAGAATCGCAATTTTTTTCCAAAAAAAGGACATGAGGCATTTCATTAATGGTCAAACTACGTATAAAATCAATGTTTGACTTGATCTCAACTCGAGTGAAAAATCTGGTCGCCACAACATTACTAATTGGCATTTATAGTAAACTGGACCTAAGATAGTATCTGTTTTCTTCCCAACATTTCTAGTGGCTATTCAAATAATGAAACATTATTCAGGTATTTATTCTCTCAGAAAAATTATAAACCCATAACAATATATATTTTGATTTCAAAACAAAAATTCATACAGAAGATACACCAAATCAATCTAGCAGAATGAGAGTTTTTCAGTATAGGTACCGATTTTATCCCTTTGCAGCTCTCAAGGACATTCTTGAATGTTATACCCCATGTACTGTGACAAATGATTCCAATTGCCGTCGTACGTCGGAGCGTCGTCGAAGCAAAAACCATTTTTCTGAAAACTATGTCACGGCATTTTTCTCTTATTTCTAAATAAAAAATAAATTCAATAAAATTTTATCTAAATTCGAAAAGAATCAGGACAGAAACGGTTATTACTGTAAAGCTTTCACGCGGAAGTGGTAGTCCTAAATTCAAAAGATAGATACTGTTCTCTAAGTCACACCAATCCCCCGACATTTATCACCACTTTTTTCAAATGAAGTTTCTCATAGATTAATGTGAACATTACGGCACACTAATTTTCACGGATAATAGGTTGAAAAATAATTTACGCCTTTTTCAGCAATCGTTGCGGGCATACGCCCTAATGTAATTCACAGTGCCCGGTCAAGCTGTGAAGCGTCAAACTAGCGAAATCCTGTTCATGATTTATTTCCTAAGTTTCAATAGCCTCCGTTTTCACCAATACTAGCCTCTATTTCTCGGGCATACCTTCCTCTTTTTTTCAAACCTCGATCCCTTCTTCTTCTTTACATACCTTTTTGTTTTTTTATCCCCTTGAAACCCACTTCCTATAAAATACCCACCTCCTCGAGTTGCAGCTGAGAGAAAGAAAATCTTTTCCAAAAATAGACTCACGCTACTGTACCGGATGACGGTGTCGTACATGGCAAACAAAAAATGTGACTTCCTGAGTTTTCTGGTCACTTCAAGGCTTTTTAAAACGTGTGTTAATCTGGAAACGGGAGCAAGGACATTTTTCACCGAATTCCGCTCAAGTATTTCTCGATTCTAATCATAAAACGCCTATTTCGTGGATTTATGTGCAGCTTGGGATTTTAAATACTTAAAAAATAATTTATCTCTCAGTCTCGAGAAAAGAAAATGACATAAGCCAAGGTTTCATTTCTTTGTTTATCTGAATCATTATCTTCATAATTTTTTCCAACATTTCTCATAATCTATTCTCCTTACAGGTAGCAAAATTATTTCATGTATGACACTTTCTTACATATTTTTTTAGCGAGCGACGCGCATGAATTGAGATTACGAGGATGTGTGAATTTACCTAGGCTTTCGTATTCCACAGAATCTATCTTAGTGGTAATACTTATTTCACTTCCCTTGGCCGCTTATACCATCACTTTCTCGCATCCGTTACATGAATTTAACGGTAATGAGAGCACAATTTACGGATATGCAATAAATAAATAATGCTTGGATTCTCATATTTTCCGTGACACTTGAATACGATGTGATGGCAGTGATGTGAAAAAAGAGATGGACATTTCTCAACGAAATAAAATCAGCCCTTATTGTAAACCGTGTACCCACGCTACAAAACTCATTAGTCAGAATCTAACTGTTAGATGATGCTGATATAATTTACGTCTATGTAAAATAATATTCGGGAAACTGATCAATATTTTAGTCGGGTGATGTATGATTAATGATAGCTTATCGTAAACATAATTTCCATAATCATCCTTGCCACTACGACACTTGGTGATAGCGTTTTTCGGCATAATTGACGATTTGCGGATGAATTATACATTTCCCATAAAGTGTTAATTTAGACATTTGCATTTTCAGCTGTAAGGATTGATTTCGGAACATAATTGCATCCCAACTCCATTTAGAGAACAACGAGCGATCACAAGCTCGAGGCGGATTTCTATCCCACTTCC
Organism: Pyrrhosoma nymphula; assembly: GCA_963573305.1. NCBI lineage: Eukaryota > Metazoa > Arthropoda > Insecta > Odonata > Coenagrionidae > Pyrrhosoma > Pyrrhosoma nymphula. The sequence continues at coordinate 23,528,795 of OY754337.1, read as the reverse complement.
GTTGGGTAATCCAGCTCGAATGCTGCGTTCCGGGCTATCCAGGCCAGGTGCTAAGGGTGGATGATCGCTGCAATGCTGAAGAGGTCATATAAAAGCCATGTATTCGTTTCCCGAATGAATAAAAAATATATGTAAGTAATACCCACACTGGTGTACTGTTATATTCAAGTAGCAACGGAGCAAGTGCATCATTTCTGGGAAAGGTATTAGCGCGGGGAAGCCGTTGAGGTTAAGGTGACAACGACGCGAACCTTAATGAAACTGCTCGGCAGTTTTGCTAATACCTGCGGGGTGTAATTACTACACAGGTTGAATCCCTGGAATGACTCGTATATTCATTCACATGTACCAGTTGCGATCACGGAGTGATAACTTAAAGCCTTGTCCTAATTGAAACCTGAATATGTGGTGTGCCTATATTGGGTGCCTACCGTTGTTGCCGTAACGCGTGCCCTGAACTTAATTTCAAGTAGCTTTGTGCAAACTAGAGATTATTATGCCCCGGAATATTACTCGTGCACTGGGACCCATATCCATGCAAAAAGGGCTCTTACCGTTGAAACTCAACGGTGATTTTCGACGCTTGGAATAAAGGCAGGTTCTATATTAAGTAAGAAACATTATTGCAACGACAACCTATGAACTCTAAAGAGCATGACAAACCTACAATTGAATACGATTGTAACAATACATATTAATTGAATGAAATTGCCATCAAATAAGATACAATATTTTTATTTAATGAAAGAGAGCTATAGAAATGTATCATTTTAATTTATGGCACTATAGTCATCAGTAGTCGAATTATTCTCGATTAATTATTCTCCATTTTAAAAAAATATTTTGACAATTGATGCAATTTTTTTAAGAATGGATTTGACAGAATATATACTAAAGGTCTAAGCCAGTTGTCATTTATCTTGTTCAGGAGCTCGAACATTAAAATTTTAAAACGCAATATGATCTTAGTTCTTAGTGTAGGTAATACAATAAGTCATTGATTTGGTAACCCGTCATAAGCGTAATTATAAGAAAGACTACTTGACGAATGCCAGCAATTAATTTACCAATTCAACTATATGGTGATCTTTTTCCGCATAAAAATGTGGTATTTATTCATATTCTCACTATTTTCAATATTTTCCCTTCTACGCCCTTGAGATTTTTAATGTGAATCCAGGGCATAAAATATGTCTCGGACGCGTTGGTGAAAATGAAGAAAATAATACCCCTTAAATTCAAACATATTGGAGCCCAAATGCAATCACATTCTTTAGCATGTTTAGGAAGTTGATGAGCAGTAAATTTAGGAAAGTTGATTCAAAAATGTACAAATGAAATCCACAGAGTTGTGACTTTTGATTGATTGAGCAGCAAATACTTTCCAAACGAATCAATATTCTACCTCAGCATCAATTCCAGTTTTGTTTAGAGTATTCACTTTCAAGTCTCGAAAATCTGGAGGAAGGTTGGGTCTAATCCGATATCTCCAGCTCGTTAAAAAATGAACTGAAGGCCCTACGTTAGCGAAAGTCATTCATTGACAAAGCCAAGGACCAACGAGACTGTTAAAACGCTTTAGCGGCGATTTTAGCAGTGTTTGCAGTAAAGAGACTGACGACCCGAACTACTTGCAGAAGAGGTCGGTCGCCACGGCAGCAAGGAGAAGGAAACGCTGGAAACCCGAAAGAAACCTCGCGACACACACTCCGAAATCCCCGAGTCAGTAGAGTCCAAGGAAACTTAGTCCGGCGCGAAATTCAATCTCACGCTGCTTTTACTTCCTCCTTGAAGTCCTCGACTGCTTGGCCCTCACTTCCCTCCTGTTCCATTCTCTTCCTCGCTCTCAATCTGCTGCTCCCTTCATAGCCTCTACCCTCGTTTGTAACGCCTCCTTTTGTGACCGCCCACCTATTCCAGAGACTTCGACCGCGCTTCCTGTTTCTCTATTTACAACAGCTTGTCGCTCCTAAAGAGAGCTTAAGAAAGGTCCAAAAAACCCCCTTCGCACCTCGCTTTTTCACCGCACCGTGCTCGTATTTTATCTTCACCAATAATTACCCTAGCTAATGAATTAAATGGCCACAAGGCTCAGGATTTTGGGTGTATGTGTCAAGTACCACGTACTTGAAAGGTGTTCGCGTTGAGAGTTTAAAAGAGTTGAGTGAAAAAGGAGAGGGGCTTAAAGAATGTGACTGTAAGTTCACACAATGGGCATGGATTAAAGGATTTCAAATCAATGGATTCGTGCTCAACTACGCGTAATACTTTGAACATGAATATATAAACACACTCAGCTAATTCTGCACATACTTTTTTATTTTTTACAAACTGTTTAGTCAAATGGATGGCATCTTAAAGGAAAGTGGAATTATCCAAGTAAATTTAGTTTTACATCTGGAAATAATTCATTGGCTTGGTTAAGTCGAGATATTGGGTGACATTAGTATCTCTAAACCAGTTAGGATAAAATGGTGAATTTAGTATCAAAAAACTATAGACCCAGAAAGTATTGGATGACTGAGGCGTCAGAATGTATTGAATGAACTCAGACGTCTTTGTCTTTGTGGATCTTTCATACTAATAATGAAAGATGACTAATTGAGGCCCATAATTTATTGGTAACGCTGGTCAACGTGTATACGCCGAACAATCGTAATACGTACACTTGAAAATGACTACGGAGTTGAAACTTGCAGAACCTTGTTTTCCTTTGCAGGGGGTTATCGGAGGGAAGAACAATCTTTTTCGATGAGGAATATTTTATGCAAGACGGTGACGTTGACAGGCCGCTCTGGGTTAAGCTGAATACTTAAGCATTTGCTACTAACTCGTTTTCCTACAATGTCTCCACCTCAGGTTGCCAGCACCTAGTAGTTCACTAAACAATTGACTCTTCCTTGATCTTAAACTTAAAAAAGGAAGGCTACTAACTACGGTTACCTAAGAGGTGTTTCTCAATATTTTATTCCCAATATAGCCGTCGTATGTCAGCGAAATGTTTCAATAATATATAAAACGCCGATTTTGAAAACAGCAATTGAAAAATAACTGATCTGCATAGCGAACAACTTGGCCTAATTTCCCGAATTTTTCTAATGCTGCTAGTAGTCTACTAAACTTAACACTATTTAAACATAACGATCCTATTTCACGTCTCAATTCATCAAGACCAAGCATTGGGCTTGTAGGGAAAGAAGAAAAGTAGTCCATTTTGCCACCATCCGTGATAAGGGGGTTTTATGGAGTTGAAATTTGCTGCGAAAGCGAAGTCCACACGCCAAAAGGTTTTTAAAAAGTGCTAAAAATTTGAAAAATGGTTCCACTGGGATCAAATGCAAAAACTTCAAAATAAAAATAGATTCTGACCCGACTGCATTCCTGATACATAGTATGAACTCTAATGGCATGAGTATATAGCTACCTCATTGCAATATTGGTCAGGGTAAATATTTTATTTAGATCAATATGAAACAGGAAAACAATCGCAGCCAAAATTCATGGCAACGCTTTTTATTGACATAAAAAATAATCAATAACTTCAACAACACTTTAGCGGTAAAAAAATACACTTTCTCAAATGAAAAATGGATTTCCAGTAATTTTATTCCATCATCTTGGGAGAAATTATAATGACAGAGGGAGCGAAAATTCATGGTTGAATGCACTGGAATGGATTAAGAAGAATGTAGCTAGCAGACTTCATTGAGACATTAATCACGATTACGGTGACGACGAAGCAAAATGTAAGTATGAAGCAACAAGTAATTGCGTCATTCATTATATTCAAGAGCTCCAATCAGAGGTAGGTTTTCGTAGCGACACTTTGACATATGACATCACCCTACAACGAACGGATTTGACTCTTGAAGTAGTTTCGCCCTGAAGTTGATTATCTTATCGATGAATGAAGAAGTAAGATCTGACAATGCCTTCATTTCCTCAGCAAGGCTCTTTCTTCGGAGTTGAGATACATATGGAGGCATGGCCTCTGCAGAAGGTTGATCATTTTTAATAAAAATAAAGAGAACTTAGTAATTTTCCACAATAATTTTTTCACAAAATAATGTGGAAAATTACTAAATTCTCTTTATATTTATAAAGATGAACTTTCACAAAGTGAACTCGTCTACCATTGATCTAATTGATCTTTTTTTTCCCCTCCGGCTTTGAAAACACAAAAACAGTCCCCACAACGTATCTTTCGACAGATTTCCCATTAAGTAAGATCAGATTTAGGGAGAGTGAGAAGAAATCCGACCTGGTGTGCAAACCGATGACTTTAAACGTTTCAACCAGGCGTCGCGACTCTTCCGATTGGTGACTGCTGATGATAAAACATTGCAATGTTATTATTCTAATGTAAAAAGTACTCATGAAAACTAAATTAGTTGATTTCTCACCAAACACTGCCTTACAATAGCTTAACAAACGAATTCCGACTTTTGGCGGCCCAAAGCCGCCTCTTGACCCACTGTGCGTCGCGTTGAAGCTTATTCTGTTTCGTTTCTTTCCAGATACCATCAAGATATCATATTCGGACGTTTTTCAGCAACTGAGTAAAATATTTGTAGGCATTAGAGGGTCTTTGGGGTTCATTTTTTCAACGCGAGGCAGCATGAGATAAAACAACGCCGTGCGTCAACAGTCTTAGCTAGATAATTGGGGCTCCAAAATCTTTGAGCTGCGACAATATGAACTGCTTCGTCTCTCGGCTATTGTCGAAAATTCTATCTATGCTATCGAAAATCTCCCTACTTGTTAAGTATTGGCACTTAAGTAATGTCTTTTCTACAACGTCTTCATTTAAATCAGCACATCCTTTGACACATCATTTACTTCTTAATTGTTTCCCCCTTGAGCCCTTGTTACGCTTTTTAGCTATATTTTCCCAAGAAGATTCACTATGCCCCATGTATTATTACCAGAACACTTTATTATTCCGTAGTCATGATGGTATCTGAATCAAACTAAAACCCAACAATAACAGCTGTCTACTTTTTTAATGACTGTTATATTTATCAATATCACCAATAGGTATATCAGGCTTCTTAAGCCGCCTGCTTCAACTGGCACCCGATTAAAGCCTTCATTTTTCTCCTGCAGGAAAACAAAATCAGTTTTATGCTAACTCCCGCATGCACCGCAACCCATCAGCAATCTCGTTTTTCCTTCAATTTTACAAAAACACTTTCTAAGCGAAAAATAAAAAAGAACCTTGAATGTTGAATTTTCCGAAACACTCATATAAATATTAAATTCTAAACATACAATTTCAGTGAAACTTTTCCCAGCTTACTCGAACGCTTCACCTCTAGGAAACTTTTGAACGGGCGCAAAGCATTTAACTCGATCGTTCTCTCAATTTAAAAGAGGTCACGTCACATCCCTAGCACATCTTGTCCAACGAATGCAAATGATAACGGTGGTACGCCATAAGAGAACGGATGGAAAGAGAGAGAATTGGAGTTGAGCTATTGATAAAAGTCCCAATCCCATCCACCATCCTCTCACGTATCCTCTCCTAACTCCCTCGTTCCTTCATCACTTGCGCCCCCTCGTAAATTACTGGCCACCGCAGAGCTCTATGACGACATGATTAAAATTTTAGTCCAAACATAGACGCCGATAATTAAGATTCAGCGCTCCATAAAGACGACCACGTGTTAGTTATCAAGTCAGCCAAAAGCTTACAGTCCATGGTGAGTGCTATGGAGATACATTGCGGGAGAGGTGAAATGAAGATAGATCATAATATGAAGACGGTAAATGAGATTTTCCAGAAGTATAAAGTATAGACTCAATGTAAGCCTGGGAGGGCATAAAATAAGAGCAAGTGGAACAACTCACGTATGTAGGGAGTATGTTCGGAAAGAAATGATTTAGTAGAGAGGACATAAGTGTGGAATCGCATCGTCCAAATAAGCATCTACGAGAAGGGAATTGACGAGGATGAATCTTTATGAACATATATTGCTTACGGTAAAAATGAGGCAACGTTAGACGACAAATCAATGGAAACCTATCCACTGATGAAATTCGTGATTGTTGCCGTGGTCTTTTTTTCAATAAATATTTTTGATACAAAATATTTTGTATGAATATATTTTTATCGATTAATTTTCTCTATTAATGTCCTTCGACACATCTTGATTACCACATATTTAAAAAACGTTTAAAGTTTAATATTTAAATTGGATCTCAACGTGAATTTGGCAACTCAATAATGGAGTATATATTTATACAGCCCTTTACAACATTTGGAAAAGTCACGGGTAACAAATTTAAGCAGAAAAAATTGTGACTAAAAGTTGATTGAATATTATTCTTATATTTAAGAAAGCTAAATGTACCGCATAAGAAACAGACATATTGATAAAGACTAAAAGTGGATTTGAAAACGTGAAAAGCTACTAATATTTTAGGATTAACACTAAATTAACTTCAATTCTGGCATTCCTTTCTTCTCTGCCCTCTTGCACTATCACCATATTCATGTATTTCGTATTTATATCCCATTGATAAATGCTTGAAACAAGTACGCGTAATAGATAGAATTCAAATCAATACAGATACTCCGTTTCACTTGAAACCTGATTTAATATTCTAGGAAAGCACTTGGATGAACTAAAATTCTTAAAATGGGATATTAATTATGAAGTTAGTCTCATTCGGGTGAAAACTATCCTGAATATCATTGAACGAAGTCCTAAGCCCGAATACCAGGTTTACACTGTTTGCACGCATTTTATTTGTCTACCCGATACACAAATATGTTTTCTAACTACTAAAATCTTGCAACACAACAAATGAAGAGGTCACGAGATCGAATCTCTCTCAAGGAAAAAACGTTCTCAACTAGTAAAAATCTATTGGGGCCTTGCGATGGTTTCCCTTTGGTGAATTATTTTGTAAAAATCAAATATGACGCCTAAGCCCTAATGCGATATATATATATAATGTCTTGGTAGAAAATCGCTCTCGGCGACGATGCACATGCATAAATAAAACAGTGATACACTAAACAAACACAGAATTAAATAATTCTAGTAGGACTTTTAAAACGAAAAGTGTATTGTGAAGGGAACAATTTCAAAGGCAAACTATCAGCTCAAGAAAATTGCATTTCTTATATTCCTGAAAGGGCTTCAACAGTGTCATTGCATTAATAATGTCCGTTTTCAGAGGAAAAGCACTGCCGAGAAGTTCAATTGCATAAAAATTGAAAGCAACGTTTCACCAAGGTCTGCGGTGACCAGATTTACTCAGGTGATTTTGTTGCTTTCTAATGACAAATTGTTTCTGGGAGGTTACGTTATCTGTTACATCGTATTAAATTAACTAAGAACCATGTAAATATTGAAGAAATACTACGATCCCCTTCAAAGAGAAACAAGGACAGTTAGCGAGTAAAAGGGGAGTAACGAAGTAATATAATATGACAAGTATTAAAAACCCAGAAAATCCGCGGTTATAATAACAGATAGGTCCGCAGTATACATATTTAGAAGAAGGGTGCAGAGGTACTTTGTTTCAATAACTTATACGCAATTATAAGGCTGAGTGTTTTCACAAAAATCATCGACGTAGCACTATCGAGAAAGCCGTACACATCCTCATGGTTTTGGGTGCGTGACCTGAAAATGGACTCCGCGGCGTGCTCAATCGCGTGAAAACATTTTGATGGGGCTGGGGGGTGTCTAAATAATCCCGTCTCTCGTTTAGAATTCCTTTTGATGGTGAATCGTTATCCAAAAATTCCATTTAAAATTTTGGGACCCTCAACTTTCCTTCAAAGTTTTCAGCAGTCCTCTAGCAAGGACGAGGGAGAGAGAGGAGGGTGGACTTGAGGTATTGTCCCGCAAAAAAATAAGTTAACGAAATGCCCGACTCCAGAGGGAAAATATCGAAAACTTTAAAAAAAGTAAAAATTCTTCTTCGATTCTCCCTTCTCCCCGCCCTCGTCTGATCTCACCCCCATCACTCCAAATCTTTCTGTCTTACTCTTCCTCCCCATTTCCTTTCAATTTTCCCCATATTCCCTTGCTCTCTTTCTCTCTTTACTCAACTACCCTCGGAAAAAGAAGGAACACTCCAGGGAGTCCCACTTCCCCCCCCCCCTTCTCCCCATCACCAACCTCCTGGCCATGGCCCAAACTCTTTTACCCTCACCCCCTTACCACTCTTTCTCTCTCTCTCTCTCTTCCTCTTTCCCCCGCCTCTCCCCTCATGTAGTATAAACCAAGTCCCTTTTCTCCACCCCCTTCCCCCAACCCCCTCGCTGACAAAATTTAGCGTAAGAGTTGAGAAGAAGAAGATTCCGACGGTCTCTACCCTCCAAAAACCTCTCCTCCTTTCTATATTCCTCTTTCTCTCTTAAGCTATTTCTTTGCCTCTTTCCGTTTCCCTTTGTCGTCACCCGGGGCCATGTAGTGCGACCCTCTCCTCCTTCCTTCCGCCCACCAGCCCCCCAAAGTCCTCCTCCTCATGGGGGGTGGGATGGGGCAGGACGGTGGGGCAGAGAGGTTGGTTGGGTGAACTCAGGGGCACATACAGAAACGCTTCGTGTAAGAGCAGGGACGGAACCTGGGAGAATCAGAAGGTGGTGGGGATGTGTTTGGGTTGGGAGAGGTGGAGGAGGTAAAGGGGGGGGAAAGGAGAGGAGGAGGTTCTTGGGTCTCCTCCTCCTTGGAGCTCATTTCAAAGGCAATAAGGCAGGGCAGACGCGTGCACAGCCCCGGAGGTAAGGGTGGCTGAAGAAGGGATGCAAAGACGGGGAGGGGGTCTGTGAGGAGAAGGGCGAAAGCGTTGTCGCGGGGTAAGGAATGGTAGGGGCAACGGGAGGGTGGGGGAGGATCAGGGGTGAAGCCTCCTTTCACTAATCGAAAACCCGCTTCCCTTGCCTCTTCCCCCTCCCTCCATCCCACCTTAAAACCCTGCACTGTTTTCACTTCCTCTTCTTCCCCCACCCCTCACGAAATCCCTCCCCTCTTAAATTCGGTGGCGGAATAAGGGGTGCGAGGTTGGGGGGGGAGGAAAACCCTGGCAAGGTGTCGCCCCCGAGTGGGAGATTTTTTTTGTTTTTTTTCCTTTATTTTCATCCTCCACGCGTTTCATTTTCATCCTCTGTGCGTTTTTTTATTTTTTTATTCGCTTTCTGAGGGGGGGAGGGGGTAGAAAAAGTATTTTGCGCGCGAAAGGCTCACGGGAGTGAAGTGGAATGCGAATATGCCTCAAGGAGTGAGCTGAAGATTAGAGATGAACATCCAAAGGCATCTATCGCTAGTTGATATCGTTATAGAATGAAATTGATGGAGGCAGGCGCTACTTTGTTGAATTTTGCAGTGTTTAGCATTAAGGAATGAAATCGTTTTGTACAATTTCATTAAATGTTTTCCATTTCAGCGTTTTTTGCGTTATTTTAAAGGTAACATTGTCACTTTTACCTTTAAAATGATACAATAGACGTTGAAAGTCATAGGTGAAACAAAGGACACGAAAGGAATTAATTCAAAGTTATCTCTTATCAGCATGCATAGAATAGGAGCAATCCATCGGAAATTAGGCCAATGATGATGCGATGAATGCTGAATTCGTAGAACTATAACAAGGGATGAGCAACGATGGCCAATGATCTTGGAAAACTGATGGTCGATATTTTTGCCACGGATAATAATAATTATGTCACTGATGATTTTACAATAGCGATGGTTTAAAGATGTCATCTGAACTTACTGTGGAGAGGAACTTACTGCGAGTTAAATTTTCATTTTAAGGCTAATATTATTTTTTATATTTCATAAACATTGTACACGAATCAATTGACAGTCTTTGTTGGTCCCACAGTATTTAGTAGATTTAAAGACTTTTTTTATTTTAGATGGACACCAATAGAAAATTCCACATAAAGACAGAGTCACGAACATATTTTCAATTTTTTTCATAACCGCGGAATACGATTTCCCTCATCATCCAAATTTAACTTTCATGGCTCGAGTGGCTTTTTCTTAAGTTTTTACAACGGATATCAATTACCACAGTAACTTTCAATGAATTTCTATAATGCATATCGAAACCAATCTCATCTCGGATTTAAAAATCCTAATGTTTGGCTTTTTCTTATCATTGGAAAAAGTGAATGAATGTAAGTGATTACAAACTCATATCAGTAGCTATTCATAATAACTTAATTTATAATTGCATTACATTGATATGATTTTCAATTTTTAACCCAGTTAGAAACTTATATAGGCTTTCCCATTTGACTAGTCGTACGTAAAGAATACGTAACTACCTACTTAGAATTCATGTAGGTACTTGAAAACAAAATATCTTAGCTTTTTATGCTTATTATTGACCATATTAGAGGCATTTGAACATTGACAATTTTTCCACTCTTCTAAAACTAAACTTAGAAAAAAAATTCATGTAGGTACTTTAAAACAAAATATCTTAGCTTTTTATGCTTATTATTGACCATATTAGAGACATTTGAACATTAACAATTTTTCCACTCTTCTAAAACTAAACTTAGAAAAAACTGTAGATAGTAAAATGTCTCTTAAAGACCTATCAAATTTTTCTCAGAGACATTTATGATGTCACCTGGCACCACCTCCATCATTTCAAATGGAAAGGCCCACTAACAACTATATTAAAATTTTACACGAGTACGTCCATATTGATGACGATTCCTATGAACGTTACGTTCATAACGTTACGGTCATTATAGTAAAAATGCTGGTTAAGGAATGGTTTGGTTACCGATGGTTAAATCTCAGCGTTTTACCAACATCTATGGTCCAGCTTCTATTCTCAAGCGATGTGAGTTATCGGTGGTTTTCTTTCGATGCCCATCCCTAGGAGGAGATTGGATTCCGTTGAGAGTTAATGCATCGACGGCCATCGGAAATATTTTTCCCGGGCGCCAACATACTGCGAGACCGGCGCGAGAAAGAAAATAATTTTGGTTCTGTTTTCCCAGCCCAGACCGATCACGTCCACATTATCGGATGCCAGCTAAATTAGTTTTCGGAAAAATTTCCAGACATAAAAATGGAATCTTCACTGATTCAGCCGGTAATCCAATGTAAAGGGTGTGTGACCGGCATGAAAATCACTGTTTAAAGAGATTCCCTAGGCATTTCTTTTTCCGATTCTTCTTCCTCCGAGGAGATTGGTTCGGTAAACATGTGCGAGCGCCGAAGAAACCACACATATTAATGCAAATGAGATGAATACATTCTTGCATTTTCAAATGCGTTTGGGTTACTTTCTGTAAGTCGTTTGCGAAGCGTTTTTTTTTCACTTTACATCCTCGATCTCCCCCGGGTCCGGACTCCACCCTGGTGAAATTTTAAATTAATTTTTAAGAAGTGGCACTAAAGGAGAAAGTTACTTTTGTTTTTGTTAAAACTGAGAGAGAGTAGATTAAATTCATTTATTCTTCAGTTTGAGCAACATAAAAAAAACATTTTTGTGATTTAAAAAAGTGGGTTTTGTATTATTTCAGAAGTTTATAGACCTAGAATCTTTAAATATAGGGTGTTGCACCTCAGTCGCAATTACACTCTTAATTATCTAACCATACAAATTTTCCCTAATGCAAAAATGTTAACCTCCCCCCTCCGAACATGGACCCCCCCGAAACGAAATCCTGACTACGTCACTGTCGATCTTCGTACCAACCTTGAATAAATCTCATTTCAGACAGGGTTTCATCTGAATGCAAATTTTTCCCCTGTATCAAAACAAAGCAATAACGGTTATGCTCTCTACTTCTAACAGCAGGACGCCATACACATCCCAGTACATTGACAATAAATACCTAAGGAATACCCTCGGTGGACAGGTTGATGGCGTACCGGTATAGAACTTCAACGCCGCGGGTTCGAATCCCGATGTCGTGTGTTTTGTTGTTTAAATTATTGTAGTGTTTTCTGAGTATCGTGGTTAAAGTGTACATGGTGCAATATAGCCAAGTCAATTGAATCACGTAAAATATATTTTGTTAACTACTCATACGTGCACCCACACACTAAATATGAAGTTTTGAGGATCTTAGCGAAATTGGAAGGTCCGGGTTCGATTCCCGGTCCATTCGAAATTTCTCACTTGGAATTGGCCAACTATCCACATTCACACCACCCAATGTTGTCCATTTCATATGTTACCGATCCCTTTCTTACTCTCTCTATTGGAAAAAGTATATGTCCATAAAAATGTTTGAAAACTACTGTTTTCTCATTTATAAACTAATAATTATTTTTAGCTACCTTGGTGCATTTATTTGACTCTTTTTCCTTGATCCTTTATAAATGTGTAAATAAAATCTTGTTACATATTACTCTTTCATACCTTTAACGAAGTTTTTTTTGTTATTTTTTCGGACATTCTATCAGCCGTAAATTTCACAATGGCTAACTAAAAGACTGGGCACTTAGGAACATTTCATGGCAACACAAAAGAACAGAGATTATAAAGCTTGAGGATCACATATGTCGCAGTAAAACTTTGATGCACGAGTATGATAAAGTTTACCTTAGAAACCACACACCCCGAATGGATGATGTCAATACAATACCTCAAAATAAAACTAATTCCTTTTATGAGTCATATCCAGAATGAGTAATATAGTTATATTTGATGATCCAAAAAAAGTATGGAGTTTCAACTGGCTCAATATTTTCTCGTGGTATGCAATTTTGGATTGTGATTTAACCTCGGCTAGGCTGATTTAGCGTGCAGCATGAAAGATATGTCGATAAAATAAAATTCAAATTAAATATGCTGATATTTCAGAAACAAGGTTTTCTTTATTGTCGCAGGACAATTATTAATTCCGGTTCATGCAGAATATTCAATATTTTCCATGAATTGTACCTTTTTCTTTCAAAAAGGTTATCTCCACCACAAAAGGCTATGATCGTGGATTAAAAGTACATCATTTTGAAAATTCAGGAAGAAGATCGCATTTATTTTTTTCCTGGGAGTCTACAATGCGTTGTTCCGCGACCGTCCTCCACATACTCACCTTAAGCCTTTTGTACTTCTTTTTCGAACATGAACTCTAACTCGTTTCATGTAACAGTCATTACCAGCGGCTCATTAACTTTTCCGGCGTATTTTTGAGGTACGAACGCCGTGGCTATGTGACGTTAAAGGCGATACAACCCGGGGCATGGACAATATTTGGATCATGGTCTGTGTTAGCGTAAAAAGGGATAATGAGGTAACAAGATATTCTTCGGTCGTAGAGATAATTTTCATCCCCTGAAATGTTTGTGAAAGTTTCAGAATTCGGCATTTCACGACACAGGGTCCGTTCACCCTGTTTAGTTCTTTCAGTATTTGCTTCGTCGTGGTCGGTTTAAAATTTGATTTTTTTTTCAAGGAAGCACGATCCATCTAGAGAAACGCCTCATCCGCGAGGCACATTAGGAAGTTAAAGGACTGAGCCATGGGAGCTGATGTGAAGAAAAGGGTAAAAAATACCTCGTAGTTTCAAGATATATGAGAGGGTACTACTCAACAAGCAATGAACATCGTGGCACGCCAAATCACTTAGTCTCAAGAAGGGATTCTTTCCCAAAAGCCCCTTTGTGGTTTCTCAAACGTTCATTCTTTAAAGAGATACATTTTACAGCTCCAAATGCCAACTTAGTACTCAGTGTTTGAACCTCGGTTTGGTCTGCGAGTGCTTCAAACATCAGGCTATCGCAGGATCAAGGGAAGACCGAAATGGAACACACACAAGTTAGACGGCTCCTTCTCAACGTCGACTAATTCCCACTAAATACACCCCAAAGGCATTCCATGGGCAATTCCCACCGGGCATTCATTATACTCATTTGGTACTTCCCCCTTTTCCAAGAAATCCCCAACTCTTGCCCGGAAACGAAGTCTACGTCCACGACAGAATTCTTTGGAATAATACGACGGCTCGGATACCTCTTCATTATGAACCGTGTCACATCGTGCTCAAAATAAGCTCCGGACATATTCCTCTAAATTAAATAGCCACCATATTATCCCCGTTCGCATTCAACCCGGAAAAAGGGTGTATATCACAACTGGATATCATTATTATCATAGGTACCATTTGTATATCATATCCATGGATAATAAAGGATTCGCGAGTCGGCCACGAGAAGCGCTGATTCCTGCTGTCACTTCGCGCGCTTTTTAATCGCTTTCCAAATTGTCCGCGTTGTGGCGCTGTTTAGCTTAGGGATCTATTCATTCCAGATTTTCTCCATTCCTGGAAATGGAAGTGTATGTGCCTGATTCGCGTTAAATCGCTCTACAGAGATCGTTTTCCTTTTTGAAAGCCGGAGAATTAAGTTTTTGAGATTTGAAGAATATGGCGTAACCGTTGTTGTTTTGTACCTGGGTGAGGAGGCCTAGAAGGAATAAGACCTAGAAGGAAAATAAGGAGTTGGGCTTTGGAAACCGAAGCCTATTCAAAGCGAAGGTTGATAAATCTATTGGAGTGTTGTATGAATCGTTAAATTTACATAGGTTATATTATTAATAAATTAGTATAATATATAGCATGGTATAAATTAGTATAGCATAGTTATATAATTTTCCTTTTGATTTGTTGTAAGAGTACATTCTCCTAATCAATCTGTTTTCATTTTCTATAATTTAATGTATTGATTGAGGTAATGCTGTTTTCATGTCAGGTTATTAATCAGCATTACCCTCTTGGAGTTTCATAAAGTGACCAGTCGACACTAAAACTTGTCTACTATATCAGCGCGCATCATTATACAACTTCCAGTTTTCTTGAAATTTTTGTGCTTATATGTTTTTATTATGCAGTGAAGCTGTAAGTTTCTCCGAATATCTCTTTTCATTAATTCATATTCATTTCAGGATTCTTTGTTTTGACTTCAATGAATGTGACTGGAAGAATAACTTCATTGCTTCATAAACTATTGTTCCGTCATTCCTGAAATTTTACCAAACTTGGTTTTCTTTTCTCTTCTACTATTTTACCTTACGATGAATTAAATTATTTTTTCATAGTGTTGTGAGTATTTGGAGTTGAATTAATTTTTGCGTTGAGATAATTCTCAATGGTTCTCTACTGCGGTATAATTCATGGATCGCTCCCGTCTTAGTTGATAGGCTTCGTTCGTCGCGTCGTGTCGGTTTGACCAATAATCAGCGGGTCGTTCTCCAGGGATTCCCCCTCGCTCGTAGCCGGGAGAGTCCTCGTGTCGCTTTCACCTCTCTGCTCGTTCGGTGACCTGCTTTAAAATTGTTTTACATTATATTAAAAGGTAATTTGTCTTCAAAGTTGCTTGGGGCTACGTTCATAACTTTCTCTTGTTTGTTTAAGAAGACAAGGCTACTTTAAAATGAAGGACATCTTTAAATCTTCACCACCGTTCTGAGTTAATGTCGTGTTAGTGGAATCGGGGGGGGGGGGGGAATTATCATTTGGATGGAATAAATTTTGTTGGTTTACGACCATATAATCGGGTTTTTGACATCGCTGTAATTGATGGTAAGATAGCAACTTGGGGATTTTAATTGTGTCGTAAGTAATTTGCACATTTTGTAGTTTAAAATTAGCCTGTGAAGGATTTCTCGTGAGTTATATGGAAGAGTATGACTCAGTGCGCTTTAATACTTCAGCATTCCTCATCTAGTCTGATTCCTGTTGTGTTCGATTTTCGGTTGTCAAGAGTGAAGCTCAAAGTGTGTCTGTGTGCTTGATAATTCCGGTGAATTACCTAATTGGTCAGATATAAGTGATATATCCGCTATAATACGTAATCTTCCAATGCTTTTCGCCACAATGCACAGATCCCTCATAGTGTCAGCGCCGCGAATGACAGCTTAGGAAAACCTAATAAAATGCGCGGGTTGTGGCAGCACTTCTCGTGGCCGACTCTCGAATTCTTTATCTAGTATTCATGATCATATCATATCACCCAAAAATACATTCATTCCTTAACACCATTGAGTAAAAAGAGATTTGCAGTCGCAAACACCTTAAGTAAGAGAGATAAAAAATGAGCCATTTCGTTTTTATAAATTCCGGTTCTTTTTAGTTTACTCGATTAATATGAATATTAAATCCACCATTATTGATTATTAAATATTATTAATAGATATGAATTAATATTATTAAAACACAGAGTACATCAAGCATTTTGGAGGTAGCCGTTCCAAATTCTTACTGTGATACACTGAAAATTAGAAAGTTCATTATTAACAGACTGTCAACAAAATACGCACTTGTGGTTCCCCGGTGAAGGCTTCCTATTTTCATAACGTGAAATGTAATAGATGATTTAACCCAATTCGAATCCCTAACTTGACAAATTAGTTCATAGAGTATTCACCGTAGATTAGCGTGACCTCAAATTCAATTTTAGTTGTTGGACCAGAAGAGCAAAAACGTCAGCGTTTCATCATTTGTATCTATTTCACTGCACGAAAACAGGCTACGAAACCACCAAGAGGCATAGAAGCCTACTCCATCTCATCCACTTAAAGATGCAGCAGTTTCTGCGCGCATTTAAATTTAAAAGTTAACCAGCAATTTCCATCAAATAAAGGCGCGGACAAAACATATTGCCCCGGCAACCATGGATAGATTTTATAAGTGCTAAGTTTGTTCCTGCTTTTCTTCATTTCCCCTCACAACATTTTGCCTCGGTCTGTGTCAACGAGGAACGTATTATTCAGCGAACTCTTTATCGGGAAAATTTAATCTATCTTCATTTAACTTCATGGAACGCATCCTGCCAGCCTGTCACCCTTCAGCATATCTGACAAGAAGACTCTTGCAGGAGAATGCACTTTTGCTCATAATTAAATCAGTCGTATTCCACGAAAAGAGTCAAATTTTAATACTCAGCGAAAACAGTACTGATGCACAAATCTAGGAGGAACGCTTCGGAAGCTTTTATAGACTATCTGTAAAATACATTAACGCCTATCCTTAATACAAATAAGAAATTTTGAGGAAACCGGGACTAGCCACGGTAGTAACCTTTACGGAGTCACCCGCAAGTGCACATAAGTGCAATATTCCACAGGAGAAAAATCATTCGCCCTGACCGGGATTCGAACCCGGATCCCTCGATTTCGCCCCCTCGAAATAATCCACGGAGGAGAAGGACGCCTCGGTAACTTAACTGGTTAAAGCACTCGGCGAAATCGAGGGAAACCGGGTTCGAATCCCGGTCAAGGCGAATGATTTTTCTTTTGTGGAATATTGCACTTATGTGCACAAATAAGAAATTTACAGAGGGTCTTTGTTATTTAGCGGAAAGAAGATCGCCTGACAAAGCGCAAATGCTCGGTATACCGAGTAACAGTTTCACATTTGACATTGAAAATTTACCAGTTTGTTTTGAACACTAAAATTTTAAATAACTAAAATTAATGATCGAACGGCTTAATATCTTCCGCGGCATTCTGAGATAAAATGAAAACTTTTACAAGAAAAAACCCAATCCGACTCAGCGTGAGTCCTCGCAGATTTTAATCAAATTATTTCAATGGCTGAATTCACTTTTTTAATAACTACTTTGTTTTGAGCAATAATTAAGCCATTTCGTAAATTTAAGCGTGTCTTAGAGTTTTCCACAACACTCACTTAAATTCTATGCTAATTTATATTTTTCTTTTGCTCTTACTCCGGATTTTAATAACTCAAGATGCGAATATATAATTTTAAAATGGATCGTACCCGTCCATGATAATTAAGTTTAGTAAAAATATTTGGATAATAGAAGGGAAAAAGCATGCCGAATGAGATTATTATCCAAACACATGCCAAAAATACTGATATTCATGCAAAGTTGCAATTCGGGTTGAGAAATTACGATGTTTTCTTTAATTTAGTCGTTTACATGATTTAAACATTTGCAACAACTAATTCTATTATAGTTGCACAACCGGAAATTCTTGTTGAAAATGTAAGACTTTTGAAGTGTATCGCATTTCCCGCTTCGATTCAGCATATTTTCTACTTTTCTCCTCGTAATCCAAAATCTATTTTCATCTCTGCCTTCCAATCCACTTACCCAATAGCCACCCTCCTCTCAACCTCTTCAACATTAAGTTTTGAAATCCGAGCGTCCGAATAACAAGCGTCAACTTGTTTCTAAATCCCCAGAATTTTCTACCACCAACTTCGTTAATTCCCAATAATATTACCACATCTTCTTTCCCTTTGACTGCTCTACTTCCTTCATCTTACTCCATCCACATATTTAAAAGGTCTCTTATATCTACCCCACCCCCTTTCCTCGAAGACCATGTTTCTGGACCTACTATTGAACGCTAATATCCATTTTCAACTTTAACTAATTCAACCCGTCCTCTGTATCAACCACTTGCCAGCATGCAGCTACAGTGACTAGCACAGGATCAAATAGCGCTTGAGACGGGCTTAATATGAAAACTATTTTCTCGAAAGTCTTGAGTTTATAACTTAGCTCAGAACTGCTTATGCGAAGTCGTGTGATGAAGTAAAATCAATCCCAAGTTAATTCATAAATGAAGGTTAAAATTCTTACGGTTAAAATCCTGAAATCATGTTAAAATCATCTTAAAAGCAGCCCTCTGAAACAGTTACTTACGATTTATGCAAAACGGATATCTGATCTACCATGTTAAAATGTAAAAGAAACATTAAAAAATTTTCTCAAATGAATCCGAAAGAATATTTGCAGTTCAAAAGGAGTAATTCACATTGAGTGTGTTTTTGGCGCGTGGGTCCTCCGTCTGCGCTCGCGAAACCTAGGAATTTTGGAGACTCGAAAATCACGCTAATCTATTTACCAAAAATGCTAGAATGTTAAACGTTTGAAACATTATTTATTTTACTTGATATTTAATAAATGCCTCTGACCTCTGATTTCAAAGCCTTGAAATATCCTCGGAAGTGAAAATCATTGATCAATCAACCAAACTCACTCTTAGGAGGTTTTCTTCATTTCAAAAACATTAAAAATTTGCTTCATCGTCAATCATGGGCTTTCTGCCAAAAAATTGGTATTTAATGGACATTCTTGCCCTTAATTTCCCAATGACGGGAAGTTCTCTAACGTTTCCTAAGTATCTAAGTATTCTAAATAGTTATCTCTTTTCCTATGGTAAATCCCTCTGAAATTCTTCACGCCTTAAACCTCCCTTCATACAGTCTAAGATTCATATTATTCTCCTCCCTCTCCCAGGCTTACCCTACATTCTACCCTTTATCACCCTCTTTAAAATGTAATTATCCCTCAATACGTTCTCCAACCACTTCCGTCTCCTCTGAATTTCCTCCAATAACCTCCTTTTCTACTTCTTTCGCCGACTAATTTGCCTTATCGGCCTCTTTTTTCCTCCACCATATCTAACACTTCACATTAGTCTTTCTCTCCAACCTGAAAACCCGTCGCATCTGGTTATTTTTTCTAAAGGCGTCCTAACGGGTGAATGCCTTCATGATGGACACATTTTTGATAGGAAACTTTCCTATCCCTTTCAGGGCTGTAGATGGTACAGTGAAGTGCCGATTATCCGAGGTGATGTGGATTGAGGCACCCTTGGAAAATCAAAAACTCTAATCATACGGAAGCAGCTTATCTGTAAGAAAAAATTGCGACAAAAAAATTAGATATTTCTACTGCAACACATTTTTTGACATGTTCAGGAGAACTGGAAGCCGTTCTGACTAAATTTCGTTTGTACGAGCTAAACTGGCTTGGTACAGCCATAACATGTAGATAAATACCATGGATAGTACCATCGATAGTTCTGAACGCGGATAATCAAGACTGCTGCAGGAAAGATGAAAGGATCCAATCATCTACACCCCTGAAGGTTATAGAAAAATCACCTATCGTAACGTCGGCTATCGTAAAGAAATATACCCGGTGAGAAGCACGAGAAGAATTCACCAGACTAATTTGCCTGGAAAGCCTCAATATCTTCCCCTTCCCTTAGCCCCTTCCCATCCCATATACGTCACCCATATATCCTCCATTTGACGCTCGTCCATGATCCCTAATTTGTTCATCAAAAAATGCCTTGCATTATTTTTCTATTTTTCGCTAGCAATCGGAGCACATGAATCTCAAATCCACCCCGGGGCTGGACGAAAGATTTCCGAGCACAGCACAACTGGGTGGATAATCATGGGCTACTACCGCGCCCGCTTCTCGTCTCCGATGGGACGCACACGAATTGAAATTCCAAGCGGTGCCCGCATTTCCCAGCACGTAATCCATCAGCGTGGATTTCAAGAGAATCCGGCTCTCTCTCTCTCTCTTCCCAGAGTGCGTGCGTCTCTTGAAGCGACGACGCTAAATATGCCACGCGGCGTGAGGTAACCTCGTGGGGGATCCACGACACCAGTGGAGCGCTCTGTTGGGAGATGTGCGAACTACTTTAACTTCTCCCTACTCTCGTGAGAGGCAAACACTTATCCACGATTCCCTCAAGATGAGAAGTTTCCTGCTTCCTTCTTGAGCCGTAAAAAAAAGAAAAATGAATTGAACACTCGTCAAACAGATACCTTTGGGATGACTGCTGCTTCAACTGGCCAAAGAAACATTAGCACTTGTATAATAATGTTCAAATTACGTAGATGGAACGGAATAACTTTACACGTGCAGCATTGTGTCACGAGACCGGAATTATCGGGGGAAAATAGAATGGTGTCACTTATGGCGAAGCAAAACAAAAGGCTAACAAAATGCAACGTTGGTGCCAACCGAACAAATTCTAACAAGCAGGAGACCAAGCATTACATTTTATAATAAATAAACCATTTCACTCTTACATAAACTCCGGAGTCACGCAACTCATCCACCATTCTTTGTACAATCATAGCAATTTTAATCAGACCACCTTTAAAATATCCTCCGGAGAAAAAACTTTAATGAGGCAATTGTCCATGATGAGGCAAGTAACGTTTCCCTAACTCCCCTTCCCGAGCTACTAACTTTATTCACATGTCATTGACAGAGATATTATTAATTTCATCGTGGACGAAATTTTAGTGGCAGTGGATATAAAAATTCACACAGGACCAGAAAACGGCAGGTTTTTAAAATCTGATTTTTTTATTGCGAACCACAAACATATAGCGAGTGATTTGAGAGAAGTGTGAAGTAGAGCGTACGTTTCTGCGGAAACGTTATTGATTGTTTGGGTTCGGTAACGGTTCGCATCCCCAGCAACTCTATGCGCTTTGCCAGTCTCCACGGGTTTCTACTCCATAGTGCACAACAACAGTTAAAACAAAAGGACTCACTGTTTGAAAAGCCTTTTTAAATGCAGCTCTCGTTTTCACCTGTTCAAAAAATATCTTTTTACAGTATTTTTTTCAGAATATGCGCAACCCTATCTTCTATGTACCGTGTCTCTAGCAACTCAAGTACTAGACTCTTCCAACTAATCTAAAGAGAGATGAGTTTAAAACGCACTGTAATGGGATTTAGTTTCCCAGGTACCTACTATTTAATCAGCTTTGGAGAATTTTGTTCAACATTTCTGGAGATGGATTGTACCTATTTCCCTATTTTGTTTTCCATCTAAGGAATTTCAGCGTTAAAAGAGTTAGAGCGTTAAAAATCAGTATCCAATCAAAAATAAAATTTACGAGGAAAACATATTCAGCTTTTTAGGTCAATTTTACATGTAAACTAAATTTATCCAAACGTCATTTTTTTAGCGAGTAAGGGCGTTAAAGGCAACTTTAAATGAGCAAAATAAAGAGGTGTGGCTATGTGGTGGACACGGACGTAGGTTTATTCGTGAATGCGCGTTCCTAAGCAGTTGATATTAGCGTCCGTCGCGGTGCTTGCTCGCCATCCTGACTTTCCGAGCTCCCGAAGTCATTCCAACAGTTCTGTCACAGGTATATTGAAACTACTGGTTGGCGGCTACTTCGACGTCCTTATCGATTATATGAGTCCTTTTCAATCTCCTCGGTGTTTTCGGTGAGTATGGGCTGTCATCTAATATTTGACTTTGAGTTAAATTACTTATATTTGATTCGTTAACAAACATTACGGTAGGTACAGATTTTTTTGCTTTACTCTAGATCTCCTTGCAAGCCGCCGCAGAGGCGTGTGGCAGGGAGTGATAGGACATCAGCCATGAAAAAAGAGGGAAAAGGGAAACGGAGGGAGAGAGGATAGAGGTGAATAGCATGTTGACGATATGTCTTGCGCTAATGTCACGCCGTTTTCGTTATAATCACTAACATTACCTGGAAAGAAGGAATTTTTGTACCAATCAGTTCGTCTTAAGTGTATCTCTCTTTTTATCGCTTCCAATATAATAATATCCTCAAATCGTACTGAAACTAGCCTGATCTGAATTTTTCAAGTAATCTATGTCTAGCGTGTAGCCTCCGTCTCTAACGGCTCCCTTCCCAGTTCTTCTATCAGCTGCGTAACTTTTTATGTTCGCTCGTAGCAATTTTAACGAAGTGTTCGGCTTTCCTATGTATTTTATTTACTTAGCAAATTAAATCTTTCTATGCAGGGTCCCAAATGCTCGCGACGCATTCAAAATGTTGCAGATTTAATAGACAGATCGAAACGAGATTTTTCGTTTGACACAAAAATCAACGCGTTAGCACATCGGAGCCACGAGATTTGCCGCGCGGAAATTTTCGCCCACGCCCGAAATGGAACCCAATCCCTGCGGTCCTATAGCCGCGCCTTTCGCCTACGCGGCGCCAATTCCAGGCCGTGCACGCACGCCGGAATCGCACGAATTGGCAATTTTGCACCCGCAAATATTCAATGTTGTAAGTTGTTCGTTTTTACCGAAAACATATTCATCCCGTTTACCGAATAACAACTATATTTCTCTTATAAATGAGAGACTTTTGGCAAAGCTCCAAGGATACAATGCAACTTAAAATGCTAGCTTGGAAACCGGTTTTCGGAAATACAGAAAGGGGTATTAGCCGACTATTACGCAATGGCTCGCGAGCCATTTACAAAACCAAAGCACACGAAGTGATATAGAAGCTTATCGAAGCGTACCAAATCTCAGAGACTTGGGCTCAGGAACATACGTGCCTGGTTAAGACGGATACTGAGGCAAAAGCGTATGGGACTGCTAGTATGATGAACAATGGATTGCTATGTGATATGACGATACGTTTATGGTCGCATGACGATGTTTCCAAATCAATTCAGTGAATATCAAAACGTGGGAAAAATAGATTAATAGCGTAGATCATAATCGTAGATATGCAAGATAGACTCCTCGATATAAACTTAAATATGTACTAACACTCCATCACGATTATAACCGACAGTTTGATTTGACGAGACGTATCGTATGTATTGTGCGAGAATAAATTCGATGGTACAATTAACATCCGAAATGGCAAGAAAATGTTCCGATAATAACCGGGATTCCCGCCGGATGATGTACTACATTTCTCCGACGTTTCCATGAATAGTTGTCTCAGTAGATGATGGCAGAGTCTACCCCAGAATTCCCTGCATATTCCCCCTGAAGACGATTAGAGGGTCACTCATAGAAACGTCGGGAGGCATGAGGAATGTCACCCTCTCGCATTGTTTAACCTAAGACATGTCTTAGGTTAAACAATGCGAGTGAACGAACCTATGAACAAACGGAACATCTACGGTTGAAGCAGGATCTGAACCTACGGCTCTGGGAGAAATATTTTTACAATAAATATTTTGGAAATGAGTCCCTAATTATATTTTTTTCATTCTCTCCTCGTCGTTATTAGTCAGTGTAGAAAAGTACGAATAAAATTTCCGTTTTTCTTTAAAAATGATGCAGCCCATCGAGTACAATTACGGCAAATTTTAATTCAATCAACTATTTTATACGTTAACTCTAAAACAAATTCTTCCACTATCTCGATGAAATCCAATGGCAAACTTAGTTACTGGAAAATTTCAGAAATTTCAAAATGGGAAATTTCAGTTATAATATGCTCCAATCCCTCGAACTTTTTCAGCCCACTCTGCTACGATGTTATCTCTCATTCACTCCAATCCATCACCTTAGGCATCTTTATTTGGTTTTCTCGTACAATATATTCATCCTCGTGATGTATCTTAGAGGCTGAGAAAGCTGTATAAACAACTATAATCGGAAAATGCGCTAAATAATCCAATGCTATTTTCTTTAGCAACACAAAAAGAAAATGCATTCCTAAAAATTAACAGTTCAGAAAAGTACGAATCAAATTTCCATTTTTCTTAAAAAATGATGCAGCCCACCGAGTACAAGTACGACGAATTCTCATTCAATAAACTGTTTTTATACGCGAACTCTTAAACAAAACCAACTTTTTTGCATAAGTCCATGATATTCAAGTAAGATTAAGAATTAAGTGTTCATAATGCCTCAAGAATTTTAAGTATGTACTCCATAAATCTATGAGCATTTTCTCAGAGTATTTTCTATTTTATCCACTGGCGAACTTCAAAGATGATTATAATAATAATCCCTTTCACCTCGCCACGTTTTTAATATCAGGTGATACACTGTAAATGAGCAGACTACACTTCGCCTTGAAATTTATGTAAAAATATTTTTATAGTAGCTCTTGTCTATCTTCACTGAGCGTTCATACTGCTTGCGTTGTTTGAACTCCTATTGCAGGTTAGAAGAGCCTCTTGTTGCTTCCTAGAATTGCGCTAGCGTTTGGTATTTTTGTGAATACAGTCATGTGAATTGTTATAAGTGCAAGACTCATTCTTGCCAGAATCTTTTTTAACTTGTATAGGTATAAAGAGGAAGGGATACGGCATCGAATTCCTCATGTGTTGCGTGCCCACTTCATTTGCCACAGTGAACTTTATACCTGACGCAGGAAAACGCACGGATGAATCAGTTCTAGTTACCACATAGTCCTTGGGCAACTGCTTTGAATTCCCCAAGAACAAAGAAAGAACAGAGGGGAAAAGTACTCTGAACATAATGGATCTTTTCAGCCGTACTTAGCTTTATATTTAAACTCAGGAGCCACTGTCACGTATGAGCTTCCAAGCGAGAAGTAACAAAAACAGTGACCCAGAAACCCATGGCTGCGCATACATCTCCGAGAGGCGAAAACTACTAGGCCAAGGGTGGGAAAACTGCAGAGATTTTTGCTTGATTTTTTTTATTTGACTGAAAATTTATGCATTGTGTTGAAGTATTCTTGCCTTCAAAATCCGAGCGGTAAAATAGAAGAATTCAAATAGTTTCTGACTTAAGAGCACGTTAATTTTTTCTGCGCTTCGATGAATACTGGAAGTTGCATGTATCGAATTCGTAGCCTGATCATTGGTGACATTTCCGTTTCCCATGCATCTCGATTCCACACCCGACCAAATACCCCTGAACTGCCTCTAACTCTCGACACACTTAGCTTTCCGAAGATTCTGGGCGGCGAAATTCTGAATTCTGAATTTCATTAGTATCATCACGACCTACCGGTTTGGATATGCTTTGCTGGACCACATTTACCATGATTTTCCATGATCAGTCGTAAATCCGAGATCAGATCAAAGGGTCTCAAACACTTCCAAGAGTGGTCTTTCTAATTTAACAAAGCAATTTTATGTGAATTTCTCATTACATTTATTCAATACTCATTCGATTAACTAAAGTTCATGACTTACCCGCATGTTCTTCACAGGCGTGCGCCTCAGGAGAGTCTGCAGGTGAAAAGCAATTGTAAACACTTCACTTTGCCAGACTTTATTGAGATGAATTTCGAACATTCATCCTAACAAATGATCATTGATCACCATCTCCTCGTATTCCTTCTTTTTATCCTCCACAGTAATTAATTTATTTCTTATTCTGAAAAATGTGATTAATAAAGAAGAGATTAATCGAAAAAAATAAAGGTAATTTTCTGACTGATCGAGATATTAATAACAGAGAAGTAAACGTAAATCTTTCTAACGCAGGAATTGCGACATGAGTTCCGTTCATTGGGTTCTTTGATATCCCGAGAAAATAAGGTTTTATTTTCTCGTCCAATCTACATTATATTGCAGCATATTTTGTTTTATCTAACAGTGATACAAATGGATACACTCGATACGTAATTTAGAGATAAACCTTGTGTAACACCAAATTAGGTGGAGATTATTCTCTGAAGGACATTGAACTAAAATACTACCACTACGATTATTGCATATTGGAAAAAATTTTAATGCAAAGAAACAAAACATTGTTTGTCGATGAATATCTGTTACTAATAGCACTTTCATTTAAATTAAGCGACCCGGGTTTCAGTGAATAATCACCATCATCAGGCATTAATTGAGATCTGTTTATCCTATTGTTTCCGTAGTTAAGTAATGGAAGGGGAGAAGAAGTTTGAAACGGAAGCCAGAATAGGGGAAAATGAGGGGTAAAGGTATTCGTTAATGAGGGTGTTGTCGTGGTTATTCAAAATTTTTAAAATTTCCAACTGCTCTCTTGAATCTAATTCGCGGCGGTCGTTACATAATTTTAGGATATTCATTGCAAAATCACTCCTGTGGCTGCTACATATAAAGTGTTTGGCAAAATTACTTTTATCCTCTTTGATGTTTTTATAAGCACTTAAATGTTCTTTTCTCCTGACACAGAATCTTCTACCTGTCTGCCCCACGTAGACACCATTGCAATCGCTGCATTTCAATGAATATACTCCACATCGGTCTAATTGCTCTATCGGGTCCTTAAATTTTACTAGCAGCTTTCGGAGAGTTGCATTAGGTCTATAAGCCATGCGGAATTCGTCTCTGGGTAGAAGGTGAGCCATTTTCTGAGATACTGCACCTAGGTATGTCACCGTGCACCACTGTTTCTTTTTACTCTCGTTCTCGGAAAACATTTGGTCGATAGCCAATCTTCTCTGTTTTTAAAAACTAATTTGTCTATTAAATTTGGTGAATACCCTTTAATAATACAAAAATAATGGAATACTACAAAGTTAATTATGAACTAGTGAAACAAAACATTTCCTCAGCTAACTGCAGTGAAGGATTTCCTAATTTTGGTCCAAGACTGTGCCGATCAGACAAGACCAATGTGCTGTGATAGTTGCAAGTGCGAAAAAAAGCCGGAAAAGACCCTACCCCCATTTTATATGACTGTTATGGTTGTTTTCTACTTTTTCCAGTTCCTCCGGATATTGTCTACGACGACACGAGCGCAGATCTGTCCGTTCAGGAGGGCGAGAACGCGACGCTGTCGTGCAAGGCGACTGGGCACCCCCCTCCACGGATCACGTGGAAAAGAGAAGACGGAGATGCGATACTCATTAGAAGAGGACCTCGGGAGATCGTCAAAGGTATATACGTGCGCACTTCACGTGTGGTTTTAATCCATGGGTTCTGAGACGATTTCGGAGAGAGAATTCAGATATCTATCAATAGATTTAATTTTATCGTCCACGACTATCACGCATGATTGTGATTCATGGATTTTGGATGTATTTCTGGGAGAATATTCGAACCCTTGTCCCGAGTGCTCCAGTATTTTGGCGTCCTATATCCTAGTGTCGCAAGTATTGGTTGTGGTCGTTAACTCAGTTTCAATTTAACGCCTTGAGTCATATAATTCCGATGCTCTATCCTTAGTGGTTGTTCTTTTTCATTTGTTTTAAAATCACATTTCGTGATCCCGCGCCCATAAAAAATGTTTTATCTTACTTTTTTCTATATCTGCCGTTAAAGTCGACACGTACAACGGAAGTATGATGCACTTCTGGCGCCTCGATCGCCGGCAAATGGGGGCCTTCTTGTGCATCGCATCCAACGACGTCCCGCCGGCAGTCAGCAAGAGGATCATCCTGAACGTAAACTGTGAGTAAATGAATGGTCGCACAGGGCGTTCGCTCCCATCTTTCGTCCCTTTTTTTACCCATCCACCCACGTACTGGGGAAGCGGAGCGGTGCGAACGGTTAAAACCATACGCTCTCTCCAAACGTGAGAGCAAGAGACGGGAGAAATAGAGATTTCATTTTGGGTACGGGACTAGCGAAGGGGACTGACTGCATTAGGACAACGAATTGCCCGAGGCGGATTCTCTCCGCCACGGAGAAAAAAATGCACTTCTCCCTTCTCCCTCACGCTCTCTCTCTGCTTCTCACTCAAATCCTCATTATTTTCTACTCCACTTCAGGCGACCAGACGTCCTCGCCTGGACTAGTCCGTTCTGTATGTACATACTTCAGCGCACGCGCGCGCCGTCCCGGACGCCGGTGGAATATGTTTTGGGGAAAAATCCTCCGGAATTTTTTAATTTTATTTTATTCAAAAATGGGTTCGCGCGTCGCTTCCGAAACTTTGAAATTTTTATCGACCAAAAATTTTTAAATTATCCGCAAAAAATATCCGGTCCGTTTCATATAAATCTCTTATAAAATAGATTGGAGCTGAAGTAGTGTTTTTTTGCTCGTGCATAACAATGCATTCCAGTCACATCCATATTTCATTCACGGTTAAGAGAAGTGTGAACAATTGCTAAGAGTAAATTTATTAAATAACGCTCACATCAATAGACAGCGTAAATACGGCTGTGGCGGAATTTTATATTATTAACCTATAAATATTTTAGTTGATCTATCAATGGAAACTGTGTTTGATCCAATCTTTACTAAAATCCGTTGAAATATCAGTTTCCACAATTCATAGCTCGCATAGAAGTATAATTTTCAAGCAAATAATATTACCAATCAAAGCCATATTTTTTGCTAATATGAATAACGGTTACTAGCAATTTACTTTGCATAAAAAATCGAAAAAATGAATGAATGATTTACAGGCCTGAATTTTACTGAAATTCTATTGAAACCTGGGTCATTCCATATCAGATCAACACACCTAATTAACCTTACCTTCTCAGATTTTAATTAAATTTGGTATGTAGTTAGTCTCTACATATATTAAGAAAAATACCAAATTTCATTTCATTTTATCCACCCGTTTTGAAAATATGGCTATTAGTTTACAAAAATCGTCCAAAATTGCATGAACCTCAACATTAAAAATATTAATTGCTCATCTCCAAATTAAGGTAGAGATATGAAAGAGATGTCAATTTGTATCTATCTTTATATTTGTGCTTTCTTATTATTTGTAACACACTATGGGTTGTAAGCAATTTATTTTTCAAATTCCAAAAATAACATTTTAATTAAACTTTTCGAAAGAACGCCTCTCCTATTTTTTTAAATTAATCTAGGAATTAGGTTATATGATCATCAAATGATCATAGTTTGAAAATGGGAGGGCAATGAGTTCATGGTTAAAATAATTTGAAAGTTTTGAAAGAAAAGAAAGTGGTTTTCACAAAATTCCAACAATGTTCCGTTTAAACCGTTTAAAAATCATTTAAACCCTGGTGAAAATGGAAGCGTCAACAAAGCGGATTCCGGAGCGGAAAGAACGGCCAGTGAAGCGGAAGGAAAGCGGTAGCGAAGCAAAAAGGGAGCGGAGAGGAAACGGAAAAAAACCGTAAAATGAGAAAAAAAAGCGGAATAAAGGAGCCGTAACGAAGCGGAGAACGAACCGTATTGAAACGGAGAATGAACCGTGAGAAAGCGGAGAATGAACCGTATGGAAGCGGAAAATTTACCGAATGGGAACTCTCATTAAGCGGAAAAAGGACCGTGTGGAGAAATGCACGAAGCGGAAAACGAAGCGTAAGGTGTTTTAGCTTCGACCATGAATAAAAAAGAAAACGCATTCTGCATCTTACAGATTACATTCAGGGACGATCACCTACTTCCTACCAACTACCTACCCGACCACACAGCACAACTTATTTCTCATATCTTCCTACATAATGCCTACCTACGTCATTTATACTCGCAACTAACAGTTACGCGTCATGAAAATGGTATACATCCAGGTTATTCCCGTCCGTGTAAGTAACTGCGAGAACTAATTTTTAAAAATTTCAATGACGTGATAGTTTGAGGAAATACCATTCAATCACAATAACAGTTATCAGGCATTAATTAATTAAACTCTATGTTGCCACATAGGATGAATTTATAGTTAATATTAATAACAATAAACAAGATTTTTTTCCAATTACCAAAATATTTCCGTTTAAGGAAGCGGAAAGTTACGCTTCCTTAAACGAAGCGGAGAGGTGGGGAAGCGGAGGAGTCGCCCCCTTCCGCTATGCCTACGCTAAAGAAAGAAGTAAGGAGGCGTATTCGAAGCAGAGGGGAGCGGAAGCGGAAGGTGTCGCTTCCTTCCGCTTCGTTTACGCTAAAGGAAGAAGCATGAATGTTTAGACGAAGCGGAGGGGAGCATAAGCGGAAGGTGCCGCTTCCTTCCGCTTCGTTTACGCCAAAGGTAGAGGCAAGGAAGCCTTACACGTAGCGAATATCCGCTTCCTAAAGCGGACTTACGCTTTGTTTCGCTCGGGTCAAGCTCCGGGAAACGGGACATTTTCGCCTGGGTTAAGGAGCGGCATTTGAAGCGGAGGGGAGAGGAAGCGGAATGTGTCGCTTACTTCCGCTTCGTTTGAACTAAAGGAAGAAAGCAAGGAGCAGTTTTTGAAGCGGAGGGGAGAGGAAGCGGAAGGTGTCGCTTACTTCCGCTTCTTTTAAGCTAAAGTAAGAAAGCAAGGAGCGGCATTTGAAGCGGAGGGGAGAGGAACCGGAATGTGTCGCTTCCTTCCGCTTCGTTTACGCTAAAGGAAGAAGCACGGAAGCGTATTCGAAGAGGAGAGGAGCGGAAGCGGAAGATGTCGCTTCCTTCCGCTTCGTTTACGCGAAAGGAAGAAGTAAGGAAGCGTGTCCCAAGCGAGGATCCGCTTCCTGAAGCGGATTTACGCTTTGTTTCTCTCGGTTTACGCTCCGGGAAACGGGACATTTTCGCCAGGGAACCGTTCTTTTCTAGCTTTTACGCCTGTATATTGAAATTGAGCCAATTAAATAAAACATGTGAAAGTTTGTTACATGTAATATTAGTTGTCCTAAACTGTACACATTTATTTAATTAAAATGCTAAAAGAATTTAAAACAGGTGATTTTCATTAAAACTTATTATATTACTAGCACATAGTAAAAGCCTGAGCTAAAAACACTGTTGTCAAATAACCTTGACCTTGTATGGTGACCTTGAAACAAATACTTGAGAAGAGATGGTAGGCTCTGAAAATATTTTCACCAATAATTTTGTTGGACTTGAGACAACAGGTATAAACGCATGATACTGCTGCTTTTATTGTCACTGCTTCAGAAAAACAGTCTTTTAAACATGTCTCTGATAAAACATAGTCCTCTTGGTTACTAAAAGTAAAATGTATTCCATAAATATTTTGCACTGCCCATTTGTACAATTGGAGAGGTGTCAGGATTTGATTCTCGAAGGGTCGCTGCAAGCTAGCTCTTGATACCAGTCTCTTCACCAACTCCATAGCAAGGCCCTTTTCCGTGAGCCGTGGCGAAAAAATGCCATTCGGCTTCACTGTCAAAATCTTGTCTATGGTATCACTGTTTTTTTCACTGCTCAATCTATTTTTTCACTTTTCTGGTAGCATAATTTTTTATGTACTTTTGTCTTGTCAAAAGAGGACTCACCTAACTCTTGCAGTGATGAATTTAACGTCTCAATCACCTGAGATTGTGCATGAGAAGTGTGATCTACATCAGTATCAGACCTTGTTTCTTGATCCTGATGCTTAGAGGAGGAAGCATTTTCATTTTTCGATGCTGCTACCTCTTTCCTACAATAATAAAAAAATGTTGGCATGTTCTGGCTTTCAGGGTACAAACTGCACATATAAACTCTTCTTAATCTTCGTAGTAGTATTAATGTTTAAAGTTCTTCGACGGCTAAGGTTATTTCGCACATACTGTCTGCCACATGCAGACAGGGGCAACAGCACTAGGACGAATCACCCCTCCAAAATCGAGCCGAGCCCAACGATGCTTAACTTTGGTGACTGGACGGGAACCGGTGTTTCCATCGTGGCAGGCCGTTGCCTTTGATCTTCGTTTATCCCTCATTGTGTAATTACTTTTTTAAAGTGGATTGAAACACTGTACATTTAAAAATTGACCACTGTTTGCCATTTTCATTTAAAAAACAGTATGAACCACAGCACTTCAGACTGGTGAAAGCAAGAACTTCAGTGGTGGGACAAATGGCAAGTACATGCCTGTCTCAACTTGTCCAAAACTGGAACAGATATTCAGAGTATAACATTCGTAAATTAATCCTGAAACGCCAATAGAATCATCTATGAAATGTTTTCAGCGAATCAAATTGTTTTCATAATTCTAATAATTTTTGTATAGTATTTTATTTTGGAGATATAGGTCCATTAATTGATAGTATTTTTTGATAAATCTTTTGCCAACCTTCGCTTTTATATGTATGCTTCTTCAAGGCTACATTCAAAATAAATTTGGCGTATAGTACAAATAAAGCATGATGCATAATTATGCTATAAAACATATGTGTACATATGATTTTACACATTACCTCAGAGAGAGTTCCTGAATTTCTACTATTATTATTGTTTGTTTGTTAATTGTTGTACATTTAGGTTCTTTCAAAGAATAAAAATGAAATTAAGGTTTGCTATAACATATCCAATTATAATAAATTTTACTTAACTTGGCGAATTCATTTTTTTAACTGGATATTTTGTTTTTTGTGAAGTGCACCATTCCTTTAAATAATCTTTAATATAGATTAGGTTCTAAATCTTAAAAATATGTGAGTTGTAAATTAAATTTGTGGTTATTTTTGATGGAGTGATTTGCCAGTGCAGATATTCGAATTTTGTTGTAGTTTTATGCTGGGAGATTCTATTTATCAGAAACTGGGATTCTTGGCCTACGTACATATGCCAAGTAGGTACCTAAAAGGCAAGTATTGACAAAAATAAGTATTTATTTAAGTAATGTCTTTAATTTTAGTTTATTTAATTTGCTCAATTTCAATATTCAGCCGAAAAAGCAAGAAAAGAACGGTTAAAATGATGCTATCATTGTTGGAATTTTGTGAAAACCACTTTTTTTCTTTCTTTCAAAACTTTCAAATTATTTTAACCATGAACCAATTGCACTCCCACTGCTACAAATTGACACCTCTTTCATCTCTCTACCTTAATTTGGAGATAAGCAATTTATATTTTTAATGTTGAGGTTCATGCAATTTTGGACGATTTTTGTAAAATTTACATAGCCATATTTTCAAAACGGGTGGATAAAATGAAATTAAATTTGGTATTTTTCTTAATCTATGTAGAGACTAATTACGTACCAAATTAAATTAAAATCTGAGATGGTAAGGTTAAGTAGGTGTGTTGATTTGACTTGGAATGACCCACCTGAAGGAATATCAAGGGCTTACTTTGCGGGCACCCTAACTCTAAAACGCTGATTTTCGGCCAGGAAACACTTGTTCCGCTGAAAGGCGATAACTCATCTAAAACATCCTGCAGAAGGAACAGGGGTCACCATAGTAGAGAAAGAGTATAACATTTTCTTTTCTTTCTTTCCCATCCAGTCGCACCTGTTATCAAAGTTCCCAACCAACTCCTCGGAGCACCGCTTGGAACAGACGTTCACCTTGAGTGCTACGTCGAGGCCTTTCCC
This sequence comes from Pyrrhosoma nymphula, assembly GCA_963573305.1. NCBI lineage: Eukaryota > Metazoa > Arthropoda > Insecta > Odonata > Coenagrionidae > Pyrrhosoma > Pyrrhosoma nymphula. The sequence goes on along the minus strand of OY754337.1, from coordinate 23,495,208 downwards.
AACACTATCAACTACTGGATCAAGAACCGCGGAGAAATGCTTCTGGACGGGTGAGTTTTTACGGAAGGAGCGAGCAAAGGTGGAGTCGCTCACTTGGTTTCGCGTTTGTTTCCGAAAGCCACACGGCAGTTGTTTTTCTTTGCTCCTTTGTTGGGCTATTTCAACCAGAAGGAGAGGACTGCTATTCCCGCGATCTTTTCGGGCGAATTGGGACCGGGAAAAAGTTTTTGCCAATGCTATTTCCAATACGCTGCCTCTGGTTTAATATTTTGCGAGCGTTCGCAAGAAGTCTCTCTTTGTTTGGGTTAAAGAAAACTTTTAGAAGGGCAGGCTATTTAAAGTGGAGAACAGACGGATTCTGCTTATTTGGTCAAACATTTTAACCGAATTGAGACACATTCTCAACAAATCTCGTATTTCGTACCTCGTACAAGAATTATAACTAATCAGTGCGATACGCAACCACTCAAGGAATTTAAATCATTTTCAATATTACCTTGAAGACTTTATCCTTTGCGAATAAAAACATTTGTCCAATACCTGCTGCTCACAGAAACATTTTCTGTAAAACGTTTGACCACTCAATTGTAGAGCTGGTTAGTAAGTGAAAACGAGCTGGTTTACGATTAAATCTTTTCATTTATCAATTAAACTTTAAAAAAGAGCTAGTTCTGATCCCATTAAATTGTTTCATAAATATTTAGCTTGTTTCATATTATTAAAAGAAATATTACATAACTTTTGACGAAAGTTTTGACCGAGAGAAATATGCACACAGAGCATTTTCATTAACAGATTATATAAGCCAACGGAACACTCAGATACTTATCGTAGCAACTATTCTCCAATTTATCAAGGATTTCATATAGATTTTTTCCACTCATCCTTATTAAAACACCAAAATTTTAATTCCCGTTATCGCATTACGCATTTTTTAACTTTGGTAATTATTCGTCATAAAATCTAGTCCTTTATTAATAATCATTCCGTCATTATTCGTCTTCTCAAATATAAATTGAGTTTTATCTTATTTTCTGAGACTTTACCACATATGTTGACATGGCTTATAATTAGCTCCAACAAGTAGATTCATATCATAGCTAAACAAGTTACAACAGTTATGATTCCTTGAGAGCATGAACCTCGGTTACCAGTTCAGTAAAGGCACTGAAAGTTTGATTGATCCTGTGTAGTTCAATGATTGAGAAATATTTAAAACTTGATAGTTACTTACGTGTTATAGCTCTGATGATTAGCTAACAAAGTAATTTTACAATACAAGGTATACTTGTCTTTGGAAAGACTGAGTTTTCGTTCCTGGAGCCTCTACAACTCTGCGAGAGTATTTTCTATTCCGAATGATTAGCTTATTCCCTTTTACCCAACTTTTCATGCTAAAATTAGTTCACTTTAGTCCCATACTTTTACAAAACATGTTCTACGTATTCTGTTTTCCGTCTGTATGCAAGAACCTTATGTCCTACCTCACCCATCTTAAAATTCTACAGCGTATTTCTTTCATCCTTCCTGAATATTTATCCGCTCCATTGATAATTTTCTTACCTATCAGTATCGCTGTCTTCTGCATCTTCTGATGATTCTTTCACGTTCCTCTATCGTGCCTCCCATTTTGTCAATGAAATTTCTCCATGTCATCAATCAGTTCTTTCAACACGCTTAACCCTCTGCACATATTTCCAGTCTGATTTTCTTTGTTTTTTCATTCCCTGAGCATTCATAATAATCTGCATACCCGTTCTTCCTTCTCGTATGATCAAGTATATCTCTAGTCATATTTCCAATAATCCATCGCTTCTTAAATCTGGTCACAATTCCCAATGTTTATAATAACGCCATCTTCATTCCTTTTTTGTGGGCTTCTCACTCCTATTCAGCTACCTCATTCTCTTATTCACATGAAAACTACATTATAATCTAAATTTAATGCATTCCCTCCTGTATGTCAAAGACAATTGTGATGACAACCTAACTCGGGCTGACATACATAGTTGCGACACTAGAACAAAGTATAGTCGTAATAGAACACAACAAAGACAAAAAATAACTCACAAAACTTTAAACACGGTCTGAAGTTTTACAACATGTTTCCAAACTCCCTTCAAATGGGCAGGTCGTGTAAATTTCGAAGGGCATTAGAGAAATGGTTGGTTGGCAGACCACTGTATAGCATTGCAGAATACTTCGAACTTGACTTCACAAGTATTTCATTGTAATCTGTTTTCATTGATCATAGGCTTGTATTTTGTTTTATTCGTATGTTTTATATTTGTAAATTTGACGACAATAATTGTGCTAATGATGAATAAATATTATTATTATCTTACTTCTTTAATTCCTACTTCTTTGGACTATCTCAAACAAATTTAACTTACACCATCTCCTTACTTAAACGTAGCGTTTTTTATTACCATTAAGCCGTAGTCCAAATCTACATATACTCAAGGGAACTGCGAATTAATGACGCTGCTCCAAAACCCATATTTGATCAGAATATCTCTAGGAGCTATCTCCAAGCATCACACGCATTTCCCACGTTCACCTACGTCTGTGATGACATTTTAACCAGGTTTTTGTCACTATCCGGCAATTTCTTCCACAAAACTCGTCAGCCTTATCATTACGACCCTTCCCGTACCTTACCAACGTTCCCCTGCCTTAGAGTCATCCATTTCCTCACCGACCAAATAAAGCTTTCCGCACTGGATAGCAGTCACTTAAAATATTTCATATAGTTCTTGATGTGGTTATTAGACAGGGGCTACATATTTTAACGTTTTCCTAGTTTATTTCGTTTCGGGGTGTCTCGCAAAATCAACGGCGGGGAATGTTTCGTAGAATAGTTTCAAAGAATTTACAGTTTCTTTCATTTACTAGATAACAGTTGAATTAAATTATAGTACCGTTTACTTTAATCCGCCAATTTAATTTAGAAAATTCATTGCCTATATTTATCAACATTTATCCCCTATGCACATTATTGATACCAATCCAAACACCTTTTCCCGGTGTCCGAGATGGGTGATACATTTTTCTCAAACCTTTCACCATTACACAGTAGTCATAAATATCATTTATGCCTCGATAGAATCGATTGCTAATCTTTCAAATACTTATTTCAAAGATTTAAGCATACATTCTCTATTCCAATATTTTTACCAACTTTTTGTCGGCTGTTTTCCACTGCACTACGTCAGACGTATCTAAAATGTATGCATAGAGAAAATAATTCGACTCAAAAGTAGGATATACTGCAAAAGATTAAGGCTCTAAAATTAACGGCGTGATATCTCAGTTCTCGATATTCGGCCCACAAAACCAGATTTCCGTTAGAGCGTCATTTTGGACGATTCTAGATATAGTAGCGGGAAGTGGCAGAAGCAAGAACAGCAATATCCGTACTATCTGCACTGTAGATTAGGACCATATGTCGTGAACTTTAATATTTTGAATATCGAGCCTCCGAGCAGAAGTTGTATAGGTCACTTCGCTCCTCTCTGATCACCTCCTGCTCTACCCCTATCCCTACTCCTTACTTCCCACTCTCCCCTATATTCCTATCCTCTCTCCTCCTCCCTCCCCACCTCACCGCGACGTCCCCGAGGCGAGGGCCCAGGCAGTGCCGATATCTGGAGCAAGCTATGCCGACCCCCCCCACACACGTCCCGCTCCTTCTACACAATCACACGGGGCAGAAATTTATCTTCTCTCGATATCACCAAAGCCTCGGCGAGGTAATGGTGAGAATTACCCAGGATATTGAAGCCGTGGGGTCGGATGAAGAGGCTGCAATCTGGTAAGGTTCGTGGTGGCTAATGTATAGGTGCTCCCAGATAACGTAGTTTGCTACGGTGCAATAACTCTCTCTCTCTCAAGCTGTAACCCGCTATCCCCATACCCTTAACGCCGTACCGACACAACAGCAACCCTCACCACTTCTCGCTCCATCGTCGACGCTCCCCGGTCTGACCAACCCCCTTCGTCCAGTGTGCGAAAGCATGCGAATCGATAAATTGGAGTTTCTAGGCCCAAAGGTCTGACTTTTGGAATCACAGGAAAAAAATTTGAAGCATTATTTATCCGAGATTCTTTAGAGTGTTTTGGCGATACCATTCCTGAGCCACACACCTGCCTCAACTGAGAAGTCGACTAATTAATCTTCAATCTTAATTATCGATAAATAGCGAGAAATATTGTTTTTTTAAACTTGAGCTCATTTTGTCAATACGAGACGAACTACTCTCCCGATGGTGCTCAGTGAATTTTTAAAATATGTTTCGCAAGTTCGAAGTTAATTTGAAAATTTCAACTCCATAAAAATATTTATGACTTTAAAGATCCCATTTTTTGAAGCAGTAGGAAAAAAACAAATCCCAGAAATCTCAATACTCCGGTATAATGATAATAGTGAACTTGAAAAGTAGTACTGAGGTTAGCTAAGAAATGCAAAACATGCTTTGCGACATTTATTGTGGAATAGTCGATCACTATTTTAAGGAGCATTTTCATACCAGAAGGTTGAGGGACTAAAGTAATGAATGACCTAATGGAAATAGGAATATGGTAGAATTATCTTCCCTTTGTAAATTAATTATGTATATATTCTTTTAGTTTATTCTGATGAACTCAGTACTAAGTTAACTCACGATAAATACAATAAAGCTACATTAAAGAATTTCCACCTTGAAACTAATAAGTAGAAATGAAGTAAAAACTCGAAAAACATTAGAAAACATATAGTAAAAACTCGAAAAACATTAGAAAACATATAGTAAAAACTCGAAAAACATTATAAAAACTATAGAGGGATAAAATTTAATATATAAACGAAATTTTGTCCATTGGTTGTGAATGGGGGTCAATGTTTCTAGAACTTAAGTTGTACCAACATAATCTGACAAATAAATAAAAATTAATAGCGCAAATCTCACAACAGTTAAAGCAATACAATTGGTCTCTCCATGCAAATGTGCGCTCGCAGGCCAAACTGAAAACCTCTAGTTCTAATCCTATCAGAGGAGGGGAAAATACCCTGCTTGAAAACGAATTTTCAATAGACGTTTTAGACCCGAATAACATCATGTGCCGTCAAAGTCTCCTGATATCTCAAAAAGTATTCCTGTACAAATATTTCCACAGTCGGAGGTGGTCCCTCACGTTCATACCATTCCCTCATTTCCCTTTCCGGGCGGGGAGATTTTCAATCAATATCTAATTAGAGGCTTCAGAAATGAATCCCACACTCAAATATAACAATAAATGGCATAAAAATTACAAGAAATCAAGTCGAACACCCAGTCCGAGTACCTACGTGGAGTTATGAACAAATATGATGCCTGAACCAAGTGCGCAATTTACGATTTTTTTCAAAGGAAATTTAGCAGCTCATGTTCAGTTAGAACGAGTCTTTTCCGGTAAAAATATCTGAGGGATTTTGAACGAATATTTGATTAACCTTGACCCCTCTTAGACTTTGACTCTCCCCAAAAGCATTTTCGCTCCCACGCCCGTGCCTCCATGAGGCAGTATCGATGGGAAAAGAGTGCTCAGCTCTCAACGCTGGACGGACTCCTCCGGATTGAATTGACATTCCCAGCCTCCGTTGGTGCGTGCGACACGAAAGTCCATTTTCGAATGTGCCCGTTGACGCATGGTTAAAGGTGAGTGACAAAATGACGGGCCTCGTTGGCTTCGAACTGTAGTTTCTGCCGGTCTGGGTGAGGGAAGAAGACCAAGGGCTTGTTACTGGGTGACCCAATTTTATGGGATCGCAGCGGCTCGACCCATTTGTGCAGAATTCATGGCCGTTTAGGGTGAAAAACAAAGGGACAGCCCCGCAGTTGTTGTTTGGGCTGGTTACGGTACAAGGAGATATCTCGCCAGCGTTCATCTTGAATTCAGTACGGCGCTCGAGACCATAGTAAATTATTTCGTAACGTTTGCAATACCCACGACGTTCGACAGAGCATGTCGGGCCGATACATCGTCAACTCAAGATTGGAACGATCCCCGTATAATGGCTATAATCAATGCGAAGGCATAAGAACGACATTCATCTGTAACAACCAGTCGCGGACCAATGGCTCGTAACTATTGCTGCTGCATAAGCATTTAGTACCTACCATTTGCATTGTTGAGATCAAAATCATGACATAGCACAAGCTTATCGGTCTGCGTATTTCTAAATTCAGTTCAAGGATACTATTGGTTGAGGATGGTTTGAATAGTACAAAGAAGTCACATATTAACGACGATTTTAAAAAGAATAGCTCTTTACACTACCCATTTTCGATGTTCTACTCACAATACTTCCTTATTACTACAAAAATTGTAGAAGTTCATTACACCATATTCACATAATGTGTATCAAATATACGGCTGTTTCGTAATGACTATATAATATTTTATGATATGATTTAGCAGATCAAAATAAGAAAAAATTCAATTAGACATGTGTCCGGAAATGCACCGTTACCCAGGTATCTGTCTGTATGCGTTTTTCACTGAAACCGCACTAAAAAAAACTATCAATGATAAAGACTTGAAATTTGGTATAGCTGTTGATGGCAATGTTTAAAACTAGCCAGCAATTATTAATTATTTTCTGATACACAGTTTCAAAATGGCGGCCAAACAAACTTTTTAACCCTTAAAATCTTTGCACAAAGAAGTCGTATTCAAAAAGTGTAATCATAAAAAAGTTGCGCCTTTTATTTACAAATAAAATTATGTCAATAAAATTTGCATACGTACTACAATAGCGATATGGTCATCAGATTTTTAAATCAAGGTCAAAGTGTTTCATGCACACATACAAAAATAAACAAATCGTATCAATAAAGTTTGCATACGTATTACAACAAGGAAATAGTCGGCACATTTTAAAACCAACGTCAAAGAGAGTTTAAGGCACACATACAAAAATAAACCATCATTGATTGCAAAACCAAAACAAGCTGATATTTTTACTTTTACACAATCAATAAAATGGAATACATGGGCGCCTTTATAAAGAGTTTCTAGACAATGGTCAATTGAATGCAGCACGTTTCTTAAACTTCTTACAAACTGTTGTAGAAAACACCATGGATGAGCTGCCTCTTGCATTGCGGCAGTCTATGTGGTTCCAGCTCGATGGAGCCCCCGCATATAATGGACTAATCGTTAGGGATCACCTAAAAGCTGAGTAAAAATAAAGTAAAAATATCAGCTTGTTTTTGTTTTACAATCAATGATGGTTTATTGATGTATGTGTGCCTTAAACTCTCTTTGTCGTTGGTTTTAAAATGTGTCGACCATTTCCTTGTTGTAATACGTTTGCAAACTTTTTTGATACGATTTGTTTATTGTTGTATGAGTGCATTTAACACTTTGACATTGGTTTGAAAATCTGATGACCATATCGCTATTGTGGTAGGTATGCAAACTTTATTGACATAATTTTATTTGTAAATAAAAGGCGCAACTTTTTCATACTTGCACTTTTTGAATACGACTTCTTTGTGCAAAGATATTAAGGATTAAAAAGTTGTTTGGCCGCCATTTTGAAACGGTGCATCAGAAAATAGTTAATAATCGCTGTCTAGTTTTAAACATTACCATCAACAGCTATTCCAAATTTCAAGTCTTTATCATAGATAGTATTTTAATTAGTGCGGTTTCAGTGAAAAACGCGTACAGACATATCTGGGTAACGGTGTATTTCCGGACACATGTCCAACTGAATTTTTTCTTATTTTGATCTGCTAAATCATATCCTAAAATAATACATAGTCATTACGAAACATCCTGTATATTCTCAGTGTAGAGTCATCAATAGCCGTCGTAACTGATCGGTATAAAAATTGTTTAACCTCTTCTGTGGCATATTTTTATCAATCATGACAAGATAAATTCATCACCAGTAAACCATCAAATGTTGTAGGTCCATGCGTCTTCGTTTCGAAAAATCTGCCTAAGAATCTGTACCAATATAATGGATTGGCAAAAAAATATTGAAATTAGTTATACGAGCCCTACCTGCTCAGGAGCGGATCTAAATAAATGGTTGTCTAGTCGTTATTAAAGAAATTAGTTGAAGGATACCTCACATTTTTTTAAATATAGCAATGATTCATGTTCGCTGAAATACGTTCGGAGAATAGTCCATATATCTTGCATCTATCTTTTCCTGCTTAGTAAATTGGATTGAGTTTTAAACAAGGTGCTAAGGGCTAATTTCCTATTTTTTTATTATTACTTTCCAAGTTTTAAAGTCGTTTCAACTGATAACTCTGCGCCTGATTTTCTTCAGCATTCTTCCAGACTTCCAATGATGTCCAGAGATGCTGCTAAAATTCATTATTTTCTTACAGTGACCTCTCTGTTTTCAATTAATGTTTTCCAAAGTTCCTCCGTAGACTTTAAACGTTTACAATTTTAGAGTTCTATGTTTTTAATGTATTTAGGAAAGTGTAAAGTATATATTTTCCCAGAAAGGACTTTCAATTCACTAATTTTCCAAGATCCAAAGTATCGCTTAAATATGTATATATACACATATTTATTTGTTTCTTTGCTCTACAGGCCAAAGTACACCATCAAAGAAAACAGAGCTTCTTACAAAGTATACATGAGCCTAATAATACGAGGATTCGGAAGATCGGATATCGGCACGTATAACTGTGTGTCCACCAACTCCTTGGGCAGGGCGGAGGGAACTCTTAGGTTATACGGTAAGTTTCTGTGATCTTTGCTTTGTTCATAAAAAAGTAATTAAAACAAAATTTGACATATTTATTCGGTAATTATCTTCAACAAAATATTTTTAACTTGTTGAAGTGCTTCCTTTTTCATGTAAAAACTATACCACTATTACAATTTTAACTAAGAATAGTGGTACATTGTATTATTAGTATATTGCCAAACATCCCCCGCATAAATAAATTCAATGAATGAGTGTTCCTCGCAGTAGTCTACTTCAATATTTTTTACGACTCCATTCTCGTCTAAATTATAATCATAAGATGAATTAAAAAAGAAAAAAGCCTGCAGAAAAAAAATAATAAATCGTTGTTCCAATTCGAATAGTAAACATTTTCCCAAATATATTGTATAATATATTTCCCAAATTTATTTTCCCAGCGGGAAAATTAAATGAGTTCTTTCTATGAGAGTGGAGCTCAAAGCACTTCTCGTTGGCACTTTTAAAAGAAATTGTTATTTTGCAAGGATTTTTCTCTAACTTTTGTATAATTTCATGCACATTAATAACAACGGTAGGAAATATCGTTACCTTTTTATTTAGTTCAATGAAAATTATTAAAAATCGGCATACGTACCGATTTAAATTAATAAAATGCACAGACATGTTGTCATAAAGTTAATTACTAAATATTATTTGTAAATTTAATCTCCTAAATTTCTTTTAACGCCTATGAATTAAAACCTATTATAAATCATGTAATTAATTGATTAAAATCAATCATCCACAATAAAAATATAACAATGGTTAATCAGGGCTAAATACAGGAGGTAAATTGATAAAATAGGGCGCTCACGTACATCACTTGAAAAATATACACTTTTCACGACTAACATTAAATTTTTCAAATGAAAAATTGCTTAAATATCAAATGCCGCGATCGCTATACCCGAAAGATACACACCAGCACATTTATTTGAAATTAATTGAGCTGCTAATCGATACTCTCAAGAAGTTCTTTGAAGATTTTTTTGTAGTTGCGCACCATAGTTATAATTATGGCTATTGATAAAGGATATACCTACTTTCCAAGTACCTAAAAAAAATGAACAGGGGAGTATTTTTCATGCGCGTCTAAACGAGTCGTAAATATTCACATTTTGTTTATTTATTTTATTTTAAGATATTTGTATCTCTCTAAAAAAAACACTTTTTGACTGTCACTGATGTCTCAGTGTATGCGCGAGAGAGCGTTAGTTCACAACCCCTATTCCTTTGTTCTCTTTTGTTCTCACTTTCAGAGGTAAAAATATACACTGGAGTACCTCCAGGGTCTACTGATTATCACCTTGCCATTGCAGGAGGTGAGTTCTTTATTTTTACTCAGGGTTTGTAATGAGCACAGAAAAAGCACTAGAGCAAATTGGAAAATATATGTTTTGATATCCTTATCTATTTGGAACAAAACAAGCAACCCAACCATACTGCTGCTCTTTTAAGCTTCGGCAGCACGACGTTCTTACCGCCTCGTATACACGCTAATTTTAACAGACTACATTGTGTGAAAACTCCTGTTTAAAAATACTCTTAGAATATGCGCCACAGCAATATTCAGTGAGCAATATTATGAATATTGATGTTATTGACTTACATTCCCTCCAGAGATACATTTCCTTCAAAAATATTTGTTTGCTGGAACGAATATTTTTTTTATATTTAGTAATATAATTTTGATAATAGTTCATCTATAGATCAACCATTCAACAGCCAGTATTCATTACCTATTGATAACAGTAATTAGTTTTCGAAAATTGGTATTTTGTACCTTGTTACTAAAATAATTCATGGATTATTTAAATTAATATTTCTATGAATATTGATGTTCCAACCATTAAAGTTGACCAATATGTGCTTGTCACGGATTAAGTGCAAGTTTTGCCGCACACATTACAATACTGCTGAAATCAGACGAGTTATAAAGACAAAATAATTAGCCCAGGCCTCAAAAATCAATCTAGCGGTTGACTTGAGCAATTATAGCTAATTTGCAAGCATAAATCACACTATAGTATGCCAAACTCAAGGAAAACAGCTTTAAAAAACATGGCAGCTCATATCTTTTTCAAATCTACTGAACTCATTTAAGAATTCCTTGAGAAAATAATTCCAATGATAAAAAAAAGAACTCGAAAAGTTGGTATTGAGTAGAAAGCACGCACCTACATTCACAGTTGAATTCCTTTTTGACACTTGAACTAGTTTTCTTTCTATAGTTTCACTGCCCACACATTTCCCTGGCAAGTAATTAGCGTTATCTCCCACACGATTAGGATTCCTTCCATTTGTCCCAAGCTTGAACTTGCCTGCGGCTTTCTTGATGTTTCAGTACGCGGAATGATCAATAAATGAGAATACACAAACAATACAAATAGTAATAGCTAGCTTCGCATGGCACATATTTTTTTTCATCTTTCTAAACCTGGTACACTCTCCTTCCTCGCGAGGATGCCCTAGTCACAGGTTCTTGACTGCCCTGCCTCGTTTTGTCTCCTCATTCAGGCTTGGCGGAGGTGCCAAAAGGTCAGAGCTCCAGGGCAAAGAGCGCGGTGCTGGAGGACTCGCCAGGAGGTGGGGGAGCGGCGGCATCGACGGGAGTCGCACCCGGTTCGGCGGTCCCCGATGCCGCGTTATTACACGCCCTGCTGCTGATACTCTTCCTGCTCGTGCACTCCGGGAGGGGTGGGGCGCGGTGACATGACAAGACATGCGCCCACCTACCGCCGTCTTCTTGCCGGAAGGACTCGCTGCTGGAGAACAGCGTCGGACTAGGGACCGATAGGACGTGCTACCGATAAGAAGAGGTCGTGAACAGGGGAAACGATGCAAGCAGTATACATACATATATAAATATATATACATAGTGCATGTGCCGCGGGTTCCGAGTGGGATTCCTCATACCCGCTGCGGACATTGTGACTGACGCATTTTTGAGTATTCCGCCACCCAAAGGATCATACGGGATCAAAAACAGATCCATTTTATCGCGAAAAAAAGATAAATGAAAATTTAAAAAAAAACAGAAGCATTTCGTCTAATTACGATTTGCACGAGACTGAATTAAGTTGGCCGTTGGATCGTATTCTGTTGCATGTTGGAAAAAAATATATCGGTGAGATATCTGAGAAGGGTTATTTCGCCCTTGAAATGTATTTAAAAAACAAAATGTGTAACATAGGGTTCTTTGTGATACACTATTAATGCAGTTATGAATTTACCTACAAGCGCTAACTACGATTTTTGAAAATCCTTATGGTTAACACAAGGAGGCTGAAAGTTATTGTGAGACCAAATGGTTAACAATTTAAAAAATATTTATCAGATGGCCGTGTAATTCACCGTCACCCGAAACCGTTGAATAAAAATTAAATTCTCCTGAAAATTCGGAAATTTCCGAAGCAACCAAATGATAAGGATGCAGATATTTAATACCCATTTAAACTTGCAGACACCTTCAACTGAGTTTGCGGGAAAACCGTGAGGCGCTCATGTACTTGAGATTTCTGCCAATTAAACAAAATAATGAAATTTTATAATCAACAAGGAAAGAAGTAGCCCAAAACAGCTGCAATAACTCTTGTGAAACAGGGCTTCGTTTTTATTGCGAATAATATGAATGAATCGAGGTATGAGATATTCATAAAAATTTAGCCCCACAAACGATAAGGATTAACTTCCGATTTTAATCCGAAAAAATAATATCAAAGGCCAAAAGATTATAAATTTTAGTAGTATCCAGTTCTATTCGGAAATGAAGTATCCATCACAAATTCTCCATTTTGGAGCATCTTTGATGAGGATTAATTTTGATTTCACCTCTCCTTACTGCTTATATTTCAAATCAATAAGATGTTGTGAGCTCATTGGTTCTTCATTTGACTGATGAGAATCCCGAAACTCTCCAAAATAAATACAACCGTTTGTTTACGTTGTCGACTTTCAATTAAATCCAGTACTTCTGAGAGGGACGAGATGAGGGAAATGAAGTCTTTCAACAGAAGAAAGGGGCCTGAACACTGCCTTTTCCTAAATAGCCCTTCCATAAGATATTATGACATTAGAATTTACAGGATAAATACTATGACATACAATACTTATCGCCATAAAAATCTTTCTAATACCAAACTCTCCCAGTAATTATTTTCACTTTTAACCAGACAGTTCCTTCGCGAATTTTCTAAAAAGCTATCTCATTGTTTCGACTTTGGACCATAATTTTTCACTATTTACCTGAGCCCCAAATCGAAAGGGCTGTAATTATATACAGTTGTCTAGATAACATGAATTAAAACATGAATTATGTCAATTAATATCGTTGAATTCTGAAAGGCCTGATAGGATAAAAAGAAAGCTTTCAAAATTGCGTATCATAACTGTTTAAATAACGTCTAAGACTTGCAAAGAATAGATAATAATATTCTAACTATGAGTTATTTACATGTGCGCTGCCTTTTTTTCGATAAATATATTCAAATAATACACGGCCTACAACTTCTTCGCTTTAGAGATTGAAAGGTACCTGCGTTGAGTTCATTCCATTTGTCAAATTCTGCCCCAACGACACAGTCACCATGGTAACGCAGATATTATTGAAAATTGGTCATTTGCGAGCACAAACTCGCAAAATGACCAAGATAATGATTCATTGCCAAAAGTGGAGTGTGGTTTCGAGTGCTTCATGCGAACTTTTAAGTGAACGAAAAGTCTTGTCTTCTAGGTTTACCTAAGAAGATTAATGCAAGCTGCATTGATTGTTTGATGTAACCCTATGATGCAGTGGTTCCCGACCTCCCGAATGAATGTAAATACTTATTCGACTTATTTTAAAGGACGGATCATGATGTTTTTCTTATGAATCAGGACGAATGCCATCTGAGGAGATAATCATACCCCAGTGGAGGTATAAAAAGAAGGTTCCAGAAGTTCAACAGCAGTTTGACCGGGCTACTGAAAGCCACAATCGTCCAGGTTGAAAAAGCTTATAAAGGAATTATTTTTCCCCACTTGTGTAACAAATCCGTCTGACTTCGTATGTGTTAAATCCTTCCGAATGTACTCATATAAAGATATACTCCCCAAATGCATGCATAAACTACGGGAATCACTGCTAATATTTGTTGGCCATAAAAAATGTCGGTGTTCTTAAATACGTGGTTATTTTTGTAATGTAAAAAGAATATATAAACGATTTTTAGTCGTGGTGCCAAAAACTTCATTACCAACCTCGTTCCCCCATCCCCCTCCTCAAATCCAGTGCCAACGGTCCCATCCCTTACCGCAGTGATGGCGTGACTGTGCGCAAATGAGCGCCGTCCACTTAATGATATGCCCTTGTTCATCAAGAAACAATGGAAACTCAAAGCAACGTATAAACTGAGCAAACTGAACTTCAGGCTAGATGATCTCCAGTCATTTAAGAAGCTAGTGATCCCGGGAATGGTGTGAAAGGGGTATAGTGTTCCCTTTTTTGTAATCCCGGTTGCCACATTCCGGTGACCGTGTGAGCGTTCCGGATATGAAGTCTTTTCCTGAGTGCGAGTGATGATGATGTTGTGTAGAAAAGCTCATCGCCCACCATAGCCATAACTTCCCACGACATCTATTCCCTGTCTTCTTATCCTTCTCGCATGCAAAATGACTGATGTAGATTGTCTTAAAACTTGTGAAATAAAATCGACGGATTTGTAATGAGTTTTATTCATTCTTCAGACAAAACGAACGCCTTCCTCGTTGACTTCCTCATCGTAAAGGTAAGCTCAACAAGATTTCAACGCGTGAAAACCACAAAAAAGCAGTTCTCCTCTTTATTTGACTGGTCAATCTAAACTATGAGAGCGAGTTCTCACGTTCTTTAGTACCGTAAGTAAAGAAGTTGTAGTTCAGTGAAAGGTTATTCGACGACTATGGCCATTTCGCACTTGGAGACAGGAGAAAAAGCACTTGGGATATATTGAAAGTTCACTCTTCCGAATTCGAGTCGAATCCAACGATGCTTAACCTCAGTCATAGAGCGGGAACCGAGAGTTTCCATTGAGACAGACCTGAGTAAAATCAACGCCCGTTGGATCAATCACCAATTATTATGATTAGTCTACTGATAAGTGATAGGTTTTGGAAATTCCCAGAAACTACACCGCTAAAACCATTAAGACGGTATACAATCTTCACAGCAAACCCCAGGGATTTCAAAATGCCCATTCTTCCCTACCGCTTACTCATTCTGCTATTCACTTTCTAATATTTTAAGTTTCAACATGCTACAACCTCACAAAACGGTCTACGTCCAGTTCTTTCCTTAATCCTAAAAAAACATTCCTCTTCCTTACCGCTCCAAAATATGCCTTCGTCTCATTCCTGTATAGAACATCGTCATCCTTTTGCTCACCAATCTCTGAATCATATCTTAAATGCGCAAAAAAAGAGAACGCAAAAGTCACGGAATCAGGGTGGAAAGTCATTCTCCAATGATACACTCAAAGTAGCTCGCATAAAATTGTTTTTTTTAAATAATACTCCAAGACTTTTTACCGATGAGAATAGGTGAGGGTCTCGAAATACCCATGAAAAAATAGATTGGTGATTGGCCAAAAGAGGCGTGTCCTTGGACATTGTTCACAACTGAATTAAGAGATACCGGCATCAAAGCCCGCAAGTCCCCAGGCGCATCACCCCTATCGATAAACTCCGCGGGCATCCCATTAATTCCCGAGATGTCCATTCTGGACGCGCGCTTCAATTCCTCGCCAGCTCCCTCGACCCCCTTTTAAACATGTCTCACCCCTGACGGAGAGAGGCATTCTAGAAGGAGAAGGGAGGGGCGAACGAGTTTCGTCTAGTTTTGCTTCTGCCGCAGTCCTCCATCTTGCTTGCTTTCGTGGTCTTTTGTGCAGAACATGCCGCGAATCCCCATTTTCCGAGCGGCAAGACCTCCGCGACCCCATCATTATACCCTCCCCCTGCTCCCGAAACCCCCTCTCCTCCTCCTCCTGACCCCTGGCGCTGGACTCTGCCCCCTCACTCCCAACAAAAGGCCTTTTGCCCGAAGCGGACTCAGCGGAGGGTTAATTGCCGAGGCAGGGACGTGAAATGCACACCAGGCGGCAGGGGGTGAGTTGCTGAGGAGGGTGGATCGGGGGGGGGGGGGGAAGGTTAGAGATGTAATACAGGAGGGGGAGGGATGGGGCGGAATACGAAAGAAAGATAAATCTAAAGGAAGGGCCCTGTCAATTCCAACATCTCCTTCTCACCTGATGATAGGCGAATAAAGGACATAATTTCTAAGACATTTTCTAATAGTTTTCTTGAAAAGTATTTTTGGGCAAAAGATCGTTTTTATTTTCAGGTAATCTTCACTGTAAGTGTCCACCACACTGTTTTCAATCAACCTTGAACTTAGTTCTCGCACACCTCACCTCGCAATCAGATACTTTATCTACATTTGGGATAGTCAATGGCTTTTAAATTATTAAACGAAGAAGATTTACGATAAAATATCCGAAAAATTTCTTGCGAAGTTGCTTCTTCCCTGTCATTCTCCTTCCATAATTTTCGATCATTTCCTCGAAAATAATGAGAATGAGATTCCTGTATTACTTAGCTGATCCTTAGCTTGGGTCACTCAACTAGCGCTGGGTTACAGATGAGAATTTGGCGTATAGTAGGAGGGATAGAACTATTGCGATGCCAAAAGATTTTTGGGTTTGAATTCCTAACAACATATTTTTCTAATCTTTAGAATAAAAAGTTTTTTGTACATTTTTGAATGGAAAAAATACACAACAAGCATTTATGAGGCCCTTCGCAGCTTGCACACTTCTTAAGTCCGCGGATGAGCCCATAAAACCATTCACATTTACCGGAAATTCACGATAAAAACTAGGAGGAATTATGAATATCCATTTATATTTAAGCTGCCTATGTAATTCACAAATCCTTTCAGTGACAGAAACTACTGCTTAAAATTTTCTCAAATGTAACAGAATTTGAATTCATTTTCAGTCACAAAGCTGGAGTTCACTTGGTTCCTGAACTCATCTTGATACCCTCCTCATAGAGCCTCCTCACGAGGCGCAATGAATGGTACACCACTCAACAAGCACTACAGAACCAGGCCTAAAAGAACGAAAGCACTTAACCCTCTCGATGGTGGACGAAGACCCAAATTTTTATCCCTTTGGGAAATCAAATATTTCCAGCTCTAACTTCAGGACTCTTTTGAGATAACTCACAAATATTTTTTTCTCCTCTAGAACGAGAGGACAAAATTGAAGCGGCAAAGGCCATTGATATTTGGTCTAAGGAAGGACGGAAACAACTTTTTTTCCTTCTTTTGATAATGAGACCTATACGTTGGGCCTCAAAAAAAGAGCTATCAACAAACTCTTGGAGAGACTTCATCAAAAAACTGAAGAATAATGCAAATTTTATTGAGACCCTTGTTCTTTGCGCCGTCAAAGTTTTTTCGTCTGGTGTAATTAAGGGCTATGATCAAAAACTTGCATGAGTGAATAAATGAGGTACCTGTAGTCTTTGAACTCGGCGAAATTCTAAGTTTTGTTGAGATTTTAAGGTTCTCTGACAGGAAAAGCCATATTGCACCTCATATTCTTTTCATAAAATCCATTTTATAATAGCAAAATAATATCAGCCGGACTTCAAAAGGCTCCTAAAATGTAGATTGCCAACAATAAAACCAGACCAAATGGAAAAATTCTATTGAAAAAATGGAAATGGATTTCAAATGGCAATAACTTTAACAGTGAACTTTCAAAATTGTTTTGATGTGAGCGTATATCATGCTTAAAGAGCAAGAAAGGAAATCCGGACTCAATACTCAAATTAACCACCGAGATATAAATCTGGTATTATCGGTGCTGATAAATCAAATATGAAAATCACCACATTTCAGTACCGCCATCAATAGCCTTCTTCTTTGGAAGATCAGTCCTTAGACAGTTTTCATCTGAACTGCTCTCTCCATGCTGCTCTCTTCTGTGCTGCATCCCTCAGCTCTTCATAACTCCGGCCCGTCACTACGTCTGTCATCATGATATATATATTTTTCTTCCTCTCCCTCTCTTTCCCTCAATTTTTCCTTCCAATATTCTTTTTAGAAGGCAGTCTTTTCTCAGGATGCGTCCCATCCTGTTCGCTTTCCTCTTTCTTACTGTTCTAATAATGTTTCTTTTCTCATTTATTCTCTCCAGCACTTCCTCATTTCTCACTTGAGCACTCCATTTCATCCTTTCCATTCTTCGCCATACCCACATTTCAAATCCCACTAGATATCTCTCCTCTTCCCTCCTGACTGTTTCTGCTCCATAAAGCTCTGCACTTCAAATTAAACATTAGGCAGTATTTTTTCTTAAACCTATGGTAATTGGTTTAAAGAACTGTTAGTAGTTTCTTAGCGTTTATCCATTAGTAGTAATTTAATGCTAATAGGTTAAAAGCACTGTTAGCAGTTGCTAAATTTACTGAAGGTTGTCTTTACCTGAGTGATTCCACTTCTTATTTCCTCAGCACAACTTCACCTCCATGTAATGGTACTTCCGAGGCATATAAAGGATGGTATTTGTTCTAGCCTTTCTCCGCCAATAGTCACCTTTAGAACTCCTTCATCTTCTGCTGCCTTCATTAATTTGGTTTATTGATGCTAATTTTCATTCCAAAATGTTTCCCTCCCTCTCGATTTTATCCATCATTTCCTGTTTCTCACTCTCTACTATTACCACCTGATCTTCTGCATATTGTTTAATGCTCACCTTTTCTCTTCCAACCACGATTCCACCTACATCTTCTATGGCTTCTTCAATTACTTCTTCAGTGTAGATGTTAAATAAGGCTGGAGACATGCAGCAAACTCGTCTCACTCCCCTCCCTATGCTGATTTCCTCAGTTTCTTCTTTCTCCACTCGTACTACTACTCTTTGTCCTTCGTTCAGTTCTTTAATGAATCTTCTGTCTTTCCAATCAATTACTAAGTTTTTCAATATCATCATCAGCACAATCCAGTTTACTCTGTCGAAAGCCTTATTTCGATTTCTCTTCGATTTTATTTCCCATTCTTTTTTAATATAATCCTAGCCACAGCTTTTGTAATATGGTTAATGAAGCTAATTGTTCTGAAATCTTTGCACTCTTCATCATTATTCTTTTTTTGGTATAAACATCATAATTTTCTTGCGGAATCCATATGGTAATTTTCTTGTTTTATATATATTGCGGACTAGAAGTGTTATCCCTTGGATCGCACCTTTTCCCAATGTCTTCAATACCTCTGATGGAATTCCATCACTCCCTACTGCTTTCATGTCATTTAGATAACACATAGTCTTTTTTACTTCTTCCCGTTATGTTGGGCTTTCTAATATCCTCATTACAATTTTCTTCCCTCTCCATTTCATTTTCCTCTGGACAATCTATTGGCATGTTCTGTATCATACAAATTTTCTACATAGCTCTTCCATATTCTTTTAAAGACATCTATATCTGCAGTCATTTCTCCATTTTCATCAAACATTCCTTTTTGCTAATTTTCCTTGGTTGTCATTTTGTTATCAGTTTTACCGCTTTGCACATTTCTTCAAACTTTCCCTTCTTTTCTAATGCTTCACTTTCCTCACATTCGCTATTAATCCAATCCTCCCTTACTTTATCTGTAATCCTTCTCAATTTATTTTCCATTATTCTGAAATTCTTTCTTCCAATTTCTGTATTGTCACTCTTCTATTTTTTTGTATCATCTCTTTCGTCGCCCATTCCTTTCTTGTATTTAAACTTACCCACTGTTTCTTCTAACGTTTTCAAAATCTTATCCTTAATTTCGTTCCAATCTTAATTTAATAAAGTTTTCACTACACACTGTTGTAAATTATTTTATAATAGCTCATCAAAGTCTCATTCCTGATCATTCAATTAATACAAGTTCCGCTTCTAAATAGACTGTATTTCCTTTTTAACTTGCTTTAAATTGTTTCTTAAATCTGCTATTAGAAAACAGTGGTCTGTGTACACATCTGCTCGAGGTACGATCTTTGTATTTTGCATACTGCTCTTGAATCTTTGATTGGTGATGAAATGAATGAATCTTTTAAGGTCTCCCGGACTTTTTCAAGTGTATGGTCTTCTTTTGTGGTTTTGAACCATTTCTTTGCTATCCATAAGTCATTAACAATATTTATAAAAATTATCGATATAAGATACCCTAGTAAGCCATTATCCTACTCATGCTTCTTCTATTGAATCTTCCTCTGCAGGCATTACACATACCTAAAAAATGGTATATTTTTCGATCATTACGATATTATTAACGCGATATTTTCATTGTGAATTTTGCACATTTGTGAGATTGTATGTACAGCCTAAATTTCCTACTCCTAGTTTATCACAACTTACGAGATCCTCACTGACCAAGAATCGTCTCAGTGGGACATGCCATAACATCATAATACACATAAATGATAACCTTCCATCGAGTCTTAAACTCGTGTCTTCCCGCTGATTCACGAACACGAGGCATGGAGGCCTCACTGAAATTTTCTCTTGATTTGTGCAAAAAAATACAAATTTTCGCGGTTGAATACTAGAAAAAGAAAATCGTTGGTAGGATGATGAACCACGGGCCTATCCCGACAAATGTCGGTCACCGAGCAGTATAGATTTCTTAAATAGTGAAAATCCAAAATGAGCCACACTGGAATGATATACATGTTGGCGTAAACAATTATTAACAGTAGTGGTCTATCAAACTTCAACCTTTTCATTCATAGCCGTTAGTGATGTCGTAACGAAGATGATTCAAAGCAATGATTAATACTAAACTCCATTTTTCTGCGTCTAATACATTATTACTCTCCTCGGGAGCCTTATAACCCATTCTGATTGTGATAGAGATGCGGTGTGATTTCATGACCTGTGATTTTGCCACGGTGATCATTTCATTACGACTCGGAGTCGTGATAGGATCCTGGAAATCCGGAGGAGTTTTACGGTTCCGTCTATCCGAAGCAGTGCGCTTCTAATGATCATCGTAGCTCACGAGTGCCGTACACGTGATTTTTCCCATTCCGGAGCTGTTTATATCTCATACCTGTTATGTAATGGGCACAGAAGTCGGTCACGGAATATTTATAGCTTATATCCAAAATCAAACCCGTGACAATATTACAGTTTTTTGGCGTTTTAAATGGGTTGGAGTTGTCACAATCGGAGGTGTAACGAAAAATCCCAGTTACATCCCAGTTTCCTAATGAGATCGTATTCCTGAAATCAGTCTTGTATTCACAATCTCATCAAACTTTGTTGCCTTACCCATTGAGTAATCGGAAACAAATTGCATCACTCCACACCACAATGATAAGCCCCTTAGTTACACAGCAGAGAGGCTTGTGCAAGAGTATTTCTTAGTTTTCTTACCATTATAAATAACTCGAGAAATATTTTATGGCACCACTGATTTGAGAGGTCATCTATTACGATAAATCCAACTACTCGACGCTTAATTACTAGCACGACCGACAACTGAGGTCTTTTGCGCCAATGAGGGAAGGTGGGTAAAATGGTAAAAGAATAAATACCTGGTGATTTGCCAGCAAATGACGAATGTGAGGTATTCTCGGGATTCCCACCGAGTTAGATGATTGGCTGCTGCCGACGTTTCGACAAATAACACTTCCATCGTCTTTAGGAGCGTTGATGCCAGGGCCTCCTCTGTCGCCTATATATCCGTGCTCGCGGGTCAAGTCAGCTCTGATTGGCTGTTGTTATTACTCCTCCTTCCTGCCATTATTTTTTCGGAGTACGGTTTTCCACCCACACTTCGAGTCGACACCAAGGCCAATGGGTATTGGAAGGAAGTTGTTGAAATACAGCTAGAAAAGTACACATTCAATCGTGACTCCAGGTACGCGCTTAGCCAAACATGAAAACCCGTCGTCCAAAAAATAATGGCAAGAAGAAGGAGTAATAAACACAGCGAATCAGAGCTGACTTGACTCGCAAGCACAGTAGAGGCCCTGGCATCACTGCTCTGAAGACGATGCAAGTGTTATCCGTCGAAATGTCGGCAGGAGCCAATCACCGAACCCGGTGGGAATCCTGAGAACACCTCACATTGGTAAGGGACGGATTACTAGGGGTAAGGGGGAAGGGTGGAGAGAAACCAGGTGTCATAATCTTAATGAAAGGTGCTAAGAGGTCCACGGTTTCACATCACATCAAATGGACGGAGCACTACACTTGAAATCCTCTCCACAAGGCACGCAAGTGAGGATCGAGATCCCACTAAAAATCCTCACCACCACCCGGATTCGAACCCGGGGACTGGAACCATCTAAGAAAGAACTTATCAGATGTAACTACAAGACAAAGACCGTTAAAGTGTTATCAAAGGAGAAATTACATGGAAATTACTCGAAAAAAAGCAGGGGGGAAAAAGGCTGTTTATATGTATAACCTTCACTCAACTGTTCTCAACCTCCTGTTTAGTAGTACACACACTGCCGGATTCTGGGGGCTGGAGCCCCAAGGCAAAACACTCGATGAAGGAAGCGAGGAGAACGAGAAATATTCCGTACGAGGGATCAAGGCAGAATGAGTGGAAGAGAGGGGCGGGGGGTGCGGACGTCAGGCCTCTTAAGTTTGATGGCATGGGCAAAAATTTGGGATCTTCGGCTCGTATTCTGTAAGCTTACCCGCAAACTGCTCTGCCGGAAGGGATCACGTACGAGAGGGAGAGAAAGCCATATCTCCCTCCGAGCCGCTCCTTACGCCCACCTCTCTCGGCTCCTCACGCAAACTCCACCCTATTCCCAAACCTACGCAGCAGAGGAATGTACAGAAGAGAGGGAAGGAATTGCTCGCGGTGGAAGAACCCTCGACGGATTCCATTGGTATCCAAGGAGGAGTTGGATTAATTTCATGACAAACACTACTAATTTATTACATCAATATGAGATTATTTCACGACTGGTAATGTTGATAGGTACACCTACTTACATACCCATCACACTTTTCCCTTTCGGGTTGGGCATAGTCAAAATTTTTAATGAAAAATAGATCGATTTTTGGTGTTCAGCCAAAGAAACTCGCTCTCCGTAAATTAATTTTTTCATACTGCCTCGTCCTTGGATGCCTCTTTTGCTTCTGTTATACTCACGCCTTAAGCGTTCTAATGTATCCTTACATTCCTCCTTTTCTGGATCTCCTTCCATCACATTCCCCATGGCTCTCTCGGTCTACCCCTTCATCATATACCATTCTCACCTATGTCACAAATCTATTTCCTCATTCAACGCTCATCCATTCCCTACACATGGTCAAACCAACGAAGCAGGCTCATTTAATATGCCTCCGTTAGCAGGCATGAGTAAAATAATTTTCCTTCAGTTTTAGTCACAACTTGAACGCTATTTTTATCACAATCTCAGAAAAAAATAAAGATGGACAGAAGAAATCAAAAATACGATATTTTTAATACGATAGGCGACGGACATGTATTACTTACAGAAGTAAAAAATGAAGTGGGAATATCCATAACATGAACTCAGTGGATCAGCGGGAGAAATATTGGTAGTCGTACAGGAAGGATGGACTCATAGAATAAAAAGAAGAGGTAGACCAAAAAAGAACTGGTGGATAACGTTGAAGAATTGGCCAACTACCAAAGGATCAGGAACCTAACGCTCAAAGAAGCACGTAGAGATCCATGAAAATCAACCTCAAAAACGAAGATCACTTCTGATGGCGAGGATTTGGTACGTGAAATCAATTCCATCCACAAGTAAAAAAAATTGATTCAATATTATGAGGCACATTATATTTAACCCAGTTAAAGCTAAAGTTATTCCAGATATAATAGAAAGATATTACATTACTTTATAACCCTAAAACCTTATCTGTACCATGTAGTGCCTAAATTGGAATAGGTAATATTTTGCTTACCTGAAATATTTTTGGTAGCTTTCATATATAGATGTTTTGGTTAAATGAGCCATAAACATGATAACGATATGCTATTTGTCTACTAAATTAAATTTTGAAAATTGGTTTACGTAACTACTTACGGTATTGTAAATAATTTTTATTTATATTTAATTTATTCTCTTCTGCCAATAATTCAATATTTCTAAATTGGAAGCAGAAAAGCTATGGACAAAGAGAATAGGAGATATTAGGAAGAAAATAGTCATAGGGAAGCCTGCTTGCATCATAAACCTAAGCCCAATCGGCACAATAAAAAAATTCTTCCTCCAGACAAGCGCAGGGGTTTAGAGGGTAAGGAAGCCGAGAGTAGAAAAATTAACCCGAGCAGACTGTTCCTCATAGCTGAACTAATGGGAAAATCAGTCTCAATTAGAATTATATAAGATAAGGACGGTACAATTAGTGACGAAAAAAATTTCATTTAGTATTGTGATAAAAGAAAATTATAGGGGAAAACATCACAAATAATAGGTTTTCAAGACATTTATCTCATTACTGAGACATGATTTATTACTGAATACGGCTATAGAAAGCTGACTTAAAAGAACGACCCACAGAAGGCCAATGATGAAAGTCATTAGTGGTAGACGTGCTAGTGAAGATAGACCAACACTCGAAATTTCTGCCCAAGCAGAATTGAGAGGAAACCAGTGTCGAACGGCGCTGATGACCACTGATGACGATGTTCGGCGTACATATCCTGAGACCGCGAAAGTATCTTTCTACTTTCCACGATCCCGGCTTTATTGTATATCACGGAGCTGTTGTTTATAGAGCGGAAGACATCCAATCCCGTCACCCTAAGCGTCTCACACGAATTCAACAATCAGGCTAAAACAGCTCAGGGGAGAAAGGAAAACGCGAGGCAATGCCCATTCCCTCCAGCTCCTACCATCCCTAATCCCTTGCAAACCCCTAAGGCATCCCCCACAACTCCCTTAAGACTGTCCGCCGTTTCCGCCGCTGAGAAGGAAGTTAAAAAGGCGAGCAGAGGGTGAAGCGCGCACACCGGAAAGGGTATTTATTTCCCGTCACGTGACATACGTGAGCCGCTTCCGTAATTTTTCATTAAAACATCATCGCGTGACAAACATAGCGATTGTTTCGTCTCCTCCTCACGAAGACCTTCTGCCCTCCCCACTCCATCCTACGCCCATATGCCCTGGGAGGCCCTCCTAAACATCCAGTCCCAGGATTCTACCGCCGACCCCTTCCCCAACCGCCAGCCCTCCGCTTCCCAACCCTCTGATTCCTCCAACCAGGAATTCCCTAATTCCCCTCGGAAGATTCCACCGGCTCCGTTTCTTTATCTCGCCCTTGCAGCCCGAGGCGAGTGAACAGGGGGTCGGGGATCTAGGGTTATCCGTCTTCGATTCGGTTTAAATCGATCACGCGGGATCCCACGCAAACCGCCGACCAATTGACGACGGATCTAATGTATATGGGAAGAACCGTTAAATTACAATTCAAAATGCAATTACAAGGAGTGCCGAAACGAAAAAGTACTAAAATAATCACCAGCACAAATTACTAAACGAAGGAAGCAGATATACCACGGTTATGGTGATATCCGGCGTCTCACAAGGAAGTGTCATCAGCCCCTTATTTATATTAATGACATTAACGAGAGAGTCCCATTAAAATTATATTTGTTGCTGGTGATGCGTTCAATTAGCGATTATTACCATAAACGATGACTTTGAAGCTCCCCCATTAGATCTCAATAAAGTTTAAGCCATGGCATACCCTGAGCGAGGGCTCGAAATTTACCTTTAGAAATACGCAATGGAAGTCACATCATTGTCAATTTATATAGTGGGGATAATATATTTTATTTCATTAGATGGTGCTATAGATATCTAGGTGTGCCCACAACTTTGAATCGTGGGAAAAATAATTGGAAACATTAGTGGTAGGTATTGCATTAAACATAGATTGATTGGCAGAATAGTAAGAAGGTCCTCGAACAAAAAAGTGAAAGATAAATGCTACTTCACTCCGGTAAAGGAAAGACATGCGCGAAGTCCTTGCCACACGCACTCGCAAAATCTAGCAAGGGGATACGTAGATGCAAAGTTTCACGCATTTTCCAGAATTTCCGAGGCAAATATTCTTAGCTGACTTCACTGCTTTTCATTCACGCGAAAGAAATACCTGCAAAATACATTTTGGAATTTTCGTTTAAAAATGGCATCAGATCAAAGGGTTGTAAACATTGTAAATTGAAATCGTAATTATTTGTAAAACAATCAGAACAGGTGTCCATGTGGAAATTCCATTTTCGGGATATATTGGTCAAAATTTAAACGAAAAACAAGCTCCAGGTGTCCAAGAAAGAAAGAAAACTATCAACAGCCGACATCGAAAGGCCATAGATGTCTAACTTTCATTTTAAAGTAACCATCGACGTAAAACTATCAATGTCTCAAACCAACGATATTATCTCAATGAACCACAATTAACTCGAATTTGACAACATGGCTCGCAAGAAATATAGGAGAAAATTAATTCTTACACAATTCACCCTTTGGTGAATTAAAAATGATCACCTTAAAGGCCTGCAGATCCTTTGACTTTAGTATAAAAATAGGGATCCTTCAAGGTCATATTGTGTAAATTGAGACTTTTCAAATTTTTCCTTAAAAATGGTTAAAGGGTTTGGAATCACTCACCTACAATTCAATCATAATTTTTGGCAAAACATTATGCATGTAAAACAG
Organism: Pyrrhosoma nymphula; assembly: GCA_963573305.1. Lineage (NCBI taxonomy): Eukaryota > Metazoa > Arthropoda > Insecta > Odonata > Coenagrionidae > Pyrrhosoma > Pyrrhosoma nymphula. Next base: position 23,468,745 of record OY754337.1, on the reverse strand, counting down.
CAAAAGATATGGCATTTGCACAGTAAGTGTCTTCATTCCAAAATTCAATCCTTGCTTCGCCAACATACCTATGTTGGGGAAGCATATTCCAAGAGCCACAGCAATTAACTCTATTTCTTTTCCCAGCATACATTTTGAATCCAAGGCACAAATTATGACGTCATCCAGAATTACTCCTGCACTTCGAACCTTAGGTGAGTCTTGGATAGTTTTTCGTAAATCATTTTCACTCAGATCATCAATCCATAAATAAGGACTCCCTCCGTTCTTAAAGATCAAATGCATTGCAGTCTGCGCCAACGACACAGTAAGGGCAGCAATCGAATATACTGTTTTTTTATGAAAAACCATCAATTTCAAGGTCGTACTGAATTGGCTGGACTCCCATATAAACCTTATGCTTTTGGAAGTCAGCAAAAACTTGGACCTTACTGCCATCTAGCTACCTATTCCCCATTATGATTATGAATGCATTTTACCATTCTGTGGATACCACTCGAGTCGTAATCAATTAATATCTTAACTTGAGGATGTGACTGCAAATAGGTACCTCAAATGAATGATGTCAGAGGAGCCGTGTCGTAAATTTTCTCATATAATTTTTGGACATCAGATGTAGTTGCATAGCTAGAGGAGTGTTTCATAAGTGTCATCCTCATAATCGTATCTATGCAACAGGTACCGGCAATGTCTTCCATATTCCCGACTGGAGGACCACCTTCCAACAAAGTGGATTCTTGCAGGTTTTTATCTCCTGCTCCTCAAACATCTTTGCCATCACGTCATTTAAATTGTGCAAATTTTAATTTTAATTGCCATTTGAGCATTTTTTTCATGTGAGCATTGATTACTTAAAAGAAAAAGGCCAATATTCCAAAAAATATATTTACAATTGCCATTTAAATTGTGCAAAACTAAATAATGAAATACTTACTAATATATTTAAAAGCACATTGTTTTCATTGAGATTTCAAAACCTAACTTAAATTGGATCACTATCTTCTTGAGGCTTGGCATCCTTTTAAAAGGCCACCATCTTTAAAAATTCATATCCACTACCCTAATAAAAGGAAGAAGCTAATCCTAATCTAACTGCTGAGTCATAAATTCCAAATTTTACAGTACTACTTTAATCTTTCCAACACATTTTACCAATATAAGTATGAGCCATGGTTAGTTTAAAGCAATGATTAAAACAATTAGTAAAAACAAGTCTCAGGACTCAGGAGACTGCAAGAATAAGAAAAATGGACAGATTCGACAAGACATTGTCCCTGGATTTCCACAGCAACTGCAATGAAGTGCTGCATATTGAGTGCGTCCTTACAGGTATGATGTCATGTCACCAATGATGTTCCGATTATATTACTATTGAATAAAAACCCATCTTTTGACCAGAGAAGGCACCAGTTCCTTTCCATGAGCCAGATGTGGTTTCCTAAAAATATTATTCTCACATATTCACATAGCTTGTGTACAGCTGCCCCTGGCTGAATGTACTTCTAATGAATAGAACCTTGGGCTCTGTCATTCAAAAAATCCACCCACAGAACTTACATGCTGTGCAAGAGCACTCTGTAAGTAAAAAGTCAAAGAGGAAAAACTAATGTTGCTGACATTTAGAACGAATAACTTGCAAAAAAGTGATTCAGGAAAATCTTCGTGCACAAATATGATTATTTCCCTGAAGAATTAAAGGGATCTGACTATAAAAAGAGTGACGAGGCATTATGCAAAATGAACAAGTAAATTTAATAATGTTTCAAAAAAATCAACAAATGTAAGTCTTGAATGTGCATCCATTCATATATAAAACATTCTGAAAGCCACAAACCTGTTCTTAAATCATTAAAAAATAATAAACCAACATAAGAAAAAATATTTAACCTGTTGCCGCAGTATTGGCAAACACAGAGTCTTAGATTGTCGGAAAGAGCTGTCTGAGAAACATTTCAGGAGATGTCACATTCCATTACGTCGAGAGTAAGTTTTAAATTATAATGTGAACGCAGATAATTAAAACCAGAAGACAGTTTTCTAGCAAGCACCATCCAGCTTTCATCGCTTAGACTTCAGGTTATCATTTAGGGCGCAGTTATTAGCATTTTTCCTTGCAATATCATACCAATTCTGCAGTGATAGGTTAATTATTTCCTCATGATCAACAATGACACCACTTCTCCCACTACTGTTTTAAACCAAAACATTCCTCAATTATGTACCACTCAATGATTCACACTACAACTTCTCCAATTAAGTCATCAGAAATACATTTGTATATGTGTATGTACAACAAATCTACCAAGAAAATACATGCTGAAAATCTTTTACCTGTAGAAAATACCATGCAAAAAACCACACTGTCTTGAAAGTCCACCATCTAGGTAATCTTCTAATCATTTTCAAAGACTAGTATAAAATTTACACAATTTGAAGCAGGCCTTAGTTCCTCTTTCATTTTTACCTTGGTAGCATATTTCAAATATGTATCTTGAAAAGAAGAATTAAAAGATACAATTAGCAGCATGAATTGAAAAAAAATGGTGAATGAAAAGAAAATGGGAATGGGGAAATATTTCATCATAGTTTTCCTGAATAAATAGTGGCAATTTATTTAATTAACACACCTTACTTTCATATGAAGCTTAATGGAAAGTTAGAAAGTTGATAGAAAGAAATAGCTAATTAGATGAATAGCAAAAGCTGAAAATAGGAATGAGAGATGAGTCCTCTGTAAGTCATTGTAAAAATAATATTGGACAGAAATAAAAAAATCGATCAAGAAAATAAAAATCCATCAAGGACAATCCAAGACCAGGAAAATCATTATTATTAAATCCAGGGACGATCCAAGCAGAGTGGAAAGAAGTTGGTGAATAGGAACACCAAACTGAAGTAGCATGTACTAATATTCTCTTTTTCGAGGTATCTTATCATTAATATTCATGAATAATGGAAGTGCCATAATGAACATCAAAAATGAAAAATTACAAAGATAGAAATTAAGAAAGGAAGAATTATGAAGGATAAAGAGGTATTTATAGTATGAGTGAGATATACTGCTCAACTGTGTGATGCTAGTGATGTATGTGAAATATCTTATTTCCATATACCTATCCACTGAGGGAGCATGGTCTATAATAATATGTGGTTAATCATAGCATGGATAAATGACCAGAATATGAGTGAATTTATCAATGGTGGTACGCTTTCTGAATGTGAGAACAACTGATCACCTTAATGCACAAAATGGCACCTGCTGACTATCCTTTCACGCTTATAGCAGAACCAATTGGTATATAAATATTGTGATACATGCAGCTTGGGGACATTAGGGTGCAGGGGCTAATCCAAGGTTGTACAAACCAGCCTCTAGGGGGAGAACACCTTAACCCCATCACTCCTGGCCATGTGATCATTAGCAATACTTTTGTAAGGTTATACGGTAGAATAATACTTTTTTCTGTCATAACTGTATACCTTTTAGACAGATTAAATATATTTTTATTAATTTAAAAAAAACAAGCCTTTCCAAGAGAATATACACTGAATCGTTTACTGGTTACCTCACACTTTTAAGAGACTTCCCCTGCATAAATAAAGTCTCATCTATTCTTTCACCTCTTGATCAGATACATTCAGTGGTGGATCTGGCCCCCACCAGGAGTGCCACCACGGGAGATACAAAACTAAACTAAAAATTTCACTAAAAATTCACATTACAGTGAGATTAAAAAATCAATTAAATAAAATATTGACAGTTTTATTTCCAAAGCTCATCTCAGTATCTACAGTATTCCGATCAAATTAGTCAACTCAGAATTTTAGAGACAAAATATAATCACAAATTATGTTTCACAAACAGTTTCACAGGACAAGATTTAAATTAACTACCTATATCATAAAAATGTACAATAATACAATTTCAAAATATATCTTACTTGATTCTCAACAATGGAAAAAATATGCAATAAATTACTACCAAACTGTCGTTCATTAATATAATTGTCACAATTGATATGTGCTTATTTTGTGTCTGACCACTATGGGTAGGTACCATGGTAGAAGGGTGCAATGGAATTAGGTTCAAAAACAGCAAGCCGGTGTTCAAGGCTAAGGTACCAGAAAGAAAATCTTTATAAATAAAATATCCATAAAAATAATACATATTAATTATAGGTAATCATGTATGAGTTGGTTAGCCAACACTGGCAAAATATTACTCCATAGTTTCCATATACTTTTTGATAAGTGGAGAAAACCCATGCAACACACTAAAAAACTTTACCCATTGACAGAAAACTGAGAAAAATCAGTAAAAATTAACTTTAAAAATAAAAATTAGAATACATTCTTTCATTCCTATCCTGGGAACAAAAGAAATATTATTATTACTGATAATATACATATACGCAGATTTCGACAGTGGGTAACAAATGACAAATCAAATCTAATATTGTGAGATTATGCTACAAGTATTCCAGTGTTGTGGATCCCAAATGAAATCTACCACAGTTTGAGAATATTTGGTGGAGGTGGAAATTTTCAGATTTTCCACCATTTACCCACGGTGGAAATTGAGTGGATTGTAAGTGGTAATGGAGATTTCTTTGAATGTGCAAAAATTCATTTCAGTGAGTATTTAGGAGCTTGTTAAGAGTTGTTCTTTTTTAATGAATAATTCCAATCATAAAAGTTGAGACATTGGATTGTAACTGCTGCTAATATAATATATAATAGCTGCAGAGAATGAATACAAGTGAAAGGAAAAGACATAGGAGTGGACGGCTGAGAGGACAAGTAGGAGAAAGGGCAAAGGATTTGCACGTACCGATTTCTACTGATGATGGTCAAAGATAAACACACATGGCTTTACTCTACATTAATTCTCCTGCAGTTGTCAGGCATTTACGTTTCATAGGAAGAAGGGTGTCATAAAGATTGCAGACAAAATCAAAAAGGTGCATTTCCAACTGTAGCTAGGACTCAGCCAATTGGAGAGGATTGTCAAACTGATGATAAGTGGGTTGTGACACCCTATGTAAACGTGATAGGAAGGCTACCAGGGTGCCAATTCTGGTTCTTGATTCGCCCCAGCTTTCGCTTCACCAAGGCGACTTGAGGCGAAGCGAAAAGTATCCTCGCGGTGATTCCCGTTCTTTTCTCCAAGTCTTTCACTTCACTTCGTACATTTCCGGACTCTTGGCGAAAGTTTTATGACGTTTGTAATGACGTTTTACCCACAATTCAAAGGGAAATGTGAAATCTTCTATGAGAGCATAAGAATTCTAGCCATCAAAACAAGACTTTTCCACAGCCTAGAAATGTTGAACAATAATAGTGCTACTGGTAAATTAAAATGCTACTGAAAGGTACGTGTAATTTATGCATTGCAATGTTTATTTTCTTTATTTATTATTTTAGTTATGCTCGGTATTGTTGTGAGATTTTTCACTTCATATCATTCAGTGTATAGATGAGTCAGTAGGATATTATCTCTTTTTTAAATGTGTCCAAAAGTGACCCCTACGAAAAACATGGGTAAGTACTTCAAATTTAAGAAGTAATTTCTCATGTCATTTAGTATTACGTATTGCTGCTACACTCCACACCTCATTTATAGTTGCATTTCCAATCATTGAGTGCAATGAGTGTAATGAGTGTTATGCGTGTGATATATTTACTCCAATTTTTAATATTTCGATTGACTTAAATAGATAGATCACTGAGGAAAAGGCTGATATAGAGTAGTGTATGCTCCTGGTACTGGTTACTTATATTCACCGAGTGATATTCCTCTTTTCTCCATGAACAAAAATCATTACAAGTTCCCATTGTTTTCTCCCATATCACACTCAAAAGCTGATGTATAATAATCATTAAATATCTACTTAAGTTATTTATGCTATTTTTTGCAACATGGTAAATTCTTCAGATCGAACTGGTTGAAAATCATCCGGCAGAGCCTCCGCCATCCAAATAAATTTTATGGCAGGCAATATATGGTTTCCCATAGGGAGTTTGCTGCTGGACGCTTGAGTAGAATACAAGGGAAATTGTCCCAGAAGGACAAATGGGAACAACTCTCACTGCTCTAAAGTGACTTACCGGAGGGCTGAAAAAACAGTCCCCAAATAGAAAAAGGTTTAATATGACTTTAACGTTTAAAGTATAGACTATTGTTTGATTATGTACTAAAATCATCATGAATATCAGATTTTTAACACTTAATATTGGAATTTGCCGTTGTAATGTTAGATAAATGCATCCTCTCTTTCTCTTCTGAAGATATAACGGGTTAACGGGAATAATTTACCTAAGTGCACATTGTGACTTATTAAATATAATTTCTCTATTGAGGGAATGATAATCTTGACGGTTAACGTAGGCCTCTTTGTTATGTTTTGGGCTTATTATAGCAATGTGCGAGCAGTCAACGCATCCAATGATGCCTTTCATTTGGGTACTGCAGTTGGCTTACCATTTGAGTGCCTCATACTTCTCCAAAAGATCTACTAGATTGTAAATATTTGTTAAATGTTGATACATTTGTAACGTTTTCTTTATTATACTTATTGGTGTTGCACATTCTACTGTACGTTGGACATTATTACTATTGCGGTTCAATGAGGTTTTTCATCCCATGCATCATGGCCTGAATTCTTGTAAGACTCAATCAAATGCAATAAAATGTATTCCTCCTTTGCATGGCTTGTGGTCACAAAAAATATTTTCAAAGCGTCAAAAAATTATAACCTCCCACCTGATGCCCAATAGGGACAGGCACTGACCCATCTCTTCCGCGAATTCATTCACAGGGGGCGGGGAGGGAAGGATAGTCTTTTCTCCACATCTTCTGTCTCCAAAAGAAAGATTCTCCACTACATAGGTTTCGGAAGATTAGATGTAAATAGTTTTGAACTCGCATCCACTACACACTCCTGAAGGCAGATGATAAAAGGCCCGAAGCCGGACACGCATATTTACGAGAATGGTTGATTTATGCAATGCAATTTACTAATGTGAAAAGTAGCAGCATATCTTCTTCATGAAATAAATTGGTCTTTAAAAAAATTAAAAACCTGAATATACACTTCTGTAAATCTTGCCCTTATGTATTACCTCTCCAACACTGATAATAGTCATTACACATAGTACTAAAGGTAATCCAGTATCTCTTGCGTACGAAAATGTGATTTAAAAATTATGCTTTCATTGGAATACATGAATATATAAGCATTTAGCTCTAAAAACGAGAGATCAAGAAGCCAGAAGATGGTGTCTCCCATCAAAAACAGCAAAGAGACCAAAATGTCACTAAATGCATTAAAATAAATTTTAATTTAATAAAATAACGGGCATACTACCAAGTACTAATTCTTCATTAAACATAATTCGTAGAACTATTATAAAGTACAAAATATCATTTCCCAACCTCTTAGTAGCCGGCCAAAATTCCATCTATTCATTCGCTACGCGTTGGAGCGATGTCTTACCCTTCGATAGCGAAACTCTTTGTTGACGAATGCTTACTTTCGCCAAAGGAGAACGAGAATAACTTTTTCTTCGCCAGAGGGCCGAAGACCTAGCTAGTGAAATCCCTGGTAAAAGACCGCTATTGAAATCAATGGCACATGGATACGAGAATAGGGCTGGCGAAGCTTTCGCCAATTCCGTCGCCAAATCAGCCCAGGCTATAGCCAGAAAGACCCAGAATAGGGCCACAGGTCAAAAATTTTGAAAGATAAATCTAATTCTTCAACAGAAGCTAAACTTAACATTAAAAAAAGCTATTAATGTAAGCCACATCAAAATGGCAGGGAGCCAGCTGTTTCATCAAGTTAGAAAGACTGTACAAAAACTGTCGAAGAAATTGAAGCTGTTATTGCGATTATAATCACAATAACATGTACGCAATCACAACATATGTATGCACAGCGACAGCAGGCATGCAGATGATTTGCTGGATTAGACATTCTTTTGCCAGAAAATTGGGGGAAAGCATTTTTCTCTATTATGAGGAAATATAAACAGATTTAGTGAAAATGAGGTTGGTGAGTACTTTATTATAGATGAGCACCTTTTTCCCACTCAATTATCATATGTATTTCCCAATACATATATGGCTAAGGAAACAAAAAAAAAAGTTGCATTGTTTTCTTGATGTTAACAAATGTAAATTCAAAATACTTCAGTAAAGGATAGCCGAACCCGGGGAAGTAAGATGAAATCCCTACAAATATTTATTTTACTGCTATGAGATCACAACCACACAATAGATATTTTTTCATCTTCATGTCTCTGGAAAAAACATAAGAGAGCATCGAAATAGTGGGAACGGTCAAAATCATCAGATAGAAAGTATTTGAACTAGTCCATACCAAAATGGTGAAACTTGAGGGTGTAAGAGGACAGTGTATTGTAGTGGAAAAAAATGAATTGGTACTACATACATAATATGCACTTGATGTTTCTAAATAGGCAATACTAAAAAAGGATTGCAGTCAGTTGCTTTCTTCAACTGTTCATAAGACAGAGTAATAATATATAATAATAGTCTCTATAGGTACCTAACAGCTTAAGTCAATTACTAATAAAACTGATGGTATCAGGCCTGACCTCGTGGAAATTATGGATATCCATGATGAGAAAACTACCTTTGTTATTTCCATAAAACTTTATTACGCTGGCACGACCCGTGTTTCACCACACTGTGACATACAGTATGCCACAGTGTGGTGAAACGCACGTCGTGCCAGCGAAATAAAGTTTTGTGGAAATAACAAAGGAGGTTTTCTCATCATGGATCAATTACTACCTATTAATCATATAGATGAAAACACAGCCATGCCCTGTGAGGTAAAAATCCTACCCAGGTGGGATTCAAACCCGTGACCTTTGGTTCAGCAGGTGAGGAATTTACCCAACCACTACTTGGGGCCGGCAGTACATGTACCTGACCAAATGATGAGAAGTCCACAACGCGAGCTGGGTGTTGCACATGGCCAGTGTAATTATATCAAAATGTATTTGATTTTGCGCAGTAAGAGTATGGAAAATGTACAATGTGGTGACAATAACAAAATGCTTCATATTTGTTCAATAATGAAAATATAGACAAAGTTTGTCTTTAAATTTTGCCTGGACAAAAATACCAAATTTCACACCCGTCAATGGAGTTCTAATGAAGAAGCGTGGTATGAATGCACACACACTTTTAAAGCACAAAATTGACCACCAAATGTATTAAAGTCATTCTCCACAAATAATACACTAAATATGTACCTTAAATATATAGTAGCTATACACATTTCATCTCTGTTATATTCTCGCCACCACCAACAACTGACAGGGCAAAGTGGTTGTTTAAAAAGTAAACCTATTTTCTGCTTTCTGCACATTCAATTGTATAATTAAACCTATAATTATAGGCGGCAAACAGTCATGGAACAAAACTTGAGAGATGTGATGACTTGCCTAAAATGTGATAATGTATGATATGGTGATGTTACAGTTCAATCAGACAGGGCTAAGAGTTGAGAGGAGAAATATGTAATACATAAGCAAAATGATATGTATTCATAAAAAAATTTAATGTCCACAACATGGATCTTCAATCTTACTGGCACAAAAATCTTTGGACACTGACAAGTGCAAGGGAATCAAGAAAGTAGGAGAATTAAGGCAAAGGAGAGGTAGTGAAAAGGTACCTACACCCATGTTAAATAAAGGTAAGTTGGACATCAGAAAGAAGTCATACTTGACCTCCGATATTTAACAGGGCAAAATCATAGCTGCACTTGTGTCATATGCCACAATAGTTAGAAACTTAATCTACAATCATCCTTGGTGTACAGCAGACTATAAGAACAAATTCATTTCGAATTTTTTTGTAAAATATATTCATGTGTATTTCCTTTCCTTATAAGTAGAGGATAAAAAGGTTGCATGCTGACATCATATTCGGAGGAATTTTGCTCAGAGCCCTTCCAAGAGTCATGCCTCTTAAGCCATGTTAAGATGCAATCTTGAGGACTAGCCCACCTTTATTACAGCAAGGGAGAGCAGAAACTATGCTGAGATTTACGCAGCATTACACCATACGTATGTCAGCAATAATATTGCTCTTCTTGTATAATTAACCCTATAGCTGGGCGAGATGTATTTCTACATTTGCTGGTGTAACTTAAGGAAAGCATAACAGTGCATTTGATCATTCCCTCTTCCAGTTCTCTAAATTTTAAATGGGCAAAAAATCTCCTTATTCTGAAGTAGGGTCCTCCATTCCAGAGTAATTAGGGAAGGGCTTATATTTTCCTCAGATGAGGTTAATGCTTTTGTGCTGATAACTTATTTTAACAAATAGCTAAAATTTAGGGAATTTACAAGCTATTTATTATCAAATATGTACATCAGAAAACAGGAAGGGAAGTAAAGTGATGTATTCAAGAAAAAAGTCAATATAAAATGAACCAATTCATTGCAACTGCACCTCCACACTACTTCTCACAATAACCTCTACTCCCAGCCTATGGATAAGTCAACTTGAGTTATAAGGGTCCACTCCCTGCAACTCCCTTGGCTATGCTAGAAGGGGAGATGCTCCCGCTGCTAATATCCTGCACACCGCAACAGTGAAAACAGAGCTGCCGCAACTGAAGGGTTATGCACTCCCTAAAGCCAAGCTGCATAATAAACCTTTATCCGCCTAAAAGGAAATTTTTTTCCCATCAAAAAATGAGTACCAGTTGCCAAATGGGTAATGAGGGGACCACCCGGTTATGAGTGTTTAAATTAAGTGCCCAGATAAATCTATCAGATGAACTACTAATAAGAACTAAAATGTCAGCTTTAAAAGATTAAAAGAAAAAACTAATATAACACTGATAAAAAAGCTACGGGCAATAGAATAAAAACCAGATTGTCGAGAGATAAAAATTGTAACAACCGAACTTTAGTTCAGGTTCTTTCATATGATGCTGGTACCAGCAAGGGGTTTTCCAAGGGGAAAGATGTGACACCAAGCAAAGCTCCATGGTCATACAAATTTATCACTTGGCCTTGATGAAATATATCTCCATTTAAAATAATATTACCAGCATTAGAGTACATGCAATGGAATTGTCTGGGGATTATTCCAGTCAAACACACATTAGAATGATTTGACTTACTGAGTAATTCTTTCGCATTAGTTCTTTCCTGAAGTTCGCCCACACTCTCGGCTGGTTTACCCATACAACCTTCTACTTCTGTGGCAGCAAGAAGATTTTCCAAAGTGTTTCTAAGGCAATTCCCTCTTTTAGGGTTAACTTTTTCTCCATTATTTCTTGACAAGTCATCAGCAACTGACAGTGTCTCCAATAAAGTCTCCATTACTTGGCAGTCAGCATCCATTGATACTTCATGCAATCCCAATGATTCATTGTTGGTTTCATAGAAGCATGATTTCTTTGATGCCTCACAACAACTTCTTCCATGAATCACTTCATCTGTATCTTTACTTGAAACATCTTCAAAACACTCACTACCAGAATTTAGATTTTTTTTCTTTATGTCAACTCTAAATATACTTGCTCTTCTCTCAATTAAGCAGGAAGGGTTGTTTACTTTACCATCAACTTCCCTCCAACTTTCAAGTGTTTCAGATTCATCTTCTGCAACAATTATGTCTCCACATCCTGAGTCTTCAACTTCATCATGTTCATTAATCAAATACATGCCAAATTTATTGGAGCTATATTCTTTGCTCAAATTATGTTCACCAGCATTCCTTTCTCCAGAAACATTTCTGTAATTTCCCTGAGTATTCAAGTGTTTTGCATTAACTTCATTATCTTCATTCCACATGGATAGCAAATTTTTCCCACCTTTAATTAGATTTTCTATTTTTTGAGTGACAGCATTATCATTTGCATGATCTATGGACTTGCGGCAATTTAAGTGACATCTTTTGCAATTGTCACTGTTGTGAGGGATGTTGTCAGCAATAAGTGAAGCAGAATGATTTGCTTTGACATTTCTCAGAGATTTTGATGTATCCATGGCCACAGATGATGAATAACAGTCTTCTTCATTTTCACTTGAGGCACAGAGCTGAAATAAAAGGCTTCTTGCATTGTTATCAGTCACTGATTTCCTCTTCTTAGTCTTCCCTTTGGTATTAGTTTTATTTAATCGCCCTTTTTTAGGATGAAGTGATTTAACAGGACTAACTAAAATTCCTTCTTTATTTTTGGGAATATTAGCTAATGACTGAATGCTTAACCCAAAGTTTTTTCCAACAGTAGGACTGCCACCATTTTCAATTCTGCAATCCTTGACTGCCAATGGCCGCACTGACAAAATTGCATTAGGTAGTTCACCATGTGGCTCAGGTATGCTTTCAATTACTGTAGTCACTTTTGAGGGGTATTTTTTCTTCTTTTCAGATCTGGTTAATTCTTCAATAAAACTCCTGCTATGATCACTATTCGGAGCTTCATAGGACTTAGAACTATGCCTGTAGGCTCTGGAACAGGTACTATGGTGATAGGCATTCAATACAGAGGTAGGTTTATTAGAATTCTGCACTTCTTTTTTCTGAGAACCTTTCTTTTGGCATTTCACAGATTTTGCTGAAAGATGTGCCTGTGAAATAAGAGCAAAATAATGAAACAAAATTATTTATTTTACCCATAATGTCATTCCTGAATAATTATGTGTATCACAGTAATTATTTTCATCATGTGCATGTCATGAAATAGCTGGGAAAATGACTACCTACCTAGGGAATGACAATCTGGATTTAGGAGGACAGGAATGTGCAACACACGAGGGATAAGGAGAATGCCAATGGTATGGAAACTAAACAATATCTGATACAGCATTTCTTGGGCTTTCCAGCAGGTGCAGTTCTCCAATTCTCCCAATGTTTTGATAAAAGACTTGTTCATTGAAACGTAGAGAGAAATGAAGAATTTCAACTGATGAGAAGACCAAGAAATGCTAACTCAGAAGATTACCCAGGAAAACACCAAATCTTTCTTCAAACTTATAGTATGGCCACGATATATTAGCTTGCATAAGAGAAGGCAATGGATAGGATGATTTGGACAAAAATGGCAGTAATGAAGAAATTAGGAGTAGTCGAGTTGAGTGACATGCAGTTTATTAGAAATTTCGACAACAGTCAGAACATACACACAAAGGTAGCGGATGGTGACTAGGCACTGATAGGGTAGGGAGCAGGCACATAGGGGGTGGGGGTGAGGGGCACAAAATTTTTTCTTCTTTCACTTTACTAGTTTAGTTTTACCATGTAATATATATGCTGAAAATTACAAGGGTTCAAGACAGGAAAAAGGTAAGAATAAAGCAGTTTTCTAAAAAAAAGGTAGCCATAGAGGAACTCTAGTAATTAATCAAACTGTACCAAGAGAAGACCCCTGTAGGCTTCAGACTCAGCCAAAATCCTGGCTACGTCACTGGTGAAGAGTAAGGAAAAGTGTCCACAATTGGCAGAGGAGAAAATGTTTCACTGGAGGGGTTGATCAAAATTTTACCTATTCTAAGAGCCCACTTTAATCATGGTAGTTACAACAATGTCAAAGCAAGACAAAATCATTAGAATTCAAACCTAGAATGAGTGTATAGCCATTCATTTGACCATGCATTTGCATACCATATCCTAATGAACACACCTAGATGAAAAATGCTGAAAGATTGAAAGCTTTCAGAATTGCATTTATGACATATACTGTTGCTTATTTTACAATGTGCATTTTTACTTGAAACATTGCCATTAATATAAACTCATAATAACAAACTGTTTAAAAATTATAATATTGTGGAACACTAAAATAGTAAGGAAAATTATTTTCACAGATTCTAACATACCCTTGAAAATGATAATGCACCATTGGTAGATGAATGATTATAATGAACCCACTCAAATATAGTCATTGACTAATGACATATTTTCAATGTCACACCATATTTCCTCTGCACTCCTCCATTCCTTATTTTGGAGAGCAGCCATGAAATTGTGAATGTTTGAAGTTGTTTCCAGCCATACAAAGCAACCTTCATGACTTCCAGTTTTGGTGGGCATAAAAAATATTAATTAAGGTAAAATAATTGTATAGAATTTTGTAGGACCTTAATATTTCACTGATTGATGGAAGCTGGTTGTAGAACTGGCTTTGAAGATTAGGATGCCCATGTGGGTTTTAAACTACATATATTACACATATAAACTAGTACATATGTAATTCCTTTCCCTTAAATCGAACCCTAAATTTTTATTTTGATGGTATGTACATGTCGACTTAGGACTTAAAAAATAATTTGAATTATCTTTCTTTCAGAGGCAGCTAAGACAGTTGATGGGTGATGTGAGCAGAAAGCTTTTCAAGTAGAGGTTTCCAATCGGCTTTGCCAAACCAGTGGAGAGCTCCCCGAATTCATTCATTTATACACAAACCAAATTTTACTTTACCTCAGTAACTGGATATTCATTTGTTGGAATTGTATCTGCATTTATCATCTCCCTCCAACAATCCTCATCATATACCTACCAAGCTTCTAACTGGTTTTATTACAATGTTGCAACATGTTAAAATTACAGCTGGTGAACTATGACAACAGCTATCATGGTCTAGGAAGACTCATCAATGAATAATCTATTTAGTATTGGATTCAAAACTAAACTTTAAGGTGCAGTTCCTAAAATTCCTGTAATTGCCTATTTCCATTAATATTTTTTTGGTTTCCCTGCCCTCATCACTGGCTGAATATTCCAAGCTCCTATTTTTACTGCAGCTTTCCTCTTCTTTTTCTTCATCTTCTCTTTTGCAGTTGTTGTATCCACTGTCGCGGCTGATGCAAAAGGATTTTATGAGAATACAATTGAGGAAGCTTTGCCTCTCCTACTGCCGGGCATGACACCCAAATAAGTGGGTTGACTCCCATAGTTGCCATAATTCGATGCTCAACAATTTAATTCCATTTTCATGGACATAGATAGTTGGGAGGGCTACGCAATGTACTTCCTCATGGTATTGTTACATGTCACTGAAATATAAACTACCTTTTGTCTAACTCTTACCCTTGGCAAAATATGGCATGGGTGACCAGGAGCAATTATTATTGCTCGCACCAGTCCAGCTCCTTAAGGTCATAGAACGCACAACCCCTTCCACAGCATTAAGGTTGTAGTCTAAGAGAAAGGAGATGAAGCATACATATGTACAGTTAAATGCACCAACAAACAGCTGTATTATATATGTATACAGCATCTGGATCATAGGCGTGGCCAAGGCAGGTGCCACTGGTGCCGTGGCACCACCACTAGATCGAGATTCTTTTCTAAGTTATTCCCTTTTTCCCGACTCTTGGCGGCTGGACGGTAGAGAGCTAGAGACTTTGTTCACTTTATGTTTCTACTCCTGGCACCACCACTATTCCTGGCACCACCACTTCTGAAGTCCTGGACACGCCTATGATCTGGATATAATGTATTTTTGCTGTATTACAGCTGTAATGCATATGTATAATATGTATGTATCCATCAAGTGTTTTGCATGGATAAATGCTGGGTATTAGGGGAGGAGAAATGGACAGAATAGGAATTTTGGATGACAGCAGGAACTATGAGGACGCAAGAGACTTATACAAGGCAAACATTTTCACCACACTAAAGTTTAGAGATGACCTAGCAATTGAGTAAAATAATACATATATGGCCAGAATATGACAGAGTCAGGCTCAACTTTGTGAAATCTCACCGTTACACAAAAGATAAAAACTTTAAAATTCGTAACGTTTTATTATTGACCAGTTTCATCCAACAGTAAAAATAATTCATTTGAGTATTCTACCAGCTGATTGGTAGGTTCTTGGAAGGTCCCCATCCTGCATCCCAATTTCTGAAACTCTCGTTTTCCCTCCTAAGGATGTCCCGACATTAGATCCCTCTTAAATTCATCATATATTCTACCTCTTATTTTGTCCAGAATTCCTATCCTCTTCCATGGTTCCCCAGTATCCTCCCCTCTATTACCCTCTTACGCATGCCCTCTCCTCTCAAAAACTTCCTCTATCCACCTCTTCTGCCTTCTCCAAACCTCCGCCACCAGCTTCCTCTCCTCTCCTACCACATCCTTCATCTTCCTCGCCACCCAGCTCCTTCTCTCCATTCTTCTCCAAATGCACATCTCAAATCTACGCATATCCTCCCTTTGCAATGACCAAGTATCCTAAGACCCATACAGTGCCACACTCTGTATTAGAGTTTTCACCAGCCTTTTTTTATGTCTCTTCTCAGACCCCCCTCAACAATTTCTTTCTCTTTGAAAATGCTTCTTTATCAAGGGTAACTCTGCATCTGATGTCCATACCACTAAACCCATTCTCTTCCAAAATACTACCCAGATATGTAAACTGCTCGACCTGCTCTATCTTGTGCCCTCCCACCCTTATATTCAGCCCTGCCTTCTTACTTCTAGAAAATCTCATCACTTGGATTTTCTTGTGATTTATCTTCACCTCGTACCTTTCGCACTGCACCTCTAATGAATTCATCATTGACTGAAAGCCCTAGGCTGACTGGTAAACCAATGCTCAATCATCTGCAAATCTCACTGATTTTATCAGATCCCCTTCTGGGAGATGGGAGGGGAATGGTGCTATTCTAGAGAAGGGTCATATGAGTGCTATCATTCCCATACAATGGAAAACTACCAAATAAGTCGTTAAATAAGCCATTTTCACAGTTTTTCATGTTTCTTTGCATTTTAAGACCAGTAATTGTATAAACATGTGATCATCCTAGCTCTGTGGCTTACCTCGACAATTCCTGACATAACAGGCACAACATTGGCTGAAAAAATGCTTGAATCGCGATATTTACAGCCGAAATAGCGTAAAAAGTGGGTGTGAGTTGTGGGTTGCCAACCCTCAAAATAAATTACCTTTGCGGTACCATGGGATTTCAATCTACCAAAAACAAAATTTTTCCTCTGTTCCTTGGGTACTACAGGCTACATTTTCCCGTATGTCGAACTTATAATTTACTGCTCAACCTGCTCTATATTGTGTCCTCCCACTCTTATATTCAGCCCCGCCTTCTTCCTTCTAGAAAATCTCATCACTTTCGTTTTCTTGTTGTTTATCTTCATCCTATACCTTTTGCACTGCACCTCTAAAGCATTCATCATTGACTGTAGCCCCATGGCAGACTGACTAACTAATGCTTGACCATCTACCAATTTCACTGATTTTATCAGCTCCCCTCCTACCTTTATTCCTACCTCCGTACCCCCCCCCTGCCTACCTTACCATTTCTTCTGAATATACATTAAAAAGCAATGGCAGTAATGGGCACCCCTATCCTGACCTATCACCCCGGCCTATCATGGCCCATCCCGATTCTCCATCGGCTACCCTAACCTGCACTGTCTGGTTCACATACAGATTCCGAATGAGACAACTGTCCCTCCAATCAGCCCCTAATTTTCTTTCGTCCAGACCACCCTATTAAGCACTTTCTCGAAATCTAGAAAGCAAGCAAAAACATCCTGCTCACACTCAAAGTTTCTTTCTACTAGCATCCTCATCACTCCTATAGCGTCTCAAGTTCCCGTCCCTCTCCTAAACCCGAACTGGTCATCACCCAGGTATTCATTATCCTTCTTCTGTAGCCTTCTACTTATAATTCTCAGAACTAATTTGGCCGCGTGGGATATTAAGCTTGTTGTTCCATAGTCTTTGCACATCTTTGCCTTGCTCTTCTTCAGTATCATAATTAGTACTGTCTTCGCAAAGTCCTCTGGCTACACTCAGTCCTCATAAATCCTACAAATAAGCACAAAAAGTTTTCCTTTGCCATTCTTTCCCATATTCTTTAGAAACTCTGCAGGTATGTTATCTATTCTCACCACCTTTTTCCTTTTATTGTTTCTTAGAGCTCTTTCAACTTTGCTATATACGATAGCAAAGTTGAAAACCATCAGATCCGATGCCATCTCTGTCAATGTCGTCTTCCCTCTCAAAATATAACCTACTGGGCCTTATTTCCTTAATATAACGCTCTTCAACATATTCCTTCCACTTCTCCTGGATCTCTTTTGGCTCAACAATCAGCTTTCCTGCCTTGTCTGTTATTGTTCTAATTCCCCTTCCCGTGCCCATCACTTCCTTTATTTTCCTATACAATGCATCTGCTCTTCCCTCTTCTTGGCATTTCTCTAACGAGTCAATCATCATTTCACTAATGAGTCAATTGTTCCCTCCACCATGCCTCTCTTGCTTTCTTTGTTTCTCTTTTGATCCTGTTGTTTAATTCCCAGTATTTTCTCTTGCCTAGCTCTGAGTTTACGCTCTTCCATTTCCTTCTCTCCTGCATCTCCATCGTGATCCATAAAATAAAATAATAAATTGTATGGGTGGACGAGGGCCTTCTGGAGCCCTCCTGGCACTCAGACCTCTTCGGGTCCATTGTGCCGTCCCACATTTAACCTACCTGCCACTTGCAGACAGGGGACAAGAGCACCACGGTAGAGGTATGGAGGAGGGTCACCCATCCAAACCCCATCCGGCCCCATCGTTGCTTAACTTCGGTGATCTGACGGGAACTGGTGTTTCAATGTGGCTAGCACCTTGCCCAAAATTGTGATCCATGGTTTTCTAATTTTAGTTGTACTGACTACGCCTACCGTAGCTTTTGCCACTTTTACAATTCCATTTTTGAAACTTCCATCATTCATCCTCAACTGATCTAACTCCATGGTCCTCACCCATTATCTCATCAACCTTCTCTCGATACTTCTTCTCAGTGAAAATCATCAGGTCACAAATGAAAGAAACTTTGTACAGTCCCTGAAACACTTTTATTTCTTTTGCTGACCAAGGTTTCGACTAATATGAAGTCATTGTCAAGGCATAATAACTTTTTAAGTCGAAACCTTGGTCAGCAAGTTATATAAAATTGATTAGTGGACTATAAAAAGGTCCTTTAATAATGTGGTACCATAAAGTAAGTCATAAAACATTAAGTCTATCATCAGGTCCAACCTAATGATGTCTAGAATTGGATGAAACCATGAGTTATAATTTTATAAAAAGTGAGAAATTTGACAAAGTTTTCATCTTTTGCGTGAGATATGGCCTATCCCCAATAAGTTGTCCAATCATTTCAGTGATTTACCATTGTATAGCACATCTTACTCTTCCTTGAACTACGACCTTGACGTGGTGGAAGGGTTTGTGCGTTCCAAAGACCCCTAGAGCTGGACTGGCAGGATTAAGTACATTGCTCCTGGTAGGGTCACCCATGCCAGATAGGTTGAAGGGTAGGAGCCGGACGAAAGGTAGTTCCGTGATGGTGTCACGTTAAAAATACCGTTGAGTTGCGTGGGAATACCTCTCAACTATCATTTCCCAGAACATGAAAGTCATTAAAAGAGAATTGATTCCTGGCAACTACGGGACGCCGTTCACTAGGGCGGGTGTCGTGCCCGGCAGCGGGGGAGGCAAGGCCTCCGCGGTCGTCACCACACGAAATCCTTGCACAGCAGCATCATCATCAGTGGATACAGGGGATAGGAGGGAGAAGAAGAAGAAAAAGAGGAAGAGGAGGAAAACAGTGGTAAAAATAGGAACTTGGAACGTAAGGACCATGATGAGGGCTGGGAAGCTTGAAAATATTAATGGAAATGGAAAAAGGAAAAATAGATGCTTTGGGATTGTGCGAGGTGAGATGGAAGGATAGCGGGGACTATTGGAGTGATAGCTACAGGGTAATCTATAGTGGGGGAGATGAGAGCCAACGGGCACGGGGGAGAAGTAGGCATGGTACTGAACACAAAGTTGGGACTGAGGGTGATAAACATTGAACAGGTGAGCGACAGGATACTAGTGGTAGAAATAAAAGCACGCCCAACGAATTTCGTACTGGTCCAGGTATACATACCTACGAGCAACCATAGGGAGGAAGAGGTAGAAGAGGTGTACGAGCAAGTAGAAGAAGTAATTAGAGAAGTTCCGGGAAAGAAAAACCTGATAGTGATGGGTGACTGGAATGCAGTGGTGGGGGAAGGGAGGGACGGATTAGAAGTAGGAGGGTTTGGGCTAGGAAGAATAAATGATCGCGGTGAAAAGGCAGTTGAATTTTGTAGAAGAAATAAATTAGTAGTGACAAACACTTGGTTTAAACATCACCCCAGGCGTAGGTACACATGGAAAATGCCGGGTGATACTGGGAGATACCAAATTGATTATATAACGGCAAGGCAGAGATTTAGGAACAGTGTAAAAAACTCTCGTAGCTATCCAGGGGCGGATGCGGACTCAGATCATAACTTGGTGATGATGAAGTGTGAAGTTAGATTCAAAAGGCTTTGTAAAGGTAGGAAGATAAAGAGGTGGAACCTTGACGCATTGAAAGGGTTGAAAAGGAGGGAATACCAAGAGCTGGTAGAAAAGAACATAGGTGAAGAGAAGCGGATGGGAACAATAGAGAGAAGATGGGAGGTTATAAAAACAGGCATCGCAGGAGCGGCAGAGAAAACAATAGGAACGGTGGAAAAGAAGAGGGTTAAGAAGCAGTGGGTTACAGAAGAAATTATAAAGAAAATAGATGAGAGAAGGTTATGGAAAAACGTGAACACCGACGTAGGGAAGAGGAAGTACAAGGAATTGAATAATAAACTCAGGCGAGTGACCAATCGGGCAAAAGAAAACTGGTGGATGGGACAATGTGAGGAAATGGAAAAGATGCAGGAGGGGGAAGTGGGTGCTTTGTATGCCAAGGAGAAAATGTTATCGGGTGGTAAGAGAGGTCAAACGATACCAAAAGTTAAGGACAAAACAGGGAAGTTATTAATCGAACAGGAAGATATCCAAGAAAGATGGAGAGAATACGTAGAGGAGCTATATGACAGCGAGAATAGACCCCTTAGCCTAGATCTAGAGGATGAAGGAACAATAGATAAGGATAACCTCGGACCAGAGTTACTTGACATCGAAATAGAGAGGGCATTAAGAGAGATGAAGGGTAGAAAAGCCGTGGGAACCGATAACCTACCTTCGGAGCTACTGAAAAATCTGGGAAGTAAGGGGAGAAAATAGTTTTTCGAACTTATTCGCAGGATCTACCAGGAAGGAGTATGGCCAAAGGATTTCATGAAAACAGTATTAATACCTATCCCGAAGAAGAAGAAGAAAGCGTCAGAATGCGAGGAGTATAGAACAATCAGTTTAATTTCGCACGTGGCAAAAGTGTTGCTTAGAGTACTAAATAGAATGTTGGAGAGCAGAGCAAACTGCTATTTAGGTGATGACCAATTTGGGTTCAGGAAGGGGAGGGCAACCAGAGATGCGATTGCGGTAATAAGGACACTTATAGATAGAAACATAAGAGCATAATCAGGATGTTTTCGCTTGCTTTGTAGATTTCGAAAAGGCGTTTGACAGAGTAAACTGGGAGAAACTAATACAAATACTGGGGAAAATAGGAATAGATTGGCGTGATAGGAGACTCATTCGAAACTTATATATGGGGCAGTGGGCTCAGGTAAGGGTAGCCGAGGGTGAATCAGGGTGGGCAGTTATAGGTCGCGGGGTACGGCAAGGGTGCCCGTTGTCGCCTTTACTTTTTAACATCTATGCTGAGGAAATGGTAAGAGAGGCATGGGATGAGCTAGATGTGGGAATGAAAGTAGGAGGCCAGTGGATAAAGTCGGTTAGATTCGCAGACGACTAGGCGTTGGTCAGTTGGTCAGCGAAAGGATAACAAACTTTAGTAGATGCACTGGAAAAGCAGTGTGAGAAATACGGAATGAAGATAAACAATAGGAAAACAAAAGTAATGAGATTCTGTAGGACGAAGAAAGCGAAGCTGGTGATAAGAGTAGGAAGTCACAAACTGGAGCAAGTAGAACAATTTAATTACTTATGGAGTATGCTAGAAGAAAGAGGACATAGTAGCAAAGACATTAGGAGGAGAATAGCGCTAGCGAAGGAAGCGTTCAATAATAGAAGGGAGCTGATGACGGGGACCATAAGTAAGGATGTAAAAAAGAGGCTGGTGAAGAGCTTGATATGGAGTGTGGCGTTGTATGGGGCAGAAACGTGGACCTTGAGAAAGGAAGACGAAAATAGGCTGAAGGCTTTTGAGATGTGGGTGTGGAGGAGGATGGAGAAGGTGCGTTGGACGGAAAAGAAGACAAATGAGGAAGTGCTTGACATGGTGGGCAAGGAGAGGAAACTTATAGATGAGATTAGGGGAAGGCAGGGTAGGTGGCTGGAAGGGGTAATGAGGGTCGATGGTTTGCTGAAGGCCGTGATAGAGGGTAGGATGTTGGGTAAGCGGGGAAGGGGAAGGAAGAGAATCGGTTTTATGGACGGGATGAAGAAAGGTAGGACTTATGCTGAGATGAAGAAAGAAATACTAGAGGTAGAAAGGGCACGGCACGTGTAGGAGTTCGTTGGATATTCTCAGACTTTCATCACAACCTACCTTTAACCGGCAGACTACTGCAATGAATGAATGAGCACATCTTAAATGATTATAATAGGTACACCTATCCGCGATATCACAGGTAAAGCTGTTTAATTAATTAAAAAAATCATGGAAATATACCTTACATAAGTCCTAAAAGTTCTAACCAAATGCAAAAGATATGCATGCCCTCTGGGTACTATAATACGGAGATACCAATATTTATATACGGTCAACAAGTATAAAATTCAGAATCTAAAAACTATATGGTGTTCTTCAAGGAAAAATTCACACAGGCTTTCAACAGCATGCAACTTCGTTGAAAACAAAGCATTATCTCCTTTAGTCATAACAGATTTCTTATAATTTCACACACGCGTTCTCTTGGGTTCTCCCATGGGCCAACATTCACGCGTTTGAGAAAACTTATGTAAGAAACTACTATCGTAGTTCTATATAGTTATCTAAGCCTCTTTTGAACATCAAGGCTTAAAAATAAAAACTTTCAACAGCATCACTTTCGATCAGAAATACCGATCTGGGAACATGTGGTGCTCAATTGTATCGTCAACGCTAAATGTTAACATTATTTTACTCAAAATAAGAAACCATTGCCAAACCTTTAACGGATCAATCATATTACAAATGATTTTTTCTTTTCTTGCTGCATTTTCCTCTGACCTTCGAAGTTTCACTTTTAACGTTCTGCTTTCCTCTTTCAGTCGTGCAAGTTGCCTCTTTAAGTCAAGTATTTCATCTTGAAAATCTTCCTGCGCATTAAACATGACAAACTCAAAGTTCACATCCATCAACATTGCAACGATTGTGACATAGCGCACGCTTTGAATTATATACCTGTGATTTGTAAGAATAAGAAGATCTTCCAGAACTATTCCGTGACATATCCGCTAATGAGCTGAAACAATGAACAGGTGGAACATGACATGGCACTCACAAGGAGACCATCACCACATCACGACACTGATGTTCGAGATCCGAACGACGCAATTATTTTCTGGCTATACAGACTATGCAACTACACAGAGAATGCGGGAAGTGTCATGGCTTGCCAGTCATTCAGTTGCCGTTGGTTACGGTTACTACCAGTTACTACCGTTTGACCGTTCTACGACGCGACTTCTCGCATTGCCATGGCAACAAGTGCAACAAGTTTTCGCCTGGTTTTGAACGACGAATGAATTGAAACGCTGATGCAAATGTACGGCACATTTACGTACATTCACAAAACACTGACACATCGTCAACAGCTCTCTCCAACCCCCGAGAATAAACGAGAATTAAGTGAATATGGAGATTCTCTATAAATTCCCTTAACTAACCCACCTAACCATTCGAACTTCTGTTATTTGAGGCAGGGGGCTTATTAATGGTCGAAGGCAGGGGGCGCATGGCGCATTCGCTCAAACGTAGAAAATGGCGGCTTTCAAATGCCCTATGATTTAATACCCCACAACCTTGGGATTATTTCAGGCTATATGGATAGTATACAAAAAGGAGAGAAGTGAAAGATTTTCTTCAAATATATTTATCATAATTATTGATTATAATTGACAAATTGGATTTATTTATTCGAAAGAATAAATCCAATTAGTTCTGCAACTCGATATACAGATATCGGGAATTAGACTAACAATAAAAGGGTGTCTCTCGAAGGCCAAATCCCCTTTAACATGGCGTGATGGCGCTTGCCTCAGATTAAAGATAATCTCTGAGGCGATAGCAGCTTTTACAAATAGTACAGCTTTATAATAGGAGGGAAAAGTCACCGTCAAGGAGGAAGCGCGGAAGAACCCACGCAACTATGACGGAAAACCATCCAAAATCCAATTATCGTGTTTCGAGACACCATGTTGTTTCATTCGAAAGCTGGTCATATGCCTCATCTACACAACAAGTGAACAGTGTAGGGTGTACTTAAATACAGCATTTAAATTCAGGCGAGAGTCTAAATGTCTACATATGTACAGATATTAAATCTACTGCAGCGCTTTTCCAATGTTAATGGAAAGACATTTGCACCGTCCAAGTGCTAGTGCCGAGAAGTAATTTTTTGCCATTTTTAGATACGTACCTATATAACCGCATAAACAAATGTAAAATAAGAATAACGTATGTGCAAAAGTACTCAACTCCTCATATAAATTATGCAAAAATGATTGACTATAATCTTAAGATAGGCTTTCATCCTTTATCCGGAAATCCCAGACACTGGACGATCAACCCTCCCACTAAACCCCATGGAAACTTACCTCACAATCCCACCACTGTTTTTAGAAACCCCTGAGAAAATTTCCTATCCCTATATTCCACCACCAGCTGCCCGCACGAAGTCATAAAAAAATCAAACCTTTTACAAAAATCACCCAGAGGAAACCGTACTCCAGTCTAAAGTATGATATCATTTGTATTCTTCTTTGATATTTGCGGCAACCGCCCCCCCCCCCCCCCAAGCCCCCACTACTTACGTTACGTACATAGCACCTAACGTAAGATACGTGATACATTTTTGTGATTTTTCCATCCCTTCTATGAGCTTCTTCAGTTCCTGTGCTGTAAGTCGCAACCATCTATCTCAGTGTCCTATCCTTCCTTCACCACTGTGCCTTTCTCACGTTTCTTTTAACCTCATCACACCTATTTACCTACTACTCCAATTTCCTTATTTCCTTGCACCAATTCCCTGGTCACCCTCCTCTTTCCCGAAATTACTGCCATTGACCCGGTCTCCTTTTGGCTACAAAGCATTAAGAAACAAGCCTTCAAACTGGCCCAATACACGAGCCATTCGGAGTTTCTATCCTCTTGCCTACCAATGGGCATTATTCCCAATGGAATACTCATAAAGTTCCCCATCTCAGGCTTGCCTCCCTCCATACACCCAGCCTTTCAAAAGTTATTTATCAACAATCCTTTACTCTTTGCCATTTTGTTCTCTCCCAATTTTTATCTTTAGTCAACAAATATAAATCTAATATCCATTCCCTTATAAACACCATAAGTCTCTCCTCCCCTCAAAACCTTCCTAAAATTATTAGATTTCTGCAATCAGCTCACCAAACTCTAGTCTTCCGACATCAAAAATCCTATAAAAAATTGTCATCTCTTTACGCCTCGAATTTCCGCCAAGGTCTTCCCCTGCCATTGCATTTAGAGAACCCAACCACAACTCCACCACCACTTTTCCTATTCAAACCAGATTTAGCGACCCTTTTACGGCTCTCTCCCCCACCTCCACCAACGACCCAGATGTATCCAGGGCACACCCTGCAAATCAAAGACCCTTCCCCCCTCCCTTCCCAAAAAGCTGAAACTCAATCTGCCCCACCTCAACCAGAGGTAGCAAACCTCTCCTCCACGCCTCTAAGCCTAGTCGAACTATCATTGTTGAGCAAAGGCCTCTCCTTTTCTCCTACGCCCAAAGTCAATCCCATTATTATTCTAACTGATGCCCTTAATTTTTGTCGAAACTTAAAATGGAAAGTATTCTGGAACTCCCAACCTTTATCCCAAATCAATGCAAACTCCCTTCACCCCACACTTACCAATTTCAAACCTCCCTCATCCTTTGAACCCAAGCCTCTTCCTTCAAATCACCCTGTCAAAATTTTCACCAAACAATTACTTTCTAAAATTTCCAATCCATCCTATATTAACTCCCTAAAACCCAAACCCAATCTTTCCACAGAAGAAATGTCGGCCCTTAAGCAGCTCACCCGCAATCCCGAAATAGTTATTACCCAGGCAGATAAAGGTTCCACGGTGGTCGTGCTTAACACCAGTGACTATATTAATGAATCCAATAGACAACTTCTGGATTCCTCCTCCTACATTCCTGTCCCCTCGGATCCCACCCTTGACTTTTCAGATAACCTAGCCTCGCTCTTCCTTAGCAAAGGTCAGTCAGAACGCCTAACAAAAAAAGACATTTCCATCCTCTCCATTCCTCACCCCAAAACCCCTCATTTCTACATCCTTCCCAAAATCCACAAATCTAACATCCCTGGCCGACCTATTGTTTCTTCGTGCTTTTCTCCAACAGAACGCATATTGGCTTTTGTGGACCATTACCTGCAGCCCCACGTGCACACCCTACCCTCGTACATTAAAGATACATACCACTTTTTGAACCGCCTCAATTCCATTTCATTTCCCCATAACACACCAACTCTCATGGCCACAATAGATGTAACTTCACTTTATACTTCCATTCCCCACTCAGAAGGTCTAAAATCAGTCCGCCATTTTCTAAGTCAACGTCCCACTCCTCACGTACCTAGTACTGATTTCCTGGTAGAACTCTCTAACTTTATTCTCACCCATAATGCCTTCTCTTTCAATGATCTTCACTACCTCCAAGCCAAGGGCTGTGCCATGGGCAGTAGATTCAGTCCTTCTTACGCCAACCTTTTCCTCAGTCTTCTCAAACAGAACTTCCTCTCTCAAAACCTTTTAAAACCTCTCCTCTGGCTCCGATACATAGATGATATTTTCCTACTTTGGCCACATGACACTGACTCCCTAAATTCTTTAATTTCCTCTCTCAACACATCATCCTCTGTATCTTTCACCTCAAATATCTCCTCCACCCAAATAACTTTCCTAGATGTTGACATCTCTTTATCCAACTGTAAATTTAGTACCTCTGTCCATATTAAACCCACAACTAAACAGCAGTACCTTCACTTCAGCAGCTGTCACCCCTCTCATACAAAGCGTTCTCTCCCATAATCTCTTTCTATCAGAGGTCATCGAATTTGTAATAATCCGGAGTCCCTTGACAATTTCCTATCCAACCTATACCAGTCTCTTCTCCGCAGAGGATATCCTGACACCTTTTTGTCAGGATATCCTCTGCTTTTGTTTTAAAAAATGCTCAGAAAGTCTTACCAACCTAAACCAACATCAGATTCAAACCCTAAAAATCTTTCCATTTGCACCACATTCTTCCCAGGCATACAATCCCTACAGCATCTCCTTAAAGAATTTTTTCCCATCCTTTCGAATAACCCAACAACTACTAATTTATTCCCTAAATGTCCATCCGTTACTTATAAGCATCCACCCAACCTATCAAACTTATTTAAGGCCACCAAACCTCTCAACAAATCAGTTATTCACTCCAAAACTCCAGCCTCCCCTTGCAACCGGCCTAGATGCAAAACATGCTTATGCAAGTGAGGCTGAAAAGGTCTTTCAGGTGAAGAAGGATATCCTGATGAAACAGGGTGTAAATGTGGTGAACGATATGTGCAGTGAAGTTGGGAGTACTGGGAGCAAAGTGTCAGATTGTCACGATATAAGATTTAAATTTCTTAAAAAATTCTTCACCGCCTTAAGAATTCATTTTTTTCAAAATTTGTGACGGAGAGAATAACTAAAGCTGACCAGTCAATGGGTCATAGCAGTAGGAGTGTTCACATGAGAAAAATATTTTAAATAACATTATTTTCTTTTACCTTGTGAGTTTCATTTCCATGGTTATTGTTTGACTGCCCTTTTCAGATGGCTCTTCTTGATGATTTATACCTACTCATAAAACTAAGCCAAAGCATTTCGTGACCAGACGGTTTTCTAGACGAACCACGTACGTCATTTGATCACGTTTTACATCGCCTTTCGGTATATAGGTCCATCATCTTCCATTACGGGTTGCATACAACTTTAGTGGCCCTGTAGCATGCCAGAACAGCGGGGCGGGGCGATTTTCGACGGAGTTTGCTGCGCCATCTCAACATGCCCGTAGGTACTATTTTTATATTTTTTTTAAATTTTCCGTTTTCTGCGCGAGCGTACGGATTCAAAACACCAGTCATAACCAAGCGCACATCGTGTTTTGAAAGTGCAGACCGTTGTGATTGAAGTGACTCTGTTGTGTTTGCAGTAGTTTTTATACCTTGGGAGGATTTGTTGGACAACTATTTTGACATTGACTGGTGAGTTTCTTCACTTCTTTATTATTAGATACTATTATTTTAGATCAGTTATTCTAAACGTAGTTAACGCAGTTCGTGAAAGTTTGTGAATGCACGGCCCACCTGTTTACACAACTAGGAGGCTATTTTATAATTTTTCAACAACTGCTGTAATGCCTTTGCCTGTTTGAATGACTAACTCCTGTACTGGGTAATATTTGTCATTTATGTCTACGGAAAACAAGGAATCTTCCACTGTCTCATTTCCCCTGATGAGAGACTTGTGGCAGAGATGACAGTCACTCTCATTCAAAGCATTTTTCACTATGTAGTGGCTTACATACAACATGGAGGGTAGTTTCCTATTCCTAATCTTCAACTCATGCCACATTAAGTTTCTAGTAGGTACATGATTCCATGGCTTGTGTGTTAGTATTAGTGCTACAACCTGGCTGATTCACTGAGATTGATCCTCCTTGAAAGAATGATTCTAGATTAGTCAGTAATTCACAAATATTCATGCAGTTGCCTTTACTGTCATTAGAGAGCAAGCCATTCATCACCGCAGTCTTGAAAGCCTGAATGAATTGCCTGCTGTTAGGGGTGTGGTTTGATCCACAGTTCTGCCGAACGACATTAAAGAAATTTTCCAAAGGGTCCTGATTTAAATTTCTTCCATTGAGATGCCAAAACCCCTTGTCCCTCAACTCTCTCCAAAGTATTGAAAATGCTTTGATGGTAGCTATAGCCAACCATTTTTTGAGGGAGGATTCACTTCCTTTGCTTCTAAAATCTTCCACTACTTAACTTTAAGATATGATTTATTGCCAATTTTGTTATTTTGTCATAAATGGTGGTGGTGTATTAATCCATCTATGTTGTAGTGAGAATGTACATACTTTTCTGAGTATTGTGTACTTTTGACTGTTTATATTTTTAACCGTTAGAGAGAAATTATTTTCTGTTAATTTGGTTTTCCTGTTCATGATTTCGGTCAATTTTGTTAAGTTAAATAGTTTGTCCAGGTCCCTGTTGCATGATAGATTGTAAATTGTATGCACTGGTCTTTTCTTTTTTCAAATACATTTTTAAAAGTTGAATAATAATCTGTTTCCTGACCTGGGCTTGGGCTAATGCATTTCACAAGTGTCTATTCCCTGTTTCCAATTACTTTTTCCTTTAACCCTGTTTATGTTACTGATGTGCCTCAATGTATGTATGCATTAATGTTGTTGTGAATGAAATAATTTTATATGTGTGTCTCTGCTGCTTACTGCTAATTAAGAGCTTTACTTTTGCTTGAACTTGCTTCTCTGATCCTAGTTTGGAGAACAATATTTGGCCTTGATCTTAAACCTGTGTGTGAGGTCCTAATTTGTGTCTGTTGTTTACAAGTAGTGCACTTACTCTACTGAAGTCACTCATGTCACTTTATTAAATGCTCTCATTATACATTCTATGGTGAGCATATATGTGCCTCTGCTCATTATTGGCTTGGTACTGGCTTCTGTTGCCTTAAAATCATCCATAGTGTCGGTGGTACATTTATTATTTATTATGTATTAATATCATGGACATAACACCATAGCAATGTTGTGCTGAAACGAGAAATTTTAGTGTACTTGATTTTTACACTGCATATTTCAAACCAGTGTTGAATGCTCTTATAAAATGTGGGGTTTTTTTTGTAATTATGACCCCAACTTGGGCTTGTTGCCTATTCTGATGTTGGAGAATCACTGCATGAAGCATGCTTAAGCAGTGATTCTCCAACATCAGAATAGTGGAGTGGGTTTGTGAATTCACAAACCCACTCCACTGATTGCCGTGTTCTTGTTTACTGAAGCTGTAAAGTGTTTGAACATTCAAAGCTATGTACCACTTAAACCTATTCTCCTAATGACATTAATGGCATTTCCATTGTGCGGTCAACCTCTACCTGTGTGTGTGCATCTGTACTGGAGTGTACAAAGTTGCAAGGCCTTCAATGCCTTCATCATCAATCCTGTGGAAGTTTTTCCTGGATTAATAGCCATTTACCCATTTTTGTGTAAATATATTGCCCTAATGGTGTTAAGGACATATTCATTGAGCTTTGGAATACATATTAGTGTGTGAATCAATGATGGTATTCTCATTTATGAGAGATACCAAAAATTGACATGTTACAGGGCAGTGAATACTGGACAGATCGATATGATGTGCCAATTATTTGTGGGTTTAATGGTTGTTTGCATAATATGTAGTTCGGAGGCATATAGTATTGGTTATGTGTATCAGTGGGCTATTCTGAAGTCTTTTGTGAGGGACTATAGTTTTATTGGACTGTTTGGAAATTTGCATTACACCTTGATACATGAAATGATTGAAAATAAGAAGTGTGGCAAAAAGTGAAAATTCATCATGCCTCTCCATATTTCTGTAAAATGTTTGTCATTACTATTAATGATAATTTAAAAAAATGTATTGTGATGATAAATCTTCCTAGAATTCAGCAATTATGCATTACATACATTTAAATGTCTCACATATGGCTATCATTCATTGTTTGTCATTATGTAATGCTATATTGTCACTGCTATTTGCTGCATTGTTGATGTGTGAGGCTTGTACAGGTTTCAATAATGATAATCAGTTTTGTCCGGTGAATTATAGTTATTTACAAATCAGTATTTTGTAATAGAGACAACTACCCTGATGAAAATAAAGTTTGCAATTAAGTGTGATAAAAATGTGCAGGAAATCTGACAGTGTGTGACAAAAGTGCAATTTGGAACATGAAAAGTGTGAAGTGAAAAGTGTCCGAAAAGTGGGATTTGGCAAATGTAAGAGGAGTGCGCAGAAAGTATGTGGACATAGTTTTGGCACTCTTTAATTTCACCAGGGTGTAAACGTTTTGGTTTATCACGTGTTAACTAGAGGTGGTTCAATTTCGAATTTTAATGTTAAATCGATGATATTTTCAATGAAAAAAGAAGATCCACTACTGTAATTGTAATCTCCATTTGGCAGTTACAGCCAAATAAAAGATTCATGAGCTCATATATCTACCTTTCCTTTGAGTTTACATTCCTATCAATTCATTTTCAGAGTTAGAGCAGCTTCATAAATGGCTGATTACGACGGCGATTGACTGCAAGAAGGTTATGCATAAATATGGAGTGTAAAGTAAAGCATTCTTGGAATAGGAAGTTGTGCAAACCTCATTTACCGCGAGGATTGAGTGACTTTAGTGGATAGCCATTTCATATATACCCGTGTGCATGCGAAATCAGCTAATTGTGCTTGAAATGTTGCATTAATGATCTAATTTTTCTTTTTTCCTATTCCGGAATGCTTTCCTTCGCGCCGAAGTTTGAAAAGTTGAACTGAAGGAATAGATTAATAGTATAGAGAAGAAAGAATTATGAAAAGTACAAGTAGTGACACCTAACGGAGACTGAACTACCTACGCTCCAATGCTGAAACCTCGACTGTTTCGGGGGGGCATCTATAGGGTTGCTAGTGGTCTCTCACGGTTGAGTTTCACATCTCAGCTAAACATATGCGATCCTTTTACTCATGGAGTCGACGCGCCGTGGCCCTGTATATGACAAAAGAACGTTGTTTCAGCGTTAAGAATGAGTGACAGCATTTGTTTGAGAATATTCTATCATAATTCTGATCGATTAAAATACTTGATAATAAAGCTAAAATCTCTGCAGTGACAATACAAGGTTGGTCACCGTCTGTTGTAAGTCACTTAATTACAGTCGATGAAAACTTGACGTTTTACTCCTATTGCAGAAAAATATTCTGTACCTAGGGTCGATTTTGGTACCTAATTGACAAATCAGCTAATATTTCTGTAGCGAAATCACATTTTAAAATACGTAAGCGTCAGTTATCAACGAGAAGTCACTTCATGAGCGGGGAAAAAATCACGACGTTCCACTCATATTGCAGACGACGTCGCGTCGTCTGCTGCCGTTTGAGGTGTCTGCTGATCAGTCTCATGGCTCAAGGTCGATAGATATCTTGATTCGAAAAATATCGCAAATATATCGAAAAAAGAGGCAAATATATCGACCCTGACATGGCCTTGGCCACCAGCGTCACCATCCGCATTGAGAAGAACTAAAAAGGTAAACATATTGCGAACAAAGGACAACGGGGACAACGCAGTTGCGGTAAATATGTTCACGATATGTTGTTCGTATTCGTGATCAAGGAGTATCTAAAATATTTGTAATATCCGTGTTCGTAATCTCGTGATTGTAATCTTCGGTTGATTGCATCGTCAAAAATTGACAGGATTTCATGATTACGGTCATCCTTCAGGTATCAAACAATTCGGTATGCCCATATGTCAGGGATTCGTTTTTTCTCATGATTCTTTATATTAAAAGGAAATTTTATGTCGATAGCAAGATGAAAAAACATAATATTTTGGATATCTGATCTCATCATCAGGTTTAACGGGTCATAATGTCCCTGGCCGACGAATTACTTGCTGATTTGGAAGAGGGAGATGATGGGGAAGAGCAGAATGATGTTGAAATGCCAGTAGCGCAGGGAGCTATCTCAAATGAAACCATTCCCTCCATTGAAGAAGGTTAGCTGAAGTTATCAATCGAAGATTGATTAGGAAAATGCAATGTCATGTGTTACTTCATCTGACATTGTTTTGCTTTTCTCATATTTCTTAAACTTTTATGCTTCCCGTTCTTTTTTTTAAGAAACAAAGATAACATGTGTGAGGCAAATTGCAAAATTAAGAGATTCAGACAGGCTGAAAAGCATAATGAAACAAGTTGAGTTATATGCTGCAATGCCTCGTAAGATTGGGAAGTCGATTGGGCCGGCAGATGCAGATCCCGAGTATCAACTTATTGTCGAGGCCAATAATCTTGCCGTCGACATCGACACGGAAATAGGTGAGATATTATCCTTTTTCAGCTAATTTTAACGTGCAATGGCTCTTATACTCGGAAATCTGCATATTGTTTGCGTGAAAGTTTTCTCTACCAGTAAATTTTGTAACGTGTATCGGCAATATTACATTCTTTGTATTTTTCTCTTTTGCTGTCCATCAGTCCTTTTTTCTACTTTGCCTCACTACCCTGACTACCTCGTTGATAGTTGTCGCCTGCATCCCATTATGTTATATTGCCTCCTTAATCAAATTTTTTCTCATCCTTCCAATTTTACCCTGAAATTTCATTCATCTATCATTTTATGCATTCAATTCGGTATATGTATCATAGTGTCCAGTCTGGGAGAAAATTAATTTCACCTGCTTCCCGGTCATTTTATACCACCTATTTCACTTATATTGCCACGCTACATCTGCACATTGGTACTAACCTTTCATTTTCTTCATAAAACCTTTTTATTTCGTAAAGTATTCACTTAAACCTGTGATGTGAATCTCTTCATCGACGCCATATTGGAAAAACTGCCCTTTTCCTCCTGTTTCCTCCAGACGACGCAGCGGTCGAGCAGTTTCTTCATTTTCTATAAAGAACACCCATGAGTATACCCGCCAAGGGAGTTGATACCCGCCTTGATCCTAAACCAGCCGCACTTTACGACGCGTTACAACTTTGAAGAGACTACAACCATAGGCGTGTCCAAGGCAGGTGCCACTGGTGCCGTGGCACCACCACTAGATCAAGATTCTTTTCTAAGTTATACCCTTTTTCCCGACTTGGCGGCTGGACGGTAGAGAGCTAGAGACTTCACTTTATGTTTCTACTCCTGGCACCACCACTATTCCTGGCACCACCACTCCTGGACACGCCTATGACTACAACTACAACCCCCTCCAGTCATCTACCCTCTCGGGGGATATTTTTCTTTAGAAAAATACGCTACAACTTTGAAGAGACTACAAATACACCCCCCTCCAATCATCTACCCTCTCGGGGGATATTTTTCTTTAGAAAAATACGCTACAACTTTGACACCCCCCTCCAATCGTCTGGCCTCTCGGGGGATATTTTTCTTTAGAAAAATACGCTACAACTTTGAAGAGACTACAACTACACCCCCCTCCATTATCTACCCTCTCGGGGGATATTTTTCTTTAGAAAAATACGCTACAACTTTGAAGAGACTACAACTACACCCCCTTCCAATATTCTACCCTCTCGGGGGATATTTTTCTTTAGAAAAATACGCTACAACTTTGGCCCGCAACCTTGTTGGGGGGTGGGTAAAGGCCATATTGTAGACGTGAAATTACTCTCTATCCCTTTAGCGGGACTTCCCAACATCTCGGAATATGGCGTCGAAATATCACGAAAATTACACGATTTTCGTCATCTTCAAACTTTATTTTCTCAAAAACTACGAATCTCACGCCTTTTTTTCTTACATTTTATAACTGCGCAGTCCTTTCACTTTCCTTTCCCATTCATCGAATACCCCTCACTTTTCTACGATTCTCACACAAAAATTTCTCCCAGACTGGACCCTATGATACCTTTACCTTCAATTCCTTCATTTTACTTTTGTTTTAGATTTTGAATGTCGTATTATGTGTCAATCTGTAATAATATGTACCATCCATTTCTAAAGGCCATTTTACACTAGGCACTTTATTGCACTATCTGATGCATGTATGAATGTGCATTGAAAATGGTGTCATGTAAAGCAGTGAACTGCAAGAATGCATGCGCAAATGCATAAACGACAAATGGGAAAATTATAGCCCCAGCTCTAATTTTGTGCTCGTGCTCTTGCAATTTCTATACATCAAATTGTGCAATAAAGTGCCTCATGTAAAACAGCCTTTACACGGCCATAACTCACTTCTTATTATCTGCAGTGAATTGGCTTATTGGTGAATTAACTATTTCTTTACTTATTGCAGTTCATTTCTTATTACCCTCTCCTGATGCTAATTTTTTCTAGTACTTATTCTATGTAACCTCGTGAAATGTTATGACTGGTCAAATTAAGATCCTCTATTAATTTCATTGAGCTTGCCGATATTCGAGCCGAGCTTCCGAGCTTCGTTATATATTTATTATTCTATACATGTAAGAAAACATGAATCTGATTTTACCCCAAATAATAATTATCATACCTACGAAACAAAAAGATGTAACGACATGCATGTGCTCTCATCAACTCTTGCCATAACTTCAAAAGGACCTCGTCATATGTGCATAAAATTGTATAATCACCTTCCACAATTTAAACAAAAGAAATAAGAATGGCTATATTCAAGAATTTAGTTTATGACTATCTTTTGTTTCATTGTTTTTATACTGTAAATGATTACTTAAACTATCATCAATGATTGTATAATCTTTTTGTTAGTATTGATATATTTTTGTTTAATCATGTATTTTGACGTGCCTTATATACTTGCAGCTTGTTCTACAATGTATCCTATTGGCAAATAAATTATTATTATTATTGTCAGAACTTTCAACCCTTCAAAAAATTCTCGCTGTTTCTGTATAATTCTCAATGTGGTTTTTCTCATATTGAGAAAAATTGAGAAATTGAAACCTTTTTCTAGAAACAGTGAGAAAGAGAATTATACAGATTTACTCAGAATTGGCAAGCCTACCCCTGCTGGAAATTTCACCTACTGTTTACAGTAGCTTATAGGCTTTTTGGAAAACACTACTGTTTTCAGCAAGTCTACTGTAATCCTACTGTTTTCTACTGTTTACAGTAGGTCTACTGCACTGCTACTGTTTACAGTAGCTCTACTGTTTTTACTACTAAAAAAAATTAATTTGCCACTAATCAATTTAATTCTATTGCGCAATAGCATGATTTAATTTGACACAGTATACTATCTCGCAACTACCTATCAACTACCTACCTGCATGACTAGCTACTTTACGACTCGACGCACCTATGCTCGCACCCATTACTGATGTACCGGCGTTGAGAAAGACATATATTTCTTGTCACTTCCGTGGATAAATGTGACTTCGAGAACTATAATCATTAAATGAAAATACCATGATACTTTGAGAAAATACCATAAAATCTTGATAAAAGTTATTTGCCATTAATTAATGCCAGATAACTGTTATTCTATATTGCCACATAGTATGAATATAAATGCAATATTACTGCGAATAAACAAGACTATTGCGAATAAACAAGAGATTTACTTCTCAGATATGTTCAGATGTCAGATCAACTCAGATTGCCTCTGGAGATATTCCCATATTTTCACAGATTCACTGAGAACTGATCCGTTCAGAAGCGCTGAGATGTACTCAGATCGTACGGGGCTGTATTATTCTCACGATTTCTCGACGAATCTTTATGTAGCCCGTGTAGGAACTCTGGACGGATCTCGGGCAATCTCAGGAAATCTCAACGGATACGGGGCTGTATTATTCTCACGATTTCTCAACGATTCTTTATTTCTCAACGATTCTCACAAAATCTGTACCCCGTGTAGGAACTCGGGGCAGATCTCGGGCGATCTCAGGAAATCTCGACGGATATGGCTGTATTATTCTCACGATTTCCCGACGAATCTTTATTTCTCAACGATTCTACACACATCTCATTTACTCTGAAACAAGATTCTGTGGCAATCTGAATATTTCTCTCTTATTCTAAAAAAGTCTCTTCGATTCTGATATGGTCTGGTCATTTATCAGCTTCCAAATTATATAAGCACCAAAGTTCTCAATAGAATTAGTCAGATTTAGTGAGAAACTGCGAGAATTTTTTGAAGGGAAACCTTTATATATTGCCATTTAAATGTTTAACTGACATACCGAGTGGTTAAATATTCTACAAGTTTTTATGAATGGTTGCCTACAATTGCCTACATTTGACTTTACCCTGCTACATTATTCTTTAATTAAGTGCCACCTGGAAATTTTGCATTACCTCTTCTCCTATTTTTTAGGAATCAATCAGTTTTCCCTCTGAATCATTTTCCACTAAAATTAAGTTCTTTGCCATCAATTTTCAACTTACTCAATGCGACCAATGTGGAGTGAGCTAATCTTTGGATCACAGAATTGTGCATAGAATTTTTTTAAATTTTATGTTTTACATGTTGTTGTATGTACCTATATCTAGACTTGTAATCCTGTTCATCGATTTGTATTTCAGTATTCTTTTGTTT
The DNA here is from genome assembly GCA_963573305.1 of Pyrrhosoma nymphula. Taxonomy (NCBI): domain Eukaryota; kingdom Metazoa; phylum Arthropoda; class Insecta; order Odonata; family Coenagrionidae; genus Pyrrhosoma; species Pyrrhosoma nymphula. Next base: position 23,431,235 of record OY754337.1, on the reverse strand, counting down.
TATCAATCATTCTCTCGGTGAGTTGTTGGGTTATGGGCCCAGAAAGAGGTTTGAATAATTATCGCTAGAAGATTTGACTTGAAAATACGCAAGATCTGAATATGGCAAATAGTCGTGGCTTCAGAGGCATGATTGACAAGTTGAATGGAAGTGATAATTATGTGGATTGGAAATTTACTATGGAAATTTGCTCTAGCATTTCTGCTTATGGGGCTATGTAGATGGCAGTAAATATTCAGAAGGACTACCTAAAGACGAAAATGAAGATGGGGAGGTGCTAAGTCTGATATGTTTTCGTGTTTCCCGGCAAGTATACCCTTACGTGAGGAATTCAAGATATGCTAAGGATGCCTGGGAAGAACTCAAAAACATTTGAAGAAAAAAGGCCTCAATCGCCGGATCAATCTTCTAAATATCCTTCTAGATGAATTACGAGATAAGTATTCGTCCATGCACGAGTAACTCACATCCATTCTGTCTACTGCTCAGAAATTACAAGATATAGAGAAGAAAGTGGAAGATGATTTGATTGCCTTAGTAATGCTGCGTGGACTACCTGAACAATACCATCCGCTGCGGATGGCATTAGAAAATTCTGGAGCTGAACTAACCTCCGAAATTGTTTGAGTAAGATTTCTCCAAGAAGACAGCAAGATAAATGAAGAACCTGGTGAGAGCGCTTTGATTGCATCTGGAAAGGAGTATCACGACAAGAAAACCAAGACAACTGTGGAGTGGTCGAAGAAGGGTCTTACCTGCTACAAGTATGGCGAGAACAGAAATGTTTGTCCAGAGTGTCCTCAGCTGAAGAAGAACCAATCTGATCAGAAGAATTAAAAAATTCAGAAGCTAATCAGCATACAAAGAATGAAAACAACAAGAAGAAAATTTTCAAGAAAGAAGAGTTCAGTTTGCTGATTCAAGAATGCATGACTTCTTGTAATCCGTTAGTTTCTGATCAACTCTATCTTTATTCCTGTGCTTCAAGGCACATGACACCAAGAAAAGATTTTTTGCACGATTTTTCTGTTAAGTCTCAGACTAAAATATCAATGAAGTGTGCAAATAAGCAAAGAATAGAGGGTGCTGGTTGTAGTAAACTATTATTGACTAGTGAAAGGGTAACTGACAACGTACATGTAAGCAATGTGTCTTATGTACAGTCGGATTCAAAAGTAATGCAAGAAATTGAGCGGCGCCACTTACGCTCTTCAAGAAAAGTGAGTTTCATTTACTGCGTTTGAAGTCCTTGGTTACGCAACGCAAATTGATCAGTTGTTTGTAAACACGCATTCCAATGTAGGAGTTGAGAAGTTATTAAATTATTGCACCTAATTTTGTCATTCTGTGTTCGATTCCATTTGGTTTATGCGTTTTTTGCGTGTGTATTTGTTATTTATTAGCCCCGGTTTTCAATGTTGGTTTGTATTTTACGTAAAATTTGCATTGTATTGCAAGGAACGATTCGTGTTTAATAATAAAGAGTTTTGCTTCAATTTATCAATATGACGATACGTGCCATTGTTATAAGAGTTTATCATTATTTTCCTGAGGAAATTAATGCATCAATTCAATGCCTGTATTATAAATCTGAGGTTAGTGTGCAATTACTGTGTACTATTGAAAATTACGTGTTGTTATCGTTGAATATACATTTTCTATCGTGCAGAGCTTATGCTTCATCTTGTTGTTTAAGTGGATATATAGTTGGATGATGGTAGTGATTTCACGATCAAAAATGTGCCGAACAAAGCACCCAGGTGCATATTACACATTTCAGTGTTGGTAATGGTGTAGCATTCGGATTCATTCATGCTTTTGTTTACATAGATCTCAGTACTGAGCTACCTTTATCCCACGAGATTTGTTGATTCAGTTTTTCGCGGATTATGTTGATTGCTTCTTAATATTTAAACTGCGTACTCATGTTTTAAGAATGATACAATTTTTGATAATTTACTATTTTCTTAATGGGCGAATCGTAATACTGCGTGCTATGTGCTTAATTTGTTCACGTTACGGTAGTTGTGTTAATTTTCGTGTTACGTGATACTACGTGCTTGGTATAACACGTCGGCATTAGCTGTAGCTGTTCCTTTTCATAAATAAATAGCTCCTTCATCGCAAAAACACTCTATTTGTTCCATAGTACCATATCTGTGATTGGATTTTAGTTAAGTTTCATTTATCGCTTTGAGGCATTGAAGATGCTAGAGGCATTGACGATGCTAGATAATTTGTTTTAAAATAATAATCCTTGAATAAATTCCCAGTGTTGTTTTTGTTTAGGGTGTAGCTAATTTATTAATTTAATTACGCATTGTAAATTATTTTCATGCGTTATACGAAAGTTGTGCCTCGTCCATTTAGAGAGTTTCATTTGTCATTCGGTTTCCCAACGCCTTGTAGACTACTTAGTTCCACTTATTTTGTGACTAGTGTGATTAGTTTTTTTCCTTTATATAATGTTACGGTCAAGTGTTATTACATACGGATTTCTTTCTGCATTTGTCTTGATTTGGATTTCGTATTTCTTGTGTTTCCTGGCTCGCAAATCCATTGTTGCTTGAACCCAACTAATATCTCTTTAAGGGTTCACCGCTAGCCGAAGGCCAAAAAAAGCAACCTGTTGACCTTATGGGCTTTAGTATATACACCATTTTGGACGTTTAAAAATCTCATTATTCATCGTAGGCGTGCATCGTAGTATATATATCAAGAATACTGAATATATTTGTGGACCTTTAGAGCACTTTTAACACCATTTTATTCTACATCTTATCCTTCATTAAGCTACTTAAAAGTTTAATCCCTCTATAAATGTTCAATGCGAATGCTCTCTACTTTTCTTCTTACCACATTATGCTTATGTTGGGACATTATTCCATAATCTCTGCCTCACCATAATATAGTCGATTTGGTATTTCCCTGTGTGCCCCGGGATATCCCTGTTCTCGGATAGGGATTAATTATTAGAGTGATCTACCCGTTTAGGTTTATTTTTAATAGAAGTGAATAAAAATCCTTGTGATTTTTACATGCGTGGGCACTATCTACCCACACTAAATCTCATCCTCCTCCTTCCCTTCCCATTCTTTTCCAACATCCTCCACTCTACTACTGCTTTCAAAATCCATTCTCTTACAACGTTTTCCAACCGCCTACTCTGTCTCTTCTTATTCTCCTACAAAATCTTTAAATTTATTTCCATCGGCCAAGTATCCCACTATTTGTTTATAGCATCTAGGTTTGTTTTTAACGTATTCATGTGAAACTCATTGCTACCATCCCTGTAGTACTACGTCGTCCGCTAACAGGTGAATTTTGTTCATTACTACGGTAGTGATCTCAATAATATACCAAATGAATAATCAGGGGTCGATGACTTCTCTGGGGAATACCGGATGTTATTCTAATTGTATCTAAATTAACCCCATCCAAGACTACCCTCTACTCGCGGCTGCTTAGGAAATATTTGTTCCCACAATCTACGCCGTGGTGTATTCCATATACTTCTAACTAAACGAACAATTACAAATGACGTTATTTATCGACAGGTTTTAAAAAATCTAAATATAACATGTCTTTCTGAGCGTATATTTCTTCCGATGCAATAATGTCGTGAAAATAACGGCTAGCTGTGTTTCGCAAAAGCTACCTTTCCGGAAACCATGCTGATTTTATGTTAACAACTCTTGACTATCCAGATACCCCATGATTGTACTGACAACTATATGTTCCATTATTTTGAACGATATAGGAGTGAGGAACATCGGTCAGTAGTTAGTTGGCTCGTCTTTATCACCGCTCAAAAATATAAGTGTAGCGTTAGCTATTTTTAAACCATAAGGAACACAATGTTCTTTTAAGGATTTATGAAGTATTATTTTTAGGTAAGGTGCTAATTATTACGCTAATTCTTTGTAAACTCGAGCTGAACTTTAACTGGGATTAGGTGATTTCTTGGAATTAATGGCTTTGATATGACTATCTATGCATCGACTAGAAACATTAATAAACGGTATTGTTTTTTATGGAAGAGTTGTGGTGTTATTATGAGTGCATGTAGTAAAGGCGTTTAAAAAAATGATTTGTGAATGTTTGTTCATACTGATTGGTTTTAAGCTCTTTCTCCTTGATGAATTTTCATTGATAATACTGTTAAGTTATTGCCTTGAACCTCCTTCACGTTAGCCCAAAATACCTTTCGGTTATCCTTCAAATACTTCGGTAGATATACCGGTCGATTGGAGGGACAGGCTTCAGGGACAGGAGGATTCGGAATTTGTATATGAACCAGACGGCGCAGGTTAGGGTAGCCAAGGAGAATCGGGATCGCCCACGATAGGACGGGGAGTGCGACAAGGGTGCCCACGGTGCCCACTATCGCCGTTGCTTTTTAACGTGTATTCAGAAGAAATGGTAAGGGAGACATGGGGGGAGGAGGAGGTAGGAGGTGAACTGATAAAATCAGAGAAATTCGCTGATGATCAAGCATTGGTTAGTCAGTCGGCCAAGGGATTGCAGTCAATGGTGAATGCATTAGAGGTGCAGTGCGAAAAGTATGGGATGAAGATCTATCACAAGAAAACGAAAGTAATGAGATTTTCTAGAAATCGAATCGAACAATCTAACAATTGGTAGGATTCCTATAGCACCGTACCGGGCTCATCGCCCTTTCTGGTTGTGGTTGGGAAAAGGAGTTAGAGGAATATAGCGGGGGAGTAGGATATATACGTTAGAGGTAGGAGGTGTTGATAAAAAGGTTTAGGAAGGGTTTGGCTAGGTGTAGCAAGCCGGAGTTTATAGGTTATTTTGTTAGGGTTTTTTTTAATTTTTTTTATTAATAATTTTAGGGAATTGACAGGTTATTTTATTAGGGAGTGGATTTTATAGGGTTTAGGAAGAAATGGCAGGTTATTTTATTAGGGAGTGGATTTGATCGAGGATGAGGAAGGAGTAACAGGTTATTTTATTAGGGAATATATTTTTGCTGAATTTCTTCGTGGTTGGGAAATGCTATTTCGGGTTTTTAATCGGGGAAAGGAGGTAGGAGATGGGGAAGCTGAGCCGCTTCTCTGCCGAAGCCAGGAAGGACAGGTTGTTTTGTTGCTAGTAAAGGTTCCGAGATATTTGGTGTGGAAGGATTTGATGATAAAAGCTGCGGGGATGCGACTGAAGCAGTTGATGGGTTGGTAACTGCATTGGTAGAACTGGTTTCTTCTGGGGTCTTGGATGGGAAAGGTTTGAAGGGATGATGCAGGGTTGAAAGATGGGTTAATTCATTAGGGAATTTAGGTAATTTAGATTTTTTAGATTTGGTTGCTTTTTTCGGAATGATGTCCTTGGGATATTTATACTTCCAAGTAGGATGGGAAGGGGACCAGAGGGAGGAAATAAGATCATTGGTGGAGTGTTTAATAGACCTTCGGGCACAAGCGGAACATGGCGGAGTGAGCTCCGCCGCAGTTGGCGCATTTAAATGCGTCATCTTTTTTCAATTTACATGCGGAACGGGGATGATCTTTTGCGCAAAATCAGAATCTGGGAGTGAGTTGGCATGTGACCGAACTGGAGACACCTAAGACATTGTGCTGGATTCCCCGATGGCAAGTGCTCCTCGACTCTAATATTCACGCCACAGTACGTTTTGAGGGCGAGGAGATCATCATCGTCTTTGGAAACATCAACCAATGAAGTTTCAAAGAAACAGAAAGGTTTCGGGTGATCGGGTAGAGACTTTATAAGGATGACCCCAGTTGTGGCGAAGCCAGATTCTGCCAGGTCTTCCCGGATCTGCGCAGTGGTCGTGCATTCAAGAATTCCTTTGATTATAAACGCTCTCCTTTTTTCGGAGGGAAGGGGGTTGGTAAAATAAGGGAGTTTCCTGGCTTCTAGGAATTTTTTGGTAAGGCGGTAATCAGCAGGACTAAAGGTATTTATGAAAAGGAAATTGTTGGCTAGGGATATTCTAGGGTGGTAATGGAGAGTAGGAAGGAGCTTGGTTATTTTCTAGAAATAAGAAGTCGGGGCTGAATATAAGGGTGGGAGGGCAGAAGATAGAGCAGGTCGAGCAGTTTACGTATCTGGGTGGTATATTGGAGGAGAATGGGTTTAGTGGTAAGGACATCAGATGTAGAATTGCGCTAGCTAAAGATGCTTTTTCGAAGAGAAGGGAATGGATGGGGGGGGGCCTGAGAAGAGATGTAAAGAAGAGGCTAGTGAAAACTTTAATATGGAGCGTGGCGCTATATGGGTCGGGAACTTGGTCTTTGCGAAGGAAGGATGTGCGTAGACTTGAGATGTGGGTAGACTTGAGGCGTTTGATATGTGGGTTTGGAGAAGGATGGAGAAGGTTAGCTGGATAGCGAGAAAGACGAACGAGGAGGTATTGGATATGGTCGGAGAGGAAGCTTGTGGCAGAGGATCGGAGAAGGCAGAAGAGATGGATGGAGGAGGTTTTGAGAGGAGAGGGCATGTTGAAGAGAGTGATAGAGGGGAGAACACTGGGGAAGCGTGGAAGAGGAAGGAAGAGGATAGGAATTCTGGACGAAATAAGAGGAGGTAGAAGATATGAAGAATTGAAGAGGGATCTAATAACGGGCCATCCTTAGGAGGGAAAGCGAGACAATGTCTATGAGGTTGGGATGCAGAATGGGGAATGTCCAAGAACCTTCCAATCAGCTGGTAGAATACTTGAATGAAAAATGAATAAAAGCATTCCTTTTGGAGGTTTTAACAGTACGAATATTTTACACTGAATCTTTAAAAATGTGAGGACCAATATCACTTAAAAACATATAAAATTACAAAATAATGTAAGGTTCATGACACGAAATATAGAATTTTTCCTCTAGTATCAACAGCAAACCTGTAAAAACGTACTTTATTACTTTCCCTAGTTGCATCCTTTTGAATACAAAACCATATATTAAAGTCATATATATAGCACTAGTTTTATAATTAATGGAATAATAATGACTTCTTGATTCTTAAAGTATTTTGTAATTTTATATGTTTTTAAGTGATATTGGTCCTCACATTTTTAAAGATTCAGTGTAAAATATTCGTACTGTTAAAACCTCCAAAAGGAATGCTTTTATTCATTTTTCATTCAAGTATTCTACCAGCTGATTGGAAGGTTCTTGGACATTCCCCATTCTGCATCCCAACCTCATAGACATTGTCTCGCTTTCCCTCCTAAGGATGGCCCGTTATTAGATCCCTCTTCAATTCTTCATATCTTCTACCTCCTCTTATTTCGTCCAGAATTCCTATCCTCTTCCTTCCTCTTCCACGCTTCCCCAGTGTTCTCCCCTCTATCACTCTCTTCAACATGCCCTCTCCTCTCAAAACCTCCTCCATCCATCTCTTCTGCCTTCTCCGATCCTCTGCCACAAGCTTCCTCTCCGACCATATCCAATACCTCCTCGTTCGTCTTTCTCGCTATCCAGCTAACCTTCTCCATCCTTCTCCAAACCCACATATCAAACGCCTCAAGTCTACCCACATCTCAAGTCTACGCACATCCTTCCTTCGCAAAGACCAAGTTCCCGACCCATATAGCGCCACGCTCCATATTAAAGTTTTCACTAGCCTCTTCTTTACATCTCTTCTCAGGCCCCCCCCCCATCCATTCCCTTCTCTTCGAAAAAGCATCTTTAGCTAGCGCAATTCTACATCTGATGTCCTTACCACTAAACCCATTCTCCTCCAATATACCACCCAGATACGTAAACTGCTCGACCTGCTCTATCTTCTGCCCTCCCACCCTTATATTCAGCCCCGACTTCTTATTTCTAGAAAATAACCAAGCTCCTTCCTACTCTCCATTACCACCCTAGAATATCCCTAGCCAACAATTTCCTTTTCATAAATACCTTTAGTCCTGCTGATTACCGCCTTACCAAAAAATTCCTAGAAGCCAGGAAACTCCCTTATTTTACCAACCCCCTTCCCTCCGAAAAAAGGAGAGCGTTTATAATCAAAGGAATTCTTGAATGCACGACCACTGCGCAGATCCGGGAAGACCTGGCAGAATCTGGCTTCGCCACAACTGGGGTCATCCTTATAAAGTCTCTACCCGATCACCCGAAACCTTTCTGTTTCTTTGAAACTTCATTGGTTGATGTTTCCAAAGACGATGATGATCTCCTCGCCCTCAAAACGTACTGTGGCGTGAATATTAGAGTCGAGGAGCACTTGCCATCGGGGAATCCAGCACAATGTCTTAGGTGTCTCCAGTTCGGTCACATGCCAACTCACTCCCAGATTCTGATTTTGCGCAAAAGATCATCCCCGTTCCGCATGTAAATTGAAAAAAGATGACGCATTGAAATGCGCCAACTGCGGCGGAGCTCACTCCGCCATGTTCCGCTTGTGCCCGAAGGTCTATTAAACACTCCACCAATGATCTTATTTCCTCCCTCTGGTCCCCTTCCCATCATACTTGGAAGTATAAATATCCCAAGGACATCATTCCGAAAAAAGCAACCAAATCTAAAAAATCTAAATTACCTAAATTCCCTAATGAATTAACCCATCTTTCAACCCTGCATCATCCCTTCAAACCTTTCCCATCCAAGACCCCAGAAGAAACCAGTTCTACCAATGCAGTTACCAACCCATCAACTGCTTCAGTCGCATCCCCGCAGCTTTTATCATCAAATCCTTCCACACCAAATATCTCGGAACCTTTACTAGCAACAAAACAACCTGTCCTTCCTGGCTTCGGCAGAGAAGCGGCTCAGCTTCCCCATCTCCTACCTCCTTTCCCCGATTAAAAACCCGAAATAGCATTTCCCAACCACGAAGAAATTCAGCAAAAATATATTCCCTAATAAAATAACCTGTTACTCCTTCCTCATCCTCGATCAAATCCACTCCCTAATAAAATAACCTGCCATTTCTTCCTAAACCCTATAAAATCCACTCCCTAATAAAATAACCTGTCAATTCCCTAAAATTATTAATAAAAAAAATTAAAAAAAACCCTAACAAAATAACCTATAAACTCCGGCTTGCTACACCTAGCCAAACCCTTCCTAAACCTTTTTATCAACACCTCCTACCTCTAACGTATATATCCTACTCCCCCGCTATATTCCTCTAACTCCTTTTCCCAACCACAACCAGAAAGGGCGATGAGCCCGGTACGGTGCTATAGGAATCCTACCAATTGTTAGATTGTTCGATTCGATTTCTAGAAAATCTCATTACTTTCGTTTTCTTGTGATAGATCTTCATCCCATACTTTTCGCACTGCACCTCTAATGCATTCACCATTGACTGCAATCCCTTGGCCGACTGACTAACCAATGCTTGATCATCAGCGAATTTCTCTGATTTTATCAGTTCACCTCCTACCTCCTCCTCCCCCCATGTCTCCCTTACCATTTCTTCTGAATACACGTTAAAAAGCAACGGCGATAGTGGGCACCGTGGGCACCCTTGTCGCACTCCCCGTCCTATCGTGGGCGATCCCGATTCTCCTTGGCTACCCTAACCTGCGCCGTCTGGTTCATATACAAATTCCGAATCCTCCTGTCCCTGAAGCCTGTCCCTCCAATCGACCGGTATATCTACCGAAGTATTTGAAGGATAACCGAAAGGTATTTTGGGCTAACGTGAAGGAGGTTCAAGGCAATAACTTAACAGTATTATCAATGAAAATTCATCAAGGAGAAAGAGCTTAAAACCAATCAGTATGAACAAACATTCACAAATCATTTTTTTAAACGCCTTTACTACATGCACTCATAATAACACCACAACTCTTCCATAAAAAACAATACCGTTTATTAATGTTTCTAGTCGATGCATAGATAGTCATATCAAAGCCATTAATTCCAAGAAATCACCTAATCCCAGTTAAAGTTCAGCTCGAGTTTACAAAGAATTAGCGTAATAATTAGCACCTTACCTAAAAATAATACTTCATAAATCCTTAAAAGAACATTGTGTTCCTTATGGTTTAAAAATAGCTAACGCTACACTTATATTTTTGAGCGGTGATAAAGACGAGCCAACTAACTACTGACCGATGTTCCTCACTCCTATATCGTTCAAAATAATGGAACATATAGTTGTCAGTACAATCATGGGGTATCTGGATAGTCAAGAGTTGTTAACATAAAATCAGCATGGTTTCCGGAAAGGTAGCTTTTGCGAAACACAGCTAGCCGTTATTTTCACGACATTATTGCATCGGAAGAAATATACGCTCAGAAAGACATGTTATATTTAGATTTTTTAAAACCTGTCGATAAATAACGTCATTTGTAATTGTTCGTTTAGTTAGAAGTATATGGAATACACCACGGCGTAGATTGTGGGAACAAATATTTCCTAAGCAGCCGCGAGTAGAGGGTAGTCTTGGATGGGGTTAATTTAGATACAATTAGAATAACATCCGGTATTCCCCAGAGAAGTCATCGACCCCTGATTATTCATTTGGTATATTATTGAGATCACTACCGTAGTAATGAACAAAATTCACCTGTTAGCGGACGACGTAGTACTACAGGGATGGTAGCAATGAGTTTCACATGAATACGTTAAAAACAAACCTAGATGCTATAAACAAATAGTGGGATACTTGGCCGATGGAAATAAATTTAAAGATTTTGTAGGAGAATAAGAAGAGACAGAGTAGGCGGTTGGAAAACGTTGTAAGAGAATGGATTTTGAAAGCAGTAGTAGAGTGGAGGATGTTGGAAAAGAATGGGAAGGGAAGGAGGAGGATGAGATTTAGTGTGGGTAGATAGTGCCCACGCATGTAAAAATCACAAGGATTTTTATTCACTTCTATTAAAAATAAACCTAAACGGGTAGATCACTCTAATAATTAATCCCTATCCGAGAACAGGGATATCCCGGGGCACACAGGGAAATACCAAATCGACTATATTATGGTGAGGCAGAGATTATGGAATAATGTCCCAACATAAGCATAATGTGGTAAGAAGAAAAGTAGAGAGCATTCGCATTGAACATTTATAGAGGGATTAAACTTTTAAGTAGCTTAATGAAGGATAAGATGTAGAATAAAATGGTGTTAAAAGTGCTCTAAAGGTCCACAAATATATTCAGTATTCTTGATATATATACTACGATGCACGCCTACGATGAATAATGAGATTTTTAAACGTCCAAAATGGTGTATATACTAAAGCCCATAAGGTCAACAGGTTGCTTTTTTTGGCCTTCGGCTAGCGGTGAACCCTTAAAGAGATATTAGTTGGGTTCAAGCAACAATGGATTTGCGAGCCAGGAAACACAAGAAATACGAAATCCAAATCAAGACAAATGCAGAAAGAAATCCGTATGTAATAACACTTGACCGTAACATTATATAAAGGAAAAAAACTAATCACACTAGTCACAAAATAAGTGGAACTAAGTAGTCTACAAGGCGTTGGGAAACCGAATGACAAATGAAACTCTCTAAATGGACGAGGCACAACTTTCGTATAACGCATGAAAATAATTTACAATGCGTAATTAAATTAATAAATTAGCTACACCCTAAACAAAAACAACACTGGGAATTTATTCAAGGATTATTATTTTAAAACAAATTATCTAGCATCGTCAATGCCTCTAGCATCTTCAATGCCTCAAAGCGATAAATGAAACTTAACTAAAATCCAATCACAGATATGGTACTATGAAACAAATAGAGTGTTTTTGCGATGAAGGAGCTATTTATTTATGAAAAGGAACAGCTACAGCTAATGCCGACGTGTTATACCAAGCACGTAGTATCACGTAACACGAAAATTAACACAACTACCGTAACGTGAACAAATTAAGCACATAGCACGCAGTATTACGATTCGCCCATTAAGAAAATAGTAAATTATCAAAAATTGTATCATTCTTAAAACATGAGTACGCAGTTTAAATATTAAGAAGCAATCAACATAATCCGCGAAAAACTGAATCAACAAATCTCGTGGGATAAAGGTAGCTCAGTACTGAGATCTATGTAAACAAAAGCATGAATGAATCCGAATGCTACACCATTACCAACACTGAAATGTGTAATATGCACCTGGGTGCTTTGTTCGGCACATTTTTGATCGTGAAATCACTACCATCATCCAACTATATATCCACTTAAACAACAAGATGAAGCATAAGCTCTGCACGATAGAAAATGTATATTCAACGATAACAACACGTAATTTTCAATAGTACACAGTAATTGCACACTAACCTCAGATTTATAATACAGGCATTGAATTGATGCATTAATTTCCTCAGGAAAATAATGATAAACTCTTATAACAATGGCACGTATCGTCATATTGATAAATTGAAGCAAAACTCTTTATTATTAAACACGAATCGTTCCTTGCAATACAATGCAAATTTTACGTAAAATACAAACCAACATTGAAAACCGGGGCTAATAAATAACAAATACACACGCAAAAAACGCATAAACCAAATGGAATCGAACACAGAATGACAAAATTAGGTGCAATAATTTAATAACTTCTCAACTCCTACATTGGAATGCGTGTTTACAAACAACTGATCAATTTGCGTTGCGTAACCAAGGACTTCAAACGCAGTAAATGAAACTCACTTTTCTTGAAGAGCGTAAGTGGCGCCGCTCAATTTCTTGCATTACTTTTGAATCCGACTGTACCTAACCTATGCACTAAATTGTTGGTTATTTCACAGATTGCAAAGAAGGGTATGGTTCTTGTCTTTCGATCTACAGGTTGTATGATTTACAAAGAATCTAATGTTGAGATAAATGGAGAGCCATCCCTGACTGTGTCTGAGGTTAATGGTGCGTACAAAATGGACAATGTTCAGGTTATACCCATTGAAACTGTTTTTACTGCAACCAAAGATGATACTAATTTTGAATAATGGCACAGACGTGTTGGGAATTTACATGATAATGGTTTGATCAAAATCAATGGAATGGTAAATGGAATGCACTTTAATAAGAATCCTGTTAGAAGTCCTTGTGTTCCATGCATCACTGGTAAACAGCATCGTTTGCCACACCCAGAGAGTGAGAGTAGAGAAACTGAAAGATTGGCCCTAGTTCATGCTAGTTAGTTTGTGGCCCAATGAAAGAGGAATCACTTGGTGGATCAAAGTATTTATTAATGTTTTTAGATGAATTTCTCTAGAAAGTTTTTTCCTTATTTCTTTTGGTCTAAAGATGAAGTATTTTCCAAGTTTTGTTCTTTTAAAGCTAGAATGGAAAACTTAAGAGGTAGTAAGATCAAAATACTACGCACTGATAATGGGGGCGAATTTTTGAATGGGCAGATGAAAACTTTTCTTGATAAGGCAGGTATCCAACATCAGCTGACTGTGCCGTATACTTCACAGCAAAATGGTAGAGCAGAACGAGCTATTAAAACCATTTGTGAAAAAGCAAGAAGCCTGCTGATGGATGCTGAGTTGTCTAGATCTTATTGGGCAGAAGCTTGTCAAACTGCATGTTACTTGAAGAGTAGTAGCCCACATCGTACAATTGATGCTATACCACAAGAATTATGGACAAATAAAAGAATTGATGTGAGTCACCTGAAAGTGTTTGGTTGCATTGCTTATGTCCATGTACCCAAGGAATTACATAAAAGTAAATGGGATCCTAGGCAAACCCCACATATTTGTTAGATACATATTGTGAAAACACGACAAGATAGACCCAAAGAATCCCAAGAAAACAGTGAGAGCTTATGATGCAGGATTCCTGGAAAATAGCCATCTAAATGGCAGCATTGGTGAAGACGATATCAAGGAAACTGGTTTTCATTTTTTCCTAAATCATGAAGAAATTCAAGAAGAAAATCATGAAGAAAATTATGAATTCATATAAGGTTACGATCGAGGGGGTGGAAATGAGAGACCAAGAAGACAGTGTCAGCTACCAAAGAGATTTGATGAGTTTTGAATATATCAAGCAGAAGACTGCTGATCCTTGTTCAGTGGAAGATGCAAAATCAAGATTTGATTGGAATGAATGGAAAAAAGGTATGCCAGAAGAGCTAGATTCTATGGAAGAAAATCAAGTGTGGGAACTAGTAGAAAAACCTCCTGAAGTGAAACTCGTTGGATATAAATGGGTATTCAAACTTAAAATATTGAATGATGGAACTACACACCATAAAGCAAGATTGTTGGCACATGGTTTTACCCAGAAGTATGGCATCGATTATAATGAAACATTTTCTCCTGTAGTAAGAGACTCAACCTTAAGAATGTTATTTGCCTTGTCTGTTGAATATGGATGGGACATTCATCATTGGGATGTAACAACAGCTTTTTTAAATGGGGATCTGAATGAGGATATTTATATGTCTCAGCCAAAAGATTACATAAAAAAGGGAAATTACAATAGGGTCTGTAAATTGCTAAAATCATTGTATGGGTTGAAGCACTCATCTAGAATGTGGAATTATGCCACGAGTGTGTTGTCACAGTTAAATAATTGTCACAAAGAAAAACACTGGTAAAATTCAAGGCGTTTTCTACGCTATTTAGCTGGAACAAAGAATTTTTGTTTGATGTTCCAAAAATCTGATAGTGTGAATATTTTAGGTCATGTAGATGCTGACTGGGGAGTGGATTGTACTGATTGTAAATCCTACACTGGGTATGTATTTAAGCTTAGGGATAGTGTCATATCCTGGCAGAGTAAGAAACAATGTAGTGTAGCAACTTCAAGCGCAGCAGCTGAGAATGTTGACTTGTCAGATGCTGCTAGGGAAGGAATCTATCTAAGGAATTTGTTGTTAGATCTGATTGGCGTTGATTTATTTCCTGTGCCATTATTTAATGATAGTCAATCAGCCCAGAAGATAGCCAGAAATAGGATGTTTCATAGAAATTGGATATTAGATATCACTTTGTTAGGGAGAGCATTGAAGAGAAATTAACTCTCATAAATTTTTGTCCTAGTGAGGAGATGTATGCTGATATACTTACTAAAGCACTTCATGGTACAAAGGTAAAAAAATGTGTGAAGGAGTTGATGCTTATTCATAAGAACTAATGTTTTGTACTTTATGTACATATTCTGTTTTTTCACTGTAACCTTGCAAGCTTTATTTTATGTTTATTGGCAAGAATTTAATGTTTATAATGCCGATGATGTAAAATCGTTATGTCTAGGATTAAGAGGGTGTGTTGTTGTATGTACCTATATCTAAACTTGTATTCCTGTTCATCGATTTGTATTTCAGTATTCTTTTGTTTTATCAATCGTTCTCTCTGCGAGTTGTTGTCGTAACTGTTTACTCTTCTTATCCATTGTTCTGAATAAAATAAAAATGAGCAAGTTCTGTACCCATGATTGATCCGAGGTATCATTTTAACTCCATTGCAAAACTAACTTTCTACAATATTACAGCAGTGTTTTTCTTCCAGATCAACAGCAAAAGATATTTTTTCTGTTAGCACATGTTCAAATAAGTTCTCTTCTCCCATATTAATAAATATCAAATCATGTTTTAGATTAATGTTTTATAAAATTTTTGCTGCAAATGTCCATTGAACTCATTATGACCTACATATATATTGTTATTTAATTGCATGTAATTTGTGAGGTGAAGTGATTTGGTTCACACATACTTTGGTTGTGACTGTGTAGTCTTCATTTTTTTGAATGTTGCTGCTAGCAATGATATCCCTGCTGAGGGTAATGAAATTTGAACTTGCTATGAAATTGATACCTTGTGGTCTTTTTTTGTGTTAGTTGTTAATATTGGCATCTGTTAAGTTTTGTTATACCCTCAATATTCTACCTTTGTATTTTCAGGGGTAATTCATCGGTTTGTAAGAGATAAATATAGCAAACGTTTCCCTGAACTTGAGTCCCTAGTAGTTGGTGCCCTTGAATATGTGTGCACAGTTCGGGAATTAGGAAATGATTTAGCGAGGGCCAAGGGCAGTGAGGCCTTGCAGCAAACCTTGACTCAGGCTACGATAATGGTAGTATCTGTAACTGCTTCAACTACACAAGGGTAAGGATGCCATTTCTGCTTAACCCTTTCCCTTCTGAAGTTTAAATGCTCAAATATGCGCTCCCTCTTAAGTCGGCCGAAACCGGCTGTAGATTCTTCTCTCTGGATACTGGGTATTCAAATTCGCAGAGCGGCCAGAGAACGCCATACGGCCGGTTTCAGCCAAGTTAGGAGGGAGAGGGTTAACCTTTTCCATTTTTCAATACATATATGTAGCTACTAATTCTTAGAACGAGAGAAATTTTCAAATATCATGAATGTTTAGAAGCAGCACATTCGTTACTGTAGTCCTACAGCTTGCATGCATGAGCCCAAGGCCAAAATATTTGGGCTTCTTCAGCCCTAAAGGCAAAACTCAACCAGCAAAATGTACGGATCGATGTAGAGCATTACTTGGTGGAGAGCCTGTGAAGAGTTCATCATGCGTATGTGCCAGGAGAGCATCAGATCGTTCATCATACACTTCTACAGAGAAGACGTCTACCAGGGAAGTGGAACAGCGGGTTAATGACATGGTATGCTGTTTGCTCTATTGAAGAAGTTCACTGCAGGTCTCCAAGATGGAGTATAGTAAATTAAAGTGGAGGTAGTTCCACGCTTGGTCAACAGATGGCACTACATGCAAATTCAAAAGTTTTGCAGCACTGGGGGTACCCATTCTATACTGCAGCTCACAATCAGTGAAGACAATATTATAGCTAAAAGGTTGCCTTCGGTTACACTACTACGTCAAAATGAATGGCGACAACTTAAAGTGATACAAAAAAACTTCTAAGACGATGTTTATCATGGAAAAACAAGATAAATACATTAAGTTTTGAAGAGATATTTATTATCCAGAGACACAGACAGATTTGGCAAAATAATAACAACAAATACATGAATACATACGTTGGATTCATGACCTACATGCAGGGATGTTGTTGAAGTCAGGATTGCAGCAAAAGTTCTCCAGATTTTGGCCTTATAAAAAAAGGAAACTTAATGAAAGGGAGCTGAACGGCTGTATGAATTGATATTACGTAAATCATTTTTCCATGTTTCACAACATGAATAAAATTGAAAATATACAATGAATCACGTACCTTTTCCACATTGATCATGAAGCAGTGCATAGGGCTGCCGTATATGTGGCTTTTGCACCCAAAAACTGCTCAGCTTACTCTAGACATCTTGACCATCTTGCAAACACGAGGCAAGTAAAAATGATGATATCATGCCTGACCTCATGGAAATTATGGGTGTCCATGTTGAGAAAAACCACATGCTACAGTGTGGTGAAATTCACATCGTGCCAACGGAATAAAGTTTGTGGAAATAATAAAGTTGGTTTTTCTCAACATGGACGATGCAAGTGTTTCCCATTATTTTCACTTTCACGTCAAGTGACGAAGTATGGTTACAAAGAAAAAAGGTCTTCAGGGTTGGTTTCCCCAGCAATGAGTTAACCGCCCCCGCACCCCCTGCCCTCCTCGATGCACATGGCATGGTGGGGGAGGCCCACCGCCCCCACCCCTTCGTCATGGTGCAGGTCCATCTAGTGGCCTAACTCTTACCCCGGCAAAGACTAGTGATGCCATCTAGGAGATGCTACTTTAACTTTTTGTACGAATAAAACAGCATACCACGTAGTGCCGTAAATGATACCTTGGCCTGACGTCTACCACAGCATCTGCCATTTGTTAGAGATGTGAAAATTAAAGACAAAACTCATCAGTTCTCTCACATTTCGTTTGAGATGCCATAATGAGGAGACTGCCCCTACCTCAGCCCAATTTCTGTTATTTGTGAAATCACTGGCTGTACAATGCAACCTGAGGTGGACCAGCATGGCCTTACATGACAAGGGACTTGGGCTGTAATGCAAAGAAGCTGAAAGCATTTCACCTTTGCCTTGCAGCACTCACTGTATGACTGGGAATGCATCGTCCATGCTACGTCTGCTGTGGGATAACAACTCTTACAAAAAGATGCAGAGAGGCAGAGGAAGAAGTATGATCACCTGTCAATTTCCAAGATGATCCTCCCCCTACTGTATTGCAAACAGTTGGTGATGAGAGCTTCAATGAGCCCACTTTATAGGTGCTGTTAAAGGACTAAACTTCACTCCAGAACCTAGAGCTATCCATTATGGTGGCTTCATGTTGGAATTGAACAGACTGCTTAAAAATTCCTTAGAGACTTAGCTGAGGAAGTGAGGTGAGGTTTCCCTGGTCCTGAAGAAGGCCATTCCACCTAAACCAAACATTTCCAAGATGCAGCTACAAGCACCAGCTCTACCCAGATTCTACGGGCTGCCAAAAATCTCTTATTTTTGGTTACACTGAAGACTATTTGTGAGTGCCTTTGGTTGGTCCACTGACAACTTGGTAAGATATCTCATAGGAATTCTTTTTCCACACGTTGGTCACTATGAACACCACATCTAAAATTCAGCAGATTTTATGAAGACCCTTGGTGAAATTCATATGGAGGAAGCTGATATATTGGTCAGATTTGATGTGGTGTGCTGTTTTACTCATGTGCCATTCACTAGAAGGCTTGGAACCCAAATTTGATGGAGACATGGTGAAGCTCTTCCACCACACATTGATATCTACATTGTCTCTGGTGATTGATGATATGTATCTTCATGGGAGGATATAAGGGGAAAGTACTTCTAAGTGCTTCTTAGGGTATGAGAATGACTGGTTTTTGTTTGTCCCCATGGAATATGTAGCATCCAGTTTACAATGAAGTCACAGAAAAATAACCAATTTCCCTTTCTCAAGATCCTCAACTACTGGAAGAAAAATGGAAGGCTATGAAGGAATGGAAGGCACAGCATCTAGTGCAAATAGGCACACATCGATCTCTACCGAAATGACTGCTGCCATTATCACCCCTCATAAAGAAGGGTGTTCTTGTCTACTCTGATCCATTTGGCCAAGGAGAGCCAACCCAAGGAGCTGAAACACCTCAATAAGAAGGAAAATGAGCACCAACTATGTAGATTCCACCAAAATGTTTTGTTTATTATGGCCTAGGTTTAAATACCTTGTGTCATCCTCAGGTTTGACCCAGTGTCTTTAAATCTAGGTTGTAATAACCAAAACATTTACCTAAGTATAATCTACATATGTATGTAGTTGGTGCTTATTTTCCTCCTTGATGGATCAATTCCTCATTGTTAAGCATGAAACCAATTTCGACCTCAAGAAGACCATCTGTCAAAAGAGATATAGTAATTAGGACATTTCACAGGCCTTAAAGAAATTCTTTAACCCTGTATATGCTGAGGTAAAAGAAGAATTCCAAAAACTCATTGCCAAGGCTGGCTGGCCTGATGTCTCCATGATCTCAGGAAAAATCTCAAGTATACTAGGGAGATAAAACATTGAAACCTTCTACACGCCAATGACACTTGCTTGGATCTAGGACACATGTGGCCTTGTGACTCCTCTGCAAATTTGGCCAAGTGTACTCGGGAGAGCAGGATCAGTCGATTTCTACGAAAGTAATGGAACACTGTTGATATCTCAGACTTAGACAACATAAACATAAACAACTTGGAGCATGATATCAAATGGATCTACACAAAACATTTTTTTAATGCAAAACCACTCAGAACATTTTTGGGAACAACTGACAAAGTAAGTTATTGAGGTCCAGCAGTGGGAGAAGAATTTCAAACATGATTCCAGATAATCAATTTGAAACCAATTCTGAAAAACACAAAATCAGAGAAAAGTGCCAAAGGATGACTAGCCAATCAGGAGCCACCTGACCCTGGGCAAAGGGAATATTTAGCAGCACAATTGATGTCATGACATTCAGCTCTCAAGACAGTGGACATTTTGACCTTAGGAGCATCAGCAGTGATGAAGAGTTTGTTGCCCTGGTGCCCAAGGAGAGTTCATCATCAGCATACACTGGGAAAGCATCATGTCATTCATATTGAAAATTGTCTTTGAAAATTTGAATAGATGTTAAAGGTAATTCTTGCAATTCTGGATAATGCAGTAAAACCCCAAGTACTATGCACATATTGGTCTTTGCTGTAGTAGATAAAAATGTATCTCTGAGGTAAAATGCATTTTACATAGACCATATATGTTTTGTATGTCAGCTGTTTTTCATCCCTGTAGTCACACACAGAAATCCTAAAATTTCAAAAAGAAACAAGAAATGTAATTTGGGTTATTGTTACAATGTAGCATCATTACTGAACTAATGTTTAGTCTACTTGAGTTGTGGCCAAAGTTAATTTAGTTCCTTATGGAAATGATTGATACAGCTGGTGAAGCACTCTATGATATTAATTTTAGATTGGAAGCTATGAAATCATTTTAACTATGTACCCCAAGAATTGAAGTTATAAAAAATATGTATGAAATGTAAACTGTCTAAGCTGTTGTGTACCTCTCATAGTTATTTTCATGAATGTCACTGGAAGCTTTTCTTTACTAAAATGAAAGCTATGTTTTTTGAATTTTCAATGTAAGTGACGTCAACATGTTCAAACTTTTTTCTATAAAATTATAAGAGTTGCTTATCATGGGCCCACTTGCAAAAGATATATTTTTCCTATTTACATGCTGGCTATATTTTTACGGATTAAAACAAATTAAGTATTTGCACTAGTTCTGAAAATGTTCTTTTGTAAAAACATATATTTATTCCATTCAGGCAACTGCTGTCAGAGGAAGAGTGGGAGCGTGTACGTGAAGCATGTGACATGTGCTCTGAGCTCAATGATATGAAAGGCAAGGTTTTGGAGTATGTTGAATCGAGAATGACATATATTGCACCCAATTTATCAGCCATTGTGGGTGCCTCAACGGCTGCAAAAGTAATGGGTCAGTAAAGTTAATATGTATGTGTAATTTTTAAATTGGGTGATTAAGGATGAAAGGGCCAGTCCATTTCTCATGGCAATTTCACTAAGAACAGTTACTATAATTATTACTGTTCCCAGGGGCGTAACAACAACAACAGGGCAACATTGCCCCCCTCAAGTACGATTGTGGGGGGGCTAGCAATCAGAGGTTGTGGCTCACTTTTTAATGGACACTGCCTGATTTGCAAAATAGCAGACTCTCTTCTCTCACCTAGATTTTTCAAGGAGTTTGCCCCCCTACCCCCCCCCCCCCACGATTCAGGGGGTTGTTGCGCCGCTGACTGTTACAACACAGTGAATTCAATGGTATATGAATCTGAACCATAATTATGGAAGTTACTTTTTTTGATGTTGGATCCTAGGCTATTTGGTAATAGTGAGTTTTCTTATGTTAGTGAGTTTTTTTTATGAAAAACCCACGCAAATGGCAAAATTTACTATGATACCTAGGGGTAGACTAAAGAATGCACATTTGCAAAATGTAATAAACATACCTATATGACCAGTTGAATTGTTTTAGAGAAAATAGATGTTGAAAATGACCTATTTTGCAATTTTTTTGTAAGATTTCAATGCCATATTTGGAGGTTTCATGAACAGATGGTAGAGGGTTAGTGACTAGTTTCATATCTAAAATATGCCCTTGCCCCCCCCCCTCCCCCCCAACAAGGTTGCGGGGGGAGGGGGGGGGGCAAGGGCATCTACATCTAGATGTAGATCTAGATGAAGGTTGCGTGCTTGTGGAGTGAAACAGACGTTACGCAGCCCCGAATTGGCCATTTTCAGTTGTGAAAAAGGCATTTCTGTGAGATGAAAAAGTGGAAAAGGCATTTTTCACAAGAATGATAAATTGGAAATGGGCATTTCTTAGAGTGGGTGGTTGGTTCAAAATGCAAATTTAACAACAGATGTGAAATTGGAATGCCATTTTAGAATTCCTTGAATAAATGTAATATTGTTATGCTAAAAGTGTTTCACAAATGTGCAAGGTGTGCATTATAAGTGAGGTTATTTCGGTGTCGATATGTCTGTTGAAAGTGGGTGAAAATCACGTTTTTGCTGTTGAGTAGAAAGCTCACCTTTACCGCCTATTTTATGATCTTTTATTTTGTATCATAACTTGAAAACTTTTACTGTGCGTAAATAATTGGACAGTGTTGGGCACTTAGTTGTAATAAATAGTTTTATGTTAAATTTGGCCAAGGCATAAAGAATTTCTTTTTGCCCGAATCCATGAAATTTGTCCACTGCTAGAAATATAAAAAAAATGAAAAAATTGTTTGTTGATGATCCATTGCTTTGAATTGTTTGACATCACAAAAATTTCATCAATCTTGCTGTGGGAAACTGGCTGGGAATTCCTATTCATTAATCTCAGTTGTATAATGGCAGACAATGAGCTGCAATTTTATGTGTGTTAAGTTTGATTATTTCTCTCAAGTTCGTGGATTTGTAGGTGGTTTTTGGGTTTAAAATAAAAATGTTATGGCATTTTTAAGATGGTTTGCTATTCTAAATGATAATTTTTTTTGTGCAGGTGTAGCTGGTGGTTTAGGTCGTCTTTCAAAAATGCCGGCTAGTAATGTTCAAGTGTTAGGTTCACAGAAGAGAACGCTGTCTGGATTTTCACAAGTGACAACATTACCTCACACTGGATTCTTATACTATTCCACCATTGTTCAAGACACTCCTCCGGTAGGCTATGTTTTTTTTTAAATTACTCTTTCAGTATCTCTCCTAATTATACCCTCGTCTGTGTCAGACTTAAAACTTTGCCACCCCAATTGATTTTTTAGGATCTAAGAAGAAAGGCTGCCAGGTTAGTTGCAGCTAAATGTACCTTAGCGGCTCGAGTCGATGCTGCCCGAGAGAGTGTTGACGGTGCCATCGGAAAAATGTTTCGGGAAGATATTGAGAAAAAGTTAGACAAGCTTCAGGTAGTATTTTTCTCTATTTTAAGACCAGGTAAAAATAAAACCTTATTCTTCCTGTTGATGTCACTTATATTTCTTGGTTCACCATCAAGAGTTAAACATTCAAGAAGATTGTAGTAAGTTTATGGCTACTTTGTTCATCATTAGTGACAATTCCATTAAAGTATTTTTATATGAGTAACTTTTATACTGTAAAATGTATATCCATTCTAAATCAACTGGAATCAGAAATTTTTTTAATGAAAACAGCAATCGGACAAGTTTAGAATAGATCTTCCCCAGAGATATGCATTTCATAATTTAAATTACAAGTTCCATGTTTTTTTGTTTATGTAACTACAGGAGCCACCCCCAGTGAAGTTTGTTAAGCCATTGCCAAAGCCAATTGATCCATCTAGGAAGAAGCGAGGCGGCAAACGCGTGAGGAAACTTAAGGAGCGTTACGCAATGACAGAATTACGCAAACAAGCGAACAGGCTTAACTTTGGGGAGGTAATGCATTTGGATATATTCCTTCTTTATGTTGATAAATCTGTAATGACATACATTTTGTTTTGAGTATTATAGTGAGGTAGACCACAATTACATGTTGCCCCATGCTTGAGGACTGTCTCTCTTGCATATTTTCTGCAGTGTTTCATGTTAATTTTTGCAGATTGAGGATGATGCTTATCAAGAAGATTTGGGGTATACTCGTGGTGCCATTGGAGGTAAAACTGGAGGTGGTCGAGTCAGGCTTCCTCAGGTTGATGAGAAAACAAAAGTGCGAATCTCCAAAGCTTTACAGCGAAATCTACAGAGGGCACAACACAATGGTGCCACTCCAGGTCCAGCATCAGGTTTGCGAACTGCTACGGGTTCAACAACTGCATCAATTAGGAGACAAGTGTCAGGGACTGCTTCAAGTGTGGCATTTACACCACTTCAGGTGCGTGCAAATGGTTAAAGAAATATTGCTTCAAATGAATCCCCCATGGGTTTATTCACCTAATTTTTCAATTGCTGATCTGGTGGTGTTATAAAAGTGATGGCATGCATTTTTCATTCTCCAATGTGTTCCCTAGTTCTTAAGTTGAAGGTAGTTAAACATTGAAGTGTTCTAAAAGGGGCTAGTATTCAAGTTATCTGAGTCCCAACCTATGTCTCAAGTCTTTCTGTGATGGTGAGCTGTTCTCCAAGTCGTATACAGTTGCTAAGTAAATGCCAAATTTGACAGCACCACGCCTGTGAACTTGCCCTATGCTGACTGTGTAATTGGCTGTTGCCCTTATTGTCCATAGCCACGAGGTGGCAGCACTGAAGGCTTGCCCTTTGAAGTCATTATCTTATATGAAGTGCATGGAAAAAACAGCACGATTATGATACTTTTGCACGAGTAATAAGTACCAAAGATGGAATTTTGAGTTAGTGATTTATCCATTGATACTTAAAACCAATGAATAAAATGGACAAATTACCAAATCCGAAGAATAAGTGCTTGCCTTCAGGGCACACCACCAGGAACCAATCTTGGGGGGGGGAGGAATTTGGAAAATTTGTATGAGGGTTCGGGTCTGTGCGTGCACGCTCGTTTCTGTGCTTTTATGCTTATCTGAATCTTATGTCATGCAACTTATATTTACTGATAACTATCCTATGCTTATTGGTGATTTATTTAACATCATTAACTATGGCTTTGTTAACTCCTCTCCGCCAATTCTATCCGTGATCTGGTGATGCCTGTATATGGTGCAGGGAATGTCAGAATGGAAAGGAAGCAGCATTCAACAAATTATTTGTCAGTATACACATTTCTTCATTCTCCCATACTTGTCACCTACTTATGCTCAAGCCAATCACTATGGTCACTACTCTATAACCTTCTTCACCTGCATCCCACTTTCATAGAATTGTAACGGGCAATAGGATTCTTATGGACTACGCTACTTTACATCAGACCTCAGAAAAGTTGGGAACCGAGTTTACGACAGCTGATTCAATAGGGGCCAAATTATATGAAGTTGAAATCAGAGAGTTGTTAGATCAGTTTATGGAAAAGTTAATTCCATTTTATGATGTAGTCAGGGACGTATTTATGACATCTGAGGCCCCCGGCAGAATCTAGAATGAGGCCCTCAATATTACAGTCTTGCAACCTGGCAGCTTGACATAGATGTTTCCTTGCTAAAAAAGACAATACATAATGAGTACAAATATCTATCAGTATTAATACTCTGCTAGTAGGTGCCAGGTTATTTACAACTATATTAAATTTTTTTCATTCAGTACACTTCAAATCCAAGTGTACCATAACTTTCGCGAGCCCACAGCACTCGCAAGGCCCCCGGCGGCCACTGGGTATAGAAAAATTCTTTGAAAATAATGTTGTAGTGCTCCAAGTGCTATCCTTGTATGTAAATATGTATGAATGTAAATCCAAGTGGTATCTCTCCCTATTTCACATGGGAAACCAAGAACTTTTTATCTGAACAAGGAATGCTTTGCACTTCACGTAAAAAAACAAGGTCAAACACTTTCTAATTAAGCATTAATCAAAATAAGTGCTTTTAAAACTTTTTTATAGAAAAAATACTAAGTTTAAGTTTTAAAAGTGTGTGGGGGGGGGGGTGAAATAATTATCAATTGAAAGTGACTTGCGTTACAAACTTACAGGAAACTCTTACCAATTTGAATGAGAGACGTTCCAAACGAAAAGGCCGGTCTCGCAAAGTTTAACGAATTTTGATCCCCGGAATTCTTAAATACTAGTCAGGCATGCACAAAAGGTGCGTACACACTATTCTGTACAACTTGGAACTGCAATTTCTAACAGGCAAGCTGGGAAGACAATAGAATTTGGTGAAAAGAATAATTAGTGTCATTTCAATCCTAAAGTTAATGAAGGGACGACTTATGGGAGAAACTTCTTGCAAATGGCTTCCAGAGGTGCGTTGCATTCAATTTCGTGTGCAGTAGAAGTGTCATGTATGATATTCTCTGTAAATACTGAGAACTTAAATAGCCTTGTTTAAATGTAATGGTATAGGTACAGTGGACACCGGTAGACTAGTGTAGCTTATACAATGTTGTCATGGATATTACTCTTCTTATGTAACAGTTCTGGATATCTTACAATTAGAGTTTGTTCGTGATTTCATCGCCAGCGAAAAAAGTGGAGATATGTTAAAATATAAAAAATAAAGGCCACCGTGGTAATGACTATTTTGTACTCTTAAGATATGAATCAAGGCTTTCATTGGAATGACAGCCCATCCACTATATATCCATTTGCAATTGATAGATACATATGCCTGGGAGAAAGCAGTTGAATCGCCAATTTCTCATGTTATTTCTCGTGGTCTCTCGCTCCAAAAATTTTCCCATTCAAAAGAAATCTTATGTACTTTTAAGGCCATGTTCTTTATCAATAAAATAATACTTTAGTGCTAGTTAAACCAGTTAAGTTAACACTATATGGCTAGTACGACAATTAGGTCAATAATTCTACAGTGCTGCATTCATAGGAGCACATTAGCTCAACATCAGCCCACCGAATTCAAGTGATATGTGAGTGGTGTTTATGCTCACTGATATAAACCCACCGTCCCCCAAGCCTAGGATGCTGCAAAACTTAGATGTAAAAAGGGGAAAATGAAAACACATATAAATTAATTTTTCCCTTATGAGAAAAATTGGCATCACACAACTTGATAACTAAGATATTTATCTACCAACTATAAAAACAGCAAGATTGAAGGGTTAGATGTTTGCAGAAAAATGCTTTTGAGGTTTTCAAAATAAAAATTGATGCTAGAAATTGCAAACTTTTTAACTAATGGCATCATAATATTATGCACTGTTGTTTTTTCTTTCAAAGGAGTATTTGTGCTGTAACATAAGTATTATACGTCCGGAGATATGGAGGACAACTCAAACATAAATTTACGAGCTCAATTTTTCATACTCCCGTAACTAAGGCAACGAATGATAGTGCAAGATGCATATTTTGCAAACCAATTCACCCTGTGACACAATGCAATGTTTTTCCCACCAAAGGAGAGATACAACGTAGCCTATTCTTGAAGAAAACTGTAGAGGAGATCAAATATAACTGATTTGTTGAGCTCTGCAGGGGATATAGGAGACTGATTGTTTCAATTAATAATAAATTAATTATCCATTGTATCACTTTGCCCAAGTTTTACAGCAAAATCTTTTCAGGGGATTGCATTGGCCCACTTCTTCAAAGTTTCTTGGTCCC
Source organism: Pyrrhosoma nymphula (assembly GCA_963573305.1). Taxonomy (NCBI): domain Eukaryota; kingdom Metazoa; phylum Arthropoda; class Insecta; order Odonata; family Coenagrionidae; genus Pyrrhosoma; species Pyrrhosoma nymphula. The sequence goes on along the minus strand of OY754337.1, from coordinate 23,404,181 downwards.
TTAGCACCAGTAAGCACCGCACCTTTTCCGTGTTGTACCCCGACGTACAACCTGGTGCAATACAACGATAACCAGGCATAATTTTAAAGATTTAGGCAATCTTAAAAATACCTCAAAAAGCTTCAATTATTATTGAGGCACTGAAGATCACCAAAATATCCTTCCTCCAATGTAAATCAAGGCTACTAATATAGTCCAGTCAATGAAGGGGTTGTTGACGATATGGACGAGGACAGAGACAAAACTTCAGGGATGTGTTTGGAGTATCTAGGAGGTAAACATGCTAAAAGTCCCCATGCCTATGAGGTGAGTCTCCCAAATGGGGGGTACAGAAGGTCCCTTTTTTTGTTTTTAGGTTGTATCTCGAAAATGGTGCATCATGATGAAAAATTTACTCTGTTTAAAATTAAAGCTGACCAAATTTACTACAAATTCAACTTACTATTAATGTATTTTTACAAAATATACAGACATAAAAATAATATTAAACCCTGGCAAATCGGGAAAGAGTGATGTGCGATTATCTTGCAAAATACCGGAATTTCCCCAAAATATTAAAATTGCTGTAACTTTTGACCAATTGAAGATAAAATATAAAATAATATCTCATGTTAAAGGTATTTACATAATCTATAACTTTACTTCAGGAAACTATGTTGTAAAACTAAAATCTGAGCTGCTAAAAGGAAAAGTATGTCAAAAAACGTGAGGAGATAAAGCAATTTTCAAATAAATTACAATTTTCGATAGCAAATATCTCCATAACTATAAGTGATAGAAGAAAATGGGTGGCATATTATCTTGTAGGAAATTTTTTCAGCTTTAATTTTAAAATGAGTAACTTTTTCATCACGACACACCATTTTCGAGATATAACCGAAAAACAAAACAAGGGACCTTCTCCACTCCCCTGTTAGGGGGGCTCACCTCGTTGGTGCAGGGACTTATAGTAAGTTTATCTCTTATATGTTCCAAATACATCCCTGAAATTTCGTCTCTGTCCTCTTCCATGTCGTCTACAACCCTTTTGGGCATTCATTGACTGGACTAATAGGGCGAGTAGTTCACTGCCATCTGTTGGTGGAGTTTTGCAGGTGCAGACAATAAGGGTGACGGAAAATTCCAGCAGTTTCCAGTCCTTTACTTTCGAAGTTCATGTACATCACATAAGACAAATGTTTTTGGGACATATTCGGCAAGTTTTTACCATTCCTGCAAAAGTACAGCAATGTAAAAATGGCAATATACAATTTTGGAACTACATGAGTCTATTAAAATAAACTGGATTCAATAGGAAAACATTTTTGTAACAATACCAAAATGCATAACACATTTTCGGGTAAGTTATGTCATTTCAGGTAAGTACCTACATATATATGTCATAATCTGCATCGGAATACATAATATGCCTTTCATTTGGAGGCTGTTTTCAACTTCGGGACATTGAATTTTAAATTCTTATATGGCATCAGTGTGACGTTCAATATATTTCTCTTGGATATCGCATAATCTATCGAAACAATGTACCATATATGTCCGATTATAAGCCCCCCATTTTTGGCCAAATATCACTTGTCAAAAGGTCAAGGGGTTTTCAAGTATGAAAAGAGAACCACTCAGAAATTCTGTGGCTAATGGTCCTAAATAACAGAAAAAAATATGTAGTAACGTGCTTTTATATCAGTAGATAACAATCTATTTTTTTAAGAATTAACGAAAAAAAATTTATGCATAATAAAAGTCTTTTCATGCCAATGTTTCCATAGCTGTATGGCAACTCAGCAAAGACAGTATGCAACCCACAATTCAATGGTGTCAAATATTTTTTCCCTTGAAGTCATCAAGTCCCCTTCGAAAAAACACAAGCAACTGTACTCATGAAAACAACAATAATTCTAAGAATTTTTAGCCAAGGACCTAGCCACATTGAAACACCAGTTCCCGCCAGATCACTGAAGTTAAGTAATTTTGGGCCTGGATGGGGGTTGGAGGGGTGACCCTCCTCCATACTTCTACTGCGGTGCTCTTATGCCCTATCTGCAAGTGGCGGGCAGGTTAAATGTTGGGTGGCACAGTGACCCAAAGGGGTCTAAGTGCCAGGTCGTCTCCAGAAGGGCCTTGCCCATCCAATCAATCAATCAAGAATTTTTAACTGTCTCATTAACTTTCCATCATGAAAATGTTTCTATAGCCCTTCATTGCCCTACCAAACTTTTCTCCCTTTTATGCAACCTTTATTACGTGTGGAAATTTATATTTTTCCTAGCATTAGATCTGGGGATATGGGGTAAAATCATATTTTTTATAAATAATGCTGTATTTGGTGTACAACTTTGATATAAGGCAGCAGCTTAAGTCAGAGCCCATTAAAACAATTAATAAGAAAAATAAATGCTCAAAATTTGTATGGAAAAGTTTACTTTAAAGATTACCCTTTTTGTATTTTTTAGAAATGCCTCCTGATTTCCCTATAAATGGTCAAACTATATTCCTTTTTCAGGGCCTTGAAATTGTCAACCCCCAAGCTGCTGAGAAAAAAGTTAATGAAGCCAATGCCAAGTACTTTTCCAATACTGCTGGATTTCTCAAATTGCAGAAAAGTATCCAAGATTAAATTAAGTCTGATGCAATCATCAATTGCCAAGCTTTGGAATTTGTTTTCATTTGAATGAATGTTTAAAATATGGTTGTGTCCTATGTGATGTCTGACCAAATGTACTGAGTGAATTGCTATTTTTGAATAAAACTGGAACTTATCTTATTTAGTGGATGATCTTTATTCTGTCTGAACTAGATCAACACGTTTAGTGCAGGTGTCACTCATGAGTGATGCGTACAGCACAAGTGGCTGGTGGGTGTCTCACATGAGTGATGACAATTAGTTATTGAAATAGCTGGATTGAAAATTTTAGGGACTGGGAAATTACAACAATATCTAACACGCAGTGAGTGTGTTGAAATACTGTTGTATGAACCTAAATTATGGCTTGAAGGTAGAAGTTCTGATTGATGACAATTTTAAAGGGATGTGACATGAGTTCCCATTCCAATCAACACAGTTCTCAGTTCCATATCTGATGATGGTTAAATTATAAATGTATCTAATTACTACTATGTCAATGGATGGAAAAATCTCTCTCCCACTAAGTTTCAAATGAAGGAGAAAAATATGTTAACAAATATGAATCGACATATTTTTGTTTTGATTCATACAAATATTCAAAAGAATGGAGTGCTACCACTGATCTCTCTACTAAGGATATGAATAATTCAACTGTCATATGAAACTGCTAAGCATTTCTAATGTAATTAAGGTGCAACTGAAGATTGGACCTGCATCTTTCATGCATGACAAAGCACCAAAGTGTACGCAGAAACTAAATTATTTTGCATTAAAACAAATAGTGCTTGTGAAATTGGCACTTCAATAGCACCCTCATACCATTTATCCCATGTATCTTTGTATTAACCCTTTGACAGTCAGTGGGTCCATCTACTGGCCATTAGTGTCTGTGAGTCAACTGCCTTTGTATGTTACCATGTATAAAGTACTAGCCAACAGTAGCTAATTTAATGCTAAGAAATATGAATATGTCGATTTGTATTGGTTTCTAAATGCATATCTGTTCACCACTTAATTACTAAATGTATACCAATCTTTGTGCAATAAATATTGATTTCAATAAAATTTATAACTATACCTACATGTAAATATAGTAGTATACCTACATGTATGTATAGTAAATATAAACTCTGCAGTCTTTCCATACACTGCCTTGAAATTTGCTTGCAATGTAAGGATTAGGAAACTTCATTCATGAATTCTTTTAGTACCTCACTACTTTTTTCTTCTTGTGATAGCAATTCAGTTTCTACCTGTAAGAGAGATATTCTGGTGAAATAAATTGAAATTGTATCTGTGATTGATTGATTTATTCACCACAAAAGGACAAGATTACATTTATATGGATTTTGTGAAGTATATAAAAATTACTAAAATAAAAAGTTTACAAAAAAATTCACACAAAGTTGTATCACAAAAAGAGAGGAAAAATTAGTTCTTTTATATTGTTATGACTTTTTATCTCTCTATGTACTCTTGAATGCTGTAAAAGGCATTTTTTTACAAAAAAATCTTTTAAAATATTTTTGAACTTTTTTCTGGGCTATGCATGCATACTTCTAAAGGAAGTTTATTAAATAACATTTTCCCAGAAAATTCAGGGTTTTTTTTAAAGCATTGATATCCTGCAATGATCACTGAAAATATTGAATTCGCCTCTGGTGTTATACTGATGGACATCTCTATTTCTGGTCAGAGAAATGTTTTTGTAGCATGCATAGAGAATCACATTATATATGTATGTGCTAGGGTTTGTCATATTTACACCTGAAACATAGATAGGTACCTTCTATGGAAGTTTGGCTTAGTGGATTACTGGTAAGATATAAATCTCAATGGGTTTTGAAGTGCTCATGGGCGAAACTGATGTATGAAACCTTCTGTTGCGTACAGGAAGAGTTACAGCAGTTACTATTATTGGGCCTTGGGTGGAAGGTTCGGCAGTAGAGAGGACTTCCTAGTAGGAATACTTCTGCCAATATGAGAGTGCAGAAAAATGTTCTGGCTTCCTGGGAGAGATTCAATAAAGCAATCAATGAAAAACTGGAAGAAAGAAAACAGAACATAGAAAAGTCGTGCAACTAGTGAGTAAGAGAGCATGGGATACAAGATGGCCATGGATGACAACTGAGTACAAAGGTCTTATTGGCAAAAAAAAGAAAACATAAAAACCCAAGCAATGAAAATGAGGCAGCCAAGGACATACAACAAACTATAAAACTAATAAGTATTTAATAAAGGTATTCAAAAGGCCAAGGAAGTGTGGATTGATAGCTGCTGCAAGGAAATAAGATAACATGGATAAGGGAAATACCAAGACAATATACAACTTTGTGATGCAGCACTTTGCAGAAAGAAAGACAAAGCCCAATAATATCAGATATGAGAATGGGAAGACTCTGACAGAGCAAGAAGATATAGGCAAAAGATGGTAGGAATATGTAGGTACATATAAAAGCTGCATGGTAATGTGAGCCTTGTGAGAGCTAGAGATATAAACACCCAACTAAATATATCTTAAGTTAAAGTTGGTTGAAACATGTTTGGCCCACGATGGCACAGATTTCTGTAGTGGTTGATTCTTCAGTCAGCATCCAACATTATGGACAGAGATTCTTGCTCATTATCACCATCAGGATCAAATTCCAATATCCCCTGAGTTTTCTTCCTGGTCAGATTTTCATTCACAGATTGTGCAGCCTTTTTGATCTGACAATAACCAATCCCATCAGAGAAGAGACTAAAGATATGCAGATTTCATTTCATCAACTGGATATACCATTTGTCTTTGGGTATAAGTCGAAGCCTTCTTTTTGGGCCAAAAATATTGACTAAAATCCACGACTTTAGTACCTACCTATACTTAAAGTTGAAAAAATTTCTGAATATACTTGTTCCACATTTGATATGTAATATTCATAAAATAAAACACCTTGTGGAATGCATTAGTATCGTAAAGCAGAAGTATACCTATGTGTATTTGTCAGTGGTAGGTCCTTATATACGAAACTTTGAACATAAATGTACGACTTTTCTCGGCAAATATTCTGTTGCTTATCGGAAGTAGAGATACGTACAGCTTTATGCAGCTGATACGCAGAAATATTGTCCCTGAAAAAAGTGGCCATATTTTGTGACTTGACTGTAATTAAGTTGAAGGTAGGCTATCACTGGCCGAAAAAAGGAATAATTAATTCTTGACCTGTACTCAAGCATATATGGTACATAGTTATTAAGTCATATCTGCCAAAGCATCATAAAATAATGTGCTGTAACATATTTTCCTACCCTTGACAAAAAATAAGTTTTTGATATTTTTTTGAAGGCTTTTTTGTTCAAGGGGAATCTCAAAGCATGAATTGCTGCTTTCAGTACATAGTAATCATTGAAACCATCAAATCACAACCAAATATTCTGAAAGTGTTAAGATGAATGTAAAAATGTTCTCAGGCTGTTTATGTAGTCACAGCAAAAATGTAGTGAGATAAATAAGTTGAGTTGAAAAATGGTTTCCAGATAGAAGTCCTGCGTGTATTTAATACCAGAAAAGGCTCCAAAAATAACCTCAAAAGAAAGCTTCATGAATATTTTTCATGCATTATTTGGTTACAAAATCCAACCTTCGACGCTAGAGTTGATATCTCTAAAGTTCCTTAATAAGATGAAATTATGCCACTCACCATAGTGAATACATGGCATGAAACTGGGCTATTTCAGTCACTTGTCAGTTATCCTTTGCAATCCAAGTTGTCAAAATAAATTAAGATTATAAAAAAATATAGAAGTTCAATGTATATCAGGTCTACATAAAGATGCATTGGAAACTGTGCCCAGATATGGGTTGGATGAGTGAATATTGGCCCTCACAAACTCCCTGATGTTTTTCAGGTTATAAGTTCCTTATAGAGGAGATGACTGGGACTCATTTTTCCAAGAAGATGGTGTGTCCTTGTTTATATATATGTACTGTGCATAGTCTCCTCTAGCCAAGAGAAAAAAATTGCTAGTTAATTAATGTCGCTATATTTTTCCTATGGGCATGGAATCAGCAGAGCCCCTAAGGCAGGATAACTGGGCACATGAAGGGGCTCCCATGCTAGTAAGAAGACCATAACAGGCTTGTTTTTCTTTTATATTAATGTATAACTGAGAAAGTCATGGGCGAATTTGGTGGAAGAGACCCATAAGAGGAGGAATATTAGTAGTCTTAAGGATAGGAGAGCATTTATGAATAAATGCATAAATGTAATAGAAGTGAAAGGGGTATACAATGTGATAGGGCACTGGAGGAAATTGTGAAAATCGAAACAAGTTTTCTAGGTCTAACGTGGAGAATAAAACTCTTTTGAGAATCCCTACCTCGAAAAGGAACTACATGATGGGTATGTATGTATGTGAGAATACGAAGATAATGATATGAAGCAATGCATGAATGTGGCAGAAGCAAAGGAGGTTTACAAGGATTAGGGGGCTGTGGAGGAAATTGCTAAAACCAAAGCCAGTTTCTAGGTCAAATGCTGAGAGTCTAGCTCTCTTGACAATGCATATCCTGAAAGGGAATGGTATGATGGGTATGTATGCATATCAAAATTAAAAGTAAGTGAACAATATGTGGTCATAAATCCAATACCCAATCCATAAATCCAAGGAACATGCACTCTTCCGTTATAACCCTCGAATGGAGAGCTGTATCCCCATATTAATATGAAGTGTAAACATTCAGCCCTTTCTTGGTAAGATCAGAACATAAAACTTGTATCGGGACTGGAAGAGGGAAAGTTAGGTGTTGCACAAGAACATTTTCCCCACATTTACTTGAAAAAAAAAATTTCTTGCTGCTATAGGTTTAGTTAGTTTACGTATGTGAAACATTTTATTTTTAAACAAATGGTGGAAGTAGCTTTGGGTTCTCCACCAATAATCATTAGGGTTCCCAAATCCCCAATATTCTGGAGCTTTCGGGAATTGTGAAATCATATTTACCAATAATTTTCAAGAATTCCCAAAATTGTTGTTTTCATTTAATTCTGCATATGATGATAATGACAAGAGCAATAACGGTTAATTCTCAGTAAAGCCATAGTGAGAGCTGATGAGACACTCCCATGAAGGTTGATAAAAAATGAAGTATGGAGGGACAGAACCCCCTGAGTAGAGGTCAATAGGAATTACGTGAGTGGTGCATCACTTACTGAGGACACTAAACAAGGCCACTTTGACCCTGGTAAACAGTATCATTTTGGGTTGGTTTCTGCGAATGTAACATTTGAGGTTTTCTAAAAATGCAAACAACATTATTGTTATTGGGTATAACCAATAGCAATTTTCCCAAATATCCCAACTATTTAAAAACCCCTAGGAATGGGCAGGAAGAAACCCTCACCCAGAAACACTGCTTGCTATCACAATTCACTGCTCAGAGAAATTTCAGAAAAATGCTGAGGATAGTCAACACCACCTAAAGTAACAAGCTTACTTAAGGTGGTGTGGATGTGGATACATTATAGGGAGATTTTAAGTAGGATTATATCTTATAAAGTCAAAAGGAATTCCTTCACCCCTTCCAAGGGGTGAACTTCACTCATTCTCACATCATCCAAAGGATCAGAATTGAGCAATTAAGTAAAAGATGGCCACAGATAAAAAGTACATAGGTACCTATGGCTAATTTAATCAACAGAATGAAAAACAAGTTGGTGATACTCCAAGTCAAATAAAAGAATAAATGTATCCATGGAAATAATTATTATGTGCACATAATAATCCTCATAATACCTATATGTGCTCATAATAATTTTAAAACATTTTAAGTAAATTTAAAATTCTCTTTAACATTAATGAACCATTTAAGATTTGAAAAGAATATCATTATAACCAATACAATAACATGTAGAATCAGGTATTTAATTTCTAATGCTTTGTAAGGAATTTTGTAACTCGTGCTACCCCCCTGTATATATCTCAATGCCTCTCGAGTGAGGGAATCTATTCACCAATTGCGATATCGACAAGCAAGCCCAAAATCAACTAGGTACCCACATATGACCTGAGTTGTCATTATGTGGCTTATTCAATAAATATTTATATGTTAAATTCCTTGATGTCAGCCTGAGTATAGTCCTGTGGGCAGTGCAGGATTTACGTATAAGCTACACAAGCTATAGCTTAGGACCCCCACTTTCTTGGGGGCCCCCAAAAAATCATATTTGGCCCTGACATAGAATATCTGGACTTATAAAGGGTCCCATTTCTCAAATAGCTTAGGGCCTTATCAAGTCTAAATCCGGCCCTGCCTGTGGGCATGTAAAAATACTCAAGAATATTTAAAATCCAACTAGCAATTATTTATATTTGCATATTTATATGATTCTATAAAGGGTGCTATATAGCCCATCATAAATATCTTATGGCAACCTAAAAATTGTAATGGACATAAAATTAATAAATGAGCAAAATATAGTATGTCCTCCGCAGTCATATGATGATTATAACTTTATTATATTTACTCTGACACACATTAGAAAGATAAAACTGAGTATTCTTATGAATAAAATGTTAGTAGGTATATATATATATATATATATATATACGAGTTCGTGGAAAATCACACACGCGATAATATAAATAAACTATGCCACAGGTGGGGCGGAATGAAATATAAACACATAAAAAAGAACACTCACACTAGTGTGAGTGTTCTTTTTTATGTGTTTATATTTCATTCCGCCCCACCTGTGGCATAGTTTATTTATATATATATATATATATATATATATATATATATATATATATATATATATATATATATATATATATATATATATAATTCAAACTTACAGGAGGTAGGAGAAAGAGGAAAAGATAAAGAATTCGTTCTTACGGGAACGTTTCGAACCAGTTGGTCCTTCGTCAGCTCTAGAAGAATATATATATATATATATATATATATATATATATATATATATATATATATATATATAACGAAAATTTCGCCAATAGGCCACAACAATAAAAACACTTGACAAGGGGTGGGGAAAGAAAAGTAAAGAGAGAGAGAGGACTTACTGGGACGTTTCGGGCATGTAGGCCCTTCTTCAGCTGTAGAAAATTGAGAAGTGTATATATGGGTGCGTTCGGGGAGCACGCTATTGGCGCTGATAGCGCGGTATTGCCGTTCGGGGAGCTTGCTCACAGCGCTGTGAGCGAGGCACATCACTAACCACAGAATGATATTCTGTGGTTAGTGATGTGCCAATTGTTTAATTTGGTTTTGCACTTGTGGCAACTGAAATTCAACAAAGGCATGTGACACATTAAACTACTGTGAATTGCATGTATACTACATCTATGTTTTTAAATTTTTTGTAACATGCTTGCTTCAAGAGTCGTCCATCCAAGTTGAAATACGACGAAATTGTTAAATATTAGTGATGTTCGATTAATTCGTAAATACGCAATTTTATTATTGTGGAACGTTAGTGAAACTTAAAATTATCTGTGCGTCTTGATTTTAAGTAATCATCCAAACCTTCCACGATATTGTACATTGGATTCACTTCTCGAGATCTTATATTTTGACCATTGCACTAAGTAAAATCGCAGCCATTACCCATTAAATGGTCCGTAAATGAAAATTTTACTTGAATTAAAAAATTGTCTATTTTTATATTTAAAATAATGTTTGCTTGGGTCGGATATGAAACATTGAAATGCCATTTTACGCTACGCCAATACTTCACTGCGATAATCTTATGCAACGTAACTGGTGGTAACTGGTAACCTTCAATTTGAACTACGCGCCGTCAATAACGATCCGCAGCGCTCCATACGTTGAACAGCCAATCCAAGCTGCTACCCTGCTACCCTGCTACTCTGCTGCCTCTAGCCGGTTGTGTGAAGGGAATCTGTTAAAAAGTTGTTCGGTTGTTCCTTGCACCGTCAGTTGACGTCTGGTTTTTACCTTGTTGTTCTTGTTGTGTTAATTAGTTGTTGACTGATTCGTGTGAATGGTTCATCATAATGTGTTGTGCATCAAGTGGTGTACTATGTTACTAAGTTGATACTTATTTTAATCCTCGGAGGATTTAAAAGATAATATTGCTTCCGTGGGGTTTATTTTTTTGAAGTAGGAAGTGATGCCTTAAGCTTCAAGGTGAGCGTTTGAATAGTCCATATACACCAATGGTATAGCCTAAACATGCGGTGATGTAATTTCGTTTGAACTGAAATGCTAAATTAATACACACGAAGCTCACAATCAAGTAATACGCTGTCGATTACATAGGTCGGAAATGAAAAAAAGCAACTTTACGTGATTGGACATTTTTTTGAATCTCAGCAGCAAATGCCTCGAAAACTTTCAGAACAAGAAATGGAGGAGGAGTGCAAGAAGAAAAGAATAGCTCCGAATGGATTTCGCCTGCCTGATCCTATACGGGATGGCGAAGTGTTGACGGACGTGAAGGACAAGAAATGGAGGATAGGAAAATCAGTTGGATTGGGGGGTTTTGGCGAGATATATTTGGGTATGCATTCATATCGCTTGTTGTATTTGGTAATTATTCATTTCAGCATGAATTAATGGAAACAATTGTTCGTTACAGCATCGGGTGAAATACATAAGCCTGTAACTGAAGACGCGGAGTATGTTGTCAAAGTTGTAAGTTCATTTTTACATTCGCTCTTGTTTCTTTTGATTACTTTTTCGCGCATCTAATAATGCTGCTTTTTCAGGAACCTCATTCAAATGGACCTCTGTTTGTGGAAATGAATTTCTACATTCGAGCTGCTCAAGAAGAAATGGGTGAGTTGATATAAGTGTAGTACTGAATACTCTTTGTTAAGTAATGGTGTAAAATTGTGCTTATTTATTATTTACAGTTTCATCGTGGATGAAAAAGAGAAAGCTCAAGTTTTTGGGTATGCCCTGTTATATAGCATCAGGATCTCATGAATACAATGGCGAGAGGTATCGATTTTTAGTAATGAAACGATTTGGGAAAGATCTTGGCAAAGTGTTTCATGAGTCCAAGAAGAGATTTCATCTGCAAACAGTTTTGCACCTTGGTGTTCAGATAGTGAGTATTATTATCAATTTTAATGAATCTTTTTTAAATATTGCTCATCGTGGTGAATGAATTTGACATAAAGGTTTGCTATTTTACTGGTTCTTATGTTTGCATTGGTAAGCTATTAAATTTCTCCTCAAACTAGTGTTCAAATTATGAAATCACTTGAAGCTGTTCACAGCAGTAGTTATAACATTTTGTGTATTACCTGGTGTAAAAAGCTCATATTAGTGTTTTTTTGTTTTCCAAATCAACTGTATCCGTGTGTGAAACATAGGCTTCACACCCAACAAATTTGTGTGATCAAGCACCACCTGCTTATGATAAAATTGTGTAAAAACCTGTTCCCTTTTCAGGAAATGAATTCCTTGGTATGGTGTTTTTCTTAAGAAATTAACTTTTCTTGCAGCTTAATATTCTTGAGTATGTACATGCTCAGGACTACATTCATGCTGACATCAAGGCATCCAACATTTTATTGAGTAAGCCTCATAATGACAACTCAGGTCGTGTGTACCTTGTCGATTTTGGGCTCGCTTGTCGATATCGCAAGCAGAATGGAAAGCATAAAGAATATCATCATGATGAAAGGAGAGCTCATGATGGAACTCCTGAGTACACTAGTCGAGATGCACATATAGGAGGTAAGTGGTATTTCATAATAATTCACCCAAGGGATTTACAGAATTATAGACGTTCTTCACAAATGATTACTAGGAACTACAAAAACTGTGGATAAATAAGCGGGGGCTATTTTAATTCTTCATCGCCAAGTATTTCTTCTAAAGACTTGATAAAATGAATTTTCCCAATATTTGGTTTATCCACCCCTCCTCAGTTTAGTTAAATAAGTATACAGTCCTGCCTGGAGTTCGTAGGATATCGATATGTGAATCCAAAATTTGCCATTAAAAGATGAAATTGTACATGTGTATTTTATTGAAATGAAACCCTGCCTCCTAGCTTTTTTCCAGTCACAATTACTCTTTCAACTGATAAGTATAGCTTAGTTTTCCACATAGATTTATTACAAAAAGATGACCTAGGTTTCGACGAAGCTTGTCATCACCTGATGATGACGAGCTTCGTCGAAACCTAGGTCGTCTTGTTGTAATAAATTATGTGGAAAAACTAAGTTATATGTATAATGCTAAGCAAATTCCACGAAGTCACGCCCGAGACAGCAGAACAATTACTCTTGGTCCTTTCAAACATAATTGCTCTCGTCATTATAAACTAGATCAGAAAGCATTGAGCCAAGTGTCCTTGAGACTGTGTTATGTGGCTTGGGGTCTGATTGGCACAGGTTGAAGGTACATAACTTCTCTCGTGTTTCGTCTCATTGTTCTGAATCAGACTTGATGACATGGCAAGGCTTGTTGCCTTGACAGCGGCCTTTTATTAACTGAATCACACATGTTACATGGCTGGAGGGAGTGCAACAAAAACAAAACACGAGAAAAAATGGTACAGATACCAATAATATAATAATCAGAGGTCAAAGCACGTTAAAAATTGAGATTTCCTGCCATCTGATTGGTGTACCATGTATAGGCAAGTGGTGCCCCTAAAACTAGATATTCTATCTTTATTGTTATTTTTTCCTAAAATCAATACTTGTTGATTATCTTATCTTGTTCTGTTAAGCCCATTTTCCTACCTATACAGCTAAATGTTTTAAGTTACTTTTTAATCACTAAATCGTGTCGACTGGTAATGATTCTTATTGCATGAAAATGCTATACATACTTGCTCACCATTAGCTTTTCACTGGAACCATTACTTTTAGATTGCATCGGTTTTTTGATCATCCAACATGGTTTGCATGACAGCACTGAAGTTGGCTGGTGATTGATTCAATATGATCAATAAATTTGCTCCCAGCTCAGATGATGTATTTTTCTTCACATAATCTTATTCTCATCATCACAAGAAATCTTCTTATTTACCTCTTTCTTCTTCTGCAAATTATGTGAGCTACCATTTTTGTTACAATTTCCTGTATATAATTGCAATATCAAGTGTGGCTCAGATGGCACATAATAGGGTGAGGGATGAAAAATCAGGGTGGTCATTCGAGATTTGACAAGATAGCTTATTATGTTAGCAGTACATAATTGACAGTTAAATCAGCTATGTTGTTAAATTCGCTGGTTTGCCATTTTTATATTGTGTAACATAAGCTCTGACTATATTTTGTTATGATGGATGTTCTAGGACTAAACATAATTATGTATATATTTTAGCAGTTAAGTAAATACAGGACTTCATGTTTCTGTGTAAGACTAAGACAGAGTATGGGCAAGGGCCTAGCCTTGTTGAATCACCGGTTCCTGTCAGATCACCTAAGATAAGCAACGATGGGGCCGGATGGGGGTTGGAAGGGTGACCCTCCTCCGTATCTCTACTGTGGTGCCCTTGTCCCCTGTCTGCAAGTGGCAGGCAGGTTAAATGTGGGACGGCACAATGGACCCGAAGAGGTCTGAGTGCCAGGAAGACTCCAGAAGGCCCTTGCCCACCCATACAATTTATTTTTTATAAGACAGTATACCAGCTAGTGATGGGTAAATTTCTGTAATTTTCATTTGAGATAAATTACCTCAGTAAATTGTGTTTTTTGAAAATTAGCGTATTTTTTTTAATTTACCATAATTTTCAAGTAAATTTAAGTTTGAATTAATTAATAGTTAATGTGAGATTACGTAAAAAGTCAATATTAATAGGAAGGGAAAAATAATGGTTAAACCATACTCACAGCAACATTGAGTTGTACATGCCTCAATTTACAATTTCACATGTGGGAAATGTGTATTGGCTTAGCTTAAAAGAATATGTTAGGGATTTTTCAGTATAAAAAATTATCTCAAACATTTTTCCTGAAAATTATGGCAATTTTCAGGGGTCACAGTAAATTATGATAAATACCACGGTAACTTGTGGAAATTACTGCCATAATTTTCAGAGTAATCTCATCTTACTCAGAGAATCTCTAACACTTACTAGCTTAAAGGAGTGTGGAAGGCAAAAAATATTGTTGACTATTGGCTTAGCCAAATCCAAGAAGTGAGTGATATTCCTATCCCTTATTCTCTCTCATTGTTTGGAAGTATTTTGGATGTAGTGAGTTATTTGAGAAAGTGGTTACAGGAAATAAGTACTATTACTCTGTTGCCATATTACATCTAATTATATGGAAAGGTAGCTCAAATATACAAAAGTTTAATTATGTACCAAATTTTATTCATTTCTAGGCAAGTGATTTATCACTGATCAAAAATTAGATTCTTTGTTGACAGTTTAAACATTTTAAGGGAAGGGACATTATAGAGTATTTGAATAATACATAATAAGACATCGCAGATTGTAAGAAATAATAGTGTGTAAGAACTCCATTGGTTTAGTAAAAGCAATGAATTTTCAGAAAATTAGTAAAATCTTCTCCGGTTTGCCACCGGGTAAGGGTTTTAAAGGCCAACGTTTTGATGAGTGACTCCCTCATCTTCATCAGGGCTGAGACTGATTGCCGAGTTGGTCCATGCCGGGGTTTTTATCATGAGATATTTGAAAATAATGGAAAAATTCTTTTTGGTCTTAAGACTGTAAACATTAATACCAAGGGTAGGGTAAGTAATTTTAGGTGTATTGATTTAGTTAATTAAAGATAAGCTCTCAAAAGTTAAAAGAAGTAGGGTAATAATTTTTTATTTTTACAGTTACTGATGTATATTAGCACTGTGTGTCGTATTTGTTCTACATATTTTGGTAGGACTACTGAAACATATGAAATTGTGAAGCTTTGAGAATACATGCCAAGTTCAAAAGTTAAGGCCTTGACCTAGCACAATTTTTGTTCACCGAAATTAAAAATCCCGGCATGGACCAACTCTGCAATCAGTCTCAGCCCTGATGATGATGAGAGAGTCACTCATCGAATTCATGGCCTTTAAACTTAAACATGGCATGGAACTCATCATGGCCTTTAAAAGCCTTACCCGGTGGCAAACCCGAGAAGATTTTACTAATATTATTCGCTGTGAAAGCCTAAGATCTTTTATAATTTCCAGAAAAGTTAGTCCATCTGTTCAAGTATTACCAGTATGGCCACATGTCAGGGAAATGTCAGATGAAAGAGGTTGGCTGTCAGGGAAATGTCTGGGATTTTCATGTCTTGTCAGGGAAACTCGTAGTGGTCGCACCTCTTCAAGTGGCTCGGCTCATGTTCCATGTACTTCTTTCATCTCCACTGCCATCCAATATATGCCGACACTCATTGCCAGTTCTTTCTTCCTCCCTTTGGCTCTACCCGGCCATTCCCGGCTACCTTTTCAAATATCTTGGCCGAAAGGCAGGCCTGAAATGTGTGGGGATGGGTACCTTTCGGGAAACACCGGGACAGGGCTGCCTCTGAGAGGGGCAGTTCGAACAAGACATTGCTGAGATATGATTTGCTTCTTTGAGACCCTTATCAGGCCAGCATTGGAGGAGAAAAATACCCCATGGTTTCTCATTTGCAACATTGTCAGAGGCTACGCCTGTCTCTCTGTTCGCCCGCTCATTGTTGCCAATTTTCCACTCATGGTTTCTCTCTCACTCGCACATCCCTCTTCAAAGGTGCATCGGGCATATCGAATTCTGTATCGAACGCTTGTGGTGCGATATTGCTCAGACGGCCATGTATCAGGAAAAGGTCCTGAACAAGGGGTCTACTTACAGCATTGGAGTTTTTACCCTTTTCAACGAATCACAGGTAAAATTTTCATAATTTCACTGCAATACACTTATTGTCAGAGATGGCCAGCCATAGCCACCTGCCTGCCTGCCACCTGGGCTGCCTGGTCATGCACAGTCTCCACCTCGCGAGGCGAGCTACTTTGGTTGTTCATTGTACAAAGTTCGGGTCGTGTAGTGGTCATCCTTTGGTGAATTTCTCAGCACATTCACAGAAAATGATCCAATTTGTCATTAGTGAGGGAAAAATATTCGTTGAAAGCTATGGTGCATCAATCATGCATTTCTGTTTCTTCAATGCTTTTGGAATTATTTCCACCACTTGTCCACTGGCCATTCAGGTCATGTGTACTGTGTACATGATGAAGGGAAGTGCCTTGTCCCTCACACCGCCTGCCTGATTAAGCCATGTTTTCTTCATAGTACTCCATATACATTGCACTTCCTTCTGTCTTAGCTACTCAAAATTATTGTTCCAGGTTAGAGTTTTAATATGGACCTTTAAATGTCTTTTGTTCTGTAGTAATATGTTACCATTATGTTTTGTACTTTCAACATTTATTTTAAAAATATGACAATTTATAGAACTGACTTAGTTTTCTTTCGTAATGCGCTGATAGCACCTGCATCTCAAATATAGCAATGCATTTTATTACTTATCGTGCCATTATTAAAATAAAAAATCTTAAAAAATCCTTGTACATTGTTTCAGGGAGACATTTTGTCAGGGAATTTCAAAATTAAAACTTTGTGGCCACCCTGATTACGTAAAGCTACTTGGTTACTTTTTGTCTCCCCCATTCCCCATGTGAGGCAACGTGGGATATCACAGAATCTAATTTAAGACATTCCAATCTAATTTAAGTCACTAGTTTTGGAAGCATGCATTGAATTTTCAATGTATTGCACAACCTACAGTGAATTTTCAATGTATGTATTGCACAACCTACAGTTGGGTCAACCATTTGTACAAGTACCTATAGTTGACATTAAGGTAGTACATGATGCTCAAGGACTTGAAAGGTTTTGTTAAAAATGTGCAGCAATGGAGCCATAGTTTGCCATCTTATAACATAGAAATTAAACAATCATTGGAGAGTTGGCTATTTAACAAATTACTTGTTTTTTACAATGTGAATTCACGAATAACTAGAATCTTATGTCAGACTATCATAGACTCCTAAATCCTCGTGAGCATGACAATGTGAGTAGAGATATACTTCCCTCCCCATTGCAACACATTCAGCGATGGTCATTTTTTTAGTTCATTCCAGATGATGACAAGATTTGGGAAATAAGGGGTCATTATAGGGTTGTGCGCTGCATCAACAGTTCTCTGCTACTGGCAGGGGAGTGATCTCACTTTGTCAGAAATCATAGTGCTGAAGGTACTGCAGAAGCTAGGTCAAAGTAAAAAGGAGAGTCAAGTAGGAAGGAAGTTTCACAATGTAAAGATTGGTTTGTGCAACATGCATAGACCCACATCATTTTTATTAAGCAACTGTTATCAATACATGCAATAGTTTTACCTCAATTATATTCCATTGTAATTTTTTTAACTTCACAACAGCTCATTCTCGTAGAGGTGATCTGGAAATACTGGGTTACAACATGCTGCAGTGGTTGTGTTCTGAGTTACCATGGGAAAGCAGTTTGTCAGATATGGAATATGTTCACATGCAAAAGATGTCGTTCATGTCTAATATCTCTTCATTGATGCGTCGCTGTTTTCCTAGTAGTGGCCATCCAGGTTTGTACTTGAATAGTTGAATGATAGCTGAAGTTACTTTTTAATTCACAAATATTTTTACTAACCAAACTTTTATTTTCAGAGGTCATCGAGAAATACTTGCGTTATGTTGCAAGTCTTGGTTTCGAAACACAGCCTGACTATGCCTATTGTCGAAGTTTGTTAAAACATGGTACAAGAAATGAGATATTTGAAAATAATGGAAAAATTCTTTTTGGTCTTAAGGCTGTAAACATTAATACCAAGGGCAGGGTAAGTAATTTTAGGTGTATTGATTTAGTTAATTAAAGATAAGCTCTCAAAAGTTAAAAGAAGTAGGGTAATAATTTTTTATTTTTACAGTTACTGATGTATTTTAGCACTGTGTCGTATTTGTTCAACATATTTAGGTAGGACTACTGAAACGTATGAAATTGTGAAGCTTTGAGAATGCATGCCAAGTTCAAGAGTTAAGGCATTGACCTAGCACAATTTTTGTTCACCGATATTAGTATTGGTGAACTGTATGGCATCTTAACATTATTGTTTTTTAGGCTTTCTGTTAGTATTTCCTAAATATTTGCTTTAAGACTCAAGGAAATGATTTATGATTTAATTTGTATGCATGTGCATTGAAATGCATATTTCATTTTTATTAATCCTTTTTATGAAATGAGCTCCTGTGTTTGAATGAGTTCTTAGTTTAACATGACAATAAGCAAGTAAATGTCATTCCTCTTGTAGTTACCTGTGAAGGGCAGCATTATTATCCATTGAAGTTTGTCTTGTTGTTGTATTTCCATTTTAAGTTCTGAATAATGAATGTGCCTTAAGGCTTCTGTTTGCAGATATTTAGTTAATTTTTGCACCCATTGTGCAAGAATGATAAAAATTTTGAGTTATCAATCCTATTTTATGTATTAAGGTATATGTTGGTAAATTCTTGGTGACATATGCGTTAATAGCTTTGGGTAATGTGAAAATAAGTGAAATGGTTAATTAGGTCCATTATTCAATTCCTATGGATAGTTTATTCTATCTTGCTTTGCATGAAACGGATTCACAAATAATCGGCTAAAAATTGCATAAATTGGGAACTCCCTTAGGGATATTCCAGTCATTAATTGTGGATCTGTTTAAGTTCCATGTTCTATTGTCTCTGTAATATTATTTTGCGAAGTACCAATGAAGTCATTAGGGTTAGTAGTGCCAAGAAACGTTGTTTTCTCTCTTAAGAATGATTTGCTGCAGAGGTTTCTTCAATGATAAGCTGCATAAGGAGCATGTCACATTAAGCCATAACAGTTTTTTTCTTTTTGGTTGCATTTTTTCAGCTTAGTTCATTGAAGAGCAATACAAACTCCCTTAATAAATGTTACAGTGGATACCTAACTTTATGCCTTACCAATCATAGTATATATTACTGTAGTTGGCTATGCCCTTTTGAGCTTTAATCTCTTTCATATATGTATATATATATAGTTACACATGTAAGAAGAGGTCTTTGTAGGCTGAGTTATCATGATCTCAAAATTGTTCTGAACATACACAGTTCTAAATTAGTCTCTATTCTCCCTAATGAGTTGTGTGTGTGAGGTCAACATAGGGAAGGTCATCAGAAATGAATTTGTTGACTAATAGATCCTGATGATTGTAAATATGGTATAGCAAGAGTCTGTCTACTGATGGAGAAAATAGCCAATTGCTATATAGCTATCAATATAGATAAAATCAAGTTACTTAGCATTAATCTATTCAGCCCATGGTAGCTCTTTAAATTGGCTGCTATCTAATGTAGTATTAACCTTCCCCTTTGAGATATTTTAAACACTGGCTAACATAGATCACAGTTCATAGTGCTCTCACGAGGGATCAAAGATCTTTACACTTATTAAGAGAGGGTAGTACTTTTACAGTCAGCTTGAAGTAATTCAGGATGCATCAGAAACAAGTTGGAACAAATAGGGGTAGAACTAATTGATGGTACATACATACTTCCATTTGAGAAATATGGTAGTGATAGCTAATTGGTGGAAAATTCTCAAAGGAAACGGTTATAGACTTCATTTTGTAGAAGTTATTCATTACGGAAGAATTAAAATAACTTAGTTAACTCCACTAATTATTTATTATCACTTTAAGTACCTGAGGATGACACAGTGTTGAAACCCGGGTCATGATAATAAATAATTAGTGGAGTTATTTCAATTCTTCTGTGATGGAAAATTGTTTCATTTTTTAATAAAACAAGTTTTAGTTTAACGTTGTGCAGGATCTTGAATAACATATGCTGGTTAACCTTGCTAAAGACATTTTTATTTCTACCATGACAGAGAGGGACGAAAAGGAAAGCCATTGATGAACCTGAAAATCAGGGCGGTATTAAGAGATGTGAAGTTTATCGGAATGCTGTCAGGAGACCTTGTGTACCTCAGAATTATAACAGGTATGTTTCAATTAAAGTATTTCACAATTTTTTAGTGCTTGGCAAATTTGTAATAACTACAAATGTCAAAGAAACTTTTATTACAGTGTTGGCTCCCAAGGCAGTGCTTCTTACTGTACGATGTGAAAGTGTAGCTCCTATTCCTTTCTTGCCCCTGTTTTTCTGTTGTCCAAAACTATTTTATTTACAGTGTTTATAGTAGGCATGAAAATTTTTTATACTAATATTTATCCAGTATTTCTATTTAAAACAAACTCCTTAGTATTTCCTAAAATTGAAACAATTTTTTACCCATTACCCTTTTTTGTTTAAGGCTGGAAAAGCTTAGGGTGAATGGGAAGAGTAGTTAAGCAAGTGCTTGCTAATTTCATTGAGTACTCTGCAACTTTCTTTGTATATTAATGAGTCAAAAGAGCTGTATTCCTCAGTTACTTTTTGCAATGAAATGATGAAGTATTTTCCTTGATTTACATGTTGTAGGATGACACGCAACTCCAATCCAGTTCCTCTTCTTCGGTCCCGGCAAAACTTCAGTTGGGAAAAGGTTCTTTCAGGTGACCCGGAAGTCTTGCTGAAAAAGAAGTCAGGATGTGTAGGTCGTAAAAATCATAATATTGGCTTTAAAATTCCACATCAGGATAAGCAAAATTTCCCAGAAGACCCTGGTATAGCAGATGACTCCCGAGATGGGTCATTGGACAGTGCTGATGTTTCTTCTTTAAGTAACCCAACACCAGCAATGGTAGAGGTTATGGAAAGAAGGAAATCAAGGTCTAACAATGTACCCCTCCTTGGTCAGGCAGCTAAGAAGTGGAGATTTGATAGGTAAGTCTAACAATTGCTCATTTCTTTATTTCATTGTGAGAAGGTTGCTTTTACGTAAAAGCAAGTTTCAACTGATTGAAAGCTAACCTCACTTGTACTCTATTGTTTTCCTCATTTTTTCATTTTCTGAATTGATATGTTCTCAAGTGAGCATTAAATATATGTTTCTCAACATTTATAGAGCATTGAAACCTGTAAATTACCACCTACTCTGAGGTATTGCCAAGCATGTTACTATTCATGAGTTAGTAGGTGAATGGAATTTGACTAATGATATTGTATGCTCTCATATGCTGGAGATTTTGTATTTGTGGGAATGGAGAATTTGTGGTGCCACTGAAGTATCCTGTGCTGGCCACACAGAAGAATTAAGTAAAAATCTTATAGATACCAGCTGTAATGGAAAGTCAAAATATTAGTCTATATGACCAACTCTCTCTTTGGCACAACCATGAGGTTTTTTTTATATTCCGAACAAGCTTTTTCTTTGTCGTCTATTGACATGATCAGGGTTTTAAGGGCTCCCCACCACTTTTTCCTATTGTTGTTCAATACATAGGCGTATGTACATTGTGGTCTCTGCGGATTAACATTTCACCCTGGATTCAAGTAGTTGGGAGAGTGTTCAATCATCAGCATATGCCTCTAATGGTCTTGTTGCATCTTTTGTTATGAATTATATTCTTTGTATTGAAGAGAAGTTATCCTTGATGTTATGCTATGCATCGAAATATTTTTAGTGAAAACTTTTTACTGCGCTACATTCAAAAATGTGCTAAAGAAATTGTTATTTTTGGAATATATGATTGAACAGATCAGGCAGTGGAAATGTTTCCAGTGTTAAAAGATTAAATAAGCCTCCATACATTTTATGGACAAATAATGAAGGTTAACCTGTGATTTGGACCTATATTGATTGGAGTTAATACAGCATGATGTTGTTCCTGTGGGCTTCCTCATGGACAGACGTCTGGCATCAAGAACTTTTACATGATTAATTTTACAAATTCAAGTCTGTGTTTTATATTCAAGCAAACACTATGGTTTATTTAATAAGGAAGCTCTGTATTTACATGTGTAGGCAGTGCTGAGAGGAAAAACGAAGACTAGTTTACTGCCAAGAAATCCGTGATTTTTAGTAAATTCCTGCTCTTAAGACATTTAAAGAGGTGATTTTGTGCATCTTCAGAAAATGTCTTTGTGATTGTTGGTTATTTAACGATGGTTTTTGTCCCAGAGTTGACAGTTTTCTGTGATAGCAACTGATATTTAATACCAAAGTTGAAGAAATTTAGGAGGTACGCAATGACACTTAAGCAGGATGGGCTGTGAGATAGTATTCTGTCAGTTGATTATAATCTGACACTCTACTCTGCGGCTCATGACACACAATGAAAAAATGGGCTGTGAAGCTGGATTTCAACCTAAGAACCTAGCAAAGTATGTGAGGTTACTGTTTCATGGTACGTTTGTGAAGGCAGGTAATATTATTTTGTGATTTCATAAATTTTGGATGCTGTGTGGGCTGATGACTTTTCAGGGATATCTGGACACTGCGAGCACTTATCTACTGTTTGGTGAAAGCTCCATGCTTTAGAAATCAAGCAATCAAGAGTGACAATTTAATGCAAAATAAATATGGACAATGAACAATTTCAGCTGATAATGTATGGCATTTATTTTGGGAAGAAGGTTGAAAATTTGTATGCCTATCCTCAAATGTTTAGAAATGTAAGCATGGGCAGGACAAGATATTTTTATGTTAAACATTCTTAGGGATTATTGTTCATTATCAAGGGTAGTGGGCAATGAGATATGAAATTTGTAGCCCACCCTTGGTTTAGTATTCCTAAGTTTTATGCAGTGGTGTAGATCAGAGATATTAAGTTTAATGTATTTAGTAATAAAATCCTTTTATGAAGTCTTTTTCAGTGTTTCATTGTGAGCCCTGTGCCTCATTGATCCAATAATTATATTTGGGAACCAATTCTGATAGACCAAAATTTTATTTCCATCATGGTTTATTGAATATAAATAGGAAAAAAATTGTGACTTTTTAAGGAGCTGATAGTAAACTTTTTTGTGGCATTTAAAAATTGCTTGTCATTCTCCTAGAAGTGTTCATTATGTCACTTATGGCAAAGGCCTTGGTGGCGTCACTTTTTATTTAAGCTGTTTCTAGTGGTGAAAGACCTTCATTGACGCAAGGTAGAAAGCAAAATGAAGTTCACTCTAAATTTTTTCTTAGTTCTTATTTCATTTCCTATTTTTTCCTTGCATTCATTTATGAAATTTTAAAGTACTAACAGGTACTAGGTTACTTCTACAACTTTGTCATGCAAGTATCATGTTTTCTCATGGCCATGAGGATGGGCTTTGTGTTTGATGATGATTTTATCTGTAATGTGTATCTTGTATTCATCCCTTGTTATCCTTCAAGTAGTATCTTCATTATTTGGTTTTCCTTCAAATTTTTTTAGATGTATTAGTCTCATGCTCAAGAATCAATACCCCTTGGATGTAAAAATCATAAATATTGCCATTCTTTTGATAAGTTTTGTGGTATTCTAAGGCAAATTTTCCCATAATTTTTGGGAATTTTGAACTGCTGCATCTTCTCTCATCTTACAGTATTTAGGCTCTCTTTTATTCTAATTGGATGTTATAGTGGAGTGAATACTTGTAGCTTTCATGTTGTTATGCACTATAAATAATAAGTTTATAAATTTTTTGTGTTGCAGAAATTTACTTCTTCCAAAACCACCTTTACACAGGTAAATTTTGTGGTAAAGATTTTAATTAATTAACTCTTCATTTGCAGTAATTTTAAGTGTATATTGGTATGTGAGAGTTGGCGTCAACACAATCTGATTTCACACAAAGCAATTTTCAATTCCAGATGTTTCTGTTGTCAAAATGATTGGGAGCTGTGAAAACAAGGAAATTGACATTTCTGTTCCTTAAATTAAACTTTATTTGTGGTCAGTTTCATGTAGTGCATCATCTTATGCCTGGTGCCAATGAGGAGCATCACTACTTTCACCACGTCCTAACTGGTTGTAAATAAAGTTTAATGTTGTTCAGTAATATTTTTCTTTGTTTTCTCATCATGAGGGAGCTCATTCAAGTGACACCTTGTATATTTGCATAGACTGGGAGTCAATTTTAAAACTTGACATGCCATCTAAGATGTATGAAGTTTTGGTTTCATTGTGCTTATGTTTACCAAAATGCCTCTTTCTCTTTAAGATTTTAATCTTTTTTCTTTTTGGTTTTTCTTTCAAACTACCTGTTTCTCTTGGAAGTGTGTCAATGGACCCAAGTGATATCCCAACCCCTGCTATGGAGGAAGTCCTACGCAAGCGCAAAACTGCCCATTCTGATTTTGGTGATAGTGCCATTGAAGAACAGGATGAGGATGACTCTGATGGTGAGAATGTTAATAGGTGTGCATATAGTCTGAGAAATAAGAGGTCAGAGAATGTTGTAACCTACAATACTTTGCGAATGCAGTTAAGGGAGAAAAAACCAATCAATATGTGTGAGTGGTCATCAACGTCTTCATCATGTTCCAATACAAATATTTCAAGTTGTTCTGTTATCAGTTACAGTCATCTGACTTCTGATTATATCTCTGTCTCCTCCTCCTCTTGTTCCTCTGCATCCTCTGTGCATTATAACGTGTGTATCCCAAGTTCAGTTCGTAGGCGAGGGAAGACAACTCGGAGAGTAATGAAGAAAAGACCTCAGAAAAAAGTTACCCAGTCCAAAGTTACAGAAACAGCAAAATTAGTGTGCAATCCCAAGCGATATGACCTGAGGCAGGCCAATTAAAAGTGAGTCATGTGATCTAGAAGTGGATATAGTGTAGTTCCTAAAGGCAGACCTCTCCTTCGATTGCTTTTAATTTTGTACCTCATCCCTCAAAAATTGTGACACAAACTGAAAAATCCTTACTAAGTTTTTGTAGTAAAAGTGGGAAATAAGTTGGAAGGTTTGTGGAGGTTTACTTGTACTACTGAGTTTGTGTAGGAGTATGTCCAAATCACCATTCTCAGTTATGGCCGCAAAAACCACCGGTAAACTAAGATTCCATTGGAAGGGAGTCACAAATTTGTTTTTTTTCCTCAGAACTTTTCCAGTACATTTTGTTTATACCAAATTTTTTGGGCTGGCCTGACCATGTGGTTTATCACTTGTAAACTATATCATGTAAATTAGCTCAAATGCTTTGTGCCTTTTCCTCAGTGTTGTGCAAAAGGCATTGCTTTTTTTACAGAATAAGATTTGTTCTTATGAGACTTTTGTTTTCCTAGCCATTAGTGTTAGTGGCAAAATTTAATAAGGTTGTATAATATGTGCTTTTATATTAAATATTTACAAGGTAACCTGGCTGATGAACACCAATTCCATAGGAAATCGTTTAGATGTGATTGTGTAGAACTCTTTATTTTTTTTACTGTTAATTGGTGAAGATTTCAACTCAACTGTCATTTGGAAATAACATATTCATATTTCATAGTGTGAAGATCTGGATCCGTTTCATTCTTTTAATTGGGTGAAACCTTTAAAGAGTTCAACTCCAGAATTTCAGTTTGACTGATTAAATTTTTATTTTTTTTTTGCACGTATTACCATTTCATTTAGCCTATCATACTACATTCCTGTTTTAATAATTGTATGGTAATCATGTATGATGTTGTTCCACATCCTACAAAATTATGACTTGATATTAATAAAGACACATTCCATAGCAGTTTGGAGTCTAGTCATCTTGATGAAACTATTTTAATAGGCTTTGACTTCATATGACTAGTTTTTTGTGAAATAAATCTCTTATTTTTCTGTTATTGTTGTGGAAAATTCAATTTTCTTCACAGGTTATATTGAATTACCATCATGGTAAAAATGGCAAGGTGCAATTGTATCAGTTTCTCAATTCCTTTCATTCTTAACAAAGAAGTAATGAAGACACATTATTTGGACAGTATTGGCTGTTGGACTTCAACAATGCATTCCATTTAATAATAAACAATGTACTAGGAAGAAGTCATTTGATGAGTGTAAGTTGTTGGACTCCAACAAGTCATTCAATAATTCATAGACGAAGCTTTCTTTGTTGAAAATAAGTTTTTGATGAAACATGATCAAAATGCATAAGGGAAATGTCATGTTTCACACTCACTATTGACAGAAATTTATTCCTTGTGTACTGCTGGTATCATCTCATTGAAATAGAATCTTCTGCTATGTAGCAATTGTTTTTGATGTTGTGGTTAAAACTTGTGGTTTTGTTTTGATGTGTTACATCACAGTGTAAAATAAGTTGAGATTTGTATAAAAATAAAGTGATATTATAAATATTGCACATTATAATGCAGGAATATTTGTATTGCCATCCATAACCCTTCGTGCTTTCCATTTAGCTCTAGTATTGATACTCTGGGACTGGAGGGTGTGATTCAGTGGATGTTGCTATTGGACTACATGTTATCTAGGTATCTAAATACAATGTTGCCCTATTCTGCATGACATGAACTACCAATGGTCTAATGACTCCTCAGAGCTCTGTAGATGCAGAGAATGTGCCAACATTTTTTTAATTGTGTATTTCAAGTCAGTGATTACTTGGTTGAGAGCTTCTGCCTTTACTAAATTGGTACATCAGTGATGAGTGCTGGTGAGGAAACTTGAAGGGGAATGGAAGAGTCACAGTCAGCCCCACATATGGGTTTCACCTTTTTCCCTGCACAGACTTGTCCAGTCCAAAATCAAGTATCGGTACTTATTGTTTGTAGGGTGGAATTTAAAAGAAACTTACTGGCACCTGCAAGAATAGAGCTTGAGGTTAGGGAGGGTTAAGCAAGAGTGGATGGGTCAGTATTAGAGTAGGTGAAGGTCTCCAATAGGGACCTCTGAACCCACACCCCTGGTCATGTTGTTCCACCTGCATCCCATGAATTTATTTTTCCTGATGCCACTTTACATACGCTCAAGTGCTTAGTTCTGCTATAGCAATATGTCATGAACTTAATTATATAAAATAACATGATTCATACTTCCATCAGAACCCATGGATGAATATATTAAAATCAATTGAGGAATAGAAGAATGAACACTGCAATTCCACATGGTGATAGATTTATTGACTAGACCGGTTTTAATGCAGAGCAGCATCTTCAGGTGCACTTACATTATTTTCCACTATACATATATATATATATGTCTTGTACATATATATGTAATAAGATGATTATCGAGCCAATAAAAAGTGAGCCCAAACATTCTGCATTTTCAGCACCCTGATCTACACATACCCCGCCACGCGGCAGAAAGTGGAACCACATTTGTAAACACGGCCTGCTAGTAGCATTTGCTTAGTCACAAAAAGTATGCCGAAAGAATGACGCCATACTTTAATAATATTAGTCCTGTATTTTGTCCCCTCTTGTTATTTACGTGCATTATTCTTTCGGCATACTTGTTGTGACTAAGCAAATGCTACTAGCAGGATGGTTTTACTTTCTGCCGCGTGGCGGGGTATGTGTAGATCAGGGTGTGGAAAATGCAGAATGTTTGCGCTCACTTTTCATTGACTTTTCATATGCCCGATGATCATCCTATTATGTATGTACTTGAATTTGTATGGGGTGGGGGCAGGGTGATAATGAGGGTGGAGGCAGGAAAGGTGTTGGGGTGGATGGCAAGGGTAAGTAAGGTCGGAAACTATCATCTATATTAAAGCATTTGGTTGAGTGGTTACAAGTAGAGATGGGATAATTTTAATTTTTTAATTTAATACCGTAATTGTCCAGTATTTTTTAGTTTTAAGCATTTGACAGTAAATGTATGGTTAAATAAGAAAGCCAAAAGGAAGGGAATATCAATGTTTAAACCATACCTAATACAACATAAATCTATTTGAAATTTTTAAAATTGTAAAAAGAACTACGGCAGCAATATGCAATCTGGCTTTCTTTTGTTAAAGTATGAGAAATTTTCAAGAAGAATATTCTAATACATTATTCTATAATGTTATAATGTAAGTAAAATATTCCAAAAATGAGTTGTACATGCCTCAATTTATTATTAAACACGTAGGAAATGTGGACTTGGCTTAAAAGAACATATGTATTGGGAATTTATCTGTATGAAAAATTATCTCAAACATAGGTGAATAATCTGGAAAGTTACGGTAATTTTCAAAGGGTGCTGTAAATTACGAAAAATGCCGCAGTAATTTACGAAAATTACCAAGGTAATTTTCAAAGTGGCCCATCTCTAGTTATAAGCAACTTGCTGAAATGGATGAGGACTATACAAAGTTCTAAGGGAAGCACTGCTATTGAATCATACTTACACTGGGTTGCAATGATAATAAATGATAAAGGACATCTTGCTACAAAAAGGAGAATTGGCAAAAGAAATTTAACCCTTTTAGTGCCAGCCTCATTTGCCTGAAAAGTGTGAAAAATGCTAGGGCCTTTTAATGAATATGTATGTTTACTCGGAGAAATTTATATAAAACATAATGTGGATGTGTTGAAGCTAATTTTTTATATACACTCTTAATACTTACAGGTATGATTTAAAACAGTTCATTGGTGTTGTTAACTCTTCTATACCTATGTTTACGAAAAAAAATAATTTAAAAAACCTGGCCAATAAATCAGTCAGTAGCATTCTTCGCACATACCCCATGTGCCGATAGATTGGCCCGCTGACACTTAAAGGGTTAATAGTAATATGAGAAAAACTCGTTGGAATGATAGTCACCCTTCATAAAGATTGGTTCTATGAAAGAGATATATAAGAGACTAATTGGTTCACTCCTACTTAATGAGGGCTGAACATAAGTTCTAATAGTAGTCATGACTACCATTAGAACTTATGTTAGCTCTGCAGAGATTGGTAATATCAAATATACAAATAATAAAACTGATAATATTAGGCCTGACCTCTTGGAAATTATGGATATCCATGTTGAGAAAAACCAACAACTAAACAACCAATATCAGCTTTCTTGGTCAGTCGGTCCCAATAGCTGAATGAAAGCCACAACTACTACGCTCCGTGGAGGACTTGAAATTCTAACAAATCATATGACACTTGAATGAGAACCGGAGCTATATATTTCGGACAATCCTAGGCATCCACATCAGCATCCCTAATGACGAGGGCTGAGTTGGACCTCTAAACATCGTAAATGGAATCTCTCACCTAGTTGGAAACCCGAGAAACCATAATTCTTCAGAAGAATTCTCATTTGTGATGATGAGATAATGAGGGAACAAATCATCTCTCATAGAAGGTATGAGCAGTTTAAGAAAATTAATTGGAAAGTATGATACCCTAATAAGATAATTTCGTAGAATTCATGATCTCTTTTAAATGGATATAAAATTATTTGTAGAATTAATTTTTTATCACTACTTGTTTAACCTAAAAAAATCTATTTCACTTTAAATTAAATAAAGTATGTATGTGCATGCCATGTTCCCTTCCTATCACAACACACTTATCTAAACAAATGCCTTTTCTTTTTTGTGGGATTTATAGAGTCGCAGAGGTGAAATTATTTCCATTATTTTCAAGACAAAATAGCAATCTGTACCTTTAATATTGGGCTGGGCAATATCCTGTTGAACGTAATAAAAACCATCATTAGAATTCTCCAATTATAATAAATCAATTTCAACGTCATTGCTATCATAGAATTCCTGACTTAATTCAGCCACCATTTCTGTGTTCAACAGATAGGTTAGCGGATATTTAACTACGTGGTCATATCACTGTTGTAACCTGATGGGCAGTGTGATTCACCTTTTAGAAAAGGAATGCGTCAACCCCATCAAATGATGGGAAACAAATTCTTGGAAGGATTTTCAAATGTCATATGATCAGACACCAAGAGTGATAATTTGTTTTAAAAAAAAAGATTGAAATGTTCCCTAAGCCCATCATCAATTCTATGATAAATAGCCTCCTTTTTGACGTTCTGGGCATGAACACATGATGCCAAATCCACTGGTGTGAAGATTAGAATGATACATAGTCTAATCTTATTTATCCATGCCTATGCTGTCCAAAATTTCAATATAATATGTCAATGGCTATCATCAAATTACCCAAATATTGACTAAAATTATGAGTAAGCTCTTTACAATGGGAGCTCTTTGTAGGCACATTTTCAGAGGAATCCTGTCTTTTTTACAGTCCAATAGGGATTTAAATTATTTGAACTTACCATAAATCTTTGAGTTTAATAATAATAATAATGTTTGATATAAATAATAATAAAGTGGTGTCAAAAGCCTTCTTGTAGTCCACCCAGGCCATTGATAGGTTTCGCTTATGCCGGATGGCATCCTGGCATATGCACCTATCAATGAGCAGGTTGTCCTTGCATCCCGCGATTCCCCGCTTTGAGCCCCTCTGCTCGTACACCTCCTCCCAAACCGGCTGGACTTGGTGTAGGATAAGGTCGCTCAAGATCGAGGTGAACGCCTTATATACAGTGTTGAGGCAGGTTATAGGGCGGTAGTTCTTTGGATTGGACAAGTCTCCCTTCTTAGGTATTAAAACCGTGCGTCCCTCAGTCAGCCAAGGTGGAATTGGTTTTCCACCATTTAGAAAGGACGTGAAGATTCTGGCGAGGTGTTGGTGGGTGGAAGTAAATTTCTTCCACCAGAAGTTATTCACGGCATCCATTCCTGGAGCCGAGAAATTCTTCTTGCCAGAGAAGGCCTTCTTCACGCCACTTTCGGTGACTGAAAGAGGTCCATCCACATCTTGTAGGTGGCGGTCACAAACCTCTTTAAAGAGGCCTATGGCTGGAGTGTCTCCGTTGAATGGCTTCGACGTTTCATATATTTCCTTCCAGAAACGTTCAACCTCTTGGACGGGTGGCGGAGATTCAACAACAGGCGGAGGTGGTCGAAAGAGACGGGACGGCTGAAGGAGAAAGGTGGCATTTTCTCTCACGCCCCTACTCCTCTTCAGGAGTTTTTTCCGGGCCGTGGTGAGTGCCCGTACTCTATCGACCGCGTGCTGCTTAATGGTAAGCAGCACGCTTTTATTCAGCGTGTGATGGTTGTACCTGAGACTGCGCGCTATGCGCCGAACTTTAGGAGTGAAAGCTCGCCCAGATAACATGTATTCCATCACACACTGAATTCTCGACGCCTGTTGTCTCGCCTGCGTGATCTTGGCCTCCAACTGTTCAAGCCTCTTTGCTGCTTTGTCCTCCCAAGAGGTGTTCTTTTGGGAGTGAGCCATAATTTTGGCAGCAGCATAGACCACGCAATTTACCGTCCAAAGGTCCGACGTTTCCGTTAGGATTTCGTCGATAAGACCATTCAACTGGGGCAGGTGGTTACCCCGCAGAGAGATCTTCCGGTGGATGTCTCTCTGCCTAGGTTGTCCATCATCATAAGATATTGTGCTTAACAACCGCGTTCGTAGTTCAGCGACGGCCTGACCAGCTTCATCTCCATTTGACATAGACTGCGGCATGAGTGCCGTTCTAGCCTCAGGTGGTGCAGAGGCTGCCTGTGTCGGGGAGAGTGGTCTGGCCGGTGGTGTGTTCCAACTGTAACAATTAAAATAATAATGTTTTATTTCGATCTTGAGGACGTCTGCCTTCAATGACAAGATGGTCGTGTCATTGTCGCTTCCGTCGGATGACGGGTCGAAGTCGAGACCGGTTTCGTCCGCTGCCCTCTTTGCCGCCTGGAAGAGAAACGCCCCTGCTCCCGCACTCTCGTGATCACTCACGAGATTGAGCAGGGGGTCCCTGCTTTTCAAAACTCGGCAAGCTGTACCCAGGACAACTCTGTTGTGGAGACATTCCAGACTCAATAGTCCTCTACCACCTACATTGCGAGGGAGATACAATCTGGCGACGGAAGATTTCGGATGAAGACTTCTATAGATGGTCATCATCTTCCTCGTTCCCCTATCGAGGTTCTGCAACTCGTTGACGTTCCACTTCATGCATCCGAAGGTATACAGCAGTGTAGGAACCGCGAACATGTTCGTGGCAAGAACCTTGTTCTTGCCTGACAGCTCAGAACTCCAGATGTTCCTGAGAGTCTGTCTGTATTTGGCGGTGAGCCTTTCCTTCACTGCTGTAACCTCCTGCATTCGGCGCTGGGGGACGCCGAGATATTCATAGCTGTCATCGTCCTCGAGGTGACGAATGACCGAGCCGAGTATTTAAAAAGCCGAGCAGAAGGCCTTGCTCAAGGTGCATACCGATAAGCCCATGCATGGAGGTTTCTATCAAAACATCGAAAAGCATGGGCTATCGAAGGAGCTTACGTTTGCCTTCCTACGCTCCGCCAGTCTGAAGTCTGAGACCGAGGGTTTTGTCCTCGCGTGCCAGGATGGTGTCATAAACACACTCGTGTACCGCCGCATTATATTCAAGGCGGAGGTTGCGGACACGAAATGTAGGGCGTGCCGAGCCCAGCCGGAGACTTTGAGTCACCTTCTCTCCGGCTGTAGTTATTACGCTAAGTCAGCATATTTAACTCGGCACAACGCGGCCCTACGAGTGTTATACTTTCATTTTCGACATCATTATGGCATCGACGAAACACCTGTGCTGCCCTATGCCCCTGGAGATATTGAGTCCGTCGTGGAGAACGATAAATGCACGATCTGGTGGAATTACTCCTTTTCCACCACCAGGCAGTTGGAGGCGACCAAGCCTGATATCGTTCTCCTCGACCACCTCACACGCTCCATGTTCGTGATCGAGTTTTCGGCTCCGGCTGAAACTAACATGGATGCGAAGGAGGTGGAAAAACGGACGAAATATCAAGACCTGCTTTTCGAACTTCGACAGATGTACCCCGGACACTCTGTGAAACTGGTGGTCCTCATCATAGGTGTGCTCGGTGGAGTTAAGGGCTCGCTGCTAAATAACATCAAGTGTATTCCGTCCTGCGTGGCACAGGCGGAATTACTAGTTGCACGCATGCAGAAGGCCGTCATCCTGGGGTCACTCCGTCTACTGCGGACGCATGACCCTACCGCAGCGTAGCCACACATCCGATGGGCGTCGGACGTGGCTGCGATTACTGCCCAACCCCTCTCGAGTCTTCGGCCATTATGACGGCAATGAAACCTGATGCTTGCCGGGGACTCGGAGGGTCATGTTACAACTGTAACAATTAAAATAATGTTTTATTTGTCCAGAGATCAAGTCGTTACAAAGGTTACACTGATATAGGACACGTCAGGTTAAAGAAATTAAATACACACAGTGGATACAGGACACATGTCAAACGTTGTTATAAAATTCATCAATGGAATAAAACATTTTTGATTTCAGATACCTTAGTAGATTAGTCTTAAATGCAGCTACACTTTTTTGAGCCTTAAGCTCAGCTGGCAGTTTATTGTAGAGTTGAAGGCCCATACAATTTGGACCAGCACCTGCATTCCGAGTTCGTACATATAAGACGTGCAGCTGATCAATCTGTCTCGTAGAATAACGGTGAATATCACAGTTCTTAACATACTGAGAAAAATTTCGTTTTGTATTTATAAGCACATGAAAAATATATACACATGGCACTGGTAATATATCCAATTTTTTTAACAGGGGACGGCATGGGGCATTGTGTTTAGAAAAAGTCATTAGCCGAATGGCTCTTTTCTGAATCCTGAAAATGACCAAGGCCTTAGAGGATGAACCCCAGAAAATGATGCTATAGGCTATATGAGAATAAAATTCTCCATAGTAGAGTCCTCGAAGAACATCGACAGAAACAGTGGGTCTAATGGATCTAATTAAATAGCAGGCTGAGCTTAACTTACAAGCTAAAGTATTTATGTGTTCATCCCAACAGATTTGAAAATTGATATTGAAGCCCAGAAATTTGGTATTTTGTACCTGTGGGATCACCTTCCCATCAGCTTCAATTGAAAGTACTTTGCTTGCTTTATTTTTATTTACAAAGTAAATTAGGTGAGACTTTCCTATATTTAAATCTAGAGAATTATGATGACACCAGGTAAGTAAAGCATGACTCACCTGTTTACATTTTTCTGTCAATCCTCCAAAAGTAGGTGCTGTGAGAACAATGTTGGTGTCATCAGCATATAACACGGGGGTAGCACCATTTATGTGTAGAAAACTATTTACAAGATCATTAATGTATGAAAGAAACAAGACAGGCCCAAGGACAGAGCCTTGAGGAACACCTCGAATTGGGATCTTACCCGGGGAAACAAAAGTTGCACCATTTACTGAGATAACAACGTGTTGAATTCTGTCTGACAGGTAGGACTCAATCCAAGCATTAGGTATGCCACGAACACCCATCCTGTTAAGTTTCTTGAGAAGCAATTGATGGTCCACATGGTCAAAAGCTTTTGAGAAATCAAAAAACATTGCAGCAACTTCCATTTTGTTATCTAGTGCATTCAAAGTCTGGTTTATTAATTGATAGGCTGCAGAAGATGTAGATTTATGTTTCCTAAAGCCATGCTGAGATGGTGAAAGGACATTGGTAGCCTCCAGGTAAGAAATTAGCCTAACATAGAATGCCTTCTCAATTAAGTCAAAGTCTTATTTTCGGGCCGAAATCATTGACTAATATTCGAGTCAGATTTTAGTCAAAGTGAAAAATAGCTCTATCTAATTGCTTTACTATTGACCCTATTGCTCCGAATGATGTGTTTGCATGGTGTAGATTTTTGTCATGCAAGCGAAGAAATGCAGTTTCAACAAGGTGTAAATATTTGTACCCAAGAGAACAAATGACGTTATAACACAGCTCTGTGGCTATACAAGATATAAGCTAACAAATATGGTTCTAGGTGTCATAAATTACTACAGAGATACATAATTTTATGCAGCTTATACCTATGTAAAAATATTGACCCTTAAATAGTCACTTTATTTAGTGATTATAGTACAATTCTAAGATAGGTTTTCATCGACTAAAAAGGGAAGAAATTTCTTGACTTAAACTTAAGTATACACTGTAGTTAAATAGGCATAAAATGAAAAAGTATTGAAGGTAATGGTACTTTCATTCCACTGCAGCTTGATTTTCTCTTCATAATACAGTAAAACCTCCTAATAGCAGACACATTTGGGCCCGAAAAAATTGTCCGCTATCATAGAGTAAGTATATAATTACTCTATGCCGCTATTGATAGGTAGCTGCTATTCAGAGGGGACCAAAATTATGACACTATTCTCTATGCAGTAACTACACGGTACATTAAAATATAAAGGTGTTGATGTATTTCATTTATCTTTTATGTCTTAATATTGAAAAAATTCAACAAAAAAATATGGAATTAAATCAAATAAATTTTGTCACGAAGTCAGAAACACCTATTTATTTTGAAATTTCAAGAGATTTTTCCTAGATTAATGGTTCAGATATTGGAATGTTAAATGATAGAGCCCTAAAAACCTCATACATGAGACTATCAATTGCTAAGCTGTCCAATTTTGGAGACTGACTCTTTAAATTTTCACCTTTGTCCTCAGCCCATTCTTTCAGCAATCTCTCCTTGCTCATGAAGATGACTCACTTGCATCTTCCCAATTCCAAATTTTTAACTGATTGCACAAAAACTTATCTTTTCGGTCTCCGACACACACAATATGTCAACTTTCTCTCTCAAAAACAGCCTTTTTCTTTCGCCAGCCATTTTCCTATGCAACAAAACACTTTTTGATGGATGATTTACAAGCACTTGCTGGCGTTTTCACTTGTTACCTCACAATGTTCAAGGAGATACTGAGGCTAGAGCAAGCAATTGTTAAAATCATTCAAAACGACTGTGGTGATAAAAACAGGAACAATACAGAAAAACAGAAGTTGCCAAATGGAGCAAGCTTGAAACTAAGAGGTCTAGAAGCCCTCATTTTACCAGCAATAAGGTACATCATGGTTAGCCACAAGGGGAAAGGGAACAGGCAGGATTACCAACTTGTTGAATGACAATAAATTGTACCTGAATTGCTAAGATACGCTTTGGTATGGATAAGTTCCTGAGTTCCTTCAAGAAATGAGATTTATTATTCAGGGGAGGAGACAATTTTACAGAATAGCTCGTCACGAGTGTCCATTAATGGAGGTAATTGAAAGAAAAATGTTTCTTTTCCGTTGTCCGCGTCCGTTATTGCAAGTGGCCGCTATTTGGAGGTATTATTTCCATAAGTTTCCATGTTCTACTGCCGGGGATTGAAAAACTGTCTGTTTTTAGGTGTCCACTATTTGGAGGTGTCCATTAAGGGAGGTTTGATTGAATATACTTAAGGTGGGTCAAGACTTCCAAGCCAACTCAAGTTAACAGTCGCCGCCTGTGGTTGCCTATTTGGGTGGTAGAAGCCCAACAGGAAACCATGAAGGCGGCGCTGAAAAAAATGAAGTGGGGAACGATTATCTTTGGGTGGGGATGGAAAAGGTCTACTCCGTTGTCAATGAAGGCTTGAACGCTTAACATTGCTGTAGCAGGGTTGCTACAGCCCAGAAATTATGAAATTCCAGTACTTTTCCAGGCCAAAATTTTCCTTTTTCCAGGTTAAAATATCATTTCTATCATAAGCAGGTATTTTAAAGAAAGTGCAAGAATAAGATAAAAACATTAATATACGCACACCATATAGGGATAGCAATATGTATTATAGTGAAATTCATACATGAATATCAGGTTGGTTTTGAATCTTTCATTAAACATAAATCCTAATCTAACCAATGGGTTATCACCACTAGCACTACACTACTGGCTCTAGCATACCTACTAATAGCAGAAGTGGCGACAATTTAAGGGTGTTTCCACATGTTCTCTCCAGCTGAAACCAAAACTTGAATGAGAGATAAAAAAGATACCCTTCAACAAAAGCATCTTCTTGGACTTTATGCCCATGATGTAAAAATCATCACAGTTGTGGTTTCTAATGACTAGATAAACTAAGGAAAAACATTGTGTATAAATCGTGAAATATGTTGTTTATTAACAGAATTTCATGTAATTTTTACGCACAAAATGAATAATAGATATTTGAAGATTATGCAGAAAAATGCTTCATTTACAATTTCCATGGACGTTATGTACTCGATCGTATTTCAAAGTCTGTGAGACCGGGGGACAACTTCCAATCTTATCGGCCACTGCACCACTGGCGCATGCTTAAGTGGTACAGGAGGATTTGTCCTTATGTTGCTTCACGCATTTTACTTCACATAGCTACCTTTTCGAGTACTAATGTTTTCTTCCATACAGCGCTTGAAATTTTCTTAAATTATACATGAATATCTACAAAATACCAAGTTTCTGAACCATGTGGTAGAAAGAAGTGATTATTTCATTAACTCAGCAGTTTTTTATACTCATATTTTCTACTTCAAGGATGGTAGCTTTTTTAGTAGGGGGTTTGTTGAATGTTAATAATAAGGACAATGTTATTGGAATAATTTCAAAGAGCCACTAAGGTATTGACCCTCTCGTGCCGGTGAACTTTTCATGGAAATATTTTTAGTATCCTGAGCTTCACGGGAGACTTCGGTTATCTCTGTACGGAGGCATTTGGAAGGGAATATTATTTTCGCCGTACCGACCCCAGCCTTCTGACCCTTTGCTCGGCAAGTGGTCTCGATCCTCCGACTCATAAACAGACCCTTTCACAGCATGGGGTTGCGGTAATTTTTTTGAATTCGCAGTGGTTTTTTTAAACATTCATTTATTGCAAACGTGAGAGAATTGATATCCTAAATGAATTCCTCGTGTTTACTTGATCGTTTTAAAATTTTAAATGAATTTCTAGCTTTTATATTAACAATTTTAGTATATTAATCAGACAGTAACTATTAAAAGAAAACAGCAGAAAACTACCTTTATATAAGAGCTAGAATTTTGATTAAAATTTGAAAACTAATATTTAGAGATAGAAAATATTTATTAAGAAAATCCACTGCACATACAATTAATGATGGCGGAGACATGCTGAGAGAATGACGGCTTAAGGGCTTGAGGGTCGAGCAAAGGTATCGAGAGATGGGTCTTGCAACCCACTGAGTAGGGACTCGAAGGAACACCCTTCTCAAACGCCTCAGCGGCGATCACTTTCACACCCTCCACAACGTCTATAAGAGACGTCTGTTCTTTTGTGTATAGAAATCTCTGGCGCTTATGGTAGATGTCCGGCGTTTTGTGTAAAGAAAACCCTGACTCCTATACGAGACGTTCAGCTCGAAAGGGTTAAAAATATTCCAGTCAACGTATGAACGAAATCTTCAACATTAGGGAACAATGCTCAATATATAGATAAAATACTTGCAAATAAGAAATGCTCGAGGGTTTAATTCAACATCACCTAAGTGTCAAGGTATCACCATTGCAATGCGACTGTATGATATAAAATTCTATTTCGCACACGACATTCACGTCAG
The DNA here is from genome assembly GCA_963573305.1 of Pyrrhosoma nymphula. Taxonomy (NCBI): domain Eukaryota; kingdom Metazoa; phylum Arthropoda; class Insecta; order Odonata; family Coenagrionidae; genus Pyrrhosoma; species Pyrrhosoma nymphula. Next base: position 23,365,336 of record OY754337.1, on the reverse strand, counting down.
AATGAAGGCACACTCGGGCCAGTGGCGGATACATATGGGGGGCGCGCGCCCCCCCCCCCCTTGCTGGGTCGCTCGCATTGCCGCCCGCGCCAGTCAGCCTGCACGCTATTCGTTCGTCTTTCGTCAGTCGACTCTGAGTCGAGTTATTGAGTAGTTGTACTTTCGTATGTAGCACGCGTGTGCATCCGCGTCATCGTATTTTATACGTTTCTGTCTGGCACATAGATAGCTAACCTACGAGAAAAGTCGCGGCCATTCTAGAGATCTTGATACGTTATTCTGTCTGGCATTTGTTCGAGAAAAATTGCGAATATTCTACTGTTTGTATTTGTTCACACTCCTTATAAGTCTGGAAGCGAACATTCTGGCACCTAATGTTCTCGAAACAACCGAACTACATAAATAAGGGAAGCAGAGTCGCTGCCAGGCTGTCAGTTTGAAAGCTACAATCGTCGCGATAACTTGCGCCCCCCCCCTTGATTTTTTTCTGTATCCGCCACTGTCTCTGGCCTATGCTTAAAGGAGTCCACCGGGAGACGTATGGTAGGCCAGCCTTCAGGTGAGTTGCGAAATAATTATCTATTCTCATCACACAAGGAGTCATGGGGAATAAGCAGAAATAAATATGAAAAGAATACTTTAAAAAAACCATGGTTTAATTCAAGGGTACTATAAAGTAAATTAACTTGTTAATTAGTGAAGTTAATGACTGATTCATGAGTTGCCATCGAGAGTAACAAAGTGTGGCAAATTTCAGCTTAATTGAACATTGGAAAGTGAGTTAAATTCGAGTGCTAGCAACAGCTCTAACAATAAGAGTAGACAATGTGATGCGGGTTGCGTCCGGTTAGGATAAAGAAATATAAAATGTAAAACATTTAATTTTAATAGATTAACTACATAATTAGAAAACTTAATGACTGATTCATATAATGTCATCGAGATTAAGTAAGTGTGCCTAATTTCAGCTCGATTGAACATTGGTAAGTGGGTTAGATATCGATTACAAGATTCCATCCAGACAAACCAGAAACGAACAGGGTAAGTTAAAATAAGCGTGGTAAAAAGGGTGGTGACACTCCTCACGAGTGAAGGTGGACACCACAGTGGACAGTACAGCAACACTCACTTCACTACAGGTGTGGTAACATTTACCTAAACAAAGTCAAAGTAAATGTTACCTTGCCTGTAACTTTTTTGCTTTGACATATGTGGAAGGCAAGGAGAAACCACCACATTACAATCCCAAGGAGCTGCCTGTAACCATCACTTTCTTTTAAATTTTTTATCCACCAACGAGCTAATGGAACCTCCTAGAAGCAACAGGATCATACACACTGGATCATTAAACATGCAAGGGTAGGAATTGTGCTTAAGAGCACAAAGAATGCATATGAAAATTTCCTTCGGTGTAAGAAAATGATAGTCATTGTTAGGATAGCAACTAAGCTGACAGACACAATAGCTGTACAAATCTACATGCCTAAGAAGGACTATGAAGAAATCGAAGTAGTCTGTGAAAAATATCTTGGGAAATAAAAAAATGTGAAAGGTCAATGCTTGGACAACGGCATGCCATTGTCATACAAAGCCAAGAAGGAAGAATTAAGGGTAAATACGAATTAGGACAATATAATGAATGAGGATAACTGCCTTTAGAAGTTCAAACAAATTAATAGCAGCTGTTTCAAAAATAAATCACAAGGAATTGATGCATGGAAGGATATACAATTGGACTTACAAGTGGATTGATCGATCGATTAACAAAGAGGCACAGAGATGAGTGGAAGATGATTGAAATCCCATAAGAACTCGAAAGAAAAGGAGGGACAACCTACTTCGGCACATTTTATGATACAGGTGTCTAACGAAGACAGCCATAAGTACAGTGAGACCTCGGCTGAGATACATGGAGCAAATAATGAATTATGAGGAAACAAAGAAATATGTAGAGGTGAAGAGGCTAGCTGATAGAAGCATTGAGTGGAAAGCCATGTCGGACTAACCTTAGGGTTGAATACCAGCAATGATGATAATGACAGAGGCATAATTGCGATTTAATGGGAAGTAAGCCATTTTGTATAAGAGCACATTCAGAATAGACATTTCACAAAGAATGATACATATCCTGAGGTATGTACAAAAACAACTTGAGTCCTACTACCTCCATTCATACAACTCATACATTTCCTGTGTACCTTGACCTCTGAATGAAGAAATTTCTTCACTATGTGAAGTTAGGCTTTTGAAGGTAAAATTATGTTTTCTCAGACATCTGGGAACTATTTACTCTCACAAAAAGAGAAATAATGGCACTCAATGGACCAGAAATTCTGTTGCTCGTTTCTTTTGACTTTACTGACTCATGCTGGAGGTCATTATGACTTGGGAGTGACTAGCACAAAATTACCTGTACGTACACAACTTGAGGAGAAACAAATATTCCATTATCCTCAGAATGATTGTATAAAATATGGCCTGAAATTCAATTTTAGGTGCATATAATTAATTGATGAAGATCAAATCAGAGCTCCAATGCCTCATCTAGATGAGGTACTAAAAGCACCAAGCCCACACACAGAGTAAGTGCCTAAAATTGTACTGCTCACTTATTGAAAACAAAGAATTTGGACTTGGGAAAGCAAATTTCCAGGTAAGATCTCATTGTCCCTGACTTTTCCAGAGCCATTTTCAATTTCCCTGACTTTTCCAGGTCTGTAGCAACCCTGTATAGCCTTAATACGAAAACAGCATCAATGGTTGTTGATTTTTTTGCGTATATGAAAGATGATTCTTTGATTTAAGTGAGCTGAAAATCCTCATTTCGGAATCTAGCCTTCGCAATGTGCCCTGGTAAATTACCAAAAGATTTCTTAAAAACCAAAGTTTTGCTATTATTTATAAAAAAACAACCTCTGCATGATAAAGTTAGTCCACTTAAATCAACAAATGACTTCATCTACAGAAGACAAAAATTGCAAGACTCCAGCTGTCACGGCAAAGCCGTTACTGGGTCAGAGGGAAACGTCTGAAATAAGCTTCTTAGACCCACTATAGAGCCACCTTTATTCCTTTGGAAATCACATATCCTTTGCTAAATTGTATGCTTGCTTTTGCTGTGTGATAGGAATAATCTTCTTTCAATTCTTATTTCCTTCATTAATTAAATGGCAACCTCACCCTTTTCAAACTGAACACCTCATAATACATAGGTAGGTACATGTATTTCAGCTATTAATATATTTGTGAAGTAAAAGTTATTCCCTTTTAAGTAATTATATAAGCCTATCCCAAAAATTTTCAAGAAATTATAATATTCTCAACATCAACATGGTGGCCGTTACTATAGGGATGCCAAGTGGATATAAACAGGCAACAATAGCAAAAAGGGAAGGACGCTGAGATGAACAATAAGAAGAACACGTAATAGGGGGGTCTTAAGCTCTCTGCCGTTGAGACCGGACCAGTACCACCAAGTGTGCGGGAGATATTATAATTTATATCGCATAAAGGTGAGTCCCAAGGCATCTACCGATAGGAGCAGATCGATGCCGTGGATGCGGAAGATATAATAATTTGTATCCAGTTGTAAAAGGAAAACGAAACTTCACACAGGTGGAAGAAAAGGTCCGTCGTTGGACGACTAGGACGAAGGAAATGACATCGCGTGTAGAGCAAAAAGAAGGTGAACCAGATGCAGTATCAGAGCTGGGAAAGAAGACTAGAGATAAGTGGATAGTGTGTTGCCCAATATAAATATCAATACAATTGAAATTTATTGTAAAAGTTGACCTAGGTTACATATTTATCTACAGATGTGTGTATATTGGGCCCGATAGTTCTTTTGAGTTGAATATTAATAACTAACATTAAGATTGAAATTATTGTATGCATTTCTTCTTTGTTTTGTTGTGTGTTCTGTATTTATTTCTGACCAAAACCAAGAAACCATAAGAAGCGGGCAGAATAGCTATTTTTAAATTATGACTGGAGGTAGGCTTTACGATTGACTTTAACGCTTTGCATTAGATTAAAAGGAAGTCATTATCTAACATTTTACAAAATTAAATACCTAATTAAAACCACTCCCTTCCATCTGACTTGGAATAGTCCTGTTTAATGGTCACAGTGTTTAATTAAATAAAAAAACATACGGCAAATATATATATATAAATGTTGAGGGTACCTATAGGTAGTGATAATCATTCTTACCACACTAGACAAGAATGATATTCACTCAAATGAAATTTCTACAGACATACATACACTTAAATTATAGAAAATTGTTCTTCTCAAGTAAAAAACAAAGGTATATTGAGAAAAATTGTATTTTTTAGAAGTAGATACAGCTTCCAAAAGTATTAGATAAGTTACTAGTAATTAATATTTGGTAAATTCATTTTTATTGGTTTTATATATTAATCTATCATTACCTTTCCAGCATTAGTATAGGAAATTTCATTTCCAAATGTTTAAATAAAAAAGTACTATAACATCTCACTTTTGGTTGATGAATGAGACATCTGGACCCCAACAAAGTTTAACAATTCAGATCACACACTTTGTGATAATTTTGTTTTGCTAATTCATTCAAAATAATCACCATGCTTTCATTTTAAGGAAGCATAAATGACTAACTTAATTACATTAAAACATCATAGAAAATTACTAACTATAATTTCATATAAGATAAATGCAGTGAAGCTACCTGATACAACACATATCATAAAAAATGAAAATAAATGCAGAATTAAGTAAGCCTATCAGTCTTGTTTTGAGAGGAATGAAGCTTGAGTGAAGCTCTTTATAAATTATACTACATAATTGTAAGTAGCAAATGGATAAACTTTCAATAAGTACCACGTGAGAAACTATGATCTCCATCTGTCTCTGCTATATTCTTTTGTGACCAAGGTATGGGACACATTAAATATTATGCCTAGAGAACAGATTTAATAAGTTCCTCTACATTTAATAAGCAATTTTTAATGAAAGAGGAAGTTATCAGTGACGCTCTCATTGACAATTTGAATTTGTCTATCCAAGCATAATACTTGATAAGCGTTTTAAATTGGTATTTATCAAGAAGCATTAATCTCCATAACAAAAATGTAAAGGTGGACCTCGTTTAAGATATTGATGATTGAATTGAAGAGGACAACACATGCTTCTACCATCTTCAGAGAATGTAACAGGCAGATGATCACAATCCTTGCTTTTTCATGTGCCTTATCTTATGGGATATGCTTTCTCAATATTAAACAAAGAATTCCCTCAGTCCCCCTCCCCATACCCAAATAGCACCAAAGACATTTTTGAGACCCACACACCAATTATATGAAAGCTTCCCAAGCAACACCTCAAAAACACCTTAAAGAATGCAAAACCAACTACATCTATTTATCAGAGTTTGTATTTTGCATAAAATAGATGGATGTTTTGTATCATTGGAGACTGTTTAAATTATTTCCATGTCTCCAGTTATTTCTTATCTTCTTCCTTGATCACTTCAAAAGTGAACCCATGCTTGCACAACTTCTCAACAACAGACGTCTTCGCAAAAGCTGCTCCAGGTGGATAAACACCACCCCTGGAAAAATAAAACATTAATGTATTTCTACAATAGTGAATTACCTACAAATAGCTCACAAATGAAATTAGCACAAATTTCAACTAAGCAATCATCACACTAGTCAATATAAGAATTACTTGTCTGGCATTTTGTCAGCTTCATCAAGACATGTCAACCCAGCTAATAATAACGCAACACAAGTTGCACCATATCCAGGGTTTGATCCCTGAACTTCTCCAATCAATCGTCTGTCTGGTGCAGAGGTATGATTGTCAGTAGGCTCAGACAAAGTTTCTGACCATCCCTCGAGGTCAAAGGTCATCTTGAACTTGATCGATTTCATCGCTTCTTCTGACGGTCCTTCATGGCTTATTGTCCCGAATGAGAAAATTTTGGGGTGCTGTAAAAAATGCACATTAAAATTACTGAAAAAACCCTCAAAAATCATGAAGCATGAACCAATGCTAAATTTGGAGAAACATTTGATTTAATTACTTCTAATTATTGCTAATGCTGAAAACAATTTGTAAATGAAATAGCATTAAAAGTAAGCTGCGATCAATTCTCAATAAGTGAAACATAGGGAGTTTGTCTTCATCTCATCTTTAATGGATTTCAAACTATTTTATATTTCCCTATGAAAAGGTAGGTATTAGTAATTCTCAGTACCTCAAGAAGACAATATGCATACTAAATGTAGAATAATACTCAAAATGGATGGTGAGAAAAGGTAACTTTATGGGTTAAAAGGTACTTTTAACTAAGAAAGACCTGTTATTAGACTTTACTATTGTGACAGGACTCAATTATTACATTTTAAGAATTCCCTCCTTCCATTCCATCACTCTCTTTGGATGTTTCTCCTCGTCTGACTGTTTACCCAGAAGAAATAGCTAAGACTTGACAGAGGAGCATCCAGCATGCACGCTGACGACATAGCAACAACAAAGCCAACAATGCCTACCACCCAAAATTGCATATGCCACTCTGTTGCAGTGGCTTCTTGCCACATCTTTGGCAGTGCTTTTCTCTCACCAGGACAGCCCTCATTATGTAAGTCAGCCCAAGGAGAACTTCAGCACCACAGTCCCTCAGATCATGGCACAGAGACCACGATCCTACACTGGTGGACACAAACCAGTTACTGTTGCTCCAATTGAAATCTTCTACTCAAGCTATGTACCCATACCACAATTAGCTCAACTCCAAGGCTAACAATAGCCCATATTCTAATCTCACCCATTCCACCTTGGACTTGCAAATAAAAAAAACCATCTGCTGTTCTGGCTGTCAACAGCCGAGTCAGGGAGCACACACTGAATTCTTTGAGGATGCATCGCAATTGCTGTAATATATATGTATTGTAATATATGGTGAGTTTGTTTTATTTTTGATTTGTTATTTATGTCATTTTTCTGACGGGTCCTATATATGTATATACATATCTTTTCTGTGACCAATAAAAATATTATTATTATTATTATTACTGCACTAAAACTTGATCATTTTTCACTGAGAGCCTGACCTCTTGTACTTGTAAAATTTTATCATTTATTCAGGAGTGGAAGTTTGCAAACAGTTGGCTGGCCCTTGAATTGTTGGTTTGTAATTTTGTTTGGCATTGTGAAATATATTTACTGCTTTTAGCTAATGATTGAGAATAATTGTCTCAAGCTGAATCCTGTTTTCTTAACCGAGCAGTGAAAGTTTTCTGTTTCAGTGCAGCTCTGAGGATAAAAGCAGGATAACAAAGGAGATTTGAAATAATAAACATTTGATGCTACAGAAGACTGATAAATCTCTATATATAAAACGGAATGTCCTGACAGACTGACTCACTCGTCAACACAGCCCAAACTACTGGTGATAAAAACGTGAAATTTTGAGGATACATATATCCGTACTGTGGAGTATAGGCGCTCTATGAAAGAATTTTTAAATAAACAATTTTTGGAGTTGTTTTTACCCCATTACTGTTAAATTTTACTCCCACAAGAAAAGCATTGAATTCGGTGCAGGTGTTTCTTTCTTTGCTTATTCCAATTACTTGTACTCGAGATATTGGATGGAAATTTATATCGTCGAACGTATAAAAGAATGCAGTACAGTAGAAGCCCCATATAACATGTAGGGCATATAACGAGAAGCTCGAATTTGCGAGGGATGGCCAAAGAACGATTTAAAACCCTATGATTTACATGTAAAATAAATCTGTATTAGCGAGGACAACAACCAGCCTCCACTGGGGTCGTTTACTATTACGAGTGGCAAATGCCTGATTCAATCTCAGCAAACCTGCACCAACTTGTGCTCATTTTCATGGAAACATGGAAAATTTCGTGCTGCAATGCTTCAAGGACGTCCAAGCAGCCAGTAACATTTAAGGCCAGGAGAACATACGCAATTAGAATCTGCACTTTTCTTGTGGTTTTGCCAGCAGAGAGTAGCCTGAATCCCGAAAAATGGCCCTAAATTGATGAAGGCAAAAGTGGAGTATCTAAGTGAGAGACTCTGTATTGACAAGTTTAAATGTTCCGATGTTGATAACAAAAATTGTTATGAATTTGGACTCCCTATATTTTAAGTTGTCTATGTATTGTATTGCCTTTTGTAATTGTTTCAAAGATTATAAATATTGAAAACAGGTCAAGGATGATTCATTTCGATATGCATGAAAGTTAAGTACTATAAATCATGCATCTATCTCGCAGCAGGGAGTGTAGTCAGTATTCATGGTATTCATTATCAACAAGTTCCCGCTAGATGTAAGTACCGCACAAGATATAATGTGTCATGATGGAATTCATTTAGGAACTTGCATCCTTTGGAACTTTCTTCCTTGCGCTTGAAACTTACAGCAAATCACGTATATGTACCATGAAATACATAAAAAATAGTGAATCATAAAAATGTTGATGTGCCCTGCCACCTAGCGGCTGCAACATGCACTATCGCTTGAAAAATACGTGTTTCTCGGGAGCCGATAACATATTCGCTGGCGGTAATAAGTTTTATATCTTTTCTAAATGCAGTCGGTCCATGAAAGTCCACGTTGTATTCAAAAGTTATGTTTCCATAGATTCAAGAGAGTATTCCACGCATAACTATTGTAATAATAACACAAACAATATTATACTGTTAAGGGGTAATCTAATCTAAAAGCTAATGCTAGTGATATTGGGCTCTATGATTCCGAAAAGCCAAAGTCAGTTATTCTGAGACAATCTTACAGACGTTGAAGTCCTCTCCTTTATTTCCACTATTTAACTGGAGAAGATAGCAGCCCAGTGATTGCGTGGAACAAAATCCCCGTAGGTTATACCTTGGTCATTAATTTGTCTAGCATTTTTGCAAATTTCAATTAATAGAACTTTCTCCGAGACATATATCCATTTTAATACACTTTTTAGAGAGGTAGGAGGCATGAAATTTTTCCTTGTTTCCGAAGTTTTTGCCATTTATAGTCTGTTGCATTGCTATTATTTGCAGCTGCAACATATTTGGTCCACTCAAAACATCGGGGCAATAACAATACAGCAATAAGCAGTACAGTGCACGTGTCCTGAAGTGTCAAAATTCGACTTTTAATATTCAAGTATATGACATCTAACATGGAATTTGATGTAATTAAAAGTGAATAAGATCATAAGTAATTGAAGTGTTCGAAAATATGATTTTTAATAGCTATCTCAATAGAACGTTTTCGCCACTCACCAAAAATTCCCACAATTTAAATTAGCTAAATTAGCGTTACAGTTGTAGGAATTGGCTGTGGAGTGATTATTAATCATCTTCGGTATTAACGAGTTCCATTTAGCGAGTGATTTTTCAGATCCCGAGAGCTCTCGCTAAATAGGGCTTCTACTGTATTTAATTCTTTCATTCGATTTTCTTATACGCTTTGTTTTGGTCTCATAATTGCGATTTTTGCTCTAAATTCATGAATTTTTCTTCCTTTTCAACAATAGAAATTTCCTTGGCAACCAGGTGTGAATATCCATTTAATAGTGATTTCATGAATGACCATTCATGCCTGCAGCATTTATAGGCCAGGTTCAGTGACTTAGTTGATAGTGTTTACCCTAACCTCACTATTTGTGTTTAATGGCTTTTACGTAGTATCAGCATTTAGCATGTCACATTGATTCTTATAGTCACATACAACGGCTTTCATGTTTCATCTCCCGCACTGAATTTTAACGGGCACCCTAATATTGCCCTTATTAGCTTAATTTATGGCCACAGTATGTAATCACATTACCAGGTATTATACTTGGTATTTTTCTGCTTCTGGAATTATAATAGAATATGTAAACCATCAAAAATATTCCGAGAATTTGAACTTAAAATCATGATGCGTAAGAATATTTATTAAAAAAAAAAAAAAAAAAACTAACGAAAATGGATTGAACTGGAGACCATGAGTTACATGAAAAGTAGTCAGTTATCTGTGCATAGAAGACATTTTATAGTCCTGAAAGTTTGAAAATTCTACTAAATTTAGTTTTTGAGTTTTACACGAGCATGCATACTTTGTACATTATAAGATTTTCATTACACATAAGCGAATTTCAATGAGAATTCACTCTGAAGTTCCAACATGCAGCTAATGACTAATAGGTAATAGATTATACCTGAATAGTGAATATAGCACGCGTCATGCATTTATTCTTACTGATAAAGGTAAATGGCATCTCCCACTGAAATTCAACGGGCATGATAATCTTGCCCTAATGAATATTATTTAGCACTATTTTTGGACCAAGATTGGGTAATAATATTACTAAATATGTTTTACAACACAGTATTTGACACCCCACCATCATGCAGAAAAATCTACCATATTGTTAAGGATTTACCTCACAGTATGTATAAGGCAATTCAGGAACAATTCAAAGACCATCACCATTTACCATTTTAACTGTGAAGACGCTAGTGTAAATAAGGTGTGACCAAAAATGAAAACATTTAAGTCAAACTTTTCATTTAATTCATCATAAAGCTATTCAGATGCTGCATAATCGCCCATGTAGATGTCTACAGCATTCCTTGATACCATTGCCCACATTGTAGCATGATGAGGCAGTTGCCATATCCTAGATTGATCGCATAATTATCTCCTGCACCATTCATAGTTACTCTTGTACTCGTTAATTAAACAGAGAAATTTGTTAGCATTGGAGGTAAAGCAATAGGTCTGCAATGAGAGGTCATGAGATGCATGCTTGCCATTTAAGATTGTGCCATCAAATAAAATATAAACACCAAAGACTACAAACAGATATCCTTAACATACGGCAATGAGGATAAAAAGAGTGAAGTAAAATGAGGCGAATATAATTCCTTTGAATTTCTTTTGAAAATCCGACACGAATTGTCTGTATTTGACAATGACAAAGATCCTAAATTTCAAGTCACTGTTGGAGCAGGATGGCTGAGGCAATGCAAATAGTTGCCAGAACAGATGGATCAGTCCACTACGATGATAACAGAGTGAAATATTGGAATAAAACTGTAATCCTAAAGCTAGTGGCGAATCTTAATCAGGTAGCCAAGCTGGTGTTTCATTGACAGGGAAGCATAGAAGCCAGGTGATTCAAGATTCCACAATGAGATATCAAAATATTTCAATTTCTTCTCATTTGTGAGTTTATCATTCAGCATATAATATAAGCTGAATTACGTAGTTATTAAACATATTGTGTAGTTTAGTGTTATTTCCTCCATAAGTTTTCAAAAAGCATATCTCTAAATACATATAGGGTCGGTTTTATAATGTCTTGTTAATGCTAACCAGAAGATAATAGAGCCTTTAACTTTACCTAGAGGTGGCGGAAAGTTATGGTTAGCTTCTGTATAAGACCAGACTGATAGGTAACCAGTACTTTCAGCCACCTGCAGGTAAACTTAAAGGGTGTATCGTCTTCTGGTTAGTGTTAACCAAACATTATAAAACCGGTCCATAGTGAGATTTATGACTATCTGCATCAGATAACCTGAAGCAAATCCAGGAATTTCCATATATTTTAGTTCCATTAACATTAAAATCAGCTACTAGGAGTCTATTTATGTCACAAACTGGAATTACCAAAACTATTTGGCATTGCTACGCCCTTATATGCAGCAGAGAAAGTAAATTTGACGAATCTTTCAGCATATATACTCTATGACCAATAAGAAGAGGAAAGCATAATCTTATGCTGGGCAGATGCTGAATTATTGACAGGAAAAAATCACTGAATTTAGTGACGACTTTAAGTCAAACATAGATTTTCACCTGCCAAAAAAAAACCTAGAAATTTCTTGATGCCTGTTCTCATATATGTACATATAGAGTAATTAAGAAACTAATATGTAAATAGGAGTGCTTCTTATTGAAGGCAAAAGTAAACTTGCACATTACACGAAACATCTAGGATTCAGTCTACCTCAATACATACAAAGTGTTTACCAGCTTATGAACTTCACCTACATTCAGAATCCCTCAAACAGCTTAAAATATGCACTCAAAGCTCAGTTTTTGCCTTGCCTGGTAAAAATCTAATTCTAAATAGACAAACTTTCACTTTCTTAGTACATAGACTGGAATTAAAACTTACCTGCAATAATAAACTCCTTCCAAACTTAAACTTCGTCATTACAAAAAATATTCCAGCAACAAATACTGTCATGAGTGCAGAAAATAGAGAACCAAATTGAACATATGCCCTCATTTGAATGGGGCGCTTCTTTTCACTTTCATAAAAATATCTTTGGCTGCGATACACGACTGAACGATCAGCGCCTGGAAATGGGAGGCACCATGCATTCACAACATCACTCTTGTGCAATGGCTTCCTAAACAGGAAAAAAAATAAATCATCAACTTAAATACAAACCAAGAAATGATAATTTAATGAATTACAACTCATATACAGGTAAGCCTTAAAACATGAGATAACACAAGGAAAAATATACCAATGAAAGACATAGCTGAATTTGTAAATCAGATTTCATAGGTCAAATAAGTCAAAGAAGATACTTAGGTGATTATTGAAACTGAAAATAACTGAAAAAGACAATCTAAGCCTAGGATAAATACGAGACAAAAATAAAGACAAACAATAATAGAAAAGGGAAAAACAATAACACAAAACAAGTTCTGACAATTTATTTCTGGAGTACATGAAAAAAAAAATTGCCAAGCATTTGTGCTCCCTTTTCAATAATATGCATACATACCATCTGGGGGCGGGGGGGAGGGGGAGAGGTATGGGTAAGTCTGCAACTTACCCATTGACAAGCATTGATTGTCTTCCATGCCACCTTAATGTACATTGGCAAGTTTATAAAACCCACTGAGAATAACATGGTGGCCACTGCTGAACTCAGCTCATAGTTCTATAATTTTTTTGCGGTTTGAGTATTCACATATTTTAAATTTTCGAACTGTGGAAATTAGTGCCTTGTGTGAGAATGTGGCCATAAAAAAATTGGTGAACCTTGAGCGAAAACTAAGGCCGCTTAAGCAAGAAGTTTGTGAGCACGCAGGGTGTACTTTTGCTCTCATTTTTATCAACGGTAGACAATTTTAAGACTTGGGTAAGCACTTGTTTAAAAACTAAGCATCCAAAGTCACTTATAAATGGTCTACATCACAGAAACTGTTGGCTGCCAATAAAAATTAAGGTAGAAGTGCACATTAGGAGCACACAGACTTTTAGCTCTGGTGGCATTAGTTTTCTCTAGAGGTTTTCAAAATTTTTCATGGTTTCTCTCCCAACCTTGATGCACATTTCTAGAATGAGAATATGTATTTAGATGATGCCCATATTGAGCAAAAAATGTATTAGTTATGCTAACCAGGTGAGGTGAACATTAGCCACCATGTTATCGAAAATAAGGTTTATAGACTAACCAATGTCCATCAAAGGCAGCATGGGAAACCATAAGCATTTGCTGGTGGGCTCCCTAGTCTAACTCCTTTGATGTAGCGGGTACACGCTTTAATGCATACAAGTCTCTCAGGCATTAATGAAAAAGAGCCAACAATAACTTAACTGAATACTTAGATAATACTTAGCACTGAATGAAAACATTAAGTGAAAGACCCTCAATTTTAAGAAAATTAAAGAGTACATATTATGTATTTATAAAAAGTCATAAGTATGAGTAGAGATGGGCAACATCGTTCATTCCGATGACCAACTCATCCATCGGTCATTCAGTGAGAGGAGAGGGTTCTTAAAATTCGTTCTAGTTCAATTTTTTTCGTAAATCAATGGTCCCAAACTTTTTTTTATGTCCCACACCCCTAAAAATTTAATTTTTTCACGTGCCTCTAAAAATAATTATTTATTTAAGAATGAAAGTGAAGATGACCAAAACAATTTTTTACTATCAATTTTATTAGTATAAAGACAAAAATGAAAGATGAAAAAGAAAAAAAATATCACAGAACAAATTAAGTTCTATATAAACCCAAAAAAATACATCTATGCATGAAATTTATTTATTTAACTTAAAACTTACGTTCAAATGTCCTCTAATCAACATAGCTTGTGAACCTTTTTTTCTTGTTTTTACATAAGATTTTTTTAAACGTGGCCATTTGCTCGTAGCAATCAGTGTGTCTGCTTGTGGACCCAAGCAATTTATTTCTAGATGTGGTCTTGATTGACAAAAGGGAACTAAATCCAGACTCACTTGAGTATGTCGTCGCCAAAAGGTTGAGTACGGTTTTTTCACAAAGTTTTGGAAGTTCCTCGAATCACGATTATTACGTCAATGCATAACACCAATAAAAAATAAGAAATTAAAATCTAGGGAAATTTGCTACAAAACATTAAACAAAAAGTTGGACTCCTATATTAAATGTCTCGATTAAAAAAAAGTTATGGGGCGATGCCATGAAAAAGGAAACAAAGCGGTTGGCTGTCAGGCACACAGTGGACCCTCTAGACTGGAAGGTCCCTTCCCTTTCCCCCTCTCCTGATCCTTGCATATGGATGCCTAGAAATTTGACGAAGGCCTCCTTTCTTACGTACATTACTATTTCATCCACTGTGCCCTCGAGCGATGAATAGTGCCCATGAGCTTCAGACACTTGACACAGACAAATGGTTCCAGAAAGCTTCGGGCAACCTGTCGTCGCCGGGCAAAAAAATGTAGAGGTCGACTTTTAAAATCCCAAGACCAGGCCCCTGGACCCCTCAGTTTCCCTTGGGTGCCATAGAGTTCCTGGGGCCTCACACAAGAGAAGATTATCCCGCTTTTTAGGTGTTGACACAAAAATGCTCCATAAAATGAAAGAACATGTCCAGTCCCAAACTCCTAACCCACACATGATGGAAACTTCCTCATTAGACCCCTAGAGCTAGGGGTGGCAAAGACGTCTCGTGTGTCAGCAAGGGGCAAGTGGAAAGGGATCAGGCGAGTGTTGAATCATTTGAGGTGAAAATGGATATATCCAGTGGTGTACGCAGGATTGACTTCTGGGGGGTGGAGGTTGACTTCTGGGGGGCTTTCATTAATATTTATGTGCATCATCATAAAATATTTAGGTTATAATTCACTAAATCAATAATAAATCAAAATTCTCTTTCCGTGAAGACAATTCAACGATATTCTTCAGCCCAATAAGCAAAATTCTGAATGCTAGTTCAGGAAAACGAACGAACACGAATTCAGGTGAACATCCATGATGAGAAAACCACCTTTGTTATTTCCACAAACTTTCTTACGCTGGCACGACGCACGTTTCACCACACTGTGGCATACTCGAGTATGCCACAGTGTGGTGAAACGTGCGTCGTGCCAGCGTTAGAAAGTTTGTGGAAATAACAAAGGTGGTTTTCTCATCATGGATATCCATAATTTCCACGAGGTCAGGCCTGAGATCACCAGTTTTATCAGATAAACAAGTTTTGGGGGGGTTTAAACCCTAAAACCCACTTTCGTACGCCACTGGATATATCCATCGTGTGTGGGTTAGGGTAGTAAGACTGGACATGTTTTTTTCATTTTATGACATGGAAGGCATCTAGGGGGAGGATACCCTTGATATGCCTCGAACCCAAACCTCTGCTAGGAGTTACACCGTAATTATGAGTATGCTCCCTTCGCTTTTCCTCTTCCCCGAGGCACTACCACCCGACCTAACTCTACCTTGGAAAACAATATGCCTCAAAAAAATGTAGCATAGAGCTTCTTAAATCTATAAATATAGTGTTTTATGAGCATGCTTTAAAAGCTGTCGCCGATGAGAAAAATAATTCTCTTTGTTGAAAAATATGTATGAAACCAAAAAAGATAAAATGAAAATAAAAAAGTGAAGGGGTCATATCTCTCTGAAAAGATGACACGAAACACCGAAAATTACGACAAATTGAGTCTTTCAAGTGTTAATTGTTCTGGGTGTGTAAGTGACAATTAAAATATTTCAGAAAATAAAGGAACTTAAAACTCCGTCAATGTGAGTTTTAGTGGATGAAGTCCAGCACGTACATTAATGAGGAATTATTCGAAGCTTACTGGAATCGAACGGAGGCTGTCATGTAACGTCCAATGCAGCAAACATGTTTTTGAACATTTCTCCAATTCCATAAAAGTTATAGTAAAAATAAGATAAAAGTTGTTTGTTGAATTGTCATTATTGTGTTGAAACCCGGATCGTGACAATAAATACTGGTGGAGTTAACAAAGTTATTTTAATTCTTACGTAATTGATTGACTTCCACAAAATCAAGCCCACAACAGTTTCCTTCGGTATTTCATTGGTCGAACCCCAAAACATATGAATAATTCGGGTAGCATTAATATATTTTTGTTCTTAATAACCACCACAGACCATGGAATTCTGAATTTTTCAGAACAAAGAGGCGTAATTTTTTTCTGGAAGTTCACAATAAAATTGCATATCCCTGTGCAAATCAAGATTCTTTGAAAATGAGTCAGGAATCCTGGATTCCTCTGGGATAACCAATTCCTTGAGCATTAATTGATTCTTGGGTCTGCTACTCTGAAGAATCACCGATTCCCAATGATTTACTGAATCATGAGTTCTCGACTCATGATTCCTCGAGTCATCCTTCCACTCCTCGTGCTATATTAGTACACAGGTCCCCCCTCTCTCAAACTTCAAAGTTGAAGGGTGGGAGGACTCATCGTTCGTTCCTCGTTCGTTCGTGGCGTCTGTTGATTCCCATCTTTACAGAGTGGTGTGCCCATTTTCATCTAGGCCACCGAGCAGTCTTGATAGTTGCCGTGGTGGCCATGTAGAGGACTCTGTTACGAGTCGTAGGAATGATGGTTCATTACCATGAACGATTCCATTAATTTTCAGCCTATTAACTGGCAATTGCTACCTAATTCTGAATCCATATAAATAATGACAATGGACTACTCTTATACAAGTTGAAAGCTCATCCTATTATAATTAAAAAAAAATTAAATTTACCTAAATAAATATTAAACAGTGTACAATCTTCTGTTTTCAAGGATACTGTTAGTATGGATGTTTTATAAGCCTTGTACCACAATCTGGGGAAGTGGGTCCTCAACCAAGTTAACCCACATATATATTTAAAAAAATGCTTAAATCCATGAGCAATAAACCCTACAGAGCTCATTGCAGACCACTATTTAAAAGTCTGGCCATAATAACAGTCCCCTGAGTGTATATTTATAGTTCGGTTATTTTTGTGAAAAAGAATATGGCTCTACATATTTTCATCAAATTTACATGCCAAAGAGACCAGGACAGGTAATGACCTCTTGAGTAGCATAAGCCAACATAGCAATGATGTCCAAAGGACCTCACTATGTGCATCAAATTGTACAGCTACTTACAAAAAAATCGTACCACTTCCCGACGCAACCCACACAACAGGCTACTTAAATCCTTGATGTGACAATACTGTCGCCCCACTTGACTGCCTAATGCTATCACGTCGGGCAGACAATCTCCAAAGCAGAAGCACCCGAATGAAACAAGCTGGAGAAGCCAAGGCCCCATGTTAAAGGGGGCTTGAAGCTCACTGCCGCGGTGGGGTAAAGGGTTTTCTTTTGCCGAAATAACTGATGAATGCCCTTAGTCAGGGCCATCCCTGGAGATTGAGGGGTCCTGTGCAAACGAAAGTCGAGGGCCCCCATACATTTGTATTCCTTTATTGATATAGTAGAATCTTTTAAGCATATTTCATGGAACGAAGGAAATTAACCGACAAACTGGCAAATAGTTTCAAGAAATTTATACGTGCGTTAGGTAGTAGGTTATTTTGGGTATTAAGCAGGTTTCCCTGCGCCGTCTGAAAGATTCAAGCCCGGGTGGTGCCATAGGCACTGGGCCATAGGCACTGGGCCCAGTACAGCAGCACCTGTCACACTACCCTAGGGATGGCACTGCACTTCGTAATGCGGACCACCATCATCGTGCCTCTCCATCTCGCTCACCGACCCTGTAGATGTAGACACAGACTTTAAGGAACCCCAGTTTTCCAAATTACTATGAGATTATATAACTGAACCGCTTTTCGAGGAACACTCATGGACCATCCACTGCCGATTGTGGTATCATCGGACTGTTGTTCGCGGAAGTCTGGAAACCCAGCGGACGGTTGTGCCGGAGAAACCAAGCCTCATAGATGCTGAGGAGTGGAAGCTCACGGGCGAAGAGAGAGAGGATGTTTTTTTAATTCCTGAGACAAGTTTCGATTGCTTTCCTGAAGTGAAAACTGACTTTCAGTTATGTAACGCTACCTGCCGTTAGTGGAAAATTAGTATTAATTAAAACAATTATTAGACTTAGTATTAACTACTATCATTAACTTAAATTACCTTAGTTTGAAGGCGGAGGAGAATGCTCAGAACAATTGAAAAAAAAAGACATCGACACATAATATCAGCGATGATTTTCTTTTCTATTAAAAGCAATACGATTATTTTTTTCAACTTTCTGGAAATAAAAATTTTAAATCGAGAAGAAAAAATCTGATATATTTTTTATCTATGAGGGGCAATGCCACAGAGCAATTAATTTCCACTGATTGTTGAACAATTGATGTGCCAGAGTGTCCCATCCATCGTGTAACATTTTTGACCTGTAACTTGAGAAACTTCCGTTAGTGCCACATTGATGAAATTTGGCACCAGGGTAGAAAAAATTGTGTTTTGTAGACTATAAGCTAAGTTTTAGGAAATTGACCTTTTGACCCCAGAATGGGGGTCTAATCCAAAATCCAAATTTTGCCGTATGGGCTTACAATATTGAAATATTTGAGACAAAGAAGTCAGATTTTTTTGCGAAACTTTTATGACAAGGGTTTTTGGGCATGGGGAATACAATGAAACCACTTTCGTCTTCAGAAATCCAATCGTGACTCCAGGAAGGGCCCAGTTAAGTTCTCAGGGGTGACAAAGAGTGAATTTGAGACAAAAGTGTCGAATCATAGGTTTAAAATGGTGCCCAAGTCGATGGTAAGGTCTCTTCTGGCATTGTCTGACCTACAGCAGTTGACCCTGTCCTACAGGTGTCAAAGGTCATGGGGTGTTGTCAAGCAAATCATTGCAACAAACGTGTTGAATCATAGGTTTAAATGGTGCTAAATTAGATGGTGATATCCTCCAGATTCCTCTTGTCATTCGTTGACCTTTAAGGGTTACACGAGGGCTAAGATCAGGAGCAGTTGGCAACAAAATTGGGGCAACAAATGCGTTGAATTCTAGGTTTAAAAGGGTGTCAAAATAATGGATAGGTCTGCAGATCTCAGATCATCCCTTCACCTCCAAGGGTTATGCCACGGTCAAAGGTCACAAGGTGTAGGCAAGAAAGTCGTGGCAACAAAGGTGTTGAATCATAGGTTTTAATGGGTGCACAAGTCGACTGTATGATCCCAAGATCCCTCCACGCATTCCTTGACCTACAAGGGTATGTGTGATTGATCAAGTGTAACCTCTACCAACATTGTGTCATTATGTCACTGACCTTTTCTGCGTCACTTCAGGCCCTCTCAATTTTTTTCGTTGGAGGGAGGACAGAATGCGATATTTTAAGCATCAGCAACCTTTCTTCATCAACATATTTACACATTTTCTACATCATACATCTCTATTTCTCTTTAGTCCTTGTTCAGGGTTAGTCGCGGGGGTTAGATTCACCATGGGAACCTTACCCCTGATATCAGAGCCAATATAATCAATATATTTGTCTTGAATAGAAATTAAGGCTCCGAGAAGATATGAAAAATATTTTTGCTACACGGTTGCATTCACAGGATGCAAGTTCAGCTCTTGCATGAGGTTTTGGGAGAAAAATTGTTTCAGTGTTGAACACCTCAAGAAGAGGGACCACATCAGGTGCCCCATTGATGTATCAACCAAACCGGAGCAGAGGCACGCAATTGTGGCTTTGGTGTAGACATGTCTATCACATTCCATCCGACGCCGCACCATGTCACTGAACATTTCCAGGACGACGTAGCAACCAATATTGAAGAAGCTGAAATTGAAGCCATACTAAGTCAATATGGTGCAGGAGATTCTAAATGGAGACCATGGGAAACGCGTCCACTTCTGCAACTGGGTGGTTGACAAGCTGAACGAAAACCATATGTTTACATATCAATTTATTATTTCAATTCTTTTGCTGTTTCGTGACGAAATTTTCTTTTTTTCTAGTTTGCGATGCGATGATGAAACTTGATATCTTCCAGATAACCCTAGGTCCCAATCCCACCTCTCATCCTCTGAGGCGAGAGCTAGAGGTGGAATGAGGGATGAAGGGTGGAATGCGCGGGGAAAAAATGAGGGAAAAATACTTATTCTTGGGTATAGTTAAACGATCGAGGTGCATGACGACGCAGTTTTGCAAACTGTAGACTATCGTCGGAAAATTAACACATGGTAATACTCTCTTCGCGTTCATACATGAAGGGTCGGTGGATGTTATAATCGAGGGAATTTTCCAGTTAGGTCCATGCGTTGCTGCGTTAGGCGTTTTAAAGTCTTAAATTCATCAAGTATAACTAGGCATTTATTCGCTTGTAGGCCACCTATTGGAAAAAAATCGACAGAAGCATACATTGAGCCTTTTTAGAAATTATATTTTCTTAAATGGAGGAAGTGTCTACTTTAAAATGGCCATGACACATAAAATAAAAAGACAAACTGCGTTTTCAGGTGGGGTGTTGAACAATCTTAATGAGCTTTCATTGACTTTGCGGAAAATATTTATCTTTGTTCTGACATGATAGTAGAACATGGGCGCAACACCATTGAATTCTTTCAGGGCTACAAGTAACCTATTTCCCAAAAGAAAGTAAATGCGTATCATTTTAAGTTGTTTTTCATCGTTGCATTACGCAAGAAAGTTATTTTTAGGAATCACGGCGTAATGTTTACAAAATGAAAGATTTAGCCGACTCTTCTTTCGGCTTTATCAGGGAATTCATAGCGTAAATATTATTGCATGATGAATCCAACAGAAGAGTTGACGAAAGCTTGAACTTGAAAGAAAAATAAACTGTTAGAACAAAATATTTCTTGGATAATTAGTTATTTTAAGTGGAATTTATAGTATTTTTCTATCGGGAAAGTATAAATTTCAAGCTTTCAAGTTTGCATGTGTTTATCTGCTTAGTGAGATTACGATAACCAAGCTCCAAAAGCAGGTATGAAAACCTATCGGGTTGAGATACAGAAGTGGACGAATTACACAGACATTGAATTTGTGACACCATGCTACCGCCCACACTGCTTCTGTCCTCTTAGACACATAGCGCCTCGCGAACTTCAAACGTGCAACTTTGTGAGCATCTGTAAGAATTTCCTTCACAGTTGCATGCCTCGCCTCAAGTCCTGCATATTTCAGCCTCCAACCCACTGTCTGTGGACACGCCCAAACACCAACCACAACCCTAGTCTCTTCGGCGGTCGGAAAATGATTTTCCCAAACGTGGTACACTATGCGCACGTCCTCCTCTGGAGTAGTCACTTTAGGTCTACCTGAACCAGCCTTCCTGGAAACCGAATGTGATTCCTCTCACTTTTTCTTCAAATTAACTTTTGTCACGTGGGAGACAATTCAACTGCAGTGCAATCTCCCGAACTGGCATGTTTGCCGTCAGCATTCTTGTCACTCGGTTTCTCTGTCTAGGTGTCAACTGCAGCATTCCACTAGCATAACTATCACGCACAGTCACTTTTAATTATCGGTTTACTTTTCCTCCCAGAAACACACCCTTCACCGCTAACACCACAGGCTCATCTGGAAACGAGAATAATAAATGGAAACGCGCTCGTAACAGAACAGCGTAATTAAAGCACATAGCAACAACATATCCTTCTATTTTGTTTCGGGGAAAGAAAACCCTCCTCGCCGCCAGTGAGCTTCCACCCCCCTGAATCACAGGGCCTTGGCTTCAGCTTATTTTTCATTGGGGTGCTCTTGCTTCTGAGGTCGCCCTGCCCAGACTCTATAGCGTTCGACAGTCAGGGTGGGGTGACAGTGTTGTCACATCGAGGATTTAAATAGCCTGTCGAGCGGGTACCGTTGGGAAGTGGTACGATTTTTTTGTAAGTAGCTGTACAATAGGTTACCTATAAGTATAAAAAATTTTCAATTACACTCTTTTTAAAAGAAAAGTTTTTATGTACATACAGTGGACCCCTGCTTTTCCGATGGGTTCACTTTACTATCTGCATGCTAGAAATTTCAAAGAGTGCTGATTTTACACACGCCCTGTAAAAATTTCCCATTTTGATGATTTTTTGTCCCAATCATTTGTTATTCCTTCAGTATTCTAAGCCTTATTTGTAAATGGACTGCATTTTTTACCATAGCATCATTTACATTTTTAATGATACATGTTATTTATTATGAGCTGTTAGCGTGATTAGAGCAAATCGAGCAAATGTTTCGGTGATTAGTGCTGCCATCAATCACCGCCATAGAGATAATGCAACATTTCTTATGTAGTCAGGATCACATCTAAGATAATTCAAAAATTAAGGCTTTCATCAGCCATTATAGAGACATTTTGTTAACCAACTTGTAAAAATGGTCCAGTTGTACTTATAAAATAAATTTAAAGAAGCATTATCAACTTGACTTAGAAGCCTTCACAAATCTCAATCAAATGGAAAAGTCCACATACAATCTAAAGAGCAAATGACATTTTAATACCCCGAAAGGTATTGTAAACGTATTCTTAATAATAAAATAAAAAGATTATTCACATTACCTGGGCTTAAGAGTTGGCTTAAACTGTGGAAGTCGCTCTGGGTAAAGTTGTCTCCTCAAATCAGGCAACTCATGATGATGAGCCACGCCATGTACAGCAGATTCCCAAGTACCATAATGGATTGATGCCCCCTTATTAATTGAAACAAAAATTTATCAAATCAAGAATAATAGGTAATATTGAAAGAAATTTGAAAAATACCAAACATTACCCTATCATCAATATTTCAGTATTTCACAGAAAAAAGATTAAATCTTGGGTCCAAAGCAGAGAGAATTTCATGGGCATCAATTATTCATTATCACTATCTAATATTATTACTTTATCATTTACATCATTCCTTTAAAGTACACAGTATCACCCTTATCCAAGCCTCGCATAAGAATATGAAAGATATTAGAAAGGAAAGCGATAACTTTATTTACCATAAATGCTTGTCCATACCAAAAAATACTACTTGGTCAATGTATGTACAGTTCTATTTAAAAAAATAGTACCACTTAGGATCTGAAAAATTTCTTAGTCTGTATTTGTTGACGATGTGACAACGCAGCCAAACCATGCCCCCCTGAGCAGGAGAGCAATAAACTCTCCAAGCGGAACAAGGACCCTTCCTCCCGGTAGCTGGTCAAGGGAAAGACCCACAGGAGGAAAATTTTGACCAGCAAAAGTGATTACTTCAGAGGGGTAGGGTTCCTTTTCTTATGTAGGAGGGAGAAGGAAAGTGAGGTCTACGAAGTTTCGACATGCCAAGATCCCTTGCTCATGACAACTGCTAGCATCCATGGAAAGCAAAAGACTATCTTGGGTATCTATCCCCAGAGCTCCTTTACTCATTTTATTTTATATGAGTTTTCATTAACGCTGAAACTCTGAGATTTGAATCACGTGCGGCCAGGAGTTTCACCATTGCCAACAGAGCTAAATGGTAGTGTGCATTGCCATGGAGCGATTTTCTCCTTTGTCGTTTATTTAAAGTAAGAGGAAGGATATAAAAATTTCCTTATATGAGAAGTTTTGCAATATTTTTTCCATAAAGCATACGTAATTTCGATATTCATATATTTTTCTACACCTCTGAAATTGAAATCTAGCTTTCGGCCATTTTAAAAGTCAAAGAATGGGTAAAATAAAATTTTAAAAGAATATTTGTAATGCGAAGATGTTGTCCTCTTTGTAAAAAAATAATGAAGTGCACCAAATAAATATTTTGGCCATGAAGAGATTAAGAAGATGACTGTTTCACTGTTCTCCTAGTTTTTTGCATGTTTTTCTTCACTCTTTCGACAATAGGAGCTAAAAGTTTACATATACACACTTTTCAATGAATGCATTTTTTAGTCAAATAAACAAGGAATAAAAACGATATATTACACCGCTCTATGGAGCTCTGGCGGAATTTCGTACAAATGCTTCAGTTTCGTACAAATGCTTCAAAGTTCAGCGTTCTACCTTTTTTGTGGCGATAGCAGAGTATAACCTTCGAGGTTCTAATGGCTTCCAGCCCATATAGGTAGCTAAGATTTGTTTTTAAAAACTTAAAAAATAGATACTTAAGGTGGTTTGAGCAAGATAGTTCCCTAGTCATAATGGACACCATATTCAAATTTTAATTTTCGATTTCAGCATCTGTAAGAAGTATGAAATAAATATTGTCATATTAATGGCACAATGATATAGTTATATATGACCGAAATTCTCAGTAATGAAATAAAAAAAGCTACATAAGTCTCTAACTTGACTCATTTTTTCCCACTGTACGGCTGAAAACCCTTCAAAACCACAGGTTTTTTTGCGATTCTGCAAAAATTACCGTGGGGAGTAGTAGATTATTTTTTACAAATAGTTGAGTTTTTTGATGAAATCTAAGTGCTATAAGTTCCTAATTTGTTTAATATTCTCTCCCTGGAGCGCACAGCCATAATCTATCCCATGTAAAAAAGCTTATATTTTTAGACAAATTGCTCAAAAAGTAGTTTGACAAGGGGTTGACGTTTTGATAACATTGGAAAGATGGAGTTTCTTTAAAATGAGGCTAAATTCATCAAATTATAGGTGAAGTTATTTTTCGCTCAAACTACCTTAAGAGAAGCATAGATTTAAATAGGAGATTAAAATTTTAAGAATTCAAATGAGAACAATGCCATTTCATGGTTTGCATACACTTATTAAGTAATGGTGGTGGATGACATTGATGCAGAGTTTTTTTTCATTGTGGCTAAAAGAAATATTGCTAAATTTAGCTATATTATTATTACATCAAACAAAATAAGCAAAATTGATGACTTCATAACTGCTACTATAAAACAAATGTTAAACTGCATTGGAAATGCCAAACATATAACCAAATAATTTAAATTAGAAAACTTTATTTTTCCTTTAAAGAATCTATAAAGACATCTGTAAACTAACAAACAACACAAAAAATCTAAATGAAGATTCCATGCTTCGTCATCATTTAGGTCCAGCTTATAATCATTGTTAAAAAAAGTCATTAAAGGCAAGCCTTAGGAAAAGCAAGGTACAAGGTGAGTAATTCTCATAGATTAAAAATATTAAAAGGAAAAACGTGTGTGACTACACATGAATACAACCAGCCATTATCAACTATACACTAGCAAATGAAGCATTAACTAGTACTAAGCTCACCTTCACTGGTGTATCAGACCAAGATGTTAGGTATGATTCCACGGAATTAACTTGCCCTGGAAGTATATTCACATTCTTAATATAGAGAAAACCAATTTTACAAATGGATGATACAAGATATATTGCTCCAAGTGATACATCCAAAAACATATGAACTGATTAAAACAAGAATCACTGTATTTGACGGCATATGAGATTCACTTTTTTCCAAAATTAAGGCTAAAAAAATCACCCCCAAGTCTTATATGTTTAGTTACAGGCTTTCCACAGGCCAATGGTCACTTTTCTAAAGTGCTCCACTGTAATGGGGGTGCCTCTTGTATGCCATCAAATACGGTACATACTTAGCATAGTCCCAAAATCCAATGAGAAAAATATGATAATGCAAGCTCACCTTTGAATTTCTGAGAAAAAAATACTACTCCAAGGTCTGCAGGAATGCTGTCAAATCCACAAGCGCTCACTATGTAAACCCCCTTTTCTTTGGCAGCCGTATGGTACTTAAGTTGAATACGCTCCATATACTGAAAGAATCCAAGAGTAATTGAAAAAAAAAAAGTGTATAAGTCTGAACATCTTTAAGGAGACAGAAAAATAATAACTATTGAAGAAAAAATATTTTCCCAGGCAGATATAAAAAAAACATATGTTCCCAGGACCAAGGAAAGGCCACTATTAACTACACATTCAAACAAAATTAGACAATGAGTTATGACAGAAATAGGCCAAGTAAGAGTGAGTAGTAGTTTATAGTAATGCATATTTGACAGATAGATCAGTCAGCACTGCTCCTGATCTGGAACCCAGTTCCCCATAACCACGGCCTCAGAGGGCACTAAAACCCCAAGTCGTGAAAATGATTGTTATGTCTTCAAATTCAACAATGTGATTTTTTATTTATGGATTATATTATTTGCTGTGATTATATAAAATTCTGCTGCGTTGAAATACGAGGGGGGGCGAGTTGATATGTATTATGTTATCTGTTGTGTTTCTGCTATTGTATTTAGTCTGTCAATTGTCATGTCCTCAGTGGCACCACTCTGTACAGTGGCGCACATGCGGATTTACCGGCTCTCACAATATAGCCATGGCCGGAGGCAGACGTAATGTAAACATTCTTGCACTTAAAGGTGCAATAAAGTTATATTTGTCGAAGCAACCACAATATCATTTGTAACAAAAACGTTGATCGGTTTAAACTACATTCCAAAAGACACTTTCGAAGCGTTCTATGGTACTATTTATCATTGGTTTTTATAATGAGTTTTAAATAATTTGTGGTCCATAAAATGTGTCTCTCTTCAATAGTTTTGTAATCGTAAGGGATATTTCCATAAAAATCCAAATTTGGCGCCATGTTTCCAGCGAACTATAAGTGTTAGAGCGAAATGATTGGCATGAATGTTAGGACTTTATGAGATCTAAAAAAGCCACCAAACAGATTCGAGTTTAGCAGCTACGAGACGCGAGGGAAAGAAACATTCGAAAATATCTTTTTGGCAGCATGTTGCCATAGAACTACAAGGGAATCTGTGTTTTTGCTAATTATCCTTAACCCTTAACCAGTGACGTGCAATTTTTGTTACACAACCAGTGACGTGCGGTCTGGGAGACTGCAATAAATCAAATATTCAGAAAATGATGCAACGCCATTTTTATTGCTTAGTTTAATGTTTCTTTATCTGATTAACTATTCTGAAACTTATTTCTAATTTTATGCATTACCAATACGAACCAATGTTTCGGTAAAAATAGTTTTTTGAAACAGGATCAAAAAACTGATGTCAAAAACACTTGAGTTATTATTATAGTTTTGTTTTTTTTGGAAAATTTTGTTAAGCATGCATTCAATTTCCAGTTATGAAAATTTTGTCAAATTTTAAAGATCCGACCACCGTTCAAAAGATAAGAAGCAAGAACTGAAAGTCTACTTTTCGATAAGTAAAAAAATCCACCATATTTATTTTTTTGGGGCCACTTCCGGTTAAAAATTCCATGAATTCGGGATTTTACCTCCAATGAATTCTTTCAAGGAAGGTCCGTGAAAAATTTCAGGCTCCTAGCTCGTCTGGAAGTGGTCGGGAATTTATATACATGAGTGAGTCACACATGCGGCTGTATAGTTTTAGGGATCACGAATGGCCAGTGAGAGCAGCGTTCGTTACGATTTTGTATCAATCACGGCTTTCCTGAGAGATCATTGATCGTAGGAAACTTGAACAGAACACTAGTTGGAACATCAATCAATCATAACCTTACACTCATGATCAAATCACAAGTGGGAGTGATAGGCGAGACCGAAATCTCTCAAAAGACCATCTTTGCCCATCACTAATTTGCACTAATCACGCCAACAGCTCATAATAAATAACACATCATTAGATATGTAAAAGTTGCAATGATAAAAAATGCAGTATGCAAACAAATAAGGCTTAGCATACTAAATGAATAACAAATTATGGGTGCAAAATATTGTCAAAATGAAATTTTTTAAGACTGAGTGCAAAATCAGCACGTATTCCTAGCATCCAGATCATAAAGTGAATCCCTCGTTAAGTGAGCCCATCGTAAAGCAGGGGTCCACTGTATGTATAAATGGTGTTGTATTGTTGGAAGAAATAAATAAATAAATACTCTAAAAATTAGGGTTCCACTTCCCTCCCCACTACAGCCTTGACATGATTAAAGGGCTGGTGCATTCCAAGAACCCTTAGAGCTGGACTAATGGGAGCGATAGTAATTGTTCCTGGTATGGCCACCCCTGCCAGATAGGTTGAAGGTGTTTATGGGTAGGAAACAAATGAACCTTAGCATGCTGCTTCTGTACCTCAGTGCGGCAGTCGCAAAAAGTTGTCTCACCCTAGGAAGCCAGCCTGAAGTGTTGGTGTTGTGTAAAAAAATGCTCCACATTGAAAAAGCTGACAGGAAACCACTTCTACATATCCTGCACAAAAATGAACAGACTTTATGAGATGGTGAATCCAGGTAACAATGAGATTCACCCCACTAGGATCGGTATCATACCCAGCAGCTATCATCTTAATCAATCAAAAACCTTGCCCAGCATCACAGACAAATACAAGAGAACAAGAGTCCGAATACACTTATAAATTTAGATACTTGCTATTAAGTAACACAGCAGACAGTAAATTCTTATGGGTCAGGTGTAATATGCCTGAGTAATTTAAGTTGTAATAGATAATGTAAGATAGCTAAGTGATAGGACACTGCCAAGAAGATTGACAAACTTAAAATAACCTAGCCTTAACACCAGTTAATAGACAAACTTCCAATCACAGAGATGATGTAATCGGTAGATATGATCAAACAAGCGAAATAATATGAAACATTCCAGTAAGTAAACAGTTGGTATTATTTCAGGAAGTGAAATAAGAGGGAAGGTGATGTGAGAGGGGTGGGATAACATTGTGATTTACGAAAATGCTATGGTAAGAAAGCAGTTGAGTTTTGTAAAAGAAAGAGTTCAGAACTCAAAAACCCAAGGTTTGACGACATAACAAACATAGGCACATTTATCCAATGCTGAGAGGTATAGGGAGACTCACAATGGAATTATATTATGGTCTGCTTAAGAGACATTACCAACTTACATATTTTCCCTGGGCCAGATGCAGATTAAAGCAATAAGTAATAGTGAAGTGTAACATCCAATTGAAGAGAATGGGCAAGTTAGAACATTTCCCTGATCTGTATCTCATATCATAGTTAAAATTCCATATACCCTTTTGCCTGTCCATACACTTGTTTCTATCACCTAGTCTCTTAATCTCCTTAATCATATCTTAAGGGTAAGGGCTTAAGCGTAAAAAATTTACACATTGGATAATTTATGTGTGTAAAATTTGAAGTTCAATGCAAAATTTTGGCTGGAAGAAACTTTTTCTTCTTGCATTGCATGCAATTTTGATGTAGCTGCAAAATGGAAGCTAAAGGATGCATTGGAATTTTCACTACACCAATGTAAGCAGTTACTATGGGGATCTCCCATTTCTTTGAGTAACCGGGATTCCAAAAGCAAATTTGAAAGAAAACAAAATGCACAAGAGCCCATCAAGTAAAAATTTCTCCCTTGAAACTGATTTCTGGACATACTCCACTGAACGGGTGAAAACTGGCTTGAAACTACCTTGCAACTGGACTGCACTGCCTTGGCCTCAACAAGAAAAACTGTGGTCAACTGAAACTTGACTGCTACACTTCCTTGCTACTCCATTGAAATAAACTGCTTCTCTCTTGCTGCACGAGTGCTCCACTGCCACTGAACTGAACAGTTGGCCCAGGTCAGGCCATCCTTCATATAGCCTATATGTATATAACTCCACTGCTTCTCCCTTGTCACGTCATTTTATTGCCTTGCCACTCCTGCTGCAGTATTTAGGTATCCCCACTCCAAACCTAACTGAACTGCTTCTCTCTTGCTGAATGAGTGCTCCACTGCCACTGAACTGTTGGCCCAGGCCAGGCCGGGAGTCCGAGCCTCACGGTCGAAAGCGGCCCAACCCTTCACCTCTGGCAATTTATGGCAGCGACTGACCAATCCCACTATAATTTATAACTTCTAAAAGTTAAACATAATTCACTAAATTATGTTCATCCTTGTGTTGAACTAATCACACTGATGAAAAAGTTTATTTCATCGCAGTTATACGATAGATATTAACCATTTTATGCGCTTTAGTAAACCAAGGCTGTTTAATGTACATTATATTACTAAAGCATGTAAAATTGTTAATCTCTATTGATGAAAAAAACATTTTCATTAGCATGACTAGTGCAACACAAAGGCTAACAAAATTCTTCAATTTACGTGTAATTTATAGAAGTTATAAACTATAGTGCGACTGGTCAGTTTGTGCCAAAAACCACTCGTGGTGAAGGCTTCAGTCACCTTCGACGCCAGGGCTCAGACTCAAGAGTTCGAGTGCCTCCCGAAGAAATCCCCTCTTTTTCTTTCAGGCCAAGGGTTTTCTTGCTATTGTGCTCAATGATCCACTCGGTAACAAGAATTTTAAGAAGCATCTACCTGGGGTGTTTAGCACGTGGACCCTCCTTCACCCAAAATTTTGGCAAAAATGGGAAGCCTGCAAACTAATCTGAGAAATAGTTCAGCCAGTAAACACTTCACTGAGAGCTTTGCGTTATTAATTTCTGTCATACAATATGCTATTTCTGTGTGGTTATTGGTACATTCAGCAATTTTCTCCTTTCAACATTTCTCATACATAGACTACGTTACAGTTTTCGGTGATTTTTTACCCACTCCCCTAGTTCGCTGACATCCGTAGTATTTCTCCCAACCCCCCGACATGTACCGCTGTCTCTACAAATGTAACTTTCAATTCAAAAATATTTCGCAAGTATTGAGTGAGTTTATTTTTAGGTATAGGTTGATAGAAAAGTTTAGTCATGAGGTCACTTTTCAAGCTGTTTTGAGCAAGATAGTTCCCTATTCATAATTGAGACCATATTCAAGATTTTATTTTTTTATTTCAGCGTCTGTAATAAGTATGAAATGAATATTTTTATATTAATGGCACTAAGATATAGTTATATTTGACCAAATTTTCAGTAATTATATAAATAAAGCTATAAGTCTCTAACTTGACTCATTTTCTCATACCATATGGCTGAAAACCCTAAAAAACAGTAGGTTTTTTTGCGACTCTGTAAAAACTACTCCGGTGAGTAATAGATTCATTTTTATATAGTTGAGAAAACATGCAAACAATAGTTTTCTGGTGAAATCCAGGTGCTAGAAGTTCCTCTTTTTTAAAAATACTCTCTTTCTGGAGCGCACAGCCGTAATCTATCCCATGTCAAACAGCTTGCATTTTCAGGCAAATTGCTCGAAGAGTAGTTGAGTTTTTTCCTTTAAAATTAGGCCAAATTCATCAAATTCTAGGTGAAGTAATTTTTCGCTCAAACTACCTTAACCTGCGAGAAGGTAAAAATGTTACAAATTTGATGGTATGAAGACTTGCAACATTGTAGAAGCAATAGTTCAGTTACACTGAGTTATAGTAGAAGCTTGGGGTGTATGGGCCCAGGGGCCCTTCTCCATGTTAAACTCTGTAGTATTGTCGACGCGATGTTGATGAGTAAGAAACGTAAACAGGCGCATTGCAACAGCTATGTTACTTTGAGAGAAACCCCGCACTCCCCATCATTACCCACTGTAGGTTTTAAGGCGACCCCCCATCCTAAGTTGGTACTTTAGTTTATACACGTCCCCTTGGTTAAGTCTCGATTTAAACGTGAACAAACATGTGGGAATTGGAAAAAATCTTGTTTACCCTCAGTAATATTGCATTTATAGTCATACTATGAGGCAATATAGGTTTCAATTAATTAATGCCACATTACTGCTACCATGATGTAATGGTATTTCCTCCGACTATCACGAAATTGCCATTTAAAAATTAGTTTTCAAAGCTACATTATTCCTCGGAAGTGGCCACATATATTAGGCTTTCTTGACGCAGAAGTTTCTATGAAGGGTGTAGGAAAATGCGTGTAGAACCATAGGATAGTAGGACATGTGAAATAGATACAATATAGGTAGGTGTAACGTAGGATAATTAAATACATTTAAGCATGCCATTGCATAGAATTGACAATCATAGTCTTTAAAATGCAAATTTCCTTTTTTATTTTGGGAGGGAGAGGGCAAGGGAGTTTCAGGGGAGTGGGCAAGGGAGTTTCAGGGGAGTGGGCAAGGGAGTTTCAGTTCTGTGGGCATGGGAGTTTCAGTGCTGTGGGCAATGGAGTTTCAGTGGAGAGAGCAAGGGAGTGCCAGGTCATTAGGCAGCAAGGGTGTGCCAGCCCATTATATTTACAAGGGTCTGTGGCCACTGTACCAGTGCAGTTGCAAGTGTGCTAATTTTTCCTCCTCGAAACCTCGAGAGACTAAAATCCTCTGAGACTCCAGAGAGCATGCCAGAGAGTGATGAGACAAGTGCCGCAACCTGGCTCTGGTCATCGCAATTCCTGCAAGCACCCTGTTTTTATTCGGTCCGCGCTGGTGCCGACATCTTTATCCACTTTCAAGTAGACCTGTGAACATTCCCACCAATCCAAAGTTTAATAGCACCTGCCCTACTCTCCCCACTCCTAACAAAGTGTACTCTCTGACAAAGTGTACTGTGAACAGACTACAGATACTCTTTGAACCTGACCGCGGCCGGAGAAGGACGTATCAGCTTGGTTCCAGTTGTGACTTGTGCTAGTCTTGTATAGACCAAGTTAACGGTATTTAGCCTATGGGCTTGTTTTCTATTGTAATAATTGTGGTTATATAAATGCTATCACCAGAAGTTAATCAAACTGGCTAAGGTTGACGGCATTTTTCTCTTGTTTCCACCCACCAATCGCAGTCAATTCACTCGTGACATCAAGTTTCAGTGGCTTGCGTTGCACAAGGTATTTTATTGCACAGCTTACCTGCAGCCACCCTACTTTCAAACTGCCTTTGTTTTGTTTCTATTTCAAGGCAGTTTCAGCGGAGAAGTAAGGCAGTGTGATTCAAGGAAGTTCCAGCCCTGTTTCAGTTGAGTTTCAAGGGAGAAATTTTTACTCGAGCCTGGACGTCCATCCCACATCTCCACTCAACAGTTAAATTAGTTCGTTCTGAAGACTAGAGAACATTTATTGAAAATTTGTCATAGAAAGTATGAGATGTCTATAGATGGAATCAGATTTTAGGCAAATTTCAAATCCACTATTACAAGGAAATAACACTGCTGGCTCTATGACGTGTCCATTCCCGATGCTCCGCAGCATATCATTATTTCACAGTTGGCTGGCTGCAAGCTCCAGGGCGCCCCACTGGCAGGCATCGCAACATAGCCAAGAAGCGTAATTTGCCAAAATCTCAAGGCACCATGAAATTTGTACTTCTCCAAAGACATGTGCAATTGGCTAGCCGTGTTTCACTGGTTTGAACATGTAAACAGTTAACAACCATCATAACTTACCTGGGGTTCACCGCTCACATCAACATGATGTGCTCCTTTCTCTATGCAAGCTTTAACCACTTGTTCGCCGTAAAACCTGTGAAACAACACACAACATTACAAAAAGGAATGAGCAAACGATTGCCGTAATTCATAAATGACTGGTCGAAGTTACAAATTTCATATTTCTACACATTACGGTACGTACCGGTAAGGCCCTACGCAGTTGACCACCACTTTGGCACGGGATGCCATATCACGAAGACTGTCTTCATCGGTAATATCAGCAACAACGACAGAAACTTTGCTCAAATTTTCCCCTGAAAAAAAGAGGGCCAGAGATCACGAGGTTGGATACCTCCTGCAGCTCATGATTCGTTACAATGCATAAACTATTTCGAGACTATCCCCACCTGTCTTTTCCGCGAGTGTTTTCAGCAGTTCTTCCAGTTTCTGTTTATTACGTCCAGATATTCCCCAAGATAGAGAGGGTCTCTCTTTCATTAATGCAATCATTTCCTTCACTGCATGCCGGCCGGTAAATCCAGTAGCTCCAAATATTATTAAATCAAGAGGAATATCAGGAGCAGAAGCACTCATTGTAATAAGTTTGCCCTGGAGAAAAAAAAACAAAATGATAAGTTCCTCTACCGGGGAACACTCTTAAATCAATTCTAAAGGTGGTGAAATCCACCGAATGCTTTGAGATACGCCTTTTGCCTGATGCCAAAAATGCAGCCGTTAAATGCATAAAAGGATAACAGAATCAAGAAATGACAGTAGATGAAGCCGGTATCAACATTTAACAAAATTCAGTCTGACGCAATCACATATATGTAATAAAGTACCGGTCGCCAACGCCCAGCAGGAAAGTATATCTCCAAATGCAATACACGCGCCGGTAATAAAAAGTAAAGCCAAGATATGATGCAGTAACTTACGTTATTTATCAAAGAAGTAGTTAACCTTTTGACGTATTACCAGGTGAACTGTCACGGCTGAATATTTCTCCTTACCAGCCAACACCGCAAGAACTCTGACTCACTTCTTCACGACGTTGACGAAGTTCACCTATCAAGGCCCAACAACTCACTCCACCACCAAGATCACAAAAAAATAACCTTTCCCCTTCTGCTGCGATTCCCTGTGAATGCAATGCCACGTTGCCATATGTTTTTTGTCTTCAAAACATTGGCTTTGGCATTAAGTAATTTGTAAAGGAATCTAACCAATAATCTTTAATTCGTGTTGCCTAAATTTCATCAGTTGGTTCGGCGACATTTTCGAAAGTTAGTGAGTGCTTCATGAATTTTCATAATAATAATTGAATGTCGTTCGCAACGTTGGATTGGTTGGATGACCTTGGAGAGCCGGCACTGGATTTCAAAGTCACGGCCATTAGCCTTGAAACAGAGAAACCAGAAAAAGACGAGTCGTGACTCATCATGTTATTCGTGTTACTTAATTTGTCATCTCGGCATATATACTTTCGTTCGCTGAATAATTACGTGAACATGGTTAATGTACTACGGTATTACCTAATATTTTTCCAAGCTTTAATGTAGAATGAATTTACCGATACAATTGCGGATAGTTACGCAATTTACTATTTTCATAAGGTGTACGACTATCATGTTTTCAATACTCAATTGACATAGAAAAATCTCCATCATCATAAGAAGATTTTTTGTGACTTCCCTCTCAGTCATATGATACTGGATGTCCAAAGGGTAAAGAAGAGTTAGGGTCCAGTCTGGGAGAAAATTTTTTGTGAGAAACATAGAAAAGTGAAGGGTATCAGAGAAATGTGAAAGGAAAGTGAAAGGATTGCGCATTTCATAAATGTAAGAAAGAAAGTCGTGAGATTCTTAGTTTTTGAGAAAATAAATGTTGAAAATGACCAAATTCGCGTATTTTTGGTGATATTTTGACGCCATATTGCGATATTTTCTGAAGTCCCGGTAGAGGGATACGGACTAATTTCACGTCTGAAAGATCACATACCTAATAACGTTGCGGGTCTGAGGAGTGGAACAGGGGTACTAGGTGGGGACGGTACGCGACCTCAAAAAGGCCATTTCCGAACGGAAAGATAGGTTATTTGGCGGATAGTTACGTTTTATTTTCACGAATACCCTTTTAAACCAACGGGGCGGCCCTGCGGGCCGCCCCGTTGGTGATTATACAACCCACCCCAATGGTGATTGCTTTGCGTAAAATTATGGCGAGAGGAGAGTTGGTGATGAATTTTCCGTACGGAGGAAGTGGAATGAGGTACCTTCAAAGATTATAGGGTAGCTCCGAGAGGATACCCGTCCCTCTTGAGTGTGATAAAGCCATCGAAAAGCGGGAATAGTTTTAAGTTGAAGGCGGGAATAATCATGGGTGGTGAATATAGAAAATGAAGAAACTGCTCGACCGCTGCGCCGTCTGGGGGAACTAGGAGGAAAACGTCAGTATTTCCAACATGGCGTCGAGAAATTGATTCACATCACAGGTTTAAGTGAATAGTTTACGAAAGAAAAAGGATTTATGAAGCAAATGAAAGGTTAGTATAAATGCGCATATGTAGCGTAGCAATATAAGTGAAATAGGTGGTATAAGGTGATCGGGAAGCAGGTGAAATTAATTTTCTCCCAGACTGGACGCTAACTCACCTTTACCGTCCAAAGATATCTATGTTAAGGCATCCCCGACATTTCTAGTGTGTAATTCCCAGTTCCTGTTTAAATTGGGAGTTGATCTCATTATTGTAACGCTTCCGATACCATGGTATTACTAATACCGATACAATGCTGCATATTCTTACTTGAATCATGAGTTTATTGCATGTTAATCTTATCACAGTATTATCTATCAATTTGAAAATGTATGTCTTTAATACGTAGTACATGCCGATGGCAATAATCAAGATTGGTGAACACAGTGACCCAATTGGATTGTCGTCCCCCTCAAAAGAATTCCCATTATGCTAAGTTTTTCTGTGTCCCCTGATTTTTTTATATCAACTTACCTATATGGCGGAGGTAGTGCTGTTTTGCTTTTTTTGTGGAGCTTCCCCAACATGGTGGTTGATATTTTACTTCAATAGGCATACATAATAGTAAATAATGCAGCTTCAAGTGCCAGTTTCAGGTAGTGAGATTGTGGGAACCTAACCCCAATAAAATGACAAATTAGTTAGAACCCTCCCTTCATCTGCCCCTGGAAGTAACATGGGTTGTCACTTAATTAACTCGTATTGCTGGAATTGCATTTCAGAAGGAACTATTTTACAAGTACACCATACCTCGTTATGAGATTTGTAAACTAACTGGCAAAAATTACAAATAAATACAAGTCACCAAGCATGACAGCTTCACATTTAAAAATAAATTAACAATGAGGAAGATGATCTCTTTTCCTGTTTAAAATCACCTACCACTGAAAAAATATAAACTTTATGCCACATAGCTCACCACTACACGCATACGGCTTTGCTTTGCTTGATATATGTTAGAGTTGGATGACGACACTAGTCCAATGTCTTTGCTGCAAAGTTATAATGCCCTCTCTGGGGCCAGATGAAGGATGAGGTTGGCATTAAATTCATCGACCAGCTACCTCATATTAACAGCATTTATGTCAGTGATCTTTCGGGGTTTACAGTGGGTGGTTAGGTCCATGGCGGCCAAAGTTTCGATGCTCGAGTCGAGCATCGTCCTCAGGGCAGAGGTGAGTGGTCCTTTGCTGGCTTGCAGCAATTATCATAAATTGCTTTTTATGTAAAGCTTTTGCTCTGTGTCCGGCTTCGTTATTTTACCAGTTGTTAAGGCTACCCTTGCCTCTAGTTAGCGATCACCCTTTCGGGTCTTTTGTATTTGTCGATTCCCAAAATTTTGTTTTCACCTAGGAGGTTTAACTTTTTTAGACTACTTTCTCGCAATTTGTTGTAGTAATTTTCTGCCTGCTGATGGATGTTCATCTCTAGTTTAGTGATTCCTGTTTTGGAATATAGCATGTCATTGCTTATAAGGTATGGA
This sequence comes from Pyrrhosoma nymphula, assembly GCA_963573305.1. Taxonomy (NCBI): domain Eukaryota; kingdom Metazoa; phylum Arthropoda; class Insecta; order Odonata; family Coenagrionidae; genus Pyrrhosoma; species Pyrrhosoma nymphula. Next base: position 23,327,898 of record OY754337.1, on the reverse strand, counting down.
ATATGGAAAATAAATCTTATGATTTTCCTTTCAGTTAATTGTAACTTTTCCAATGATCCCTTACTAAGCATTCCTGCCCAGGCCGGTGTGGCATATGGATATCTGGTAAAATATCGAGGATTTTAGCCAGACATGACATCGACACCATTCACCGACCACCGCCCAAACTGAGGGGGCTCATAGTCAGAACAAAGGACCCTATTGGCCTGAAGACCCCAGGAGTATACCACGTTCTGTGTGAATGCAGGGATGCCTACGTGGGTGAGACAAGTCGGATGGTGGAGACGATAATTAAGGAACACCAACGTCACCTTCTATTGGGCCAACCTGAAAAATCGGCTGTTGCAGAGCACAGTATCATGATGGACCATGCCATCCATTTTGAGAAGACTGAAGTAATTGCCTGCTCTTCTGGCTACTGGGACCGGCTCGTCAAGGAGGACATCGAGATCCGGAGAGAAGGACAAAACTTTAACCGTGACTCCGGTTACAACCTGAGTCACACTTGGAAACCCATCCTCAAGATTATGGGAGAGCCAAGACCACCGGATGTTACCTAATATTCCCGCCAAATTTCGGACCTGATCTACCCATGGGGTATATATTGATTTCCACCTCTAGTCAAGGCACTCACCTCTGCCCTGAGAACGATGCTCGACTCAAGCATCGAAACGTTGGCCGCCATGGACCTAACTACCCGGCGTAAACCCCGAAAGATTGCTGACATAAATCTTCGCCGGGAAAGCCTGAAATCCTTTGTAACAGCATTTTCTTAAGACTAGCCTAAAACCATGGTGCCTTCATTCATTCCTTCCAGTATCATAGGCTGTCCCTCATGTTTGTCCTTACCACAGTGAATTAGAACAACACTGCAAGAGTAAACAAAGTAATTTATACTTTTGCTTGTACATTTATTTCAGCAGGGCATTGTTACAATAGTCCACAACGACGGTATAAACTAGTGCATACATACAATTCTTGGGACAAACAAATCACTTGCATATTACAAGCCCTTAAAGTCTGAATCGCATGGCCATTCTTCACATACAAGTCCAGAGATCATTCTAGCAGTAGCATTTTCAATTATAGGGATAGTGATAGCTTAACCCATCATTTTCCCTATCACCTGATCATTTCTGCAGTAGTTGAAAGCATCATTTCAGTAATTTCCTCGGTTACTTAAGACTCAACTGTGGCGTCTCATACCCAATAAGCTGCTGTGTGCTCTCAATGGCTGTGGTTTAATTCATGTACGTGTTATTCAAGTATGGAAAACAGTATCATGGTCACAAATGACAGAAAAAGGGATGGGGATGTATGTTATTGCCACCATCCCTGAAGGATATGGCTTCACAAATCCATCATTTGAGCTGTCATTGTCATCCCTGAACTTGTACGTGAACAATGAACTTGTGATTCAGGCTTAACATACATACATATGCATTTCATTAAGTTACCCACATTCAGGGGTCATATCAATTTAGCAGTCTTATTTATTTTTTTTTTTTATTTTTTTTTTTTTTTATTTGCCCAATTGACACAGGATACAATCACTTATCCATCACTATAACTGTCCCATGGAGAATTTCTCAAAAATACATGCGCAGTTACACTTATTCCAGGAGTAGACAAAAAATATAATCTCGAAAGGGAATGAAAAAATATGCAGTACGTGCGGTTGCATAGCTACGGGTGGGTCCACCCTGGATGGCATTTTTTGCATTGAAAACTTCTTTAACATCTCTTTAAAAAGAAGAAGATTTAAATCAGCTACTATACCAAAAGTTAGTGATTATAAACATAATTTGACCCATTCAAAAATGTGGTCTATGGTCCCTAATGCAATTGATCAAACTTCTGTAGCAATTTATTACCATAACCACAGAGCATGGTGAGACTAAAAGTCTTTCTTTTGTATTGAAATATGTAACTATATAAGAAACTAGTAGATGGGCACTTGCAGTTTGCAAGGGGAAGGGGTAAAGTGTATATATATGATAGTACATTGTAAATCATTAAAAACAAAAGCAATACGTCTTACTACTCATGGAAATGATTTTATAGTTGAGTGGATTGGTGACCTAAAAAATTAATAATGAGTATCTAGCATTAAACGAATGGGTCCATGATATATATGCTTTGTTCATCTTAGTAATCACTATATTTCTCCTTTAATTTACATACCATTGAGCAATATTGAAGGAATACATTTGTAATAGAAAATGACTTAAGTTATTTGGCAGGTTGAAATTCAATCAATATCAGCCTAACTAAATGCAAAAAATGTTCACATTTCATTTTTATTGATCTTAATCAATATAATTGAAATAAACCTTTAAGCAAACATATGCTGGGAACCCGTTAAGGACAATCCCAGTCATGGTCATTCCTTCCCCACCACTCCCACTCAGCATCTCTTGACTCACTTCAAACGTGCTATACTGACAATCTCTTAAGGGGTATGCATTGCGAAGAGAATGAAATTCATTGAATCATCTTTGTGGTGAGCATTGAATATTGGGCACGTATTTATAAAGTTTGAAATTAACATTAATTTGGACAGATATCTGTCCAAATTAATGTTAATTTCAAACTATAATTTTGTAGGTTATTCCCACGGATAACTTTATGTGAAATGATGATTGAGACATTTTTAAAGGAACAAAATTTGAAAAAAGTAGGAAAATTATGGCAATTACAGCATCCAAAAGGCAAAATGTGATATGAAATCCTATGTTGCCAGAATGATTGGTTGGTTTGCGGGTTGCCTATGCTCAAAATTTGTTGACCATTACCAGCAGAGGCATCATAGAACCATATATTTCATCAAATTAATTTAAAAATTGCAGAAATTTAACACAGAGAAATAGATTCATCGGCTGTACTTACTAAAATGTCGGCTTTTAAATACCAGTCTCCATAGGTGTTTGTTTCCCATTTGCACCTGTATTTTCGCTAAAGTTTATTAGATACCAAAGTCACACACGTTGATCGCTCTCAAGCGAGTGCAAATAATTATGCTACTGCCCAAACAACATAACAAAAACTTATTTATTTTTTGTTGGTAAATATATTTGTTTATACCACTTTATGTAATAAAGCTCCTTCCGAGATAATGTGAACTTGATCAGGACTTTGGGAGGGATCGTGGAAAATAATGGACATTCTCACCCTAAAAGTAATAATGTAGAAACAATGAAGAAACTCTCCATGATTTCTCCCTAAATGCAGAAGAAGTCGCTATATTGATACGGATAGTTGTTAGTGGTCACATCAATTCAAAACAATTGCCTGGAAATTTTGGTTGTAATTTTTCAGTGGCAAAAATAAAATATAATATGCTTTTCATCAATATATTTCCATCCGAAAGACTTTATGTTGTGTCACCTGACGGGAGGATTTAGGGAGAGAATTGGGAGGGGAGCACTTCTCCCTCATTCCTCCCTGATTTCTTCCGGAAAACATCTCCCTTGTGCCGGCTGTGTTTAGGGCTCGGGCGGCAGTGGTTAATATTATTCGATTTCAAATTTTTGAATGCAAATCACATTTTGCATGCGATATCCTCATATCAGTACACAACTTTCCCGCATAGGGCAAATTTGATTAGGAAAAAATACCTTATTTCTGCCCACCCTATTGTACATATCTCAATGATTTCATATTTTAATGAATGAAAGAAAATTACTCTACACGGCATTATTATTCATTTTTCCGGTTAATTTCCACTGAAAAAACAAAATCCTATCTGGGTTCAAAATTAATGAAAAATATTGGAATTTTAGATTTTTTCCTGACTCGACACCAAAATTCCAACCCTCCCCTAAAAATTTCAACATTCTAGCTCGATTAAAAATGCCCAGGAATTTGTATCAATGAGTGAGTCAGTCAGTCATTAGCTTTGTATATCAGTAATAAACTAATTTTTTAAATTGCACTTATCTACAGATTTTACTTTTAGTGCATATTTCTCAAAGGAAGGGCAGTAATTTCTGAACTAACAGAAAGACTGCCACAGGCAGCTCATACTGTAGCTATATACACCACTGATTATTCAAATAATATTAACCCTTTCGCTGCTGTGAACGTAGGAGCTACATTCGCCCGGTGGACTGCTGTGTATGTAGCTCTTACGTTCCGTTAGCAAGGTAATTCCTACTGTCCGTTCACTTTTTTGCCACACAGGGGCTGGGAAGTCTCCGCAGGTTGACCGCAGCGAAAGGGTTAAGTCACTGACAAACAGAACCCTTAATTGTGGAAAACACATTTCAGATTTCACATTATACATATGTAGTTATAGACAATGATTATAAATGAGCATTATTCTTGAAGAGTATATGACGTTATTTTCAGTTAAAATATCATATACATTACCTTGAGGAGAAGAGTGAAAGCCCAGGGATATTTGAAGAGGCTGATAGTATGGTAGAGCAAAGCAAAAGTTTGGTAGTAATATGTATTGAACTATAGATAAATCAGTTTGTGAATCAATGAATTAGATAGTTTCATTCACTTTGTCTTGACCTTGAGCTGAAGTGTAAATTGGAAAGAATAACTGATCAGTTCTGGTGTTCTGATTCGAATCAGATAATTAAATTTTTTCCATAATATAGAATTGAGAACTTAATAAATAATGGTTGGCAATGTCTAACCACATTACCTTCAATTCTTTCAATTTATTTTACAATAAATATGATAAAAACATGAAAACCTTAAGTTTTCAAAAAAAATATCTTATTCAATTTCTTCATAAGTACATAGCACACAACAATAATAACCATATGGTTATATATATATATATATAAAACAATGTATATATATTTATATATAAACAATTAAACACACTCTCTGTAAATAAAACCCAGTAAAATTGCATTAAAAGGAAGAGCTAGAGGAATTAATAATTAAATAAATGAATTACTTCAAGGAAGACATACAGAATGATAATTAAGCAGAAGCAATTAAAAGGAGTGAATGTGGATTTTTAAAAAGTAAAACTTATATGTACACGAAAAAGTAAAAAAATCACTTTTAAGGTATGTACCTAAAGCTTGATGAACTCAAGAGTAAAAAAATAGAAACATTAAGAGGTTCACAGGTAACATGAACACATAAAATACATATTGATTTTTTTCCACATGAAGATTTACTGAATGATACATCCACTTTTATTCTTTTGATCTTTATCGGTATGCTTTATGGGGACCTCATTCACTGGTGGTATTTCTTCCAATTTGCTGGCAGCAGCCTGTAAAGACCAGTTAAAACAGTACATTATATGCATGATAAAAGGAATTCACATCCACCAATAAGACCTTTAATGTTCACAAATAAGAAACCAATCATATGAGTCATTGAATTATTTCAATGGTAAATTAAGGGCCAATATACTGAAGTGCTTAAAGGTGGATTAACACTGGCAAGTTAATTGAACAAATAGCTTACAGCAAGCAACTTTCGATGTAAATACTGCAAGGGTAAATGGCTCTGCAAGTCCGCTTGCAGAATTTGTAACAAGTGTTGTTGTGTTGCTTACAAGTTTTAACCACTCCCAAGCCAAGGTTTTAACCAAATCAATGGTCACCTGGATGACCGAAATGCATTCATAGGAGTCTAAATTCCTCAGCTTTTATTGACAATTTGGATAAATCTTTATTTAAATCTTAGCCATTGTAATTAATTGAGAGTTTATTCTCCAAGGATCATATGAGTTAACACTACATAGATATAAGACACGTCAAAATATATTCCTAACACAAAAAGGATACCCTACAAACCAGAAAAGGATTAAATCTAGATTTTTTAAGGATTTGGAAATACATTGAATCTGTATTTCTAAATCCTTCTTTAATACATGGTAAATCTATATTTTTAAATATAGATTTCCAAATCCTTCTTTAATACATTGTAAATCTAGATTTCCAAATCCCAATGAAAATATTTTAAATCTAGTTTTTCTGATCCCCTCTTTCTTTATTTATCGCATATAAATATATGATGGTGGTATTCATTAAAAATCTCCATTGAAAATCCCAATACCTAGAGACAACAACTCCATTAAAAATTCCTGTAGGGAATGTCAAGACTTAAAATTCCGTATAGGGACGTGAAATTCCGCGTAGGAATTTTGTACCCAATGGGGGAACTACATATGTATTTCTATGGGTCTTCAATGGAGACTCCAATAGAGAATGTGAACCTATTGAAATGTTCGTATGGGGATATGACTTCCCAGCCACTGCATGACGTCCAATGGACGTCCTTTTTACATCCAGAAATCTCTTATGGACATCCTTTGGATGTCTATTGGATGTCATTCAAATGACATACTATGAAAGTCCCTATAGGGACATCCACACGGAGGCCACAGTATGATATCCAATGGACATGATGTAAAATAAATCGTAAATAATATAAATTCCTATGAGAAATAAAAGAAACGACAGTTACTGGTTGATACCAAATAAATCGAGGTAATATTAGCTGTGGGTCTGCAACGTGCGCCCCCTGAGGGTTGCGCCCCTGGGGGGTTGTGTTTGAATCGCTCGTAATTATTCCGAGCACGTAACTAAAGAGTCACGTGGCACAATAACAAATGGTTCGACATTTTGGCGTGTTTAAACCACTCGGATGGATATCTTAAGCGAGTGATATGTTGTTTATCGTGTCTATAATCAGGTTATTATATTCCATCAACAGAATTTCGGTGAAAAAATACGATTGGGAAGACTGCATGAGATTTACGAAATACAAACCAGAAAAGGATTAAATCTAGATTTTTTAAGGATTTGGAAATACATGGCCCCTAGCTACGGCGCTGAAGCTAACGTGCGGGAATTGGAAAATCTTGTTTATTCGCAGTAATATTGCATTTATATTCATACTATGTGGCAACATAGGATAACAGTTATCTGGCATTAATTAATGGCAAATAACTTGTATCAAGATTTTATGGCATTTCCTTCAAACTATCACGGAATTATCATTTAATGTTTATAGTTCTCGAAGTCACATTTATCCACGTAAGTGACTACATATATACGACATTCTCTACGCTGTATTTTAAGAACAGATGCAAAAATAGGTGCGACGTGTTATAGGTTAGGTACATTTGCGATACATATTCCGCGTCGATCGGTAGCTATGAGTTACTATATATCACACGTACTGCAACATGCCATGGCGCAATAGCACATTCAAATTGTTTAAATGAAAAAAATCTTTTTTTATTTTGAAAAGATTTCAAAATCTAGATTAAATCCTTGAACAATCCAAGATTAAATCTCGAAAAAATCTATATAAAATCTAGATTTAATACGTAATGTAGCGGACATAGCAACAAGTTCAATCTGGATTAAATCTAGATTTTTAACAGATACAATGGATGCAAAAATCCATATTTAATCTATATTAAATCTTTTTCTGGTTTGTAGGGTAGTTAAAATGGTTTGAATAATCTTTTTTCGTTTAAAAAATCATTCTCATTATAATAACACTTTAGTATTAGGAATTTTTTAAAGAAAGTTTATATTCTCTCATACAGCTAACTGAATTTATACCAGTTGGCAGAAAATTAAATATATTTGTTCCCATAGCCATGGGGCTTTTTGATGTTAGGCGTTTTTTGTGCAAGGTAACGTGAACATTGTAATGAGACCTTGTTAGGTGGTTATGTACATCACTATTTACACGCAAGTCATGAAGATTCTCCTTAACCAGAACATATTCATTCAAGTATTCTACCAGCTGATTGGTAGGTTCTTGGACAGTCCCCATTTTGTATCCCAACCTAATAGAAATTGTCTCGCTTTCCCTCCTAAGGATGGCCCGTTATTAGATCCCTCTTCAAATATTCATATCTTCTAACTCCTCTTATTTCGTCCAGAATTCCTATCCTCTTCCTTCCTCTCCCACGTTTCCCCAGTGTTCTCCCCTCTATCACTCTCTTCAACATGCCCTCTCCTCTCAAAACCTCCTCCATCCATCTCTTCTGCCTTCTCCGAACCTCTGCCACAAGCTTCCTCTCCTCTCCAACCATATCCAATACCTCCTCGTTCGTCTTTCTCGCCATCCAGCTAACCTTCTCCATCCTTCTCTAAACCCACATCTCAAACGCCTCTAGTCTACGCACATCCTCCCTTCGCAATGACCAAGTTTCCAACCCATATAGCCCTCCCTTCGCAATGACCAAGTTTCCGACCCATATAGTGCAATGCTCCATATTAAAGTTTTCACCAGCCTCTTCTTTACGTCTCTTCTCAGACCCCCCCTCATCAATTCCCTTCTCTTCGAAAATGCTCCTTTAGCTAGCGCAATTCTGCATCTGATGTCCTTACCACTAAACCCATTCGCCTCCAAAATACTACCCAGATACGTAAACTGCTCGACCTGCTCTATCTTCTGCCCTCCCACCCTTATATTCAGCCCCACCTTCTTACTTCTAGAAAATCTCATTACTTTTGTTTTCTTGTGATTGATCTTCATCCTGTACTTTTCACACTGCACCTCTAATGCATTCACCATTGACTGTAACCCCTTGGCTGACTGACTAACCAATGCTTGATCATCTGCAAATCTCACTGATTTTATCAGCTCCCCTCCTACCTTTATTCCTACCTCCTCCTCCCCCCATGCCTCCCTTACCATTTCTTCTGAATACACGTTAAAAAGCAACGGCGATAGTGGGCACCCTTGCCGCACTCCCCGTCCTATCGTGGCCCATCCCGATTCTCCATTGGCTACCCTAACCTGCGCAGTCTGATTCATATACAAATTTCGAATCAGACGCCTATCCCTCCAATCGACCCCTAATTTCTTCAACACTCCCATTAATTTCGTCCATTCCACCCGATCAAACGTCTTCTCGAAGTCTACCAAGCATGCAAATACATCTTGCCCATACTCTAGGTTTCTTTCTACTAGCGTCCTCATCACCGCTATAGCATCTCGCGTTCCCGTCCCTCTCCTAAACCCGAACTGGTCATCACCCAGGTATTCATTTGCCTTCTTCTCTAGCCTTCTGTTTAGAATCCTCAGAACTACTTTGGCCGCGTGGGATATTAAGCTTATTGTCCTATAGTCTTCACAAGTTTTTGCCTTACTCTTCTTCAGTATAGGAATTAGTACAGTCTTCGCGAAGTCTTGCGGCCACACTCCATCCTCATAAATCCTACGAATAAGCGCAAAAAGTTTTCCCCTTCTGATCTTCCCCATGCTCTTTAAAAACTCTGCAGGTATGTCATCTATTCCCACCGCCTTATTCCTTTTCATGTCTCGTAGAGCTCTTTCGATTTCGCTATCTAGGATACTTGGTCCGATGCCATCTCTGTCGATATCGTCTTCCCTTTCCATATCTAACCTATTGGGCCTTATTTCTTTACCATACAGCTCTTCAACATACTCCTTCCACCTCTCTAGGATCTCTCTCGGTTCTACGATCACCTTTCCCGTCTTGCCTGTTATTGTTGTAATTCCCCTTCCCTTATTACCACCCGTCAGTTCCTTTACTTTCCGATATAATGCATCTGCTCTTCCCTCTTTTTGGTATTTCTCTAATGCGTCGATCTGTTCTCTCCACCACGCCTCTCTTGCTTTCTTTGTTTCTCTTCTAAGCCTGTTATTAAATTCTCGGTACTTTCTCTTACCTAGCTCTGAGTTTACGCTCTTCCATTTCCTTCTCTCCTCCATCTCCCTGATCATCTCCTTCGTGATCCACGGTTTTCTAATTTTAGTTGCGCTCACTATGCCTACCGTTCTTTCGCCGCTTCTACAGAACATATAGTTGGTACATATATATACAACGCACTGTTAGCAATTACATCAAGTGCTTGCAGAATTTGTAACGAGTGTTGTTGTGTTTACAAGTTATAACCACTTCCAGTAAATGGTCGCCTGGATGACCAAAATGTAAGCAGAGAAATTCCTCTGTTTTTATTGACAATTTGGATAAATATTTAATTAAAATCTTAGCCATTGTATTACAGTGCTCAAATACAACCTCCACCCCCCATCTTGCAGTGAAAATTTGACTAAAAGCATGAGAGTCCACAGCCTACCACAAAATACCTTGCCTACAACAGAAGGAGGATATATGTCCCTTATCTCCCACATAAAGTAGTAGTGAAAAAAATGAGGCTGCCACAGCTGAATGGTTATATAATATATTTTCTTCAGAGATATCTGATACTGTTTGAGAGCATTTATTTGACAGAGAATAATGTATAGAAACATTTTTAAAAGATTTGAAAAACTGGTGAACATTCTCTGGCTTCCCACTGGGTGAAATTATTCAATATGTCATATGTTTCGCATGAAGACCTTCCTATCATCAGGGCTGTCAATATAAAATATTTCATTCAAGGTCATTCACAGACAAAGCACATTTATTTATTCTCAAGTTGAGGTTCAACCCACTATCAGTCATCTATTTTATAAAACAAAAGGGTAAGGGCCTAGCCACGTTGACACACCAGTTCCCGTCAGATCACCATAGTTAAGGAACATTGGGCCCAGACGGTGGTTGGATGGGTGGCCCTCCTCCATGCCTCTACCGGGGTGGATGGAGGGGTGATACTCACTCCAGACCTATACCGGGACACTGGAGAGAGATATACTCAGACCGGGAAGGTGAGAGGGAGGACTCCCTCCATACCTGTACCAGGAAGGTAGGGGGTGGCCCCTCCTTCATACCTCTACCGTGGTGCTTTGGTCCCGTGTCTGCAAATGGCAGGCAGGTTAAACGTGGGTTGGCACAATGGACCTAAAGGTCTGAGTGCCAGGACAGGGTGTCCACAAAAGTCAAAATAAAAAATTCAAGCATAATTCCAGGTTTTCAAGGCTAAATTTTTAAAAATTTCCAGGTATAATTATCGCGGTTTATGTAAGATGAAAGTGATATTTTTCACGCTAATCGAAGAATATGGATTTTAGGCCTCCTATTCTGAACCGGGACGCGCTATTCCACGATCAAGGTATTCCACACCTCATTATAGCTCATGTAAAAAAAAAACGTTAAATTCCCACTTCGAAAGTGTATACACTACAGACGATACTCCATATTATTTCGACATTTCATTCACTGAGGAACCGATGAAAGAAATCACTATTCAATGTGATGGGATAACTAAACAGCTACAGTTGATAAAAAATAGTAAATCTACGGGTCCAGAGGGAATACCCGCGCGTGTCCTCAAGGAATTAGCGCCACAGATCGCACCGTTCTTAGACATAATATTCAAGAAGTCATTGTCTGAAGGAAAGATACCAATAGACTGGAAAATTGCAAACGTTACACCGATATTCAAAAAGGGAAACAGACATGACCCAGGGAACTATCGACCAATTTCATTAACGTCTATTATAGGCAAGATACTCGAACATATCGTCGTTAGCAATATCATGACGTTCCTGGACAGTCTTAACTTCCTTCATGGCTGTCAGCACGGCTTTCGGATAGGTAGATCATGTGAAACACAGCTCGCGCTCTTTCTTCATGACGTTCTCAAATCTGGTGAATCGAAAACACAAGTGGACGCATTATTCCTAGATTTTAAGAAAGCTTTCGACACGGTACCTCACAACAAACTTTTATACAAATTACAGTCATGCGGCCTAAACGAAACAGTAGTAAACTGGATACGCGACTTTCTGAGTGATCGTAAGCAAAAAGTAGTTCTTGACGGAATTAGCTCTGATGCAGTTAAAGTGACATCAGGTGTCCCACAAGGAAGCGTGATCATTATATATATATATCATTATATATCCCTTTTGTTCATTATATACATAAATGATCTATGCTCTCGAATTAGCAGTAAAATACGTTTATTTGCTGACAACGCTGTCATCTATCGCGAAATTAATGATCACTCTGACTTTGAAATTCTATCATCGGATTTAAACAACGTTCATGTGTGGAGCCAAGAGTGGGGACTCGAACTTAATCTGAGCAAATGTGCGGCGGTACATTTCTTGCGGAGGTCGTCCAACTATCCCCGTGTATATGCTGTGGATGGCGTTAAGATAAAGGCGACAGATGAAGTTAAGTATCTGGGAGTTACGATAACCTCAAACCTATCGTGGGGAACACATATAAGAAATATTTGTGGCAGAGCTCTGAAGAAGCTTGGATTCGTCAAGCGTATTGTGGGAAGATTCTCAGATGAAAAAGTAAAAGAGAGGTGCTATTTCGCACTCGTCCGGCCACACCTTGAATATGCAGCAAGCATATGGGATCCGGTGCAGAAAGACTTAATTCGGGAACTTAATAAAATACAAAGGAAAGCTGCGCGATTCGTCAAAAACTGCTACGGGCGTACAGACAGCGTTACGCAGATGTTAAACGAATTAGGCTGGGAGCCGCTAGAGACTCGGAGGCTGCGCGCTAGGCTTAGATTACTTGAGCAATTGAGAATAGATATCTTTCAGAGCGACATGGAGAACATCATAATGGAACCCCACTATATTTCCAGGTCCGACAGAAACGATAAATTAAGAGAGATATTTTGCCGAACGGATAGGTATGGGAATTCGTTTTTCCCCCGAACAATAAGGGACTTTAATAAATGCAAGGCGTAATTTCATAGAGCGTTTCCTTTTTATATGTAAACGGCTGGTGTCCTAACACCCCCCCCCACACGCCTATTGAGGCGGCTTGCGGGGTAGTATGTAGATGTAGATGTCTGTATTCTGAATCGAGCCGGTCAATAAATAGCTCGGGAAAACTAGTGTCTGTGACGATGTTGTCTTTGCCGACCTCTTTCGGTTTGAAAATTTTTCAGAACGGTAATTTGAAATTTCAGCAGCCAAAGAGAAGCAAGCTGGCTTTCTAGCTTCGATGAAATATTCATTCCCTCTTATAAACTATGAATTATTTTACTTCTTAAATAGATAAAATTATGAATATAATACTTTTCATGTAATATAAGCTATAACTTTTAACTTACAAGCTTGAAGCAATATATTCCACATATTCTATAAAATGACTTACGATAATATTATGGTGGAGCGGTGAATGCTAAAGTAAGTCTTCTGCTGTAATAAGATTTTAACATTACATTTTTAAAGTTATTTATGTAAATAATACCTGCAATCCCAAGTATTAAATAATTTATGAAGTTTCCTCTTTCCCTGTACCAATTTTGTAATACTAGTGAACCTTATTATGCTATCAGCGAGTCGTATATCACATGTTGACATTTGTATTTTTGTGCCTGGCTGTTTTGACATGCGAGTATCGCAAGTAGTCCTTCAGTCTAGAACTATCATTATTGTAATACATGTTATTCTACTCTGTGATTTCTTATTCAACTGGCAGTAATGGCCAGGGAGCTCCCATTGTCTGTTGTTAAAGTTTGTAGTGGCATTGACACGAAGGTAAATGTAAGCGAGAGATGGGCATAGAAAAATGTTAATATCGGTCTCAGTTGAAATGATACAGAAATAATTTTACTGTCTTTATAATTGTTGAGGATTGGTTATTTAGTAAACGCCTGAGGTTTTTGTGGGTAATGAAAAGTTTATTAATCAATTTCCCTGAAGATGACCCCATTTACGTGATGTTTCACAGGGCGACATTGGACTTGTAGTTGATTTTTACTTACGTTTGCCATTACGATACACAAAAGTGGTGTGCTCTTTTTAATTCAACCCTAGTATACTTGTTCATACATATGCTAGGCAAATTCTAAAATTATAACCAAGATTTTTGCAGTGTTCGACTTCCCTATAAGTAGGAATAAGCGATGGGAAACATGGCTTTGTGCTGGCAAGTAGCATTACGGAGTATGAAATTATTATATTGTAAATTATAATGTTATCCTGTGGCCAGTAGCAATTAAAATAATCAATTCATAATGGGAAATATTCTGCAACTGAAGGGCAGATAGAGGCGATAGTTCTCTCATCGTCTCGTCTGCTCATCAACGTGACTGCTGCCACGCTGTCGTAGTCTAATTCAGATCATGAAGCTCACAAATTTTACTCAGTATACTGGAATGCATACTCAATCTTTAATCTTTGAATTTAACCTCATATTTCTTGGAGTCCAATTGTCAGTCGTCAGGGATCAATTAGCACCGTAGATATCAATGGCGTGGATGCCGGAGTACTGCCGCACGCCACAAAAAAATATGCCACGACACCGCCATTGACGAATACTACAGCTGGTGAACAGGTCTTATTGTTTGATGCACAGTTAACGAGGGTGAAAGGACACTTGACGTGACGGTGATGTTACAATGAGCCTAACTAATATCAGGTCTTCTATTTATTTATTCATACCTACGCCAAGTCCATTACATTATGCACATGTTGAGTTACAAAAGTCATTATTCGAGCGTGGTTCCTGTGAAATTTTAAGTTCATGCATTGCTGTATATTACAAAGTAATAATGTGTTCATTGTTTACCGCCTTGAGAAACAGCCACGACCAATCCAAGCCCATCCTATTCACGGAAGTATCCTTGTATTTTTAAAATCTAAACATATTAGGCCTGTCGGCATGTGTCGGTCAAAAAAGAATCCCGAAATTAGCTTTGAAAGTCTCCCAAGCGGGTTGATCGAAAATCCAGCAAATAGGCTGAAAATGAATAAATATTGTTGTTACTGTTGGAATGTATGGGCTTGGGCAATTTACAATGATTCCGTAAAATATTCGAACAGCCAACATTTGTCTTGAGTGGGACTCGAACCTAGGCCAGAATATGGGAATGACTGGACCAGCACCCCTAACTGCTCGGCCATGGCTTTTGTTGGGGGATGAGAGCACTTCAAAGCATTTATACGGAGGTAAACTCTTTAGTTGCGTTTTTTAGGGGTAACCTTCCCTTTTGTAGGGAAAAATGCAATTTTACTATTTGAGCACCAAGAAAACACGTCTTGAAATGGAAATGTGCTGTGTGGGCAAGCAGGAGCAATGAAAAGCATATTGTATGCTCTTGACAGCCTATGCCTAGAGTCAGCGGACATTCCACTTACAGGGCTCAAAAATCACCACACTCAATAGTAAATATGTGTCACCATTTTTTTAAATATAGAAAAAAATTTTTTACTCTCAACAATGTAAAAATTCACAAAGGAAACGGTTGTAGGCTTTGTGGAAGTTATCCATTATGGAAGAATTTAAATAGGTACCTTACTTAATTCCACTTTGTGTCATCTTCAGAAAC
Source organism: Pyrrhosoma nymphula (assembly GCA_963573305.1). Classification (NCBI taxonomy): domain Eukaryota; kingdom Metazoa; phylum Arthropoda; class Insecta; order Odonata; family Coenagrionidae; genus Pyrrhosoma; species Pyrrhosoma nymphula. The sequence continues at coordinate 23,312,737 of OY754337.1, read as the reverse complement.
CCTGGTAATGACAATAAATCACACAAGTGGAATTAATTCAGGTATTTTAATTCTTCCGCAACGTAAAAATTGATGAGGATTGATTCATAATTTTATACTCAATGCAATGAACCAAATTAATGCAAAATAGCATACCGTAACAGTCAATTCTTTCTTCTGGATTGTTTTACATGGAAATGCAGCGTAGCTAGAAGCATTCCAGAGAAGGTTTGGATCTGGTAACTTTATTTTATTAGGTTCAACAATACCAAAGCTTGCTTCTGTCTCCAGTTTAGGAGCATCGGTTGGTATTCTCTGGTGGTAACTGGAGAGAGGAGTAAAATAAACACTAGAATAAATGCAATTATTGAGGCATTTTCACCAATGTATGATAAGAATAAGAGTAATATGATAAGCGACATCAGAGAGTTAAGATATCTTCAAAATTTTTAAGATTTCTACCACCATATAGAGCAAACACTAGTTAACATACATTGATCCAAGGTTTATATGGTGCAACCATCTTGATTATCTGTGTGCCAAACTCAACTCAATATTTTACTTGTTTTGTGTTTTAAGACAGTCTGTCAACCAGAAAATTTTACGGACTGTGCACTTAGGATACTTTTACTCACAAATATTGTATGGTATTATATTATGGGGTGCCTCTGCAAGCATTATTGAGAGAATAAAATGTTTAAATTAGCCAAAAGTCATATCTATGGGCCTCACTGAAGTGAAGATTCTAGTGCTAAATGGAAATTTTTCTCTGCCTGGGCCCTCTATCCGTTAAAATTTCCAGAAAAATTCCAAAAGACCAAATTAAAGATGCCTTTTACTATAAACAGTGCCTCAGGAAGTTGATATCACACACCAAGGACCTAATTCCTTTAACGGAAAAAGCGGAATTAATAAATTAAAATGTGAATGTGCGGCAACCTATATTGGCCAGACAGGACGAAATTATATAGAACGCATTAAAGAACACGAAGGGTGTGCAAGAAATACGGCCCCATATTCTCTCTTCGCCAAACATTTACTAGAAGAAAAACACCAAAGTGACTTTGAACCAGAGATCCTGCACCTAGAAAAGAAAGGGCCGAGGCTGGATGCATTGGAGCAAATGGAAATTTTGATAAGTGTCCGTTGCAACGAAATGATTGTCAACAAATTTTTGCACACCTGCCACTCTCCCCTTCTAGACCTTCCTCCCTTCCACACTTAGGCTCCCTATGGGGGGCATCTCCGCACCAAACCTTATCTATCCCACCCACACTGGAGTCTAGTGTGGTCATAGAGTTGTCTCCGGAGTTCCCACTCAATACTTAAGAATTCAAAACCCTACCCTCCCACCCCCCCACCACCTTCTTAACCTCTTCGTCATCTCCAAGACCTCACCTCTCCTTCTCCCGAAACTCCACATTATAGACCACTACCCCTCCCCACCTATCACCCCCCCTCCCCACCTACCCAGGCCTCTCCCCCCCTCCCCAACGTCTAAAATCCCATTTCCCAACTCTTCCCTCCTCACCTCTACCTCTCCCAATTTTGAGTGACTATATATCCTATGTCTTCTCCTACTAATGTGCCTGATGATGAGGTCTGAGATCATATGCCCCATTAAAGCTAGTTAAGAAGGTTGGTAAGGGAAGGATTATCTGAAGAATGGAGAGAGGGTGGAAAGAAACCTAGAATCAGCATTATTTACTCTTTAAAAGAGGCACCAAAATGTCTATGGATTAACTTCCCATCAAGTGGATGGACTACTACACTTTGAGCACTTTCCATAAAGAACACAAATAGGGATCGGTATTCCACTGAAAATTCTATGCCACTTCTGGGATCAAAAAACTGGGCCCTACAGATAAAAAGCCACAACTTTATCCACCACACCAAGCCGACCCCTCAACAAACACAAGTTAACAGTTATTTTAATTACTTTGAATTGAGTAAAGTATTTTTTCAATAAATGTACTGTTGAGGATTTATGATTTTGGAACATCTGAAACTTTATATACAATAGATTATGTAATTACATTTCCAGTGTTTAGATACCTAGCTCATCTTTAGGTTGGTGATAGCTATGACAAAAATGTGGTACTATGACCATCATATTCAGCTAAAGCAGTCGTTCCCTATTCTAAGTATTGGTACTATTAGTGGCATGTAACTGGTAGGATAGGGGTAAGTACAAACAACTACATATAATTACAGCTAAGTTATGGGAAGTATACATACTTTCATTAGGGATAGGACAAAAATTGTAGGGAATGACTGAGATAGAGCCTATACTTACATTAAGCTATTTTCCCTTTCACATTTACTCAGAGATAGATCAATGATTGATGCCATTCGTCTGAAAAACAGATGTGACTCTGGCTTAATCTTGGAATCAGGGCTTTTAATCTTCCCATACTGTTTACACCATTCCAAAGCCTTACTGTGGTCTGGGGAAATGAAAAAAAATGCCAATTATAAGCTTAAAAGCATTTCAATCATCACAGTAGACATAAATCCTGTCACACACTAAACTCCAAAAAAGGCTGAATGTGAAGCATACATTTTACTGATACATATATCAAAAACCTTTGTATGTATAGGGATAAAATAGCAGATCTGATATAAGAATAAAATATCCATGTTAGAAGCAAATAGCGTATTTGCACGAATCTAAGATGACCCCCCTTTTTTGGAAATCCACAATGGGAAAAAAATTATGGATTTTGCATCTGATTGTAAGACGAACCCACTTTTCTTCAGAAGCCCAGAAGGGAAAAAAACATCCCCTTAGATTCATGCAAATACGGTAAGTACAAAAGTGAGTTTAGTCAAAATAATTTACCATTGATACAGCTGCCAAGTGGATTTGGGTACAGCTTTGGGATTAACACTGATGGATGGCAGTAACAATTTGGCCATTTAGTCAACTTCTTCATTTTTATTTGTTCAAGAATAGCTTCCACCCTTGAGAATGGCACTGAAATTTCTTAAGACCCAGTCAAAACTATCAAAGGAGAGAGACACGACAGTTTCTTCCACTAACCTATCTACTAAGGCAAGGTAATTCTTGGAAATTTATTGCGTGCAAAACCTCAAGAACTGATCTTTCAGGCTCTCTCTTAACTTACAAGGTATAAAATTCTCCAATGGCCGTAATAAATTGGCACCACTCATCAAAAAATACGCCACAATTATTGTGTTGGTTTGCGGGAAAAAAGGGGGAAAATCCACGCCAGTGACCAACCACAACCTCTCGACCAGAAAAACCCCTGTGGTGGTTTACGGGTTTTGCTCTCTCTTAACCAACTCCAAACTAAAGGTTGTTCATATAATTACCAGCGAGGAGATGCAGAATCCACTGCATAGTCAAAAAGTCAATTCTATTTTCAGCAAATGATGATCTTGCAATTATGCCAAAAATTACTGCTATAAAACATGTACATAGAAATTAGTCCAAAGTAGAAAAGTCGACCTGGACCAGGAAACGAAGCACGGACCTTGGGCTAGCTGGACCAATTTGTAGGATACTGCATTACCCAGGCATCCAAATAATCAAGTAAACTTTCAGATGATTTTGAGCGAATGAGATACACACATCATCTGTAGAGTCCCGCGATATGAATAGCTTTTATTATTTCGGCCATTAAACAAATCTTTTTACTTCATAATGTAAAAAAATTCTATAAAAAGCATACGTCATTTGTTACCTAACAAATGCTAATATTATCTACCAACTCTAAATTGGCAAAAATTACTCAAGTCTAAATAGGGTTGCCAACCCTCCCGTATTTCCCGGGAGCTCCCGTATTTGGCCCAGCCAATACTCTGGCTTGTATCAATAACATAAGCACATTTCATGCCATCAATTTAAACCTTGATAAGGTATGTGCTATGTATGTCTTTACTGAGAGCATACAGAATGTTTTATGTGTTGTTCACAACTCAAAAAGTAGTGTTTTCAAGTGAAATTTTGTCGAGCGTATATTTTTCAAAAAAAGTTGGCAACTCTTAAGTGTAAAGTTAATAAATCATTTTATTTGAAGAAATAGTTTTGTTCCATCAGTGAACTTCAAGATGTGGAGGAAGGACTTTATCCCCCCCGGTGGCGGTAGGGTTAAGTCTTTACCTAATAATCCGAGGGTCACAGGTTCGAGTCCTGCCTGGGTCGGTTTTTCACATGCCCAGGGCATGGGTGTTTCTGTTCAGCTCTGGTGGTTTGGCCCCTGAGAAACCTGACAAGCCAATGGCTCATCAGGATTGCAGGGGCATACGGACCACCAGAATTGTTAAAAAAAATAAAAGATACCGATAGGGCTTTAATCCAGAGGTTTTTCAGATAAAATCACATGTGGAAATTTTTTTTGGAATATTTTTAACTCAGAGTCATTGCCACTTGTTTATGAGTGATAACTACAGAAAATGACAGAATATCATTTGTAGCAATCACTTTAGAGTAAAAATTCACAGTTTTTACCTCCACACCAAGAAAGACATTGTTGAATTTTTGCCACCTTTTTTTTTACTCCAGCCTACTTTGAATGGGGCCAAAATTTGGGCCAGATGAAATTAACACTTTGACTGCTGTTTAAAAAATTCTGTACGACCCCAAAATACGGAATTTTTTTTTCTCGTCAATGCCTTTATAATTGGATCTGATGTGCTGCATTTATCACAATTCTTTTATTTACAATTATTTTTTCAGTGAAATTAAAAAAATAATATTCCACGTCTATCGATGTGGTCCGCTATGGGAGAGTACAGGTAGTTATGCAACCCAGTATGACACAGCTTTAGGATTTCTGTATTCCATTTACGAAAAAATTTTCTGCACCAAATATTTGGGATTAGCGCTCTTTTTGATAATTGCTAAGTATTTCATATCCTGTCAGGTATCATTCACTGAAAGTCTAACCTCCACTTCTTATGCGACGTTCTTTTTCTATCTATTATTTCCTACCTAAATCATGTTTAGCTCTGAAATTCTGCACTCTTTGTGGGACAGGATGCTCATCTGGCCGTTTATCTCCTGAGCATATTTAGCAGGCAAGGCCACACATGGGGTGAAAAGTTGGGATTATACCTTATACAGCCTTTTTTGCCTACGCCTTCCCTGACCCCTTTTACCATTCACTCCTCTGCGGTGGAGTGTAATTCTCCCGACAATTCTTGATGTGTTTTATATTGAAGAGAGGTATATTGTAGTTCAGTATTATTCCGAAAACTCACAAAAAAGGGATAAAAATTTAATTTCTTTAAATTTATATATTTCGTTGAAGCCAATAGTTACCATAGGAAAATTTGTTGTAAAGAAAATCTGTATAAATTTCAGGAAACAAGGGTATAAATAAATGAAACATTCATTTTATAAATAAACCAATTTTAATTGTATCATTTCAGTAAAATTATTAAAAATTAAGTCACAAAAACCCAAAACAAAATAAAAATATGGCCTTCTGGCACCAGTTGAACATATACTTGAAACCAACTATGTACATATTTTTTAGTCCATTCTCCCATGAAACTCCTTGAAGCACTTGTCTAGGCAGAGAGGAGGATTTTCCAGGCAATCAGGACAGTAGTAAATAGCTTGCTTACGTTTACCTCTTTTTGTACAATGCCTGCAATCTTTTTGTTTCCTTCTATCACCTTTGGTCGTCATGGGGCTGAACTTGGGGAAATGTTGTTCTAGTGAGAGCGTATTTACTCTGGGAGCCAAGACGTTTTCTTGTTTCTGACCGAAGCCAACGAGTTTACCAATTACACTCAGTCTACAACTTTGAAGATTAAATTTCTCCCCATTTGGATACATTTTATGCAATTGGAAACTGTTCAGCAGCAAAATTTGTACAATATGGAGAGCCACTTTTTATACCAACATAAGGTCTTTCTCGAGGTAATATGGTAGGACAAAAGTTGATCTAATCTATCCACCCCTCCCATGTATTTGTTTTATTCTATAACTGATTCAGGAACCCTCCTTTCGATATTTCTCCTACTGACACTGTTTATTAATTCTCTGGAATACTGTGTACTAATCATAGTCACCTCTCACTTGTCCTTCCATTTTAGGACACATATGCCGTCGCCAGACCACTTTTCTACAACTTTTTTTTTTATGTTACATCCACGGGATTTTCTTTCCTGTTCGTTCTCAGCATGCCAGTGCACAGGATTTTGTTAGCTGCTAAACTTGCTATTATGTCAACGCTGGTGAAGTAGTTGATCATAAACACACAGTGGACCACTCCTCCAAATGTCTGAAAAAGTTAATGAACAACGCAGCCTGCGTGCCCAAGCCCTCCTTCGGCATGTTCTCCTGATCCAGTATAAACTAAAATTTTTGCAATGAGTCCGGATGGCTCGGCTAGCATGTACAGCTTTACACCAAACTTATGTTTCTTTCCCTTGTGTTGAAGTGTGGAAGGTCTAGAAGGGGGGAGTGGGCGGTGTACAAAAATTTGTTGACAGTCATTTCGTTGCAACGGACACTTATCAAAATTTCCACGTGCTCCAATCCATCCAGCCTCGGCCCTTTCTTTTCTAGGTGCAGGATCTCTGGTTCAAAGTCACTTTGGTGTTTTTCTTCTAGTAAATGTTTGGTGAAGAGAGAGTATGGGGCCGTATTTCTTGCACACCCTTCGTGTTCTTTAATGCGTTCTATATAATTTCGTCCTGTCTGGCCAATATAGGTTGCCGCGCATTCACATTTTAATTTATTAATTCCGCTTTTTTCCGTTAAAGGAATTAGTTCCTTGGTGTGTGATATCAACTTCCTGAGGCACTGTTTATTGTAAAAGGCATCTTTGATTTGGTCTTTAGGAATTTTTCTGGAAATTTTAACAGATAGAGAGCCCAGGCAGAGAAAACATTTCCATTTAGCACTAGAATCTTCACTTTAATGAGGCCCATAGATATGATTTCTGGCTAATTTAAACATTTTATTCTCTCAATAATGCTTGCAGAGGCACCCCATAATATAATACCATACAATATTCGTGAGTAAAAGTATCCAAAATGCACAGTCCGTAAAATTTTCTGGTTGACAGACTGTCTTAAAACACAAAACAAGTAAAATATTGAGTTGAGTTTGGCACACAGATAATCAAGATGGTTGCACCATATAAACCTTGGATCAATGTATGTTAACTAGTGTTTGCTCTATATGGTGCTAGAAGTCTTAAAAATTTAGTAGATATATTCAAGATACTTGTATCATTCCCAAGTGAAGTAATAACCCCAGAAACACATAAAATTCATCCCTTGTCAGAGGTTTCCAATTCCCAATGCGCGCACGTGGAGATGGTCTTTCTTGGAGGAAACGTTCTGCATTTTTGTTTGCTTTATCAATAATTATATGGACCATTTAGTCAGAAAAAAGCAGGTGAAAAAAATCCCACGGAGTATCTCCATCCGGTCTTACTTTCAAAGTCCTCTGTCAGGTGAATGGAATTCCGCATAAAGCTGGTCTTTCCTCAAACTAAGTGCGATCAGTGCGTGGTAAGTGAATGGGAAAAGTCTGAGACATTGTTGAGCAATGGAGATCTGTACTTGAGGAACCCTTGGACATACCAGATGATGAATCTTGAGAAGACTACGAAGCATCATTCTCTGGACCGGCAAATTCTTCGGAGTCAGTGCTTCCATCACTCAACTCGTCGCTGGTAAGAACAAAGCTGTCATCACTGTCCTCGAAATCTGAAAAATAATTTTCCAGGATTGCTTTAACTTCTTTTTCAGCCAATTCAGTCCCGCTTTCCATTCAAATTTCGATGTATGTGAAGGCATTCCTAAAATCGTAAACAAATATAGAAGAAAAAGCATTCAGATATTCTATTAACGTAACATACGCAGAATTCATATGAATATGAGGTTATATTCTCTCCAAGTTTTTATGTAAATTATATTGCTATTTAATTGGCCAAAGTTCAGAATTTTAACAAGAGAATATATAGTCATTAATTATTGGAATAATTTTAGTTTCTTACCAGATAGTGATAGAGGAGCATTTGAAGGACCAGCGTATGACTCCTCTGGTGAAGGGACCGAATCTAACTTTGTGCATGAGTCTAAAAAAGTATATACAAAAATTAATAAGTAATTATCACAATCAAAAAGTATAAGACTATGAAAAAAGATAATATATCAATAATTACCTGAAGTTGAGTACCCCTTAAGATTTCATGGGGTCTTTGCTGAAGAGAATAGAAAGCGCGATGTTAGTATCAAAGAATCAAGCAGTGCGAATTAATAAAGCACAAATATAATTAAAAACAAGACTTACCCAAAGAAGAAGAAGAAAAAATTCCTTGAGGTCTTCTTTTTGGTTTATTGTAGTTTAAAACTATTAAATTCTACTGGCTAATGTGAGTACCTCTTTCCGCCACGTTCGCCTCTATTCTGTGTTCAGCTTGCCTATTCTCTCCCAGCTATTTTCCAACCTCGCAATCTCTGTCATTGTATTTTGAATTATCATATTGCTACTGGCAAGATATTTATTGACAAGGAGGCTTCAGGCACAAAATTGTTGCACAAAGTCGTATTCATCGTACCTGATGGCAATACAAGTAATGACACCGATTCTAATGTTTCCTTTTACATTTAATGGTAACCCTATGCGAATGTATACTTTACAATGTATTCATTTTGACGCCCTAATACTCATCTTCCTGTTGCATGCCAAAAATATTCCGCTGAATTTTTTTTACAAATTTTTCGTTTTGGAGCAAACTCAGTCAAAACTTAGTATTCATTCTGTGTCAAAGGAAAGAGGCTTCGCTCATAAAACAAGCTGCCTCTACTTAATCAGAAAAAGAAGCAAACTCTGATCATTCCAACAAAGAAATAACCATATTCTAGTTACAATGAAGGTTCCTCGGAACATAAGGCGATAATATTTTATATTCGGTAGCATTCCAGATCATATAGCTTCATTTAAATGTAAAACCTCTTCAGGAAGCATTTGTCCAAATGTTAAAATTCACCTCATCTATGATTGCAAGGAGAAATACTCACGCTGGTTAAAGGTAAGAGAAAAATATTTCGACATCTATAGGTGCGCACCTGTTCATATTTAGAATATACAGATGCATCACTACATAATAAAATATTTAAATAATTATTTTGTATCTTAAAATAGTTATTTAATTAAAAAAGTATTTCATTTACTAAAAATTTCAAAACTACTGCATAAAACTCATTTTTAAATGAAAAATGTATAGATCAGTATTAGTAGAAAACATTATCAGCATCATCATCACAAGTATCAGTAGAAAACCCAGGAAAATGATTTTAGTTACTCGAAGTTTGTTTTAACATAATTTGAAATGTAAGAGACGTTCACTGAAGCAATCCCGTATTTATATAGCCAAGGTTGTACAGAAGAAGTAGAATAAAAGAAAACTGGGTACTACAAACTTTATTCCCACCAGGTACCATTTATTATGAACGTGACGCTGCACGTCGATAGACGTGTTCCGCCGCTGATGGAGGCGCAAGACCACATCGATAGACATGGTCCGCAGTCAATGTGTTAAATGAGTCACTGGAGCATCAAAGCGAAAGCAAATCTTGCTTCAGCTGAACACAGAGCCTCAGCTAATATATTTCAGTGAGCCACAAGCAGTTTCCCTAGTTCCACGATACTGGTGAAGTGGGTAATGCCATGAATAACATCGGCTAAGTTTTATTACAGGGATTTAAAAACTATTCAATGTTAATGAACAACATCCTAAGCTATTGGGATGAAGAATAATAGGTAATGTAAGAAGTAGGCAATTGGGCTTAGTTTTCTTGGTGACATCCCATGCGAATTCTACTCCTGCATACCACATTCACTTCCCTTGCTGGTGTTTGCTGACATTTACCACAGAACAAAAAAGAATACATCAGAAAATATTTTTTAGCTTTATATGTTAGTAGCCAACCACGTGAACAAAAAATAGGTTCAGGAAATAATTTTTGGAGATGCGGTGGTGATGCTACCTCACAACCCCTAAATTAACCACCCGCACTTACCTACATTTTTATAATTTGGGACTAAATATTCCACAAATACCTAATAACAGTCACCATGTTTTTAAATAAAAGAGAATATTAAACATTTCACATACTGAAGTCCTTTTGGAATAAAACCTCTGTAATGATTTTCTATGATACATTTAACAACATTGAACCATTCTTACATAATTGACTTTCCTGTAGAGTACGCACAGCATCACCACACTTATCCTGGGACAAGAGTGTCTCCCCAAAAAAGCAGTAAGCCTGCAATGAATCATTAGAAAAAAAATGTTAAATTTTCTTTAGTACAACTCTAAAGGCAACTCCTATGACACAGAAATTTTCTACCATGCCTATATGGGTTCAATTCAAAACATGTGCATCTAATAAATATGAAAAAAAAATTAATGAACTAATCAGCAGAGTAATTACATATTGTGTTAATTAGTCTATGATTTTTTTTTATTTTTCATAAATGTAGTTTTGTGCTTTGGCAGTGTTATAAGGCCCATGGCCCTTGGGCAATTAAGCCAAAGCATCACTCCCGCTCGACCGTCAGCATTTCGCCATGATTTCCAGACCCAATTAATGGCTATAAACATATGTTATCAACTTGAAATTTTCAGGATATAAATAATAGACCTTTGCCAAGGGTAGCCTGTAGCTAAAATATGACAATTTTATCTCTGTGTATAAATAAACCACCGTGAAATCATCAAAATATAAACTATATATTTACCTAAACCAATAGCTACATTGAAAAATCGTAAACAGATGGAGATGCAGCAATCCTTCTTCTATCAGAATGTAAAGAAACAGCCATCATGGTTGATAGGTTAGGCTCTGTAATTGGTCGTTTTCGAGAAGCAAACTGCGTGATTTTCGGCGATGATATGCTCGGATGGTGACACAAATAGTTCAGCCTTTTCTCACAGACCTTCGGTCAGCGCTGCCTGTACTTACACGGTAGAGATACGGCAACGTCTTAAATGCAACTGATGCTCTGCGACCCCTGACTATGAGCGAGAGAGGAAACGTGAGGATGCGCGGGAGAGGATTGCAGCCCAAACTTCCCAGTCAGATAGGGAAGAAGGGCGAGAGGGGAATGGGGGGAGAGAGAGGAGCGTTGAAAAGGTTGAAAATGAGCTTTCGCAGTAGTTTACCCTTGGACTCTCTGGATTACGGTACCATCGATGTCATTCCTCGACGAATTGCTCACTGCGAGTTTAATTGCGTTTAGGCGGACATAATAATTTATTAGGTAGCAGAATATAGGTTTGCAAATATGCCTGGTTCCAGTCGCTACGGAAAGTGTACACTGACTTTAAAACTCAAATTAAACACGATCTGATTTTGTTTTGTTTGTTTTTTTCAAATTCATTGACAAAGATTGAAACCCCCAATTAGAGGAAATGAATAGATTAATGGTGGAGGGAGAGTAAGCTTATTTGAAACCTCTGCTTTGATCAGACAGTACATATTGTGATATCGGAAGGAGAATCAGCTTTGATTGCAGTAGGAAGAGGATAAAGACGGAGCTGTCCGTGAGCGTCAATGCTTTCTAACTTGGAGTCACCTTCGTTCAAAAGAGCGTTGTTACCCTGCTCGGTGCCATCTGTTTTGTATTACCTCCCCCCTCACTTCTAGCAAGAAAGGAGAGGAACTCTGCTGTCCCCCTCCTGACCTTCCATTCTCTCAAAGCCAAAGCCCGGGTGTTGCCAGTGTGATTTCTGACGCATCTCAGAGTGAAGGTATCCCCTTCAAAACGCCTCGCTTGGTTGTGACTGCTCGCCACCTTGAGGATTTTCTACATAACTATTCCTTTCCAGTGGGTAGGACGCTTCCTCTTAAGATACCAACATACTGTACATACTTGGGCATAGTTTGATCTAGTGAGTAGCTCGACCCTGGTTGATTCTATACTTAGGAATAAGGAAATCTTGGAAACCCTGGGTATCTGTCAGGATCAATATTTTCATTTTGATAACTCAAAGCTAGAAATCAATGTACATATGTTAAATGACCTTAGATTTCATAATTGTTTGGCATTATTGAGACTACCCTACATAGGCCTGTCCAGGACTACAGAAGTGGTGGTGCCAGAGTAGAAACATAAAGTGAACAGAGTCTCTAGCTCTCTACCGTCCAGCCGCCAAGAGTCGGGAAAAAGGGAATAACTTAGAAAAGAATCTCGATCTAGTGGTGGTACCACGGCACCAGTGGCACCTGCCTTGGTCACGCCTATGCAGTACCCTATACATCCGAATATGTATAAAACAAGGTTTTGTTCCTATTTTTACAGGTGAAAAGTTGCAAGTCCTCTTGCTCAGTGTTTATTAGCATAGCAGTATAGCAGCTTGGTATAGACATTATGGAACTGCATTGTTGATATTTTTCCGCTCATGAGAAAAAGTGAGGTGCCCGTCAAAAAAGAAAAAACAACTTTGTTCATGTAACACCAATAGTTCCAAGAATGTGTGAGCTATTTTCTATATAAATTTTCCTTTATGATGATGTTGTAACAGCACAATAACGGCAAGCAAGAGACCTTATGCAACCAGCAAAACAACTGACTTGTGGCTATTTTTCCTGGAGTAAAAATAATAAGTATTTGAAAAAGAGATAACAACCTTTCTTTGTTACTTAAAGCAGATTAATATGATGGAAATTCATGATAAGAGAGGAAATAGGAATGTGTAAAACAAACCAATCTTTGCCTATTAAAAATAAAAAAAATTTGTACCTTCAGCATTCATCAATTTCCATTACTAAATGTCATCAATGAAAAGGCCTATTCATTTAAGGGTCATGGTGTAGATGGTAAGAAAAAGGGATTCAAGGGCTGATTTCTCTGCACTCCCTTGCTCCCATCGCCTTCTTCTCCCAATTACACAAGCTTTTGACACTTGAAACAAGAGGAAGTTTAAAACTCAAGCACGCAAATGTGATGTTAATGAGTGGAGTATACAATGGTTGTGTCCTCATGTTGCAGCCTACATCACAACTTTGGCATTTATTACTGTTTCTGTTATGGATCTGTTGGGGTGTTGGGCAAGGAGGGAGAATGAATACAGGTGAAAGGAAAGGACGGAGGATTGGATGGCTGAGAAGGATTTGCTCGTACTGATTTCAGCTGATGCTAGTCAGGGAAAAACCCACATACACGATGACTTTGCTCCACAGTTATTCTCCTACAGTTGTCCTACACTCATGCTTCATGAAATACAGGGTGTCATAAAGATTGCAAGCAAAATCAAAAAGGTGCTTTTCCATCTGTGACTGGGACTCGGCTTATTGGAGGGGATGGTCGAACTGACAATTAGTGGGTTGTGACTCCCTGTGTAAACATGATAGGAAGGCTACCAGGTCAAAAGATTTTGAAAGAAAATTCTAATACTTCAAAACAAGCTAAACGCTACATAAGAAAAATGTTTTTAATGCATGGGTACAGTGTTTGTCTGCACATAAATGTGTGATCTGGCAAATCAAAATTGCAGAGAGCCATAAGATGTACCGTGAAGCTGGAAAGACTGGACGAAAACTGCCAAGGAAATTGAAGCTGTTATTGCGATTACGTACGCAAGGCAGGCACGCAGCCATGATTCATTGGATTAGACATTCTTTCACCAGAAAATTCTGTCACAAAGATCCCAAAAGCTAATATGTATGTCCAAAATCAAAACTTAACGGTGAACATTTTTTAAGTTTTGGTTGAATTAACGTATTATAATATGTCATGTTAGGTCAAAGTGAATTAGAGAGTCAAAGCGAATGGCATTATGTATGGTAGCATGTCAGCGTTTGACCATTAAAAAATATTGCATTTAACATCATATATCAATCAACACCTAAAAAACGCATATTTTGGACATACAGTAAAACCTCCCTATTTCGAACCTCCATATTTCGAAAAACTCCCTATTACAAAGTCATGGCTCCGGTCCCGGGACATTCCCATATACAATGCATGCAAAAAAACCTCCCTTAACGAACCTCTATAATTACGAAACCTCCGTGGAACGAAGTCCGCGCATGGGACCAAACATGGAAGTTACCTCTTTTGAACAAACTGTGTTGCCAGTAATATTTTTTTCCTGCATTTATAGGTAATATTACCATCGAAATTGGAATAATGTTCGGCGTTTCTCTTCACAGTGACTATGTTCGGGTGATTTTTTCCGTTGCAAATGTAGCTCTCAGTAGGATCCCAATGAATGGCCTGATTGCGAAACTTGTACTCCATCCTTCAGCTCATAACTTTGCGATGTGCAGCAGCATTAATACGTTTCTGTTAAAACGTATTACGAAATTTACTACATATTTACCGCTGCAAGTTGTCATTTGCATCGCATCATAGAAGTTATCATTGCTGTCGAGCCCCTTATGGATCACTCGGCAGCGAATGTATCAAAAGCAGCGATTCCCGGATGTTAGGTCTTGGCAGGAGATTTTTAACACATTTTTTAAATATTTTTAATTTGACTTTCTTCGTATGCTGTTGGTGGCGAGGAGGTTCCGAGATAATGCTATCAAAGCTTTTAGTTTTCGCGAGGTCCTACTTTTGTAACTTTTTTACTTATTATCAGACGAAAATCTTTGTTTGTAGCACTACAAAAAGCGCATTAAATCCATCCCAATTCTCGGCATAAAAATTATGCGACCCTGAGTTTGAGGCCGAATATTTAGAGAATGCCGGGGCCGATTGTGATGAAACAAACGCTGACACGCATTCCGTTTTATTTTCCGTTGAATGGTTGTAAAACTATTTTGATAATTTTTTTCCGAAATGCTCTTTCTCGCGCGAGATGAATAAAGAGTCCCGTTTTTGAGCCTCTAGCAGGAATGTCGAACTTTGCTGGATTACTGTAGAATTACTCTTGGTTCAATCGTCGTCAGATTTTAACACAATATTTCCTCAACCTTTGTTAGTGTTTTTTGAAAGTTTCTGTTAGAAACTGTATTTGTTATAGTGCTGTAGTTAATTTTGCGGAAAAAATTTATCTCCGTTAGTACGGCTCGCAGGGGCATGGGCGTGACACGGTTGACTTTGTCTTGAATTCAGTATTACGCTCCTAGTAGTTTTGAAAACATTACCTAAGGAATAGTTCATAGAAAGTTTTATTAATATCACATTATAACAAGGCTTACGCGCCTTCAGCCAGCGATGCGGACTCTCAGAGTGCACTTTTTTATGCCTTCTTCCTGCTGTTAGACAACTAAAGAGTTGAGCATCCATAGAAAAACCTTTTAGTCGCCTCTTACGGCAAGCAGGGATACTGCGGGAGTATTTTCCATCCCCCTACCCGCAGGGGTGATGATCTCTTTTCGGTCGTAGGAAAAATGAAATTTTAAATGTCTGTTATGCGGTCTACTTCCCTAATTTTATTCTCGTAATTTGATCTACCATAGCATGTCGGATTTCGTAAAATGTTATAAAAATTCGCCAAAAAACAAATTGGTTTGGAACTTAAACAACAAATTAAGTCTAAATTTTAATTGTCAGTCTGAAAACGATTCCCATACCAGTTGCTGCAAAAGGTCAGTAACACTAAGGAGATTATCATAACGACCTCTAACATACCTTGCCGATCTCCGCTGTACGTGTTCTAACTCGGTTTTTAAGCCGACCTCATTAATGAATCCAACTACTGGCAGCGTATTCCAATTGGGGTCTAACAAGGGAGAAGAAGCTTATTTCTCTAACTTTATCATCACACTAGCCAATTATATACTCTTTTAACTAATACAATTTACGATTAGCTTGGCTGGCTATTTCCCAAATGTTTACCCCACGAGAGTTTTATGAGCGAGCTCTGGTTGCCTGCTAATTAGCTTTTCCCGGATTCGATGTTCCCCTAATTTGACATCTGTAACCAAATCGAGAAATAACTCACGTAATTGGTTTAACAAATCTAGGGGAGCCTTTTCCGCCCCTCCATTCCATGAATATTTTACTACCGTCTCAGTATAACTCTGGGATGCCGTTCAGTTGCCCTGCTAGTGCTCCGTGTGTTTGAGACCATTATACCTACAATATTGATTGTCTTCGGTGTTCCCATTACTCTCTGGAACTCAGGGACAGAGCGAGAAGAATTTCAGAGCCGCACTTTCTTGCAACTCTAGCATCAAGATATTGAAGATCCACGTACCATCTATTCATGAGGATTGAATGATAACCCTTTGGAAGACAGGTAAGAGTGAAAGCATACGTTTTCTTAGATAATTCACTTCTCACTTAACTAACTCCTTAATATGTTTTTTGTCTCTGGTTAATAAATATTAATCCTTGGGGCCAGGTACTTACTCCCTATTTACATTTTTTATTTTAGAATCTGAGAAAGCTAGCGATTTCCTTGTAAGTCGAGTACCTCTGTCCCTATCTGAAGGGATACTCCCTGCAAGGTTTTGATTCCAACAACAGCAACTGTCATCAAGGTATTAAAAGAAATTTACTGATCATCTTTTTCTTACCATTCCTTAGAAATTCATTATTCCACTGATATTTTTAATTCTTCCTTGACAGAGCAATGGCCGATACTACCAAAAAACGTCAACAACTCTCCGTTGAGAAAAAATTGCAGATTTTGGAAGCGGTCGACAGAGGAGAGAAAAAAGTGGAAGTAGCAAAGAGATTTGGGATTCCTGCATCCTCTCTGTCCACCATTGTAACCAACAGGAATAAATTGGAAAATGTGAAAGAATTCGGCCCGGGAAGAAAGAGGTTCCGACCTTGCAAGCATGATGAATTAGACACAAGAGTCAACGAGTGGTTTACGAGAGTGAGAAGTTCGAACGTCCCCATTTCCGGACCCCTTCTGCAAAGTCAGGCGAAAACCATAGCCCTGAAGTTAGGGATAGATGACTTCCAGGCTTCCAATGGATGGCTTGAAAAATTTAAGCGACGTTGGAATCTAACTACTCTTAAGGTATGCGGGGAGGAAGCGGCAGTCGACGTGGCTGCGGTGGAAGAGTGGAAGTCCAAATTGCCCTCCTTGGTGGCTGGGTATGCCCCAGAAAACATTTTCAATGCCGACGAATCAGGATTTTTTTACAACCTTCTTCCTGACTCCACTTTGGCGGTGAAGGGTGAATCTTGTCACGGGGGTAAAAGAAGCAAGGAGAGATTCACTGTTCTATTCTGCGCCAACAGCGACGGCTCAGAGAAGTTGAAGCCTTTTGTAATAGGGAAATTTGCTAATCCTCGGTGTTTCAAAAATGTGAGGAAATTGCCGTGTCGATATCATAACAACAAAAATGCATGGATGACCTCAGTATTATTTAGGAAATGGCTCGTCAGCCTAGATGCGATAATGGGTGGAAAAAATAAAAAAATAATACTTTTCCTTGACTGCTGCACCGCGCACAAAACTAATGAATTGAACTTAAGGCATATAAAGGTCATTTACTTTCCTCCTAATTGTTCGAGCAAAGTTCAGCCACTTGACCAGGGAGTTATTTCTCTCGTTAAAAGGGCATACAGGAGTCATCTAATAGAATATCTTCTAGGAAGAATGGAAAACGGTCAAGATGTTAAAGCCCTGAAATGGAACATCCTTCAAGCCATTCAGCGTCTATGCATTGCTTGGGACGGAGTAAAAAGTAGTGCGATTTCTAACTGTTTCAGGAGAGCTGGATTCCTCGGAGAGACCGAAATCCTAGACGTAGATGCGGACTTAAACGAGAGAGAAGATTGGGGTGAAGTCGCCAATACTTTAAATATAGATGGAGTGTCTTTTGAAGATTACGTGAATGTAGACGAAGATCTCGTAGTGCATTCCGATAATGATGATCCGGACATTTTTTCGGAGACACAGGCGGTTTGCGATGAAGAAAACGAGGTGTCCGATTCTGAAGTGGAAGTAGTGCGCCCAAAATGGAACGAGGTTGTTAACGCGATTGATGTTTTAGAGAGAATGTTCTTAAATTCAGAAGAGGGTGTGGAAAACTTAAAGATTCTGCGGCAGGTTGAGCGTGCAGCTAACAAGGAAATGAAGAAATGCATGAGGCAAATGACTTTGGACAATTATTTTACCGGAAAAAATTGAATGAAATAATTTAAAATTACTGCTTTTGTCTTTTTAAGAGAAAAAATAAAATTTGCTTGTATGTGATCTGAGTAGTTTGTTGGACTTTTTTTTAAATTGGTGTGTGCGTTAATTTTCAAACGAATAAATGTGTTCTCAGAGGCATAGTAATACCATGCTCAGAGGTAAGTCGCGAGGGCTGGTTCAGTATGAGCCGTTGGGATTTTCTGAGGTGCAGTATTTACACTTCTCAAGAGGTAAGTGAAAGAGGTTATGTAAGTATTGCTTGATTTTTTTTCGTTTTTGTGTATGTCTGTGCGCCAACCAGCAGGGCTTTAGAATAGCAGCATGGCACTTGGTCACGCTATATTAGAAACGCATGAATTTTCAACAATCAATTCGTAAGCGCGCCATTGCATGAGGGGGTAATCTGCGTCGGTAGCATCATATGTTTCGGGATAAATAATTCGTGGTCTCAGGCGTGACTTGGTGGAAGCGATTGTAACTTAAAAGAAACACTTGCACTTGGTGATTCCAAAAGGTTTCATTATTTTGAAAATATGACTTGGGTTTCCGCGTTGGACGTCATGTTCGTAAAAATCCCAGCAGCCAGGTCATTTACCTAGGCTTTGAATTGTTTGGGACGGGAGGGGAAGTGAGGAGGGGTGGAAGAGAAGCATTTTCTTGGTTGGGGTAAGGGGATCCCCTGTCGCGTGGTTTGCGTGAGGGAAGAGAAAAGGGGAGGAACCCCATAGTTCTGAAGGAGCGTGAGCGAGGGGGAGGGTCCATGGCAACATTGTAGTTGAGGAGGAGGATTAAGAGGCGGAGTTTTTCCCCCGCACGCGGTCGGTTAATTAGCAATGGGCGTTTTGGGATGGAAGGTTTAGGAGGGGGGAGGTCGAAAGATACAAAAAATCGTTAACCACTTCTTCATCTGACCATACACATTGTAATATTTCCACATGCTCCCAACACGTCCCTATCCTTTATTTTTAATCCTTTCGCTACGAACGACGTTTTAAAATGGTGTAAATACCCACGTGTCCACGGTCAGTTGCTTGTTGATGCAGTGGGATAACAAATATAAGTCTTTATGTAATTCGCAAATTGAGGGTTGTAAGTATGTTGCCTTATGTTTAGCTCTACAATTATAAATTTTAAACGGAGCTCTACCGTTATTTTTAACGTAGTTCTTGCGCAAAGGAATCTCCGAACTATTTTTTTGTCAGTTATTTAGTTAGTTAAGGAGTAATGTTTTGTTAGGTTTTTAGTTAGTTAGCGAGTTATTATGTTTTTCGGTAAACAACTAAAAGTTATTTTTTCATATGAGTTGACGGCCTTATTTGTAGCGAATTTAATTGTTTATTTTTCCCTGTAAAGGTTTTCCCGTTAAATTTAAAATGTCATTTTTCCCGCGAGCGATAAGGAACAGCTGCCTATGAGACTATCAACTAGGGTTGTCGATAGGTAGTATAGTTAATAAGTTGATTTGATTCCTAATGATTGTATCCTAGTCTGCTAACTAGCACTAACAGATCGTCTTGTATGTTTTCAGCATAACTCTTGAGTCTCTGTCCATTTGTGTGATTGCAAAATACCTATATACTAACGGTCCCTCTCCATTGGGAGCATATCTGTAGCGTAGTGCATGCTTGTGAGGCCCCGCCTCGTTACACACATTAGCGATTTATGCTAATGCATAATTAGCTGCAGTTACACTAACTTTAGGGTATAGTGTAATGCATATAGGTGGCTACTCAACCCCTGCCACACACCCTTGATGTGGCTTACAGGGTATTTTTAGATGTAGAAGATGATCTTTGCATAGATTTCAAGATGCCGAATCTCGAACGTTTACAAGACACCGATGATCGTACGTTGTACTTCAACGCAAGGGATTTTCAGTATTAGAATTTTAAAGAAAATTATAGCCGAATTAATAGGATCCAAAAACAAAAGTTCCCTAGACCGTACATCTCATGAATTAACAGAGTGAAAATTACTAAGTAGGTACAGATTATTCAATTCGCGTTCTGTTGATGCCAATAGCCCGACTAAGAATATTTAAAATTTTAAATAATTTCTATCGTTGAGTAATGGAGAAAATCATTTGCGAGTGCGAAATACAATAACGAAATTATTTGTCTAACCATTCATATGATTTTGCTTGCTAGAGAGCTTACTATTAATCGTAGAATTTCGTTTAAAAGCTATGAATGGACTGCAAAACTAAAATAATTCTTTTCCGAATAAATATATCTCGAGGCTGCAGCAACAATGTTTTTCGCAAAACCATTGCATAAACAAATAGTTGACCGTGACCGCAAGCCGTTATGGGCTTCTCAAGCGGAGAGGGACCAGGATTATCTCCGCCCGGTGGCCGAGAAAAAAGGTCTGGCACCCCGCTGGGCCCGGCCCCAAGTTGAGGAAACACTTACCTGAGCAAATCCTAGCTGAGTGAAAGCTCCGTTCTGGGAATACAAAGAAATCTTAGTAGCATTTGTGAGGGAAGTAGCATTTTCCAACTTGTGGACCCGTCGCGAAAGGGTAAACATGCAAGATTTACAGGCTTATTGTAAGTCAAAACTTTTCGGAATAAATGCGGTCGGTGACCTTGACATGACAAAGCAAACAGCTTTGAGAGCGGGCGGAGTAAGGGGTTATTCAAGAATAAAGCAAGACGAGAAAGGGGATTTACACTCTTCTTCCATTTTCTTACGTAGAGTGTTTTCGGAACCCTAGATAATCCTAATTTAGATTTTGTTTACTCATGAGATCGTGGCTGAATCACTAATAATCGCAGTTCGTAGTTTTAATACTGCAAACAGCGCGTATTTGCACCTGGATAAAAAGGATACATTTATTTTTTTATGTACTGAAAAGGAAAACAAAGAGCGGTTGTTAAGTATTTAATTATTTCTTAAAAACTGGCTTGTCATCGGGATATTTAATCCCTCCGCCAGGGTCCAAAAAATCTCATGTTATATTTAACGTAGTGAGCATTAAAAACACCCAAAAATATGAAATGGCGTATTCTCAGCAAGCCCGGCTTGTGCATTATTTTGGTACCTACTTGAAAACTATGGCACTCAAAAGCTTATGATTGTTTTCAGTTTATTTTTAAACCGTTGCCAAGACTAAATTTTGTCTTGTCACCGTCATTTGCATGAATCGACTCGACAGGTGATTAACGCCATCGCCGTGCCTTCAATATGCTGAGCCGTAGCAAAATTCTAGTATCCATGGCCATAGCCATGGATAGCCGTAGCCTCCGAGATATACAGGCCTGAACACCCGAATTACGATCGTCATCTGTTTTCCAAAAGTAAGCCTAAGATCGTGTGTGTTCTTACGGAGATAAGTGAACAAATTCTAATATAAGGTTATTATCGCAGATAATACTTTGTTTGTACCGTAAATATTTGTTAAATGTGATAATGCATCATAGCCAATAGCTGCAGAAATTCATAAATTGTTGCCATGTTATTTTTTTTATTACAACATAAGTTCACGAAATTTAAGGAGGCTTATAGAAAGTGATCAGAATTTTATTAGCCATTTATTGGATTTTATGTCCCTTTAGCAAATAATACTTAGCGTGCCATTAGAACTTAAGTTGGTTATGTAACGAAGGTGAGCGTCAAATGGCTATCTGAAGTATATGACGTCTACATCCTCCATTGAGATTTTGCATCGAATGACACTCATAATCAAATTTAAGCCATCAGGATTCGTTTGTGCTTATATTATCTGCATAAAATTGAATCAAATTGTCTCCTTAATCTACCCTATTTGGTTTCAGGTTTCACGATCATGAATGCGAGGGAAATATATTCACCGCAATCGCAGTAGAATTAAAATTCGCGTCAACAATTTTCCAAGCTGGTTTTCAAAAAATAATTGCCTAAAAAGCCAAGCTAAAATAAGACGAATGCTTTTCGAAGTGCATAAATAATTTTAATGAAACTAAAGTGGCCCTTGAAATGCGGCATGTGACAAGAAATAATTGCCTAACTTTGTTGAACCTTGCCATAAGAAATAAATAGGAAGCGCATTTATCGTAGACCTACTAAACATAAGTGGGGGGGGGGGAGGGGTTAGTGTTACGGTCTGTATATATGTCTCTGAGGCTACGCCTGAGCGCAGTAGTCCAATGAGAAGCCAATACCGCAGAACATTTCGTCACCAAACATGTAATCTATGCTCAATCTTCCAAAAATAAAAAAAATCGCCAGTCAAATACAGTAAGTGTAAAAAATATATACAATTTCGGATCCCATCTGAATCATCCATCAATTTCAGATCAACCGATTTTTTCCCATTGGGCTTCACCATCAATCACCGCATATATTAGCCGGTATACTGCATTACAATAATCATTTTTATGTCCGTCGAAACTAGCTTGCAAAATTAATGTGAGTTGCGTCAGAAAGCAACACGAAATCTCGGCGGCCCCTGAGACTACGCAACCCGCATATAACCTCCTTACTTACGAACCTCCGTACATCGAAGTCATTTTTCCGGTCCCAGCGAATTCGTTATAGGGAGGTTTTACTGTATCAGCTTTTGGCTCTTCGCCACAGAATTGAGGGACATCATTTTTCTCTAAAATGAAGAAAAATAAATAGATTTGGTGGAAATAAGCCAGGTGATTACTTTAGTAGTGATAAGAAACTCCACCAGAGGACAATCAAAAGTAACTTTTTAGGAACTTGGGATTTTGAGAATCTAGGTCCTTGAAGCAACCAATGATTCAAGAGCAATTACAAGGTGTTACCTAATAGTTCCCAGACCGTGCCGATAAAATATTTTAACTTATTTCATTCACATTTGGCCTCCATCTCCTTCGAAATAATTTCCTTGTGACCTTATACAGAGATCTCAGCACTCCTGCCCCACTTCAAATACTCCTTGGAAGTCCTTCATGCAATTCCTTCTGAATACCTTCCACTATGTTCAAACATTGGTCCTTTAGTATTACCACCACAGCAAATTCAGCCAAAAACAAATCTTTTTCAAGGAAGCTTGAGCAGGTGTATTTTCATGACGCAAGAGCCTGTTGCAATTGTGCCACATTTCTAGTTGCTTGGACATCATGTCCTCTCTTAGTCATCTAAAAAGTCATTACACATTAGGTATTTACCCCTTGCCAGGGAGGATGGTTAAGTGTAATTTTTTCTGCATTTTCATGGTTGTGCTGCTGCATGGTCATCCTCAGTGTTTGTTATTTTCAACCAGCGTTTGACTGGCCTTTAAAAGCAAGTGCTACTGACCACACTGCATATGACTTCATCAGCTTGATCATGGAAATCATGCCAATGTCCCAAACTGCTTGCATGCTGTTGTCAGCCATTGTGGGATCACAGGACATGACTAACATGACTTCACAAAACCAGGAGCAAAACTTTGTTGGACAAAAGCTGCTCTGCAACAGTGTCTTATTAGGTCTGCACGAAGTCACTACTGCTTACGCCTATCTCTCTCTTAGTTGCAAAGTACATAATTGGTTCACTGTGGGAACTTTTAGATAACATCTTGTACATGTCATATGACAGATACAAATTTGGAAATAGTATTAACAAAAATAAAATCCAAATAAATTACAATCTTTAAATTACAATGAGAAAAAGGTCACCTAGATTGTAACTCGAACCACAGACCATTCGCATGCTGGGCCAATGCCCAAACCACCACACCAACAACGCTTCCTGTCTCCTGTTATTGTGAGGAAATTACCCAATTACCCCTATTACCTCCCCCCCACTGGTTACGCCCATGAAGAGTAACTAAAACTTAGAATAAAATGAAGTAAAAATTAATGGATACTGATACTCACAAGTGAAAGATAAATCATTGACTTCAGTTTTAAGTATATCCTCCAATGCATTGCCTCTTTGATACCATCTACAGAGTCACATGCTGACAAAAACCTTTTTGAAGTCTCATGGGCAATGCCAGCAATAATGTTTGGGTTATGCTTCAATTCCATAGCTCTTGCAACAGTCACTGGAAAATGTTAAGCGATTTTTAGCAAACCTATATAGATTGTTAATGAGATACAACCCACACCGAAAATAGGTATCAATTAATGTACATTATATATTGTGAAATAGATGTCTAGATAGGTACCTAATGTCTATCATAGATGTCTATTATATATATTTACACACACCTCCATTCCCCACAGCGAAGGCCTCAATGCACTGAAACACTTTCTTTCCC
Source organism: Pyrrhosoma nymphula (assembly GCA_963573305.1). Lineage (NCBI taxonomy): Eukaryota > Metazoa > Arthropoda > Insecta > Odonata > Coenagrionidae > Pyrrhosoma > Pyrrhosoma nymphula. Next base: position 23,288,513 of record OY754337.1, on the reverse strand, counting down.
TCCGCCCCACCCCCCACGTCTCTTCCTCTGACTTCCTCCTAAATCTTTCCCAACATGTCCTAGAAAAAAATGCCTTCTCCTTCAGAGACCAAATCTTCCTGCAAACGAAGGGCACAGCAATGGGTATGAGAATGGCTCCTTCGTATGCTAATCTTTTTATGGGTCTGCTGTAGGACAATTTTCTATCTTCCCGGTCCCTCAAACCCCTATTTTGGGTTTGTTTTATCGATGACATCTTTCTCATCTGGACGCACGGTCCTCAAACCTTGTCCACCTTCCTTTCCGATCTCAATTCCTCTTTTTCTGTCTCATTCACCTTTACCACTTCCAGCACCCACATTACCTTCCTAGATACCGATATTTCTCTATGTGATAACAAATTCCTAACCTCCCTACATATCAAACCCACTAACCGTCAACAATATCTTCATTTTGACAGCTGCCACCCTTACCATACCAAACGTTCCATTCCTTTCTCCCTTTCTATTCCTGCGCACCGTATCTGCAACTCTCAAAATGCTCTCGACCACCACCTTAGCAACTTAAAAACTGCTCTCCTTAAACGTGGCTACCCCTCCTCCCCTCTCCTTGATTGCCACATCCTACCCTCCACCACCCCTAATACTCCTCGCCCTAGATCATCCACCACCAAATCTCCCTTGAACCTTTGCACCACAATCCTTCTGGGGCTTCACCACGTTAACCTCATCCTCAAGTCACTTTTCCCCATTTTGAGCGACAGCCCACTCTCCTCCGACTTAATCCCCAAATGTCCTACCATTACATACAAAAGACCGCCCAACCTCAACAATATTCTACGCCCCCACCAATCCCGTCCCACTTCGATCCCTCCTGAAATCCCTGGTACCTTTCCCTGCCATAGACCTCGTTGTAAAACCTGCCCTTTAATATGTTATCTCTCTTCTTTCGACAGTCCCAAAAACCCCACCCCATTTCCTATCTCTTCCCTCGGCAGCTGCACCACCTTTAACGTGGTATACCTACTGCAGTGTAAGGTATGCCCTTCTTTTTATATCGGCGAGACCTACAATCCCCTGCCCATCTGGATAAACGGACACCAAGCCACCCCACCCAACTTCCCAGTCCCCAAACACGCCTCCACTCACAACCTCCAGTTCAACTCTTGCTTCCGTCTCACCATCCTCCACACCCTCACCGCCGACGCTTCGAACACACAACTCAGGAATACTGAACTCTCGATTATTTGGTAATGTAGAGCCTTTTCCCCACCCGGTCTTAATATTATGCACTAAATTCTCGTCCATTTACTTGCCCCCCTCCTCCTCCAACGCCTTTTATTCCCCTCCCCCACCCCCTTCCAAATTACCAACTTTGTTGCAGTCCTCTGGACAGCCAGGTGCAATTCTCCACTCTCATCTCAGTTCACCCCCACTCACGTCTCTCCCTACTTTGTTGCACTCCCCCCCCCTAGACATCTAGGTAGGACACCACTTGCCCATCTCTGTCCCTCCCATGTATTCCTCCACCCCCTCCCAACTTATCAACTTAGTTGCAGTCCTCTGGACAGCCAGGTGCAATTCTCCACTCTCATACCAGTTCACCCACGCCCCTCCCTACTTTGTTGCATTCCCCCCCTAGACATCTAGGCGCGACACCACATGCCCATCTCCGTCCCTGCCATATACCACAACTTCCCCTCACTTCCCTTCTTTCCCCGCTTCCCTTCCCCTACCTTGGAGTGGTACTTCACACTTTTTTTCTAGCTGAGGAATGGCTAACATGCCCGAAACGTTCCCTGTAAGTCTTCTCTCTTTTTACTTTTCTTTCCCCACCCCCTGTCAACTGTATTTTTTATTGTTATGGCCTATTGGCGAACCTTTTGTTGTGTGTATTTAGCAGCTTTGCTGCTTTCCTCTTCGTCTTCGTGCATCCATTGGAGAACTTTTCGCCGATTTGCTGCTCGTGTGAGTGTACTGCTCTGTTCCTTTACCACCTGTTATCCTTATTCCTTTCTCCCTCTCGCATTTTCCTTTATCTACCTCTCTCTACCTAAGTCCATTGTTTCTCATAACCCACCACCCGATCCTCTATAAAACTATTCCCTTATAAAACAGAGTTTTGAGTCACAGTTTTGAGCCACAGCTTTACTCATGTAGGGAATGTGAAAATCATGTTTAGCTCTAGTGGCATATTTATGAATACATATCACATTTGGTGATAATCAAGTTTGTTAAATAGGGTGGCAACAGTCCAATTTTGATTTTATGAATAATTTGATTGATGAATAATAATACTGTGAAATAGATATCTCTTGGTCAACTACATATGTATGTTCTGGCATCTTATTCTGGGGTAATGACAACATTTCCCACAAGATTTTTTCCCTCCAAAAGCAGGCCATTAAGGCAATGCTTCACCTCCCCCTCCGTACCCCTGGCAGACCTTTATTCAAGAACCATACCATCCTCATACTTCCATCCCTTTATATACTTAACTGTGACTTATTTGTCAAACAAAATCCCCAAATATTCTCCTCTCACCATGATGTGCACTCCTACCACACACGAAATAGTACTAACATCCACTTATCCCAAGCCTTCACTTCCCTTTCTCTACATGGTCCTCATCATGCAGTCTCAATAATCTATAACAAATTACCATCTGATATTAAATCACTTTCTTCTCTGCCAGTGTTCAAGAACCGTGTGAAAAATTTACTTCTTGAAAAAGCATATTATTGCATTTCTGAATTCATGGCATCTAATTGTGATTGCTGTCATACTTGAACTTATTTTATTTTTTTTACTAAGTCCTGTTGTGTTTTCATTTTTTACTACTTAACCAATGTTTGTTGGCTATCTTTATGTATTATTTTTTAATTTTGAGGATACCGGGACTAGCCACGGTAGTTACCTTTACGGAGTCACCCGCAAGTGCACATAAGTGCGATATTCCACAGAGGAAAAATTATTCGCCTTGACCGGGATACGAACCCGGATCCCTCGATTTCGCGCCGAGTGCTTTAAACAGTTAAGGGGAGATTATCACACAGGGGAGACAGTTAAATTATCCACAGGGGAGAAGGACGCCTCGGTGTATTATTTTTTGACGATTTCTATGTTAATTGGTAACCAACAGAAATAAAATCATTATTTTTATATTGTTACAGTTGTAGCATGACCCTCCGAGTCCCTGGCAAGCATCAGGTTTCATTGCCGTCATAATGGCCGGAGACTTGAGAGGGGTTGTGCAGTAATCGCAGCCGCCTCCGACGCCCATCGGAAGTGGGGTCATGCATCCGCAGAAGACGGAGTGACCACAGGATATGGGCCTTCTGCATGCGTGCAACTAGTGATTCTGCCTGTGACACGCAGGACGAAATGCACTTGATATTATTTATCAGCCCTTGACGCCACCGAGCACACTTATGATGAGGACCACTAGTTTCACAGAGTGTCCCGGGTACATGTGTCGAAATTTGAAAAGCATGTCTTGATATTTCGTCCACTTTTCCACCTCTTTCGCATCCATGTTAGTTTCAGCCGGAGCCAAAAACTCGATGACGAACATGGAGCATGTGAAGTGGTCGAGGAGAACGATATCAGGCTTGGTTGCCTCCAACTGCCTGGTGGCGGAGAAGGAGTAATTCCACCAGATTGTACATTTATCATTCTCCACGACAGACTCAATATCTGCAGGGGCATAGGGCAGCACAGGTGTTTCGTCGATGCCATAATGATATTGAAGGTGAAAGTATAACACCCGTAGGGCCACGTTGTGCCGAGCTAGATATGCTGACCTGGCATAATAATTACAGGCCGAGGAGCAAGTGACTCAAAGTCACCGGCTGGGCTTGGCACGCCCTACATCTCGTGTCCGTAACCTCCGCCTTGAATATAATGCGGCGGTACATGAGTGTGTTTATGACACCATCCTGGCACGCGAGGACAAAATCTTCGGTCTCGGACTTCAGACCTGCGGAACATAAGAAGGGAAACGTCAGCTCCTTCGATAACCCATGCTTTTCCATGCTTTGATAGAAACCTCCATGCATGGGCTTATCAGTATGCGCCTTGAGCAAGGCCTTCTGCTCAGCTTTTTTTATTTCGAGCTTGAGGACGTCTGCCTTCAATGACAAGATCGTCGTGTCATTGCTTCTTTCGTTGGATGACGGGTCGAGGTCTAGACCGGTTTCGTCCGCTGCCCTCTTTGCCACCTGGAAGAGAAACGCCCCTGCTCCCGCACTCTCGTGATCTCTCACGAGATTGAGCAGGGGGTCCCTGCTTTTCAATACTCGGCAAGCTGTACCCAGGACAACTCTGTTGTGGAGACACTCCAGACTCAATAGTCCTCTACCACCTACATTGCGAGGGAGATACAATCTGGCGACGAATTCCGATGAAGACTTTTATAGATGGTCATCATCTACCTCATTCCCCTATCGAGGTTCTGCAACTCGTTGACATTCCACTTCATTCATCCGAAGGTATACAGCAGTGTAGGAACCGTGAACATGTTCGTGGCAAGAACCTTGTTCTTGCCAGTAATGCCAGAACTCCAGATGTTCCTGAAAGTCTGTCTGTATTTGGCGGTGAGCCTTTCCTTCACTGCTGGAACCTCCTGCATTCGGTGCTGGGGGACGCCGAGATATTCATAGCTGTCATCATCCTTGAGGTGATGAATGACGCTCCCGTCAACAAGTTGCACGTCTTCCTTGATCTCCGAAAATCTTCCTCTCGCCAAGTGGATGGATGCACACTTGTTAAATCCTAACTCCATCCCTATAGCCTCACTGTATTCCAGTATGGTGTCAGGGCAGTGTGAAGGTATTTCGCATTAGAAGCATAGAGCTTCAGGTCATCAATATGAAACAAATTGGTGACCTTATGCTTCCTGTCACCTGGAACACCGCACATGTACCCTTTACCTCGTTGCAGCCTAAGGGACAGGGGTAGGAGGGAAATACAAAATAGTAAGGGGCTCAAGCTGTCGCCTTGAAAAACGCCACGGTGGTATGTTACCAACTCTGTGGATACTGACCGCTTGCCTGAGGTCAGAACGAAGCGCATTTTCCAGAGTGGTAACAGGCGTTGAATGCAGGACACTACCTCTGGGTGGACTTTCATCAACTTCAGCATGGCGATCAAAAGCTCATGCGAAGTGCTGTCAAAAGACTTCTTGTAGTCCACCCAGGCCATTGATAGGTTTCGCTTATGCCGGATGGCATCCTGACATATGCACCTATCAATGAGCAGGTTGTCCTTGCATCCTGCGATTCCCTGCTTTGAGCCCCTCTGCTCGTACACCTCCTCCCACACCGGCTGGTCGTGGTGTAGGATAAGGTCACTCAAGATCGAGGTGAACGCCTTATATACAGCGTTGAGGCAGGTTATAGGGTGGTAGTTCTTTGGATTGGACAAGTCTCCCTTCTTAGGTATTAGAACCGTGCATCCCTCAGTCAGTCAAGGTGGAATTGCTTCTCTACCTATCAGAAAAGATGTAAAGATTCTGGCGAGGTGTTGGTGGGTGGAAGTAAATTTCTTCCACCAGAAGTTATTCACGGCATCCATTCCTGGAGCCAAGAAGTTCTTGTTACCAGAGAAGGCCTTCCTCACATCGCTTTCTGTGACTGAAAGAGGTCCATTCACATCTTGTAGGTGGCAGTCACAGAACTCTTTAAAGTGGTCTAGGGCTGGAGTGTCTCCGTTGAATGGCTTTGACGTTTCATAGATTTCCTTCCAGAAACGTTCAACCTCTTGGACGGGTGGTGGAGTTTCAACGACAGGCGGAGGTGGCCGAAAGAGACGGAACGGGTGAAGGAGAAAAGTAGAGTTCTCCCTCATGGCCTTGCTCCTCTTGAGGAGTTTTTTCCAGGCCGTGGTGAGCGCGCTTACTCTGTCGACCGCGTGCTGCTTAATAGTGAGCAGCACGCTTATATTCAGTGTGTGATGGTAGTATCTGACGCTGCACGTTATGCACCGAACTTTAGGAGTAAAAGCTCGCCCAGATGCGATGTATTCCATCACACACTGAAATCTCGACGCATGTCGTCTCGCTTGCGTGATCTTGGCCTCCAACTGTTCCAGCCTTTTTTCTGCTTTTTCCTCCCAAGTGGCATTCTTTTGGGAGTGAGCCATGATTTTGGCAGCAGCATAGACCACGCAATTGACCGTCCATAGGTCCGACGTCTCTGTCAGGATTTTCTCGATGAGGTCATTCAACCGGGAAAGGTGGTTACCCCGCAGAGAGATTTTTCGATGGATATCTCTCTGCCTTTTTTGTCCTTCATTATAGGTTATTGTGCTTAATAACCGTGTTCGTAGTTCAGCGACGGCCTGTACAGCTTCCTCCCCATTTGGCAGAGACTGCGGTATGAGTGCCGTTCTAGCCTCAGGTGGTGGAGAGGCTGCCTGTGTCGGGGAGGGTGGTCTGGCCGGTGGTGTGTTCCTCTGAACTGGTGGCTGGTGGAGAGTTTCCTTTTTCCGCAGGTGGTTGGCATAATCGTGCAGATTCTGCTGCAATAGGTGGTCGTGTTCTGGATGCATCTCACAGCACAAAGAGTGCATCCTAGCCATATATCCCCTGCGTTCGAGCTCGCTGGCAGTATGGCACGCGAGGAGGTCGCCCCTTAGGGCTTCCGTCCACTGCATCCAGGCTCCCATAATGTCGTTATTGTTATTGCCACTCCCAACAACACTAGGGCCCCCATCCAAGAGGGGCCGGTTGTGGGTGGCTTTTTCTGTATTCCTTTTTGGAACCAGTTTTACTGCGTGTGGGTTGGTTAGCCCCACACGCAGACGTCCACCATTAGCCGGCAAGAGCCGTTACCAGGTATGCCACGTGGAGGCTGGTGGTCCGGCTTTTGTACCCATAAAATCAGTATTATTATTATAATATGTCTACCAAAGATATCTATCACATATATTATTGTCCATTTGACAGCATATGAAATGGAGATATGTATACCGAAAGATATCCAAAATATCTATGGTAGATGTACATTAGATATTATCAATAGATAAGATAGATAGATAGATAATATTTTTATGCTGTTGGTTACATTCAGTAACATAGCAATTGTCAATTTGAATAGACAGACAACAATCAAGTACAATTTTAATTTAAAAAAACAAAGAACACAATATAAACAAATTGAGGTGAGAAGGAAATTCAATCACCTAGGCCTCCTCACAGCAGGTGCATTGATTGTTAAGGAAATCATAGACACTGTAAAATGCTTTGCTTAAGAGGTACTTTTTAAGTTCTAATTTAAACTTAGGCATAAAGCATATTGTTTTTAAGTTTAAAGGTCAATTATTAAAAATTATAAATGCTGCATGGTGAGGTCCTTTTAGGGACAGTGAGAGATGATGGCAATAAATATGGATATCATGTGTACTGCGAGTATGGTTTGAGTGGAAACTACGATTATCAGGAAAGAGATGTGGATTTTGTTTAACGAAAACAACACAATGTAGGATATATAGTGAAGGTTGGGTTAAGATGTTGTACTTCTGAAAAAAGGGGGCGACCGGGGGTGCAATATGGTAGCTGTAGCATTGCCTTCAAAGCTTGCTTTTGAAGGGATAAAACAGTTTTACTAAAGCTGTCATGACCCCAAAATATTATTCCGTAAGTCAGGAAGGATTGAATTTTTGCATGGAATAGCAACATCAAGATATTAAGAGAAATAATGGGAACCAGTCTTCTAATCATGAAGATCCCTATTGTTAGGTTACTTGCGATTCTCTTTATGTGAGTGTGCCAGCTTAGGTCTTCACTAACGGAAAGACCTAGAAATCTAGTATTTGATGACCGCACAATATGGCTATCATTAATCATTAGTAGAAGGCTCGTGCTTGGAGGAGCCGTTTTTAAGTGAAATTGTACATATACTGTTTTCTGAATGTTTAGGCGTAGCTTATTAGTAAGGCACCACTGGGACATACTATTAACCACTTCCCTGACAAGCCCGCATATATTCGGGCACCGAGGTTGTGCAAAATCTGACAAGCCCGCATATATTCGGGCAAGTCCGCGATGTCCGTATATTTTTCTTTACGCCCGCATATAGTCGGCCGATGCTAGTAGTTTGCGTTCCTGCCGCCTCCCGTGATGTTGAAGGTCCAGAGCCACCGATGCGGCAAGCGGCGCTCTTTTCAAATAGTGATTTCTAATGTTAAAACAATGGTCATTTTTGGTAATATTTCTAGCAATTCGAGGGTTATAATTTTTTACGCACTGAAAAGTTATCCCCATACGAAATTTCAAATACCTACATTGTCATTCGTAACTATCCGTCTAATTACTTCATGCATGGAGTTTCTTTTGCGAACTTTTTACGAAATTTACAACTTCAATTTTTGTTATTTATAGATAATTATTGCAAATTTATGATCTAAAACTTCCGTTTTACATGACAAAAAACTTTCTAAATAAGTAAATAATTTTTAAATTAGTTATTTTCATCTATTTCGTCATTTACTTCATGAGCATTCAATTACATTTTTCTTCAACATTTTAGCGGTCATTATAAAAATTGCAATTTCAATTTTGCGCTAATTTTCACTGCTACGATGAGTTCCACAGTAATTGGAATACAATATTTCTCTAGCAACAGAACATGAATCTTCCTTGCCTTATTTTTTACAATAGATATATATTTGTTACCATATATGTTTGTTACTATATATATTTGTTACAATATATATTTGTTACTATATATATTATGTAATTCTATATTATTCGTCCGCAAATTTTTCTTCCGGTAATTTTTATATTTGTAGGAAATGTCTATTGTACCGTTCTCTTTAGATAAAATGGCGTGAGCGTAAATGTTTAGATATGTTGCGAATGTTATTTCATCAGCCCCTTTCATTTTTCTACTTTGAATACTGGCGGAAGTGGTGAAACATATTTATGGAAACAGCTTTACGATGAAGACGTCTGAAGGTCGTACGTTCTCAATAGAAATCAACACAAGTGCCCTGTGTATGTGCTACCCTAACCCACATGAGTACGAGAAAATAGGAAAGATAGAGATAAATCCCAAACATGTGTAATGCCTTCTATTGTCATGCTTGACACTTTCCTGAGGTCAGAAAACACCCGCTCGAGAGCCGATGGCCCGCTAAGCAACCTGGCGCCCGGTGTCATGTCATGCTAATATGCCACCCTTTGCTCCCCGAGCTACTTTCCCACCAGCCAACCCTTTACTAATGGGCTTTTCTCGATATAAATTTACCGTTAGTTGGAAAATCCATGCTGTTGCGGTACGCACACGTGTGTTTTTTTCCAGGAAATGGTAGGAACGGAAAAGAAAAATTATATGATGAGCATGGGATGGGCTTTTCACACTTAGGGGCGAGATCCTTTGCATATCGTGATTGTTTCCACGAGTACTTTGTCGGAAGGAGGATGGTGAGTCTTTCGTTGAGTTTCAGAGAATACGCATCCTTGATTTTCAGAGCGCATGCACTTTTTCGCTGAAATTCCACCGATACTAACTTTCCATTTTTAGTTCTAACATTTTCGTTCTAATACAAGCGGTGTAGTAGGAGTGAACTCTACGGAAAATTATTTGTTTTCGCACGGTAACATTTAGTAATCAGAAATGGATTCCGGAGAGGAATCAGTGTTGACCAGCAGTGATTTGGAGGTTATGGACATTGAAGTTCCTGGCTCCTAGTCGACTCTCTCCGGAGAAACAATTTCTGAATCAGAAGGCGCAGCGGAACGTTCGTGGGAAGCGGAGTGGGAGGAAATGCTTTCAACGAATCCTCCTCCGGCACCACCTAGGTTTCTTTTTGAAGGTAATTCTTTGATGAACTTCGACCTGGTTCCCGAATGAGATTCCCTAAAAAACTTTTTTCAACAATGAAAATGTTGACTTTATAACTTGGGAAACTGATCGCTGCGCCAGTAACACTTTGCGTGAAAAAGCGGGGCCGAGCAGTGGTAGCGTAAATCAGTGGCGAGCTGTGACAAGCTCAGAAATTCGTGTTTTTTGCCCTTGTAATGCTACAGAGCAGAGTGTGGAAGCCAGATACTGAGTTTTATTGGTCAACGAGACCAATACTCTCCTCTCTTTTTTTTGGACACACAATGTCTTACCGATGATTCGTAAAAATAAGGCAATATTTACATTTTGCCTATAATAACGATTTTGAACCCCAAACACACCCCAACGCCAAACTAAATAAAATATGGCCGATTTGCCAGAGGCTGGAGGAAAAGTTCAAGGCACTCCATACACCAGAGACGGACGTTACCATCTAAAAGAGCCTACTCTGGAACAAGCGAAGATTGGGGTGGGGGCAGTTCTTGCCTATGAAAAGAGCTTCATTTGGCAAGTATTTTTTCCTTGTGAATCGAGAACTGGATATGTGTGGTCAACGACAATTTACACGGGAAAGGGGACTGTGTTGGATAAAGACTTTGCCCATTTACCCATGACCTCAAAAGTGATGATGACTCTAATGAAGCCATTATTTGGCCTATGATATTTCCTGACGATGGATAACTTTTATACGTCTCCAGATCCAGCCGACTTGCTCGCTTCACACTCCACTGACTCGTATGGAACACTGAGGAGAGGGATTCCAGCACACTTCAAAGATAATCAAGTAAAAGAAATGAATTTTCTTGTTTTTGTCATAGAATGAATTCTGTTATAACATTTTCAGAGCGAAAGTCGTCGTCATGCGGGTTGCCTAACTTCCATGAATGTTTGTGCGTTGTTTCTTGATGTACTATGGACTAAAATTAATAGTTAACATTAACGTTGTCGGCGAAGATATGCTTTTGCAATATAAACTAAATGTATTCATCATTAGATGACTAACTAAGGTTTACGGGAAGGAAAGTTATACTGATATGCAGGTTGCCTAATTCTCTTAGGTTAAGGGGCAACATTCAGAAATTATTGAATAAATCATTAGTTATTTGGAATAAAAAATAAAGGAAAACATTTTCAGATTTGCCTCCCTTTAATGCTTCTGAATCTGAAATAAAAAAATATGACTTTTTTTGACCGATTTTGTAAAAAAAATCCGTCAGGGAAGTGGTTAATAGATGTTTTAGCTGAAGAACTCAATAAGGATGTGCCATTTGATGTGATTAAACAGGTTCAGTCGTCGGCATATAATATGGGTTGGCTGCAAGAAATGGAGTCTGTGAGATCATTTATAAAAATAATAAATAACAAGGGTCCTAATATGGATCCTTGGGGTATACCCTGAAGAACTTTCTGGGATTTAGAAAAGACAGGAATAGGGCCAATAGGGGTATGGCCAGTGTATTTGACCACTTGTTGTTGATTTATACAGAAAGATCTGATCCACCGAAGGGGATTTCCAACTATCCCAAGTGTTTGTAGCTTATTAAAGAACAGATCATGGTTAATGGTGTCGAAGGCTTTACTGAAGTCATAAAAGATAACCAGCGTTTGTTTTTTTGGAATCTAGGGCATCATAGGTATTGTTCAGTAGTTGGAAAGAAGCAGATTTTGTGGACCTATTATTGCGAAACCCATGCTGAGATTCATGGATACGGCGGTGTGACTCTGCAAAATTAGTAAGGCGGTTGTAAAACAACTTTTCGAAGACCTTTGAAAAACTCGGGAGGATAGAGATTGGATGATAGTTGCTAGAGTTAAATAATGGGCCTTTTTTATGAATGGGATGCACACAAGCTGTTTTAAGATATTCAGGGAACTGACCCTCAGCAAAGGATGTATTTATGATTTCTGCTAATGGAGAGGAAAAAAGCCCCTTTACAGCCTTAATAATGGGAATGGGGATTTCATCTAAGCCAGGTGTCCATTTGTTTTTGAGTGCAGAGATAACCTGTTGGGCTTCCAGAGGATTAGTGGGGAACAGAAAAAATGATCTAGATGATGGAAGAAAGGAGGAGTTAGAGAAGTGGTTTGTCGATGGGAAAACAATAGATTAATCTAATGTATATGTTTACCATAAATACCACTCATGGAGAAACACCAAAGTTTCCTCTCACAGAAGTCTCTTCATGATAATGACATCACAACCCATATTTGCCCCCACATATTTGCTCAGCCCCAAGTCTCCCACCCTGCCTTCTGGTAGTTTTAGGTTTGAATATTCTGAAATACATAATTAAATTTTCACATAAATATTTTAGTGGCTACCAGGTTTGTACCAGAGTTGAACTCTCCACTTAGTAGCCAAACACTTCTGCCTAACAAGTATATCTCTTAATCTGTTTGGTGAAAATTAAAGTAATTATGTACATATATGAATCACCCCTTAATGACTGACCCTAACAAATGGTGGGACTCTCTCCCTCTATCTCTACCCCTGTTCCTCTCTCTGTTTTAAAATCTATAATATGCCATGCAATAGATGTTTCGCTGTAGTTCATTATAAGTAGACATCTTTAGATTACATGTAGAAATCCATAGAAGATGAGTTGGACGATATTTCTTTAATAAGAAACCTTACTGTGCATTTTCCACTGTGGATGAACGCCATATGGTACGCTAACAATCTTGATAAAATGTATCTGTATCTATGGTACATACAATAGATGTCTATTTGCTGTAGTTCATCTATTAGTAGATCACGTTTTGATACCTATAGATATCTATTTTCTGTATCGGAAAATAGAAGGTAATTTCATCTAAGAGATCTGAGAAAAGGTTTCATTTACCTTCCTGTGCTTCAGCAATACTCTGATTTATATAAGCTCTCAGAATTTTTGGGTCAAAATCACTTCCAGCTAATGGCTTCTCAGCAAATTGTGGAAGGTAAAAATCTTCCACGAATTTAAAAATTGAGGCAGCAAGCTTCAATTCGGAGTGTACTTCTTTGGACTGAACTAGAGAAACCCTATGGAAAAAGATTATAATGAGTAGAAAGTAATAAAATATACAAGTACCAAAATAAATACATAAACAAAGGACTTACTGGTCACCAGCAGCGATCATTGATGCATGCTTCATGTGCCAGATAGCCACATTTACACTTATGCTGGCTGCTTCATAGAAAGCATCATGGACTGACCTGAAAATAAACTTATGAAAGCATGCAGCACCAAAGAAAGTGAAACACAAGATTTCTTAACACGTAAATGCCATGGGGTACTTACTGAGGAATATTGCCTAGAAGTGTATGGGTCCATTTGAAAAGAAAGCAATCCCGAAGCTTACTAGGGTCATGGCTTTCGTCTGGCTTATCATCAATTGCAAGCAACAAACCCCTAAGCAGTGATAAGTAACTTTTATATAGTTCTTCTACATCAGCACTAGGTTGATGTGGATCCACGATTACATTCAACAATTTTTGTCTTGCATCTTTTAAGGCACTGAAAAAAGAGTATAAGCCTTAATAGCTAACTCAGGAAAAAACAGTTTGAGCCAAACAAAGTTTTATCCATTCATCCCTAAAGAATGTAGGTACCCTTTAGTGAGTATAATTAAAATAAGAACAAGTATTCTTTTGAAAATTGAAATATGCTAAACCTAATCAGCGTGGAAAAAATAAAGTGTCTCAATTATTCTCCATTACATACCAAATTCATGAATCTGGGATTGGTTAAGTGAACTGATGATGAGAGAATCTGGTTCAGCCAGTTGGTTAAAACGTAATTGCAGACTTTTATCAGCGGGATGGTAGTACTAAAGTTATGCTTAGCTACAACAATTCAGTAGACAGTTTACTTTTTAATTTTGCCACAAATGACATTTTCCTCAAGCCAATGATACCACAACAATGATATGTACTTCATTCATAGGATGGGAGAATCCAATCCTTTTCATAATTTTCTCAGATGCTACAGTAAGGACATAAATTCAATGTTTGAGACCCATTGATATAAAGGTATTGCAGATATTACAAAGGTAGTCCACACTAAGGAACATTATTTTTTATAATTTCAAACTTTTTTTTACATAAAACCAACAGCTTTACACATGCAGTGGTTTGAGGCATTACTTGGTGAAACTCAGTGATGAATCAAAATAAGTTATAACTTTGATTGTTCCACAATTATATTTATTACTTGCAATCAGTTTCCATACAGAGTATCATCATCTGCCAGATGATGATACTCTGTATTGAAACCGGTCACAAATAATAAGCATAATTGTGGAACAACAAAGTTTTTCCTTATTTTTATTGGTCAGTTTTACATGCCTTATGTATATCTTAGAAGATATGCATTAGCTGTCAACTTATTTTTGAATGAGTAGTATTCATTAGAGACATGGAAATTGAAATTAAGAAAAAAACTAAATCTGACTGGAGTTACCATAGAATCTTTAGCAGCAAGGTAAATGATGAAAGCTAAAGCTTAGCATAAGTTGCACAAGAGGGTGTAAACAATATTATGGGGAGTGCAAGAAAGAGAGGAGAAGGAAGGAAATGGAAGGGAGAGAAATTTATGAGGGAGGGTTTTGGTGATAAGGAATACGCATATTTCACATCTCATGCAATGGCTAGGGTTTTGGTGTTGGGTCAATGCTTGGGAAGTAGGTGGTACAGAGGGAGAAGTCAAGGTGATTTTTTAGAGGTGGTTTAGGTATCAAGGGTTTTTTCAAGATGCACTTGTCGAGGAGGGTCTCAGTATATCCTTATCCGAGAAGGGATTGGTGTATGGAGGAAAGGAATTTATCTAGGGAATTAGAGTTATAACAGATGTGGTGGCCTTGTTTGGAGAGAGAGAGTAGGGAAGGGATCTTTTGGTGTGGGAGGGATGGCAGCTTTTATAATGAAGGTATTGTTACTTCTTCGCTGGCTTGATATGGGCAGCAATACTGAAGTGGTGGTTGGAAAGATTGATTTCAACATCGAGGAAGGTTTCAAGGGAAGATGAGATATGGGAGGTGGAAGAGGCAGAGAAAAATCCATTGAGGGAGGAAATGAAGGAATTTAAGGAATAGATGTCATGGGGCCAGAGAATGAAAATTTCATTGATGCATTGAAGCCAGAGCAAGGGTTTGAGGGATTGTGAGGATCATCATCATCTCAGTTTCGACAAATGATTTAAAGAACTTATTGATAAAAATGTTAATATAACTCCTGACTTCCCTCCCTCCCTCAGCCTCTCTACTTCAACTAACAATAAGATCCTTTGAAATGGCATGCATGTGGTTACTTGAAGCCTAAAATAAGCCCTGCTTTAATTGAGCTCACTGACCCCCACCCACTCCTTCCCCTCTTCTCTTTTTGTTCTCCCATTACGCTTTAGGAGGGGAAAACTTGGGATTTCAGAAAATTGGGGCGGGGGGGGGGGGGGGGGGGGGGGGGGTAAAAAATATTGTTTATCTGGGCAGTGGTGTAGCCAGGTTTAGGGTCTAGGGGGGGGCAGAAAACTTTTAGGGGATGCCAAATCATAAATTACCCAGTTTACTAAACTTTGAAAAATTTGGTGATGCAATAGGTAGAAAATATGATAATTGACAATGTATTATACATTTGTTTATACATATTTGGGACTTAAGAATGGAAAAATACATAGACTTAGGGGTGCCAGAACACAGGGCGGGGGGGCATCCACTCCCTCCTGCCCCCCCCTGGCTACGCTACTGTATGGGGGGGGGGGGGGAGGAGTCATTGAGCCTGCACCAGATGTGTACCACTGGATAACAATATCTGACATCTAGGAATAGACAAGACTTCAAAATTCATAGACATTAGTGTGAATGAAGTGTGTGTGAATTTAAGGACTTTGATAAACCCAAGTCATGGTATTCTAAGCAAAGACATCCTCAATACTCCAAATTTTTGTTGTCAAATGTTTTCTTTACCATAGAAAAAGTTCGGCAGCCCTGCAAAAAGGCAAGACTTTAAATAGGCATGGCTAATTTTCCGGGATTTCCTCTGCGTCGATACACCTAAGTCAACAGTTTCGCCGGCGTTTCAGCAGGCGTCATCAGATGTGTCATCCTTGATATAAACCATAAAACCACATAAACTTCACACCTGAAGACGCCTCCTGAAAGGCCAGCGAAACTTGCACTAAGATGCATCGACACAAAGGAAATCCCGGAATATTAGCCACGCCTATTCCACCACTCCGCAGAAGCCTTCATCAATATTTAAGACTTTAAATGGGTATGATAGGAGTGGAAGTGGCAATTAAAGAAGGATGGAAGCTATATCTGTTAAACGATTGTAGAAAATTACATTTTACTCAATAATGAACACGCATTTTCATAACTTTTACATTTTTTCATTCGATTTCGACATACATGTGATTATTCTGCGGCATAATTATGTCCACAGCAAATTAGGGTAAAGTTAAAAATAAACGAAATTTGAGGAAAATGTTTACAAACAAAACAGAAAAAAAAACACTAGCAAAAGAGCCATTTCCCTATTCGCAGCTGATTCCATTGAAAACAGGTGTCATCGGTGTCATTGATGTCACAAAAAATTAGCGTTCATAATTGCTCAACTTACGCGCATATTCCCTTGACATCAGAGCCACAATTACCAACGACATTAAAGTTCATTACAGTTGTAGCTTTAAGAGGAGATCTATGGAACCAATGAGACATTTTGTGACTCAGTCAAAGATTAATGATTCACTAAAAAGTGTCTTCTATCTTCAAATCCCGAATCAGATGATGTCTTCGAACACACTTTCGAGTGACGAAGATTCGTCGAAAGGTAAAACTTTCTGATAATTAAAGGAAACAAAAACCAACAGGGTTTCACGAAGTTCACGAACGACTGGTTTACGGGGTTAACGGTCAACCAATGCGTCAATGTTCGTGATGTTTTTCCAAGCCTCCATGTTTCTTTCCTTGTTTTGGAAGAGAAAAATTTGAATGAACAATTGCGACCAATTGCGACGATTGCGGCCACTGCGTTACCGCGATACCGCGTTTCCCGCATGTGATTCCTTTACAAAATAGGAATCAGTATTGCCACACTATTACCACCAAATACTTTGAGAGCATTGAGGTAGCATCCGAACCTCAATGGTTGAGAGCTTGAGGCTACGTCATTACGTGTTTTGGTATTTGAATATTACCAGGCCTACAAGAAAAAAGAAAGGATTTCGAGGCCTTTTGGCACTTTTAGTGGAATTCTGATGTCAAAGATTTTTACCATAGGCTTAATCGTGCAGGGCAGGGCGTTTGAATCTTGCAAAAACTCCATTGGTATCATTGGTATCGTTGGTATCACCTTACTACTACCCGTTTGTTTACCATTTGCCGCCGGTACACAGTTTCCACCGGTTCTACCAGGTTCTACTTCCCAGTGTTCCCAATCTTGTGTTCCCGGTCTGTCAATCAAAATGTGGCTTGTCCTGGCCGTTGCCGTATTCCTGTTATTAGTAGTGGTTTATCTTATGTTTAAAGGAAACAAGCCTCAGAATCTTGAAGGGCGGCATGTGGTTGTAAGTATTTGCTGTCGGCCAGGAGAATTTGAACGGAGATAAACATGTGGTAGTATATTGGGTGTGGTGACATTATTTTGTACAGGTTACTGGAGGTTCAAGTGGAATCGGCAAAGCTGTAGCTATTGAGGTTGCTAGACGCGGTGCCAATGTCACCATAATTGCAAGAGATGTGGAAAAATTGGAGGCGGCAAAGCTGGAAGTAATAGATAATTGTGTCGACAGAGGAAACCAAGTAGTTCGATATTTATCTAGTAAGTAATAACGTTAAATATACCAAGTGAACAGGGCTTTTTCCTTCCTCAAAAATGGTGAACTGCAGTGGCACCCTGGATTACATCTTTTTACCATCGCACTATGGCTCCCGGCCACCTCTAAGGAATACAAAAAATATAGTGAATTACTAGACGGGTAAGGGTGAACTCACCTTTACCATGAGACGTTTATGCCTAGTTTACGGACAAAAATCTCTGCAAACCTCCTGTAAACATCTTCCTAAATCATATTGAAAAGTAACGATTTTTAACGTATTTGATAATGGAGATTTACCTTGGTTACTCCAATATTACTTACCGTTCAGTCCAAAATGTGCAAGAATAAAATATGCAATGGAATTTGCTAGATTTAGATGTGGGGAAAGTGGAAAAAAGTTTTCTATGGCTGCCCTAGACTCCTACTATACAATGGCCTTTGTTGAAGCCTGGCTGAATCAAGTTCACTTTCATGCGAGAAAAACCCCACGATTCCCTGCTTATGTTGAATTAATGACTAAATACATTTCAGTGGGTGTTTTATCCCCTGGTCCTAGCATCTCAAATCATTCAGGAGGTGCGGGGTGACCATCAAGGATAAAAAAAAATATATATGTTATAGACCAGTAAGAAACATTAAAAAATCTGCCACTTTTATTTTTATAAATTGATTTTTAATGAACTTAAAGCTATTTTAAGAAACACCTAAAAATGGCCATTTTAACAAGCATGGGGAAAACGGTGAATTTTCAAGCATCTCTAATTTGGCCAATAAGAAGCTAGGATGATGAAGATTTTTTTTTGTTTTGCAGTGCTTTCTTTGTATTTGTACTACATGCTTTGAAAAAAGTTGGACGTTGAATGGGGAATGGAGTTTAAATTTCACAGTTGTTTAAAAATCAGAATATTGTTCATACTTTAACAATTTTTTACAGCTACGAAATGTGCTAAAAGAGTAAAAATCAGGGTAAAGGTGAGCTTTCGTCTAGCCAGTGTAAACGCGATTTTCACCCACTTTCAACAGACATATCGGAACCAAATTCACCTTACTTATGCAAACCTTGTGCATTTGTAAAATACTTTCAACTTAACAATGCATCAACTACTTCAGGAATGGCAAACTTTCAAACCTGAGAAGTGCATTTTTTCCTCTCCGGCATCTTGTAAAAAAATGCTGTTTCCTCTTATTCACCGTAGATGGCGCAGCGATCAAGCAGTTGGTTCTCCTAACCCCCCATCTCCTTCACACTTTCTTCCCGCCTTCCACTCAAACTCGCCCCACTATAGCTATTTATTTCAAAGCAATTCCATTCATTCCACTGCACTAAAAACTGCACATTTCACTTCAAATGGAGGATTTACACTTTCTTATCGGGCCTACTACTCGGTAATCCATTTCATGGGTAATTCATGGCGACCACACACCACACAGGCAAGTCAGAAATGATTTATTTCAACAGGCCCCTCAACTCTCATTGGAGAATGAATACCGGGCGACTTTTAAACAATTGACTTCCAACCATTCACAGTTAATTTCCCCCTTCCACACTACCCAAGAGAACTCCGTCAACAATACTATTTCATTAGCCTCCAACAAAACCCTCTTATGTTCACCATGTCACCTGAGGGATTTTATTCTTGAAATAATACGCATAATTACATTTAACCCTTCTATTAATGACCACCTGTAATCACCAACCGACTAAAGGGATTCTATTCTTAATAGAATATGTAAAATTGCATTTTTTCCCTTCTATTAATGGCCACCTATAATCACCAACCGACTAGAAGGATTCTATTCTTAATAGAATATGTAAAATGACATTTTACCCTTCTATTAATGGGCACCTATAAATACCAACCCACTAGAGGGATTTAATTCTTAAAAGAATACTAGGCTTTAAATAATACACCCTTTTAATCAACAACCTACAACAGGGAAGTCATTCTTTAAAAAATACGCAAAGTCATGTTCCAGGGTAAAAATTCCCGTCATTTTCGCTGTGAAAATGCACATCCAGTATCATACCGTTCAATGAAATCCCCTCTCGACTAAAACACAACACTCAGAATTATTCCTAACATACATCTTTCTATTTTCACATATATTGTAAAAATCTGCATTTTGAACCATCCCCCACTCTCACAAATGCCCATTTCCATGTTATTGCTCCCGCGAAAAATGCATTTTCCACTTTTCCAACTCACAGAAATGCCCTTTTCACTTTTGAAAATGGCTAATTCGGGCCCTTGTACCGTCCCACCCTAGCACCCCTGTTTCACTCCATAACAAGCCCAACTTCATTGCTGGGGGGTTGGGTTAGGGCATATTTTAGAAGGGAAATTAGTCACTACATACCTCCCTACCGGTTGTTCGTAAAACCTAGAGATGGGAAAATTACCATAATTTTCATCTGAGGTAAATTTCCATGGTAAATTACGGTAATTTTTGAAAATTACTGTAATTTTCCTGTATTTTTTAGTTTTAAGTATTAAACAGCAAATGTATGGTTAAATAAGAAAGCAATAGCATTAGGAAGGGACTAACCATGTTTAAACCATACCTTATACAACATTTATGTATTAGAAATTTTTTAAATTGTAAAAAGACCTACGGCAGCAACACGCAATCTAGCTTTCTTTTGTAAAAGTATGAGAAATTTTCAAGAAGAATATTCTAAAGTTTAAATCTTATAATGTTATAATTTAAGTAAAATATTCCAAAAATGAGTTTTACATGCCTCAATTTATTATTAAACATGTAGGAAATGTGAACTTGGCTTAAAAGAACATGTTGGGAATTTATCTGTATGAAAAATTACCTCAAAGATAGGTGAATTATCTAGAAAACTACGGTAATTTACAAGGGACGCGGTAAATTACGAAAAATACCACGGTAATTTGCAAAAATTACTGAGGTAATTTTCAGAGTGGCCCATCTCTAGTAAAACCTCCAAATATGGCATCGAAATCTCACGAAAAAATCGCGAAATTGCTCATTTTCAGATGTTAATATCTCAAAAACTACTATTCATACGGGTATGATTCTTACATTTTTACAAATGCGCATTCTTCCTCTACTCCTAGGTATCACATTCAATTTCGTCAGTTTCCTACGTTTAAAAAAAAAATGTTAACCTTGCAAGGCGGAAGCTCACCTTTACCAAAATCAGTTATACATGTATTATTTAGGCATATTAGTGACAACATTTTTTAATAGCCCCGATAATGTTGCATTTCCGTGAAATATGCCTTCAAGTAAAAAGAACTGCCATTTTTGCATAAACAAAAGAGGGTATTTAAAAAAAACATCTTTAAAAATTGGCTAAAATATAGTAGTAATGGTGAGCAATAAGCCCATGCAAAAAGAGTGGGCAGTATATTTGTTGATAATTATTTATGAAGTTTATATGTTTGTGCATTACACCCATCAGCCAAGTTGACACATTCTGCCTGGTTCCCATGATATTTCCAATTTTAAAAAGCAGTGAAGAGTCTGATACTCTGAATTAGTCCTAACAGAGTTAAAATATTCATGACTTTATTTTAGTAATTAGCTATTATGATTTACTTACATGCAATTCATTATATCTTACATTGAAGCTCTGAGGCAATTCATTTTTAAAATGCATTGTCTCAATTAAATAATTAACTTGATAACTTAGTTTGATTGCTTGTTATACATACCATAATGAAATTAGAAAAGAACTACTCCAATTTAAAAATTAATTTTGTGCATATATTCCTTCAGTTGCCTTCACTTCATTCTTGTCAAATTTGTGCAAACGTCCTGACCGGCCACAGGGAGAAGGTGGTGTTACATTTAAAATAATTTGTATATCTAAGTGGTATAATGCACTCATCCTTCTGTAGTGGCCATTTATATCCATTGGCTGGACCATGAGGACTCATGGTCCTGAGGAAAATAAAAGACAGTGATTTCTCCAGGCATCAATACTGTCATTCTGCAAGTTGAATTTTGTGGCATAATGCTTGCAAAGCCCTCCTACCCCATCGCATGCAATTTTCCCATGACCGGTGCAGAGAAAACCCATTTCCTTGTAATATTTCAGGTATCTTTGATCTTAATTCATACATGTGATACCTATTCTTGAAATGGGATGTTGCTCCATCTGAGACATATGTTACCGAATTAAAATCCTCTGTGTAACTTTGAATTTTTTCTTGCTTTACCACATTCATTGGAGAGAGTGCATGCGCACTATCATGAATTAAGTCATCACAAACTACTGCATATGACTTTGTTTTCCCAGAAAAGTAGGCTACACATGTAAATAAAGAAACTTGACAATCACTCCAGTGGTACCTTTGAACTTCATTTGGAAGCACAACCGACCAGTTTTCAGCTAAGTCAAAATGAAGGAATAATGACAAGATGGTACTACTGTGTATAGCAGATAGCATTTTTGCTATTCCACCTCTCTGTATTTTCTGAATGTAACCATGGGAGACTCCTATTGTTATCCAAACTCATGCATCAGACACAAACTTCGTCACACTAGCTATCCTTCTTATCAAATCACCAGCTTCCCACGGAGCATAAGTTAATTCTTCTCCTGTGTGTTATAAATGTAATGCTTTATTTGTAATTCCTTCTCCCCCTGGACATTCTCCACACTCTTGCAACCAGCATTCTTCTTTGTGGTTTCCACATGAACACAACATAAATAAGCTCCTTTCTTCAGTTTTCTGCCCTGTCAAGTTTTTCGGAGTTCCACATATCAGCTTCAAGTTGCTGCATTAAACACAAGCACACTCCACTTTCACTGGCTGACATTTTGCCCACTTTGGACGCAAGGAGTAAAATGTGGAGGATCCTATTTTCAATGATGGATAATCATGAACCTTCATCTGAAGATATGCTTCTCTTATTGATCGTGTCATAATCCTTTTAATTTTCTTAACTTTTTCTCCATTTAAGTTCACCGTAGTAACATCTTTTTTGTTTGGACTTTGCTTTTTTGTTTGACCTTATCATCCAGAAAATATGACAGCAGTTTCAAAGTCATTAGCTGGTATTGAATTCCCCTCATATAGATTTTGGTTTTCCCATTCACCTTTTTCTTGCCTAATTTTTTTTGCTTTATCAATTAAGTACAATGAACTTTTTGGTAAAAGTTGACGAATTGCACTTTTTGACTAACCATCAGGTACCAACATGAGAAGCTGAATTTTGTCAGAGTATCTAGCTTTCGCCATGGCTGAGTTCAAATTTTCTAGCCAGGAATAAATTATCAAACGATACGTTTCGGCTCGGCCGCTCGGGTAGTGTAATGGCGGTGTTTGTGTAGCTGACCGAGTTTCGACTGTGGACTGTCTAGTTCGCCCTGTTTTTCAAAAATTTTCCCCTGGTTTTGGAACGAAATTCCTGGCTACCCCACTGCATACTGGCAGTGACATCTTACAGTGACAGTTTCTTGAAATTCAACACATTTCCATTTAACGTAATTAACCCTCCTATCAGGATTAATTTGTGATGGCTGCTTAATAGGAGTCATTTGAGGACTTAAAATATTTATGGTTTCATTCATGGTGTTCACTGCTTCACTTTGAGGGACATAGGAATCTTAAAAGTCACCAACTGGTAAAAACACTGTTGAATCTCTATCAACTGTACAAGATCCAATTCCAAACTCCTGCATCTTTATCTAAAAGAGAATAAAACAGTTTCTGCACACATCATGGCTAGCTGATACAGTGGTACTGGGGCTGGTGGTGGATCGGTTGTTGTAATCACTGGTGGGTAGGTTGTATAATAGCGGTATCAGATGAAGGATGAGTGCATTATATCACTTAGATGTATTATTTTAAATGTAACACCACCTTCTCCCTGTGGCCGGTCAGGACGTTTGCACAAATTTGACAAGAATGAAGTGAAGGCAACTGAAGGATATGCACAAAATTAATTTTTAAATTGGAGTAGTTCTTTTCTAATTTCATTATGGTATGTATAACAAGCAATCAAACTAAGTTATCAAGTTAATTATTTAATTGAGACAATGCATTTAAAAAATGAATTGCCTCAGAGCTTCAATGTAAGATATAATGAATTGCATGTAAGTAAATCATAATAGCTAATAACTAATTACTAAAATAAAGTCATGAATATTTTAACTCTGTTAGGACTAATTCAGAGTATCAGACTCCTCACTGCTTTTTAAAATTGGAAATATCATGGGAACCAGGCAGAATGTGCCAACTTGGCTGATGGGTGTAATGCACAAACATATAAACTTCATAAATAATTATCAACAAATATACTGCCCACTCTTTTTGCATGGGCTTATTGCTCACCATTACTACTATATTTTAGCCAATTTTTAAATATGTTTTTTTTAAATACCCTCTTTTGTTTATGCAAAAATGGCAGTTCTTTTTACTTGAAGGCATATTTCACGGAAATGCAACATTATCGAAGCTGTTAAAAAATATGTTGCCACTAATATGCCTAAATAATACATGTATAACTGATTTTTACTCTTTTAGCACATTTCATAGCTGTAAAAAAATTGTTTAAGTATAATTTTCTGATTTTTAAACAATTGTGAAATTTATACTCCATTTCCCATTCAACGACCAACTTTTTTCAAAGCATGTAGTACAAATACAAAGAAAGCACAGTAAAACAAAAAAAATCTTTTACATCCTAGCTTCATTCTTGGCCAATTTAGAGACGTTTGAAAATTCACAGTTTTACCCTTGCTTGTTAAAATGGCCATTTTAGGTGTTTTTAAAGATGGCTGTAAGTTCATTAAAAAGCAATTTATAAAAATAAAAATAGCTGATTTTTGAATGTCTCTTATTGGTCTAGGTCATATATTTTTTTGAAAAAAATTCATGAATGTCACCCTGCACATTTCATAGTGCTCTGCATGATTTGAGATGGAAAAGGCCCCGAGATATAGCCTCGCCGTAATCTTCCTTTTTATGCTATACCTCCCTCATTTAATCAGCCTTTCCATGTGCTCAGACATTATTTTTCAGTTATATTCTCCCACCTTGTACTACCTCAGATATGCTCTTCTACTCATCAACAGAGCCTTGCTTTTTTCAAACCAATTATCTACCTGTATTCGCGTTATGAATACCCCCTTGCTAGCTGATTTCTTTCAAACTCCTACAGAATACTGTGTTTGTCTACTGCAACTCCCCTGGAAACTGTCTTCCTTATACAAGAGCTACCTCTCATATGGCACAAGCTTTTCCTTTAAACTCATTATACCTCTTACCCAACTTCTTCTTATCTTTTATTAACCTTATTCTGTCTCTCCATCCATTGAGGATATGAACCTCTCTTCCACTATCCTAAGTGATGACCAAGTTATATTGTCAGAGAGTTTCTTCTTTTCACCCACCCCTTAAGTCAGTCTGGTGTCTTTCCTATCAGATTCCCTCATTTTATATTGAAATATAACATGGTGTCTGCTGGAAAACCCAATGCCCTTCCTTCTCCCTTACACAACAGTCCCAGTCATAAATTCCGACTTCCTTCAAATTATGAGCCCTAAGTAATCCATTAAAACCCACCCTGTTGAAAGCTTTCAACAAAATTTACAAACAAAATATCCTGCCTTTCAATCCTGAGAGCCCAAGTTCAAATCCCAAGAGAGATGGGGATTTTTCCGTGGCATGTTGATCCCTACATGGGTGCTGTGTGGAGAGCACCTTAGGTCAGCAACTACTCCATCAGTTGGATGGGATGCTTAACTATGGTCCCTTACGTGCCTTTGATTAATAGAATGGTAATACTGATACCAGGTTCCCCTCCACCCTTCATACTAGAGACCTGCAACCGGGTGCAAAATACAGTCGACCCTTGCCCGACTCCCTTGTTCGGCCGAGCCCGTGTTCGCCTCTGCCCGAATGACATAGGCACCCGACCGTGCCCGTTCGCCCAGGTTCCTACCGGGCGCCCGGCACGCACCCTCACCCGCCTCTGAAAGAAGGCGGCGGGCAGTGGGGAATGCCCAATTGGGATCCGCAAGGCAGCCGATTTTTTGGGCGAAAACGGGTTCATGGAAAGACTAAGAGTGTACCAAGTTCCCCGTGGGTGACCGGGCGCCTGGCCACCCACCAGGCACCCGGCTCTCGATCGGGCACTCGATGGCGAGAGGCAGTCATGTCAGTCGGGACACTTTGGAAGTTATCGTCAAAAACAGTTCTGTGTATTCGTGTTTCCGTTTCTCTCTATCTCTCGCACATAGCCGGGCGAGGGACGACCGTATATCGTGCCCGGTTGCAAGTCTCTACTTCATACTCCCCATACTATCCTTTCCCCACCAACCTACCTGTACTTCATGTTGCAAATGACATAAGGTATCTGTTGCCCCCACAAATTATCAACCAATGGTCTCAATTTATCAGCCACCTCCCTGAACCAACCAACCAATGATGAAGCCCACAATGACTCCCAAATTCTTACCAAGATTTCTGTTCCCTAATTTGAATTATTACAACAATATAAATCTTTAGGTTTCTCAAGATTTTTCCACAATTATGTGTAAAACTGTTTATTTAAATGCCAACTCATTTGATTGTGGTCCAAGATCTAGAAAATTCTGAAGATTTATATACATATGAACCATGGTCCATAACCTCCTGACTCTCATAACTTTGTAATTTTTCTTTAAGTTGTACTTCTGTTTAAGGCGCTTCAATGGCTAAGGTTATTTGGCACTTACAGTCTGCCACGTGTAGACAGGGGCAACAGCACTCTGACGAATCGGAGGATCACCCCTCCAAACTCGAGCTGAGCCCAACGATGCTTAACTTCGGTGACTGATCGGAAACTGGTGTTTCCATCGTCGCAGGTCGTTGCCCTAAATATTTCTTTAAACTCACATCCTTGAGGAAGGACCAACTCACATTGACATTCTTTCTCCCTCCAATCCCAGGGTACCTACACATTTCGTCCTTCTAAAATTAAATAATTATCCCTTACCAATCCATATTAAACAACATTAGCTCCCCCATTGAAAGAATATCTGCCCAAGTTGATTTCTACCGTCATTCATTGTATCTTTACTTTCCTCTTTTTATTTGTACACTTAATACATTTTAGAGTGCCTCTGCTGCTTCCAAATCCCCATCAAGCAAACATTATAAGGGCTACAATAGATATCACCTCCTTCTAGACTTTGATCTAATACAACAAAGGCATTTGAAGCATATGCGTTCCCTCTGGTCAATCCCCCCCCACACCTCCCTTCCATGTATTTCCTCCTTTTCTGATTTGGCCTAAAAACTCGGTAATTCAGCAATGGGTATGAGAAAGACTCCATTTAACCCCACTGTATTTATGGGTCTACTTGAGGCTAAGTTCCTGTTCTCAACAGTCCATTAAACCCTTGTTCTGGTCCTGAATCATGGGCAACATCTTGCCCATTTGGACGCAAATCCCTCAGTCCCCTCCTTCCTCTCCAACCTCAACTCCTCTGTACGATATTTCACTGAGGAAAAATCATTCCCGGTCTAGACGAATATCACAAGTGTAATATCGCTCTTATGTGCACTTTCGGGTGACTCCATAAAGGTAACTACCATGGCTACTATAGTCCCAGTATCCTCAAAATTACTCAACTCCTCTTTCTGTCTTTCACCTCTGCTTGAATGGAATAGAATAGAATTTTATTCACTTCCATCTGCAGAACATAACATTAAAAAATAATTAAACATATCAACGGAAGATTTTCAGAAAATACTATTTTCCTTTAATATTTTTATAATACCTCGCAACGAGAAAATGCAGTAATGCTCTGAAGTTACCGTCATTCGTCAAGGGCTCTTCCAATGATAATGCACCGTCGCCTTGTCCTGATGACCTCTGAATGGTATTGTTTTGACAGCCAAAAAAATCACATTTTTTAGTATCAGCTTCAGATTTTCTCTATTTTCCTTGATTTTCTCCCTTCTGTAGCCTTCCAGTTGGCTTGTGATTTGATTGTCAGGTTTTTTGTATTTTTCCAGAAAATTCGGGGCCAACATCACTGTACCTTTGTGATAGACTGTTTTGGTGGTTTTCCAGATCACCTAGTTTCCCTAGAAGTTTTCAAAACTTCTTCAACGGCTCTGTAACGAGGGATTTTAACTGCAAATTTGTACCGCAAGATGCCATTGATTGGGAAAAAAGGGCAATACCTACAAAAACGTCCATTCATTGAGGGAGAAACCACAAGCCAAGGGTACTTTTCAAGATGTTCTATCCTCTCGTAACAACGTTCTTCCGCGGTTCCCTCCCTATGAGTTGAAAAGGGATACTTGTAGTCGCTTGTGGATGTCCAAGGGCTTTCCAAAAGTTCTGCTATTTTCCTATCATCAGGTCTTTCCTTTCCTGGTACAATGAAGAGACCTATGTCACAGTTAAAGTTTTCAGCCAAAGGAAGTGAAGAAATCGAAGCTTCAGTCGTTGTTTCGTGTCTACGTGGAGGTGATTCTAAAAGGACCATGGACTCTGCTTCAGTCTCATTGTCAGTTGTGCAGCATGAACGCATGGTGTTAACAAATTGTGTATCTTCTCTTGCTGCTTCTGGCGTCTTTTGTTTTTGGATGTAAGAGAAAAAGTTTCGCAGGTCCGCAGAGGCACTGTTAGTTTTCTGCTTCAGGCCTACTAGAAGAAGACGCCTGCAAACATAAGTAAACCTTAGCTATTTCTTCTGCGACAAGTTGCAAAAAACATTATAAGCATGTATTTTTCTCACCCTATAGCATAATACTTGAAAATTATTTGGCTTTACTTAGAGAGTCCTCAATTTTACTGCTATCAAAATGGGAGGGGTCAAAACTACGGTGGGTGGACCTCTTACAGCATTTCTGTGATAACACAATGAAAATGAAAGTCCTGTAAATAGGTGGGTGTTCAATTCCTTAATAAAAAAGCAGATAAGTAGCAAGAGCGGCTAATGTGGGCCCGAGCTTGAAGCCGGCCATCCGACCCTAATGGCGAGCATGAGAAAGCGCAAATTAAGTTATGCCGTTGTAATTTATCGATTGAACTTACCATGTCTGGCTGAAAGGTTGATCTTCACGTCAGGTATATCACAGAATAAAGGAAAAAGTACACAGGGTCCTAAACATGTGAAGAACTCTTGAACTTGTCACTCACTAATATTGGAACAATACACTCGCTAGAGCCGGGAAACTGACATGTTGCGGCAAGCACAAGAGCAGAGGGTGTGGCTTCGGAGGAGGGCGTAGAGACTGTATTCCCCTCTTGCAGTCGCACTATGGCTCAACTTCCCTAACTTGCGGCACGATTCTCTGCATATGTATATAGTACATATATAGGTACCTTATAACTATTCCGTTATGGCACCAAAGCTTTCACAACATTGTTCATCAAAAGGCCTACAAAAGTACAATTGCAAACATTGAGGATACTGTGTCTGTTTAAACAAGCGGCTTTTAGATATTTTCCAAAAATCTTTAAACATTGTGTATTGAGCTGGTGAAATAAAAACTTGCTTTGGAGAACCAACTCAATGGTTACGATCTTTTCTATTTTCCCGGGAATTACGGGAGGGGTGGGGGCGGCCACCCCCCCATGCCACCCCCCTTAATCAACCCCTGCTCCCTTAATGTGAAATATATTACATTCATTTTCATTTATTATACTTTATAATGCCTACTGCTACCAAAAACATTTTTTTAAAGATTTTTTGATGACACCATCCTTTACCTCAATTGGTGGAAAAAATAGAGTTTTTCGGACATAAAATCATACCTTCATTAATTGGTTCAATATCAGATTCATTCAAAGTTATTGTAGATATTCTAAATATTATCTAAAACTTTTGTCTGAAGCAATTTTTTATGTGACTAACCCTTACTGCAAGGGGTGAGTAAAATTAGCTGAGTCTATATGAAAAAACCATTGAAATCTACCTGTGCCTCCAGGCCAGGCCTAAAGGAATTTTTGGATTTGTAGCCATGGTCATGTCACTCAATGTTTCATTATTTCTTCTTACTATCCCCCTCACAATTTACTCTTTTGATTGTATTTTGCTCACACTTCCATTCAAATAGTTTTCTCCGTAGACCTTATATACTATTCCAAGAAATAGCCTGGTAGCATTCTAATGACTAAAAACAGTTGGTACAAATGTACTCTTTCATGCCTCCTGTTGGATGTCATGTGCATTTTTCTCTTGGAAAAAAGTTAAGCCACCAAGTGTTTTCATGTATCATAATTTTTATGAATACATACTTCATTAGATTTTCTCCACTGATTGTGCTGCTGGAAATGTATGTATTATTTCTTTCAGTGGACATATGCAATTGTGATGACAACTTAAGTTCTCACATTGAGAGCCTAGAAAATAACATGGGTCCAATATTCATGCTAGTAAACTGTGCCGGCACATCAGCATGTTCAAAGTTTGAAGACATGAGTATTAAAGATGTAAAGGTAAGAGCTTTTGATTTTAAACTCGTTTAACTACATTATTCTCTAATATTCAACTACTGTAGTTTGACTAATGAATAGTTGAAGAAAGTTCATCTT
The DNA here is from genome assembly GCA_963573305.1 of Pyrrhosoma nymphula. NCBI lineage: Eukaryota > Metazoa > Arthropoda > Insecta > Odonata > Coenagrionidae > Pyrrhosoma > Pyrrhosoma nymphula. The sequence goes on along the minus strand of OY754337.1, from coordinate 23,258,378 downwards.
AAATGATGAAACTTAATTATTCCTTTGATCCTTGATTATTTTCTGTTTTCGAGTTCTAAACCTAAGTGAGTTTGTAGAAATTTATTAAAAATACTTGCAGTGTAGGCTTTGTGTACACCTTCCTCCTTTGTTCTGCATTTGTAACTTTTGGACATTAGTGGTGCACTCCGAACTGCAACTTATGCTTTATCTAAGTTATATGTATTTTCCTCTTTGGAATTTTGCTCTTGTGTGCACTTGTGGGTGATTTATTCAAAGTAATACATACTGTGGCTAGTCCCAGTATCTTCAACATTTGTCAAAAAGAGCAAACACCTCATTGTGTTCCAAGTTTGGCTTTAACCTCGCGGACTGTGGTGCTAGGTGCACGCTTTGGACAGTTTTGTTACATTGTATATTTGGCAGTCTGGAACATCTTGTTTCTTTTAAGTCCAAAATTCACCAGGGAGAAGGATGCCCGGTAGCTTAAATGGCTAAAGCACTAGGTGTAATATTGATGGGCCCGGGTTCGAGTCCCTGTCAAGGTGAATGATTTTTCCTCGGAGGAATTTTGCACTCATGAACAGTGTTGTTCACTTTTACTTATTTATTGATTTCAATTGCTTCATAAGTAATAGGGTTACCATACCTACGTCCTCATTTATGCGGACATGTCCGCATTTTCGACTTTTAATGTAGCATCCGAGTACATTTTTATGATTTCTGTTGATGTCCGTATTTTTTATTTTTGGGAAGTAAGATCTTTTAATTTTTTAAAATCTCATGTCACCAACTACTTATTATTATATCAATTATTTAATTACACCGTTAGCGATCTGCTTTCCATTAGGGTGCTTTCGATTCAGGGCTATAGACGGCGATTGCCACTCCGCGGGGCTATGGGTTGGAAATAGTTCATAGTTTGGCTGCCAGATCGTTGCCAGTAACTGTGACACGAGGCAGTGGTTGGGGCGATGGTGGCGGGGGGAGGGGTGTGCCATGGAGTATAGTTATTTGACAGTATATAATCTAACGAATAATGTTTCATTTGATTGTCCTAAGAGTGTGCTGATCAATCCCTATGAGTGTGTCTGCATTTTGGAATTTCAAAATATGGTAACCCTACATAAGTACAAATGCCTGCAATTAAAACTGCCTGACAAAATCTTGCTATCAACAATCTGCATTGAAATATCCCACCTCCTACCATATTGTTTACATTTTTTCCTATATGTACTGCTCTATGCTTGCACCTTTTGCTCCCACAAGAACATTCTCCATTTGGTACACTTATGTTGATTAGAGCAGGAAGATGTAATTAAGTGCAGTAATGTAATTCTTAATTATGTAATACTCTGTTTTGCCAAGCTTTATCCTAATTGAAAAACAAATGAACTCCCAACTCATCCTTTTTTCCATGTTGGGTGTATGTATATGTATCCCATATTTTATGCTTGTTATATGTACCATTTTTAATTGGCATTACTGCTGTGTGTGGGCAATTTCCAAAGAAGTAAAGGTTTAATGAAAAATGCTAACTAAGCTAATTCATTTTCAGCCATTCTCCGTAACATGGTAAAACGTTTTCCTGGAAATCCATTTTTATTTGCTAATCAGCTAATCTCATTTTTATTAATTTTGTTCTACATTGTGGATATAATTTGCTGAACATAAGTGAAAATTAAATTAAATCATTATTTTCATTTTTAGGGAATGATGGACGTGAACTTCTTTGGAACATTCTATGTAACCAGGTCAGTTGTCCCTATTATGAAAAAGAGAAGAAGTGGCATAATAGTTCTGGTTGGATCTCAAGCTTCGTTGCTTGGCATATTTGGCTACGCAGCATATAGTAGTTCTAAATTTGCTTTGCGGGGTCTTGCTGAATCTTTGCATATGGAGGTAAGATAATCTGTGGGGACTAATTAGGAATAAGTGCATGATAACAGCTGGTTATTGAGAGTCAGCATCAGGAAATATGTATATGTACTTCTCTTAAATTTTTTTGCTTCATGACCATGCTGACTATGGGTTTGCTAAATTGTGGAGAGACTCTAGTTTGGTGTAAACTAATTGGCTAAATATGTTGTGATGATGTACATTTCATTCTAGGTTATGTTCCCACCAATTTCACGTACATTATTTTATTCCTCGTGGAAACTGGGCTTAAAATAAAATCTGAAAAATGATAAAATAAATTTTTTTCAAAATATATTTTTTTACATTTAATACATATTAATGCCATTTACACAACAATTTAGGCCCCGCTAAGTCTCAACGACTTGTCAGCAGGTTCCACGACATCATAAAAATATGGCAACGACACCTTTACCTAATATATACATACATTTTTCCCTATTAAAAAATATGGCAATGACTTTAATCTGATTGGTCATAATTTTGTCAGAATTTTTATTATTTAATAGGTAAATTGGGTTCCAAAAGCCAACAGGATTATTATCTTAACAGGGCGTCCGTTGCTATTCATAGGACCATATCTCCTGTGCTACATTATGGACTTGACACGTGTGCCACTAAACAACTGAAACATGGGTGTACATATTTTGCTTAGGGGACATTAATTTCCATGTGCATCCTCAGAGACATGCTTTTTCTACACTAATCTCATCTTTTATTTCTTATCATCGTCATCAGTTGCAGTCATCAATCCTTGTACTATTTTAGTTTTCTGGAGCTCTCTACGCCATTCTCTCTTTAGCTAATTATTCCCGATTGTTTTCCCTTCCATTTCTGTTTTCTGGAGGCTGTTATGTTTCAGAATGTGTCCATTAAGTTTGTCACATGTGTTTTGTGGAGTTAACATTAAAAATCTTTCCTCCCAAGCTCTTAATGTGACTGAGTCATTGCTGACTGTCTTTTTGATTTCAGTCATTCTTCTACGACATCATGGTTCGATTATCTCCTATCTTTGCTTTCCTAGTCTCAATGCTTTTTAAGAAAAGCTCTAAACTTATGATTTAATTAAGTGCTCCCATGTCTCCGATAGTATCTTAAGACGCATCATTAACACACAATTCACCTCTGTCCTCTCCCTTCTTCTTCTCCTAATTCTCCCCCCTTTTCATGGCTGATGTCCTAATACCCCTGCCACATGCCTCGTAGGGTAGTATGTTGATGTGTTGCTAGCACTCAGTTGACTTCTCTACTTTCATATAATACTTTCTTTACTTGGCTACTTAGTACAATTTGACAAATTGTTGGGGTTACCCAGGACTAGCCACGGTATTACCCTTGTGATTTTTCCCCTGTGGAATTTCACACTTATTGTTAGTACAATTTGCTTGATTCTTATATCAGTGGTGGTCTTACTTTTGACATAGCTTAACTCTTCCACTTGACCCAGTTTTTGCTGCCCTAGTCTGATTCATAATTGGAATTTTATATACAGTAGAAGTCTGTTATTACGAGTCCTGAAAAAATTCAAAAAAGTACTCGCCATAAGGCACACTCGTTATATTCGTCACCAAATTTAATGTCTCAATCGTAATTAGTTCTTGCGCAACGGCTACCTTAAAGTGTGGTTTTGCTGGGATGTCCTGCGGCCGCGTCTGGCGTCTGCATCTAGCAGTCGGAAGTACTGCCTTACTCATCCAATGTGTATCAAATGGGCACGGTTTTGCTGAGACGTCTTGGCCGTCGCATTCGACTGCTGACACCTGATGTCTGCATCTCGTCTGCTTCGAGAGCACTTGACGCGGATGCCTAGTCGGGAAGTCCCAATTTTCAATGATTTTTCCGCTCTCCTCTCTCCGCGTTTTAAGAAAATACATATTCTCCCACATCGCCCAGCTGCGTAAATGGGACGTAGACGCCTGAATGAAACCATCCGGCCGCGACGTCCAGCCGCGAAAGTCCAGACTCGGCGGTTGGACTTGGCCACTGGATGCCCCAGCAGTGGCGGATACAGAAAAAACTCAAGGGGGGGGGGGGGGCGCAAGTTATCGCGATGATTGTAGCTTTCAAACTTACTGCCTGGCAGCGACTCTGTTTCCCTTATATATGTAGCTCGGTTGTTTCGAGAACATTCGGTGCCAGAATGTTCGCTTCCAGACTTTTAAGGAGTGTGAACAAATACAAACAGTAGAATATTCGCGACTTTTCTCGAACAAATGCCAGACAGAATAACGTATCGAGGTCACTAGAATGGCTGCAACTTTTCTCGTAGGTTAGCTATCCATATGTGCCAGACAGAAACGTATAATATACGATGACGCGGACGCGCGCGCGTGCTACATAAGAAAGTACAACTACTCGATAACTCGATTCAGAGTCGACTGACGAAAGACACGAACGAATAGCGTGCAGGCTGACTGGCGCGGGTGGCCCCGCAAGGGGGGGGCACCCTGCGCCCCCCATATGTATCCGCCACTGCGCCCCAGTGAAACCAGACATTATTTGATGCATATCAAACTTAAACAAGATATTGCTCAAACCTTCGTTAGTGTTTTTGTCAAATTTCAGAGTTGTAACTTCATTTGATCGAATGTTGCCTTCATTTTTGTGGAACTAATTTATCTCCGTTCTCGTGGCACATAGAGAGATTTCCGAAACACTACTGGCTTTTTCGTGAGTTCGGAATTACAAATTATGTATTCATAAACACATTTAAGCACAGGTTTATTTCATAGCAATTTTTATTTATGTCAAGTTTTTGTCTGCATTCAGCGTGCGGTGAGCCGTGGAGGGGGACTCTGGGAGCTTACTCTCACCTCCATTTAGTCATGCAGTGTTGCCAGTGGTTTTCGGCGAAGGCATAGTATTGTTCGTTGATTCATTAAAATCCCACACTTAGCAAAGTGCAGCCTGATTCATTCTTGAAGATGCCTCCCAAGACCGCGACTCTCTGAGCAAGAGATGGTGAAGGTGATGGTTAACAAGATGAAAATACTACATTAGAAATGTTTTTAGAGGGAAGGGAAGAGATTTGTTATTGGTGACCGAGTTTGAAAGTAAGTAGGGAAGAGATGTTTGCCCACGGGTGTGTGCCATGGGAGATGGGATCCTAATTCCTCTATCGGTCTCATCCGTCTCCTTCCCCTCCCTTGTTCCTCAACTACGTCTTAAGGTCTCAAGCAACATAATGCCTTCTCCTCAGCTCTCCCTTCACCGACACCCCCGTGGTGCTGTCATGCAACTCCCCTCCATGACCTTCACTTATGTCACAAACAACAGTCCCTTCCCAACCGCTCTCACGCCCCTTCCTCACAACTCTCTTTCCTCCACTCTATCCCTTCCTTTTCTTAAGGCCGTTTTACACGGTACATTTGTTAGTACAAACTCTTCCGTGAACTCTTGCATGAGGCAAAATGTATCGTGTAAAGCGGCAAATTGTATGAACGCTTGTGCGAATGTGTCAATGCCTGCACGGTAAATAGAACCTGTTCTAATTTCGTTGAGACAAACGTACAATCTCACGTACATTCGTTTGTACAATATCTTTCATCGTGTAAAACGGCCTTTAGAAAGAAAGGCAGGAGACCTTCAGCATTTACGCAGCTACGATGGATTGCTGGCAGATTAAAATTACGGTTTTCATGATTCGGTATAGTAAAGGTAAGGCTATTTTGTAAGTTATTTCAAACTTACGTGATTTTAACCATGTTGAAGAGTAAATGCATCCTAAGCCTAAATCAACCATTTTTGCTGGCGCATTATTTGGTCATGAGATTGACCATATGAGCTAAAAACGCCTGTAACCTGAAATGATCGTTTCTCTTTGATTTCTGACCTTTCTCATATGAATATTTTTGACACAGTTGTGGCAATTGTTTAAGGGGTGAACCATGTCGCACTTCTTCAATAGCGGTTTGCTGTGATGGTAGTGCCAAGGCCAGCCTTGGCCTCCGATTCAGCCGACTTCCTCCTCTTTGCTCTCTCCCCCACCCCTTCCGACACTGGATACTTTTTTTCGGGTTTGCTTTGTGAAGACGGTGGTAAACCATTCCGTGATGAGCATAGGCTGACAGTTTCTTCCCCCTCTCGGATCGTATTTCGGCTAACTCCCTCACGCTCAGGATGAGAAAATGTCATGGATGATTTTTGGACAAGACGAAATTTATGAGCGCGGGAGACTGGGCGCGGGATGCCCTGCAAGTAGTGACATATTTGGAGATATTGCTACTTTGGAGATTTCAATGGTAATCAACTTCCATGTGTCAAGCTGTCTTTGCATCAAATAGAGGCATTATTCCATTCACTCATTCGTTTTGTGATGACAAATGATTATTACCGGAAACACGAGACTGGATTCAGCTTATCCACGAAAGGTAAAATATCCTTTTCAGGGTATTTGGAAATTGCCTATCAGGCAGTGCTGCCATAGAGCTACCCATCTCAATCACACAGCCGGAAACAATAAAGTTGTCAGATTTCGGGTTTATCCTTAAGTCGGGTCTGAATAATTGATGTGTCTAAACCGATTTTCCCAGAAGACCCATTGAGAAAAAAAGTTCTTTGTTCCTTATTCCTGGGCGTGACAAAATTCACCTGAGAGGGATTCATTCAGCGAGAAAGAGAAGGGAGTAACCCAAGAGGATTACTCCTTCACCTTATCTGTAATTATCTACCCTCACCCAGCTTCGCTTTTACCCAGGTGGCTTTCACTAGTGGGGCAGGGGGTGGGCCTTCTTTTGGGAGCCTCCGCAGCCAATGCTGAGTTGATACGGCTGATGCTCGAACGAAACGAGGGAGCTGTTATTTCAGTGGATTCAAATTGTAACCTTACCCTGGTGGCAGCGGTGAGGTAGATTTCGCACTTCCTCGTGATTTTTCCACAATCTGAAATTATGTTGTGCAGTGCCCGAGAGAGCTTAGAAATGCATCGTCATATCAATAGGACAAGTAACGTACTTAGAGCATCGGCGCATGCGAAGAGAGAATTGGAACTCTGACCTTAAATTAGGTACACTCTCTTTTCAAGGTGATACATTGGCTCAAAGTAATTTCTATTTGAATAACGTCATCGCTCGTAGCAGAAGGTGCCTGTAAATTATGCAACCTTGATGACATAAATGAAAAATCGTACTCGTAATGGCGATACGAGAGAAATAACCACTCGCTACAACTGTCCAACTTCGTATGTTATTACCATGAGACCAACCATTGGTAAAAAATCACTCGTTACAGCCAGATTCTCACTATATGCCACACTCGTAATTACGGACTTCTACTGTAGTATGTGAATAAATTCTTCACGGGTTTCCCACCAGGTGAGTTGTTTAGCCACAGCCGACGTTTCAATGGCTAACTCTGCCATCGTCCTCAGGGCGTTGAGTGCAGGGTCAGAATTTGTCTGTGTTTTTATATCCTCCGGCCATTGGTCAGGTCGTTTCTGATTGGCTGTTGTCTATCCTGTCGTTGTTTTTTCGTGCCGTCTTAATTATCCTGAGAACTGGTTTCCATGCATGGCTGATGGCGTATCCCATATGGCGGTTGAAGTTCTACTGTAGTAGCCACAGTAGTGTAGTAGTCGCGGTTCTACTGTAGTAGGTATGATATCTTAATTTTTCATGTATTTTCCTTGTTACTACATTCTCAATGATGAATTTGTAATGCAAAATTGGTAATCTCCCTAAATAATACCCATTGAGAATATATTCAAACATTAAATCTGCGTAATCTTCTTCTTATTTCCCGTTTATGCCATTGGAGTCGGGGCCTCAATGAGCTGCTTCCACCTCTTCCAATCTCCTCCCATTTTCTTCATCTCTTTTTCAGTCTTCCATCTTTTATTTCCTTACTTCTCAATCCCTTGCAAGTCTCTCTTTCGGTTGACCTCTACTTCTTTTCCCATCCAGTTTTCCTTCCAATGCTTACCTGGATATTCTATTCTGATCCATTCTATTGAGATGTCCATACCATCTAAGGTGATATTCCTCTATAATTGTTATTAACCCTTTAACTGCTCCTATCGTCTATAAGTGATCGCCATAGCAGACTGCTCCCATCGTCTATTGGCGATTTGAAGTATGGTTTTACTCCCAGACACCATAGGTGCTAAAAAAAAGTTTTCGGCTTTTAGTTTAGTCCATCAATTTGCATTTTTAAGTAAAATCAGATGACAATTACTCATTATAAAATTATTAAACGATTTTTCCCTTAAATAAAAAGTTATAAATAATAAAATGATGCAAAAATGTAGAAGAAAATGTTTTGCGCCTGGGGAGAGCTATATTGCAGATTATGTGTTTGTGCAGTTAAAGGGTTAAGGGCTCCTGCTGGAGTTTTTCTTGGATTTTTGTGTTTCTTTCCAGATCCCTTTTGGTTTTATTTCCTATTCTTCTCCAGAATTTAATTTCTGCTACTGTTATTTTGCTTTCTATTTTGGTTGTACTCAGCCAGCTTTCATAGCCATAAGGTAGTAGTATAGGCCCATAAATAGATTCATATTATTTTAGTCTTGTATTTTGGTCTAACTCTCTTTTTCCTTTGATTGTGTTATTTATCTGGTAGCATACACTACTACTGGCTTATTTCACTCTGTGTTGTATTTCTTGATTTATTTTCCCATTTTTTGCAAAGATTGCTTCAAAAAAATTGCAAAAGTATTTGTATTCTGTTACTGTGTCTATTTTTTCTTTTTCTGTTACTAAGCCATTAATTGTTTGCTCTTTTCTCCCTATATGTAGTTGTTATTTTTTCTTAGGGTTTACTTTCATTCTTCTTTCCTTAATGCTCTCATTCTATTGATTTACAATTTGTTGTAACTTTAAATCCTTATCAGATATGATAGCTATGTCATCTGCGCAGCTTGTACAAATACAGGTTTAAGGTTCCAGTATCCTGCTAACCTTTTCATACTTCTGCACTTATTATTACTCTCTTTTATTATTTCATCTGGCATTAAAATGAAGAGTAGAGAGCTTAGCCTGTCCTCTTGTTTTCAACCCTTTTCCCATTTAAAATATTCCGTTTCTCTTCCATTTATTCTAACTCATCCTTTTGCTTCCCTATACATAAGTATACACTCTTTATTGCATCTATTAGTTTTGTGGTCTTTTCAGAATTTCCCATATTTCTCTTCTGTTTACATTATTGCAGGATGCTGTCAAATCTGTAAAGGCCACTTCTAGATCTCTATTGTATTCTATCATTTTTTTCTATTATTGCTCTTATTTTATAGATATGGTGTTGTGACTACCATCCAGCTCTGAAAGCTCCTTGTTCTTCTTGCATGCTTGTTTCTGTGTATTTTCTCAGTCTCTTTTCCAGTATCCTGGTAAACATATGTTTTGATGCAACTGATGATTGCTTGATAATTTTCGCATTCTGTTGTTTTGCCCTTCTTATATATTGGCACTAAATATTATATTTTCTTTCCAGTCTGATGGTTTATCTCTGCTATTCCATGCTTTACTGCATATCTTTCATATGAGTTCTATGATTTATTCTCTATATTTGATGTACTCTGGAGCTACACTATCTCTTCCTTCTGCTTTTCCTACCTTCATCAGTTTTATTCCATCTCTGACTTCCTGGATAGTTAAATCTTCCATTTCCTCTTCATTTTTCTCCCAAGTTTCCTCTTCTTGTTGTTTAGCAAATTTTTCATCATAGAATTTTTGCCACACCTCCATGATTTAGTCTTTGTTGGTTACTATTTATTTTGTTTTGATCATCTTTTATGTTTCTTGTTTTCTTTCTTTCTCCATCTCCCAGTTCTTTTACTATAGTCCAGAAAGTCTTTGTTTTTTCATGGGAATTTTGGATTATTTCTCCAAATTGTTTTCCAGTTTTCCCTCTTTGCTTCTTTCAGGACATCCCTACTCTTATTTCTCAGTTGTTTATATACTAGTCTCTTCACTCCTTTTTCTGTTTTAAGGTATCCTTTCTATGCTTTCTTTTTCTCCTTCACCACAATACACACCTCTTCGTTCCATTATGAGGACCTTATTCTCCCTTCTCCTTCTATTTTCGTTTTTCCACATGCTTTCTCTGCAAACCTTAATATCATATCCTGTACTGAGTTCCATATTTCTTCTACCGTGTCATCCTATTTTTGTTGGTCTGTAATGCCCTTAACTTCTTCAGTAATCAGCTCTCTATATTTAGTTTTAATGTCTGCTTTCAATAACTCTTTTACTTTTATTTTTTTCAAACTTGTTTCTGTGTTTTGTTATGGGATTTGTTAATGCTCCTGTATCTCTTAAACAATAGGTGGTGATCAGTTCCCATTTCCACCCCTCTAATCACCTTACGTCCAGTATGTTGCATCTCATTTCTCTTGCATATATGTACCATATGGTCAATTATACCCTTTGCATCTCTTCCGTCCACTTCAAAGGTGATTTGATGGATTCTTTTATGCTGGAAAAAAGTATTTCCATTCATAAGGTTATTCTCAATGCTGATCACTCATAAGTTTTTGTGTCTTGTTTTTAGTACTTTCTCCTACAAATACATAGTCCCATGGTTCCATGTCCTTTTTTATGGTCGTTATCAATGTGTGCATTCCAATCACCCATAATTACAGTTACTCCATATTTCCTCCATCCTTCATCGTATGTTTCTTACAGTTCATTATAGAATTTATATCTTTGTAAAGTATTTTCTTTTTCCGTTGGTGTATACACTTTTATTATTGTCATAAGCTTTTCCAGTTCGAAGGTGTCACTATCCTTACCATTACTATCACTTACTGTTGCCAGTCTACAACATTTTCTTCCATTTGCCTTGTTTTCATTATTCCCACTCCTTTCTTTGCTCTTTCCATTGCAACCCCTGAATACCTTAGTGCATATCCATATTGTAGTCCCTTTTCTCCTTTCCCATTCTTTTTAATCTCACTTCGTCGTCATGGGGTTCAAGTCCCCACTGTACTTCACCCCCACAGGCAATCCATTAATTTGGTGGTTGCCCACCCCTCACGACTAGGACATTGGGTTGAATTTTGGGGTGCAATCTGAGTAGTAACTGGCCAAAAAATGCTGTGAAACCTGTTTGAAACACAAAAATTACAGAGGAATACATAATTGTCTCAGTCTCAATTCATATTATTAATGGTGTTCTCTAAAGGCTGTAATGAAATTTCTTTTGGTTAAATGTTGCCAAAATGGGAATTGCTCTCAACAAAATGATTTGAATGAAGTGGATGTGGTTTTGCATGGCTATATTTTTTGAAGAACATATTTATGTTTTAGGTTTGCCCTTACAACATGTCTGTCACTCTGGCTCTTCCACCTGATACGGACACCCCTGGATTTGCCATTGAAGAGAAGGGAAAACTCGTGGAAACTAGACTGATATCTAACTCAGCTGGCCTCTTCAAATCAGAAACTGTGGCTAAACAACTAATTGATGATGCAACGGTAGGTGTTCAGTAACCATATCCTTGGCTTTGAAAATGTATAACTGGTAGTTTCAAGCATAACTTGGTGGAACTTGTTCATTATGAAAATGAAAAACGTTTTACTTTGTGGTTCCACAATGATCTTTTTATTAGGACAATCCGGGTTTCGACGTGCTATAACGTAGGTGGACCTGATGATGACGTTATAGTACGTGGAAACCTGGGTCGTGCTAATAAAAAGGTCATTGTGGAACCACAAAGTTGAACGTTTTTAATTTTCATTTGGAAACATAATAATGATTTTCATTGAAATATGAGACCATGCTGAAATTGTTGTTAGATACTTTAAGGCCTAGTATTATAATCTCTAACAAAATATTTTCTCTGTTTTAAAACTGAAGTTAATACATTTTTCTATTGATAACACTCCCATCATATATCCAGTAGTCTGATGTACTGTAGAAAATCTGAAATTTCAGTTAATATGTTGTTGTTTGGCCATCACCTACTTCTCTTGTCTAGTTCCTTTCCAAACAATGTCTGACCGGTCCTGTAGAGGTTTGAATCCTCATAAGTTACTTTCTAATTATTTCAGAATCAGGTCCTCTATTCCTGGGTGAATTGGGAAGGGCACATGTTTCTTAGATGAAGTTTATGACCATGCTGCTTACTTGTTTTTAATATTAGGTGGGTCACTCGATGTGAAATCACAGACTATGACCATGCTGCTTACTTGTTTTTAATATTAGGTGGGTCACTCGATGTGAAATCACAGACGAGTTGCCCTTACTATCTCAGATTTGCACGACATTTTTTGTGTGTATTCCTTATAAGTCCTTAAGTTTGTATATACATTTTGTATGAAAAATATCAATTTTTTGCGGAGATACGGGGATGTGAAAAATTTGGCATTTGGCAAAGTCCCAGAATTTTCCAATTGTTTTCAGATCTAAGAAAGCTAGAAAGTTCCAGTAAGAATCATTTTGTACAAAAAACATTAGTGCATTATATTCAACAGTCAAATTTGAAAATTTTAAATTTTTTTAAATAAAAAAAAATATTTGAAAGTTTAAAATTAAATTTGCAAAATGTACCCCACATTCGATCCATCTCAAATTGTATTACCTTGCAGTCCTTTGTATTGGTAAAGAAGCTGCAAAGTTTCGTTACTGCAATATTTCATATAAGGGAGAAACTAATTTTTTTTATGGCATGCACTTCACCGTGTCCACTCCCATCTGGTTGAGTAGCAGTTAGGCCTTTCGTTACTTTCAAATTTAGTGAGAAATGCACTATAATACACTTTGACATAAGGTAGAAATGTTACTTCAAAAAAGGGTCACTTTACATCATTAGTATTGCTTAAAACAGTTTCTTCACAATTGGGTTTATATAAGGGCGGTGCAACTGCCTAAATCTGGCGGCTGATGTGGGTGAATCTGCACTGGAGGTCGCACGTTGACCCGGAGCTTGATGTGAATCAACTATTTCATTTTGATTATTTTAATGATTATTACCAGATCGGTTGTAGGAGTAGATTTAATTACAACTTTATACATAAAAAACTGCTAAAATCTCTCATTATGTTCTTCATGTATTAAAAATCATTGGAGAACAGTGTTGGGTAAACAACCCAAAAATGTAATTGGGGCAGATTACAATTACTTCCACAAAAAAGGAATCAAAAGAAAAAATTACTTTCCAAAGAAGTAAAAATAGCAAGGAAAATAAATGTGAAGTGAGAATTCAATTCAATTCCCATGCAAAGCAAATCCATTATTAGCTATTGCATCTCCACAAGTGCTCTACAATGACCTCTTCCCCACCCTCTAGAAAAAGGTGGACCCAGATTATAAGTGTACTTCGACCTGCTACTCCCTTCCCTGTGCTGTAAGGGAAGGGTACTACAATCACTTTTCGCTTGCCCAATAGGTAGTGAAAAATAAAACCATGTAACGAGGCTGCCACTGCTGAATGGTTAATAATTCAATTTTTTCCATAATTTTATCCTCAGCCTTTCTCATGATATTTGTTCACTTATCTGTTAGTAAATTTTTGTATTGGATTAATTAATATGACTAATTAAGTATCTCATATCTTATCCAATTGCAGTGTGGAAAATTCTATAGTGTTGTTGGATTTGAAAGTTTTATGATGAAAACTTTGTGTGCTGGGATGACACCATTTTATTCGTATGGGGAATTGATTATCCAGGTTTGTATCCTAAGTACATATGACTCATAGTAATGTATGTGCATTTTTTGTTTCCATTTCTTGATTATAATCCTATTTTGAGAATAGTCATTACTTGAATTAAAGGTGAAATATAATTTTCACAACTGTTGTTTACTAACTCTCGATCTGTAATTATAAAATGGGATCTGGCTGTTGTTAAGAAGGTAGTTTGCAGTTTTGAATTGGTTGGTACTATAATACAGTAGAGCGTCGATTATTTGTCATTCAGTTATCCGTCCGGGGGATTATCTGTGCATCATCCCGCAACAACTTCCTCCCCTACTCTCTCTTTCCATCCCCTCCCCTACTCTTTCTTTCCGACGTCCTCAGCGGGCTGTTCAATCACGCAGATGAGTGTTGCATTACCCTGAGTCCCCTGAATTACTGCTCTGCATTTGCATGACTTGGGCTTCCGTGGGCGTTTTATATGTGCCAAGTTAACTTCAGTAATACAACTGGTTGAAAATGTCCAATTCTTCAAAAAAATAGAAATACACACTTCAGAGAAGCTGAAGATTATTGAAAGGGCATTCAAGGGAGACCCAGTGGCTAATAAAGTAGCGGGCATCTCCACAGTGCGCGACATAATGAAAAACCAAGCCAAATTATTGGGCTGTGCTTCAAATCGGATAGTGTGAGTGGACTTCAGAAGCGGAAATCAATGAAGGGTTCGGCTATCCGATGTTGACAGTGCATCATCTGTTCGGGCATTAGTCGTCGAACAAGTGTGCGTCAGCTACCTTGATGTGAATCTCAGAATTTCAAATTCGTGATTTGGCCGATGTCAGATTCTTCACAATGAGTGTAACACGTTGCGATCACGAATTTAAATTCTTACTGATGGGCAAATATCTCAAATTTGTTTCTAAAAACGGAACGCATTGCGCATTTGAAAAAAAGATTCAACACTGCAAATTCCACAAATTGATGGAGGATATTTTTTGCATGTAAACAACAAAGATAAATTTTAGATGACGAAATATTTCGTAGAGGTAAATTGAAATATCCTGCGACTATTCTCAGATCCAGTGTTGCCACCTGTTCTCTTTTAGAGAGGACATCCTCTTTTTCAGCACTTGTCCTTTCTGCTCCATTGTCCTCAAAAAGGACAAGGACAGTCCTCTTTTTACCACTTCAAAAGAGGGCACAAAAGAAATTAGGTAAAAATGGATAATTTAAAAAAATTCCCACTGAAAACTTCGATAATATATGCCCACAGATGTCGCAAATGTTCCCGCAACCCGAGAAGTACAAAAAAAACTGTTGCCCCGCACCCCGCTCAGAATATATTATAGATCATGTTCATGTACCCTATTAAGAGTGACAAATTCTCTTTTTTTTATTGTATGGAAATAAAAATGCATACAAATCATTTTGCCACACCCCTTATTCCAAACATTTTTGTGAGCTTTTCTGGGGGACTCCACCCCCCTGACTATCAGTCATTGAATAGTATGGTACATACCACTTGATCTTTATTACTTTTGTAATACAAAGTCAAGTTGAGTTAAGCATAGCTGATTAATCTTCTTGTAAGTACATCATTGAATTTTTTTCATGAGTTATAATATTTGACTCTTCTCTTGGACTACAACCTTGTTGCGGTTGAAGGGCTTGCGTGCTCCGATGACCCCTAGAGCTGCACTGGCGGGAGCATTACTCCTGGTAGGGTCACCTATGCCAGATTGGTCGAAGGTTAGGGGATAGACGAATGGTAGTCCGCGCAGCGTCTGTACCTCAGTGAGGCGGCTGCAAAAGGCATCTGACCCCAGTGGGGCGGCCTCTGAAGTGATGGTGTCACGTAAAAAACACTATTGGGATAGGCCACTGAGTACTATCTCAATTAAAACAAAAACCTTGAAATTATGGACAGTTCTCAATTGATAATGAATCCTGGCAACTACGGGACTCGGCCCAGAGGGCCGGGTGTCATGCCTGGCAGTGGTGGGAGCAAGGCCCCTGCGGGCATCATCACACGAAATCCTTGCTCAGACGTAGCAGCAGCAGAGGAAAAGAAGATAAAGAAGAGGAACAAAACTATCAGAATAGGCTCGTGGAATGTTAGGACTATGCTGAGGGCGGGGAAGCTAGAGAATATAAAGCAAGAAATGGAGAGGGTGGGTGTAGACATCATAATAATAATAATAATTTATTTACTCCCATACAAGAAGCATAAGGTCACCCATTTGTTTTATATGGATGACCTGAAGCTGTGCGCTTCTAATGCGAAAGACCTTCGCACTGCCCTGGACACCGTACTGGAATACAGTGAGGCTATAGGAATGGAGTTCGGATTGGACAAGTGTGCATCCATCCACTTGGCGAGAGGAAGATTTTCGGAGATCAAGGAAGACGTGCAACTTGTTGACGGGAGCGTCATTCGTCACCTCGAGGACGATGACAGCTACGAATATCTCGGCGTCCCCCAGCGCCGAATGCAGGAGGTTACAGCAGTGAAGGAAAGGCTCACCGCCAAATACAGACAGACTCTCAGGAACATCTGGAGTTCTGAGCTGTCAGGCAAGAACAAGGTTCTTGCCACGAACATGTTTGCGGTTCCTACACTGCTGTATACCTTCGGATGCATGAAGTGGAACATCAACGAGTTGCAGAACCTCTATAGGGGAACGAGGAAGATGATGACCATCTATAGAAGTCTTCATCCGAAATCTTCCGTCGCCAGATTGTATCTCCCTCGCAATGTAGGTGGTAGAGGACTATTGAGTCTGGAATGTCTCCACAACAGAGTTGTCCTGGGTACAGCTTGCCGAGTTTTGAAAAGCAGGGACCCCCTGCTCAATCTCGTGAGTGATCACGAGAGTGCGGGAGCAGGGGCGTTTCTCTTCCAGGCGGCAAAGAGGGCAGCGGACGAAACCGGTCTCGACTTCGACCCGTCATCCGACGGAAGCGACAATGACACGGCCATCTTGTCATTGAAGGCAGACGTCCTCAAGCTCGATATAAAAAAAGCCGAGCAGAAGGCCTTGCTCAAGGTGCATACCGATATGCCCATGCATGGAGGTTTCTATCGAAACATCGAAAAGCATGGGCTATCGAAGGAGCTAACGTTTGCCTTCCTACGCTCCGCCGGTCTGAAGTCCGAGACCGAGGGTTTTTGTCCTCGCGTGCCAGGATGGTGTCATAAACACACTCGTGTACCGCCGCATTATATTCAAGGCGGAGGTTGCGGACACGAGATGTAGGGCGTGCCGAGCCCAGCCGGAGACTTTGAGTCACCTTCTCTCCGGCTGTAGTTATTACGCTAAGTCAGCATATTTAGCTCGGCACAAGGCGGCCCTACGGGTGTTATACTTTCATCTTCGACACCATTATGGCATCGACGAAACACCTGTGCTGCCCTATGCCCCTGGAGATATTGAGTCCGTTGTGGAGAACGATAAATGCACGATCTGGTGGAATTACTCCTTTTCCACCACCAGGCAGTTGGAGGCGACCAAGCCTGATATCGTTCTCCTCGACCACCTCACACGCTCCATGTTCGTGATCGAGTTTTCGGCTCTGGCTGAAACTAACATGGATGCGAAGGAGGTGGAAAAACGGACGAAATATCAAGACCTGCTTTTCGAACTTCGACAGATGTACCCCGAACACTCTGTGAAACTGGTGGTCCTCATCATAGGTGTGCTCGGTGGAGTTAAGGGCTCGCTGCTAAATAACATCAAGTGTATTCCGTCCTGCGTGGCACAGGCGGAATTACTAGTTGCACGCATGCAGAAGGCCGTCATCCTGGGGTCACTCCGTCTACTGCGGATGCATGACCCTACTGCAGCGTAGCCACACATCCGATGGGCGTCGGACGTGGCTGCGATTACTGCAGAACCCCTCTCGAGTTTTCGGCCATTATGACGGCAATGAAACCTGATGCTTGCCGGGGACTCGGAGGGTCATGTTACAACTGTAACAATTAAAAATAATAATTTATTTACTCCCAAACATTTTTGTTACACAAATTGATAACAGCAAAGGAGCGGGAGCTTTAGGTGGTCTCCAAGGTCATAAGACCAGAATTGAGCCACCAGCAAATTACATAAATGTATGCCATACAGATAAATGCAGTAATTGTTACATAAATATAGTTGCAATGAAAATACTATCAGAATAAATGTTCAACATTTTCTTGAGAAAAAAGCCAGTCTTTATCAAGTTTTAACATTTTGTTTGAGAATTTAATTTTTTTTAATTTCAGCAGGCAGTAAATTATTATTATTATTTATTTATTTGTCCAATGACATGCAGATTGAATACAAAATACATATATAGGACACGTCAAGTTACATACAGTCAATAATTAGACAAAGCTTTTAAATATCTTTTGCCCCATATACAGAAAGCAACGTTTATATAAAGTTAATCTTGGTCTGTTTGATACAATGTTTGACTCATTCCTTAAATTATATTTACATTTATCAGATACACTCGGCATATTGCCACTTCTGGCATAAAACAATTTTAAGACTTTGAATAAATACAAATGCCTTAGTGGTAACAATTTGAGGGCCACGATCAAAGGAAATGAGTGTTCATAAGAATGTTTGGACGATATTACACGAATTTTTTTGCAAGACGAGTGCACACTTAAATGTGTTCATGTATGCACTGCCCCAGCAGATTATACCATAAGAGATTTTGGAATGTACAAGAGCATGATAAATGGTTTTTTTGACCGGAAGTGGACATTTGTTTCTTAAGAAGTAAAATTTGGACAAGGCACTTCTAAGGCATTTGTTTACAGAAAGTAAATGTTTATCCCAACGTAGATTACTGTCCAAAGTTACTCCCAAATATTTCATTTCATTCACTCTCTCAATATCTGGACAGTTACAAGCACAATTTAAAAAATTTGTGGTATGAAATATAAACTTACAATTAAAAATACTTGTATTACAGATGTCATAACACATAAACTTCGTTTTTTCACTTAACTCTAACCCATTGAAATCAAACCATTTTTGTAAGAATCGTAGATCCTCTTTAACAAATGTTTCAGCACAATTCCAATTAGGTGCTGAGTAGCACAGCGCTATGTCATCAGCAAAAGCTGTGAGTTTACCATTGAATTTATTTTCACACAAATCGTTTACGTAAATCAAAAACAGAATAGGTCCTAGAACAGAGCCCTGTGGAACTCCCGTCTCAATAGTTTCATATTCACTAAAACAATTATTTACTTTCACACATTGTGCTCTCGTTGACAAATAACTTTGGAACCACTTTAGTGATATTCCTCGTATTCCGGCTTTCTCAAGTTTCATCAATAATACTTTGTGCGAAATTGTATCAAATGCCTTAGTTATACAGTAGAAACTCGAAATTACGAAGTCGACGGGACCGGAAAAATCGGCACTTCGTAATATCAAATTTCGTATGAACGAGTATCTTTCAAAAACATCGAGATGAAGCTCTTTTTTTGTTTCCTTAGATTACGATGTACTCTCGCGACGTACTTGCATGATTTACGAAGTTATAATTCATGAAAGTATATTTAAATGTGTATCCATGCCCACAGGGTGCACTCATTGTCAGTTGAACACAACTTATTTGTTGGAGTTTGATTCTTCCTATTTTCGGGATTTCCACCGCATCGTTCCAGCTTTTCGCGGCGGAAATCCCGAAAATAAGAAGAATCAACCTCCTTCCAAGCCCCGCCGAAATTTACATCACGACAACCAACTTTTCGTTCTTTTTTCCAATGAATGATTAGGCAATGAAGCGTCTTTGCACAATTTTCGTGCAGTTTGGGCTAAGCCTATGAAGCTTCTCAGCGCATTTTTCTATATTATTTCCTAACTGGAGAACTCGTAACTTTAGCGTTAGCGATGTATAATCATCAATAATATTGATTTATAAATACATTAAGAAAGTGAGCGACTTGCGCGATCATTTGCACCAGATATTGAAGACAGTGAAAATAAGATTCTCTCGCGGATGCTATGCGATGGATGCATGTTGTGTATTTTGTGCAAATACTGATATGCCCGTTAATCTCGCGAAATAACAATCGTTATTCTCCCTTGGATTCATCTTATTTGTGCGTGGTTATTTCCGATACGATGGAGCTTATAGAGGAGTCCCACTAAATATGTACTTCCTTTCAAAAGTAGATTGTACAAACAAGCCACGTACTTCAACGGCGGAGGCGATATAACTCCTTTAACATTTCATCGGCTACTAACGATGCTATCACTACAAATCAATAATTTTCGTTTTCCACGATACTATGCGAAAGCTTCATTTGTGGCTCTATTCAGATTAGGTCGCCTGCTCTTCATTCATTAAATCTCGGGATCCATTTAAAGAATCAATATTGGACTAAAATTGGGGATATTTTTTGTCATTGTTTTCCCTCTGCTTTCGATCAAGCAAGTAGATTTTCGTCCAAGCATTGCAGCTCCAGGTCAGGCCACGCACCAGGCCGGAATCAGCTGTCTCCCCCACCTTTCCCCGTCATTGCGGGGGTTACTCACCCTCCACCATTCTCCCTATCACAAAAACAGCTACGCGACCCATGGTCTCGGGGTATCATGCGTCACTTGAGACGTTGATGTACCTGGCAGCCTAAGCCATGAGATGCGCGCGAGGAATAAACGTCGAATGAATCATCGGCTTTACCCCGAACTGTCACATCTTATCTTCCTCTTCCCTTTACATCGACCGGCTGAGTCAGCGGAGAGGGAAGACATGCTTTTGGAGAGTGGGGGGCTTTTACTTAAAGGGTCCAAGAGTTGGCATGGGGGGCCGGCAGAGCCAGCGTGCGACATCGTATCCTGACCTAGTGTTGAGGGGGTGGGAGGGAGGGGCCACTCGAAGGGGCCTGATCTCCTGGGGGGCCGGAACGGGGGCTTCGGTGTGAAGGTGATGGCTCGTGCCAACCTTGAAGAGCGGGGTGGGGGGAGACACGGAGACTTGAGGGGAAATATGACCAGTATGGGAGAGAAGGGAAGCGTTTGATAGTTTCGCCGGAAGTGAGAAAGGTGATGGAGAAGAGTAGGCCGCGGTTTTGGAACAACGGAGATGGAAAGCTGGATGAATTTCCCTGGTGGGGATTGCCGGGTGGGGTAAAACAATATGGGAATGTGCGGGCACTTCTATTTCGTATTTACTTAATTTCCAGTCCATTCAGGCAGTCTTAAGGCCGCTTTACACGATGAAAGATTTTGTACAAACGAATGTACGTGAGAATGTACGTTTGTCTCAACGAAATTAGAACAGGTTCTATTTCCCGTGCAGGCATTGAGACATTCGCACAAGTGTTCATACAATTTGCCGCTTTACACGATACATTTTGCCTCATGCAAGAGTTCACGGAAGAGTTAGTACAAATAAATGTACTGTGTAAAACGGCCTTTATAAAAGGGAATCAGTGAATAAGAATTGAAGAAGAAATACGACGATCGAGTGAATGTGTATTATAAAAAATACTGCAGCTCTTCTGTCGAGAGAATCACTCAATTAACAAAAAAAAGTTATTTATTCTTGCGCTTTGCTTCGCTCCATCGTCGCTCCCACTATGGCCTCTCATTTGGATAAATGCAAACTGAACTAGGAGTTGACGTCATTAACAATTTATATTCGATGTAATGCATCCCGAGTTAGAAAAATTTCATTCTTATTAGGAGAAATCAGGACTTGGTCATTTTCGTTACAAGCCTCAAGTTCGTTTCTTTGCAAGATCGTAATATATCGATTTAAATTGCTGGGGGTTACAGTCAATAAACGGCCAACTTGTGATAAGTAATGCCTCAACGCACCTACCCTAATATCCTGGCCAATTCGGTGTCCTGCTTCCGCACTGGTAGGTAATTCCCACCCCCGATGTCCTCCTGAGGGGGGGGGGGTTGGTAGATGCAAGTACTTCCAATTGGGCTACGATGCTGACGAGGTTTCATGATCCCTCTCCGACAGCGTGACTTTCGGCATCTCATAGGATGGTTCCACTTATCCTCTTCTTGTTTATATCTCTAATAAGGATTAAGCTATAAAACCCTTATTTAATTCTCAATCAATCTGCAGGAACGCAGCTGAGCTCTCGTTTAGAATATTTTTTTCAATCACTGGGTTGAAGCGAAAGGGGAGAAAGGTACCTACACCATTTTCCGATACAAATATGTGTGGGTGCTTGAGCGTTTTTTCCCTTTGATTATGCATGCGCCCGGCGCTAGTCATACTTAAGAATTAATGTGCGTAAAGGTAATTGGTCGTACGAACCAAGCGAACTCGTTTTCCTTGGTTTTCTTGGCTGTTGGCGACGAAAGAAGGGAAGGGCAATGCCTTGCTCGAAGTCTACATCAAAATGCTCAATTAGGGCGGGAAATTAAACCTGATTCTTTCGATGATAGCTATTGCCAGCTGGGATAATTATACCTTGGACCAAGGTTGAGTGTAATCAGTCTGAAATAGTGCGAAAAAAAGCTTCTTTGGGTTATATTTACGACTGAATCTACCGCTCAAACAATACAGCACCATCTCCGATACATGTCATAGTTTTTGAGCACACACGCGCAGCAAACAAATGCTATACCACGAATATTCATCATGGATTAATGCTTGCGAAAATCGGTAGCAAAAAATGCCAGGGATCATGAGAGGAAAATGCTGGTTGTAGCACTTAGTCTCTCGCGGGCGAGTATATCATTACACGACTAATTTATATTTTTTACTCGTTGGCAACTCTGCGGAATTGTGGTAACAAAGCCGAACGCATTTTTAGTCCGATTAGTTCCATATTTTATGTGCTACGATGCCTACGATTCAAAGTCGTTCTTAAGCTCTGGTTTCACTGGGGCGTCCAGCAGCCACGTCCAACTGCCGCGTTTGGACGTTGCGGCTGGACGACGCGGCCGGGTGGTTTCATTCAGGCAACTACATCCCGTTCCCGCGGCAGGGCGATGTGGGAGAATGTGGAGTTAGTTCAATTACGAATTGGTTATCGCTTTGTGTTTCCTGAGAGTGAGTTGATTTTAAGCTGAAATGGATGGTGAAGATTTAGTTTTGTTGGAAAACGAAGAAAAGGACGAGCAATGTTGCAAGTAGTTTCACAAAAAAGAGCTGGAAAGGACCCGTAATATAAAATGCGGAGAGAGGAGAGCAGAAAAATCACCGAAAATTAAGACTGCCCTACTAGGCGTCCGCGTCTCTACTGCTCTCGAATCAGTCGAGATGTAGACGTCGGGCATCAGCTGTCGAACTCGACGGTCGAGACGTATCAGTGAAACCGAACCCATTTGATATAGATTGGATGAGTACGGCAGTGACTTCCGGCTGCTGGACGCGGACGCGGGATGCCCCAGCGATACCATACCTTTACTATTGTAGCATTGAACAATGAAATATCGTTCAGGTAATACATTCAGTGCATAATGTATTCGGCGACGATGATTAATTAGATGTAAACCTCTGACAAGGAGCACCGGAAAACGTTACTGTGATCCATCACTATTCGTATGAACGAGTAACTTTTTCACGTCGGGACCAAGATCGTGGTTCGTAATTTTAAAACTTCGTTATTTCGTAATATCGCGTACTGTTACATACACTAAGATACCCTTTTGGTCGGGACCGAAGATTTTGCTTCGTAAAATCAAAATTTCGTAATTTCGAAGTTCGTATTTTCGAGTTTCTACTGTATCTAGATATAACCCAATAGTCCGCATGCTTGAATTGACTGATTTGTATACTTCGGTCATATGCTTCTCTAGAGCATCTTCAGTTCCTAATCCATGTCTAAATCCAAACTGGTTTTCACTAAAAAATTTGGTTTTATCTAGGAATTTTGGTAGGCGGCTTTTAACAAGTTTCTCTAAAATTTTTGCAAACACTGACAAAAGAGATATCGGTCGATAATTCGTGATTTGCAGTTTGTCCCCTTTTTTGTGCAATGGTATAACAACAGCTTTCTTCAAAGGGCTTGGAAATACGCCATTGATAAAACTTAAGTTACAAACGTGAGCAAACACCGGAGCAACGTCAATGACTAATTTCAACATTCTAGTATCTATACCATCATGCCCGGGGGAATTATTACTCAAAAGATTTTTTACTAATTTTACAATTTCGATTGGCACCACTGGTTCTATGAAAAAGGAAGTCAACTCACTTTTTTTAGCACATGGGTTTTGAGTACGTGCTCTGTTCTCATCATTACATCTTACTTTTGCACATTCAAATATTTTGTTGAAGTAATTATTAAATTCAGAGGCTAAATGTTTTGAATCATTAATAACAATGCCATTTAATTCTAACTGCACCATCGAACGATCTATTTGTTTTTCACCAATTAATTCTTTAACCAAATTCCATTGCAATTTAATGTTTCTATTTGCCTTATGAAATTTTGACATGTAGTAATTACATGCGGCGTTCCGCAGGTTTTCGCGCAACTTGTTTCTACACGTAAGATATTCATTTTTTAGGCTAACGTTGTTTGGATGTTTTCTGTATTTTCTGAAAAGGTAATTTTTCCTCTCAATATGTCGTAGGAGATTTCTAGTAATCCACGGTTTTAATTTAGCGTCCTTTTTCGTGTGATTTACTTTATATTTTGCAGCTTCGAGACTAGTTTGGAGAGATACCAACATAAGCAAAAATGCATTAGATGCATCGTTTTCACTAAAAACAGCATTCCAATTAACACTTGCTATGGAATTTTTAAATATGACATGATTTATTCTCGTGGTGCATGTATAATTTGTAGGATTATTTACACAAATACTTTTGCATTCATTAGCAGAGATAGTGAGCGATACCAATGAATGATCGGTTATTCCTAAATGTAATACATGTGGTAATAGCGTATACTTATAAGAATTTGAAAATCTAACAAATACATGGTCTATACATGAAGCAGAAATATTCGTTATCCTAGTAGGTTGAGTAATCAGACAAATTAGACCAAATGAACTTAACAAGTTCAATTAGCTATCAGTATCATTATTTGTGACTAGGGTGTTTATATTCATGTCACCAATAAAAACAAGATTACTACGACAATTTCTCAAAATACTTTCTATATCATTAAAAAACTGTGCCGTAGGAATATTTAGGTTTCTATAAACACTCAGTAGCTCAATATTACAAAAACGTAATTCTAAGGAAAGCAATATACAATCAGCAGAATTTGAAGATACAGGCTTAGAAAAGCACTTTAGATTATCTTTTACGTACACCACAATACCTTTTGCTCGGCTTTCATTGTTGCATTTTACAAAATATTTGTAGCCATTAATCTGATATTGACTTATTTCATAGTCTTTTATCCAAATTTCAGTAAGTACAATAATACATGGCTGAATTTTTAAGGCACATAAATGAGATAAAAAACTGTCGAAGTTACTTCTCAGACTTCTTATGTTTTGCTGCACAATAAGTACCTCGTTATTAGAATTAATTGTGTTAATGAGCAATGAAGACATTGAAAAATTAGAGAAGGTTATTTACAGCTTACTTAAGTCCTCCATGGTAGTCAATATAATGGCTCGCTCTTTTTCCGCCTTCCTCATAAATATTTTCCCACCGCAAATCCAGAGGTAGGCGTATCTTTTAGTTTTCTTGGCTTCTCTTGCAGCACTGAGGACTCTACGGCGGCCAGGACACAGGGATTCGTTAATGTAGATAGGAACGTCTGATGGTGGAATGTTGTCCAAGGTTAAATGACGCGTGGAAAAATTTCTTTTCAGCCTGCGTTTTGCCAACAAAGCTTCCTTAACGTGCTGACTGTTGAACCTCACATGTATACCCCCAGGCTCGCCATTTTCCTTGGGCTTCAAGCGATAGCAGTAATCAATATTACACTCACTTATCTCAAGGCCTAGCTCTGCTCCAATTTTACCTAAAACACCAGTAAGGTTTTCACCATTAGTAAAGGGAACACCGTGAATTTCAATATTTTTCGAAAGCATTCTTTGCTCCAAATCATCATAGTGTACTTGAACCTCTGATAATTTTGTTTTAAGGAGAACATTTTCACTTTCCAAAGTTTCAATTTTCACGTAGCACTGGTCTATTTTCCTTGCCTGCGCTTCGATAATTTTAGCACTTTCGTCTAATCGATCGTACAGCCGATCAATAGAATTACCGAGATTTTTTTCAGTTGCCTTAAGTTCTTTTTTAATTTCACAAAACATATTATAAATCTCCTGAAGAGATTTACTCTCGGGCGCACTTTCACTATACTCAGCAACGTCTGCGGAATGCCTCCTGCTGTGCACACGTGCTGCTTGACACTCCGAGCACCTCCATGGCTGTTTGCTGGCGGAAATTCCATCAATTTTGTCTTTTGACAGAGGAATGTCGAGGCAGTGTCCATGGTAGCTCCTTTTGCACTCGGTACAGGAAATGAACACGGTGCTGCGAGTTGATCTTCGGCACACAAAACACGAAGACATTGCTGATTTCTTTGGTCCCAAACTTAATAAATCCTGGCCTCTTCTCAGCAATAACTTATTCCCATAAATACTTGGGGTTAGCCACTTGTTGAAAGTAACAAACTGAGAATACTGCCATTAGAACTGAACAACTCACAAATGGCGATACATATCCTTGAGAAAGCCTCGACGTGAGCATAGATGTCCGCACTCGTCGGAAGCTAGCGAGGAACTCTGAGGGTCTGGGTGAAGTAAGATGGAAGGATGACAGGGATTACTGGAGCGGCGACTATAGAGTAATTTATAGTGGAGGGAATGAAAGTCAGTGCGGGGTTGCATTTGTAATGAATAGGAAACTCGGTATAAAAGTAGTGTATGCAGAACAGGTGAGTGATAGGATAATAGTGGTGGAACTAAAAGCAGAACCAACGAATTTAGTTATAATCCAGGTTTATATGCCTACCTCTAATCATAAAGAGGAGGAGGTAGATGGGGAGTACGATCAGCTAGAGGAAATAATTGGTAGGATACCAGGAAGTAAGCACCTGGTAGTAATGGGGGATTGGAACGCGGTGGTGGGCGAAGGAAGAGATGGGCGGGAGGTGGGCGATTACGGGCTAGGAAGGAGAAACAACCGGGGTGAGAAAGCTGTGGAGTTTTGCCGCAGAAATAACCTTGTACATAATTACAAATACATGGTTCAGACATCATCCTCGACGTAGGTACACTTGGAAGAAGCCGGGAGACACAGATAGGTTCCAGATAGATTATATAATGGTTCGTCACAGATGCAGGAATAGTGTTAAAAACTCACATACTTATCCAGGAGCTGATGCAGACACAGACCACAACTTATTAGTCATGAAATGTCGGGTAAAACTGAAAAAGATAAGAATGAGAAGGAGGGTACGAAAGTGGAATACGGAGGCATTAACTGGGGCAATGAAGAAGAAGTATCGAGAGAAGGTGGATGAGATAATGGGTGAGGATCATGGAGTTAGATCAGTGGAAGATGAATGGGAAGTTTGAAAAATGGAATTGTAGAAGCGGTGAAAGCAACGGTGGGCATAGTGAGTGCAACTAAAATTAGAAAACCATGGATCACGAAGGAGATGATCAGGGAGATGGAGGAGAGAAGGAAATGGAAGAGTGTAAACTCAGAACTAGGTAAGAGAAAATACCGAGAATTTAATAACAGGCTTAGAAGAGAAACAAAGAAAGCAAGAGAGGCGTGGTGGAGAGAACAGATCGACGCGTTAGAGAAATGCCAAAAAGAGGGAAGAGCAGATGCATTACATAGGAAAGTAAAGGAACTGACGGGTGGTAATAAGGGAAGGGGAATTACAACGATAACAGACAAGACGGGAAAGGTGATCGTAGAACCGAGAGAGATCCAGGAGAGGTGGAAGGACTATGTTGAAGAGCTGTATGGTAAAGAAATAAGGCCCAATTGGTTAGATATAGAAAGGGAAGACGATATCGACAGAGATGGCATTGGACCAAGTATCCTAGATAGCGAAATCGAAAGAGCTCTACGAGACATGAAAAGGAATAAGGCGGTGGGAATAGATGACATACCTGCAGAGTTTTTAAAGAGCATGGGGAAGAACGGAAGAGGAAAACTTTTTTGCGCTTATTCGTAGGATTTATGAGGATGGAGTGTGGCCGCAAGACTTCGCGAAGACTGTACTAATTCCTATACCAAAGAAGAGTAAGGCAAAAATGTGCAAAGACTATAGGACAATAAGCTTAATATCCCACGTGGCCAAAGTAGTTCTGAGAATTCTAAACAGGAGGTTAGAGAAGAAGGCAAATGAATACCTGGGTGATGACCAGTTCGGGTTTAGGAGAGGGACGGGAACACGAGACGCTATAGCGGTGATGAGGACGCTAGTAGAAAGAAACCTAGAGTATGGGCAAGATGTGTTTGCATGCTTCGTAGAGTTCGAGAAGACGTTTGATCGGGTGGAATGGACGAAATTAATGGGAGTGTTGAAGAAATTAGGGGTCGATTGGAGGGATAGGCGTCTGATTCGAAATTTGTATATGAATCAGACTGCGCAGGTTAGGGTAGCCAATGGAGAATCGGGATGGGCCACGATAGGACGGGGAGTGCGGCAAGGGTGCCCACTATCGCCGTTGCTTTTTAATGTGTATTCAGAAGAAATGGTAAGGGAGGCATGGGGGGAGGAGGAGGTAGGAATAAAGGTAGGAGCGGAGCTGATAAAATCAGTGTGATTTGCAGATGATCAAACATTGGTTAGTCAGTCGGCCAAGGGGTTACAGTCAATGGTGAGTGCATTAGGGGTGCAGTGCGAAAAGTATGGGATGAAGATCAATCACAAGAAAACGAAAGTAATGAGATTTTCTAGAAGTAAGAAGGCGGGGCTGAATATAAGGGTGGGAGGGCAGAAGATAAAGCATGTCGAGCAGTTTACGTATCTGGGTAGTATTTTGGAGGCGAATGGATTTAGTGGTAAGGACATCAGATGCAGAATTGCGCTAGCTAAAGAAGCATTTTCGAAGAGAAGGGAATTGATGAGGGGGGGTCTGAGAAGAGACGTAAAGAAGAGGCTGGTGAAAACTTTAATATGGAGCGTGGCGCTATATGGGTCGGAAACTTGGTCATTGCAAAGGGAGGATGTACGTAGACTTGAGGCGTTTGAGATGTGGGTTTGGAGAAGGATGGAGAAGGTTAGCTGGATGGCGAGAAAGACGAATGAGGAGGTATTGGATATGGTCGGAGAGGAGAGGAAGCTTGTGGCAGAGGTTCGGAGAAGGCAGAAGAGATGGATGGAGGAGGTTTTGAGAGAAGAGGGCATGTTGAAAAGAGTGATAGAGGGTAGAACACTGGGGAAGCGTGGAAGAGGAAGGAGTAGGATAGGAATTCTGGATGAAATAAGAGTAGGTAGAAGATACGAAGAATTGAAGAGGGATCTAATAACGGGCCATCCTTAGGAGGTAAAGCGAGACAATCCCTATTAGATTGGGATACAGAATGGGGACTGTCCAAGAACCTACCAATCAGCTGGTAGAATACTTGAATGATAATATTTGAAGTATGTATTACTAAAGAGACATTGAAATATGAAGATGGTGTTACACTATATGACATTACAAAAGGTGCTGTTGATTGCTGAATTTTGAAACCTACCCAATTAATTGGCATCTTCATTTTTACAGGCTATGCTGATGGGCCTTTTTAGGATAATTGGGCAATGCTATATGCATTCCTTTTATAAAATTGTGAAAAACTGTGCTAAAGAAAAGGATGACTCTAAAAAAGTAGCATGACCTTCTTTCAATGAACCCTGACATTTAAATATTGCATTGAATACCTTGAAAAAATCAGTTCAATGCCATCCTATAAGCTGAAACTGTGCAGTATCTGTCACTTACCCATAAGTACCTCTTTAAAATATTGTTATGCATTATTTGAATTGTATAGTGGGGTGAATCAGTGTTATTCCTGTCATAACTATGCACATAATGTGAGCAATTGGTACTGTAAAACTACTTTCTTAATATATACCTCAAGAGGCCATGATTGTGAACAATCTGCAATTCATATCTTCTCTTGTGGTGCATGAATGGATATGTGAAATTTTATACGGGGGAAATACATGTCACTGCCCTTTTTCATGTTCCTTTTTAAAACCTAAAAACTGTGAGTTACCATCGTTTGAATTCAAGTCAATTTGAAGTCATAATGTCGGATTTGGAAGGAACATAAGTAAAAATGCATAGCTATTGGCTATGCGATGTGATGCACAACTTCAACTTGAATTGGGCCAATATTTTTTACATTTTGGATATGTTTAGGTAAGCTTGAAGAATTAGATTGATGGAGTTTTTTGTTCCTTCATGTTTAAGGTTGAAGAAATTGCAATGTGTTGACACATGTTTTGTGTTATGTGTATTTTCATCTTTGTATGTACTTTTATTTTTTTGCATTTATAGTAATAAATATCTTGTCAATTTTTTAAAAGTGTAGAAGTTTGATTTTAATTTGATATCTTGCTGCCTATTAATTTTTTAAAAATATGTGTTGTGAAAAGAGAAAAATATAGGATGAATTACCAAGTATGGCCAAGGATGGAATGCATCAGGCAAATCCAGGTAGGAGGTCAAGGTGAAGTTGTGTGACGTTGGAATGAAATGGTTAGCTGATTAGAAAGTGGAGTGAAGAGCTGCATGAAACATATCTTTGAATTCAGTAGGACTAGCTTCAATGGATTATAGACGTATGGGATAGTTTCCCCCCACCCCGCACTACAAGAGACGGTCTGTAATATCACAATTTTTGAACCCTCCCGGTACCAGTCCCCACCAGTGCCGCAGAAATTCTTGCCATAATTTGGAACCGTTCTGGACCACTCTGTTATGGGAATAGTTTATTTAAGACTTCAACGTTTATGGGCTATCGCAAAATTTCCACAATACCTACGTTAAAAAATTGCTCATTATTGGTTAACAAACCCTTCTTTATGGTCCCTGGTACATAGAAATATCCTTAGACACAGACATAGGTTCTCTCGACAGGAAGTGTATTAAAAACTTTGTCCCTTACAAACACAGAAATAGCAATGTTTTTCTTACAGCTTGTGAAAAATATATTTTGGATAACTGGAAACCCTGAGAGCACACGAACAATATGTGACTTACATTTCTATTTTAAAGTATACTTTAATGGAATATTTCCAGTCTACGGAAAACTTTTCCTCATAAAGATCAAGGTAGTCCATTAACCCAGTGCAGCTGTGTCACAGAGTAAAAATAAATGGTATATATTCCCACTCCCAAGGCTGTACCTATCCTTCTTCCCACGCTTCTCGTTTTTAATTGATTCACCTCGTCCGATGTGGATCTCTTATCAACTGGTTTTACCTCGTATCCCAAGCTTCTCGTTTTTACTTTATTCACCTCGTCCGATGTGGATCTAGTATCAACTGGTTTTACCTAGTGTCCCAAGCCTCTCGTATTAACTTGATTCACCTCGTCCGATGTGGATCTAGTATCAACTGGTTTTACCTCGTATCCCACACTTCTCGTATTAACTTGATTCACCTCGTCGGATGTGGATCTCTTATAAAGTGGTTCTACCTATAGTCTGTCCAAACAGGGAAGGCGGGTAAGAGATTAAGGTACCGCTCGAGAGCCCAACAATAGCTGCGTACCTGCTGTCCGCTAAACAATAGCCATGGTCTGGTTGACCACGTGCGCTATAATGAGGCACGAATCGCAGTCCACTCTGAAAAGTTATCACATAAAAGTAAGCGTAATTTGTAATTTTTTATTACAGTTTTGATTTCTAGGGGTGATTTCATGAAAAAAGAGTCGAAACACGACGGAGTTATGTCAATTAGTCAATAGTTAAAAAGTTTAAAAAATCAAAATACAATTTTTTGCAACCACTAAGTGTTGCATAAGTAATTGACATAACTCCGTCGTGTTTAGACTTTTTTCATGAAATCACACGTAGAAATGAATACTATAATTACAAATTACACTTACTTTTATGTGATAATTTTTCAGAGTGGAGTACGATTCGTGAATCATTATAGCGCACGCGGTCGACCGGACCCCGGCTATTGTTTGGCGGACGGCAGGTACGCGGCTATTGTTGGGCTCTCAAGCAGTGCCTTAATCTCTTACCCGCCTTCCCTGCTTGGACAGTCTATAGTATCCCACGCTCCTCGTATTAACTTGATTCACCTCGTCCGATGTGGATCTCGTACCAACGGGTTTTACCTCGTATCCCTCGCTCTCAAAAGGCTAAATTTTGGTATGTAACAGGAAGGTCTGGATTTCAAAGAGGCGAAGGAAAATAGTCTGTAACTGATCTGGTAACTGGAAAATATTCTTGACAGTGGCAGGCTTCACTTCGTAGAAGTTAATTATATCTCATTAACTCATGAATAAAGATGATACTTAGTACTTTTCTACAAAAATGTTTATTGTACGATGTGTTTCACCGATTTACGGCATCGTAAGGTATAGACGTTTGTGAGAAGTACACTAACTTCTGTACTTGAAGATGCCGTAAATCGGTGAAATGCGTCATACATTTAAGTTTTTGTGGAAAAGTACTAAGTATTATCTTTAATCATAAGTACTAATGGAAAAAGTTCGATGTCTGCACTTGGTCTGGATTCTATTCTGTAACTGTGCTGCAATATTCGATGGTTTTTAACTGGTCTGCATTCAGATATGACACACAGCTCTAATATTTTATTCGATGATCTGCAATTGCTCCTAAATTTTATTTGTAACTGTTCAATGATTAGAATATATTTTACACATCATCACTTAACGGAATTAGGAATTCCAGGTTTTCAATTCATCACCTTGAAATCCACATTGTTTTTTTTTTTACCTTATAATGGTATGCCACACTTGATCACTCACTCTTGAAAATGCCTTTCTCTCCATCACACACTCATCAACAACATTAGGAAGTCAAAAGATATTATTCATTATATTACTAACAACAATACTTGCAATACCTTTCTTGATATAACATTTCTTATTTCAAAAATTAATTTCAAAGCCTTTCTTTTCTAATCTAGAAACAGAAATTAAATTGAACTTTAGATTTTCTACAATTAGTGCATTATTCATTTCTATCTTGTCCACTTATCCATTCACTACTGCATATGCTTTTACATCTCCTACTTATTTAGCAACAAGAAAAGCATCTGACTTTGCTACAGTTATTTTTATTGGATTGTCAGTGTGTCTACGATTAAAGATCGGAGTTCCCACCTTAACAAGATAATCTGATGCACCGGAGTCCAACACCCAGTCACTCTCAGGTGTTGCGGTTTTGCGTACCACCGCTGATGATACTGCCATTGTTTGGAAGCTGTAGGCAGGTTCCACCTTCTCTTCTGCCGCCAAACTTGCACCATTTCTGCCTCCGTTGTTCATGCACATCAAGTGTCCCAATTTCTTCCCCAGCACCAAAAAATTACGTGGCAACGCTGAAATTCTTGCATTGCGAAGTTACACCTTGCGAGACGTAATTAAGAGGAAAAACTATATAAAAGCAGGTGAACCAATATTTTTCACAGAAAAACATTGAGTAATGTACTGCTCAAACCAAACATCCAGGGTCATAAAATGTTATCAATATTACTTTATTTTCCATATTTCAATAGTCATGTGCGATAACATCATTGAAAAAAGAAAATTATTCAATAAAATTATAATATGGGTATAGGATCCTCTAAAAAATGTATGACGTTGTATCCTAGTGAACGAGAAGAGAAGGGAGTCATCGATGGAAATGGAAATTTAGACGCATGTATTTGAGTAAGTGTTCAATCCACATTAATTACAATAATTCTTTAAACGTTAGATCTTACGTGTCCCATATCTCTGTAGCCACCGGTTAAGCGCCAGCAAATGCCGCCGATACACCACGTTGTGCCACAACGCTGGCACCGGAAGGATTGTGAGGACGACCACTCCTGGCGCCAGCCCTCGGAGCTGTGTCATGATGGCGTTATAGTTGGCTCGCAACTTGCGATAATTGGTGTTCTAAAAGAATTCAGGTCAGAAATGAGCTATTAGTTTCACAATTATTAATTAGTGCTTGAGAAGGCTTGCATTGAACATGCTTTCTTACATTTCATAGGTCGTTCAATCCTATTAGAACAATCACTGAGGAGGAGAAGCGACCTGTGTCAGAGTACCCTTCTCAACTCCCCAGTCCTCTGCCCCGAAACGCAGAGGCCGATTGTTGCTGGGCGTGCTTTGGGTAATGGAATGTTTGAAATTAATAACATGGAAGACAGGAATAAGTTATCTGAAAAGGTGACATGGGATGTACCTACGTACCTCTTTCCAATCGGTTACCTAGAAGGACAGCCAATCGAATGAAATGCGAATCCCCTACCTTGACGTGATCCTTCAATTTGGGATGATTCATTTCCACCTAGAAAATGGTGCAAACTTTCAAATAGACATGTGGAATGACACAGAATCTGGCGAAATTACCTGGAAAATATAAGGAATACCAAGGTATAAACCTCCACCAATATCGGTGAAAGTGATACAGACTGCGATCACTAAAACAATTCAAGGGGTTCAGGGTAGAATGCAATGGCCAAGGACTGTGGACTCTGTCATGGCCTCTAATGAGAAGGCAATACCTAAGTGAAGGAAATCTTGCTTAACCTCGTATGTATAAATATAAAATGATACAGGAGAAATGGCTTTGAGAATTGCTTAGACAGTGGAATGGTAGAAATGTGGCTTTAAGAGAGATACTGGAGAAAGTTGTCGACGAGTATCTGTAACATATTTTCCCTTCCAATAATACACTACTCATAATAATGATTAATGCAAAACATAGTCTACAAATGGTCCAACTGCATTTGCCAGACAAAAGTAAGGAATTGCTTAGACATTTTCTTTTGAAGTTGCTTCTCCGACTCCGTTCTGTTCAGTGTCGAACAGCGTTGGGTGATCTAAATCACGCACTGGCACTGTTCCAACTTATGCCTGTTACACACCCTCACCGCAGTAAGGATTTGAGGGGGCATACACTACATCTATCACATGCTACATGCAAAGCAACTAATTATGCTTCACTAAGACTAAACCTTCTCCAGCATTCACTGACAAAGTGTGTATATTTATGTACTGTATTACGAAATAATAAAATTATCACCGAAGCACTAAATGCTAAGTGGAAAAAGCGCTCGGTATCTTTTCCCTCCTACTCTACCCTCCCCGGAGGCATAACTGGTGCAATGCGGTGCTTATAACCTCCCTATTAATTCCCACAGACAGATTTTAGGCACTCAAGACATTCCCACTGCGTGAGCTTAATTTAGTTAAATGCTATGTTAAATCTTTGGGCATGCATCGACCGTCTTTATTAACATACAACCAACTCACCCAGAATTCAGTTGCAACTACATGATCGTCTACATTATATCCAGCAAGCCACCTCAAGGGTGAGTGATGAATGGCATGCACTACACTAAACGGTATAACAGACTATGTAGTTATACAACTGCATACACCGCTGACACTTTTAATGAGGCTAAATATCACATAAACCACTAAATTATAGGTGTGCTACAAGGAATAGATAAATTACTTACGTTTAGTTGATACATTGTTATGTTGAAAGTATTTTACAAATGCTCAAGGTTTGCATTATAAGTAAAGTGAATTTGGTTCCGATATGTCTGTTGAAAGTGGGTGAAAATCGCGTTAACGCTGGCGGACGAAAGCTCACCTTTACCATGAGTTTATTCCCAACACTAAAAAAAATACATTCTCTACATTTATTTGCATCAGAGAGCAACATACAGTTGTCCATGTGAGAGTACTGCTGTTTGGAGTTGATGTCCAACGTGGTCAAAGGACTGAAGGAATAATGGCATTTTAAAATTTTAGTGACTGTGGTTCCATCTAATAATGGCATTTTAAAATTTAAGTGACTGAATCGATCTTACAGTGGTTCATGAGTCAGTGAGTGAGTGACATGGACTTATTATTATCATTAGCCTTTAGAGGCTAATAATAATGGATAGGCTATATTAAAGAGAGTGCTATTAAAGTGTGTCTTAATATGTTAATAAAATGAACCAATCATTGCAAAATGTATGAATTGGAAGCATGGAAAAGTTCTGCTGTGAAAGTTAATTCAGTGTTTTACCATTCAGTGTTATGTATTAGTGGGATTGTTGGAATCACCCATGATTCACTCAGGAAAAATAAATTTATAATAGTGTGTCTTCTTCATCTAACAGGTTTGGTTTCTGTTGATAGTTTGCCACCTAGCTTCCATGCCAACAGGCCCTTTATGTTTACATTGGGGCTCAAGGAAAGTGGAATCAAACTGTTTCTTGGTTGTGTGGTATCACCATAGTGGACTTCTTGTGGGGATGAGTTCTGCTCTTCTGTTAGTTTCATCTTTATTCTTAGTAAATTTTATTCTATAGTTAATCTCACGTACAGTTGAATCAAATTACCAAATTAAGCCCATAGTATTCAGGCATCCAATAAAATGGGCCATAGAAAAATTTGCAGTTCTTTAAAATTGAAATCAAAATTTTTTTCTTTGTGCAATTAGTCATTTAACTCTCATATCTCATATTTACTTAAGAGCTTGTCATATGAATAGTCTGAAATCACTTAGTATCACATTTTACTGTAAAAAATCGTAGTTTGATTAAACATATGATAAAAAAATCTCCTATTGGCTTGAGACAGTCTTAACCCTTTTGTGCAGGAGCCTTGTAGTGGCAAATGCTTTCCCAGTCTTGAATGCTGTGGGTATTTCACCTATCTGTACAGAACTCTCTCTTAGTGAGAAATAGCATAGGCATGCTTCCGGTCAGTTTTTAGAGCCATGTTGTAACGATGTGTGCCCCTGGAAGTAATCTCAATCCTTCAAGTCAGTGCCAACCCCACTCAAGGCATGTATCTGCTGTCAACTTGTGTTTTATGCTTTGGTTTGACTAAAAAAATTTGTTTTGTACTCTGAGCCTATTGGCTCAGAAGTGTATTCCTTATGTTTCCTTTTGGCTGTACACATTTTAAATTGAATTCAATGCTATGGTTATTTGTTATAAGCAAACAACTTTTGTAGAGGTTGTTCCCAACAACTTGGTTAAAAATAAATTCCATTTTGAATTTGTAAATTCTCAGTGGAATGTGTGAGGAAATCACTTCTGAGCCTATATTTTCTGAGAATGCAACAACTAGTTTTAAAGTATATTCACTGCATGAACAAATAGTTATGTAGACAAAGAAAAAGGATTGAACACTTCCCCAGCAAATAATATGAGGAAACTCTTCTTGGGCTCTCCCTATGTCTCTGTTTCTACGCTATATCTCCACAATTTTGGGAAAAATATCAAGGATTCATAAGAGATACGGCATAGAAGCTGTCCACAAATATATGGCCAAACTTAGAGACCATTTAGTGAGAGTGAAGGACCCGATCGGCCTCATGACTCCTGGAGTATATCGAATCCCATGTGAATGTGGCCAAGTCTCTCAAAATGTTGACAGTTATGAACAGTGTAAACCAGTGGGGAGCCCAAGAAGAGTTTACTCAGCGCAAAGATTCAGCAGCAGGCCAAGAAAAGGTTCCAGCATCCCAATGGGTGGGGTTGGGTTGGGTGGGACCTTTTTTTTTGCTCAGCCGCAGTGCCATGTTAACATGGAATTTGTTCTCTTGCGTGGAAAAATTATGCTCTTTTTAAATGGCATTCGTATGTAGGAAAAATCTGTGAAGTGTTAACATGGCTTTTGTAGAGAAAGAGTCAAGTATGAGCACATTACAATGACGTGGATTATGAATTGGGTTACAATCTTGTTTCCTTTCAATTCGTTGTGACCAAACAGAAGGGTTGATAGATGGGATCAAGCTTGCATTGTGTGCCTAGCCTGAAAGGTTAGTGACCTTCTCAAATCAGGGCAAGCAACCCAAAGACTACATTTTTCAGACATAACTATCATACTGATACATGTATCTTGAAGTTAGTAATCTCTGTTACCCTTGAGGAAGGTTCTTCCTGGTCACTGTGGATAATTTTTTGAGGAGTGCGATGCATTCCTGAAATACTTTTAACAGATTGGAACCACAAAGCCAGCTTCTAGGTTGGTCTTGGTACGTAAGACCCCTCAGTGTTGTTCTACTGTGGATGGCTCAAAAATTAGGAAGGAAAGGCTAATCTACAATGCAATTTTCTTCCAAGGCCTGGTGGTAATCTGAAAGAAATTGCAGGGAAAACAGAGTTTTTGAGAAGTTTTAGGTAGTTTTATACATAGAAATACCATGGTAGAATAGCATTAAAAAAAGAGTACATTTTTCTTTTTAAGGATGCCTTTACTGTGAATCATGTTCATAAACTAGTAATCATCAAGTAGGCTCTTTTTTGCCACAGAAAATAAATTTGAGAATATTTGCTGGCCTTAGTATAAATAAATTATGTATGTATTATGAAGGCATTAACATTCGATTTTACAAAAAACCTGAAAATTAGTGAAAAAATAAGTTTGTCGTAGTAGTTTTGAGGTTAGTCATCACTCGTTGTTGATGCATGGAACTATGTATGCATAAATGTTGGTATAATCTGAGGTGTGAGGTTGTGTGGGGGTGTAGATGTTAGCATGAAGGTTCTTGGGCTAACACATTATCTCTACTTAGTACCTAACTTCATGTGATGTAAATTTCAAATCGACATATTATCAGTGTGTGTGCAAACTGAAATATTCATTATTATCAATAGCACTGTGGTTTTTATTGACTCAATAGTGAAGCAGAATCAAAATTATTGTTTTTCCCCAAGGTACCAGATTTTTGAATTTATGAATGTTCTCTGGGGCCTTATGATATTTTCTGATATTATTTGTGAAACCATTATTCAACTCCAATTGAATTCAATGGAAGATATTCACAGATAGATTGTCATGTTGGTAAATATCTCTTTGTGTCATTGGCGTGGAATTGAGGTGAATAAGATAGGGTTTAATGACTCCTGTTTCATATTCATGTTTTATTGAGAATGTTTTGTCTGGCACAGGTATGGTTATGGTGACACGATACTCAGCTATTTCCTTCCGCCGCCAAATATTTAAAGCTGACCGACCATTCATCTTTTATTTAAAAGAAAAGGAAAGTGGGAATGTTTTATTTGCTGGAAATGTTATGAAGTTCAATTTATAGTAGCCTTTTTAAGTTTCGCTAATGAATCTAATGTTAAAAGCTCGTTATATTGTTGGCTTTGACTTTCAATGTTTGTCCATGCAATCTTTAGTGACTCTTGGCAGCTGTGTACCTACCTCTATAATACTCATGTAAGGCAGTGGTATAATCAACATTTCCATTTATGGTGCACAAATTGTTTATTATAAATATATTTCAGCTGTGTTTTAGGATTTATGAATTTTATCAACACAAATGACATGGTTGGTTCTGACATCAGTGACATCTTCCTTCATATCAATTTAGTCTCCCACTTGCATTTAGGGTGACAAGAGTGGATAAAAAAGGCAGCATTGTTTATGAAAAGCGATTCATTCTTGTCTCTTCAGCTAGAGTACTTACCTCAGTGTAAATACTAATTCTTTTTTATATAAATTGAGCTGTGTCATTTTTAATGAAAGCTATTTTCTGTTTGACTTGGTTAAAAATTGCCAAAATACTGAACATAGGTGATATTTTCTGGTAATTATATTATGCATTTCTGTGATGTGCATCATTTAGCCAAATTATTTTGTGATAATTGTACAAGAGGTAGGAATTCTGTTAGTGGAACAGTTTGTCATGTCTGTTCTGCATTATCAATCAGCTGTGCTAATTTATCTAAACTCACATTTCATAAAACCAGTTTTGTACAGCTATTGGACCAAATTCTACAATAAAATGAGCTGCAATGTCTATTATTGGAAGTTTATTTTTAATATAGTTCGTAGTTAAATTTTATTAACAAGTAGTTTACTACCAATTGCATGTTTTGCTAGTTTTTTGTTTAATGTGATACCTGTTTTCAATCCTTAAAGAGCCCATATTGCCCTTGCAAGTGTATCCTAGTTTTTGTATAGAGCAAATGTCTTTTGTGTTATACTCTGCAAAAGGGCCTCCTTCTGCAGCCAACTATGGTAGCTAAAGAAGAAATACTGCATGGGAGGGATGCATTGAACTCTAAAGCAAAAATCCAGCGTGCCCTCCTCCTAGGGTTCTCCCCAGGTTCTTGGAACCAGAGAACTGGCTGGGGAGGGAGGTGTATGGAACTCCCAAATGTTGGTATTCTCGGGAATTTAATTTGCTCATGGGTTTTTGGAAGCGCCCGGCAACTGTCTCCCCCAACCCTCCTTCACTCACTTGGCTAACAGGATTCCACCTGCAGCTGGGGGAAGACGCCTGCTTGAAAGGGTTTACAGGTACACACAGGAAATGCGACACAACACAGGATTACTTCTGAGTAAAGCATATGTGAGCTGACTAAACGACTATTATGAATCTCAAACATGAGATATGCAAACAGGAAGTGAAAAGCAAAATTACTCCTTCAGGTTTTCTTCATAACCTGTAGTCTTAAAAAAAATTCTTACCATTGTCAATTGATGATGTAGACTTTTGAAACTTTGTTTACCATTGTTGAAAAAGATACTGAGAATATGCATAATACATAGACTTATGTGATTCTACCAGCAAGGTTAAACATTAATATTTTATGACTAATATGGATAGTGATTTTAGCAAACTTCATTCCGCATAAACAAGTCAAAGTCGATTCATCTTGCTAAAACCAATATGAGCTTCAATGCTTGCTTTTAATTACCAAATTTCTGTGGAATTTTGAATTGCAAAGTAGTCTGCTTCTTTATAAACAGGGCTCTAGTTCTGGGTTAGTTAAGATTATATATTATTATATATTTAAGATACATAAATACCTATTGCGATAAGGTATTCTGTGTTAACAGTACATAATTGGTGATAGTGTTAAAATATCAACAGGGTCATCAATTTATCTCAATCATGCTGTTGTGATTTCAGCATAAAATAAACTAACCTGCCCTTACGAATATAGGAATTTCATTTTATTTTATCAAAAAATGTTTTCATGTTTTCTTTATTTATTTGATACAGCTCTGATTGTGGCTGTGGGCTCTTCACCATTTTTTGTGCTAACGAAGATATTTATAGCCAACCAACCTTTCATATTTTATCTCAGTGATACGTTACATGGGAGGATTATATTTTCTGGAAGCCTTATGAAGTTCAACTAAGAAGTGGCATTTCTCTCATGAGCCATTGTAAAATTTTTATTTTTAGCATCATGAGATCATCTTCTTAAAACTTAATCAAAAAACGAAAATTAGTATGAAAGTTATCAAAGCCGGTGATATTTTGAAATGAGACTATTTGTTTGGTATGTCTATTGTTCCAGTGTACTTTGTTATGAATGTGATGGAGTAATAAAATTTCCATTGTCAAATTTCATTGCCATTTCCTGAGGAGCTTTGTCCTTTACATATACAGTCTCCAATTTGTCTCTTGTATTCTGTGCTGGGCTTGATGGACTGATGTTTGCATCCTCTATGATTGATGATCTTTAAAGCATGCAATTAATCTTCTCTCTCTGAGTCCTACATTGCTTAGGGGTATTTTGTTTTCACATCAATTATATACAATGCGGGAGCATTAGCAGCTTGAAATGGCGTGGTGTAGTTCATTGTTGTGAGGTATTCTTGAAAAATGAGGAGAATGCAAGGCCTTCCGTAAATGTTTAAAACAGACACTTTTCTTTCTTTCTGAATACCTATGTATATCATTGGTTTGAGTTTGGATTGTTCCTTTTGGTAATTCTGCAGGTATTGATATATTTGGCAATTCCTGAAAGAGTGGACAACTTCAATGTGCGAAGAGTAATTGATGGCAGTCTATTAGGTCGAATTGAAAATGTTTTGAATTCCTCAGACGAGCGGTGCCCATTCATTCTAATATTGAGATGGGCACCGCTCGTCACCGCAATGAATGGGCACCGCTCGTCTTGTAACGATTGCCCCTCCCTCTCTGTTTCTCTCCCTGTCGCCATTCACGTCTCCTCCCACAACTCCACTTTCAATAACACTTTTAAAGTCGGTCTACTTGCTTCCCTTCCCCCTTCTTCCTCTCCCCTTCAGCTCAAAGATCTTGAATCTTCTTGTATTTTAATCCACCAGGCTTTCTCGCCCCCCGGACTCAATAAATCACACTAGTTTCTCCCTCCCCCTCATCTCATCTCTCCCTGCTTCCTCCACGCCCTCTCCCCGCTCTTCGTCTTTCCCCTCCTTCCCCTCTTACACCTTCCTCTCTCCCTCTTTCCCCTCCTTCCCCTCTTACACCTTCGTCTCCCCCTCTTTCCCCTCCCATACCTCAATCTCTCTCCTTTTCTTCATTCCTACTTTAAACCTTGAGAAAGGTGGAGCTGATCTTCACCGAAATATCGGAAGTTTTTATGTGTAAGTGTTCTTTTTTCCGT
The DNA here is from genome assembly GCA_963573305.1 of Pyrrhosoma nymphula. Taxonomy (NCBI): domain Eukaryota; kingdom Metazoa; phylum Arthropoda; class Insecta; order Odonata; family Coenagrionidae; genus Pyrrhosoma; species Pyrrhosoma nymphula. Next base: position 23,216,478 of record OY754337.1, on the reverse strand, counting down.
GTGTATATTTTTTATCGGCCACCCTCTTGGCATATTGTATATTTATCACCCGAGTGATTCTCCTGGAAGTTTTATATATATATATATATATATATATATATATATATATATATATATATATATATATATATATATATATATATATATATATATATATATATATATATATATGGTGAAATTTTTTCTGTCTGGATTCGACACATTTTCATCTTCCCCACCAAACCCTGTGTTCGTCCTTTTATGTGTTCCTATCCCTTTCCATTTCCTATGATTGTATGAATTTATATATATATATATGTATATATATATATATATATATATGTATATATAGATATATATGTATATATATATATATTTATATATATATTATTAGTAATATATAAAGCTACAAAACTGACTGACTCACTCACTCATTGATACGAATTCCTGGGCATTTCTAATCGAGCTAAAAGGTTGAGATTTTCAGGGAAGGGTTTGAATTTGGTGTCGAGTCAGGAAAAAATCGAAAATTCCAATATTTTTCATTGGTTTTGAGTCCAGATAGGATTTTATTTTTTAACGGGTTTAAATAGGAAAAATGAATAATTTACGTGTAGTTTTCTTTCATTCATAAAAATATGAAATAATTGAAATACAAGTTTCATTCTTTCACTGAAATGAGGCCAATACATCAAATAATTTACTTTTTGCAACCGATTTTTGTATATCGATCGATAAACTGAATTATATAAAGTTTAAACGCAAAATTAATTCAAATTTCTATCTTTATTAATTTTCGTTGCTAAGCAATTTTTACATTGTTCCCGAGACTTCCAGTACCGTATACGCTGGCATTCAAGTAAATTTAACCTTCTTGGTGCATATTTCAAAATTATTATTAAAATTTCGTAAAACAAATTTACAACATCCTAAGCATTTATATCGATAATGGACTTATTCATTCACGGTTAGGATCCTTAAGTTATACTATTTGCTGATATTCATTTACAATCGTCTAACTACTAAAGATAATTACACTTTTCATTCTAAGCATTATAATTCATTGTAAAATTGGGGACCCCTTGAGCCCGCGGGCTGTTTTGCTACCCACGAAATATTTTATGCGGCCCGAGAAAAAACATTTATTCGGCCCGCATAGCTTACAGCTGCTAATCACTTTAATTTAAAGACCAAGTCAATAAAGGTAAGAAGTTCTTGATCATTTTATTAACTTGGATTTATCACGTAACCTTCAGAAGTATGATGAGGTTCACAAGCATGTTGCTCTCGCATTTCAGTTTTTACAGAGAAACATCATATCTAAAACATGCTTGCAATTTTCAATTATAATGCCATTTTCATCTTCAAGTGGGTCATCTCACTCAATCAAGCCTAGGTTTTGCCAATTCTTTTAGATTGCTTATTTATCGTTACTTTGAGAATTTTCGTGGACTTTGTAAGCATATCTATTACGCTCTTAAGTTTTTTCAATGCATTATTATTTAGCTTAGGGTGCACCCTATGTAAAACAGAACTCAGCCTTAGTTCAGTAAAAATGTAAAGAAACTTTCTGCTAAAGACGTTTGACCTGCATGGTTATGGATTGAACCATAGGATCATGCACATATGGATAGTCTATAAGTTTAGGTGGTGGAGCTGTTGTAAACCATCAAAATTCACCTCCTTGATGTCTCCCAAGGTGATTTTCTTGAAAATTTATAGGTCGCTTTACTTTTCAGGAAATTCATTTACTACTCTTATAATCATGCTGTTTTGATGTATGAAAACAATGAAAACGTTCATTGGGGTCCTAGTAATACATGAGTTTATTAAATTGTGCAGTGATTTGGTTTTCCCAATAATATTATGTTGATAGCATGGTTGGGGAAGAAGGCAATCTAGCTATATACTGGAATTAAGAAATGTAGTTATGGCTGCATTACAGATTCCTTGTTTGCTTATGAAGTTATTAGTGTCAAGAATTCCTATCTGCCTCCAAGAGATTCTGATACTGTTTCAGTGATAGAAAAATGTTTGAAATTAAAAGAATCAAAAACTCTCTTCTCTCTGGTATCTATTATTCATTAAATTTACCTAGTGACATAAGTGTAAAATGTCAGAGGAAAAATCATTCGCATTGACCAGTTTTTGCAAATGTTTTTTTAAAGGACTGCGTGCAAAATGTAGTATTCTGAGTTTGAATTTTTCCTTTGCAGAGAAGGGATTGGACCATGTGGCAGAGAGCATCCTCTCCTACTTGGATGCAGACTCACTCTGTGCTGCAGAGTTGGTGTGCAAGGAGTGGTATCGCGTCATCTCAGAAGGTATGCTCTGGAAGAAGTTGATTGAGAGGAAAGTGCGAACGGATTCTCTGTGGAGGGGCCTGGTGGAGCGCCGAGGATGGTGAGTGATGCTTTGGATTCTACCTCTTGTCTCTCCATCCATCTGCTAATCATTTGGTTATTCAATTACCTCAAAGTACCTGAACAATTACTGTCAGACATTTCAAGTTCACTCTCAACCTCAGTTACTTTTTAACACAACCTTTTCCTGGAATGATCTCTGCATTTTCTCGGGTTTTCTTCCGCGTCAGTTGGCTTGTGGACAACAGTTTCGCTGGCTCTCCTGCTAGTGACTTCAGGTCGAAGGTTCACCTTCGACCTGAATTCACACCTTCGACCTGAAGACGCTGGCAGGAAAGCCAGAGGAACTGTTGTCCACAAGACAACTGACGCGGAAGAAAACCTGAGAAAATGAAGAGATCAAACCATCACCGCGAAAACCTTCGCTCTAATACTTTTCCTGGAATATTCATGATAGTTATAAAGGTTATATCACAGCAAATGATAACAGATTGGTTCTTTTATTTCATTTTATATAAGTAATTTTCTGTAGACAGTGGGATAGGGTGTGATAAAGCGGATAGTTGTTATTCATTTTGTGTAAGTGATGTGAAGATTTTTTGTCAGGTTTAAAGATATCTACATTGTATATAGTGTATGTAAATATGTATAGCTCTCATTTGGAGCATGTTTTTCATACATTTTTACTTGCTATTTGGAGAATTAGAATCTTTTTGAATTTTAGGGAAGTATCTCTCAGCTCTATCATAATTTTTGCAAAAGTTTGCCAATTTCAATAAATTGTATTTTTACCACGTTTATATTTTCTTTCAGAAACACACTCCTTTATACCTATTGTAAGTACATAAGAACTGGCTTCAATGGCAGTCACATCCATGACTGTGCCATCATTACTGTGACTATATTATCCATTTTTTAGTGTAGTTAGTTCCATAGTCCAATAATCGTTATTACTCTAGTTCTATTGTGCTATAACCACCATAGATATCACCATCAATATATTTATGAGCATTTACCAACCCAAAACACATTCTCGGCCTTTGTATTTCTTACTCCTGTCTTCTCCATCCATCATTAATATCCATTTTAAATAGTACCCAATGTTTTACCGTGACAGAACACCATTCTAACACTGGACATTATTTCTACATTAAACCGACATCGTTCTGATACCCGGCCAATATTAGAAGTCAATGTGGTTAACCACTGGCAAATGTTATCATTCCAAAGCTAGGCCAATGTCAGAAGCCGACTTTGGGCCAACACATAGCCAACATTAACCGATGTTGACCCGACACCAGCTGACATCGTTCTGATTTTGGACCAACATAGGAAGCCAATGTCGGTTTACTACCGGCATAAGTAATACCATGACTATGTATTTGCTTGGAGAAATATGGTGGGAAAATGTTTTAGGAAAAATTATGCTCACAGAACCATATGCTTCCCTCACATTACCTCATGCTTCCATCACATTACTCACACTTCCCTCACAGGAGCTCACATCTCCCTCACAGGAGCACACATTTCCCTCACAGATTATTTTCACCAGGGTCAAGATTCGGCATCTGGTTGGGGGGAACCAGAGAATGAGTGGCTTAGAGCCATGGACTCTCATTAAGGCCACTAATGATAGAATAATTTTGTTTCATTATCTTGTTTTCCCCTTTCATGCCTAGCCGACCTGGGTAACTGCCTCCACATTACTGCCTCCAGGGAAGGGGGGCAGAACTATGGTATGACCATTAAAATTTTTTTTTTTTTAAAGTTTATCAATAACAGTTATGTAACAAAATTAATATGTAAGCATTTGTTCAAAAGAATGCCCTGTAAGAATTTTGGTTGGAAAGATGAAGATGGGAGTCAGTGAAGAGCAACCTTGCTTGGGTGGCAAAACTTCGTCGAGCTGCCCCCTTTTCACATCCCTCTGTTTTTTTATTCATTCAGCAGACTATGTATTATAATACATAGTATCCTATTTCCTGACCCTCTTATCCATCTTTTACTATGTAAATTACACCTCATTTGTGTGATCCCTCACTATTCATTCCCTACCTTACCCTCTCCCATTTTCCATAACATGAAATTGGATCTCCTTATGTTACTTATATGTATTATTTTAATGCTAGGTTGTATGAGCTACAGTTTTCTTCAGACACTGGCTATATAACCATGTAGGTGGCATAAAATTATGTTCTCTATTTATAGGGATGAATCCTCCCTTTCTCATGAACAAAATGTGAATAGAACACTGTTTTGGTCGTTATAGAGTTGTACGAAACAGGAATAGGTTTCCATTATCCTGACTTACAGTTAGCCAACTTAATGCAAATGAACTTGTTCAACGATGGCATCTTAGGAAAAAACTATGAATTGTTTCACAGGTGAATATATGAATTTCATATGATTTCAACCACTGTGAATACAATAATAAATCTTAACCCATAACTTCATTTACAAAATTTATTAAAATATATTTTCTTCAGAACCATTAAAAAAAATAACTTTGGCCAGGATTAATTCCCAAAATTGCACATGTATATTTTTCTCATAAATAGTGAGTAATGTAATTGACATATTAGTGGTTGCTAAGGATATGAAGACTATCATCAACCCAGTTTCCTATCACTATAAACAATATATTTAGTATAGCTATTTATGTTTACAGTGGAAGTTAAGTTACATTCTTAAGAAATTTGTGAACCTTACTGTGAGTAAGTACCTCTTAAATGTAATAGGACTGCCAGTCATTTTTTGGAAGCTCTTTACTGAATCATGAATTAGCCTTAGTTGTTTAAAAACAAAAGAAGCATAAAAGAATGTCTGCATGTGCCATAATGTCATCAAGTTTTATTTCAATTTGAAAATTTACAATTAATAGGAGTACTTTCATTGAGGTGAATGGTTTGCAGTAGCTCTTAATTCATTTTTTAATTATTTCACATCCAATTACACATGTATTAATTTGTGTATCAATCTTATACCAGTCATTGAAATTTGAAGATTATAACAGACAAATTTCTTATTCTACATCATTAGAACCACTTATAAAATGCACATTTGAGAACAAATGACCTATTTTAAATAGTGCTTTTAATTTTGATGATGCAAATTGAACTTACTAGTGTCTTTTTTAATTAACAGTTCAATTACTTAAATATACTATTATTACTAAGTAAATGTGAAGTGGTAGAAGTTGGAACTGTGACAAATCTAAGTACACAAAGCTTTCATTTAACTCTTAACAGTTAAATAAAGTACCTCTGTTCATATTAAACCCACAAATAAACAGCAATACCTTCACTTTAGTAGCTGTCACCCCTCTCATACAAAGCGTTCTCTCCCATACTCTCTTTCCATCAGAGGTCATCGAATTTGTAATAATCCGGAGTCCCTTGACCATTTCCTATCCAACCTACACCAGTCTCTTCTCCGCAGAGGATATCCTGATACCCTTTTGTATAAAAAAATACTCAGAAAGTCTTACCAACCTAAACTACCATCAGATTCAAACCCTAAAAATCTTTCCATCTGCACCACATTCTTCCCAGGCATACAGTCCCTAAAGCACCTCCTTAAAGAATTATTTCCCATCCTTTCGAATAACCCAACAACTACTAATTTATTCCCTAAATGTCCATCCGTTACTTATAAGCGTCCCCCCAACCTATCAAACTTATTTAAAGCCACGAAACCTCTCAAAAAATCAGTTATTCAATCCAAAACTCCAGCCACCCCTTGTAACCGTCCTAGATGCAAAACATGCTTATTATTTACCACGAACCGACTCCCGAATAAATTCATAAATTCTCATCTTCCTTCCGTTTCCTCATCCTCCTGTACCACCTCTAACATTGTGTATATACTTCTTTGTAAGCTATGCCCGGCCTTTTATATTGGACTTTGTAGTACACCACTTAATATCAGGATAAATAATCACCGTGCCTCATGCAACCCATCCTCCCAAAACTTCTCTCACGCTGTCCCTACTCATGCTGCTTCCCATACCACTAAATTTGATAATTGCTACAATGTAGCTGTTCTGGCCTCTCTACCCCCCGCAGCCACTCCAATTACTTTGAGAACATTAGAGCAAGCTTGTATATTTTATTTTAACGCTCTCCAGCCACCTGGCCTCAACCGGTCCCATTAATTTGTAAACATCCTCCCATCCCCCAACCTTCAACATTGTACTTATAATTTTGTAACATCTTCTCCCCTCCCAACCTTCAACTTTGTATCTTTCTGTCTCTTAACTTGGTCATGGCAACTTCACCATTTCGTCTTTTCCATTTCCCTTACCTCCATTCCACCCCTCCTTTACTTTTCACCTTTCCCCTCCTCACTGCTCTCTTCCCCTCACCATCCCAAACATTTCCTCTTCATTCTTCCTATACCTTTCGCTGAAGAAGGTGGCGGCGATCCACCGAAAAATTTACAACCCGTGTGAGTGTCTTTTTTATGTGTTCTCATTTTAGTCACACTTTTGACAAAGTTTTTATATATTTGTGTTCACGCTCATGAAAGCTTCCAATGATTATATATATATATATATATATATATATATATATATATATATATATATATATATATATATATACAAAATGCCAAGAGGGTGGCCGATAAAAAATATACACACGGAAAAAAGAACACTTACACATAAAAACTTCCGATATTTCGGTGAAGATCAGCTCCACCTTTCTCAAGGTTTAAAGTAGGAATGAAGAAAAGGAGAGAGATTGAGGTATGGGAGGGGAAAGAGGGGGAGACGAAGGTGTAAGAGGGGAAGGAGGGGAAAGAGGGAGAGAGGAAGGTGTAAGAGGGGAAGGAGGGGAAAGATGAAGAGCGGGGAGAGGGCGTGGAGGAAGCAGGGAGAGATGAGATGAGGGGGAGGGAGAAACTAGTGTGATTTATTGAGTCCGGGGGGCGAGAAAGCCTGGTGGATTAAAATACAAGAAGATTCAAGATCTTTGAGCTGAAGGGGAGAGGAAGAAGGGGGAAGGGAAGCAAGTAGACCGACTTTAAAAGTGTTATTGAAAGTGGAGTTGTGGAATGTGGAGTTGTGGAGTGGAATATTATGGAGGAGGATGTAGAGGAGGATGTAGACAATATGTATTGTCTACATCCTCCTCTGCCAATACTGCCCTTCTTTCTATATTGGCTTATCAACCACTCCTCTCAATATTAGAATGAATGGGCACCGCTCGTCTTGTAACGATTGCCCCTCCCTCTCTGTTTCTCTCCCTGTCGCCATTCACGTCTCCTCCCACAACTCCACTTTCAATAACACTTTTAAAGTCGGTCTACTTGCTTCCCTTCCCCCTTCTTCCTCTCCCCTTCAGCTCAAAGATCTTGAATCTTCTTGTATTTTAATCCACCAGGCTTTCTCGCCCCCCGGACTCAATAAATCACACTAGTTTCTCCCTCCCCCTCATCTCATCTCTCCCTGCTTCCTCCACGCCCTCTCCCCGCTCTTCGTCTTTCCCCTCCTTCCCCTCTTACACCTTCCTCTCTCCCTCTTTCCCCTCCTTCCCCTCTTACACCTTCGTCTCCCCCTCTTTCCCCTCCCATACCTCAATCTCTCTCCTTTTCTTCATTCCTACTTTAAACCTTGAGAAAGGTGGAGCTGATCTTCACCGAAATATCGGAAGTTTTTATGTGTAAGTGTTCTTTTTTCCGTGTGTATATTTTTTATCGGCCACCCTCTTGGCATTTTGTATATTTATCACCCGAGTGATTCTCCTGGAAGTTATATATATATATATATATATATATATAATATATATATATATATATATATATATATATACATATATATTATATATATATATATATATATATATATATATATACATATATATATATATATATATATATATATGAATACCTGTTCTTATGTCTTACATCAGGTACCAATTACAAGAAAAAATGTTATACCACCCTATTGAAAATGCCCCATTTCCTATATAGGAATTTACATAATTACATTTACACAATCACATAAATTTACATAATTTACAATTAAAATTTATTTATTTATTTCAATAACCTGAATACAGCCTCGAGGACCATTTTACATCAGGCGTTGTAACAAAGGACAACACAAACAGCCACATATGTCCTGGGAGGAGAAAAATCCCCTGGCGGGATTCGAACCCGTGACCTTTGGGTTGGCAGGCGAGGACGTTACCCCGCCGCCACCGAGGCCGACAACATTACAGAGGCCGATTTCCTACAGGAACGATGAAGCATCCTATAGGAACAATAAATTTCGTATAGGTACAAGAAAGTTTCCTATAGGAACGAGAAATTTTCCTATAGGAATGAGAAATTTTCCTATAGGACGATTATTTTCCTATAGGAACGAGAAATTTTCCTATAGAACGAATATTTTCCTATAGGAACGAAAAATTTCCTATAGGAACGAGAAATTTTCCCATAGGGATGAGAAATTTCCCTATAGCACGAATATTTTCCTATAGGAATGAGAAATAACCCTATAGTAATGAGAAATTTTCCTATAGCATGAATATTTGACAATGGAAAAAGGTTTCCTATAGGAATTAGCAATATTCCTATAGCACAAATATTTACTATAGGTACAAGAATGTTTCCCATAGTGAAAAATTTTAATGAATTCGAAATTAAAAAAGAAAACATTTCATTTTATTAATGGTTCTGCATTCTCACAAATATAATGCATACATCACCATACATGACAAGTTTTTACAATATTTCATTTATAATTAAAACATTTGTCAATAAAACAATTTTAAGAAAAAGTTAGAAATTCATTAAAAATATGGTTCACCGGTATGGAACTCACATAGTAGGTTCCCTTGCCAAATTCCATCCCAATTCCATGAGTGTAACGCAAACTATATCTGGCATAACACATGAAGTTCTTCTCCCTTTGCCATAGCCGCCGTTTTACACGGGGCACGTACAATCTGATATACGTACGAACGTGCATTTCAAATTGCATGGTGTAAAGCCGTGAATTGCCAGGACGCATGCGTGAATGCATGAACGCGAGGTGGCAAAATAGCTTCTGCTCTAATTCGAAAATGATTGCACGCCCGATTAAGAAAAAATGCAGTTTGAAGTTGTGCAATTTCGTGCCCCGAGTAAAACAGCCTTATGACTCTGTAGGTGTGCAGCAATGGCAGCAATCCTCTTTCTCTCTCTCAACTTTGAGTTCATTTGAGTTCTTTTATCGCAAAATACACTACCCCTGAAATTGATTCAATTAATATATATATTGATTATTTGGGCAAATGCACGGTATTTGTACTGTAGCGTCCAGTAATTCCCGTCAAGTACTGTGCCGCAATTTTTTTGTGTCACGCTTAGCATGCCAAATTTATACTTATGAGATCGCTCTCTCATCAACACAGTCAGTTGGCGTAGTGGTTACAGTCGGCGACCCACCCTTCTGGTGGAGCTAGTATATGAGACTAAAAATTCCTATAGGGCATTTTCAATAGGGCAGAAACAAGCCCTAGACGATTTAAAGCGTAAAAACAGCCTGATTCAAAATGAAATGAAGTTATTAGTAAGGGAAAATAAACATATTCAGGAAAAGCTTGGCAACCAAAATAAGCAGCCATCAAAAGCGGTAGGCACCATATCAAACCTTAACATCAGTCATTTTATCCTAACAACAAAAAAGAACTGAAATTTCAATTGAAGTTAAAAAAATAGAAAATATCAAAAATTGCATGCATTTCATATTGATAATATTGAAATGATAATAATGTTGTGACAAACTTTTTTTCAGTCGTGCAAGGAGGACCAATCCAAAAAAATGGAGGTAATGACATGATTTTAGTTTTTAGACTTTTCAAAAATAACCTACCTTCAATTCAGTCAGATCATGAAATTGCCTTCAATTCAGTCAGATCCTACTTGCAAGGAAATGAATTCTTCATATGGGATTTCCACCAGGTCAGGTTGTTGGCTGCTGCTGGCATTTCAATGGTTGACACTGCCATTGTCCTCATAGGGTGTTGATGCCAACAACCAACCCGCTGACGTGATTTTTTGACCCAACCAACCCGATTTGCCCACAACCTGACCCGATGGAAATCCCGTGAAGAATTCATTTTCATCATGTGCTGGGAAAATACCATATCCTTCATCTTAGTGATGATCCTGAATATAATTTATTTTAACCGTTTCAGCCAACTACATGCCCACCTCAAATGAATCAGAACATAAATTGCGAGAAAATTCAGCAACTGAAAGAGAAGTATTCCCGAGTTACAGAAGACTATAAGGCTAAAGTGACAGAAGTGGCTGCTATGCATGTGGAAAATGAGAATTTGATAATTGAACTGGAAGAAAAAAGAAGGTGCATGAAGGAAGCTGAAACCACTATCAAAGAGCTTCAAGACAAATTAGTGGCAGCTGAAGCAAATAAAGACCTCACTAGGGTACTGAATTCCTTTGTGGTTGAGTCGCTGGCATGAGACATGCAAGTGCCATTGGTTGGGCACTCTCTCCAAAAGGTTAAATAAGTAAGAGTAATTATTTTTTCTAATTATGGTTCTAGGGCTCCAAAGGGCAAAGTAGTCAAGTGATGGTTCTTGAACAACAACTACGTGATGCAATACATGAACTGGAAGAGCTGCCTATGAAGCAACAGGTATGTGCATACGAAGAAGAATATTACAGGGAAAAGGTGATTAATTATTATATGAATAATATGTGTATTATACGTTTCTTTGTATAACTACCTTAGCATATAATTACCAGGTATGACGGGAAATGGTCGTGCAATTTTTTGCAAAATGCCTTATTACAGAATTAAAATCAAAGAGAAAAAATTTTAAGATTAAATTTGGTCCTCTTTACTTCTTGACTCAAGGTATTTTCTTAAATTGTAGTATTTGCTGGCTCAGCAACAAGTTGAAGAACAGCGCCGCCAAATAGAGGTAATGGAGGCAGACAACAGACGAATAACAAAGCAACTGGAAGAAGAAATTCAGAGGGTTAAAGTAAGCATGTAATTTATGCTGAGGGATGAAATCAATAGATTCATATGCTGGCATAGAATTAAATTATTATGTAGTATCAGTGCTAGCATCTTCCACTAAGAAGGATGTGGCTTGGTTGTGTTATTTAAAAGTCTATTGGGGTGTCATTTGCCATCATTTTAACTGCCATTCAAGGAGGATTTTTAACAAAATTCTCCTAGAGGAGATGTAGTATAGTGGTCTAAATAAGATCACATGTGCCCCTGATAGGTTGGCAATCCATGGAAGTCAATGTCTTTTAGATCGTTTTATTCATGCTGTAGTGAAAGATTCAGTACTTATTCAAGCCAAAACCAGGAGACTCGCATCCTAACCACACGTTCTACCGAACATTGTTTCCAAAAATCATTCTTGACTTTGATGTGAGTATTGCTTTCTTATTGATTTGAAAATTCTCGAAAGCAAACCTGATGCAGAGCTTTAATTTTAATGTGTGTTTAATGGAGATGCTGTTATGTATCCAATCTGAATTTTTAGCAACTTCATATTATGTAGAATTAAAAATATAAATAAATGCCTAGTTTTCTTCCCTTTGTCAAGGTGTGACTACGGTATATCTTCGAGTAGGCAATTCGAAGATAAGTTAGTCTTCTTTTTGGGCTGCAAATATCGACCAAAATCTGTGGCTCTAGTATAAGTCTAGATGAAAAAATTGCTTGATCTCCTTTTCTCATGATGAAAAAAGCAAACCATTAAGGTTGCATGGTCAAAAATTGAAGCAAACAGTGACAAATTTTGAAAAAAAAAAAAAATCAATTTTTTTATACAGTGATGCATGCACTTCAAATTTCCCAGGAACTGCGTTCGAATAATGACTTTTGTCTCAATTTTTCTTTCAATAGTGGACATGATATATGTAGAAAAGAGATCGTAACTGTTTCCGAGGTTTTGTAAAAAATAGTTGCTTTGACCTTTGGAGCAACATATTACATTGAAAGGAAATATGAGAAAATATAAATAAATGGTCTGGATTTTGTAGACCGGATCTGCCTTCGATCAGATGCAAATGTTCTGGCGACAGAAAATAAATTGGCTTGGTGCAGAAATATTATTTGCTTTATATTTTTTTACAATGAATATCATCCAAAAGTAAGCAATTCCACGCCATGAATTAAAAGTTCAATTCCTTCTATTGAAATAAACATGAGGTGGGAAAAGAGGGAGTTTATCATTACGTGATATTTTTTGTGCTGGAATCTTATATATTACTCTCCCCCACGTTACAGGCTTCCATTTAATATAATATGTTGCTCCGCAGAAAGGACATAACAACTATTTTTTACATAACCTCGGAAACAGTTACGATCTCTTTTCTACTTATATCATGTCCACTATTGAAAGAAAAATTGAGTCACAAAAGTCATTATTCGAACGCAGTTCCTGGGAAATTTGAAGTGCATGCATCTCTGTATATCAAAAAATAATAATCCGTTCATTGCTTACCGCCTTGCGAAAGAGGGACGACCAATCGACGCTCATCCTATTCACGGAAGTATCCTTGTATTTTCAAAATCGAAACATATTAGGCCTGTCGACATGCGACACCCCTTATCGGCCGAACAAGAATCCCGAAATTAGCTTGGAAACTCTCCCAAGGGGTTGATTGAAAATAGGCTGAAAATTAAAAAATATTGTTGTTAATGCCATAAATGTATGGGATTGGGCAATGGACAGTGACTCCGTAAAATATAAGAAAGAAAAATAATTATCTGGACTAGAATTCGAACCTGCGCCACTATGCGTGAAATACAGGTCCAGCACCTCTAACCACTACGCCACAGCTTCAGTTGGTAATTATCAGTGTAGTAAAGAATTTATACGGAGGGAAATTCTTTAGTTGCGTTTTTTTCTTGAACTATGGCCCTAATGAAAGAAAGCCGTGACACTTTTCCCGCATTTACTCTATAGTTTCAGAAAATAATTGCGTCATTTGGATCCTTAACATCACTCACGCGATGTCTCCTTGTCAGTCAGAATGGCCCACACTGAATTTACAGGTTACCAGTACATGCATCTATCAGGCAGTGGCGGATTAAGGTTTTGCGTAAGGTAAGGCTTTGGGGGGATTGCTACTTTCTGGGGATAATTGAATACCTTATGACCACCAGTTTCCCTGTTTTACCAGGAGCTATGGGGGAGGGGAGGCAGCTGCCTGCCTGCCCTCCTCCCCCCCTGCACCACATCTAAATCCGCCTCTGCTAACAGGTAAGGTTTTATGGTTGTGTGAACCTTAGCTGATGATCTAGATGGTTACAGCTAAAGCAAAGCTCATGAATAGTACATAACTCCAGTAATCTACAGACTTTTCTTGGTGACTTGTATCCTTAGGCTGTTCAGGGGTGGATTGAAAGGAAGGATCATACTGATTGTGAGCAAAATTGAGCATCTTGTGAAAATTTAATAAATTAATAAATATGGCCTGTATGATTTTAGGCTTTCCCAGTGAATGATGCTGATGAGTTATTCTTGGGTTTCCCACCGGGTTAGGCTTTCCATGATTGCCGACGTTTTCGCAGGAGACTTTCCTGCCATTTTCAAGGCTGTGGATGCGGACAGTCTTGGTGTTCCAGTTATACTCTGTTCCTCCCAACGTAGTCTCCATTCATTGGCTATCCGTTCCCGCCAATATTATGGTTTCCTGCCTTTTTCAAGATAGGGTTCCAGGTACAGCTGAGAGGAAAACCCTGATCCCTGTTGAGATTGTTGTCGTGAGCCGGATCTCAATGGCCTCTTTAGTAATTCTATCCCAGTATCCTCTGGTTCTCCCCGGAATGGTGGTTTCCTCCAATTAATGGAGTGATTTTCTTCTAGGCTGTGTTCTGCTACAGCGGATTTTTCCTTCTGGCAGGGTGTCCGGCGCCCTGGAAAACCTTGAAAACCGGGAATACTCAGGGAAATATTTTGTCCTGGAAAACTCAGGGAATTTTTGCATTTTTCCGAAAAACCCTGGAAAATGCTCGGCAGCCGATTTCCATGAAGGCAGAGAGAGAGAGGTTTAACCAGCGCCTTTGCTTGCATTATGCTCGGCTCAGCGTAGCCTTGCGCTCCCTGTTCATTTCATAGTCTTTTCGTAGCTGTGCATCCGCCCGCAGCCTGTGCTTCGTCACCCCACCACCCTTACAGTACAGTAGCCCTCTCCATTCGCGCAGTCCGCAGTCGCAGATTGTATAACAAGGAAAATTCCACACGGAATAATTCCGATGTAAAATGGCCACTAGGAATGGAGGAGCGGAAATATATTTTGCAGTCACTGTGTGTTGAAATCACGGCTCTCGGGTTCGAAGCGAAAGGGCTACTGTACAGGGGCAACCCCAGCTAATTATAATTCGTGTATTGTCCAACAAATACAATTTTGTCCTAATTGAATTCTTTCGCGAAATTTTGGATAATTGTAAAATGACTTTCCTGATTGCTTCCAATAATGGCAAAATGATTTGTCAATGTTGATTGTGAAATTAAATTGAAGACAGAAGAATTATTTCAGTGAGTTCGTTGGAGATATTTGAAATAGACAGACGTTATGAACCGGGTACCGTCGGAAAGCCGACTAGCCTCGCTGGGCACAATCTTGCATCCCTTTCTTCTTCCCTCCTATAATTAATTTCGGAATAACGCTGGACATCTAGGCGCCGCGATATCAGAGGGCCGTGATATCGGAGCGGACGCTTCCGAATCATGGCGCAGCGTGTCCTCTGATATCACGGTGCCTAGATGTCCAGCGCTATTCCGAAATTAATTAAAGAAGGGGATGTATGAGTGTGCACCGGCGAGGCTAGTCTGCTTTGCAGCAGCAAAGAAGCAAGATCCTCCTTCAAAGCATCGGCTTCCTGACCGCTCTTCAAACTTTGTAGTCCACACTTTCGTAATTTCACTCGCACGGCGCATGCGATAGATTTGTGTTCTGTGATCAGAAATAAGCTGTGAAGATAACATGCATCGGATCAGGAGAAGTTGACTTGGTAGTTTACGTCTTCTGAAATGTAAGTATTTTTTTTTTGCTAACACGTTGTAGTTTTGACAGAGACGTGTTCATTTAGAGAAGGTATTGTGAAACTCGCGGCGTATGTATTCTGATTCATTAATACCGTATTTTATTCATTGTAAGCTGACCATGATTTTTACAGTAACTTGTTTTTAGACATTACCACTCGGCTTAGAACCGGTGTCAAAAAGGTAGGAATTGGTTTCATGTCTGATAATTACATTAAAATTGGAGATCCCAAGCATTTCAAGAGAGAGGGATATAAATAAATAAATGTTATGGCACGGTGGTAGTTCTGATTTGTCTTATGTAAGCTATTGAAGAAGAGTATTTTTACACCTACTTAAAAAATTTATTTTCCCCTTATTAAACTTATGTATTCGCATTCTGAGATTTCTGATGGGTGATTTGAAGATGGAATGATTAAGGTACGATGGGTTTTTCCGTCGCGCGTGTCGGAATTCGATCCTCAAATCCGTGGGATCGTTACATATCACATCGCGTGAAATGTTTTCCTGGATTTGGGGAGAATGGCGTTAGCTAGGTGGCGGATGTAGTGCAGACTGGTATAGAGGCAACATGCAGCGCGTTTCCTGCTCAAAAAGACTTTTTAGGTACTAAACAATAATTATTATTTTGACGCTGAACTATTCGGAGTTCCAGACAAGTGACACGCCAACTAGCGGAGAAAACTGTAATCACTAATACGGGTATAGCTGATAGCGAGTGGTGTAGCTGCTGTAGTGCTGGGAGTGAGACAATTTACCTTTTCTAGAAATGCAGAATACGCCGATGACTTTTTCACCTAAAAAGGTGAAATAAAATAAAAATTGTTGCGTTCCGCAATGCTCATCTAAGGCTTGCAGAGACACGAGGGTAAGATTCCATGAGTTCCCTAGACCTGGGGGCTTATTCTCTAAGTCGAAGCATCGGAGCTTTCTGGCGAAAAGATGCTTCAATAAGCTACTTGCTCCCATCGGTATTCTCTATCATGGAAGCTACAGGAGAAAGAGCAAGCAGAAGCTACCGGTAGCATATTAGGCTTCCACCCATATTCTGTAAATGTCACGAAGCTACTTCCGTAGCCCCAATAAGCTCCCACGGTAGCCTTACGAAGCGCGGCCTCCGAATACCCTGCTTAAATATTGGTCATTTTATTACGCTTATCTATCTATAATTATCCAACTCACGGGTATGTTTCTTACATTTATTAAATGCGCATTCCTTGCACTATCACTGGGTTACTTTGTCATTTTCACCATTAGCGGGATTTTTCACAAAAAAAACATATTAACTGGAGTGACGGAAAGCCATATTTACCTTCAGTGAGTTACGTGATTCCAGCCCATAATGGGATACTTATTGGGCCGTGGTAGCGAGTATCACCTTCGCATTTCGTTTGAAAGTTTCATCTTTGTATATTATTTAAATGATTTAGATTTATGCATAATAATACTTAGATGAAAATGCGAGAAAACAAATTTTTTAAAAACATTTCATTGATAGGAGGTCCATCCTTGGACCCCCTCCGGACTTCTATGGAGGTTTTTTAATTATAGAGGTTCATTGACATGACCCTTCGTTGAACTACGACCTTGACGTGGTGGAAGGGCTTGTGCGTTCCAATGACCCCTAGAGCTGGACTGGCAGGAGTAAGTACATTGCTCCTGGTAGGGCCACCCATGCCAGATAGGTCGAAGGGTAGGAGCCAGACGAAAGGTAGTTCCGTGATGGTGTCATGTTAAAAATACCGTTGAGTGGAAAATGCCGGGTGATACTGGGAGATACCAAATTGATTATATAATGGTGAGGCAGAGATTTAGGAACAGTGTAAAAACTCTCGTAGCTATCCAGGGGCGGATGCGGACTCAGATCACAACTTGGTGATGATGAAGTGTGAAGTCAGATTCAAAAGACTTTGTAAAGGTAGGAAGATAAAGAGGTGGAATCTTGAAGCATTGAAAGGGTTGAAAAGGAGGGAATACCAAGAGCTGGTAGAAAAGAACATAGGTGAAGAGAAGCGGATGGGAACCATAGAGAAGAGATGGGAGCTTATAAAAACAGGCATCGTAGGAGCGGCAGAGAAAACAATAGGAACGGTGGAAAAGAAGAGGGTTAAGAAGCAGTGGGTTACAGAAGAAATGATAAAGAAAATGGAGGAGAGAAGGATATGGAAAAACGTGAACACCGACGCAGGGAAGAAAAAGTACAAGGAATTGAATAATACACTCAGGCGAGCGACCAATCGGGCAAAAGAAAACTGGTGGATGGGACAATGTGAGGAAATGGAAAATATGCCGGAGGAGGGGGAAGTTTTGGGGCGCTTTGTACGCCAAGGTGAAAATGTTATCGGGTGGTAAGAGAGGTCAAACGATACCAAAGGTTAAGGACAAAACAGGGAAGATATTAATCGAACAGGAAGATATCCAAGAAAGATGGAGAGAATACGTAGAGGAGCTATATGACAGCGAGAATAGACCCCTTAGCCTAGATGTAGAGGATGAAGGAACAATAGATAAGGATAGCCTCGGACCAGAGTTACTTGAGAGTGAAATAGAGATGGCATTAAGAGAGATGAAGGGTAGAGAAGCCATGGGAACCGATAACCTACCTTCGGAGCTACTGAAGAATCTAGGTAGTAAGGGGAGAAAATCGTTTTTCGAACTTATTCGCAGGATCTACGAGGAAGGAGTATGGCCAGAGGATTTCGTAAATACAGTATTAATACCTATCCCGAAGAAGAAGAAAGCGTCAGAATGCGAGGAGTATAGAACAATCAGTTTAATTTCGCACGCAGCAAAAGTGATGCTTAGAATACTAAATAGAAGGTTGGAGAGCAGAGCAAAGTGCTATTTAGGCGATGACCAATTTGGGTTTAGGAAGGGGAGGGGAACCAGAGATGCGATTGCGGTAATGAGGACACTTATAGATAGAAACATAGAACATAATCAGGATGTTTTCGCTTGTTTTGTAGATTTCGAAAAGGCGTTTGACAGAGTAAACTGGGAGAAACTAGTGCAGATACTGGGTAAAATAGGAATAGATTGGCGTGATAAGAGACTCATCCGAAACTTATACATGGGGCAGAGGGCTCAGGTAAGGGTAGCTGACGGTGAATCAGGTTGGGCAGTTATAGGTCGCGGGGTACGGCAAGGGTGCCCGTTGTCGCCTTTACTTTTTAACATCTATGCTGAGGAAATAGTAAGAGAGGCATGGGTTGAGGTAGATGTGGGAATGAAAGTAGGAGGCCAGTGGATAAAGTCGGTTAGATTCGCAGACGACCAGGCGTTGGTCAGTCGGTCATCGAAAGGACTACAAACTTTATTAGGTGCACTGGAAAAGCAGTGTGAGAAATACGGAATGAAGATAAATAATAGGAAAACAAAAGTAATGAGATTCTCTAGGACAAAGAAAACGAAGCTGGTGATAAGGGTAGGAAGTCACAAACCGGAGCATGTAGAAAAATTTAATTACTTGGGTAGTACGCTAGAAGAAAGGGGACATAGTAGCAAAGACATTAGGAGGAGAATAGCGCTAGCGAAAGAAGCGTTCAATAATAGAAGGGAGCTGATGACGGGGACCTTAAGTAAGGATGTAAAAAAGAGGCTAGTAAAGAGCTTGATATGGAGTGTGGCGTTGTATGGGGAAGAAACGTGGACCTTGAGAAAGGAAGACGGAAATAGGCTGAAGGCTTTTGAGATGTGGGTGTGGAGGAGGATGGAGAAGGTGCGTTGGACGGAAAGGAAGACAAATGAGGAAGTGCTTGACATGGTGGGCGAGGAGAGGAAACTTATAGATTAGATTAGGGGAAGACAGGGTAGGTGGCTGGAAGGGGTAATGAGGGACGGTGGTTTGCTGAAGGCCGTGATAGAGGGAAGCATGTTGGGTAAGCGGGGAAGGGGAAGGAAGAGAATCGGTTTTATGGACGGGATGAAGAAAGGTAGGACTTATGCTGAGATGAAGAAAGAAAGCTTCTTTTGCTTATTCCAGATGCATTTCACATCCGTAGAGGAGAGCTCCTCCTGAGTCGTTCCTAAATAAAAAACAATTTGAACGTTAAATATTACCTAAATACTATACTCAAACCGTTACGAAACCATATTTATGCTACCGAGTTTATAAATTTCTATATGAATTGGAAGCAATGGCAACATATAATGAAACGCGAATTTAACATAAAAATAAATAAGTTGTACGCCGAAGTTTCTGATAAATGACTAGTATGAAAGTAATTTATAATTAATCATCTAAGCCTACGTTAGCGTCAATTGAAACTACAACTTATAAAAAAACTTACCTATTTAAATACCACGGCACAGCGGCTACGTGCTTGCACTTCTCTGACTGTCCAGCTTTACAGGAGCAGTCGAATTTCTTTATCACTATTTTCTCATCCGGACTTAAACCGAGAAACCCGTTTATTTGCAGCGGCTCTTTGGTTAAGACTAAATAACTAGTTTAAACTATTGGTAGAGTCACAACCACATATGCAAATGTTTCTCTCATGTATCTACACTTTACAGTATTGCCTCCCCCTTCTACTCTGATTCTGAGATATGTTCAGTAAAGGGAGAGACCTTCCTTCTTTTATTGCAATTTTCTCTTCTATAGAAAGTGAAGAAAAATTAGTCCCTCTCAGAAAATTGACACAATTCATCGTTTAGAGGGAGGAAAACTGTTCACAAACACGTAAAACAGAAGGTGCACGCACAGGCCACGTAACACGCAGTCATAAATCGTGAAACTAAACATGTTGTCTGGTTGCAAAGTACAGATTCTAAAATGCACAATATTAAACCATGTTACGGGTATAGTTAGCCGTAAACGCTGTACAAATTGTATCACTGTATTAAACAGGGTCCTGACTCCTAGTGGTGAGAAGCTCCTCGTTAGATGGCGGAAGAGCTTCTCTGCAGCTACGCTTAATGTCGGCCTAATTAGGAATTCATTCCTCCGAATGAAGCCATTCTCGTTAGACATCGGCAATCTTTGTCCGTCGCTGCGTCGTAGACCAGTGAGCGGCCCATTCATAAGTAAAGCCATACATGCCAATAAATAGTTTAAACTTCTCCTGTTTGGAGAACAAGGGCCATAATTTTAAGTTCGGTGTCACTTCGATGTTGAACCCCCACCACCATCACCAGTCCAGCGTTTAACACATACTCTCCTTCAACAATATTTCTTCGGCTGGAATTCTCGCCCAAATACCGCAGTATTTCATCGAACGAAATGAAAACTTTAGCACTCATGACTTCAAATTACTAAATCACGGTATACACTTCCACCTTATCTCGGGGCAAGTATACCCTAATTGGATTCCGATATTCGGAAATGAAATCACCACTAGCGGGGGAAGAGTAGGTAGTACCTGCTGTCGGAAAGACTGTAACTACCGGAAACAGTTACCGTTAATTATACAGAACTGAACATATTAATGATTTAAAAGTAATTATAGCTATATTATTATTGTAACGTTAGAATTATAGTTACTGCGAGTCATTCATGCTTCCTTGTTAATTTTTTCGTCTTGTCTTGCTTTAATTAGTTTTTCCTATCAGCGACGGCAATGTTCCATAAAATTTGGTGCCCAGACATTGGTTCAATGAGCTGCTCATTCTCTGAAGTTGTTATGCGATCACTAGACATTTTTAAACGGGAAAACTCAATGTAAATTACAATGTATATAATTGGTGGCGAGTGTGTAGCCACCTCCCCCTAAAAAAGAAGCCCGCTATTTCCCTAGAATCATACGGGAGTCAATAGAGATTGCAAAAACACCGCAAAATTTCAACCGAGAGGACGGCTACACACTCGCCACCGCTTGGAAACGGCTCTTCAATAGTACCGACCAATCACGACACACCTCCACCCGAAGGCGCGAAACCGGTATAACATAAAAGGACGGACCAAACCCTGCAATCCAACGGACCTGAGGAAGCTAGCTGGAACGCTGGCGAAATATTGTCCACAAAAATGGATAAATGGGGATGGAAACCCGAAAAACCATTCTCTTAATTTGTGTTTGTAAGTGTATTCATCCACATATTCGATGCCAGTATTGGTCATTGCCATAGTTCTAATCTTGAAAAGGATAATAAAAACACTAAAATCCAGTATTTAAACTGAAATGTTATATAACATAGATAAAAAAATTCTCCAATGGCCGTAAAATATTCACCTCAACTTTCTCGTGTTGCAAGTGTTTTTACCCTCAGCTCACTGAAGAGGACCACATTGTGGTCGAAATACGTGTATCCAAAGTCCACCCTTGCTCCCAGTTTGTTGTTCTGTCCTAATTGACCACGCTCTTTTTGAGCTGTTCTCCCAGAAATTTGGGCCCTACTGTGTGTGTGAGTGAGTGTTTTGTGTGATTGTGTGTGCGGTTGTGTTAATAACTTGGCATCCTCAGCAGGGTCACTTAAGCTCTGCGAAGGATCCCAGGTTATAACCCAGGTTTCCTTAGCGGGGTCCCATTAGCCTTGCAAAGGATTCCATTTGGGTTGTGTGTCTGTCTGTGGTGGTCCCTTGCGATGAAATAACATTCCCGTAAACTACCACAGGAGAGTATTCTGGTGGAGAGGCTGTGGCTGGTCCCTGTTGCGGAGTCCCCATTCCCGCAAACCAACACAGTAAGTGTTTGATTATTGTTCTGACAAATGGTGCAAATATGTTTTACAGACATTGGAGAATTTTTTTATCTGTGTAATCTATAGAGGCCATAGAGCTCAAATGCCTTGTTTTGAAATGTTACAATTAATTGATGATACAAGAAAATCAGCCATATGATTATAACAATTTTGTCTTTTGGCCATATTTTGTCCTAGTCTCACCATTTTAAAGGTACATTTTTTCATATTTTAGATTCATAAAATGCCCCGCCCTAAATTTCCAGTTTGTGATCGAGTCCTGAGTCCAGTTTAGGACTAAAAATGGAATCAAACTCAATTTGTTAATTTTATAGGTAGTTTTAGAATTCCACCCACCAAATTTCAAGAACATGCACCCTTCCCTTGGAATAGGGAAACCTACTCAGGAATAGTAAGGAAGTGTGAGCATTTTAACCTTTCTTGGGAAGGACAGGGTTATAAAACCTGAAGAGGAACTAGAAGAGGGAAGAACGTGACCGTATATAAGTATTGATCCCTGCAGTCACCCGAAAAAACATACGTGTAAATCTATTTCCTGCAGCCAAAGGGAAAATACGCTATATTTGATGAGTTGTTCTCGGGTTTCCCACCGGGTTAGGCTTTCCATGATTGCCAACGTTTCGGCAGGAGACTTTCCTGCCATTTTCAAGGCTGTGGATGCGGACAGTCTTGGTGTTCCAGTCTTTATACTCTGTTCCTCCCAACGTAGTCTCCATTCATTGGCTATCCGTTCCCGCCAATATTATGATTTCCCGCCTTTTTCAAGATCTCACTTCCGCGCCACGGCAACCCAAACACGTCTTCAGATACGTGGACGATACCTTCATTATCTGGCCTCACGGCATTGACACACTAAGTTCTTTTCTGGAGCACATGAACTGCTGTCATCCTAACATTTGCTTCACCATGGAGACGGAAAGCTTGGGCCACAAGGTATATTGGAAACCAACCCACATCGATCTTTACCTCAACGGAAAGAGCCATCACCACCCCTCCCAAAGGAATGCTGTCCTCTCGTCGCTCATCCACAGAGCCAAAGCAATATCAGACAAGGAAAGCCTACCCGCAGAGCTAGAACATCTGAAGACGACCTTCCTCCAGAATGGATATAGCCACTATCAAATTTACATGGCCCTTAAAAGGTCCTTCGCCTTAATTTTTGCATAGAACTATGCTTTTTCCCAATTTCAAATGGAGCACCCGCCAAAATGCTTTTCATATCCTCACAAGAGCACTCAACAAAGAATGGTTCCTCAATTACTATCAATGATTTATTCAAAAAATTTTCATATGCAAATTCACTCAATGAATGGGAACTGGATGCATAAGCAGATATAAAATGACGTGCAATACTTTGCACTATAAAACTCTTTCCGCTGTTACTCCTTCCACAGAGGTACAAACAATTGATCTTTGTGTTCTCTTCATTAAGTATTGTCTTAAGGCAGTTAACAAAAATATTAGGAGAAATAGAATTTCTAAGAAACAGTTCAGATATTGCACGTCTGCTGTGCTGTCGCGGCAGTTAACAAAAATATTAGGAGAAATAGAATTTCTAAGAAACAGTTCAGATATTGCACTTCTGCTGTCGCACCCATCTTCAGCACACGACAACAAATATTCAAATCTGTTTCGTCTTTCAGTAACAAGTCTATCTTTCACAGACAATTGAATAGCGAGAGTACATTCCCACATCAAATTAGAACCGTGCAAAAATAATAAATGAGTCCATTCATCAGCATCCGTATAATCATACAACTCACTCCAAGACGTGGCCATGTATATCCGGATCAGATCACTTAAACGTCTTGTAGCGTTTGGAGGGTCCTGCTTCGCCATCCACGGGTTTTGGCGATGAACTGCTCACTGCTCTCTTTCGCGTCAGCTCCAAAAATCGGCTGCTCTGGTCCTCGCTGTGATGTGGCGACCAAGGGTTGATGGAGATGTAGGGTTCCCAATCGCCGAACTTGTTTTTGATCGTCTCCACCCTCGTAGAGTATGGTAATGAGAGACGTACAGCGTTGTCCCCTTTTTTCTCGAACTTCACGTTCGATTGCACAAATATCCCGCTAATGAGGACGAATAGATCCTCCAAGGACAACTCCGCGAGGTCCAATGACTGCAACAACCACTCGGACGGAGTTGATAATGCAGACATCGCATCTGATGTGTCCTCCATCGAGATTTGTTTTATACTGAGGGGATTTATCATTTGATGCTATATATCTGAAAAAATTTAACCTTTAGCATTCGACATTTGACTTGTGCATTTCGAAGCGAGGCGATTATCATCTGTTCTGAAAGGGGCCGGCCCTCAGCCGTGCCCGTCTCCAGCCGTGCCGTCCCTAGCAGGTCCGAAACAATTATATATATTCGTATTAGTTCCATAAAAAAATAAGTCAACAATTGAAAGTCAATTGAATAAGTTGAAATTGAATTAATTGAATAAGTTGAAAATTAAATAAGACAATTCTTAGCTACTGCAGATGTGACTGGTGATGGTTAATGACAATGGGTCCCTCATCCTGCAGAAAAAGGTCAATGTATCTATATTATAAGCATGCTCTCTGTAAGTAAAAGAAAACTTTATATTGTCCATAAAACTTTTATTGAATTCAATGCAATTTTCATGGGCTATATAAAGTTTCCTTTCACTTAGTTATGGAGTACTATGCACAAAGTAACTCCTGAGAACGTTAAATCATGCCCTCTGTACCTGCTGTACTCTCTTGCGTGCTTTACAAATTAAGAGGAGAACGATCTCCACTTACTTTTCTCCCACAAACAGTAGTGGTGAAAAAATGGTACTGCTGCATCTAAACGTTAAAGGAATAAATAATTGTGAACATAAAAAATACTATGAGGTGTATAGAATCCATCAGTTATGCTTTGGAAGTTTGTTAAACCAGTCAAAAAATGAACCTCTGGGTATGACAGAATTGTTTTCTTATTAGAATTTTTCCTTGATTCATGGATATACAATCCCCTCTTGACCCTGAGGTAATGATACTCTAATTTCATTTCCTAATGAAATGCTCCCTCACTATTTCACGTTATCTTGGTTGGCAGTCAAAATAAAATTTCTTACTGCAATCATGTACATGCATAATTTATTCTCTTTTGTCCTTCAACTGCCTAACCTACTTCATATCCCCTCAAAATTTATCATTAAATAATAATTTATTTTCTTGCTAGACCACAAAAATAAAATTTCCAAGAGTATGATCAGAAATACAGAGTGTCTAATTGATCGTGTGTCATTTCTAACCTATAATTTCAGACACTCTCTTTCGTGCCACATGAATGAAATTTGGTACCTAGGTAGAAAAAGGTCGTAAGTTTTGTTAAGGGTTTGCAAAATTTTATAAATATGAACTTTTGACTCCATAAATAGGGTCTAACCAAAAATCCAAATTTTGCCTTATGGGCTTTCAATGTAAAAAATTTCGAAATACAAAATAGACAAAATTTCTTTGCGAAACTTTCAATTTTTAGGTTTTAGGGCAAAAGAAACAGGATGGAAGAACTTTCGAGGTCAAAATTGTAACCGTGACCCCTGAAAAGTTTGTCATTGCTTTGTAAACTCGAAATCAACAACCCCATATGACCCAAAGAGGCCAAGGATGACATGTGGTATCTGAGGACATTGACTTAAGCGGCCTTAAAAGTCTCAGATTCATCATATTTGTTTCCTGGTCTTGCCATTTCTAACATCTGTGACAATTGATCTCAGTGTATCCCTTGGAGGTCAGGAGACGACGAGCAGTATCAGAGAACTTCATCATCAAATTCTTCAACCTTTCAAAGCTACAAATCAACGCGTCCGTTGCCCTGATTTCCTTGACTACACCTAGTAGTCTTTGACCCCTGCCCAACAGTTGAATGTCAGATATTTCCTGGAAAGACTTTACTAACGTATTGGGCACTCTTTGAATCCAATGATTCGACACTTTTGTAGCTCCCATTCGCTATTCATCACCCCTGTGACCTTTAACCCCTGAGTAATCCTAGAAGGTCAAAGGAAGACAAGAGGGATCTGTAAACCAAACCACCAGTCTTGGTACTTTTTTTAATTTATGTTCAATACGTTTGTAGTCCCTATTCACTTTTTGTCACCTCTGTGACTTTAGGCCCCTGAGTGACCCTTGAAGGTCAATGGATGACGAGAGGGGTTTGACTACTTTACCATCATTCATGGCACCTTTTTAAACCTATGATTCGACAGGTTTGTAGCCCCAATTCGTTATTCATCACCTCTGTGACCTTTGACCCCTGATTGACCATTGAAGGTCAGGGAATGACAAGACGGATCTGAAGACCTGACCATTGACCTTGGAACCTTTTTAATCCTATGATTTGATACGTTTGTAGCCCCGATTCACTTTTTGTCACCCGTGTGACCTCTTGAGTGACCCTTGAATGTCGACGGATGACAAGAGGGATCTTAAAACCTTGCCATCGATCTTGGCACATTTTTAAACCTATGATTCGACAGGTTTGTAGCGGCGATTCGCTTTTCGTCACCCCTATGACCTTGACTGTGCCTTTTCAGGGGTCACAGTTACAATTTTGAACTCGAAAGTTCTTCCATCCTGTTTCTTGTGCCCTAAAACCTAAATATTGAAAGTTTCGCAAAGAAATTTTGTCTTCTTTGTATTTCGAAAACTTTTATATTGAAAGCCCATAAGGCAAAATTTAGATTTTTGGTTGGAACCTATTTATGGGGTCAAAAGGTCATATTTATAAAATTTCGCTTACACTCAACAAAACTTACAACCTTTTTCTACCTAGTTACCAAATTTCATCCATGTGGCACAAAAGAAAGTGTCTGAAATTATAGGTTATAAATGACACACGATCAATGGGACACCGTATTATTGGTGAATAAAGACACCTGATAAAAAATCATATTTTTCTCTTATCAGAAATAATGTTGTCCCCTTCTTATTTCAGGAAGTTGAGATACCCTTAATTGATCGTTTGAATGACAGCTACGTCATGCAGGATAAAATTGTTTCCCGAAATGTTCACCTTGAGAACTCGCAGTATGTATTATTAAAGTAATGTTTTATTTAGAACCTGCACAGCCTTCCCAAAATAATGGATAGTTTGAATAAACAAATTGGATTAATTAACAGTCAATGAAATGAAATCTCTGTAGTTAGAACAGGAAGATTGATTTCAATTTAAATTTAATTTATTTGAAAAACATCCGAAAACAGCCAGCACCGGCCTTCACATTGATTAATTTAAACATATAAACTGCAAAATTAACAAAAATAAAATATAATTGATAAGAAAAAAATATCATTAACAAAAACACTAACATGAAATAACAGCATTAATCAATAAAAGACAACAATGTGGAAAAGGGGTGAATGGGGAGGAAAACATTTTCCTGTGGTGGTTTTTGTGTATTATTATTATTTATTCACCATAAGCATGTACAATATAATGCATGACTTCGTCAAAGAATAGTAGTACACTTCTTATGATAATAGTATAAAACATATCAATTAATATTTCTGATACATAATTTTTACATTTCATATACCAATTTTCATTATATACAATATCAATTATATACATAAAATTTCCATTTCAATTACATCATCAAATTAATTTACATGAAAAATTCCTCTACGCTATAGAATAATTTCTTTGACAGTAGTTTTTTAACAGTGCATTTAAACTTAGATGCATAAATAATTAATATTCTTAATATCATTTGGCAATTTATTGTATAAAAGTATCCCTTGATGGTCTATCCCTTTAATACTTTTGTTAACTCTGTGCTATTCTAAAGGGTGTGGAGAGATCATGGAAGGGTGGGCAGATGAAGTAGTGTTAAACAATTCAGGGAGTCTGTAAAATGTCAGTTAACTTTGAGGGAATTGGTTGATTTGGGGGCAATAAGATGCAACTCACGGGACAACAAACTTTACTGAACCGCACACTCTTATAGTTCCCGTGCAACTCATAGAAAAAAAAGAACGAAAACAACACTTTGAAGTGTAATGTATGGTGTGTGTAGCCTGTGGATGACACAAAATAACTTTATACTCCAGCATAAAAAAGAGATCGCTGGAAGAAAGACAGAATTATGGGTAGGTGTAGGAGGTGATTGTTGCTCAAGATATGGGGGGGGATATGAAAAGAAAAGTACGGAAGTATTTCTGTTGATGGGAACTGACCTTTTAATGCATTGTAAATAAATGAGAGGTCTGTGATATTCCTTCGGATGGTCAGCCAGGCAGATATGATCTCAGTTCGGGAAGAATTACAGAGGTGTGGTGCATGGTGACGGACAACATAAATTAAGAAATTTAAGTTCATGCACTGGCTTTTCGGCTCCGCTGTTTTTTTATGAAATAAACTTGGGGATTCAATTTTATGGACATTCTTGATGCAGCTCGGCTTCTGATGTTCCACTAGTATATGACCAGTTCCTTTTCATACCCCACAAGTGGTTTCCCAGAAAATGACAGTTTGAGTGTGGTTGGGTGTGGTAAACGGCTTCTCCTGGGTTTGGACACCGGAGCATGGTGTTTGTTCTCTGGTGTTTTGACCTATGGCCTTTGGGCGGAAGCCAAATGATCTACTCATGAGTAATGAATTGGCCTACCAGGATGCCATCATTTACCATGAATTTACACAAAGTTCAGTGTCACTTGGACTTGCCAAAAATTTTCTGTGCTCTTGGATACATTTGAAAATTTACCAATTTCAGATTAAAACAAAAATGTTGAAAAATCTTGTATTGCATAGTATTTGGGTGATTCCTAGCCTTGTGAAATCCCTTTAACCTTAAAAATTCCAAATACCCCCCTTTGATTATCAACTGACTGGGAAAGTTTGGTCATCCATTTTTCTGTTCTGTTCCGTTAGTTTGTACTAATACTACTCTCCCCTTAATTCAGCTTTTACCCCACCAGCATTTTATTGTTATTGTTGTTTTTCCAATAGTACTTTTTTGTTGTAAATTACTGAGTAAATCTGTAAATAATGAGGTTATGTATTGAACTATGCTCCCGTGGGTGAGGCCAAAGGTGAAGAAGAGAAAATCGGATGACAGCCGGTTTAATTTATTGAACCACGGCCTGGGGACGGACGTGAACTCGAACGGTCGCGAAACAGGGAAGGAAGTGGATGGTAGGGGTATCTGGTCGGTGGCTTCTCGCAGTAGGGCGGCCGATGGTGGCGAGGACACGGCAGCGTTGAGCTTCAGCGGGTCCCGGGACGTCCACTCCCGTCAACCAAAAACAGCAAAAACCGCCCCCGTGCCGATTTTTTCAATTCAATTCAAGGTGTTTATTTCCACATTTGCAAAACAAGGTACAGAGAATAGAAGAAGATAACAAAGTAACAATACAGAAATAACAACGCAAATGTGGACCCTGGTGTAGGCTTTCGCCTCTTCAGGGTCGGTAACACCTTCACTGGATAATTATCACTGGATTATAGCGGGGAAGGCTTGACCCGGCATTTGCCCAAGGACGACGGGAAACCCGCGAAAACCGTCGTCAGGTCGTAACAAAAGAAGTAGTAACAAAAAGATAATAAATAGTAACAGATATAAACTTTGAAGATTAACAACGGATAAATAGATATATAACATGATAAAGATGATTTGTAATCTTTGATTAGTCTCTTTGGTTTGACCACTTCACTGGTTTGCACTGGGTGATATTAATTAACATAGATAGATATATATTTAGAACTTAACAATGGTATATAGATATTCAGAATTTTAGTCTATGGCTAGTGTTTTTGACACGATATATAGCACTGGTCGTTGCACTGGGGAATCGCTGAGCTTGGGGCGGGGGGTTCGCAGCTGATGCCGCGTTCCTTCGTCTCCTTTTCACTGTAGGAATCAGCGGGATTCCCGGCGTGATGGTGAGTTGATGCGGTGCAGGAATCACTGGACGAATATCTGATGGAGGCAGGGTAATGTCCGGATAATAGAGGTGCAGGTGGTCAGCGATGAATCTTGGAGTGGAGTACAGCTTCGTCTTTTTCATTTTCGGCAGGGGGCCACTGCCGCTGGACATTATTTCCTGTAGAAGCTCCGGGTTGTTGATAGCAATCCTTTTGGCCGCGTTGCATCGAAGTCGACAAAGCCTGTGGAGGAGAGGTTCAGAATTAGTAAGTTTATATACAGCTTTGCTCCGGGTTAGGTAATGCATGCCGAAGGCCTGTCGCAGTATCCGACGTTCTAGGGTTGCGTACGAAAGCAAGTTCCGCCGCAATGGAAGGACGGCCAGGGCCGCATACTCCATTACCGGTCTTACAAAAGCCCGGTATAGGAGTAAACAACACCTCGTCGACACCCCACGCCCCCTAGCACGGACCGCACGAATCAGGTTGCTTCGCCTGCTGCACCTTGCCCGGACCTCCTGAACATGTTTAATGAACGTAAGGTGGCGATCAATGGTGACTCCTAAGTATTTCGCTGTTCCTGCATCCGTGACTCGTTGGTTCCACAGTTGAATGGTGCATGGAGGAGGCCTTTTGCCTAAGAACTTTGTGATGATGAATTGAGTCTTCGCGGCGTTGGGTTTCATCCTCCATTTTCGGAACCAGCCGTCCAAGCGTGAGACCATGCCTTGTAGGTGTTTGGTTGCCAACTCCGGAGATCTTCCGGGACACCACAGCGCAGTGTCATCTGCATACTGGCACAGGGTGACCGGTTTTGCTGTCTCATTTGTTGGCATATCCCAGCAGTACAGAGTGAACAGTAGGGGGGAAAGGACGGTACCCTGGGGAACGCCGGCTGTAATGGGGAAGGGTGCAGAGTGGTGTTTACCCACCCTTACCCTAGCTTCTCTATTCACCAAAAAGCTGCTGAGTATGCTTAGAAGGTTAGGGCTCATTCCTGGCATCATTGAGATTTTATATAATAGTCCTTCATGCCATACGCTGTCAAACGCCCTTTCTATGTCCAGGACCAGAGCCGCAGTGTATCTGTTCCTGTTTATGGCTTCCATGGCGGTACTGGTGAGCAGAGCTAACGGGTCAGTGGTGCAGCGGTGGGGTCTGAAGCCATATTGGTGTTGCGGCATGACACCTATGTCTTCGTAGAAGTCGGTCATCCTCCTGGCGACTATCCTTTCGAACCACTTCCCCACCGTGCTGGTGAGGCTGATGGGCCTGTAGTTCCCGGCTCTGCTGTTGTCCTTGCCTTTCTTGGCTATCATCACCATGGTTGTTCTCTTCCACGTCCTAGGGTAGTAGCCAAGGGCGAGTAGCGAGTTGAAAATGTTCCTCAGCAAAGGAAGGCATGAGGGGGCCCTTTTGAGATGCAGCGTAGTTATATTATCTTCTCCGGGGGCTTTATTTCTCCTGGGCATGGCATCCATCATGTCTTCTTCTGAGATGGGGCGTATTACATCGTCGTTGTCCTCCTCGAGAATTTGAGGTGTATCCTTTGGTAGCAGAGATTCCTCGATATCCTGTAGGCGGGAAGCAACTTTCTCGGTCTGTTCCTCCAGGAACAGTGGGTCTTCCAGCGGGGAGTATACTTCTGACAGGACCCGTCGGAATTCTTCCGCCTGTCCTTCGGAGTCCGCAATCGGTTCGCCATCAGGCCCGATGAGGGAGGATCTGCTGCACCTTAATTGCCCGGTTAGTAATTTGAATTGCCTCCAGAAGGCGGATCCATCCCGAAAGTCCAGTTTTTGGCAGGCCTGCTGCCAGCTCCTCTCCTTCTGAGCTATCAGCTCTCTCTTGATGTGGGCGTTCAGTCGATTCCATTCCATCTTTACCCAGGGGTCCCGGGTCCGAACCCACTGACGGAATAATGCCCTCTTGTTTTTTATCAACGTCAGTATGTTCTGTGGCAAGGGGGGTTTGGAGGGATCGATGGTGATGGTGGGAATCTTCTTGGAGGCAGTGGAGAAGGCATCCTCCATTATCTCCAGGGCCTCGTCTACGTCGTGGGTGTTTCGTAGATCGCCAATATTATCCACTTTCGCCTTTATGTCTTCGTTGAAGGCATTCCAATCTGTCTTGCGGAAGTTAGGCCGGATGAAGGTACGGGGCGGGAGATTAGTGGTGAGGAAGAAGGGAAAGGTAAAAGGAATGCGGTCGGACGTGAGGCAGTCCCCCACGGTCACGCTTGGAGTAAAGGGTAGGTTTGGGGGAACCGCAAGTCCAATTAAGGGATTAGATTCGGAAAGGGTTACGGGAGGAATGGGGCAGGTATAACCTTCTGGGAGGCTGGGAAGGGGGGTGGCCGGAACACCGTAGCGTTCAGCCGTGGCGGTATCAATGATGGCAGGGGGGGGTCGTCTGGGAGTGGACCTGCGGCTATACATAATGAAGGGAGAGTTGTGGGAATGGATCGGATGTTCCACCGGGGACATGCGGAACTCCGTAGGGGAGGGTAATGTGTGGCGTGGTGAAGAAGAAGGAGGGGGAATTTCATTGGGATCAGGTGAGGCGAAGAGGGGTAAGCCACTAGAGGCTCGGGACGAGGAAGGGCTAGGGACTATGACCGTGTCGGTCGAGGATATAGAGGAGAGGGGAGAGCCAGGCAGGGATATGGAACGGGAGGTGCTGGGTGCCGGGGAGCCGGTAGGGGGAACAGGAGAGGGGACGAGGATGCATTGGGATGTATCAGAGAGGGCTATTGTAGAAAAAGCGGTTGGGGAAATGCTGAAAGCAGAGGAGCCAGGGCTGGAAACAGGATAAGGCGGGGGAACCACGATGCATCGAGATGCATTAGAGAGGGCGATTGTTGAAAAGGTTTGAGGGCTGGGGGTGGAGGTATCAGGGGAGGCGGGATTAGACAGAGGAGAGGATATGGTGGAAAGCCGGGAGGGTGAAGGGGTATAGCGGTTAGCTGGGTTGATGATAAGGAGCGGAGCACGGAGATTGCTGGACCTCGACCGTAGGCGATGCAACCCCCACCCTTCGTTTACGGGAGAGCCCCGGACGGACATGGCCTCTCACGAAACGAAAGGAGAGTGGAAGTGAAACCAGGAAGGTCAGAGATAGGAAAGGTAGGAGGAGTAGGAGGAGGAGTAGGAGGAGTAGGAGGAGGAGTAGGAGGAGTAGGAGGAGGAGTAGGAGGAAAAGGAGAGGTCCTAAAAAGGGCCTTGGACCTAAACGGCAAGTCTCGTCTTGCCGTTCACTTACAGGAACATGGTGAGGCTAGGGAAGGAAGATAAGGTGTGAGGGTGTTGAAGGTAGAGGAAAAGGAAAGGTATGGTCCTAAAAAGGGCCTTGAACCTGAACGGCAAGTCTCTTCTTGCCGTTCACTTGATCCTACCTAGGGTCCCTAAAATGTACCTATTTGTCAGGCTCTTATGCCTCAAGTGTCCTTCCCCCCCTGAGGGGGGGGGGGGGAAAGGGTGGGTGGTGATGTCCCCCCTTCCCCGGTGTACCTATTGGACCGCTTGCCCGCAGACAAACGGAAGCTCCCAAGTGCCCCGCGGCTGAGAACGAGGAGCTACGTTAGCCTCGCGCCGCTATTGTTTGTGTGGGAAACTCAGCTGCTAACGTGTGCGTTAGCGTGCAATGCCGAGCAGGAAGGGGCTCTCAGTCAGGCTAACGAGTGCGTCGGGGGCGACTGAGAGGTTCTAGTGTACCAGCCGACGAGTGTAAGGACCAGACCCTTACTTCACTGCAGATCCCTGAGTCGTATTTCCCCGGGCGGGGCGAGTCCTACGGCCAATAGGGTGCTATACACCGGATACCGATCTACCAAGGTAGCCGGTCCGGATGTACAGTTCCTATCGCCGGCCTGTTAGGAGAGAACGGTACCGTATAACGAGACGGCGCAACGGCCGAAGCCGAAGCGGTCTCGACTGAAGTGCTTTCTGGACAGGCATAAGCTGTCAGTTAGAGAGACCAAGTCTCAGGTACTGTGGAGCCCTGAGTCGTTCTTCCCCGGGCGGGGCGACTCCTACGACCAATAGGGTGCTAAAAACCGGATACCGATCTACCAAGGTAGCCGGTCCGAATGTAAAGTTCCTATTGCCGGCCTGGAAGTGATGCAAAGCGTTGGTCCTAAAAAGGACCTGTCGGAGCTTCCGCTCCTGAAGACGGTGCAACTGCGAACGCCGAAGCGGTCTCGAAGGCGGAAAGTGCTGCTAGGCTGCTGGGCTGATCCTTCCTTGTCCTTGGTGAAGAAGTGAAGAAAACGGCCGAAGTGGGCCGATATACCTATATAGTAAAGTCGACCTGGTGGTGGCCGGCTTTATATAGCAAGGAGCCCGGAGTCGTGGCCAATCGCCGAAGCGGATTGGCTGTCTCGACGGGCTCGGTGCCGCTGCTGTCCGGGTTCTCCTGGGAGTTTCCTCCTGCTCCCCGGTAACTGCTGCTCCTCTACTACTTCCTCGGTGCCGCTCCTCGTTGGTCTCCTTCTCCTTATTCCCTCGATGAGCTGCTCGTCGTCCGATGTCAGTGTTCGCCGTCCGTCGATCGTCCCTCGTCCCCCCGTGCCGAGGCATGCCCCCTTAGGGTGGCCCAAAAAAATACTTTTTTTTGAAAGTTTGTGGGGCGACTGCATTTTATGGTGCAATTTCATGTATAAACGACCCACAGCAAAATTCGGCTCGATTGCACAATATTTGACCCTGCCGAAACGCGTTTAAACATTTTCGGCTCGGATGTAGGACATGTTGCCTACTTTACAGGGGCTATTTTCCGTTTTCTCCGGTATTCTACTGCAGAAATTGTTGTTAAAAAGAATAAATACAATCCTTGTTGATAAAAATTATTATTTCAAATGAGTTATTTTATTATTAATTTGTTAAAAATGGTTTACATAAAATTTACATGTACCTAGACCTTTTCTTTTCCATACTTATCAAACATTAAACTAGTAGCAAATGCTGTCTCTCACGTTCATTACAGGTAAAATTTTTCTTTAACAGATAATGTTTGATAAGGGACACACCCCTTTCGGCGGTGTCATTGACGACTTTAATATGTTTTACAATATTAAAGCCTTTCAGGTACCTTTCGTCGCAAAGCCAATCTTCAGGGTCTCTTGACAAAAAGCCTTGATCAATGCCCGTAATGTCGAAGAAACGTCGATAATTAGAGGAAACGAAATCGCTCAATTCCAAATCCTTAATGCCACGATTGGGAGGAAGTTGCGCTCGCTGACCATCGCTCTCTTACAAGACAATGAAACATTAGGATCAAAAAAAGATAAGCAAACTAATGTTTCTGATAAATACCACAAATGGTTGCAAAGTTTTTTAAATGCTGCTTGGTAGTGTTTCTTTTTGCTACTGGCCAACGTTTTCAGAAGTTCGAGATCACGTACTGGCGCACTAAATGCCACTGGTCATGTGTACCAGGACTTAATGTACACGGAAGCTACAAAACAACATATTTGAAACACGTTGTCACTCTCTTCGGTTGACAGGCTCAATTGCTTTCCAAACATCCATACTTTGAATGAATAGATTGCCTTTGCCATCCACCGCGACTTGCTGATGGAGCCAGGCTTCTTAAACTGATAGGCTGTGGTTCCTGGAACTGAACCACCCAAGAAAACCCCTTCTCCAGATACAAAAATTGGCAACCAATCAGCATTGTCTTCTGCATCTAAAAGAAGGAACGAAACCGCAATAAATGGTCTGATGTGCCTACAGACTATGCAAGATATTGAAAATAAATAATGGAAAGGACAAATAAATTACGATAAATACCTTCACTGCTGGGCAGTAGCTTTCCATCCCAATGGACGACCAAAGAAACATCAGGAGTGAACTCTAGTTTTATCATAATTGCCATTTCCTCTCTACATTCCGACCTTTTTCGCTGTAATTGTGAGCGAGAAGCAACTATCTGCTCCTCCTCCTCAGCAAAACCCAAAGATTTCGATGTGGCCTGAGCAACCGCTTTTATTAGCATGGATCCCCCACCGGAAGAGGTCAGAGTTCGATCTAACGCAGCAGATACCATCGAGTCATTTACAATGTGAATCTTGCGCTTCTTAGGGTTGCTCGCTATAAACTCTGTAAAATGTGTAGTGCAACAAAAATTATGTGACATACATAAATAAAATTATATTGTAAAACATATTAAAGTCGTCAATGACACCGCCGAAAGGGGTGTGTCCCTTATCAAACATTATCTGTTAAAGAAAAATTTTACCTGTAATGAACGTGAGAGACAGCATTTGCTACTAGTTTAATGTTTGATAAGTATGGAAAAGAAAAGGTCTAGGTACATGTAAATTTTATGTAAACCATTTTTAACAAATTAATAATAAAATAACTCATTTGAAATAATAATTTTTATCAACAAGGATTGTATTTATTCTTTTTAACAACAATTTCTGCAGTAGAATACCGGAGAAAACGGAAAATAGCCCCTGTAAAGTAGGCAAAATGTCCTACATCCGAGCCGAAAATGTTTAAACGCGTTTCGGCAGGGTCAAATATTGTGCAATCGAGCCGAATTTTGTTGTGGGTCGTTTATACATGAAATTGCACCATAAAATGCAGTCGCCCCACAAACTTTCAAAAAAAAGTATTTTTTGGGCCACCCTAATACATACACCTCTACACATACACCCTAATACACCTCTTATATACTCAGAGGAGGCAGGGCAGGCCCTTTTGACACTAGCCCCTCCCGGTGACTAGGCCGACTCAAGGGCTGGGAGGGACAAAGAGCACGGTACCTCCACCCCCGTTGCCCCTGCGGCTAAGCATATTGAGATAAGGTACCGCGGGCACGGTTCATCATAACGCCTCCAACAATACGATTTCAATGCACTCACAGCCAAGGCTCACCTTTGTGTGGCATGGAAGAGCAGATCACTCTGATATAACTGAAAGCATGAACGCCAGTGGTGTTCAGAGAAACATGTGATATTCACTGTTAAGAGCAACACAGTGTGGTGGTAATTCAAAACTGCTGTTGCTGCATACATAATGGTATCAATGGTGACTCATTTACTCTCCTCTCTTTCCTTATTTCCACTTGAAAGGTTTCCGTGTCCTTTTTTCACACCCTATGGAGAGTTACTAATTTTCCTTAACTATTTTTTCCTGCAGTGTCATATACTTTCGAGTTTGTGTTACTTATCACCGACACCAGCAGCCAAAGTAAATTTTATTTCATGTTTCATATTTTGCTCTCACCTGTTGAAAATACGCTATGAGGGAAGTGTGAGCTAATGTGAAGGAAATGTGAGTTAAATGTGAGGGAAATGTGAATTTGGAACGTGAGGTAAGTGTGAGTTATATGTGAGGGTAGTGTAAGTTAAACGCAATTGCCTTGCAACTGCGCTGGCACGTGATCCACGCACCCTTGT
This sequence comes from Pyrrhosoma nymphula, assembly GCA_963573305.1. NCBI lineage: Eukaryota > Metazoa > Arthropoda > Insecta > Odonata > Coenagrionidae > Pyrrhosoma > Pyrrhosoma nymphula. Next base: position 23,179,183 of record OY754337.1, on the reverse strand, counting down.
AAATACATAATGAGCTGGCACGCCCTTGCCGCCTAATGAGCTGGCACTCCCTGGCTCTCTCCACTGACTCTTCACTGCTCTCTCAAAATAAAAAATGATAATTTACATTTAATACACAGCGGAGGAATGGTGGACAACTTGATTGGACGGCAATTGCGCGCCAAAGTTAAAGTTGTCTTTCGGAACGGTGGACGTGCAACCAGTGATGCGCCCCAAGGAAAGCCGGAGAATATCCAAGCATATGGGGAGCCTGGTCCAAGTGGTAAATCACGTAAGAGACCTCAAACATGCAAGCAAAAGATCATTTTGGATGATAAAGGCATTGCTGTACATGAAGCGATTTTCCCTAATTACTCCTCCTTTCGTGACGTGTCCCCTACCACATTTTTGGAACTATTTTTTTACGAAGAAGTAATCTCTCATTTAGTAGGAGAATCAAATGAGTATGGACAGTTCTGCAATTGTGTAAATCTAAGCATAACACCTGAGGAAGTGAAAATGTTTGTTGCTATTCTATTCCTTATACCTAGTAAAAGACACTTTCAGAGGCAGCACATGATATGAGAAATGAACTTATGCATAATTCAATGAGGCGAGACAGATTATTGCAAATAAATAGATTCATGTACTGCTGTGAAAATATTACCGTTGATGCCACGAATAAAATGTGGAAAATGCACCACCTTATGGATATGGCAAATAAAAAATTTGGTGAAAATTTCAAAGAAGAAGAGTGCTTGAGTTTTGGTGAGTCAATAGAGTCACATTTCGGGAGGCATGTATGAAAAAAATTTATTCGGGCGAAGCCCATAAGATTTGGCTATAAAGTGTGGTGCCTCAATTTGGCCTCCCGATTTGGGTGCCTCCCGATGGCTAAATTGTAAATTTTGACATTTATCAAGGAAATAATCGATTATTTTTAAAAATTATTTTTATTATTAGTAAAATAATTTGTTTAAATTTTCTTGGCATGTTAATGCCATTTACTGTTCAAAATGTATAATAAAGTGAAAAAATATGAAATACTAAATATTTTGAACAGCTACACATAAATTACAGAAAATTCCTGAAAACTTCAATTTTATACTCCTAAGCACCTAGCGGTAGAGCTCAACCACAGACTGTGTCTCCATAACTACCAATGTTAAAAGTGAAACGATTGGACGTAATAACTCAGAAAATAAACCATATTAAAATATAAGTTTATCAATAGATTCCAAGAAATTTTATTTCCAGGCGTTTCGGGGTTAATAATGCAAAACATTAGGAAATGTAGTGGTAATTTTTTTTTCTATTCATATTCTTTAGACGTAGAAGAATAATATGCTCACGCTGCCCTCACATGTTCCTCATGTTAACTTTTGCATACTTTTGAAAAAATTTAAAGTGGTCTTTATGAATGTCATAGGTACCTACCATGAGTATTTTTCCTGGAGAAATATAGTGGGAAAATTGTTTTTCTATTCGCATTCATATTCTTTGGACTTGGAAGAACAATATGCTCCCGCTTCCCTCACATTAATTTTCGCATAATTTTGAAAAAATTTAAAGTGGTCTTTGTGTAATAAGTCATACCATGACTATGTATTTGCTTGGAGAAATATGGTGGGAAAATGTTTTAGGACTCCATAGGAAAAATTATGCTCACAGCACCATATATGCTTCCCTCACATTACCTCATGCTTCCATCACATTACTCACTCTTCCCTCACAGGAGCACACATCTCCCTCACAGGAGCACACATTTCCCTCACAGATTATTTTCACCAGGGTCAAGATTCTGCATCTGGTTGGGGGGAACCAGAGAATGAGTGGCTTAGAGCCATGGACTCTCATTAAGGCCACTAATGATAGAATACTTTTGTTTCATTATCTTGTTTTCCCCTTTCATGCCTAGCCGACCTGAGTAACTGCCCCCACATTACTGCCTCCAGGGAAGGGGGGCGGAACTATGGTATGACCATTGAATTTTTTTTTTTTTTAAGTTTTTCAATAACAGTTATGTAACAAAATTAATATGTAAGCATTTGTTCATAAGAATGCCCTGTAAGAATTTTGGTTGGAAAGATGAAGATGGGAGTCAGTGAAGAGCAACCTTGCTTGGGTGGCAAAACTCCGTCGAGCTGCCCCCTTTTCACATCCCTCTGTTTTTTTATTCATTCAGCAAACTATGTATTATAATACATAGTATCCTATTTCCTGACCCTCTTATCCATCTTTTACTAAGTAAATTACACCTCATTTGTGTGATCCCTCACTATTCATTCCCTACCTTACCCTCTCCCATTTTCCATAACATGAAATTGGATCTCCTTATGTTACTTATATGTATTATTTTAATGCTAGGTTGTATGAGCTACAGTTTTCTTCAGACACTGGCTATATAACCATGTAGGTGGCATACAATTATGTTCTCTATTTATAGGGATGAATCCTCCCTTTCTCATGAACAAAATGTGAATAGAACACTGTTTTGGTCGTTATAGAGTTGTACGAAACAGGAATAGGTTTCCATTATCCTGACTTACAGTTAGCCAACTTAATGCAAATGAACTTGTTCAACGATGGCATCTTAGGAAAAAACTATGAATTGTTTCACAGGTGAATATATGAATTTCATATGATTTCAACCACTGTGAATACAATAATAAATCTTAACCCATAACTTCATTTACAAAATTTATTAAAATATATTTTCTTCAGAACCATTTAAAAAAATAATTTTGGGCAGGATTAATTCCCAAAATTGCACATGTATATATTTCTCATAAATAGTGAGTAATGTAATTGACATATTAGTGGTTGCTAAGGATATGAAGACTATCATCAACCCAGTTTCCTATCACTATAAACAATATATATCGGGGGCTTTCCAATTGTGCATCTGCGCTGATCTGTTGCAAACTGTTTCGGTTTTGGGGCTTTCCAATTGTCGCTGTGACGTCATTAGCGCAGCGCAGATGGAAACACATCGGGACCTCTGTTGCATATGCGCTAGTAGACGAAACTTGTGATGGCGGGGAAATGAATGTTTTAGTGGAAACAGGACTGTCTTAAGATGCATGATTATATGTTCTGCCAGCCATTTATACATTGTTTACACGTTTTCATTCATCAGTAATGCCTCTCATTTCATCTAATTGTAATTTTAAGCCCACTTAATATAATCAATTTAAATATACCGTGATTTACCCGCCATCTTGGAAACATATCAGCGCAGATGCGTTCCGATCGTCCGTTTCAACGTGCGCTCGTGTGTTCCCATCTGTTGCGATGTGCGCTAATCTACGCAAGGCAATTGGAAAGCCCCCTTAGTATCTATTTATGTTTACAGTGGAAGTTAAGTTAAATTCTGAAGAAATGTGTGATCCTTGCTGTTAGTAAGCACCGCTTAAATGTAATAGGACTGCCAGTAATTTTTTGGAAGCTCTTTACTGAATCATGAGTTAGCCTTCGTTGTTTAAAAACAAAAGAAGCATAAAAGAATGTCTGCATGTGCCATAATGTCATCAAGTTTTATTTCAATTTGAAAATTTACAATTAATAGGAGTACTTTCATTGAGGTGAATGGTTTTCAGTAGCTCTTAATTCATTTTTTAATTATTTCACATCCAACTACACATGTATTAATTTGTGTATCAATCTTATAGCAGTCATTGAAATTTGAAGATTATAACAGACAAATTTCTTATTCTACATCATTAGAACCACTTATAAAATGCATATTTGAGAACAAATGACCTATTTTAAATAGTGCTTTTAATTTTGATGATGCAAATTGAGCTTACTAGTGTCTTTTTTAATTACCAGTTCAATTACTTAAATATACTATTAAAACTAAATAAATGTGAAGTGGTAGAAGTTGGAACTGTGACAAATCTAAGTACACAAAGTTTTCATTTAACTCATAACAGTTAAATGGATGATAAAACTCGTAGCACCAATCTTGCCCTAAAAATATATATATGAATATCTGTTCTTATGTCTTACATCAGGTACCAATTACAAAAAAAAATTTTAAATCAGGAACAAGCCCTAGATGATTTATACCGTAAAAACAGCCTGATTCAAAATGAATTGAAGTTCTTAGTAAGGGAAAATAAACATGTTCAGGAAAAGCTTGGCAACCAAAATAAGCAGCCATCAAAAGCGGTAGGCACCATATCAAACCTTAACATCAGTCTTTTTATCCTAACAACAAAAAAGAACTGAAATTTCAATTGAAGTTAAAAAAAATAGAAAATATCGAAAATTGCATGCATTTCATATTGATAATATTGAAATGATAATAATGTCGTGACAAACTTTTTTCAGTCGTGCAAGGAGGACCAATCCAAAAAAATGGAGGTAATGACATGATTTTAGTTTTTAGACTTTTCAAAAATAACCTACCTTCAATTCAGTCAGATCATGAATACTTTATTCCCTCAGGAGAACATGATCAACCGCCTGGAGGTGCAAATGAAACGCATGCAGAGAGAATTGCAATGTGTGCAAATGGCTCGAAAGCAAGCTGAGGGAGAGCGCTGTAAACTCCAAGAAGCTGCATCTTCCATGAGAAATAGGGTACGTATTCCTATTTGCAAGGAAATGAATTCTTCATATGGGATTTCCACCAGGTCAGGTTGTTGGCTGCTGCTGGCATTTCAATGGTTGACACTGCCATTGTTCTCAAAGGGTGTTGATGCCAACAACCAACCCGCTGACGTGATTTTTTGACCCAACCAACCCGATTTGCCCACAACCTGACCCGGTGGAAATCCCGTGAAGAATTCATTTTCATCATGTGCTGGGAAAATACCATATCCTTCATCTTAGTGATGATCCTGAATATAATTTATTTTAACCGTTTCAGCCAACTACATGCCCACCTCAAATGAATCAGGACATAAATTGCGAGAAAATTCAGCAACTGAAAGAGAAGTATTCCCGAGTTACAGAAGACTATAAGGCTAAAGTGACAGAAGTGGCTGCTATGCATGTGGAAAATGAGAATTTGATAATTGAACTGGAAGAAAAAAGAAGGTGCATGAAGGAAGCTGAAACCACTATCAAAGAGCTTCAAGACAAATTAGTGGCAGCTGAATCAGACAAAGACAACACTAGGGTACTGAATTCCTTTGTGGTTGAGTCACTGGCATGAGACATGCAAGTGCCATTGGTTGGGCACTCTCTCCAAAAGGTTAAATAAGTAAGAGTAATTATTTTTTTCTAATTATGGTTCTAGGGCTCCAAAGGGCAAAGTAGTCAAGTGGTGGTTCTTGAACAACAACTACGTGATGCAAAAGATGAACTGGAAGAGCTGCATATGAAGCAACAGGAATTTGCATACCAAGAAGAATATTACAGGGAAAAGGTGATTAATTATTATATGAATAATATGTGTATTATACGTTTATTTGTATAACTACCTTAGCATATAATTACCAGGTATGACGGGAAATGGTCGTGCAATTTTTTGCAAAATGCCTTATTACAGAATTAAAAACAAAGAGAAAAAATTTTAAGATTAAATTTGGTCCTCTTTACTTCTTGACTCAAGGTATTTTCTTAAATTGTAGTATTTGCTGGTTCTGCAACAAGTTGAAGAACAGCGCCGCCAAATAGAGGTAATGGAGACAGACAACAGACGAATAACAAGGCAACTGTAAGAAGAAATGCTGGCATAGAATTAAATTATTATGTGGTATTAGTGCTAGCATCTTCCACTAAGAAGGATGTGGCTTGGTTGTGTTATTTAAAGAAATCTACTTGTGGTCTACGCTCTCTATTTTTATATAAGATTAACGGTTAAAGAAATTGCTGTTTCTGTTTTTACGGGAAAGTGATGAAAAATTTAGGATTAGGTACTGAGCGCTAGGATATTCAGTGACCATCACCAATATGCAAGATTTTGTTGCTTGAAATGAAGAGATGTACTGTTCTGTGGATTCCGAAAATTACCTTCGAATATCACGTCTGGTTTTTCCACTAATCGCGAAAACGTGAAAATTAGAAAAGGCAATTTTTTATGTTATTACGTAAGTGCTTTATAGCGGGTAAAAATGTACTCTACGTGGACATAATTTGTTTAAGAATTTTTATATATTAGTAAAATTAGTTTAAAAAAACTATATATCCAACAAGGATGGCATCAAGGTTATCCACGTGCTCAAATGCAGTGAATGCGAAGGATAATAGCAAAGCAAGAAAAAAATTATTTCTTATGTATTTTAAATAAAGTAGGAATGAATTAGAATATCTAATTTTAAGCATATTTTGAAAAAAAGCATTCCAAATTCCATGTCACGTCTGGTTTTTTTCATAAATCGCAAAAATGGTAAAATTAAAGAATTAAATCGTTTTTTCAATTGCATTATATGGAAGCAGTAGTAATGAAATAACGTTCCCCAGAGGGATGAAATCAATTTATAAGTTATAGACTCGTATAGTCAATAATGAAAATGTAACTATTAACATATGTAATACGTCTCGATTGAGGCACTGGAATCCCATATGGCAATGGGAGCATCTGGGCTCACTTTCTTCATGATCATTTAATCTGATGACTTTCAAATAAAATTGTATCATTTTCGTTATTTGTTATATATAGGTATGTGTCTTCAATTATGCATATTCTGTATTTATAATATTAATTTCTAAATGCGCGGGAAAAAACCATTCCAATTCATTACTTTATTTACACCATAAATAAGTGCCACTCAGCATTCTGAATTTGCGATCTGTAAAGAAGAGGCTGGTAAAAACTTTAATATGGAGCGTGGCACTATATGGGTCGGAAACTTGGTCATTGCGAATGGAGGATGTGCGTAGACTTGAGGCGTTTGAGATGTGGGTTTGGAGAAGGATGGAGAAGGTTAGCTGGATGGCGAGAAAGACGAACGAGTAGGTGTTGGATATGGTCGGAGAGGAGAGGAAGCTTGTGGCAGAGGTTCGGAGAAGGCAGAAGAGATGGATGGAGGAGGTTTTGAGAGGAGAGGGCATGTTGAAGAGAGTGATAGAGGGGAGAACACTGGGGAAGCGTGGAAGAGGATAGGAATTCTGGACGAAATAAGAGGAGGTAGAAGATATGAAGAGGGATCTAATAACGGGCCATCCTTAGGAGGGAAAGCGAGACAATGTCTATGAAATTGGGATGCAGAATGGGGACTGTCCAAGAACCTACCAATCAGCTGGTAGAATGCTTGAATGAATATAAAAGACCATATATTATTTTTTTAAATCCACGTGACTGTAAGAAGCATGGAGTAAGTTTAGTTATTTAATGTCGCAAACCCTTTGTTTTTTGTGCCTGAACTCTTTATGAATTGACTAAATAATTATATTTACATTGAAAATGCCTTAACACATTCAGCGCGGAGCACGTCTATTGACGTGGTCCGCGTCTATGCCAATCTACGGGTCCAGGTCAATAGACGTACTCGATCTTTAAATTTAGGCCCTTTAAAAAATGGGTTCAGTTTCTAGTGTCTCCCTTAAATTCGCGACCCGCATTTAATGGAGCGACAGGAAAATCTGTGTTATTAAGTCAAATCTCAACCGTAATTCTTGGTTAAAACTTTCGCGGGTCATTATCACTGTATGTTTGTTTTTTCGATATATTTACTCACTATATAAACTCCACCAACTCATCAGATACCTCATTCCCTTTGATAAAGTGGCCAGCAACGGCCACGAAACGTCAGGTTTCACACCTGGTCATAGTACGCGGGGTACACCCGAAAAAACAAACATACAGAAATCTCAACCGATTTTAAATATTCAGATACCGTTAGAATCACTTAAATTTACACTATTTTTGTTTCTGGCAAAGTTTACGTAAAGTTAAAAGCTTTTTTTACAATTTACCATTGAAAAGTTGGAAAGGCCGCCATTTTGAAACGGGAGATCATAACAGTTTTAATTTTTTCCCAATGAGATGTTCATGATGTTAAAACATCCTCCAAATTTTAAAGCAAAATATTTAGCCGTACTTAATCATTGATTTTTTTTATAAAAACATATACAGACAGACGCTGAACGAAGCGGAATTTTAGAAAAACTTATTAAATATTTTTAGTTCCATTTCAGGTGCAGAATCCGAAAATGTATAGCCAGTGCAACTTTTTTTGTGACACTCTGTGCAGTCACAAAGTGGGTGAAAGTCGGTGTCGTCTCTCTGCAGACTGCCCTCTCCGTTTCTAGCGCAGCACCGTCGCGCAGTGGACTAAAATCGAAAAAAGCTGGCCAAATACGATTTTTTTCACTTTTTATTTTGAACGAGGCAATGGCGTATTATGAATATACAATAGGAATTCAAACTACAAAAAAACAAAATTATTTCGGCTGTTGGCGCTTTTTATATATCAGTAGACATGTTTGAAATTAAGGCAAAATAGTTACAAGCTTAAGCCTTTTTTTTTGCGAAAACCTTGGAGTGTTTTTTGCTCTTTACGCGTTTTATAGTCACATATGTGAATTTTTCAGACGCATCATGTAAAATTGCACATTTTGTAGAAGAGGTTTAGATTACTTTTTTTGTTGATTATACATATATGTGCAACTTTTTGCATGTGCATGCACGAGTTCCAAAGGAATAGCTCTCTCTCTCTCGGGTTTAATACAAATAAATGCTAGTTTCCCATTGGTCTAAATAATTCTATTCTTCTTGATATCGTTTATTAAATATTTGATAAATTTTCCTCAAAAAGTGTTAACAGTTTAACATTCCCTGCATTATTTATGTGTCTCAGATATGAAAAGCTTTTTCAAAAACGAGCTCTGTGAAATCAAAATATTCGTTCGGATAATCCCCAATCCATTGTTATGTTAGATTTTTTGAGAGCCAACGTTCTATGAATTTCTTATCGCTTGACGCTAAGAAATGGTAAGTAAGCAAAAATGTCCCACGTAGCACACTAGCTGGAAAATGCGCCTAAAATGGGCACCTGACTACTTCATGCGCCTTAAAGGCGCCCTCTATAGGCACCTGAATGTTGGCTGAATATTGACCCAATATCGGCTTCAGATTGGCACATCGGCCCCTCATTGCCATCGTTTTGCCAATGTTGGCCCAATATGGGCAGCCTTCATTGGACCGACATCATCTGCTGAAGTTATGTTATAAGGCGAATATTGACGAAGTTCTGAAAGCATGCTGAAGCTAACGTGCGGGAATTGGAAAATTTTGGTTTATTCGCAGTAACATTGCATTTATTTTCATACTATGTGGCAAAATAGGATAACAGTTATCTGGCATTAATTAATGGTGAAAAACTTTTATCAAGATTTTATTGCATTTCCTAAAACTATCACAGAATAATCATTTAATGATTATAGTTCTCGAAGTCACATTTATCCACGGAAGTGACTACATATATACGTCTTTCTCGTTTTTGGGTGCGAGATTAGGTGTGTAGAGTCGTAGGATAGCTATACTTATCTTGCAGGTAGGCATAAGGTGGATACGAGATATCATAATACGACGTATTTCATGCCATTGCACAAGAGAACAGTGAAATTGATAAATGGCAAAGTTTCTTTTTTTATATTGCGAGAGCAGCGAAGTCAGTGGAGACAGAATACGATATTCCGGCTCGTGAACGTTTTCGTCCGCTAGGTTTCCGGCTCACATTTTCTATTGAATATTTTAGGAGCCATGGGATTGGTAAGGATATATTAATGCTTGTCACCCTTTTTACAAAAGCCTAAAATGTGCCTCAAAGTGGTGCCTTTTTAAGGTGCCTTGAAGGCTCCGTGAAAAAAGTGCCTTCAATGTGCTTATTACAGGTGCCTTCTGTGCCTTCTTTATGTGCCTCCGAGGCGCCTTCAAGGCACATTTTCGAGGCAGTGTGCTACGTGGGGTTCGTTAAAGGTACTTCGTATCACCTATTCTGATCACGTCTCATTTCCCATTCCAGGATTTTCATTATAATTTCGATACTTCTCTTAGGACCAAAGCTACGTCTGGGAGAATATGTGAATTTGAAAGTAGGAAAGGAAGAATAATTCGGAACAATAATTGGGTTTTTTATTTAATTCCAAAGAATGGACAAAGGGTAATTACCCAGATAGCACATATTCCGTCATGTCTAATTCGTATGCAGATACCATCCAGTGACGAACTGGAGTACCCGTTGTATCCTTTCGTATCTAGATACGATCCAATACCAAACCGTGTACGAACGCGATAATTATTCGTCAAATGTCAGGTATGAACCGTGTACGATCAAAGGATACAACTGCTAGGCGCGCAGGAATACCAAATAGCCGATGTCATCCACATTTTTCCACTAGCTTTTAAATATTAATATTTTTCCAATGAATTTCAGATGCACAAATGACTAATTACTCGTTAAATTGCCGTAAACGCACACAATCCTACAATCTGCTGGACACCAGGCTTCCATAGTCAGGCGAAATATTCCTAATTACCCCACAAACATCAGAGGAAGGTAATAATAATAAGTGTAGGATAGGAAAGAAAGATAAATAAGATGCGTATATATTTATATGCCTTCATTTTTATTTAAAGCAGAAATACATAACAGTATTTGATGCACATGTCAGAATGTGTCCAAGCTAAAATCAACATTTCTTGTTTCGTACGTATCTCCTTCCTTATAAAGTTTAAAACAACTATGTTAATGCCGTCATAGCGATGACAACACTGCACAGCGTTTTTTCTAATCCCATGCTTTGGTCGGAAATTTCCGGCATGTAAGCCATTTATAGCTGAAAATATATATTCCAATATTGAATGCTCATTATCAGAATGCTTCTAGTAGATTACATAAGGATTTTAATATATTTCCTTTTCAAAATCAGTTATTGATGAGGGACTTATTCTAATGTAAGATTTAAGGTTTTCCCGGAGAATACCTGTGATGTAGATTTCTTTGGTTTCCATGTGGGTGATATTGATGTGTTGCACTGACGTTTCGAAGACGTTGTCTGCCATCAATCGATTCACCCAGAGGACGATGGACGCAGACTACGCCGTCGAAACGTCACCCGTGCAACACACACCAACATATCACCCAGAACGGAAACCCGATCTACATCAACAGACTTATTCTAAGATTTACGACAGTTTAGACAGCACTGTGTTCTGGGCTTCAAATAAATGACACCAGATTACCTGATTATTGCTCCAGCACCGCTTCCCGTACCATAAAGTTTTACCATGGTTACTATGTGCCATCCTTTGTATATAAGGTGCTACTTCATGGGACATCTGCTTCAAAGGCGGTAGCGATTCCGATAGGCCATCTGTCAGATCTGGAAGACATAAGAAATTGACGGATGTATCAAACGCGACAAATATCAGCTGAATTCAAGAATCATTTCCGTAAGCTACTCCTTATTCTATTAATATCAGAAAACGACATTCCAAAAAAACATAATATGAAATGGTATCAAAAGATGCTCGGGAGGCTGATGCTGATGGAGGTGCCAACCAATCCTGATAAAGGCAGTGATAATATTTACTCGGATGAATACTGTCATTATTTCAGTGCATTCATAATTAATTATTTTACGTGTTTTACCTAATGTGTTGCATTGATATATTTACAAATTCTTTGAAAATAATAATCTCCAATTTGTCGATTAAATATAAAAATAAGGGTGAACAATCTCTCTCTCAGAGACCATTGCGGCTCCAACCGAAATGAAAAACTGAAAGGTGCGATCCTAAGAGAAATTTGGATTGCCAAATACATCTACTGATCATGATAAAAAATCTGACGACGAACTCCAAAGACTACAGCACCTGTATGAAATTAGACCTTCAGCTTTTATGTTTAGGACTGAAAGACAGAGATTCAGAAGTTTAATTAGGGAGCCCTCAATGAGCTGCAGAGCATAAAAAACGCCACCTCCACTTGACTTAGTAGTTATTTACTACTCGCTCGATTATTCAAAGTATATTTTTATACATTAATTCTGAAGTCGACATTTGAATACCGATTCGTGACATTTAATACACTGGAAATTTCTAATAGATTTTCCGATAGACACGTACCTGTTGCTTCAAATGGAAATTCTCGACGTAATATTTGAGTAATGAGGTACCTAATGTAAATAAATTAATAAATAGTCATGAGAACCTTTGTAGTGCTGTCCTGTACCTTCAATGGATCACAAATGGATTTGTGCCTTCAATGCCGGTAGCACCGATTTCTAATAGTACCCGGTAGTACCGAAATAGAAAAATGATATCCCCAAGGGCCTGTGGAGGTGATGGAGAGGGGTTGAGGGGTGGGTTGAGATATTGGAGTTGAGGGAGAAAACATTTCGATTTTATCTCCCTATCCCTATATTATCGACAATCATTGCCATTCATGGTCATTAGATTGGCAATGTAAGTAAACAATGGCACAAACATTTAAAATAGGCATTTATAGGCAGTAACAACTTCCTGTGTTTTCGTCATTTATGGCATAAAATGAATTTCTAGCTATATAAAATTAATTTCCCCAGTAAGGGAAAAACAGGCTTGTTAGGCATTGTTCTCAGCTTAGTAATAAGACACTCACTTTGGATCGCTTAAGGCGATGGGCGAGTAGCCTCTCGGATGCGTCCGAGGAAATGAAGGACTTAAGCAGAGGCGGATTACTTTACAAATCCCTAAGTTTATTGACAAGTAAAATAATTTAACTTATATTCATACCGGATATTATTTCAAATTCCTCTGGAGAACAAGACTAGAGGCTGCATTTCATGAATTTCACTCAGGGAACGAATGTTTTTAACCAATTAAATTTGTGCCGAATTTAATAAGAGATCGTTGAGGAAGAATGATTTGTATTCTCCAGCATGACGATTGGTTAATCATTATTCCTACACATGTGTCGTTATGAGCAAGAATGGTAAAGGTCGAGCACTTCAATTTTTGGAAAACAGCGCATAGAGTAAAATAAATAAAAAAATTAAACCTCAAGTGCTGCTTTCTGGTGTATGAACACTTTAGCACACCATTCACGCACAAAACAGACTACAAGTATAGGGATGCCTATCTGCGCGCATGACTAAAATTCATTTGGAAAAAAAAATTGACTAAAATACCACTTTTCGTATCAACGGCTCATATGAGCATAAATTTCCTTTGAGTCGTTGATATTCATTTCTAGGTCGAACAGGAAAGATAAATTAAGAGAGATACATTGCCGAACAGAGAGGTACAAAATTCTGTCTTCCCACGCCCAAGAAGTGACCATAAAAAAACTGAGAGCCCCATAAAACACTCTAGAAATACACTTAACTTTTTCCCCTCCCTGTAACATTCTCCTTTTACACCTTTACGCGGATGGTGTCCTAACACCTCCTGCCACACGCCCACGCTCGCAGGGTACATAGTATGAAGACCTAGAACACAAATTCATTGAAATTTAATTTTTGTAAAGTTTGAAAATTGCTAGTCGAATAGGCAAGGAAATGGTACTATGCCATAAATTAGAGTTGGTTGACTTAAGGAGGTTCATCCGCGACTGTGTGATTCAAAACAAATACTAAATTCCACGTTTTTTATATTTTGTCAAAAAAATCCTGCTTTCACTGATTCAATGCGTTACCTATAGAGACCCAAAAGTAAGGTACAAAATATGCAGATTATTCCACGAATGTATTATAAATGATCACTTTTTTCCAGCCATAGGAGCCGACTGTAACTCACTCACTATTCAACGCGATTCACTATTCAACGCGATGGGATAACTAAACAGCTACAGTCGATAAAAAATAGTAAATCTCCGGGTCCGGAGGGAGTACCCGCGCGTGTCCTCAAGGAGTTAGCGCCACAGATCGCACCGTTCTTAGACATAATATTCAAGAAGTCTTTGTCTGAAGGAAAGATACCATTAGACTGGAAAATTGCAAACGTTACACCGATATTCAAAAAGGGAAACAGACACGACCCAGGGAACTATCGACCAATTTCATTAACGTCGATTATAGGCAAGATACTCGAACGTATCTTCGTTAGCAATACATGACGTTCCTGGACAGTCGTAACGTCCTCCATGGCTCTCAGCACGGCTTCCGGAAAGGTAGATCATGTGAAACACAACTCGCGCTCTTTCTTCATGACGTTCTCAAATCTGGTGAATCGAAAAAACAAGTTGACTCATTATTTCTAGATTTTAAGAAAGCTTTCGACACGGTAACTTATAGCAAACTTTTATAGAAATTACAGTCATGCGGGCTAAACGAAACAGTAGTAAACTGGATACGCGACTTTCTGAGTGATCGTAAGCAAAAAGTAGTTCTTGACGGAATTAGCTCTGATGTAGTTAAAGTGACATCAGGTGTCCCACAAGGAAGCGTAATCAACCCCCTTTTGTTAATTATATACATAAATGACCTAAGCTCTCGAATTAGCAGTAAAATACGTTTATTTGCTGACAACGCTGTCATCTATCGCGAAATTAGTGATCACTCGGAAACTCTATCATCGGATTTAAACAACGTTCATGTGTGGAGCCAAGAGTGGGGACTCGAACTTAATCTGAGCAAATGCACGGCGGTACATTTCTTGCGGAGGTCTTCCAACTATCCTTTTGTATATGCTGTGGATGGTGTTAACATAAAGGCGACAGATGAAGTGAAGTATCTAGGAGTTACGATAACTCCGAACCTATCGTGGAGAACACATATAAGAAATATTTGTGGCAGAGCTCTGAAGAAGCTAGGATTCGTCAAGCGTATTGTGGGAAGATTTTCAGATGAAAAAGTAAAAGAGAGGTGCTATTTCGCACTCGTCCGGCCACACCTTGAAAATGCAGCGAGCATATGGGATCCGGCAGAGAAAGACTTAATCCTGGAACTTAATAAAATACAAAGGAAAGCTGCGCGATTCGTCAAAAACTGCTACGGGCGTACAGACAGCGTTACACAGATGTTAAACGAATTAGGTTGGGAGCCGCTAGAGACTCGGAGGCTGCGCGCTAGGCTTAGATTGCTTGAACAATTGAGAATAGATATCTTTCAGAGCGACACGGAGAACATCATATTAGAACCCCACTATATTTCCAGGTCCGACAGAAACGATAAATTAAGAGAGATATTTTCCCGAAGGGATAGGTATGGGAATTCGTTTTCCCCGGAACAATAAGGGACTATAATAAATGCTAGGCGTAATTTCATTAGAGCGTTTCCTTTGAATATGTAAACGGTTGGTGTCCTAACACCCCCCGCCACACGCCTATTGAGGCGGCTTGCGGGGTAGTACGTAGATGTAGATGACTGCAGCGCCATTTCCTATGAATTACCGCATTTTGACTTCAATTACGGCATTAATTCTCCAATAACTATAAAAATAAGGTGGTAAGATGCCTGTATTTTATTTTTATTCTACTCCTCTGGATTATTTCTTTCTTAGAGACAATTTTCCACGAAAATGGCATTTGTATTTTATGGAAAAATACTATTTTCCCCCGTGTTTCACTCCCCCATTGAAAACAATGTAATTTCAAGTTCAATTATAGAATAAAATAGCGTGGAAAGGTATTAATTGACCGACGTGCAAAAACAAATATCGCCTTTTTGTCCCACTCTTGCTTAATGAATCCAGTTTTGGCGTATGGTGACCCACATTGGTAAAAAACAAATACGTCTTGACGTGAAATTTCCAAGGCCCCAATAAATTCACATGTGGAATTCAACGCAAGTGAGCCGGTCACTCGATCTGAGTAGCCGCGCGGAGGACAAGGGTCATCTTACGATGTGTACGGATGTAGGTTTTAGTGCATTTGAATACGGGAGAAACCTCGGAGCCCCAATTATAATGATGACCGTGATTTTAATGAATTTGAGATTTGAATGATAGTGGTTTGAGAGCATTTACTTATTTCAGGCCTGCAATGTTCTTGTTGTCTCGGCGCGACCGCTTCACCCCATCACCTGCACCACCATTGTTTCTTCCCTTCTCATCATCTCATAATGCCAACATGCGCTCTCATGCTTTGTCATAAGAACGTCTGTCCAGCTCTATCAGCAGCCAAAAACTTTCAAAATTGCAGCGATACCTGTTTATTTGCGCTTTTATTCGTGGCTTAGCGTCACCTGGGTTGAACTTTCAGGATTTGACTATCGTGGAACAACCATGACTTTTCTACCTACCTCATCAATTTCCGAATTTTGGGAAAACAACTTGAAATCAGCGCGGTACGAAGATAACTATTGTGCAGAAAAACAAGGAATCACACTAATTTCTCAATTTCAGAGTAGCAAAGATAAACAAACCAACTTAAGACTCGGCTAATTTTTTAAGTTGATATCTCAGAAGAAAATAAAGTACTCGGTATCCTGTAACTGTAAATTCTCATAATATCGACGTAGATAACTCATCGGCCATAATAAATTTTGAAGTGTGAAATTATAACATAGCGAAAACAATAAAATGCTAATATGTAACGAAAAGTCTTGAAACTCAATTCACTCAAATTAAGCCACTGGTTCTCGTTTGTAAATCTTCCCATAATAATAAACAAGTATGAGAAGCGGGCAAATTCTTTAGACTAGCAAACGCATGCTGTAACATAGAAATACAGAAGATATCAGCTGTTGAGAGATGACTGGTGCATTTTTGTTTTTGTATTAACTTACGATCAAAATTTAAACGGCGTCCTTGGTGCCCTTTACCCTTCTGCATACCTGAGTAGCATTTTCGAAAATTGGATTTTGCTAGAGCCGCAGCCAAACTGTGCGCGATAATGGGACTTGATGCATTTGTATACACTCATTTGCGATTGGAAAGAGCCGTTGACTGAAGAGAGAAATCTTCAGATACACAGTATATGGCCTCTTGGGAGAGGAAGGTGAACTGTGAAAAATGGCATATTTGCATTTTGAGAGGCAGGTCCTGCACTTTCGGAATTACAAAATAACCCTTCCGTTGGAGAACCCGAGATACACATACCCCTCATTCTTGGTGGAGAGGTAGTTGCTTTTGCAGCCTGGCACACAACAACGCCGGGGTATCTTTAATTTTAAAAAGAGAAGTTGTAGGAATAAACATCGTTTTGCTAATCACGGCGAAGTGTAGTTCATTTATGATTGTTTTTAGAAAACCTGAGTAACATCAATTCTTTAATTCATAAGACCCACCAAAAATAACAATCACTGTTAACCCAATAATAATATTAGCATAAAAACAGAATAGCTGCTAAATTCCCTACATATAATCTACGTTGCATTTGTGTACTCTCATTTTCCCTCCGTAATGGCCGGCCGGCAAGTAGTCACAATGCTTTAGAAGAAATAATCGTAATTTTCCACCCTCAACTCACAGAAAATATCTTAACACTATTCTACTTACCTTTAGCCAAAACAATATACAAAAAAATAATCCCTGCTCTGCCTTTTAATCCAGCTTTTTTGCACTCTCAATATCATTCCAACAATGGCCGGCCGGCAAGCGATCGCAAAATGCTTTTGAAGAAATAATCGTGATTTTCCACCTTAAACTCACAGAAAATATCTTTAAACGAATTTACGTACCTTTAGCCAACACAATATACAAAAAATTAGTCCAGTTCGGCGTTTTTAACTAGTGAATTCATACGTTTTTAATCACACGGACACACTTCTCCCGTAAGACGCCATGCTTCCAAACAGCAACGATAGGACTAACACACAGCGTTGCCAAAATTCCATGTTCCGGCCTGTATTAGAGGGGGCCATGGTTTAACCCAATTCAATGAGTCAAATAATATCCGCGTTCCGGGTCAAATACACTCTTCGTCATTCTTCTTCAAATGTAGAGCATTTTCCAGATCGGGTCTTATGGTTCATTCTCACCTTGCAGCGAAAAAAAGCGAAAAATAATTAACTTGAGAAGATACGCACGGTTTTAAGAAAAACTGTATTAGAATATTATATCATTTTTTTGCGATTTCAATGCAAAAATATGTACATAAACCGCACTTAATTCTATAGAACCCGGAGACATTAGTTATTCACCCACTGGTGACATTCTGGCCTTTGGAAAGAGAATTATTCTACCACCATCTGTAATTATATATTACACAATTGGTGATAAATCTGTAAATCCCAAAGTTTGTGTTAAAATTGAAAAATTAAATTGTTTATAAATCTTAGTCAATGCTTTAAAAAAATATAAATTTGAGTTCAAAATAAATTAATCTCACTTAAAAATAGAATATATGCGTGAAATTACTCATACACAACACCAAAACGAGAGAAAACACCTGCCGGTCAAAACGACCGCTGCCGGCGCTTTTAGGTGTATGGGGAAAATACCTACGGCGCTTCTGGTGTTGAGTTACAAAACCAACCGAAGTTCTCATGTCAACTATGTCAGCAGTTTTGTCAACCTTTTTCGACTTGCAACGTCCACTTTCCTTTAATTGAGTGCATTGTAGAGAATAAAGGGCCACAGTATCTATTTTCCAGTTATTTAAATCATTATTCAACTCGTGTACCTCTTAACGTAAAAGCATGTACCCCGGACACCTCTTTTTTCTCTCTCCTCTGGAGAGAGAA
Organism: Pyrrhosoma nymphula; assembly: GCA_963573305.1. Taxonomy (NCBI): domain Eukaryota; kingdom Metazoa; phylum Arthropoda; class Insecta; order Odonata; family Coenagrionidae; genus Pyrrhosoma; species Pyrrhosoma nymphula. Next base: position 23,160,700 of record OY754337.1, on the reverse strand, counting down.
AAAAGAGGTGTCCGGGTTCTTATTCTATAAGGGTTAAAAGGGTCTACGGTTCTTATTCTATAAGGGTTAAAATCTCAAGATGGAAGACGGCACTTAAAGTACACCTAACCGAAGAAATCCAAGTTCCCGAGGACCCAGATCGGGGAACAAAAACTCTTAAACCTCAATCGATCTTGCAGGAACGATTTGAAAATTTTAATAAAGACGATACGTTTGTCATTTCTCTCATTGGTAGCGCTAGTTATGTAAGTGGTAATGTTTGGGGTATTTAGAGGCAAAGTTCTACTCCGGCTACCAAGGAATATAGTTGGTTAGGTTTTCGCTCTCTCCGGACAGAGCCGTGTAGACACCGAAACGCACTCTATGAGGCATCGGTGACCACAACGACAATATGTCGCGGACGCGATAGGTCACCTCGCGACCTCGATTTTTAGGACCATGGCCAGAAAAGATAACAGGTGACCTCATTAGGTGGAAATGATCTTCAAGGCGTTTATCTCAACTGACTACATTAGGGAGACATGGAGAAGCGGATTAGCCCAGATGGTCTTGCGTGTGTCACTCGAAGCAGACTTTCCCAAAATGACCTTCGACCATTTCGAAGACGATTGGGTCGGAGACGGAGTGTGAACAGTGCATATCAGCGAAGGCCTTCTTGCTTTTGCCGCAAAGAAACTCTATCCACCACAATCTCAGCTAACCGTTCTTCATTCCTTCTTCTTAATCTCTGTTATATGTCATCCTTCATGGCTTTCATCACTTTTAAATCTATCCTTGGCCTGCCTCAATCACTCTTTCCCACTCATTTCTCCTTCCATAATAATTATTTTCGAGATGCTGTTATTTTCACAAAATGTATTCAATAAGCTTGTCACAACTCCTGCTTCTCTTGAGTTTTCATCGAACATCTTTCTCTTACGATCGGGGGATGGACTTCCTCGTTTTGTAAGTCTCTCCGTTCGCCTGAAATCGATCAATTCGCTTCTAAGTAGGCAGAGTTTTACACTTTTTACAACAACTATTGCAATTTTGATAATACAAATTAGTCGAGTTCAGAAAACTATTAGAACTGAATTCGAAATTCGTGTTTAATTATTGAAAGTACATAGACAAGTCTATTGCTATGTTTTTCATTTCCTCTTCTTGCTTAATCCCTGTTAACATAACACCGTTGTAAATACGGAGGTTTCTTCGTTTTCCCGCTTGAATTTGAAAATTACATTTACTTTGAACATAATTTCAACCATATAATGCCACGAAGGCGTCATGGGACGATTGGTGACAAATATACAAAACGAATGAAACGTCGACGCCAAAATGAAAATCCCGAAGAAAGAGAATGTCGAATTCTTAAAATGCGAGTTTCGGCACCTACATCGGAGTAAATGCTGCAATGCCTTTTTTCTCTTGAAATTTTCCGCTGCATGGTACTTATTTGATATCTATTTGTGATGTAAGAAAATCTTGCTGAAACTCACTTTAGGGAAATTATGCTCTCGAAGTTTATGACGATTTTCCCCACGCCCATATCGCGACACTGAAATACTATTTTAGTTTTACTGCTTAAAAAATAAACAATTTATGTTAAATAGCTTAACACCATGCATCATTAAGCGACAAAATTAGCAATTTCCACTTACAATTAGTAAAAACCAACTAAGATGAGAAATGACAAGTCAGATTCTCTTCTGTATGTGAATAAAACTACTATATTGTTTATTACTTTTATCTCTCCCGTTGAGAATCAACGGACATCTCTGCTAGTATCATATTTTAGGACAACGCCGGCAGTGAGCACTTATTTCCCCTTGCATTTGTGACCAATAGGGGTCACGAAACGCCGTCGGCCTGAAACCAAAGAACATGCGATGTACACCCGAACAGTTTTATTGTAAGCTATTATATATGCCTACGACAGGCAGCCTTTCGTTTCCATAAATTCTAATTCGCGTACATGGCAACGTCGAGTCCGAGTTTCCTCTCTCTCTCCCCACTCCACTTCCCTGGATCCGGAGGCCCCACCTTCCTGCTGCGAAGCCCCTCGAAGCGTTCCGAGCCCGCACGAAGGGCCAGTCGCAAAGATATTTGAAACGGATAATAGCCGCCGAGACTTATTGTTTAAAATAATTTTTTCATAGAAATTTAATTGCGTAATCCACCACCATATTTTCGGTGTTTTTCAGTACTCCGTGTTTTTCGATAATCCGTGATTCATCATGCACCCACTATCCCGGGTAACCGAGAGTTAAGTGCATTAATATTTAAATGTCCAACTATTATTTGGTATACTAGGTCTTTACCCGTAAGTTGTAAAATCGACTCAAAATCCTTTAAGAATCGTATCACGGACACGTTTTCCTGCCGGTATACCCCAATCATACAAAGAGTCATAAATGGATATTTCATAGTCAACGCAACGCAATCAGCGATCAATATGGCCTTTTAAAATAAACAGCAAAAAATGGTATCATAGGATGTTTGAACCAGTTAGTTCACCAGTGAAAGGCGAGGGCGCTACCAACTATGTAGGCTACTCTCAACTTAATATTATGAAAAGCGTGAAGAGGGAAACCCGGCACCAGCCAGTCTCAACAAAATGCGCCATGGGATCACATAGTTTAACGTCCCATTCGAAGACCGTGGTCCTTTAAATATTTTCAAGTGCTACCCACGTAGCATCTCCCACTCAGGGCTCGTATCCCCCAGAAGAATCTTCATCTCACAGCCGGGGTTAGAACTCGAACCCGCGGGTGCGGAAGCCACCAGTAAGTACTATGTGTCCACAACACCAACCCGACCCCATCGGAAAAGGATGACGGAATTGTTCTTCGTGTTGATCGACGACGAACATAGATGGACTGGACTTCTGCGAACCTCAACTGTTGCCGAAATCATTTCTCCTGCTTCTAGAAGATATTGTCCATCTCCTTATCGCATCAACCATGGCATCGGTGCTTAGCACGGCCATTTATAAAACCGGAGATTTTGACGCCCGATTCTTGCCCCATACCCACGTTGAAGTCTCCAGAGGAGAGAGAAAAAAGAGGTGTCCGGGGTCATGCTTTTACGTTAAGAGGTACACGAGTTGAATAATGATTTAAATAACTGGAAAATATATACTGTGGCCCTTTATTCTCTACAATGCACTCAATTAAATTAAAGTGGACGTTGCAAGTCGAAAAAGGTTGACAAAACCGCTGACATAGATGACATGAGAACTTCGGTTGGTTTTGTAACTCAACACCAGAAGCGCCGTAGGTATTTTCCCCATACACCTAAAAGCGCCGGCAGCGGTCATTTTGACCGGCAGGTGTTTTCTCTCGTTTTGGTGTTGTTTATGAGTAATTTCACGCATATATTCTATTTTTAAGTGAGATTAATTTATTTTGAACTCAAATTTATATTTTTTAAAGCATTGAATAAGATTTATAAACAATTTAATTTTTCAATTTTAACACAAACTTTGGGATTTACAGATTTATCACCAATTGTGTAATATATAATTAAGATGGTGGTAGTTTAGTGTATAAACATTTTGCAGAATAAATGTAAGTATGTTATTCTCAATCAGGGAGTATTGATATAATCTAAGTAATAGCTTAAAACCGTGTACATTGCTATCATTTCTATCGTCCAAGACTTTCAATTTTTTAATAATTTTTTAAGTAAATTTTTCATGACGTATAACACACAGAATAAATTTTTCACTTCATGCTGTGCATTTTCAGCAAGTATATTTTTGGCATCTTGAACATTTTACCATAGTCTTATTCCCTTTACATCCTTGTACCTGACACATATGTCTTTTTCTGATTTGTGTACCTGAAATGGAAGGTGCTGGCCCTGGATGTGGCTTGATATACTCACTACGTAGTTCCTCAGCTAGCGTCAAAATGAATTAATGGCGGCCGATATTTTATGAAGTGACCTCTTTGTATATCACCCATGCGTTAATGGCAGCTAAATCTTGGATATTATATAAAACTTGCGCTGGCCATCGGCGAGATCCAGCACGCGTGGTGTATTTCCTTGCCATTTGGTCCAGTCTACTCCATACTTTGTGGAGTTGTGGAAACTGACTGACTCTGGTTATCTTTTTTCTGTACTATATAATTAAATGCTGGGATGCATAGTACTCAGAAGAAATAAGTTTTTTGTTTTTTTTACCCTGGTATACTGTAATTGCAATATATCCATGTTTTAGGACTGTGGTATCGGACAACTTACAATTAGCCTTTGACGTCCGAAGTACTTCCGGGACCTCACATCTGATTCTATTCATTGTGCCTACAATACTAATGCCTTTCTCCTGTTATGTTTTAGCCAAAGTCAGTGAAGTGACAAAATTATCTGTCGTGACATTTTTTCCTGAATTCAGGCACAGACGCAATAAACTTGAAACAATATTTTCGGGCAGACTTTCGTCTACTTAATAGCCAAAAGGAATGGATTCGATAAGAAGTGCATAAAGAAATTGGTTGATAAAGCAGGTAAACAAAAATCCATTAACTTCCTCACATCTCTTTCCTCCGGGAAAGATAAAAAGAAAAAATGGTATGCCCTCCCATTTATTCCAAACGTTTCAAACAAACTCAGCGAACTGTGTGACGAAACAGCTGGTGTGTCATTCAGAAACCCCCACTCTCTGTCTAAAATAATTTTTAATGTGAAGGACAGGTATTCAGATGCAGACAGAAGTGGGGTGTACAAACTAAATTGTGATGACTGTGACTCAGTGTATGTTGGTCAAACAGGGCGAAAATTTAAGTGCAGAGTGAAAGAACATATGTATTAAAAAGGGAGGAATCAGGCGAGATGTTGTGGAATATGAACATAATAAGAACTAAGATATTACAATTTTCCACAGATAGTTTTAATCGACCCGGGTTTCGATGAACTGCATCATCATCCGGTGATGATGATGCAGTGCATCGAAACCCGGGTCGATTAAAACTTTATCTGTGGAAAATTGTAATATCTTAGTTCTTATTAACATATGTATTGTTTTGTTAACGGTACTGGGAATTCAAATTTTGCGGAGCATTTATGTAATTTTAAACATTTTAGTGATTTTAATTTTGAAATTTTACATTTTAATGACAAAGGTGCCAAACTGGATTTTTTAGAACACTTTGAAATTGTTAATAGCCCGCATATTTTATGTAATGATCAATTGATCCTATCTCATTCCCCCCTCCTTAAAATAAACCTCCCCCAACCCTAAAACCGTTAACTGCCCGGGCCACCTTATCCGTCCTTCACAGTATGAACGCACGCTCCTTCCTTTTTTTAAAACACTGATTGACTCAACCTTTCCCCCCCCCCCTTTTCCATGTTGCCCAGCCCATTTGTTCCTAACTCCCCACCTTCAACCATATATATACCCGGCCACCTGTGAAATTTTTACTTGAAAATGGCATGAAGTGGAGGTTGCTGAAACCCGGGTCGTATGTAATAAATTGTGATGATTAAAACTAATTGTAAGTTGTTTTCTATCATGGATGTTACCAACTTCCACAAAGTTAAGCCTGAAACGATGACTTACCTCCATATTATTTTTATCGAGTTTAATTATAAGTTGTCTCAACATAAAAATTACTTGAATAAGCAAAAACCACAGAGTAAAGAAATTCAGCATTATTTACTCCACGGTTAAACTCGAAAATAGTCACTTGAAAGCAGGGGCTGTAACCACCACCGGGGCAAACGGGGGGGGCACAGCCCCAGGATCCCACACGGATGGCTTATTTTTTAAATGTTTTTTATTTATGTGTAAACAGGGATTACTCTATTTCCCGCTAAATAGCCAGCTAAGTAAAAAAAATACAAGCGCCCGCCCAATAGACGCTGAGCTGATAGTGCAGGCGAACAGCTGATAGCTCAATCGTCTACTTATTGCTCTATCTAACGTCTCGATCTTGTACTAACAAAGGATCCTCTCCATCAAGTTTTGCCCCGGGGCCTCAAAATACATAGTTACGGCCCTGCTTGAAAGTTAATTTCATACGTAAATATACAAGTATGCTCTTGCAGTGAGTTAATATTTCTAATCATATAGACAAATATTTGAAATATCTTATAAATAACCTTTATTACATTATTATTGTTATTCATTACATTATAACAACAAATTTAGAAATAACCTTTTCCCACTTTTCTCGATGCCGTTGCCACAACGTCTTGTGTAAATATTTACCTCTTTACGCGTTCGCGCGCAAGTCCTGGGAAGTCCGTTAATATTTAAAGCACACGGCGGCGAGATACCGGCTGTTGACGTAACACCCGTTTCTTTTTTTTTTTTAAGAAAGTGAATTTCGTGGAAAATACAGCTGTTAGTTCTGGAGATCGATACATTGAGTGCATTTTAAATTTAAAAGCTTTTTCGTTGATATTTACTATCGGTGATATTTTTGTTATTCTTTTTCACTTTTCGTAATGCTGGCAGCGCATTCAATGCAAGGTAGCCTCACTGCAGGCATTTTATTCAATGCTACCTTTAATAAAAACACCTTTTGTTTTTCGTAGATATGAATTATAATTTTGAAATAATTAATAATGTGAATTTATGAATATGAGAGTATAATTATGCTTAATGTTGAGGTAAGTATGTCTATTAGCGTAGGGGAACATACAACTATAGCACTTGTACGTTTAAATGGTCGAACAAAAGTGTTAAAACAAATGAGTGATGCTTTCACCATATTAACTGTAGTTGAAAACACAAAGAACAGAAAACATGTCAGACAAAATTAAGTTTGTTAAGCAACTTGGCAGCTTTAAAAGATTTTTCAAACCTAAATATGGGAAAATAATTAAAAATGCATTTAAATTAAACAAAGCGATTTTTCACAATGCTCACGTGCCTTGTCCTCATCAAACGCCATACTATCATAAATTAGTCTCGACTTCTCTCGTACCTACCTTTTCGGGGACGTAAATTCAGCCAGTGTTAAAGCCAGTTTCACAAGATTACTTGATCCAGCACCAGTTCGAGAATACTAGCTAGTATGATAGCTTTCCAGTATTGGGTGATATAGAACCAGCATGCTTGCTAGCTAGTATAATCGCTATCACACTGGCTGAGCTACTTGATTTCGTACACTATTAATACACGATACGTACACTATTAATCAAACAGACTTATCAAATGTAGAGTCAGTTAAATACTTAGGTGTGACTCTTACTCAGGACCTGTCTTGGGGGAAACACGTTCAGGAAATGTGCGGACAGGCTAGTCGCAAATTGGGATTTATCAAAAGAATATTAGGAAAATGTGACGAGAAAGTTAAAGAGCGATGTTATTTTTCACTCGTGAGAACTCACTTGGAGTACGCCGCTAGCATATAGGACCCTTACGAAGTAGGACTAATCTCTGAAATAGATAGAATACAGCGGAGAGCAGCAAGATTTGTGAAAAGTTGTTACGATAAACTTAGCAGTGTCACAGAATTGTTGAAGGAATTGGGCTGGGAATCTCTAACTGATCGAAGGGAGAAATACAGGTTAAATCTTTTGCGCAAACTCGGAGCAGACAGGTTTTTTCCGGACGTTCAACATATACTACTAGAGCCAACGTACTACGGTAGAAGTGATCACAGGAATAAAATAAAGGAAATTGACTGCCGAACCGATAGATTCAAAATGTCATTTTTCCCACTTACAATAAGGGATCATAATAGTTGCGATAGATCATTCACATGAAACTCCCACTCTCAATAGGTAGAGTAGAATTTTCACTTTTGCTTAATAACACCACATCATTACTAACTCTTCACACCGGTCGATTAGTCCGGCATTATTTTATTTTGTTCTTTGCATGAAGTAGCATCTCGTAGTATTCATAAATTAACAGTATCAGTAATATTAACCACTAGATGTGTCTATAGCATTTCTCTGCATGTTTCTATGTTCTTTTACGTATCACTCTCCCAGTTTCCGGTTGGACTTCGCACTGTTCTCCTGACTGCTTTTGGCCTGCGCTTGGCTCCCAGGGGGAGCGTGCGAGGTCCTGATTTGTTCTGGGACGAGTGCTGCATGCCTGGTGTGGAATCACCCCGTGCCACTCACCCTAGTGGTGGCTTGCACGGTACATCGTAGATGTAGATTTCACAATTGCTGCGGTACTAGTTTGTTACTAGCTCCCAATACGACCTAGTAGCCGTCGAACAATCACGTTTGCAATTGCAGTCGCTGTGCGATTTTCGCTGTTTTAATCAAATACCTCCTTTCTGCTATTACAAATGTTTTGACGGTGAAATCGACATTCGTTGAAAATTTCGCGACAGTTGTTTTGGTCGCATGCTGCCATCGAAAGCCTAATTGAAAATTATTCGTCTAAACTCTCCATTTTTGTGTGCATTTCGCAAGCTAGTAAGTGACAGTATCGCTTCATCGCAAGCACAAGTTCAATGATCGTGTGAAACCTCCTAGGACGGTTTCTATCACGCTAGATTCCGTCCTCAACATCAAGTATCGGCTAGCATATCTACTAGGTCTTGTGCTGGATCAAGTATCGTGTGAAACGTGCTTAAGAAACGGATGCCGCGACATCATGGTGACCGTGGATTGGCGAGTGGTTTCGGGTGCGCACGCCGCATTTCACATTCGTTCGTGAGTGGAGGGCGTGTTCCGCAGGTTAATCCCGCAGCGTTCACGAGTGACGTCAGAGAGGGGCGCCCTCGACTATGAGCGAGCGCCTCTGATTGGCCCGTCCTCTCCGCGGGAGGAAGTGGCGCCACTGACGCACCCTCGCGAATCCCCCCGCACTCCACATTTCCTCCTCCTCGAATTCGGGAGACAATGAGAGAATTAGAGTGTCCAATTTTTGTCAATGGTTGAATATGCATTGCTTCCAGAAAGTTCGATCTGAGGTTGGCCTCGGGTGAGATATCACGTGAGTGGAGGGCGTGTTCCGCAGGTTTATCCCGCAACGTTCACGAGTGACGTCAGAGAGGGGCGCCCTCGATTCATCATCACGTCTCCGGGAGAACATAAAAACATAAAAATAAACTATTTTATTTTGGGACCTAAAGCTTAATATTTATTGATGATCTGCGTTATCTTCGTTTCCTGTTATTCCATCTGTGATATACGAGAGAAAAGGTGCAAGTTTTTTAACAATTTATCAGGTTATAATGAGTATATATTGTAATGTTTTTTAGAATAGTTGGTAATCAAAAAATGATATACGATGCTAAGTAACCGTAATATCTACAACATAAACGATTTTTCAACATGAAAGAATGACAAATCACCTAATACAGCCTTCGGAACCGATCAGTTTGGAAAATAAGTTTGCTGGTAACTACTTGATATAAAATCACCTAGCCTTATTAACATTTGATCTGATTCCTTTCGAAATTCGGACATGTTTTATTCAAACTCAGGTGACTGAAGAAGAACTCTTATTACTGAAGCTGTGTCCACGGCGGACCAAATAAGACTAATATCTGCAAAATATTTCCCCTGCGTGAGAAAGGCCTGGAAATATTCTTTAAAAATATTTCTGCGAGCCCCACAGTTTGTGTCCTTGCTTTGCAATGTAAATTAAAGAGTGTGGAGTAATATGCTTAATTTTAATCGTTCTTCGCTTCTAGAAACCATAAAACGCTGTGTTTTCCTTGAACCGTTTTTTACGGAGACAAAGAAAAGATCCCAAAGATCATCGCCTATGGTATCCGTTCGGTCAGGACCCTGTCTTGACCAGCGCCACCCTGAATCGGAACCCTGCGAACCCTGAGCCGGAAAACAATTTCCCAGGGCCGAAAGTTCAGAAAATTTATCATCATAGCATAGCATTTCTGGCTTTGATCACTTTTAAGGGATTCTTAGGATCAATCAACCTATAACCCTTAGTTGACTCACAATACCCAACAAAAATTAATCTTTTTCCTTAGCATCCCACTTACCTCTTTTCTGGTCAGGAACGTGATCATATGCGGGACACCCAAAAACTCTCAAATGTTTTAAAGATGAAATTTTTCCTCCCCACAACTCTTGTGGTGTCTTACCCTGAATGGCTCTGTGTGGCACACGGTTTTTAATATACACAGCAGTGTTGCCGGCCTCTGCCCAATAACATTTCGGTAAGCCTGAATCAAATAACATGCATCTCGCCATTTCACAAATTGTACGATTTGCACGCTCTGCCACACCATTTTGTTCAGGGGTATATGGGGTGCTAGTCTGATGCTCTATTCCATGCTGCCTTAAAAAGGATTCAAACTTATGATTGACAAACTCACGACCATTATCAGACCTTATGACCTTTATCTTTCTGTCAGTTCTATTCTCTGCCCAAGTTTTAAACTCACAGAATCTATCAAAAGTTTCAGTTTTGGACTTCAAAAAATAGCAAAACAATTTTCTGGAATGATCATCAACAAGAACAAACATGTACTTAGCCCCACCAACAGATATATCACTCATTGGACCACAGAGATCCATGTGCACTAGATCTAAGACATTGCCAGCACGAGTGACTGAACCCTTAGGAAATGGGAATCTGTGGTGCTTACCCAGCAAACAAGGAATACAATCATCATTTAATTTTGAGTCACAACATTCTAGTTCAAAACCATGCCTCTCCGCAATTATATTCAGGGCTGAATCTGAAAGAACATGCCCAAACTTCCTGTGCCACAAAACATTAGAAATATCACCCTTTCTGACAGCACATGCACTATCAACTGGTACAGGCTCTTGAACATCTAACTTAAAAACACCTTCAGACAAAGTACCAGAAAAATCTGCTTTACCCTGAATTTTACAGCTTCCTTGATCATATATTTTGCAACCATCATGACCAAACACCACTGTAAAACCTTTCTTCGCCAACTGCGAAACTGATATTAAGTTGGTAGCTAATCCAGGCACTAATGTAACATCTTTGATAGGTTTGATCACTTGGTTAGGGAATTTCACTAGCACTTTTCCCTTACCTGTGCTCACCAGAGTGGAATCATCAGCACATCGTACACTGTGCCCTTCACTTTCCACCTTGAAATCACGCATCAACACCTTGTGGGGGGTCATGTGAGTAGATGCACCTGAATCTATGATCCAGTCATCTTTACTAAATGAAGACACACCAAGAGCACACAGCAAAGACGAATCCTTTTTCGCCTCGTTCATAGGGCATTCAGACTTGTAATGGCCCATCTGCCAGCACTTAAAACACTTTACCTTTCTTTTATCTGGCCTCTTGAAACTTGACGACTTCGACGTCGATTCCCTCTCCTTCGGCGGCTTACTGGATGACTGTTGGCCTTTCAGGTTCCTTGTGAATAACACAGAATCCTCCTCGGCATTCTCCAACTTCAGATATTCATCCAGGCTGCCATAGAGGAGCTTCTCCTTGATCGTGCAGGTGGTGAAATCCCTATCAGAAGTTGTCGCCTCAATCCCCATGCGGTATGGCAAACACACTTTAGGCAAACCCCTGAGCATGATGAGAGCAACTAAGCCGTCATCTGCAGGTTTCCCCAAACTTGCCAACTTATTCGTCTGCTCCAGGATGGAAGTAACGTACTCATGATCATTACCGTTATACTTCGATAACCTTGTATCCAGCAGAGCATCCCACAAGTTCATCCACCGCGTCTTAGTTATTCCCTCGAACAGATCTTCCAGCGACTTTCAAGCTTCATTTGCTGTTGTGGTGTTCTGCACATATGGATAGAGGGATTTATCCACATGAAGACAAATTAAGGACCACGCATCAGTGTCCTTTTCCTTCATAGTTGCGTCAGCATCCGTAGTTAGCGGTGTCGTGGCGCAAGTCCACAGCTTCTCTATGATTAAAATGAGCTGCATACTGAATTTCCAATTCATGTAATCGTCCTTGTCTTTCAATTTCTCCACCAACGTGGCTAAACGCGAACTATTAGTCGCCGACAAAGTCAAACTGAAACACTCACGTCGGTTAAAAAAAAACTTTCCCACGAAAAAAAAACCGCTTTCTACCCGTATCTTTCTACATTTTAATTTAACTAGGCATTTCAAAACGTCCTGGGCCCATAACCTGTTGTGATGTTTCTATAAAATACCATAATAAGAGAGATTCTGAAGTCACATGGCTCACAAACCTTGTTTGTTAGCAACGAACACACAGGAAGAACAGAAACCGGAAGCATAAGAAAAAATTGAATAAACACGAAAAACAAAAGAGTACTGAAATACACAACATATCATGGCGGCAGATTAAAAATTACAACACATTGTTATAATGGAATCGCATGTAACGAATGCAATTTGAGTTGTAACAGTTATTCCTAGTGATTATCAGGTATCGTCCAGGGCATTTCACGTGTTCCTTGTCGGCAGAAATATCAGACGTTCGAATATTCATATTTCTAGTAGCTGCGCTACCGTGAAGTTGGCCCGAATTGTGTTTTGGGCATCCAGAAGCCGTAAATATATGGCACAAATATGCAAGTAGCATCATTCGAATACACAAATTAAGCACTCAATGGCTGTATGGGTCCCAGAAATCGTGCTCAAAATGGTGGCACTAGCTTGACGTTTCCATTATGTTTCCGGGCCCCTGGAGGCCATGAAAATGCAGCACGAATTCTGGGAGTAGTGTCATCCGACGGCTCGAATTGAGCACTAAATGCACGAATAATACACTACAGGATTATTGAGTCGGCTGCTAGACGCGCTGTCACCCATCGAGCATCTTATTGAGTTTACGAAAGTCGCCACTCACGGCGCTGACTGCAAACCGATCCGCATTTCACGGGGAAAAACATGACAATAGTGGGAAATAGAACTGATGTATTGCCGAAATCAGACATATACTGCATGTGCTACTATTGTCAACAATGCAGGAACACTTTAAGCTTTACTGCCATCAACCAGAATGCAATTTCACAGCTGAATCTCAAAGAGGAATCATTAATCAGCGATATATTGGGACGTATACACTGCTAATGCACTCGCAAGCAATACACACGTAATACGCAAGTAACTGACGTCTTCACCACGTCCAAAGAACTGTTTTGTCGTTCTAACCTGATCTTAAAGTACGGTAAACCTTGCGCATATAGCCATGGTAGGCCTTTTTTACATGGGAGAGATAGGGACTAAACATGTTTTCACGAGATAAAAATTAATCAACTATATTTCATCGAATTTGAGCCATGATAACTTGTGAATGATAAAATTTCCTATAATACTACATCATTTTCAAATCAAGTTTATCCTCCAAAATGCGGAAGTCGGCCTGTATAATACGAGCCCAGCAGACACTTCAAACGGCAGCAGACGACGCCGTCTGCAATATGAGTGGAACGTCGCGATATTTTCCCCGCTCGTAAAGTGACTTATCGTTGACAACAGGCGGAATGGCATTTTAAAATGTTATAATACTACATAAATATTAGCTTACTTGTCAATTAGGTATCAAAATCGACTAGGTATAGAATATTTCTCTGCAATAGGAGTAAAATGTCAAGTCAATTCCTCGACCATGAAGTGAATCCTCATAGAGAACAGAAGGTGACCAACCTTGTATTGTCACTGGAATCTTAATCATTCTCAATTAAGGTTAATTTCACGTCCAAACCTCCCTTAGATTCCCTGGCACTTCATCTACAGCGAGCGGACATACTTATCACACGGGTGACAATAATTGTGAGAGAAATAAATTTTGAGATACCTCGGCTTAGTTACGGATCGTACTCCGTACCGGAACGAGACTGTTAACGGCGGCTAAATTCAACACGCTACTATCTAATTTACGTTCTTCATTGTCAAGTCAAGTGAGCACTTTGACAGGATTTACACGATCAGCACTCCATGTTTAACTGAGGCACTGACCATGAGGCACATCAGGTCAGGGCAGTACAAATAATATCAGATATATGTAATACAATTATCTAATATAAATAATACGATAACGTACCGTGAGATATATATGGCAGCGATTAATTATTTCCACTTTATCTCCAGAGACACAAGTACAGCGGCACTAAATATAAAGGAACAATACTTGGTAATGACATCAAGTCGAGTTAAATGAAAAGATAACTTTTTAGATGGTAAAATTTAATGAATGAAGCATAATGAAACAATTTACATTGCATAAGTAGAAAAAAATCATCACCCTTTCACTTTGACTACACACTCACAATTTATGATACTATAAAATAACACAATAATCCCCGCCAAGGACAAATTCAATTGCCTATTGCTAATTAGTCATTACCTGCCTTAAACGCAAACGGATTAATTATTTCAACAAAATCACATTGGATACAACAATTCAATGAAATAAAAATACACTCGGGGTGGCAACATTCACTGAATGAGGAATAATAAAACACTAACCTGTTTATCCCTTCACTGGGACATAAACAACCACACTTTCAAGACAAGAGCAATACACTAGTCACTAACTTAACTTCAATTCACATAGATTCCACATTTCAATTTTGTCAATAGTAGAAACAATGAACTGATTGCTGTTATGTCTTCTCCAACACATACTACGCATTTTTCACACTTTTAATACCAGTCCATAATTTAATACCACACTAATCAGTAAACACAACAAAAATAAATGTAGGTGAAGAAGGGTTAATGCTCGGTTAATAGTTTGCACACTTACTAGTTATCGGATGGTCTTTCTTTGAAGATGGTCATTAGCTAGCTCTAATTGCCTTGGTATTAATTTGAGAACCTGAATGGTATCGATGAACATTATCACAGCATCTGGACGAATCAGTCAACATTGCCATAATTTCATTATGTTTGAGCTTGTTTTCAATAGCACTTGATATGTGACGCAATGTAGTGTGGGACTAACAATATCATCAGCACAGCAAACATGGCACGCAATCCTTTATAGTGAAGCACACAAACGCAACACAACTAGCACACAAATTTACGGATCTCCCTCTTCAATGACATAAGTTCCCTCCTTAGTTCCTCAATTTCCTCTGTGACATTCTCCTTAGCAGGGGTGGAGTGCATCACCTAGTCACTGCATCCACACGCATTACATCAACAGTTCAATCTATCAGGGGCAAATAGTTGCATTGTGAAGTACTTGTATCAACACTGAAAATCCACGGATCTGAAACCAGAGAACAAGAATCATGATAGGTGAATTACATCCAACAGTATTCCATCAGGAAAAATAAATCTAAATAAACATACGTCTAAATCAAATGCACACAATGAATCAAGGAGCCTAATGTAATATTCGTGCAATGAATAATCCCCACGCCCCATGAATTACTCAAAAAGACATGGCGGACACAAACGGACACGTGGGTCGTAACTGGAGAACACATTTTAATAGACTTGATTAAACCGAAATACAATTTTATGAGGAAAATCATTTGATTTACTACCATTTGAAATTGATATTTTAATATTAATACCACGAGGATCATCGCAACCATCTCACTGTTTACACACACAATACCTTTACAACCCACACAACGCGTTACTTTCACTGGCGATAGCTAACCAGTACAATCATCTAATGACCTCATACTATTCACCTTGCGTAGAGTAATTAATATATGATACAATTTTAGCAAT
Source organism: Pyrrhosoma nymphula (assembly GCA_963573305.1). NCBI lineage: Eukaryota > Metazoa > Arthropoda > Insecta > Odonata > Coenagrionidae > Pyrrhosoma > Pyrrhosoma nymphula. The sequence goes on along the minus strand of OY754337.1, from coordinate 23,145,148 downwards.
TTCACCTTATCATACTTCACATGAAGGGACTTACTTACCTTCGCCTTGAACAGGCTTCCGTTCCGTAAGCCCAACTCCTTATTCCGCTTTTTGGCACTTTCGTACCCAGCGTCGCACCCAGGAACACAACAACGGCGGTTAGTCCTCATCTTAAAATTCTTGCAAGAAGACTTAAACAGTTTTCACCGGCAAAAACACTTCGTAAACACGATTTCGGCCGAGCAAAACATAAACACTTGCACTACCGCTAATGGAGGAAGTCGGAAAGGACCGGATCGGTCGATTCAATCAGCGCCGCTATGCGGCCGATTTTGGCGAACGAGAAAAACGCGCGGTAAGTGACAGCAGAAATACGCTTTCCCGTTCCCTTTCTGCAGCCTCCTTATGTAGGCTCCTTGACTAAATGGCTGTATGGGTCCCAGAATTCGTGCTTAAAATGGCGGCGGTGGCGTCAAGTGAGCCCTATTTTATTTACGGGCCCCTAGAGGCCTTAAAAATACGGCACGAATTCTGGGAGTGGTGTCATTCGACGGCACGAATTGAGCACTAAATGACTGTATGGGTCCGAGAATTCGTGCTCAAAATGGCGGCGCTAACTTGACGGTCCCATTATGTTTACGGGCCCCTGGAGGCCACGAAAATGCAGCACGAATTCTGGGAGTGGTGTCATTCGACGGCACGAATTGAGCACTAAATGACTGTATGGGTCCGAGAATTCGTGCTCAAAATGGCGGCGCTAACTTGACGGTCCCATTATGTTTACGGGCCCCTGGAGGCCACGAAAATGCAGCACGAATTCTGGGAGTGGTGTCATTCGACGGCACGAATTGAGCACTAAATGGCTGGACGGGTCCCAGAATTCGTACTCAAAATGGCGGCGCTGGCGTCAAATAAGCACCATTATGTTTACGGGCCCCTGGAGGCCTTGAAAATGCAGCACGAATTCTGGGAGTGGTGTCATTCGACGGCACGAATTGAGCACTAAATGGCTGGGTTGGTCCCAGAATTCGTGCTCAAAATGGCGGCGCTGGCGTCAAGTTAGCCCCATTATGTTTACGGGCCCTTGGAGGCCTTGAAAATGCAGCACGAATTCTGGGAGTGGTGTCATTCGACGGCACGAATTGAGCACTAAATGGCTGTGTGGGTCCCAGAATTCGTGCCGAAAATTGCGGCGCTAACTCGACGGAATTCGAAAATTCAGTTGCTGAATCATTCGTAGCCATCGACAACTGGACGTCAGCGCAACGAACATCTAATGCAGAACTGGTGACCAATGTTCCCTAAGAAACGCATTTCAGATAATTGAGTTTTTCAATGCAATAGAATAGAATAAAACATTGGAACACTGAAAAGAGACCGTACCGCATAAAATCCAGCTACGAGAAAAATAAGTCGATAATGCTTTTAGTTTAGATTATTTACCATCAAATAACTAATTATAGCTTGCGATTTGCCCTTTCCTACCACCGTCCTCTTGAGGTCTGAGATACTGCACTCGCTGCTGAACTATCGCCTGCAAAAGAAATGTCGCACCCGTATCGAGTTTCCCTAAATGCGCGCTGAAGGGCTATTATTTAACTCGAGGTTAGAATTGCTGCCCACCTAGTTCTCCCCAGTCCTTCTCGTCTCGCGCGATTATGTAACTGGGGGGTCAGAAGGATTTCTCGGACGAGAAAACGAGATTCTCGCATGGAAACTATAAGTATGAAAAGTTTCGGAACAGTCCGCTAAATATTCCCCAAGCCAATGAGAACATAGACAGCTATCACGTGATGAAGCAGACAGCTGTCGACTTTAAATTGAAGTTATATGGCTGTTAAAATACGATATGAAATGAAGTATATCATTGTGCAGAATTTATGACATAAAAAATTAATGAATTTCAAAATGTATTGACTCGTAACAAAATTAATTTCATGACTGCGAATTGAAAATTTGCCCTGAAACTTGCCCCAAAGAAAAGTTGTCCCAGATAGATTATTCGGGCGATCATTCACTTTATCGTGCGCTAATTAAAAAAAACAACGTTATACATTTACTTTGCACAAAATGTCGAAACGAAGCTGAGATATCCAAAAAGAAAAACAATTTTAAGCTCCATTTTTAATTATATCAATTGAAAATATGGCTTACGGTAAGTTTATGCTCTAAGTTTGTTAAAAAGCACCTTAGCGGATTTTCTACCAAAATAAAGCACCCTATGCATTAACATTGCATGTTGGTTTATCTGATAATCCTATTTTTCTTCATGTAATTACATGCATGAATCCGGTGTCTGAGAAATATTAAGACAGCAACAATGATTTGTAGTTGCCTCAATACCGGCTGGTGTGCGAAGCATAATGACTGAGACTCATTAATCTTTTTCTACCACAATATACAATGAGTGAAACAATGAATTATCTTTATCTGTCAATTCAAGAGTTAATATCTCATATTGACACCCGCTCACCACACCCCCTCAATGTCAGAGATAATAGAGTTTTTGCTGCATGTGTCATTATACGCTAGAAGAACTTCGACGTCCATTCAGTAGTTCTCAATAAAGAAATATTTATGACAAAGAAATGGAAGAGAAATCCAAGTAGAATTTATAATATAATGTCAATAAAGATATATTTTTAAGTTACCCATCCTCCATCTAAAATGCCCCATTGCTACTCGCATGAACTTGGCAAAAATCGCATTTTTAATCCTCGTCCTAAACCTTTCTCATTGATTATTCAGCATGTTTAGTTATAACTATAATACATATAAATTTATTAAGGTAAAAGAAGATAAAGTATTTAGCAGCATAGGCTTGAAAAGTGGTGTTGAGGAGCAATAAACAGTCATAAGGCGAATGAGTCGCGTTGTACGACCCCCCTAAGTTTGCTTCTTAATATCTTTATTGTCCTACTTACTTTATCGATATTCGGTTGAAATGTTTTTTTTTTGTCCATTGTTAAAATTTTGAGAAGAAGGAGTAGAATAATTAGGCCCACTAATAATTTTTTGTTTTCCCTACTAAAAATCATGATGTCGATGGAGTTTGCGGCGTTTGCGTAAGAACATTATTAGAGTAAACAAAAGAAAGAAATAGAAAACGACAAATTACAATAGCAAACACGGAAAACAACATACTAAAATGCGGTAAATGTGAACAATAGTGAGGAGAAGTGACTCTGTAAATCTAAAGCTAAGGATCAATGAAATATTTAGTTGGATACGTGAATAAAATACCAACAAATACATCCGGCCTGAATGACCAAAAGATGTCGAGTATCGAGATCGTTAAAGAATAATGTTCCGAAGGACCATGAAATAAGTTCACATTCAAAAAATAAATGTTATAACAAAAATATTGAAATAATAATTACTTGGTAAATGAACAAAACATAATCAAAACAATTAAATAAAAAGAAAAAACATAGCACTTTAGTTCCAGTCGTTGATGCTCGGGGAGAAGGGGAACACAGGAGCACTGGCATCACTCACACACGAGGGGCTTTCTTTGGGGGCTGCGGGCGGCTACTGACCACTATCACCGCTATACGACTTGTACTCGACTACTACTTCACTGGAGCTTTCCTTCGTCCAGCGGCCCATCTTACATGGCTAAAAGTGCACCCTCTCGTGGAAGGTATTTGAACTTAGGAAGTACGTGTTTAGGTGCTTTCCAATTAACGACGCAAGTCGACGTGAGTCGACTCCGAGCGACTTTTCTGCTTTCCAATTGTTCCGTGTCGCTGGGAGTCGCTGACGCGTGTTGACTCAAAACGACTCGCTGGAAGAGGAGAGTTTGCCATGGTCATAGTTCAAAGTAGAGTAGATTCCGGGCATTTGAGACACATTGGGCCAGAACAATTCGCTGCAACAATGGCTGCGCCATTTATAATGAATATCACGTAAATACATATGTATGTGTACTAATTTTAATTACAAAATGCCTAATTTGGATTCACTGCACGTAGGCATTTATTCTCACATATATAAATCGAAACATACACTGGCAATAGTAATAAAAATGCAGGCATTTTCCATAATCGATCATTCTTTTGGTCCGATTGAAAATATTTTCCCTCGTCCTTGGAAAACCCACTACACGCAGCACGATTAAATATTCATTTAATACAATCATAGTTTATGGAAATTCACGTTATATTACATAAAAGTTCTTGAGTCATAAGCATTAAGTTAACCTAAAAATATTTAAATTAATTATAGACGAGGACATCTCTCCGATTGAACCTGCACCATTCTTTTTACTCAATAATTTGTAAACCAAATGAAATTGAAAACCAAACCTCTTTTATGGAATTTATAGTTCATAAATAAAACATTATTTAAAACATCGGTGAATGAAATGCATTCGCAGGATACTACTCCCGGTTTTGATGGAGTGTAATCAAGGAAAACTTAATTGGCATTAGGAGATTGTATTTCTCCTTTATCGTGTTGAGAGTTATGTTGTTATATTTCACGGAAAAAGTAATAAGCGAACTGTATTAAAATGGTTAATAGGAGTCTAGGACTACAGAAGAATGAATAACTTTTATTTCTATAATAATGCGTCACATCTTGGCGGCCATTTCATAAAATTAATGCACCAACCTTTATTTATTAATAATGAATCCACTGGTGTAGTTTCTGTCAACAGTTGAGACTTCTTTCAAAAGAAAACAATCTGATTAACTTGTTCTGATACTTGATCGTCCTGATTCGAAAAATTGCGACTGCGCATCGACTCCTGCGCATGGATATCTGCTTTCCAATTAGCTGAAGTGGATGTCGACACAAGTTGCCTCCAAGCGACGCATGAGTCGCTGGGAGTCGCCTAATTGGAAAGCACCCTTTATGGAACACAATAGTTTCATTGTTGGTGAATTCCGTTGTTCTCTTGTTTTTGCGTGTGCATGAGCAAGAAGTTTGCTTCTTAATATCTTTATTGTCCTACTTACTTTATCGTTATTCGGTTGAAATGTTTTTTCTTTTGCCCATTGTTAAAAGTTTTCGGACTCCTGTCGAAGCATTCCTTCCTGTTCTTGAGGACATGCTAAACATTGGACAAAAACGAGGTTTAAATTAATATCAAAACCAGAATTTTGCATGGAGTACGATTCTCATTAGGCAGCGGGTAAGGAGAGTTCAACGTTACTTACCTAATTGGGATGATATTCATATTTCGAGAAAAATGATTCATTCCTCTAAATATATCCACAACTAAATTACAGAAAAAAAATCCATTTAAATATTATTATAAAGCAGTATAACGGATGTCTATGGATATCAACTTACCGCGCCCGACGAGGTTGTACTCAAACTGAGACGGCATGGCGTCCTTGGTAAGAAGCACACGTGGTGTTGTTGACCGAAAATCGCTTTTTAAAAAATGGTCGATGAACAGGCGAAGATTCTTCACTTCTCCATTCATCAAATCTTCACGAAGAGCAAATTTCAGCCATTCTATTACCCTGAAAAATCAGTAACATGAGATTACGAAATCCAGGGAACCAATCAGTACCATTACATTCTCACAAAATGATTCAGTAATTACCTCGATTTTTCCTTTGGAAATGTACAGAACGATATAGGCTGATCAATTCTGCAACCAGCAAAATTTGAGCACCAAGCAGCGGCACAGTATGTGCTACGCTTCCTCTTCCCGCAACCAGGCTTTTCGCCCGCCATGACAGTGTATGCCGAAACCTCTCTCACTTCCTCAGTTGGCCACAGAGTCGATGTTCACAGCGCGATTCTCAGATTCGCTCCTAGCTCAGAAAATTAGCTCAGAAATCCGCTCAGCTCCAGCGCAGAAAATTTTGACCGCTAGGAGCGCCAAATACGCTCTACAGCAACTGACACCTGGTGACATATCAAAAAAGCTCTGGCCTTCAGAGGCCTGTGCGAATCACTGAGGTAAATTTATCCGATAAGGCTCATGTGCTATCTTTAATTGTTGTTTTCATGTAGATATTTTGATTGCTTAAATACTGAAGAGAAGTTTGCTTCTTAATATTTTTATGGTCCTACTTACCTCATTTTAGGTGTAGTAATATATTTTTTTTATTCTGCATACTACAAATTTTGAATGCGATTAACATAAAAACAAACAGACCCACAAATATATTGTTGCATAATCCATTTCCAAATATTAATAATTTTGAAGGGTTTGGAGGCTTTGGGTTGCAATTGGTTGAGTTGCAAAAGTTGGGTTGGGTTGGATCTCAGAGGTGTGGAGCAAATCTTGGTTCCCATAGCACCTAGAAGATGAAGAAAAATTGAAATGATTTAATTGGAATGGCAATAGTAGTCAATTATACATGACAGCTTTCAGAAAATAATTAAATTAAAAATGAGAACTGAAATCAACAATGAAGTTCACGGATTATGGTATTATTGCTTGTCGACACTTGAAGCTTAAGTGATCGTAAGGGTTAAACAAATCCAACTAAGGTGCTGCTTTGCTAGGCTCTCATATTACACTACTGGCGTAATTAAATGGCTGCAATTTGTAATTATGAAAGTTTACTATTGATTAATTTATAAATCAGTACACCGTGCGACAAGCACGGTGTACTGATTGTCATCAGGATATATTGCAATCTACTAATATTGATTTACCTCCATAATTACTACGCTACATATTTTGTATCAAAAATGCTACACGCAGTAGAAAAAACAATAAACATCAACAACGGCGAACAGAGTTAGTGCGACCTAAGGTACGAAAATGCAAAAAGACTTGTAACCACGAAAAATGGTAAATATATTGTTAAAACTATAATTATTAATGAACTTTTAAATGGAAATAGATCTAAAATAACTTGGCTTTCACCAAACTTCGCAAAAAACAAACAAACAACATCAATGCGTAAAGAGAAAACTAGCACAACTACATCGTATGTCAACTGCTCCAGAATCACTTCACCAAATAGACGAAGTAGGTAAAAGTGGCCTTTGCCCTAACTAAGCAATGAAAATTTTTCCATACAATTTCCAACCATTCCAGACAGCACATCACTACTGAGCAAAATGAATTGACGATCGTTACGTGTTAACAGCAGCAGCCTCAAGTATTATTAACTATCATACCATAGTAAATGCTAAGATGCCGCAAACAGGAAGTTGACCATGAAAATATTGCATTCATATATAAGAAAACTTACATGGTGTATTCGGAACAGACCCTACAAACACGGAAAGTATTAAATCTTTATTAAACTTGTATTTTGAAATACACAAAATCTCAAGAATATCTAGATTTTATCTCATGCAGGTGTGTTGCTATGTCCTCTATTTCTCATATAAAATCTAGATTTTTTACATAAATAATCCTGAGCATCTCAATGGATTTTTCAGGGATTAAACACGGATATCAGTATCTGGATTTTTACAGGACTGCTTTTTAATTGAATTTTAATCAAAAAACCTTTGCGTTAGGAGTAATGAAATAAATTATGGTAGCTTCCCCTGGATGGAGGTTTTCTTAAAACCATCATAAGGAGATTTAAATATCTCCCCCATGAACTCAAATGAGAAGCAGCTTCACAAGTACCCATTGTCAAAAAAAATTTTGCCTATTGAAGTAATTAAACCTATCAAAAGTAAAATAAATCTGTCACAAAGTGTTTTCCAGGGCATAATATGAAGGCCTTTGAAATTAAGCATTCAAGTTGAAGCCTTGATGTGAATCAACACACAATCTAGTTCAGTATTTTTATTTTACTAACTAACTTCCCAGCTAGCACAAGGGAAACGGTCTCATGAAGAAATGTAAGAGGTTCCAGGGAAATGGTAACCATTTCCCTCAATTCTTCAATTTTGGAGAGTACACCCCTACCACTTCCGCTTCCTTCCGAGGTAATCCGAGGACAACAGTTAGCCTTGTCGAAATTGCACTATCTCCAAGAAGCAGTATGCGGAGACTGAATTATCACAGCAATCATTTTCATTGTAGTTGTGAAATGCTCTTATCTAAGGCATAGATTCTTAGATGGAAAACTAAATTAATTAACCACTTCACAACAATATATGTACTGATTTGAGGGAAAAGGTCAGTATTACCCACTGCCTTCCCAACCTCCTTTTTTGAGTGGTTAGCTAAGCTTGGTCTCCCTCGTATTACTTCTGAAATGAATTATTTGAATTTAGAAAAATTTAGAAATATACTACTTTAAAAAGCACTTACACATTTCACACCTTGTTCTTTCGAGGCTGAAACGTGTCAATAGCTGGTGGCCATAGGATATATAGTGAGTGTGACCATAGAGCAACGGTTAAGAGGCTTCTAAAATGGTGGTGTGTTTTTAAATACTGAATAAATCATTGAATTTGAAACCCACTTCCACAAGTCCAAACAATGTACCACAATATAAAAAGATCATATGATGATGTAATTGGTATTATCTTTCCATGAAGTAGCCTCATTTCACGTATAAAATCAAGATACATGAGATTATTTCAAGGGTGAAAATTATATTACATATTACTATAATTAATTTAATTAAATTAATTAATGGTGATAAAAAATGCTAAGACCCAATCCAAATATTAAATAACACAACTTTTCATGTTGATGATTGCTTCACTCAACCCATTAAGTTACACTGATTTCATGTTAACTCCTTCCTCACATGAATTTAGAACAGAAAATACCAGGCAGAATCGGCAATTATTAGTTTTAAATATAAAGGCCAAAGTTTTACTTACCAAATATTAATGTATCCAGCCTTGAATCTTTGAAACACAATTTATTCCTGGCTGGGACTCCTTTGTATGTAAAGTATTTCCCCAGAGCATCTGTCATCACAAAGTAAAGCATTCCATTAACAGCAGTCACTAGCGAAGCCCCACCCTGAATCTTTAATACACCTTTCTGGAAAATAAAAGGATCATAAGTCAGAGCAGCAACAGCAAAAGGCAATAAAGCTAGCATATAATCAATTCATCTCCTCAGCCTACCACCAATTCCCTGAATCTTTAAGATTATTCTCAATAGCTTCGTATTCATCCACACTCATCAAGGGGAAATTAAGTTCCACATTTGGAATCTCCTGCACATGTGCTGGTCTTTCCTTGAGGTGGTTTACTGCCATGACCAGCGATTGTGTATTCTCTACCACTTCATGTAGTAGCGCATTAGCGGTCTCCACTCTTTTTAACAAGATATCAATGAAGCCTGTTTTAAAAGACCATATGCACTTAAAACTAAATGTAAATATAACTAAAAACTTCTACACACTTCATAGCATTAATTAGAGTACTTACGTTTATTTTCCTTGCAGTCACAGCTTCATCCCCCACCACTGGAAAATGTATCTGAAATAAAAAATAAATGAATAAAATATGATGCAGTAGGAAGAGAATAGGAATCTCATACATCTTGAGAGAAGGCATAAAATACACTCGCTTTATATTTGATTTATGACTATGCAGTCACACATTTGACTCAATGGCTGTAAAATGTGTACTTCACTCCACCATCAATGAGGTATTTCAATAGAACAACAAAGGACTAACAAAGTAACTCCACACAAATGTCAACGAACAACCAATATTGATTAGTAGAATACTTTAACTATTGCTATATTACAAAGATTCAATTTTGTGAACCGATTTCACCTCAGAAAACACAAATTTGTGAGTATCCAACCTGTACAGGTACTGGCATAAGCATTAATGGCTGAACTACAACTTGGAGAGGGCTCTTGATTCTTACTAAAGCCTGCAGCAGGTTCTGAACTTTTTATGTTACAGGTAGTAAGCTCTGGCTTTTGGCTTGCTGCGGGCTCCGGAGTTTTACATCTTGCTGTGGGCTCTACATATTGCACAAATGGAATGAGGAAAGAATTACATATCAAATGCAAAATCACAAAGCAGTCAATTATCATAACAAAGAAGCATAATAAATGCTTCACCTTTTATCATCTTTGGAGGAGAAGGCATTTTCCTCCTTGGGTAATAATCAGTATCGTCATCACTGTCATATTTGGTATTTTCCCTCTTCCGTCTCTGTCCTCGCCCAAGAACCTTATCAGCGTCAACATCAGTTGTTTCAATTGCTACAAGCTCCAGGGGCCCAAGTCTGTAACTTGGGGCGCCGGAGACAGGAGAAGCGAGATTCCTCCCGAAAATTCCGCCCGACCGTAGTCTGTAACTGGGTGGAGAAACTTCAGCCGGCTGTACCGGAAGGAGAAAAGTGAGGGTATGAAAATTTCTGAAGCCAAAGCTGACTATTGGACATATTTCAGTGACCTACTTTTGAGAGCCAATGAAATCGACTGTACCTTTTCACAGCTGTAGAAACGAAGGATTAGTCTGCTTTGTTTACAAATTTTCTGAGGACGAACATTCTCGATATTGCTTAATTTCCGCTATTTCAGAGTGTGTACCAGGCAGATAATTAATACCATTATACTCTCGAGTTTCCGTTACACTTCATCCTATTTTAAACTCACCGAAAGGGCAATTATTAAATCTTCCCTACAGAAAGACATCCCGCATCAACAAACTTCATTGGAATTAAATTTGTTTAAACAGCGATATATGGATATTAAACTGAATAATTATCTAACATGTAATTTGATAAATGAACACAGTTAATGAATGGGCTACTTACATTATTAATGGATGATTGACAAGATTGAAAACAGAGAAAAAGTCGTCTGTTAACTGACGTTACAATTGCACGACGTTTCACTAACTGAAATTTCTGAAGACGAATATTCACGATATTGATTAATTTCCGCTATTGAAATGTATGTACCAGTCAGATAATGAATACCATTGTACTTTCGAGTATCCGTTACACTTCATCACTCCTAAAGTGTAGGTATATATAGTATTGGCATATCACACCGGCTGGGCAAACTTCGTTGGAATAACATTTGTTGAAACAGTCATACATGGATATTAAACTGAATAATTTTCTAATATGTAATTTTATTAATGAACACATTTATTTTATGGGCTACTTACATGATAAATGGCCGATTGACAAGATTGAAAACAGTAATAGCCGTCAGTTGCACAAACGTTAAACACGTATGTAATGTCACTATACTGACATTAATCAGCTAAACCACTCGACAACACACGTCATTATTACAAGGCATTTCAAAAGTAGCATCCAAAGTTCAAGTAAACGCCGAATATACCACAAAACTTGTATGAAATATATCCAATGCTTGGCCACAGTAACACATTATAAAACACACCGATTTTTTAAGGAAAGTTGCAGATGATTTTCACTTATATTTTCAGGATAATATACATATCACTAGAGCATCACTCCAGAAGTAAAATATCAAACCCCAAGGGAGAGTTCCTTCATTGTGGGGAAACGTATCAGCGTACAATCCATGAATCGAGTGATATATGCCGTGGTATATGCTCAAGTCGTTCTAGTCGATACAGTGTAGTTTAGGATTATATCAGCATCCCAAACACTTATACAGCGGCGTTCAACCTGGAATTTGAGTTCAATCAAAATAAATCTCGGATTATAAGCGTAACGAGAACAGCTATAAAAATGCCAATTCTTTGTCAGTGGAGCAAGTAAATGGATGACTTCTTACACTTCAGTCACTGGTGTAAAAGAATACATGAGAAGTATACTAGAAGACTGAAGTCACACACATGGATGAATTAGAATATACGAACAAATATAAGACAGGACATATTCGCTAGCGTTCACAGCTGTAATGCCCGTTCTTCCGTGTGTTCCGTGTACACAGCATGACATCCAACTGACAACCGATATGCGTATTATATGCTCCCTGCACGTATGATATTAAATCATACGTGCAGGGAGTGTGTAAATCCCTGCCAAGGAGAGTAGATCCCTGCATACGTGCTACCCGTACGACTACGGTTGATTGGAACGGCGATTAGAAACGATACGAATAATCGTCATTATAATATGTAAACGAAAATATGTTTCATTGAAATTAGTACCCAAGTGAGATTCAGTACGATACGTAAAAAGTAACTGAAAACTCAAATGCCCTTAAAACTGTCGATCAGCGTGAAGCTTACAAAACAAATTGAGTGAAATTTGTATAAGTCATTATAATAACCAAGGTAATATAATACAGGACTTAAGCTTTAATTCAACGTGTGCTTCGTGTATGGCACATTATTACTCACAAACTCTTCTTTAATGTAATTAGAGCAGCAGATTTTCATTTGTTGTGAACTATTAAAGGTGGAAGTTTAAACTTCAAACATCAAATTTGAAGACTCCGCTTACCATTATGTTTAAATGTCGATATTTACGTAGTCTAAAATTGAGATTTCTGATAAACGCTTCGTTTATAATAATTAATGTGGATGAGGTCTATGCTAATGTGCCGGCCCTCATTGCTTTTTCAATTGGAAACTGACAGAATGTATATACTATACTCATGTACGTGTAAATACGCGAAAAGTACAGACTTTATTCTTATGAACGATGGATTTGTTATTTTCCAAGCAGAAGTAAATCATCGTGAACTCTCTTATGCCATTGGTCAAAACTTAAAATCACTGTCGTAATGCGCACATTTCTCCTATGGAGAAAACTTACGTCGGTCTAGCAAGGCCGACGTAACTTGTTTCCCATCTGGGGCCGCCGGAAGTCGCTTCGCCGAGTTACAGACTTGGGTCGGGCGACAAGTTGTCAACGGGCGTTTCGTATTCCTCCTTTCTCCCGGAGAAACCCGTTACAGACTACCGACGGGAGAAATGGCTCTTTTAATCGCCCGGCGGATCTGATATCTCCCGTTTTCGGGAGAAATCCAAGTTACAGACTTGGGCCCCAGCTCTCTGGCCTTCTCATATGAATCTAAGTGAAGAGTTCTACAGGTTAAAAATCCTTAATACAAAACTAATTGGCTGAGAAACACTATAGTTATTAAAAATTATAAACATACATGAGGATCAATAAGTCCTATTATAAAAAGTAATTTTATAAAGATGCCCACATTCTCTACTTTTAAGAAGATATCAAGAATAACCAAATGTACTCACCACAAACACTGTTAGGAAATTTTCTAACCCTAAATTTACTCCCCAATGTGTCTGGCAGTGAATGGCTGGCAATGATGAAGAGTATTTCTCTATTACTCATTCCACTCGGGTAGGAACACATCAGGGATCCTTTATACTCAGAAAGCCATGTAGTAGGCACTGCCTTGCAGTCTGGCATATCATCCTCATTGGCTGGCATGAACTCCACAACAACCCATCTCTCCATTTCTATCACCGGTCCCTACCTACTTCATGTGGGAATATTATTATTATGAGCAGTAATTCTTCCCTGGCACTTGAGTTATTGCGATTTAACTCCTCAAGCCTACATGCTTTGCAAAGGAAATTCAGCCAAATTAGTAACTCGTATTGTCTACCTCAGAACCTGCATTATCCTTGCACCTCATTTCAATTAAACTTTGGCAAACAAGTACGCATGCTCTAAAAACACCTTATATATACTCCAATTCACCATTGTCCTTCGCCATTTTTATACCCTATGATGAAAATGAATCTATTTAACAAAAGTAACATCACTTCACATTGAATTCACTAAATTATAATGCACAGGCTAGCTAATAGAGGATTTAACTTATTGATGAAGCATCACAGCAACATAATAAGACTCAGAAGATTCCAAATACACATTGGGCACACACATGCCTTTGTGCTTAACGGATTCAAGGGGCCATGACATCTCTAACGACAAATCTGAAGCTTTGAAAATTCCGACCTCATTAGAGTTGATTGGACTCTGGTAAAAACTAATAATATTCAAGAATTTCTGACCAACTACAACGTTTGAATTACTGGTACCAATGTGGTTGACTATCACTACACTTCCATCATTCATTACCGCACAATAGAGTATTTGCACAATTTTTAAAAACGACGTCAAAGGTAGCTTTGGTGCATAAAAACCATAAATCCAAAATTTTACAGTTATTAATTTCCTACTTTTTTAACAAGAGGCTATTTAAAATCATATTTCAAGCCTTGCGCACAAACGGACCGCGGCCATATTGAATCTGCTGTGACGTAATCGCGCTTAATCTGCTATCGTTGTCGGGTTTGTTTACATTCGTTCTGTGTTGTATTCACTGCCTTGAGCTGTAAATATCTAGTTTAACAGACTAAATAGTACGGAAATACGCCATGCAGAAGCCAGGTGATATCCATGGCAAAACTATTGCGAAAATCAAGAGCAACAATGCATATTGTTCCGTGCCATTATGCAAAAGTACGCGGATATCAACTCCAGCACCTCAATTATGTAACTGTGATAAGGGTGATAGCGACGTCGTTGCCCAGGACAACGACGTACGGACGACGGAGCGTGATAACAGCGATCATGTAACTGTGATGAGGGTGTAAGCGACGTCGTCCCCCGAATAGCGATGACGCTCGAAACTGATGGTGATAAGCGTGATAAGGTATCGAATATGTGCGAATAAATAATAAAAGTTCTTTTTTAACTTTGTGGTATTCCATTTTAATAATCAGATGATTTAATGGTAACTTTTACAAAAACCACAACTTAAGTTGTGGTTTTTGTAAAAGTTACCATTAAATCATCTGATCATGTGCGAATACGTTGAATAAATATGAATTACAAATGTCCATGCCCAATTAACTTACTTTTCGTTCATGAAAGACCTTCATGAAGACCTCAAGTAATTATGCAGAATAAGAAAATGTCTTAGAGTGCTATTCTGAATGACATTGCGACCGGGGAAAAAAGAAGGAAAAGGGCACTTATCCGGCTTGACAAACAACTATTTCAAGAGAAATAGGTTAATTCGCAGTGTGAAAAGTTTTTAAATTTATATGTTAGAACTATCGTCTATATATCTGCCATTCAGTCGCGGAATATATTTCACATAATGGAATTAATATAATATGTAATTGCTACTAGCCACAAGATAACATTATAATATACGATAGAATAATTTCATACTCCGTAATGCGATTTGCCAGCACAAAGGCATGTTTACCATCGATTATTCCTTCTTTAGGGAAGATAAAGATAAAGAAATATTTATTGTTCTTGGACCCTTGGTCCACTAAGAATATACAAAGGTATACATTAGTATCAGAGCTCGAGTACACAGTAAAATTGGATACATACAATAAATGATATAATAATGGTAACAAAAAATACAAGCATATTGGTAAATTAAATTTTTTCCTGTAATAGCATTTTATTGAACAGTATGTTTTTGAAAGCAATCAGTGATTTGGAGTTTTTGATTAGTTCAGGAGTACTATTCCATATCCTTGTCCCAACAACAGGAAAGGATTTATTAAATGTAGAGGTTCGGTGTAGTGGGACAATTAAAAAATCTGGTGACATTCGAGTTGCAACATTTAGATTTTTCTCTTTAAACTGAAAAAATTGCATGATATATTCAGGCTGTTGACAATTGAAAAGTTTATATAAAAAGGAAGCAAGCATGTATTCCCTCCTTGTTTTAGCTTTAAGCCATTCTAACTTAGAAAAATAAGGGGATATATGATCATCTTTTTTAAGATCATAAATGAACCTGACACACATATTTAATTGTCGTTGAATCATGGTGTTAATCTCTTCAGTTAGGTCATGATAAACAAGACTGCAGTAATCAATATGAGGGAATATTAGCGAGGATACCAGTTGCTTGCGGGTATGAGAGGGCAAAAGGTTTTTATGAATTTTTAGCTGAAACAGGATCATGTTAATCTTATTGCTGATGGCTTGAACATGGTTTTGCCAAGACAAATTGGGCATCAATATGACCCCAAGATTTTTAACGGAGTTTGCATATGATATTTCCGCATCACCAACAATAATCTTTGGCAAAACATCAAAGTCAACATGTTTGAGTAGTTTTGAGGTACCGAGTAACATAGACTTTGTTTTTCTGGGGTTAAGCACAAAGTTATTGTCTACTGCCCATGAATTGATGGCTTGAACATCCTGATTGACTTTGGAAATTGCATCATTCAGCTCATGCAAATGGCAGTGATGATAAATCTGTAAGTCGTCAGCATAAGGTATTTACAAATTATAATACACTTGGGCAGATCAAGGACATACAAGGAAAATAGGAGAGGACCAAGAACTGACCCTTGCGGAACCCCACAATGGACAGTGGTCCATTGCGATGTATTCCCATTCGCGTCCTTGACTGCCTGTTGGCGATCTTTTAGATAGGAGTAAAACCAGTTAAGTGTGGAACAGGAAAAATTAAGGTTTTTCAACTTGAGGAGAAGTTTGGCGTGATTAACAAGACCAAAAGCATTGGTAAAATCAAATAAAACCAGAATTGTGATCATCCGTTTATCAATTCCTCGACGTACATCATCCGTTTATTTGAGTAGCGCTGTTTGCGTAGAGAAGTTTTTCCGAAATCCAGATTTATATGGATCATTCAAGTTGTTTTGGTTCAGATAATTCGTAACCTGCTGAAAAACAATCCTTTCTAAGCATTTATAAAGAGAGCACAAAATAGAGATTGGCCGATAATCAATGGGAGAAGTTGGTTTTTTAACCTTTTTAATTGGAGTAATAAGTGATGATTTCCATATAATCGGAAATTCAGATGACGTTAAGGAAAAATTAAAAATATCAAGTATTACAGGTAGAAGTACAGTTGACGAGGCCTTGATAAATTTAACTGAGATTCCATCGACCCCAGTTGAGTTGGATTTAGAGAAAGGTAACGTTTTACGTAGGTTATGAGGGGTTACGTGTTGGAAGAAGAAATTACTATCGTTATAGGGTACGAGTGAATCAAGGTTAGAGAGACCGAATATGTCTGCTATGCTATTTCCCTCAGAGTCAAAGGTGGGAGTGAAATGCTTGTTTAGATCGTTAATAGAGAATTCATGCATGGACTGCTTGTTTCGCCGCTGCACGAGTCCAAGACTTCTAAGTTCCCTCCAGACCTGGTTTGGTTCTGTCAAATTGGAGAAGGTGGTTACATAGTATTTTTTCTTGGCCTCCATGACAAGATGCTTCACCTGATTACGCAAAACGATAAACTCAGTGTAAGCAGTCTGGCTTTTTGTTCGTGTGAAAATTCTTCGTGAAACATCGCGTTCCTTCATTTTTTGCTTAATGTCATTAGTCAGCCAGGGGGCTGAAGGTCGTCTAGGTGTGCATGTTCGCAGGGGGGCATGACAATTTATACACTCTAAGAATTTCAGATTAAAGAATTCTAATTTTGAATCAATGGACGAGGAGCTAAATAGATTATTCCTGTCAAAAGTGAGCAGGTCATCCTGAAACTTGGCTGCATCGAAGTTTTTAAGATCACGGTAGAAAATTTTGGGTGTAGGAAGGCAAGGGGAATTGAATGTGTAGGAGAATGAAATTTTGTCGTGTGCGGAGAGGAAAGGCACAGGGGATTGTGAAAATGAAGAAACTTTTTCAGGGGAATCAACGATACAGAGATCGAGAAGAGTATGACTATGTTTTGTGTGATGTGTGGGCTGCGTTGAGGCAAGATAAAGATTATAATTAAAAATGAAATTTCTGATAGGAAGACGAACACTTCCTTAGAATTTCCCAAGCATATGTATGCACAAGTATACAAGGGTTGAATTAAAAAGAGGACATCACTTTCGTGTATCGTAATGGTAAACTTAGGTAAAAATCAACTGAAACAAGTTCAATTTCACACCGTGAAAATTATAAAACCACGTAAACGGGTTCTTCTACGGGGAAAATAATTCATAAATTTACATTACCCACAAAAACCTCAGGTGTTTATTTAATAGCTAATCTTCAACAATTATGAACGCTGTAAAATTATTTCTGTATTATTTCAACTGAGACCAATATTAACACCCTCAAATCTGCGAGACATTCTTAAATCCACTAAACCCTCCCTCCAACCCACCGCCCCCCCTCCGCCACTTTCCTCAACATGCCCTAGGTGCAAATGCTGCTCTCTCCTCCGCCCCTCCTCCACCCCCTCCCTCAAAAGATCTTCCTCTACGGCCAATTGTACCACCAGCAATATCATCTACCGCCTTTCCTGCAATTTCTGCCCTGCCTTCTATGTGGGAAAATGTACCACCCCTCTCAATATCCGTATGAACAATCACCGCCATGCCACCAAAACTCCACCTTTTCTTGATCCCATCTCCAAACATACCGCCTCCCACTCTCAACATTTTGACGACTGTTTCTCCCTAGAAATCTTAGAAGCCCTTCCCGAATCCGCCGGTAATGTTGACGTGAAAATCCGAGAATACGCCCATATTTGGGTAACAAAGGCATTCGAAAAGCCCGGGCTAAACCTAGCCCATTGAAAAGAATAGCCCAATAGCCACCTCTATCTCCCCACCACTGCCCAACTCCCCACCACTATCCATTCGCACTTACCCCCCCTCCTTCCTCTCTGCCCTTTCCTTCCCAAGGGAACAGAGCGGACTTTTCATCATTCTTCTACCGCTGAGAATGGCGGCATGACCGCCGAAACGTCCAAGTTTTATTTGTGAGTGTCTTTTTTGCGTGTTTCTGTGTTTGTTTAGTGTATTACTGTTTTTTTTATGCATGTGCATCGTCGCCGAGAGCGATTTTCGACCAAGACATTATATATATATAAGATAAAGAATTCGTTCTTACGGGAACGTTTCGGACCGGTTGGTCTTTCGACAGCTTTAGAAGTGAGCAGTAGTGATGAGCGATATATCGCTAACTGTGATTGAATCACTGATATTGAAAAGTAGCAGTCACAACCAGTGACTGGATATTCGAAATCACTGTGATTGTGATTTGTACTCACTATGCTACCAACTGCTACAATGCTACCAACTGATAGAATGCTACACTGATAGAA